>CM054113.1:153532060-155022060 GCA_028673005.1 Tanypteryx hageni | reverse complement strand
TTTTTAGAGATGATTGTAAACCTTTTCGTCTTCGGCGAGTCCGTGCTTTAATTGCGGAAAGGATATTTTTTTTAAGGAAGCGCAGCAGGAAAAATAAAAATAGTTTAACTAAATACTTATGCGGAAGCAGGGAAAAAATTGATCGATGATTTCATAAGTTCTTCCAAATTTGAATAGTATTATCCATAATCCGTCTATCCATAAATTGACTAAATTTTTACTTATAGATTTTAAAAATAATATGTATAGACAGGCTTTAATGCCGATGTTTCAAATTTAGGGGAACATACAAGTGCTACCTCGAAGCCCAGGAATTTTTTCTCAAATCGGTGGTTTTTTTGTTCAGCAAAATCATCTTCGAGCGATCACCCGTGGCACTCCAACACGATTAGACGTTAGTCCGGTTTCAAATATGCATCTCGTTCCGAGAATCGGTCATACGTTTTCATGGTCTCGTCAACATTTTTTGATTGAATATTCCCGTTTTTACCACATTCCTCCCTCCTCTTTCTCCGATCTCCATTTCCTTCCATTTCCCTTCACATCTCTCTCTTTCGCTGATAAACTTCACGCCGAGCGCGTCTCTCCAGCAACACACACACACTATCCTCCTCGCAGCTGGATTAGGTTCAATAAGCGACGGTAATTGCCGATACTCTAAATTCCACGGCGCTAGCAAATTTAAATTGCTAATGAGGAGGGCGAGAGAAAATGGGAGGGAAGTGGAAACTTCCCCACGGTGAAGTACAGTAGGAGTACGAGGAGGGAGGGGGATGAAGGGATCGAAAAGAGCCTTTTCTCCTCCTCTTGCAGCGGCATTCCCATGGACCCTAAAATGGGATGGTCCCGCCTACACGCCTCTCGTTATGGAGTAATCAAAGGGTCATTTTTTGCTATTTAAAAAAAATGCCGTTATAGTTTCACTTTGGTATCTTTCTGTCTGCCTGTGCACTTGCTTAAATTGAAATTTTGACGAAACCGTAAACGAAAGAACGCTGAAACTTGGAGGGTAGATTTCTGTACCGCTGCAATTTATTTTTCCTTTGATTTTAGCCTTGAAAAATATACGGGGTCGGATAGGGATCCATTAAAAAAAATAATATATCCGAAGTTATAAAAGATGGAAAGCTGAAATTTCGAGCGTACATTTTTCAGATCGATGGCACTTACAAACGAGGCTCTAGCGTCCGAATATGTGGAGGTATAATCGCTTAAAGAATTATTTAAGATAAGCTAAATTTACACATGTAACAGGTGATCAAATTCTCCTCAGTTCGTCAGTTTAATGGAAGAAATTTCATAGCGAAATAAAAAACAACGCATTACCGAGTTCAATAATAGAATAAAAACACAAAACATGTTCATGGATAACACTACTTGTTTTGTATTTTACGAGGAAGGGAGATCGGCGTGGTGGGCAGAGGTGGGATGAAGAGGGGTCTCTTGAGGAATCTTTTGTACCTTAATTTTCTTTCTTTGCGAGTGTAGGGCGCGCAGTTGTTAGGATATCAGAGGGTGGTGTGGCGTTCGGCGAAAGAAAGGGGAAGGTTTCTCGAGTGGGGCGGAGGGCAACAATTCCGATGAGCGGGCGGGTGGCGGAAAGGATGGGCGGAGAAGTGCGGGTGAGAAGGAAGGGGGAGAGAAGAGGGAAGCGGGAGTTGTAGGTTCCCCCTCGGGAGAGAAGTACGTGATGGGACTTGATCCTTGTGGATCTACCGCTGTGGTTAGGGTGTGGGAAGAAGGGCTTGAAGAGAGGTTAAGTTTTTACTTCCCTTTCCTCCACCCTCACCCTCTCCTCCTCCTGGATGTTTGGGAATTAAAGTCGATTCCAAGAATCGAGGGATTTTTTTATGGACGAAACGTGATTTTTTTTCTGCGGGCCGTTCCGTTGTTTTGAGAAAAGAAAACAAGAAATAATTTTATAAAATGAAAACCAATTCGACCGTGAAAGATCCTTTGTATTTTCCTTTTTTTCGACACGATTTCTCAAAAACAAAAAAAAGTTCCGACGCTCTCGCTCTTTTCTGTACGTGCTCTTTCGACATTATTTTCTGATATTTTCCCGAAATTCCTTTTCCTTTCAATCGGTTTCGCTAAATTAATAGATCCCATTAATTAGGAGTTTCCGCGAGGTCGATGGTTTTTTTCTAGAAACGTTGGTAGCTGAAAAAATGCAACACTTTCAATTTGGCTCTTCGGAGTGGCAGGGAGGCATGCTTTTTTGCCCGAGTAGTGCTTGTCAATGTCCGGATCGCTACCCAATGCTGGGTCGCGATGCTCGCAAAGGACATGTTAGCACGCAACGTATGAACAGATGAAATATATGAAACGACAGAGAAAAAATTCACCTATTATTGAAAGGATGTACTTTTAGCATATATTGCTTTTCATTGCGATGTTAATTAAAACTCACGTCGTTCTATTTTCTATAAACAAGCCTTTTCACTTGGTCGCGAGACAAAAAGTTTGACCGTCCCTGTTTTAGAACAGGGATTTGGTGACCCCTGTTTTAGGGTGTATTGTTTGTTCGTTGATTTTTCCGATATTTTGAATCAGTTAAACTTCATCTACCTTGAGCTTGTTTATGTATCTAGCAATTTGAAGGCCGTTTTATGGTCCCCAAGATTGAAAGCGAGTTAAGAACAATGGGGAGTGGCCAGGAAAGAATTAGTATAACGGTTGGAGAGGATTTGGTAGAGAAGGAGACGAGTGCTTCGGCGATGCTAAGCCTTCATTACACGTTGAATCTTATTGCACACGTATGTGGTTTCCTCAGTGTGTTCCTTGAGCTTGGAGTGTTCGCACTCCTCTCATTTTGAAATCCCCCTTCCACCCTACCTTCTCGTTGAGATGGGCGTAGGCGGGGTCGGAACGTGAGCACTCATGTTTCATACTTTCCGAGAATCAAGCTCCATCTCACGGCCTAAAAGTTAGCCTATTTTAGAGGGAATCTTTCCTCACTTAGAGACAGTTAATCTAATTAGAATAAATGTTCTAGGTATGGATCTATATTGCTCATTTTAAACGCTGTGATCACTTCGCTTAACTTTTCCGCTAACTAACTTTTTCCCGGTATCTGTCGACCAGCACACCACATTCTTTTGTTTACGTCATGTTCATCAGATGGATTTCATTTTACGTAAGCCCTACAATGTATATATGAGAGACAAACTTACAAGTGACAATCTTAACGGGCTCTTATATCCATCGCATCTCCTGCCACTTTCGTCCGATGAATATCTTTGTGATTAGTGTATGTAAGTTTCTGTACAATATCTGAAAGTTTATGAAAACCGGCGAAAAACTGCGTATTTATGGAAAGAAAGAGAATGATTTTTTATCGTACTTCCGCATCGAGATTTCTAGATAAACTTAACGGTTATTTATCTCCCATCGTCAAAATATTTTAATCGGATAAATTTTGTTTTGACATTTATTTAGTAAAAGCAATCCCAAAATAAAAGCGATCAAGACGTTGGCGGATCCAGAATAATCCAAACCTTCGCTGGAGAATTATCGAGCTCGTCTTATGGTTGAAAACAAATCCAATAAGTACTACTTAAGTATCAAAAATTGAAAAACAGGTAGTACTACAGTTTTCATTATCTTGTTATGGCTATTAGAGATACCTAAGATAAGTACATGCTTTTTTCAATATTTGAAGTGCCTCTTCTTGAATCCCTAACCTTGTCGAGATCTTTCTTTCGCCTGTCCTGGGGAACTTATATTCAGCGCAGAATCAAGGACTACATCCAATTGATCCTCTGCAATGTTCTTAATTCAATAGTAAATAACAAATAATTACCTCAAATATTATATTCAAGAACAAGCATTTAAACAATTACTTGACTCGGGTATCTCCAATAGTCACTACTAGGTTCATCTACATCTACATTATACCCTGCAAGTCACCTTTTTGGTGGATGGCAGGGGGTGCAGTGCACCAAGGGTCCATAGTTTTCCTACGTTATCTTTTCCTATTATGGTCTCTTATCGTCCTAGGGAAAAACGATCCTCTATATCGATCCGTTCTACAGTCGTTCTCGCGGATATTATCCTCGCTGTCCTGCCTTCCGAGATATGTCGGGCTTCGGATAAGTCGCACTACCTCATTCGCTAGTCCCTCCGACATAAATATTACCAGTAGTTTAAATCGAGCCTGCAGCCTACGTTACTCTAACGATGTCCATTTCAGACTTTCTATTAATGACGTTACGCACTGTTTACTATCGTAATTCCTCTTTACAAATCTAGCTGCCCTGCGCTGAACCTTTTCTATCTGGTTAGTAGGTCCTTTTTCGTAGGGATCCCACACAGCTGAAGCATATTCGACCTGTGGTCGAACCAAGGATAAATAACATAATTCTTTCACTTTTTCGGAGCTATTTCGAACTATTCTCCCTATACAGGCCAGCTTTTTATTAGCGGCACCTATCAATCGGCGAATGTGGGTGTCCCACGAGAGATTAAAATTATTAAATTCTTTTAGAATCTATTTTCGGTTTTTAGTCATAATGCGCATCTAGTTTTTTATAACCTTGTTGTGGCCATTAGAGATATCTGATGCGTATTTTTTAAGTGCTTGTTCTTGATAATTTTCAGCCATAAGACGAGCTCGATAATTCCCTGGTGAATTAAATATTATACATTATTTGAAATATTTTGGAATTTAAGAAGATGTTTTGCAGTTTGATTTATTTTTTCCCTTCCTTTTTGAGAGACAGGACCTGCCGGGGGCGCCATAATTTAGGGGCGCTTTCCAGACCATTTATCTATACTTAACTTTCTTTTTGTCACAAAAAAGGCAAAATCTCAATGGCATTCTTCATTTTTTCGTCATCACTTTTACTTTTTACGTAGCAATAAATAAATTGAAATCTACGTTTAAATTTCTTCTTAAAATTCTCCGAAAGGGCACTGAAATTTATTCTAGTCCATGGCGCCAGAATACTCAGGACCGCACTTGGTCAGGAACGAAGTTTTCTTTCATGTGCATTTCAGTGGTTCGTCTGCCTGGTGGCCACTGCGGATTCGCCACCCATTATGATTCCTCTTTCGTGAATATTTTTCGAACGATTTCGTGCCGTCCATTCTCTTCCCTTCTTTCCCTTTACAAATGGATGGGTTAGGAAAAAAGTCCTCACGCGGTGGACGGATCTCACGCCGTCTTACCCGCCGAAGGGACATGTTCCCGCATCCTAAGTCCTATCAAAACCGACGTCGCCATTCACGGGTGGAAAGTTGTTACCGTCCTTTCCTCCCTCTTTTGTTTTCCGAAAAGGGGATTTTTCGTGAGGGTTTAAAGCCCCCTGCGCGGGGATTAAGTCGGGGATCCAACGGATTATCATTTTACGGGAGCGACTGTTGACTGTGGGTCGGTCTCGGGCGCGGTGCGAAGAGCGGAAGTCCGCGGATTAGGGTTTTAGCGCTCGCCACGTGAAGAGGAGGAAAGCGAGGGAAATGCGGTTGGACGCATTAGTGAGAAGGGGAAAAGAATGGCGCCGTTTTGTCCTTTGTCAGCTGATGTGAAGTGGTTGAGGGTTGAGACGTAGCTTCCATTTGTGTCACGTAGGAGTGGCGTTTTATTTTTTTCCGCGACGCGAAAGTGAAGGTGTGGCGTGTGCTAAATTTTCTGCCTGTGCTTTGGGCGACGTAGAAATTTGTGTAATTAGTTATTATATTTTTCGTTGCCCAATTCTCCGCTTGCTTCCTTGCTGTCGTGTAGGTATCTTTTCACGTTTATTCGATTTTGTTTTTTTCGCCATTTCTCGAAATTTATTTCTTTATATTAAAGGCTAGGAAATTATTAGTTGCTGCATTTTATGGCTTTCCGTTTCACGTTAAGTGTGTTTCTTTCTTTTCAGCGTTTTTTAAATAATCAGTTTGTTTGTCTGTCCGACTGTGTGAGGAGCATCTCTGGGAAAGCAAAATTCAGGATAGGTCGGTCTATATGAGCGCTAGGAATGGGAAAATTTTGGTGGATCTAGGATCAGCTCCCGGAGAGTATTCGGAAAAATCGTCATATGGTACATGCTGCTACATATGTATGCAGCGCCGTAACTAGGGCGAGACATCTGCCCCGGACGTGACTAAAGAAGGGGCGCCAACGTTGTTAAAGGCAAGTTGTGCATGTCAAAAGGACAGGGGAGATTTCACTACTATACTTGTTCCAGACATTACGCATAGCAGCAACTATAAATTTCGATAGTGCTATTGATGAGTTTGCTGCATTAAAATCACATAGAATAACTCTTTAATATTAAAATATTCATACTTTCCGTATTTAAATTATGTATGTAATTATATTTATAATTATGTATTTAAATTGTGTACATTTATAGTAAGAAATTATATCATTTATAGTTTATTTTTATTTATTAATTGTTCGCCCTAAATTCATATAGGTATTAGAAAAATTTATGGAGGTGGCGCATATTTGGTAGTTTGCCCCGGGTGCTAAAATAGCTAGTTACAGCGCTGTATGTAGGCAATAAGCATCTGCGATTCTTGACTCCACTGGAAAGATAGCAGTCGATGAAAACAAGCGTCTTATGTCTTCACTCGTTGTAAAACAGTTCCAGTCGTCATAATTTTAACAGGGCACAGATAAGTAAGAATATTTTTAGTTGTTGCTATTATTTCACTTCCTTTATGTTGTTTAATACTTAATTACATTTAAAAGGTAATACTCCGGGCATAACCCCTACCTGGCCTTTTTTGTGTTTATTTGATTATTTTAATTAAATAATCTCAGAAAAAGCACTGAATATTATTACATTAAATTCATATAGCGCGATAATTATTTTTATTCGAAATTGTGCTATAAGTATACTAAGGAAGTTAGTCTACCTACTGCCAAGTCAAAACTTACGATTTCGCTCATTATAGCTGTAAAAAACTGCCAATTATTTTATTGTCTCGTTCTTAGATCCTAACTCAAAATCTTGTTTTTTATTTAAAGGTCTTTTTGGAATACTAATTTCGATACATTTCATACTTTTTTCCATGTACATATTTGCTCTTTGTTTTATTCAGCCATCATTTGGCTCACAAATCTTTGAAGATACACTTCTTTCAGTCTTACGTTTTTGTATTTCCCGTTTCAATTTTAAAGCGTGTTGGCGCTGTTAGCTTCGATTTTTTTTTAAGTCGCTGGGAATCCTGCGAATATTTCGCCGAATTATTCATTAACGCGTTATCGTTTGCGAATCCGGCTTAATTAGATTATCGTTTGCAAGTCTTCCCCTACCTGAATTTCCGTCTCCTCTTAGTAAATATCAAACCGCTCTGGACAACCTTGATGAATTTCCTTCTGTAATTCCACCATCTCGGATTCTTAGCTCGATAGCCATATCTTCGTCGTTTGACTCGTAAATTCTCCATGTAAATCGACTATCTCTGCGATCCACGCTCGTTCATTTTTTAGCATTTGCAATTACTCGGAGCGGAGGGCTCGGGAATAAAAAGTCTTTCGAAATTTAATGAAACACGGGAATAATTAAAGGGCCCTTCATTAGAACCCTTATCAACGCAAAGACTTTCCTCTCTCACTCTCTCTCCTCACCGAAAAGATCTCCATCTATGTGCTTTTTAAACTCTTTAATTTGACTCGACGTGTCGTTATATTATCACGCTTGTATGACCCCTTTAAACATTTTGGCCTGTGAATAAATATAACTTCATTTAAATGTTTTTTCATTCTACTTTTTACGTTTTTGGAAATATGGTTAAATATCATTTATTTTCATTGCGTACGTGTCATACGTTGAAAGGAAACGAGCGCTTGCGAAACCAAATTAACTGTTTGAGAAGTAATTCACTTAATTCATAACTTTTTCGCACTTGCTCCCGAGTTACATCAGAATGTGCATTTACCACCCCTCGTATCGTTTCAGAAACAGAATCTGAAATTAAAAGTAGGAGATTACTAGTTAAAGTAAAAGTTCTAAATTGCGGACTGCTCGGGATGGAGCCGTAAAATCTAACATTTCGTAAAGCTGCGATATCCCCTTATGAATCAATTTAAATCATCAATTCGAGGTACTATGATTAAGAAATAATTATAACCGTAAATTTTACAAATTATGATACATTAAAAAAATAGGTTTCTCCAAAACCATTAAAAGTGTGAGAAAACCAAGCACGCATTTCGGCTTCAAAGGAGCCGTCAAACTTGACTCTATATTCTTGATATCGATGATTCACCACTGACGACGTCTTTTTTGCTAGCAAAATGATCATCTGATTTTTCAAACCTATTAGTGGTTATTGGAGGAACATAGTTTCTCAATTTGATTTCGGCCATTAGATAATTCTTTCTTGATTCATATTATTATTTATTCAGAGGAACACTTGTTAGTACTGAAACCTTCAACACGTTTTAAATCGCTTTTTTTTCTAAATTACGCATCACTCGGCGTAAATTCTCAGGAAATGAAAATTAAACTACTCAACTAATACGAAAACATGCCGAAGATAATTAGTTACGTATACAATTATCCCTTGCGAACCAGCACGAAGTTTTACAGAAGGAAGAAATGTCAGACTTAACGCATTGTTTCGGCCATAACTCCGAGTGATCTGCTTTAATTCATCGCGTCCGAGAAGAACGATGCAGAATGTCTTTCGGTCCTAACTTCCATCTGTCTTAATTCCCTGGCGTGGCGGGCCAGACTTTCAAAAGGATAATAAATGTGTTTCCTTTATTTCACTTATGTTAGTAGTGCGCAAAAAATGGAACTTTGATGCAATTAAAAATAATTCCATACTCGGCTAGTTTTCTAAACGTACTGCGGACTTTCTGCCTTCATGGCACCAGTGACAAAAATGAACATGGATCTCTCGGAGAGGGGACTTATTCTTCCTCTAAAAGGATATCGCGTTCACTTTAACTCACGAGGAATCTACAGACTCGTCCCTCGAATAATCCTCCTCTGTTTTGCTATATACGGTCCGTTACAGGGCTTTGATCTATTGCACCTTATCCACTACTCTACGCGATCAGGCCTTTAGAATCGCCCTAGACGGCGAGGCTCAGATAGGCAACAGTGGGAAGAGAGGGGTGAAGAGGAGAGAAACAACCCGCAATCTAGTCCGCCTTTGCAGCAGGAAAGGGCGCAGCGGTAGGACGAGGAAAGGGGAGGGGAGGTGGCGGCGGTCGGGAGACATGAAAGAGGCCGCTGAATAAGGGGGTGGAAGTAAGATCAGTGACCCTATTCCATCGACCGCGCCTGTCCCTCCCCTCGGGACAGTCGGGCAGGTCGGGATGGGGGAGGTGCACGGGAGGGGTGTAGAGGAGGAGGAGAGTGGCGGGGGAATCGAAAGAGTGAACTAAGGGTGGGGGGGATAAAGGGGTTGAGGAATGGCATCGTTGGGAGCCGTGACCTCGGGAAGAGCGGGGTGACAGAAGCTCGAGGGGCGGTCGCGGATGAACGGGGTGGGACCTCTCGTTAAAGATCGTTCTCCTCCTCATCTTTTTAATTTTTTTTATTCTCCATTGTTATTATTTCGCTCAGCGCTCCGTCGCCTCCCGGTTGACGTCACTCGAAGAGTTGGGATGCTGGCTTGGGTTGGGTCGAGTAGTGGCTGCTTAAAAGAGAGAAGGGGAGTTCTGTCTCGTGAGTGTGCTGTGAGGAAGAAGCCTCTTTATTTGTGTGCGCGTGCGTACTTGTGCGTATTTGGTGGGTAGGGGTCGGGGGACGATTGAGTCAAATTAAGGGGGGAGGAAGCGCGCGAAATGTTTTATTTTTTTAGGCGTTACGGTTGGAGAGACGTTTGGTGTCGTCTCGTAGGTTTCATTTAGCAGCGGGTACATCTTTTTTCTAAGAGATTTATAAATTATTAGAGAGAAAAACATTTCCGTCGGGATGGAGTGGCTTGGATTTTTAAAGTTTACTCATTCTGCGAATATCAACTGTTTCCAAAGAAATTGAGATTTGTTGACGAGTTTCGTGAAATCGGTGCAAGTGAAAGTATTAAAAATTAAATTCATGTTCTGATATCATTCATGTACGGAAGTTTTACGTTATCGATAAGGACGTTATTTTGTATTTGTTTTCCACTTTTTATCTCAATTTTTACAGCACTTCTATTCGCTATAAAACGAGGGCACTTGAAGTTTTATCAGGAACGAATTATGATGTTCAAGTGATCGATAATATTTTTTTTGTTTTTGTTTATTAATGCCTTTCCGAGCGAATGGACCGCGTGTTGGATTATCTCTACGGTCTGAAGGGACACTTTCTGCTACCAAAATACCTGAATCTCACGTTATAACTTTTATTGCACTCCTATATACCAGAAACAAAAACAGTTATTTAATAATAGTTAATCTTTTATTCCAAATGTACCTATATCTTCGTAAGGTTCGAGACGTATATGCATCTCAAGCAATATTTTCTACAGACAAACAGGCTTCAAAAACATAAATAGACAACAGTAAAAAATCGGCTCATTAATATCCTATATTCACAATATTTATCCCTATTAAAAAACATTGGTTGCCTCCTGTGAGGTTTGAACTCACGACCCCTGGTTTACGAGACCAGTGCTCTACCACTGAGCTAAAGAGGCCACGTGCATTGCATGAAAATCTTTTGAAATCACTAATCCCATAAATAATGTAAAAAACATTTTTTGAGTCTGTTTCTCTTTATGTACGTGCACTACTTTATGAACATTTTGTCGCTCCTTAACCTGAGTTTCATTCAACATATAAATGAAATAATTCGAGAATGTAATATGCTTTCCTAGAATTGCCATGTAGAACATTTTAGATGTTTTATTCAGTTCGCCAAATGTTTAGATTGAAGTATCATATGCATTAAGTTTGACCTTCCGTGCTACATAGTTGAAGTAATAATTTGCCACGAATCTTAATCTTTTTTTCCCATTTACTTTTATTAGTATTAATTGTATCCTAATGGTACTACAGGTTCATCTTAGCATTTATTTGTTTTCATCAGCTACATTTTAAAAGAAGCCATTTTTTTCATGCGGTTTAAACCCAATTCGCCACTTAAATAAGTTCAGGGCTTAATATGAAGTATTATTTTGTCTTTGGTCAGCATAAAATGTTTTTCATGCGTCAACTTAAATGTAGCAATCTTTTCATTGAGTATTTATGACCACGTATCGATGTTACTATGTTGCTTTCACAGCGTCGGAGCGATTTATTAAATGAATGTTTTTTTCCGGAATCGGAACTAAAATTTCTCAACACGCCGAGCTCTTGGAGAGCAAGAATTCCAGTCGAGCCATCTCTTAAAACTTTGCCATTTATGGATTTTTTTATGAACTCCCTTACGTTTCTGCTTCACTCATCATTGTCCGCTCTCACTCTTTCTCTCTCTACAACTTAGATTGATAGGTGGCAGCGGATGAAATGCACTAAACTTTTCTTAAGAGCCCTCGCTTATTACCTTAATTCTCTCTTTATGGTACCTAATATCGCGTGCAAAAATAAAATACTGTTTCGCAGTATCCTATAGTGTATTTTAATCATTTTATTCATAACTTCTGATATAGAATGAAGTTATTACTATTCCTAAAATCTCGTTTGCTAGTTTCACCGAATATTTTATCTCTGTTACGGTGAAATTCCATTTTTAAGGTTGTTTAATGTTTTCTTGTGTTTGGGGTTCATTTGTTGTTGCTCAAAGAAAGCTCAATACAATAAATAACTGACAGATAGTGTTCTTCTATATTAAACGTGTAAAAATCCTTGAAAAATGTTGTCGGTATTTCTCTGTAACGTCATTATAGTATTCAGGTGGTATTCTTCCACCGATTTCCGATTTACCCATCCTAATATTTAAGTAACGCTCTCTTTTGTTTTTTTGCGGCTTTTCACCAAATGTACCATTAATTGGCTAATCGCGGACTCGTACGTTCGAATCTGAAGACGCGTACTCGGCCGAGCGAAGCTATCCGAGGAGAGCAGGTTTACAAGATTTTTTCGATTAAAAAGGTCTTGCGTCTTCGATAAACGCAACGCGTGCATCTGGCTAGTATGACTTCATTTCCACTTCACAGCGAGGTGTTATAAACAGAAACGAGACAGAGGAGGCACAAGGTCGCAATTTCCATGCTTTCCCGAGCGGAACTCCTCTTCTCGGACGAGATTTTTTCCTCTTAGTTTTTTACCTTCCAAGGGTCCTTTCATTCGAATTCCGAATCATTTGATATATTTTTTTCCCTTCGGCATATTATGCCTTTGACCTTTGGTTCGTGCGTGCGAGCCCGCCTTCGACTTTTTTAACTCTCGATATCTCGGCAGATAGGCTTCGTGCGTGCAGTTAACCTGACGTGACGTGGCGGGTCGTCATACCAGAGTGCCTCGGTCGGGGTTTAGTTTTTTTTTATAGATTTTTAGAAATTTTTACTTTTAATTAAGTGCACAAGTTTTAGTTTTTTTTTTGGGACTGAATGTACACGCGAATGAGGTAATAAAAAGGTCGATTCATGGATAGCTTAAAGTTCGTCACTTAAATAGGCGGGTTGGGTTAAAGAGAAACTTCACTTCGCTTACGTACTGCCCCGAAGTTTTATCAGCCAGAGCATCATCGACTCAGTAAACTATTTTCGGCGCCTCACATGTTGTATAAAGGCGATAACTTTGAACAACTTTTAAAAGTTATAAATCGTGGAAAATATGTAAATTTTATAAAATGTGGCATGTTTATTCTTGCGTATCATCTCGTCGAACGCGACTCGTAATTTTTTACGAATATTTTTTTCGTTTTCTGTTTTTCAACATTGGGGCTATTATTTTTAAATGCTAATTTATGGGGAATTTTACTCAGGTATAACATGCAAGTTTTTCAACGTTTTTATTGGATTTAAGGAGAAATTCGGGGTATCCCACCATCGAGATAACATCAGTGCCTATTATTTAGCTTTATAATTTCCTCGATAAGAATCCGCATCAGAAGTTGATGGCGCCATTCTTTCGTTCCCGCAAGATATCTTAAATTTTCCGGTTGCCAAAATTCGCCACTTTCTACTGAGGCAAAACAACCCGCAACCCGTCTCCATCACTGTCATGATAAGCAGGAATTTAATTCCAGCAATTTATTTGAATGAACCATGAGGAATGTAACTTGGAAAATTTGAACGTTTTTTTTTTTGAGAAACCTTTGCATAAAATCGTTTATTTTTACGCGCCTAAATTTTAATGTTTGTTCATTCGTACTCATTACGAGGTATATGGCGGCTACATAAATTTGCCGAGCAGGAGTTTTAGTTCGTAAAATTAAAAGCAAACAACCCATGCAGTTAAAATAAATTTTCCCGTGGGAAAACCAGAGAAGGTTTTTGAGAGTAAGGCGAGTTCACACAAATACCTGCAGTAACGTCGCCAAACCTCTATTCTATACCTACATTAATATGCGTATATTGTGTACTTTACGATAATTGCCATATTTTACAGTTAATTTGACGATGGTCTTACATTGCGTGCATACTATTTTACATGAATATTATTGTCCGCATTTTTTTTTAGTTTTTTACGGGATTTAATATTTTTACTTTCACCATACGTAATATAGGGGAAAGTATTGTTTTCATGAAAAAAATTGATTTCGAGATTTCAACGGAAATACACGTTTTGAGGTCCCCTGAACACATTTTGATCATTTTCTCGATGATAAACTCGATAAACAATCGTTGGAATCACTTTTAAAATATAGTTATTTCACTCAAATTAAGTTCCATTCGAAGAAACTGCATGATATTATGTGGTCATGAATCTCAAAAGCATTCAAAACTTGGGCAGGAATTGCAAGCTCTAGGGATGCAACCAGTGGAAACACGTTTGAAGATATATTCAAATTTAGCTTACCCATACGTTATCCCATACAACGGCTGATTTTGTGGGTCTATATTTGTCACGTGAATATTTTAAAGTCAAAACCATGAAACAAAATGAGTTCCCTAATTTTGAAATCCATTTAGGCGATAAAAAGTATGTTAATACGACATTGAAAGTGTTTTAATGTAATAAGTTCAATTAGCTTAATCGATGCATACAAATGTTCAGTTGAAAGGAAAGCAAAATGTACATATAGATTCTAGGGAGGAAGAGTTAACGATTATAAATTTTTTTCGAAATTCAAGAAATGTTATAAAGTTTTCTTATTGTACCTTCTGAGATATCTTTCAGGTTATTAATTTTAATATTAATGAAAAACATATTTCGCTCTCTATAAAGTTTAGAGAATATGCAGAATACATAAAACATTTTTAGAGAACGAAAGCGCTTAAAGTTTCACATTAAAACTGTCTTCCACCTACTTTTCGAAACAATTAGCCAGATTTATAGTTTTTTGGTGATTTCCCTTCTTTGAATAACCTTAGTGTTTCTTTCTTCCCTGCTTTAGTTTATATTAGGTATATATTATTTCATTTAGTTAATATTAGATATTGATTATAACGGTTGTCAAGTAGATTGTTAATCCAACAATACGTTCATTTTCATGTTATTTAAATGGGAAAACTTAAAAGAGAAAAAATTTTTTAAAAGAAAAAGGCAATTCAAATAGCTTTAAAAACTCGCCCGTTTTGCTGAACTTTTTATTACGGTTAAAATGGCACCTTCATCATGCTTCTAAGTTCTGTAGTTGTTGCGTAATAAATGCAAAAACAAACAAACAAATTCTTCAAAATATTTAGTAGAGATTATGTAACCTATTTGGAATTCTTAGAAATTAGAGAAATTAGAAATTAAAAAGCGTTTGAAGGAATTTAACGTTGTCAAACTGTCAGCGTTGGTTCAATTTCTTTCTTTTGTATACAGTTCAAGGAAATTTATTGTGATGGACATGGTTGGAAAGTTATCTACTTTTCTACTATTTGTCTACTTATTTGAAATTTCCTGATATTTTTTATTTCTCTGATCATTGATTAATTCGAAACAATCCTCTATGGCCACTGGTAACTTCTATGTAACATTCAAGATATCAGTTTTCTTGTTCTGTTTTTCATTTTTTCGACTGCTAAAAATTTTAATGAACAGTATTTTTTCCAAAGTTAATTTAAATGTAACCATTATACATTTAAAAAACTTTTTCAACATGTTGCATCAAGATTTCCTTTCCTCAGGAAAATTAATTTGGGTTGACTTTTTAAGTAATCTTTCATGCTGATGGACTCAAATTATAAAAAAAATTAAAATTATCTCTTAAAGACTTATTGAGGAGTTTGACTGAATCTGAAGAGGGAAAAAAGACAGTTCTAATTGTTTATGAATTTGTGTCGTTACTTTTACGATCCTATGTCAAGCATTTCCTATATCATCGTTATGTACTTGTTGTTTGTTAATAAACATTCGATTGAATTGCTTTTACCATTATTACTTTAGTTTCCATGTATTTAGAATGGCAGTTTCTTCGACTCTTGTTCGCGTAAACTTTATTTTTAAAGACTTTATATTCGCCATTAAAAATATCTTAAAAAGATTGCCTGTTCGAAATAAATATCTCATTTTCCTTAAAATTTCTGGAAAAAACTGCACTACTGTATTACCATATAAAAACCGTTATGATGTGGTTGTTAGCATTGCCATTAACGCTTTTTAATATTAAGTTCAACTACAAACGAAGTTACGGATGCTAAGATCACGCGAAAATTTTCTAATGAATTTAATATTCATAATGCAAGTTCGTAATTTTCCTAACGCTTCCATTACTGCTAAAGCCTCTCATTTGATTGTTCTTAAAACCACAAGAGGAGCTCTGAAACATACATAAAAAATACTGGAAACTCATCAAGTCGGGCGAAATTATTTTTAATTTTTCACCCCTTAGGGTATCGCAGTGTTTATAAGTAATCCGACTCGCAAATGAGCCTCGAAATTAATCTCCTAACCCCTAGGGCTGGAATTTTTCGTCCCGAATTATTCGTGATTAATTGGCTCTCGGCCCCAAT
Source organism: Tanypteryx hageni (assembly GCA_028673005.1). Lineage (NCBI taxonomy): Eukaryota > Metazoa > Arthropoda > Insecta > Odonata > Petaluridae > Tanypteryx > Tanypteryx hageni. The sequence goes on along the minus strand of CM054113.1, from coordinate 155,006,136 downwards.
TTTCCCCTCGAATATTCAGGCGCGGTTAACATCGTTTTTAAGATAAATGGAAGAATTGAGAAAACAACTTTTGCGCCTCAGGCATATTATCGTTTGCCGAAAATTAGTTGCGCTAAAGAATCCCTAAATCATGAAAAATTTTGCCATGCGATTTAAACGATGCCGTGGCGAAAACTACGTTAATTCGCAACTTCAAATTCCTAAAATGGGTGTTTATTTCTCTATAAGTGACGTTCCTCGAGTGCGTTGAAATAGCGTCGACTTCGTCAACGGTGTCGACAAACACTGAAACGGTTTGAATATCGAAGGTTTTAAAGAGTTGATGTAATATCCCTTTGTCATTGGCAGCTGGGTGATGTTAATGCCTCATTGTATGGCCTTGTAGAGGTGTGACACATATCAGCAAGCGGTTAGTTGGGGATTGTATTCAGCAAGACAGAACGAAAGGAGGCTGTTTCCGTAGTGAAAAAACGTTTACCTATGACTGTTGTCGTCATCGTTTTTCTGAATACTTTACGGTGACATTTATGCTTAGCAAAAGTTGGCTATAAAATATATGTACTATTAAAACAGTCCATGGAATAAATTCCATTCTTTTGCCTCCCCTGGTTTAACAAACCGTTATTCGAACGACTGTGATTATAGAATAGTCCTCTTTCATGGCTTCATTTCTTATCATATTTTGATATGTAATTATCTCGCAAGATAAAGAGATGCTGAAATTTTTTGTTGTGAATTGGATAGGTGATCTTAAAACTCTAGCGCGCGTGATATATATTTGTCAATTCTTCTAAGGATATTATAATTCATTGTTATATACATTTCCTAATTACTATAGCTTAGCTCAGTTATCCTTATTTTGCCATTCTCTGATTCTGTCTATATAATTTAGATGTTTTCGTACCTATTTGAGTAGTATCTATTGTTCAGTGATTTATTGAACCTTTCTCATAGAATGTTCGAAAAAATAATACAAATATTTCTATAGCTTGCCAAGTTGTCTGATTTGGGCTCGAAAAAGTCACTTTATCTATAAATCCTTAAACCTATTTATTTTCATGTTCGTATACATCTATTCGTTTCATCAAACTTTAATTCGGCGCGTAAAACTGAAAATAATGACGCATCTTACGTCTTGAAACCTCCGCTCTGTCGTAATCTGGCCCTGTAAATCGCCAACGCTTATGGCTTCCATTACCGCCAGTTACATAAGTTTAAAAAATAAATAAATAAAATTTCGAGGGATGGCGGTTTAAAATCCGAATAAACCATTCCTTATCCTCCGCTGCCTTCCTGCAACGGATTCTTGAGCATGCGGAGATAAGGCTCGAGCATTCCTCTTTGGCAACTGTGTCGTTATTAGGATTGCAGATTCCGAGCGGGCCGACCTCCACCCCCTTTCATCCTCCCTTCATCCCTCCCTGCTTCATTCGTAACGTCGCCCAATGGTCCTTTGAAGTGGAGGTTTAACAAGGGCAATCCTTGAGCTTTGCAATGAGCAGCAAGCTTTCGCAGATTACTCCCGTTTCTCTCCCTGCGGTGGCCTCCGCATTTTAACTCCCCCCCCTCCTCTTTTTTCCTCCCCCTCTCCTCTGCTCTCCATCCGCAATGTAGAAGGGGGAGGGGAGTTGCCCAAGTCGTATGGCAGTTCCGTTATCTTCAACCTCTTTTTCTCTAGCCATCAGAAATTGCTTCCCCCTCTCCCTTCTTTTCCGAAAGGAACTCAAAATCTCACTCTCGACCGAGACCAGCTCTCTCTTTCTCTCGAGGTGGAAAGACCGCTAATACAAACCTCTCTCCCCTTACTTTCCGAGCGATTGGGGGAGGGGGGAGGGAGTCGTACCGTGGGGGGGAGGGAGGGAGTGTCCAGCATGCAGAGGCGATAGATAAAACGGCGACCCCCTTCCACTCTCCGTCCCCGGTGACATTCTTGTCCGAGAGCAATGCCTTTTCTATCGGCCAAACCCCGGAGGGAAACTCGACTCCGCCGCTTTTGCCGAACGCCCCGTCTCCTCCCCATTTACTACCCCCTCCACGCATCGGAGGTGTGGAGGGAGGGCGGGGCGAAGGAGGCGGAGATGCGGCCTCTTCGCCGCTCGGAACCGGTTTTACCGGGAGAGAGGTATTCGTGAAAATAAGAGATAAAAGTCTCGCATACAGGAGTGAGCCTGCGGTTTTTTTTAATCCTTGTTCGTCGTAGGAGGCTGGTCGGGTCGGTGGGTTGGAGGGTAGGAGATGGGGGGCAAAGCGCTTAAGGCCGTAGGGGCATTAGCGCGTAGTATATATTATACGACCTGCGTCATCCGAAGGCTAGCAGGTTTTAACTGCAGCAGGTCGACCCGTTCTTGCAACCAGCCTTCCAAAGCCATTATAACTTTCCAACTCATCTCCCCTCTTCTCTATCTTTCTCCCTCTCTCTTTTTTCCTTCCTCCCTCCCCCATCTCTCTCTCCCCTCTATTACCTCCCCTCTCGCGTCTAATGCTGCCATTCGCGAGCTCTCTCTATTTCCCTCATTCTCCGTCCGATTCGCCCTTCAGCCAAGACGCGGCTCTACTTGATATCCAAGTTTCCGAGACTATCGTGGTTTCATTTAAGTGTTATCGTGTTAACATGCCTCGACCGCTCACGGGCGTATTTCCACACAGGTGCTCTTATTTGCCGAGAAGATACAGACGCTACTATTAAAGTCGTTCGCAACCCGACGTCTCCGGGGTTTTTGGTCCGGGTCGTAATTTTATTTATCGAGTAATTTTTCTCGGGGAGCATGTTTGTGTCTTTGAAGATCACTTCCCACGGAACAGTAACTGTTATGCGAGTTTGAAATCCCTGATCTAACGCGATCAGAGATCTCAAACTCACGGCCCTTGTACATTTCTGCGGCCCGCCAAGTAAGCTAGTTTCACTAGACGGCCAAAACTGTTATTTCTTATAAAATATTCCACGTCAGTCTCAGAAATTTAAGAAGTACGTTAAATCGACACTTTTAAAATGTACGCAGTTCTGCTCATCCCAATTTATAAAAATTCTGAAAAGGTAGGGTACTGAGTATGTTCTTCCCGCTGACAGCATGTTTCTCGAGAGTGTCAAAAGAATCTAACCCTCGACGCCGAATCTATCATTTTTGTAATAATGGGTTTAAGGGCGCATCACAGGGTTGGGGCGATTTCTTTCCGGTGGAAGGGGAGAATGAATGTCCAAAGAATATGAAACGATGTGAGGACTGGGAGAGTATGCGGCCGCGGATTTGGTCAGGTGCCTCAATGCGAGATACGAGTTTGAGACCCATACATTAGATGAAGAGTGTGTACTCAATTTAGGTATAACTAGGTATAACATGCCAAGCTGAACTTATCGACAGCAGTATTCATTCGGGTGAGTTAAATTGTGATGGCCAACCCCACAAGATTACTCGACAATTATTTAATTCTATTATTCAAAATAGTTATTTAATTTACAGTGAATCGCCGCCTGTAGATCTAATGAGAATATCCATTATTAGGCGTTCTTTACCGGCGAATCGGTAACAGTGGAACGCCTTATGGGCACGTCTGGTCCGACCGTCCGTCGTAACTTTCATTTCCTAAACCGCTGGACGGATTTTAATTTAATTACGTATGAGTGATCTTTATTAAAATTTATCGCCCAATTGTGATTTTCAACTGAATCCGTCAATTAGAACTTCCACTTTACATAATTACTTTAATAAACGTATACTCGTATCTCGTTCAATGGCATCCGTCAAGCAACAATTAATAATCAATATTTTCTCTCCCGTGCTCTTATATATGTATGTAAGGTATATATTAAAAAACGTATTCGGATAGGGAACAACATTTACTACAAGAATGTCCGCGAGACCAGGTTTCGGAGTTAAAAATTCGAGGAAATCCCGAGAAAAAAATCGCATATTTTGTTTACATCGATCGCTAAGACGGTTCTCTCAGAAAACAACAATTAAAAATCCATATATTTCTCTCCCATTCTCTTATATGACCAGCGAGGTATAGATTAAAAAATTTATTTGGATAGAGAACAACATTTACTCCAAGATAGTCCCCGAAACTATAGTTTCGGGGATAAAAATTCGAGAATCGCCTAATCCTTCGATGCCGTTCCATACTATCTCCCATTAAGAACGCCTTTGAAATCTTTGCGTATTCCATTTATGGTGTATACTTTTCCATCTTGTTTATGAGTTAGTAAACTGTACAAAGGCCAAGCTCTTGGCATGTATTAAATATGAAAAATTTAATTTTTTAATTCCCGGAAATTTCGAGTTGAGTAGTTTTGAGGTTTATTTTTAAAATAGACTCCCAAAGAGGCTGCAAATATCCGTCTTAACAAGCGTGTATAGCATAATGAATCAAGAAAAATAAATCTCTTGCAAACTCAGACATATTAACTACATACATATCAGCGAATAAACCTATTAAACTTAAAGTAAAAGCAGTTTAGAAAGGGGGGCCAAATGAGGCGAAACTATTTCTTGATATCACGGTATACTTCTCATAGTTGGCATGACTAACACGCACATTTCCAGAAACTCATCCGATGTTTTGGCTCATTCGAAACAAATCTCAGCAAAGAGAAATAACTCCACCCTTTCGACCGTATAATAGGTCCTAGTTCATGCGTACATTCTAACAATAAGAAAGGCAGCTTTAAATTTTCCCTTTCTGAAGATTTGCACTGATACCTTGCACATGGCCACCTACCAACTTGGCGCGAAAGTAACATAAAATTCATATTGTCGGTGTATTACTTATCCCGCTTACCTTACTCTTCGCTTACTTCCGTTTCGCGACATCAAATAAAAAAGCTGGCGGGCGACAATCTACGAAGCGCCAATTCTTACCAATTAACGGCGCCGCCTATTATCAATGTCGCACAGCTGTTCGGGAAGTATATCCACTCAATCATCTCGCCGCGCAGGGTACTTTAATTGGCGTTTCCCCTACCAACCCCACGTGCGCTCATTCCTGCAGGCAGGTGGGAGATAAGGACTGCCCCGAAAGATAGGATTGGAGGGGTCGGAAGGGGAGGGGTCGTAGGAGGTCGAAACTCCTCGAATAAATGCGTAGAAGTCGTGCCATGAGGTCCCAAACAGGACGACTTTTCGTAGCGTGTGGCACCTGACCTCCCAGGCGGCGTAAAAAGAGCACCAACAGGTGGGAAACGTAAAGGAATAGGTAACTCAGTTCGGAAACATCTTCGCGGCAGGTGATGGCCAAAGGTTTTAATCTAGAGGGAGGTGGGAGGGAGGAAACTACACCCTACGGAACTCCTCCTTAACCTTCTCCGCCTCCCTGGCAGGCGGCTTAGTGGGGCAAGGAGGCTGAAATTACAAACCCTTTTCTTCTTAATGGCGGATCTCGAACTCCTCCCCCCACCCTTCCAAGCCCCATTACGCAGAGTGAGTGGTGGCGGTCCGTCTCTTTCTCTCATTCACTCCGATCTTACATATCATTCCTTTGGCCTTTTCTCCCTCTCTGTCTACCTTTTTCATTCCCCTTTCTGATATTTTTCCGCGGCAGGTGCGAGTCTCCTTCTCTCGGCGGGGAAAAAAATAAGGAAAAACCCTTTCACGCCACCTTTTCGCGTTATCTTTTTTTATTTTCCTCCTCGCGAGATCATGTATGTGCGCGCTCTTATGGGGAGAAAAGGGCGGAGAGGGTTAAAAACAAAAGATGTTTTTATTTCAATATGTTGAGTGACGGAGTTTAAAAATTCGCCTCTCTCTCTCTCGCTCTGGAAGTTTTTAATTTATATGGCGGTTTGCCTTGAGGAGAAAGATGATAGCACGTGCAGTTAAAAAGGTTTCGACTTCGATATATCGATCGATGTATCGCCGTTTCTCTCTAGCCACGGTCGGTGTCCGAGGAGTGGGTTCGAAAGGTATCGTTCTGTTTGACGACTGAGGGACGAGTAATTACGGGAGGGAGTCTGTTGCGTACATTGATTAATTTTTTTACCTTGGTCCTCCGGGGCGATTTCGCTGAGGTAATTGCTCCTTGGGTTTTTGCCGGCGTAAAACCTTCGTGATGAGGTGGTTATGTGCTCTCTCTCTCTCTCCCTCCCACGTTGTTTCGCTCCGAAACAAAAGGGAGAAAAAGTTTCGTCAGAGAAAGCTTTTAAGAATGCATTACTCGGCGTTATTTCGCTGTGGATGTGATGGGAAATTGCATGCGACCGCGAAGCGACCGTCGTTTCTTTTTCTTTAATTTTCACCTTCTCTTAACCTTATGAGCGAGTTTATATTTCTTTCTCCCGACTGATGAGAATGCAATCGCTTGAAAATCCGGGTGTAGGTAATGAAGGGAAGATAAGGACTCGAATTAAAAAGGCGATGGTCCCGGTATGACGAACTCACGGAATTCATTCTTAAAGTTGGATGCGAATCGAATTCGCCTGACACATCTATTATTATTAGCTATTGTCTCCATTGTTTGTGCTTCAGTAATGGATTAATAAACTTAGGTGGAACTTGGAAACATTTCACTGCGAAATGGCATCCTCTTCATACGCTAATCGCTTACAGGCAACTCCGTTGGAGTGGCTGATTGCTAGAGATGGTTAACACATTTAACATGGTCTTCCCACATTGACCGAACATGGTCTTCCCGCATTGACCGTGGACCTTTTTTGTTTGTAAATAGTGAAGAATATTAGTACTGTGCAACACTGGAACAAAACATGACTCTAACCATAAATATTAGCAAGGATTAGGATATGAAATCTAAATACAATTTAACAGAGAAATTCATGATCTGTATTAACTGAGTTTGAGGGAATGAAATGGGAATGAATTGAAATAATTCCATGGCCACGCGTTCTTTCCGGGGTGGCGGTGTGGTTAGAGCGTTGGCCTTCCACGCAGTGGTTCCAGATTCGAATCCGACATAGGTCGGATTTTTCCACCTTTCCCGTTCCATACATCTACATGTTACCCTGCAATTCACCTAATTGGTGAGTGGCAGGGGGTGCAATGCACCAAACCCTACCTAAATATTGTCTAACGCAATTCGAAATTTCCTATTGTGATCTCGTATTGTCCTCGGAAAGAACGAGCCTAGATAACGCTCCGTCCTACAATCGATCTCACGTATCTTATCGTCACGGTCTTTTCTACCTATATACGTTGTTGCTTCAATTATTCCTACAACCTCCTCTTTTAGACATTCTGACCTATATATCTCCAGAAGCCTCAACCTTGAGTTCAATCTACGGTCCTCCAATGGTACCCAGTTCAAATCACTCAGTAATGAAGTGGCGCTTTTCTTATGTTCGTACTTTTATTTTACGAATTTGGCTGCTCTGCACACTACTTGTGTGATTTGAGGAGAACGCGCAAGTCAGCTCTCTGTCCTTCGGAGAGGACGTTAAGCAGTTGGCTCCCTTGGTGCTCTTCGTAAATAGTAGGCTAATGCCGGCACAGGGTTTCCCTCCTCCTTTGTGTATGTGTTCGCCGTGGAAGGAGTAATGGCTATAATAATCCAAGAGGTTGATTAGCCAGAAATTCCATGCAAACAAAAAAGTGTTGTTTTTCCCGAGACGTTTTTCTTCATCCCTTAATAATTCGTCTAAAGTAATTTCGCACAAAAGATGTATGAAGAATTACTACAGTAGATGCTGCGCGTGATTATCACTGGTTATTGTTATCAGTCTCTTGTTGCAATCAAATGCGGAGTTCCAAAATCAAATATTGCCATTTATTGGTATCAACCACTTATTCTTATCAATTTAATAACCCAATGTGATCACATTAGGGGGTATATACTGTGAATACCAAAGCATACCTCGGGGTTTATCGATCGTGCCTGCCTGTGTATTTTACGTAAAATTTAATTTATCGTAAAATAACAGTAAAGATGGAAATTAAATAAGGTTAGTATATTAAGCTGTCAAATTAAAGAACAAAATGTATATTGAGCTTGCATTTATTGAAGCATGGTTAAAGAAATTTAAGCGCAATACTCTACGCACAGGCTGCTATATTCTTGACCACGTCTCTCAAATAAATGAGTTTTTTCGCATTGATTCAAAATCCACTTCATCATTTTGCTTTAAATTTCTTCTCTGCAGCACCCGTTGAGATATGTAACTGGAAGAAGCTTAATAAAACGCAGCGATCGTTCTACTGCACGTAATAATATTAATCGCTTTTCATTTTCACGAGAGCGATAATTGATAGTCGTCGTCTAATTTTACTTTTATGTATTCTTATTTAATTTTATTATCATTCCAATCCGCCATAGTAGCTAGATAGGCGAAATAAATGCGTCCTACCAAAGAAACAGTTTCCCATCATTAATCGTTTTCGCTTGAATTCGAGTGTGCCACATCGGGAAGCGTGGCAATCGATCATACCAACCAATTAAAATATCGGTTAATTAATCTTTCGATTCCCTTACCGCTAATTTAACCGTTCAAGTCGCGCCTCGCAGGAATTTTCTACCTGCACGTCACTTTTTTTGCTGAATTATTACCGCCGTCCAACCGTATTTATTTTTCGCGTGCGTCCCTATGTTGTTTTTCTTGGGCGGCTCGCACTTACCGCAGTATATGGGGTGCATGTGTACGAGGAATGTAAATCCACGTTCGTATTAATGACGAAAATCACCAGGATTTTATTAGATCCGGGTTATAAGTTGATCCATTCTTTATAGCAAGCCATTTATAAAATAATTACATAAAAATATTCTCTTACAACGATAATAATTCGGAAGAAATGACTGCATCCAGATAAATGAGTATGATTGCTGTCATGATTATTTTCATGTGACACTTTTGCTAAATAACATCTGAAACCGGAGAAGTTATAAATGTCCGTTTTTATTTATTTATATTGCTTAACTATTTATATCGTAAAGTTTTTTACCTTCTCCTGACTTTAATTATTTGTGTATTTCTCGAATTTCCGGTATTTAGAGGAAGCTTTTCACGTAAACTCTAACCCCACTGGCGTTTTAGGTCATTAGAATGTTTTCGAACCCGGATGGTTTAGGTACTTTTACGTAATTTAAGGCTTTCTTTTGCGATTTTATGCATTTTTAATTAAAATTTTAATGACATTGCGTCTCTCATCGCTTTTTTTTACATTTTGACGATTTTTTATATTTTAATTCCTTGGGGTATTATATGTTTATTTACTTCGCCAAGTTGGTTGTTGGACATTTTTGCTTTTTACGTAATTCCCTATTCGTCCTCTGGTTGCTGAGTCGGTAATGGATGATTTTTATGGAGATTTCGTGTTTTTAGGTTCGTTTCTAGTTTCTAATACATATCGCCTTTCGACGAAAGCCTTTCATATTGAAAAATCTGTTCGCGGACGGTGTGCAGCTTTCGACTGCATTTTTTGGTTTTAACATTAAGTGTCTTTCGTGAAAATTGCCTTTCAATCTTCGGTCGTTGTCCCGCGGAAAGTCTTTCTCCGAACACCTGAAAATTATCGCATTAAGTATCTTTGAATCTCACAATGGAAGACCTTTCTTTAAAGGCGATCGTTAGTTATAGCGATGCCTTAGTAACAAAGCTGTGACCACCGATGCGTTTCGAAACAATCTTCATCTGTGGTGGGGTAGAATTGGGTGTTGCATAATTTAAGCATATGTGCTTAGAAATTGAGAGAAACTCCATTTCACTATGGTTTAGTTCCTTCTTGTCCAATATGTTTGCCGCGCGCTGCATATGGCAATTTAATACACTTGAGCATTAATTGTATTTACCGCTAGTTTTAAAATTTGATTCGAATATATTTGAGCCTGTGTGGTAATTTTTCTTCGAGAAGCATTGTGAAGTCTAATGTTATCCTTGCTTCTGAATCTGAATAAATACCTTGCAAGCCACCGCAATCGGTGTTTGGCAGGAGGAGAATATCACCGACATATCGGGTTATTCTCCTGATATGCTCTCTTATTGTCTTAGGGAAAAAGGATCCCTTGTATCTATCCGTCCTGCAATCAATTTCTCGTATCTTGTCAGTGTGGATGTGGCGTCCTACGTAAGATGGGCTTCTGATAATTCATCTTTAAATTCTTCTGATCTAAATCTCTGCAATAGTCGATGCCTGGACTTTTCACGTCGTTTTTCCATACAAAAACTTCTAGTATATGCTCAATTCTGTGAATATTATGGGCCGAAAAATGCCTCCATCATGCCTGTATTTCAGATGTTGATATCTGCTTATGGATATTTTTCGTAGCATGGATAAGAAATTACTGTGCAACAGCATTGTTTGAAGTAAAAAATGTCATGCTAAACTTTCGAAAGAAAGTCCTGAGTTTTTCATAGGCGCGCTTCGCGCTCCAACCCAATCAAGTCATCCGATTCGTGGGTTCCCAAGGCTGAGCATATGGTGATAGAGGACAGGAGGACCTTTTTTGACTTAATTACAATACTCCCAAAGATGAAATTCGTGGAATTTACTCTTCATGTTCGCAGAAAAAATATACTCTGTATCTTTCAAGAAAAAGAAGATACAGAATATATTTTTTATACGATTATAGTAACAATATTAATGAATATTACGCGTTACGCCAAGAAGGCTCTTTATTATTTACAAATTTGCTTATAGTTAGTATCATGCGGCGAATATGGCGATTCGATCCCTGCAAATTACTGGACATTGAATGTTTCTGGTGTCTTTCGATAGGTGTAGGACCGAATTGGTGACCAGGTGACAAAAATAGCGAAGCGTTCTCGAGCAATAAGTAAGTGCAGGTATGATTTCAGGAGCCCTCTGAAGTAATTCCTTCGAATGCATAGTTATCCAAACGTGCCAGTCACGGCGGGCCGCTTGACTTGTTTTACCGTAAGAGTGCAAGGTCCTGTTGTTTTTTCTGAGAATTTGCATCACTAATGGATGAAATTGATAAACACGCAATGGCAGTTTTTACTAGAAGCAAGAAACGCTATTAGCGTGAGAAATAGTTTGTGCAATAAAGTCTGGAGGTTGCGTCGTTAGGAATGGCGCAGTGGAATGGCCTGCGCTTCGATGACATTCTTGTAATTACCGAGCACTTGCGGTGTCTTGACGCTTATTTTTAAACGGTTTCTTATGTGCTCTTCTTAATTCTCCAAAGCTAATTGGTTGAAGCTTAACCGCAAACAATCAAATAAAATAAGGTTTTGAATATTCAGTCGGTGAATGATCGTCCATGATGGATAATTTGTAATAAAATAAGCATGAGATTTACTCCATCCTTTTATGGGTGTAGCAGTTACCTGTGTAATTTAATTAATTACTTAATCTGTTGCGCAATCTCCCCGATTCATTATATAATGATGTGATCGTTTGCTCAAAAGAAAAAATTTCCAAATTAAAAATATTTTCTATCTCAATCTCAAAGAAATCAAGAGTTATGTCATTTTTTCATCAAACTTAGGTATGTAAACTACAGTTTGATTATACGGAGCATATCGGCTTTAAAATGACAAATATAAACGTGCAAATGTTCTATCTCGAAGATAAGACCGAGCGTCTACTAGGCAAGTGTTTCTCGATTGGTGGGACGCGAAGTTTCGAAGATGATTATTTAAAAACTTTTTCTCAACAAAATTACTGTAATATTTAAGGCCCTTAAAAATTTATGATCAATATAATACTGAAAAGTAGTTGACGTAAAAATCCACTTCTTGGAAAAGGTGGGGTTTGTTTTAATCATGGTGAGACCAAGGTCTTTTGGCAAAATGGTTGGTGGGGCGCAAGATGCAAAAGGTTACAACTGTACTAGACAACCGAACTTAATTTTCGGAAACTCTTAACAAGGATTGTTATTTCCACTTTTCCGTCAACTTCCTTTTGTGTCTCGGCTCTCTCTTTCTCTCCTGTTCCCGAATAAACGCAGTTGGCCCCGCCACGTCGTAAAAGAAAGGGTCGGAAACGGGAAGGCGAAGCCCTTCTTAGGACTATACAGATCAGCTGTCCCGACAACCGCACGTCCCCTGTTTAAGGCGCTCCCCAAAATAGCGAGGGACGAGATTTTTTTGAAATGCGACCGTTGACAAGAGTCCAGCTCTTGCGTGTGTGCGTGCGTATACGCCTGTCTCCGTCCCCCTTCCTTCCAACCCTGGGGTGGTCGTGATGTCGGATGGAGCCGCTTCTTCCGTCGGAGGGCAGGTGGAAAATACGCACCGGGAGAACTCGGCCCTGCGGTCGGGACTTTTGATGCTTCTCCTTCCACCTTTCTAACTCATCCACTTCCCCACTCCCGTTTCCCTTTTTAATACTCCCTCTCCCCTTCTCGTCTCGTCCTCTTCCAGGAGGTAGACCGTTTCTTTGGGGGTAGGAGGAGGCGGAGTTTGGTTATATAGGCAGGGACCATCTGTCCTGGATCGTTTCGTATTCGCAAAAGGACCCACCCTCCCCGCTCCTCTCTTTCTTTCTCTCCTTCTCGCCCTTTTACCTTCTTCCCCTTTTCTGCTAGGTTTATAAAGAAATCTAGTTTGAAGAATGGAGGTAGGGAAGGGTGGAAGGGTCTCGTGCACGCAATAGGCACGTGTTCACCGTTGGGATTTTTCGCACTTGCGTCGCGGTTCCGGTTTGGATGTAAAGCGGATCACCTAGTGGAAATCGCGAAAGTATGTTTTTTGCCGATCTATATTTATCGAAGGCGAGGAGATAGTTTTTTGTCGCTTTGGGAGAGTTTATGTTAATGCAATCTGTATAGTCTCGACATAAATTAATGGTGGGGAGTTTTGAGTAATCCAGGATTTCGAACTCCTATCAAACCTATACTTAAAGGGAAGTGTCGCGGTTCATCTCGATGGCCTGAAGCAGAGATTGGCAGCCTTCTCTAAATGGCGGTCCATATCTATAGCTGCGAATAATTTGGCGGGCCTTATCGGAAATTGCTAGTGCTTTACCGGGCCAGATAAGAGTTTAAACAACAAAAATTCAACATTTCAGGTTTAATAGCCATAAATTTGAGGAGTTTGATATTTTGTGCGTTACTTAATACAGACAGCTTCACAGGGTCGGCCCAAGGGTGGGCGGAGCACAGCGGTTGCTCGGGGCGCCATAATCTAAGGGGCGCTATCCTTATCAATAATCTTTAATTTTCTTGCCAGAAGATAAATGTATGCTAGCAACTTGTAACGCTGAAATGACAAAATATCAATAACATTCCTTCAGTTTTCGTAGTCATTGTTTTAATTTTCAAGAAGCGATGAATAAACGCAATTACTTCCTACACTTGGAGCAGTAAAGGAAGATATTTGGTTATTTTGTTGATTATAACCCCTTGCCACAGGCCATTACTATACTCCAGGGGTGGCCAAATTATTTTGCGACTCAATCGACTTTTTTCATTAAAACCAGCTGCGAGCTACTGTATCTATTCACTTCTCCCCCCACCCCCTCCCCCATGATTCAAATAAAAAAGTAAATTACATGGTACAACCATGTTTCTTTTATTAATATTATAATTAAATTACCATTTAATGAGGAATTTGTGCCTTCTTATCATCTGCCAAGCTTCCAAAATCAGCTGTGTACTGTTACAAGGCTAATCTTAATGAATCTTCTGTATGCAAATCTGTAAGACAGGAACGGTGCTTCGTCTTCGTTTGCTTCAAATATGAAAAAGCTGATTCACATAAATATGTTGAACCAAAACAAGAATGGATCAGTTCACTGCATTTTTTCACATTAGGGTACTTATCTCAAGAAACATATCTCCAAAATTCGTATTCTGATGGCCGGGTTTTTAGAAAAACATCGTATTGCAGTGATATAATCTCATTTCCTAGTAATTATTGGAATTATGTTATTATAATCCAATCCTGTATTATCTAACTGCCTGAACATAATCGCAAATAGATCACTTTGACAGATGCATTATTTAATAATTAATTTTTTTCGTGTAATATAATTCCGTCACGATCGACCGAAATTAAAGCCGCGATCGACGTGTTGGCCAGCCCTGCTATACTCCATTCGAAACGTGTTTGCCATGACGTCGTCTTTCACGTAAGCCATTACGACGAGCAATGCGGGAGGAGGTAGAGGAAGGGGCTTCATCGCCGACTGCACCCGATCAACTGCGAGAAAACCCGATCACCGTTTTCCTCTCCCAGAGAATACTGTCATAAAACGATTGGGTGGGAGTTACTGACAAACACGTTTGGAATGGAGTATAGTTGCTTGCATGGTACCGTGTGAATGTAGAGGTAGTTTCTTCATATTGCGAGTAGTTATTATATGTAAAAATTAATTTCTAACCCAGAGAATGCGTTTACAGCGCTTTGTCGTGTTTCCTTCACTTGTAATATATGCACGGACGTGACAAATAGAAATCGGCCGTTCGAATAAAGAAATTTTTAAAAGAATTTCCTATCAAGCTTATACTTTGCCTCCAAAACAAAAGTCGATCGATATTTTACCAAACAATGTGATAACAAAAAGTGCCTGTATCATCTTTTAGAAAAGAGCTGTGATTTGTCTTCGGCTAAGGCTCACACTCACTAGCTTCATCTCGAGGGTGATAACCAATTGAAGATGTAATTTTCAGCATTCAAAAGAAATAGATATTCGATATTTAAAAACCGTCACATTTTCGATCCGCGATGCGCCGGAAACCTATATATGGCTATCAGAAGAGTTTGGTATCGCCAATGGATGTAAACATCCGAATCGGAAAATAACAAACAGGATTCAAGCGTCTTAATCGGGACTGCTATGCCGTTCGCTTTAATTGACACGCTGTCTGCCGTAAAATCCGTAATAATGTCGGCTTCTGGACCAAAATCCTCGCGCTCGATCGCGCCTACGGAAACCTCGGAAAAAAGAAACAAAACACGCGAGAGCCATGCCCCTCCATCGCTCTCTTTCGTAAGCATTCTGGAACGAAAAAACGGCGCCAAAATTTTTTTTCCGTTCGTCCGTTTTAATTACGGAGCAGCGCGATGACGCCAGCGTGGAATCTTCATCCACGCTTTCAAAACGGAACGCGCGGCAAAAAAGGAAGAGATTAATTTCGGAGCCGCTATATCCGAACGCTCGCAAAGATCCACTCTTTCCGACTTTATCCGTTTTTATTTTGCCGTCTGTTCGAAATTTTTTGAAACGGCGACGGTGAAGGGACCAAATAGGGAGGTAGAGGGCGGGAGAAATGGAGAAGGAAAAAGGAAGGGTCGCATAAAAGATTTAGGAGTGTGTAAGATAGGTTAAGAGTCTGGTTTTCCCCCACTGATCAAGGGAGTTCCCTTAAAAACGCCCAGAGACGCCTTTACATCTTTAAACACCAACACCAATCCGTTAACTACTGTTGAGATCTCTTCTAGTGTTCATATTTTTTTCCTCGTTCGTAGAAAACAACATCTGGTTTTTACGGACGGGTCGTAGGAAATACGTCACGCCTTGACTAGAATAAACTACGTGGCTCAAAATCTTTCCTTTCTTCCTCCTATTCGGGAATTAGCCATCGAGCTCATCTCATGGTTTCAACCCAATAAATCATGGGTCACCTAGCTTTTAACTAAAAGGGCCACATATGATCTTTCAAACGATTGATCGGGCCATGCGTAAATTTAGTTTTAAGAATTTTTTAAAGAGTGCAAGGTTATCCTTTAGGACTAGTTGATTCATGCCATTTACGCAAAGTGACCAACCGTACTGATGTATTCAGTACTGTACTGGTTTCAATAATGTTGTACTGATTTGATTTCTGTACTGATTCTTGTTATGATTTACCAATATTATAATTATTTATTTCATAATTAATCCTAATTCGATAACTTCGTCCAGTTATTTTGACTCCTTGATCTCTTTCCCCCTTATTTAAAAGTAATGCTTTCGTGCTTATTTGTGTGGATTAAAATGCTCATTGATTCATTGACTTTTACTTATTTTAACTAGCCCATAAACAGCCATTCCCGATCTTTTACAATGAACGTAATAATGGTAACAAAGACGATCACCCCAACCACCCCTCTATCATGATCGGCTAATAGTAGAATATTCATCAAAATAATACAGATATCATCTAACTTGAATTAACACTCCAACTTTTAGCAGAACTAGTCATAGCAGACTTTTTTCTCGTTTCAAAATTATTCTCAGCTTTACAGCTTATGCCTGTCTGCATAGGATCTTCGGATCGCATTATTCCATCAATTTCTTGCTTGGCAATTTCACCATTTGAGAGGGAGGAGTTTTCTTCGATGTATCTCTTCGAGGACATCCGTTGGGGCAGTTTGATACTAGCTTGGCTAGTTCCGTCCCAACCAAGAAAACATCCGCATTCAGAAAGTAGAAAATTGATCTGCTACGATAGTTCAATTTTTCTTACTTATCCCGACACTATTCCCGAATTCATTTGCTTATGAGAAAAACATGCCACTGGTAACACAGTTACTAGTAAAATTACTGATTTAAGCACGAAAATATAGGTCGCCTTATCTTTTGGGACACGAGACAGAGTCATTAATTGTTATTTTGGATATTTTAAAAAATCTATTTTCCGAATTCGTAGAGATGTTTTCTGGCGAGGAAAGAGGATGGGTAGACGACGGCTGCTTTTTGTGTCGCCTCCCGCTCTCCTCACCTTTAAGGGTCGACGTTCCTCGTACATAGACACGCAGGTTACGGAGAGGGTCGAGAAGAGGGGAAGAGGTATGGCAGAAGCCGAAAAAAAGTACCGGTCCAGCAGGTTTGGCTACTCTACTTATGAGACTAGACGCTTTTTTTGTTTGATCGTGAGCGGAGTATTTCGTTGTTTTTCCCTCCTCTCTTATTTTGCCGATCCAGATACGTAAAAAATAGAGGGAAGAGGAAAAAAGCCCTAAGGTTTCTTCTCGGAGCATGAACGGACTGAGCAACAAGCTCTCTCTCTCTCTCTACTTCGTCTCAACTTTTCCCCGCACTTCCGCGAGACATCGAACGTAAAATGGTTGAGAGAAATACGTATAAATATCCAACATTTTAAGGCCAAACTTTATATCGAAGGAAACAGGATAGAGTAGATAAAGTGGGACGAGTGTATTTTGTATATTTTACGGTTTACTTCGGGAATGGTAGTCGATTTAAGTCCTTAGAAAGATCTGTGTCCGTCGGAGAAGATAAACTGAATCGATAATGAAAGACATACGGCATTATTCATGCTGCTCCATATTACACGAGGACATATTGGCGATGTCATTAAGAACATATTTCTCTAAGAGAATCGCTATAAAATACCGAGTATGTCGAAAAGCATGTCTTGTTCAATAGATAAATAACGACTCCCTTTATGACTAAACAGATTTCCTTCTTTGAATCTACACTCGATGAATCACCGCTGATGACGGCTGCTTAGAAGCCAAAATAGGCATCTGGTTTTATAACCCTTTTACTGCTTTTGGAGATATCTATTGTGCCGAACGCATTTCGTGTTTATATTTATAAGTTCTTTTGTAGCATTTTCTGTCTTAAGCTCATGTGTTATGGTTATGAATAAATTTTCCTGTCTTGCTAAAAAAAACTGCAATATCCTTTGAATCTGCAGAGATTTTGTCGTATTTTGTATCGGCGTTCCAGATACTGCGGACCATCATAATAGAATGATTATGCATAATATTGTACACGTTGAGAGAATGAGGGCAAGCAGAAATTATGACGGAGACAGTACGTTTTCGTCAGGTCTTGTGGCGGACAATTTTTTTCCAGTCGTTGATGCGGTTATAAAGATTTATCCGCGGCGAGGACTCGTTCTCAAATCGGAATGATATTTTTTTCTGGTCTCTGGTTTTCAGTGGTTATTGGGTACGCGTCCGATCGGCCACTTTTCCATTTTCCCTTTAGGGGTCGTGCGCGTGCCGGAGTCCACGAAAGCGGGCTGTAGAGCACACGGGTCACGATCGCAAAGTCCGCGATGACGACTGTTTTCGGCGAGCGGCTCTTTCCGTGAACTCTGTCTGAGAACGACAGCCTTTGCATCATGGTGGCTGGAATCCGCTGGTGGGAGGATATCTCCCGGCGGTTTTGTCATCCGGTACGATAGCGCGTTGAACCGAGATACTTGGGAGAAAATATTTCTAGTCTAATATCTCTTTAAAAAGAGAGGCGATACGAAGCCCAAGTAGGGCAGGAAAAGTCTGAGGGCCGTTAATTTTTATAACTTATGTGTTATACTCATCGGCGACTTGTATTCTTGTCTGATTCATTATTCAAATTTGAAACTGCGCATACGCTGGTACAGAAACGCATGCGCAGCTACGGAAATGTCTCGTCTCAGTTTTTTTTAAGTGTGGGTCGCGACCCTGTACTGGATCGCGAGGATAACGAGGAAAATGAAAAACTCGATTCATAACTAACTTATTCTGAGATATAGTTATCAACAATGACAGGGATCGAAATGTCACTATTAGATAAATTCAAAAATTTGAATATAAATAGCTTTTTATTGCGGATTAATTAAAAATCAAGTCAAAAACTATGTTTTTCATGTTGTATTCCCTTCCACTGGGTCGCGAGACAAAAAGCTTGAGAAACACTGGTCTAGGAGCTGCTCGCTTTCCTGTGTCGTCGGCGAAGAGTAGTGGCAGAAACGTGTTTTAGGCGTCTAGCTTATAAAAAAGTTATTTATAAAAATTCCTTTCTATATTGTCACTTGTAGGTACAATCTGATCGCCCGATCGGACACTGCCATTGCGAATTCTTACACAAATTTCTCTAAAAAAATAAGGAGAAAAAAGATGTTTCTGATTTTTCTCGCGGTAGAAGTGAATCTCTCCTACTTAAGATTAAGAAATTTGCGGCGTTTATACAATAATGTCAGAATAAGTTGTGTAAAATGTCTTTGATGAATTCTTACGTTTATATCACCGAAACAAGCCTCTATTTTTATTTCGTGTTAGTGACTCGATTTTTCTTGAAAGTCTTTCTCAAGTTTACGAAGATTTATGGATTTTGGATTTGTACTGTAACAAACTCCCTTAATAAATGTACTTGGTTAGTTTTTATTATTGCTAATGTAAAGTTTTTGCTTCGAAATAAATACACTTCGAGGTCGCCGATATGCAAAACAAACTTTGACATACGTTGAGAAAGCATTTTGGCCAGCGAAAAATTATATCAGATAATTATTATATATCGGTTTCCATTTTCACTTTTCAAAACCTACATTTGTATTGATACAGCATCGATGAAAGTGGGATTTGTGCAATCTTTCTTCTAGAGGAATATATTGATAGAAACGGGCGCTAAATGTTTACTATGGCATTCAAACCCTCATTCTTAAAAGGGTTCGATTCAGCAAACGTGAAAAGCAATTTGTTTTTATAGTGATGCAAGTTACGCAGGTTTCACAATTTGTTTTTATAATGATTAAGTTACGCAGTTTTTACGCAGCACCGAAAATCTTCGATTCTATATTTAGGTGACCATTGTCATATTATATAAGTACATTTCGTAAGCCAAAATGAGTCTTTGTTACTTCTCGTTTGAATGTTTTACTTGCTTGTCCGCTTTCTTATTTCCATAATTAAAGTCGTAATCTCATTAACATGAAAATAAACCCGGTATTAAAAGTTTATGGGTTTTTATTTCCTGAAAATCCGACGCTTAAGTGGTTGTTTATGAAAGGAAATGTATGGTTTGGTTCGAGTTTTCGAACAGGAAATGTAACGTGACTTTGAATACCGAAAAGAGTTTCAAGATCTGTGGCCCCGAGGTGTATTTCGCAAGGTTTTACTCGCAAAGGCCCTGGGAGTACTTCGTTCCCTTCCTGCTTAGACATGTGAGCGTTAAATGTGCTCATGGGTGTCCACATCTGCGGTCGGCGTGGTTATCCACACGCGGCGCTGCGTAAAGGGAGAGATAGGAGAAGAAACGAAACCAGTCCACGCAGTTGCGTAAAAGCCGCGTTTTCGGAGCAGTCATACTAATTTTTCCGTCCTTCCAGGGATACCCCGTGGGGTTTCACGGGGAAACAATTTTTTTTTCTCCAAAATTCCTATAGGTGCATTACCGAAATAGGACGAATAGGAGCATGATTCATTCGAGACCATCTAAATAGGAAGTAGTGGCGATCGTCCGTGTGCCCGGTCCCTAAAAATACCCGTTCTGCCAGACTGTCTCGATTAAATTACGCATGCGACGACTATCATCATAAACTAGACGATTCAGTCATATTCTAATTCCTACGACGAAACGGTCGTCGTCACTGGCGATTGTCTAAACCTTTTTGTTTACAAAGGATTTGCCTGAATCATTTAATTTAGCGCTCTGGCGGAGTTTTATCCGGACGATAAAGGTACAGCGTTGATAACATCGACGACGTGGGCGCGCTCGTGAAACGTGCGTAGATATCGCGCTTTTGTTTCACCGACTTGGTTCCTTCCCATGAATTCAGCATTTGCATTCAAGACGTGATTGCCAGGGAAACCCACGATTTGCGTTCGCTTTCCGATATCTTTTTACTTCTTTAGCACGTTTTCTTAAACGGAAAAAAACGTGCTAATGTGATCACTCTTGTCTGTCCGTCCGTAAGTCTGTCTGTGGACAATCTACTTTTTTGTTTTAAGAGATATTAGGAAAACTCTTTAAAAACTAAATAGCTCTTATTAATCTACGAATTTTCTACCGATTGAATTTTCCAAGTATTTCATATTTTTTACGCTAGATGTATTCAAATTCGGAAAATTCAAAACTTTGTAATGGTACTGTAGCTAAACTAGCGAAGTTAGAAGAGTGAACTTTTCACAAATAAAAGGTTCCACTGAGGATTTACATTCCAGAGGTGCGGGTTGTACCCTCTCCAACCCTGAAATTTTTTAAGAAAACGTGCTTCTAATCTTACTTTAGCAAGAGTATCTTATTTGTTTTCGCTTTCTATCCCTATTTTCATCTAAGCCCATCTCCATGACCGTAAACTAAACGAAGATTACAGAATAAGCCCTTTAAAATTCCCGCAAAGGGAGTAGAGTGCGTGGAGCGAGAGGAATGAGTCGACGTTTTAGCAGCTGTAACTTCCCGCGCTTGTTCTCGCCTTCAAATCGCCGCCTTTCCGTTATTTCCTTATCGCAGTGATGTGGCTTTTCCACGATTAAAGTTCGAAACTTGGAATTCCCGTCTTGTTCGAGGAATCTCTCGAGATTGTGGGTTGTGTCGAGCTTACGTGGACATTCATGTATGTCCGCTCGAGTGTGTGTATTAGCCCTCGCGTGAATCACTCTCATGTTTTTCCATTCTTCGTTATCGCCTTTGACAAGTACGTCACTCGCGTCTCCGTTCCAGCTGGTCTTATCTTTACTCTCCTCCACTCCACTCCACCCTACCCCTTCCCTCCCATGCCTCTCCTCAACCTGTTCTATCTTTCTCGATTCTTTCTCTCTATCGTCCGCCGCCGCTATGACTCCCTGACGATTTCGTGAATTGTTGTCTTTTTATCGCCGGTGCAAAGGTTTTGGGTAAGGCGCCTTTTTTCCATTCTTTTCGATGCGATAAATCGCGATGAATCCTCGTAAAATTGAGATAAGTATTAGAAAACATCGCCCAAGATTGATGCGTGCTGTTTATCTGGGCATTATTTACTTTGGTTTTTGTTTTCGTAATCGAAAATTTAGGTCTTTTCTGATATCTAATCGGTGTCGTATCAAAAATGTACTATCGAGGTATTCTAATGGAATTGAATTCATTTGATCGTTGAGATAATTCCATTGTTCGTAAACATTTGGGAAAAACAAAGGCACATCTCGGCTACAAAGCAGTCCTCTTCATTGGCGATCCATCGACTGTTGATTCTAATTAACCTTTTAAAAATAAGTTTTAGAATAAACGATCGGTGAGTCACTACCAAGGGTGGATGCTTTTTACATGAAATGGCCATATGATTGTCCTGTATCATGCTTATTGTATTTATCTTGTGCATCGATTTTATCGATGATGGATTAAACGTCACATTGATGCAACGAAGTGTATATTATTGACATTAAACTCTAAGAATGCAACTCCAAGTATAAATTTGTGGCAAAATCTCGCAATTAGACAGTATTACATTCAAGAGAATCATATAAATAACAATAATTACGTCAAGGATCGATAATCGTCGCTTAATGGAACGAATAATGAATGAAAACTCAAGTCTTATGAGCATTCTAGACTAAGGCCCGTGACATTGTCGTAAAATAGACATTCTTATCTCGTTACAGCATCGTAAATCCCTAGCGACGCGATACCGTACGCCTCTCATCCCCCTCTCCCCCACCCTCGACCCGTCCGACCGTATTTATGCATCCTACCTTGCCCTCGTTTGTCAATCCCCCATCTGTCGTCCCAGTCACCTACGCAAGTGTATTGTGGAGAGATCGCTCTCTTCGGCTCTCGTGGAAGGGGTCACGTAATCGTCTGTCGGTTTTCAGATTAGATAGCGACGATGATGGCATGGAAGTGGCGTGATTTCTTCCAGCGTATCTTCGTAACGCCCTCGGTGGTCGGGGACGGTGGAGAGAAATGACGGTTCACGGAGGGGTTAAAAACTCATCTCGCGTTCTCCTATGCCACGCCCTGCGGAACGCCCAGCGAGGTGCTGGGTTACTTCTGGTTTTCAACTCGCACCCTCTGCCCATCCCCGCTTTCCCTCTTTTTCTCCATCACCCTCTTCTCCGTCACCCTCTCATCCGTCACCCTCTCCTCCGTCACCCTCTCCTCCGTCACCCTCTTCTCCTCTTCTCCATCACCCTCTCCTCCATCACCCTCTCCTCTTCTATCTCCCCTCCGTACCAATCACACCTAATCAACATGTTGGACCTCTCTCTCCATCGTGGTCATTGACTGATTGCATCGGGGAGGGGAAGAGATAGAGGGAAAAAGAGATCTCTAATGTACGGTCACGCAATCGCGTGGTTAGCGTAAATGTACTCTTTGTGGCTCGTGAGATTGACGGTTTATATATCGAGGTTGGTTCCCGTTCGGTCGGTTCGATCTCACTGTCACCGGAACACGAGAAAAGGGAATTATGTCGAAGGTTATGTGGGAGACTCCATACCGCGTGCGTGTTTCGGAGGAGAGTGAACGGGGAGGATATGTACGCATAATGTGTGGTTTAATGAAAATATTTCTTCCCTTCGTGATTCATTCAGAATTAAAACTAATATCCGTGCATGATCTGTAGAGAAAGAAGTTAGGAAACTTTGTTTGACTGATAATGAAATGAATGCTAATTAAGGTGATTTAAGTTATAGGTGCATTGCCTAAATTATCTTCTTTAAAATCAATAAAATAAAGATCGTCTCTAATGTATGTCTTATAACGGCACATCTTGTATCATTGTTCCAATTTTTTTGTTTATATTTCTGGTTAATCGACCTCAATTAGCACGTTATTTTATTCGTTTGAGCCCGTATATCTTCTGCTCTATCGTTTTGCAGTGCTTACACATAGAATTTGACCATTAATATTTTTATTTTTCTGGCATTATTAAGTACATAGTTCGTAAAGAACGCATTTCTCCCCTTTTATTGATCACCAGGGAAAATGTTAAGAGTTTTCTTAGCAAATCGTACAAAGGAAGGTAACAGCAGTCATTGATAGTTTCCAAACTGTTCCTACGAGCAACAACATTCGTTAATGGATCAGTAGCTCTGTAAATTTATTAAGTTTGAGTCAGCAGTTATATTCCTCACAAAGAAGAAGAGGATTCCATAGTAAGTTTAAGCTTCCGAAGGAAGGTACCAGTGTAAAGTATATAACGAAAAGGGATTTGAAGACAGAAAAGCTGAACCTTAAACCTATTTTTGCAAGAAAGTCCATCTCTGTCGCAATGGGAAAAATACTACGCGCGCGCCATGATTACCCTACAATGTCTGAACGTCGCGTCACGGAATTGAAGTGATTGGCAGGCAGCTGCATCATTGAGGTCGCGGGTTCGTACTCGTCGTAGGGCGCGGGAGTTCTTAGGATTATTTGTCATCGTCGTCTTCCATCTACTTCCCTATCCGATCCCGAGAAGACAAGCTAAATCCTCGATCGGAGGCTGGAAACGGTCGAGTCGATCAATCCTAGAGACACCAGTTCTCGGCAAGACTTCGCGACAGCGGAGAAACACTGGTCGCGCACGCGCTCCTCTCCCATCACCCTACGACGTCTTCTCATCTCTGGGATTTCATTTGTTTTTTTTTTTTAACTTCTCTCTCCCCGCGGCTCGTGATTGCCCCATCTCTGGCGTCCATCACGCCTTGCGGAACCTCCATCATCGTCATTCCCTGTTATTTAACAGCCACTTTTCTTCCGCGCGGCGACGCCCACACAAAACCATACTCCATTAACTCCGTTAAATTTCCGCCCGCTCTATTTTCCGCCGTAGTCTGTTGCTTGGGGAATGGTTTTTTCCGTTATTTTTTTTCTCCCTCTCTCGCTCGTTCTAGATCTCACTCACTCACCCTTGATCTCTTTTTCTAGGATGGATCCTTAGGGTCTTTCGTCCGAATAAATATTTTTTTTTTAAATGGCCGTCCTTGTTCGCCCGAGGATGTCTTTATTTTTATTTAGTTGGGAACCGTCGAAACAAAAGCTGATGTAATTTTCGGTCTATTGAGAGTTTTCTCTCTTCTCCCATTTGCTGTCAGTTTGGCGATCGGTATTGATTTATATACACAATGTCCCTCGCAGACGAAAACTACGAACGGCTTAATTATCGTCCCAAAAAAGAATAATTCTTCCGAAATAAAAATGAGAGTTATTGGGTGTTATTTTTATATTTCCCGATCGGAAGTTGGAGCGCGGAGCTGTAATAATGGACGTTTTAATGTCGTTGAAATTCCGTTTGAATTGCGCGTGGGATGTATTGCATACCGATGCTTCCCAATTTCCCCATTCATTAATGTAATACTTGAAAAGATATATTACGATTGAAAGCGAACTGGTGAAACTGTATCTCTCGATTTTTTATTTTTTCAGTCATGGATTTCATCCATAGAACGTTTATATTTGTTATAATTTTACTCTGCCAGTCGTACCATTGATAGACTTCAAAGAGAGTGTTGACGAATTAATGTTGAAAATTAATGCGTCGATTTTCTATAAAATTAGCGGATGAACGCCTACCTTGGGTTTTTTGGACGTGCTGTCCATCATATCAACCTTCCATCTATCTTAATGGGCTCGCGTTGCCAAAAAGAAATTCGTTCTGCCGTGAATTACAATGGGTAATGATAGAGTAGAAAAAGCACACCTTTAGCCGCAAATGGATGTGTCCTCGAAACGTACGGGTGCTTTTTTATTTTGTTCTCTGGATGATTTTTAAGTTACGATTTTCGTTTAATCCTCGGTTAAGATATGGAAACATTTTTATACGAAGCTTTCAAGTTTTTGGCCAAGTCGATACGTATCGATCCAAGTTAGTCTTAATTTAGCGTTCGTTGTTATCTTCCCGCCTGTGCTTGTACTATAAAATCCTTCGCCTGTAAATGTAGCCGTTGTAAAAAATTAAACCGTAGGGCATTTCGTTATTCGCGACTAATTTGTTTGGCTTTCGTAAAGGAATACAATTTCAACCCTGTAATTCCTCGGATGTGATGGAGGGAGAGAAACATTTCTATCTCCGACAACGATCAATTTTTTACGATGTAGAGGTCGTTTTCGAATAAGCAAAGGTCGATTTTTAATTTTGGATTAATTTCATTTGGAGATTTCATCAAACTCCGTGTCTTAATGGATTTTCGGACGAATTTTAACGGAGATAATTGGTTTCGTTCTCTCAAATCTCGAAAATGGCTCATTCATTTCTGGGAAAATCAAGACATTTCATTACGTGCAGGCTGCACGTAGACACAGAAGTTCAACCCCTCAGCCTCTGCCCCTTGTACATTTCCTTCCCCCACCCTTTTAATTTCTCCACAACCCTTCTCCTCCTTCCAGTTTTATCTGTACAACCTCTAACCCAGTCGCTCATCCAAACACTGATGCTCTTCTGTCTGTTCCATTCTCGAGAATGTAGATTCCCACTCACCGAATACGTGATCTCCGTGGCACGGAAAAAACTGATCGACGGGTGCGACATTTTATAATGCAAATCTGCATACCTGAATTGTAAAAGCAAAAATGGAGTATTTATTATATGACTACCAATAAGCTACAATAGTAAAACGATAAATGAGAATTGCTAGAGACAAGTTTGGCGCATTGTACCCCCTTCCATTTGCCATGAAGGTGGATTTCAGGATATGATGTCGTTGTAGAAGTGTTTTAATTATGATGGTTAGAGGCAATATTAATTGGCTGTATTAATGTCATAAAATTAATGATCGCAATTCGGAAAAGATATAATGCCAAATGTTGATGTGTTAAGTAACTCTTTTGATACTATTTACTTAGGCTATTTCATTGAGCTATTTTGAAGACCCATGGGAGAAACGCAATGAAAAGAATTTATTATGCATTGACAACTTTGGAACAATCAAGTTTCTGGGCATGCATTTTGCACAAAAATATGAAAAATGCATATTGTCTTCCATAGCAATATTGTATTTTTGTGGCGCCTATTGCAAATTCGCTTTGGCCTTGTTTATCGTTCTTTGCGTCGTTTCCTTATAATTGATAATTCATTAAGTTCTTAATAAGGAAAAATCTATCCAAAAGCTTCAAAAAATTCATCGGCCGTTGCATCAAAGAAATATCTTTTTTCGAGAGTCAGATCTTGATGTTTGTGTATCGTTGCTAACCGGTATTCGTCAGTGCGAAGGCTGTCCTCGAAATTATCTCGCACAGGGTTAAAAGGCATTTCGATTACCGCTCTTGACTATTTTCGTGCGCAAACTGATAAGCAGTCTCCCTGCGCTACGACTGGCATCTTGTGCTGTCTTGAAACTCAGATAAAGTCGTTCTCTTATTATTGCCTTTGATTTGATATTTTGGTACTATTTTGCACTTTGCTTCAGACTGTTCAATGCTGCAACAATATCCAATATGCCGTTTTAAACATTTATTGTTCCCTGAGTTAACTGCGCCTTTGAATTCCATCTCTTTGACTTTTTTATGTTGAGCTTGTTACTTTTCAAAGCTGCGAGGGATGATAAAGTAGGCTGTTGCCTCATCATTGGCCCGCACTCATGAAGCAAAAAAGAGTCTTCTGCGCAGAATCGTTTCATTTGCTTGAATTTTGACGAACGGCGATTTCAAATCCGTCAATCACGTGTTCATATTGACCAACGGGAAAGAAGAATTGAAGTCGTATCAAAGGGTAGGTTATTATCGTATCGCGGTACAAAACTAATCATGACGCCGTTTATTCATCCAGTAGATAACTTCAAAGGGCAGACGACTTTA
Organism: Tanypteryx hageni; assembly: GCA_028673005.1. NCBI lineage: Eukaryota > Metazoa > Arthropoda > Insecta > Odonata > Petaluridae > Tanypteryx > Tanypteryx hageni. Next base: position 154,978,894 of record CM054113.1, on the reverse strand, counting down.
TTATATCTTATTTTAGATAGTTTTGTGAAGGGTATTTATACTATTTAACTAAGCAATTATGGAAGTACTGTTTTATTTGATAGCGACGTTCAGAAATCTAACTTATGCACAATAAATTTTACTTACTATATGCCTATATATAAAACTTGAACTCCGGTGTATTACTCGTTTTCCATATGCAACTACAATTAAGAATCCATTTAAGTTTAGTAGATTGCGGGTGATTATCCCTCGCTACAAGAATATAAATTTTGTACTCTTTTTACAATAGAATATAAAGTGGACTTAATGTTTTACAGGCATTGGTGTTTTTATATTTTTAAAAGTGAGAATAGTGTAATTTCTCGCAAAAAACATGACGGGTGGGCAAGAATGCAGTATCAACTTAACATTAAAAGTGTTCAAGATATAGGCCTTAGCAATGCGTTAATTAAAAATGGCAACTTAAATTTAAACTCCTAGGCTCACTGTCAGCATTCCATGAACGTTACAAAGTAAATGTTAATTTTTGCCTGCCAGAAATGACAGGTAGGAATGAACGACGTCTTACTTAGTTACCTAATCGTTGGAATAGTATACACTTGATTATACTTCCAGTAATGACTTCCTTAAATAAAAAATATATTTATAAATGGAAATCGTTGGAATAGTATACATTTGATTATACTTCCAGTAATGACTCCCTTAAATAAAAAATATATTTATAAATGTAAATGGTTTCGTTATTTGGCAATACCCCTTATGTTGTTTATTAACAACTCTAGTTTGTTATTTGGCCTATAGATGGCGGTATTGGGCAATTATTTGATGAGCTCATATGCGGAAATAATGCGCGAAGTGGTCATGGCAACAATAATTTTCCATTGCTAAATATTTGGAAATTTCTTAGTTTTTTTGATTTTAAGTAAATTTTTATGCTAAATCGGAACTAGCTCAATTTTTCTTAACTGCAAGAATAAATTTCGTTTACAAAGAGTTCAAGTCGCGAGCTCGTATTTCGATATTCACTATTTTTAATATGCAAACTAAAATATCCTACACTCATTCACATGTTAACCAAATAGAGAAATTATACTTTTCTGGCATCGAACCCATGTCCCTTACATTGAAGAATAACCTGTTCAAAATCTGCAAAGCGATGTGCATAATACCTGGTGAAAGACTGACCGAAATGGAACCGACCATTTTTGTTTTTGAATCAATTCATGAAAAACACAATCATAGGATAAGACTGGCTTTTGCAATGGAGGGGATTATAGGCTGATTTAACTAATAGTTTATTATATTTGCAATGCTTTATAATTCTTCTCATACATAATTTCCACGAATGAAATACTTACTGAGTTCGATTTCTATTTTCATTTGAGGTTCTGGAACCATATTAAGTAAATCATCAGTTATCATATTAGCATCGCTTATAGTATTCCAGCCTTAATTGCTTGGGTTAAGAAGATTACATGTTTCATTCATTTCATTAATAGCGTTTTATTATATCTTAAATAACTAAAATAAAGGTTGATTATTTTTTCATTTGATATTTTTATAGGAGCGGTGTGTACGCGGAAAATTGATAAAGCAGGAAATGCGATATCAAACCAACGTCAGGACAAAATATTCCCAAAGAATCTAAAAATAACTCCGACTAAATTGCTGCCGTTCAAATGACGAAAATAAAATCGAAATAACCTCAGTTAAATCGTCTCTGGAAGCGACCGTCACGTCAGTCCAGTATCTCATTGGTGATTTTTTTCCCCGTTTGCGCAACGCCCTTCAGACTCTTGGGGAAGGAATACCCCATGACCTAATGACAAACGCATGTTCCCTCCTCATAATAAGAGTGACGTCCGTTTTTTTTTCGCGTTTTCCACGCGTCTATCTCTCTCTCTCTCTCTTTCTCTCGAGCTAGTTCCAAGATTTATTTCTCCGACAGCTCTCCCGAGAGAGGGAAAGAGAGAAGGAAGAAAAAAATAAACGACGGTGCCGGGGAGAGGGATGGGATGGGTTTAGGAAGCGTGGAGAGAGGGAGGGAAAGCAGCGTGCTTTTGCATGCTCGAGGTCGTTGGGTACGCGTCAGTAGGGGGAGGAGGAGTAGTCAGTCGGTGATCATCCGGGATCTGCGGCCGAGCGAAGTTAAAGAACTCCGAGAGTGAGAGGTACTGAGTAAGGAACAGAGAGAGGGAAGGATCAAGTGCAGAGAGAGAAATGGGGAGAGAATAAAGAGGCAGAATGATAAATGCAGGGAGAGATGAAGGTGCAGTAAGATGGAGGAGTGAGGGAGGGGGATAGAAAGTGAAAGAGGTGCTAGGGAGATATTTAGCATATGAAGTGGATAAAAAGTAACTGAGGAGGGAGGAAAACGATAGAAGAGGAATAGCGGTGGGAGGAAGAGAGACAAAGGAGGAGAGAGAGAAGGGATGGAAAAGGAAGAGATGGAGAGACGTAAAGAGAGGGGACGGAATGAGAAGGGGATAAAAAAGAACGGAGGTGGAAAAAGGAAAGAGAGAAATGCGTCTGCGAGAATCCTTCATCTTTTCCGTCGAACTCATTTGTTGGCGGGGTATTTTCATGTCGCAGTTGGAGTCTCGATCCTCACATTCCTTCGAATAAGTGTATGAGCGCGCGACACATAATGAAATGGCCATGGCGATTCAAAGGTGCGATGTTTTCCAGAGCGCGCGATGAGAGTCCGTCAAGGTTCCGCGCTATGTCCGGTTGTTTTTTTATGCTAGATTAGGTATTCGTTTGAGGAACTCGGCGCGGATTAAGGATATGCCGCATCGTACCGTAGTGCGTCATTCGGAAACTGTGCATCGTGTTTCGTTCGTTGTTGTTCTTTTTTGGAGTTAAAAAATTCCGTCGTGATTTTAGCGGCAAAAATGCTACGATCGTGTTTTTCAAAGTACAGGTCGCGACCCAGTACTTCAGCTCATGAGTAAAATGTGAGCACAGTCGAACAAATTAAATACAAATAATTTAAAATCTGCTTATTTTCCAGCGAAAAATCGGAATCATAGAAACACAGCTTATAGTTACGAGAAATAAGATTTGGCCTGGCAAAAATTTAAGCACCCTAGCATATCTCTATTTAAGTATATATAGATATAGTCAAGTGCTCTTTATCATGCAGAAAACCCCAGAATTCACTGACCAAGAATGAACTCATTGTTATTTTTTATCTTCATCTTTTCTCCATTTTAAATTAGTCTGATTTATTAATGGCATTGATTATGGCCTATTCGTGATAATGATTTGACGATATCAGCAGGACAAGTATAGATTTTATTTCTACAATCTTTAGTAAACCCTGAGTGGTTTTTGATAGATTGCGTAAGTTAATCAGTCGATAGACAATGGAATACTAAATTTGTCAGCCGTCCTTTTGTGATCGGCAATTATTCGACACATGCATTTGTGAGAGTTTAAATCATATCCTCTGATGATTGCCGATGACGCAGCTGCGTAGATGTAAAATGTTCAAACAATTTCAGTTTTTTAGAGACACACATTAGTTTTATGGTTGAAACCGTTTCGCTTTAGGCCAGGAGATTGATTTTTTTCCTCGAAGCGCTGTAGTTTTATTATCTCTGACGAAGAGAGTAAATTTAGGTGCCGTCGTTCTCTTTTTTTCGAAGCTTTGTTAATTTATTTCTTAAAATGGTCCATCGTTTCGTTGAACTTCTGTCTGTTGCCCTCTTGATCCTTCCCGTAAAGTCGACTCACTTCTCTTCTTTATAACCGGCTTACGCCTCTCTTCGAATGGACGGGGAAGGGCAGCAAAGGTTAAAAAATAATAGCCCGGAATCTTAAAAATCCCCGTCATATAAAAAAGCGGCCGCGCTGCGCAACTCAAAACAACGAGGACCCTTCGACACGCGATGGCGACGGGAAAAAAGACGTGACGTCGCTCGGCCTCGGGCAATAAAACGAGCGTGTAGACGCCTGAGTGCTCGCGCTCCCGGACGGGGATGGACCTTTCCGCGAGCCGGCGACGCCCTCTCTTCACACCGGGGGGATCGAACTCGCGTACCGCCGTCCAAGGAGGCCGTAAAAATAGACTCGGCTCCGATGGATAAATGCGGGGATGCAGAGGTCACGGGTTCGCCCGTGGCGAATGAGAGACAGAGGCTGAGAATTCTTCCGAAGGTGGAGGGGAAGAGAGCGGAGGAAGTGAGTGGAGAGGGAGAACGGAGTGGAGTGAGAAGGGGAGGAATTGGTGTGGGACTGTGGGAGGTAAGAGGCAGAACGTAGGAGAGAGGAGGAATGCAGAAAGCGGTGGGGAAGTTTGGAGGAGAGAGGGAGGTCGGGAGGAGAGGGGGAGGTAGGCAGGAGAGGTGGGAGGAGAGAGGGAGTTTGGGAGTAGAGGGGGAGGTTGGGGAGAGAGGGATTTTTGTAGGAGATGGGGAGGTTGGGAGGAGAGAGGGATTTTGGGAGGAGAGAGGGAGGTTGGGAGTAAAGAGGGAGATTGGGAGAAAAGAGGGAGGTCGGGAGTAGAGGGGGAGATTGGGGAGAGAGGTAGGTTGGGAGGAGAGAGGAAGGTTTGGAGGAGAGAGGTAGGTTGAAAGGAGAGAAGGAGATTGGGAGGAGAGAGGGAGGTTGGGAGGAAAGAGTGAGGTTGGGAGGAGAGAGGGAGGTTGGGAGGAGAGAGGGTAGTAGAGAGGAGAGAGGCAGGTGGGGAGAGAGAGGTCGGGAGGAGAGAGGGAGGTTGGGGAGAGAAGTAGGTTGGAAGGAGAGAGGGAGGTCGGTAGGTGGGAGGAAGGTTGGGAGGAGAGAGGGAGGCTGGGAGGAGAGAGGGAGATTGGGAGGAGAGAGGGAGGTTGGGAGGAAAGAAGGAGATTGGGGTGAGAGGAGGGTGGGAGGAGAGAGAAATGGGGAGGAAAGAGGGAGATTGGGAGGAGAGAGGGAGATTGGGAGAAAAGAGAGAGGTTGGGAGGGGAAAGCGAGGTGTGGAGGAGAGGGGGAGGTTAGGAGGAGAAAGGGAGGTTGGAAGGAAAGTGGGAGGTCGGGAAGAGAGGAAGATTTGGAGGAGAGAGGATCGTAGGAAGGAGGAGAGACGTGGAAGCAAGGGAGAGCTTCGGAATGAAGAAAGAGGTTGGGGGATGGAAAGAGAGAGGTTGGTAGTAGGGAGGTAGGTTTGTAGGAGAGAGAGAGAGAGGTAGGGTGGGAGGGAGAGAGGGCGGGAGGAAGGAGGAAAGAGATTGTGAGGAAGGAGGGAGGTAGGACGGGAGGAAGGAGAGAGGGAGTTTGGAGGGAAGGAATAGGGATGGGCGAGTGAGGGATTGAGGGTGACTGTGCACGGGAGAGTTTTAGAGAGTGAGGTGGAGTCGCAAGGAAGAAATTTTTCAAAGGGGTTTAGAGGTGGAGAGAGGCATTGTGGGGAAGGAAGGGGGCATCGGAATCTCATACCTTTTGCAGATCGCCTATTCATCCTCCGCCCTCACCCACCCTTTCATTTACCGCCCCTCAAACCAAACTTCCCTCCCCCGTTCCTCCTCCCCCGCCACCCCCGCCTCGACCAGCGTCGTCCAACCTTCCCCTGACCTTGGAGGGGATTCTTTCACCAGAGGTGTGGCCGTTTATAAGGGATGGGAGGAGGGGAATAGGTGGCGGGGGAGGACGGAAGGGTGGACGGAGGCTTTTGTCGCTGTTGGTAGGCGTAGGAGGAGGGAGAGGGGTATTTGCACGGGGGCGCGAAGGGCAAATAAAACATCCCTCGATCACGCCCCCGTCGTTACTGGCGATGTGAGGTTTCGTGAGGGTGTAGGGCCTTAGTGAGAGTGTGGAGAGGGAGGTGAGGAGCGAGGTTCCTCCGGGGAGAACCGAAGGGTGTTGTTTTACGAGGGTGGGTTAGAAATCGAGTTATGCCGCTTCAACCTATCCCGCTCGTCATGGAGGAAGGGGGGGGGGCAGCTATGGTACGCTCTCCTGGAGGGTGGGACCGAAAAACTTACAAGTTAAAACGGATTTGTCTGCGTGAGTTTCGGGACGAGCGTGGTAGCTTAATTTCGTACGTTTCGAAAGGTTCAAAAAATCAAAAACAAATTTTAAAAATTTCGAGCTCGCATTATGGCTCATGTCCAATTGAACGTAGCTTTCCAAACTTTGGTCTATTTGGTGCGGTTGAGTATTATTGTTTCGTTCAACCAATAATTTATCTTTTATCCCCAATAAAGTGGTGATTATAGCGTATTCTTAGAATGGGCATGCATTATTCAATTCCGCTTATCAATGAAATGCTTTAAAATTTTAATTTGCCTGTTACATGCAAATAATATGAGATAATTCGAAAACTGGCTGCGTTTCACGAGTGTGACCGCTTGAGGTGGAATATCTTGACACGTTGGAATACATGTTTAATATGTGTTTCGTTTAACATTAAAGGTGTTGATATTTATCAGTGTTCAAATTCCATTATTTAATTTATATTAACCTGGAAAAGTTAACCTGATACTGCGGCAAAATTTCTCCAAATTCCCACATTTAGGCCCTTTTTGGTTGCTTGGCGAGCGACTTTGCAAACTTCTGCAAAGACCAAAATAGGTATATCAATCGTTTTACGGCTTCCGGAGTTAACTCCATCACCAGCTGATTACGTGTGTGTTTGTAATCGGATACGATTTCAAACTTTCGGAGAATTCGCAATTTTCGCACAATTTTCGAATCCTGAACCTTGGTTGATTCAAGCGTAACTCGCGAAGCTGCAATTTTCTATCATTTGAGGTTCTGGAAAAAAGGCAGGGGAAACGAGGGACGGGAAAAGACCGGAGCTTTTTTTTAAATTCGTGCTTGTGTTTTTGGTGGCTTGTAAAATAAAAGTCACATCTCCTGCTCTCATCTCTCGTCATTTGCGGGGAAAGTGTGGGAGTTGGTTGGTTTGTTTGATGAAATGATGGGATAAGAGAGAACGAGTGGCCGAGTTGATGGGCGAAGCGGGTGTTCCCCTTTTAGGGAAAGGGTGGGAGAGATGGGAAGGGGAGAGTGATGAGGTGAGAAGCACGTGGAATTGGAAGGGACGAGTCTGGTGAATATCATCGTTTGCGCTGTAATCATTTTGGTCGCGTGATCGATGGCTCACGACAATTTTGAAGACGTGTCATGGCTGGCCTATTTGATCTCTCTTCCTCCCTCTTCCCCCCTCTTTCTCCCTTTCCTTTTCCGCCTCGAAATTCCGCGAAGTATATTTGTCTCTTTCGCTTTCATTTCGATGCTGTTTTCTAATATATCCAAACTTCTATAACAAAAAAATTAATAATTAAAATTGAAGACAAATCAAAGATGTTTTTACTGTTGTTATTCCTATACTTTCGCTTGAACTTTGGTCTCAGCTCCTTCGGTGTTTCGTTTTTAATTATTTATTATTATTATTATTTAAAATTATTCATTATGAATTTTTTATTATTAGCAGGTCCACTGAAATGTAACATTATTTTTAATGGTTAACAAACAAATAAATCTTCTAAATGGTTCACAGGTTGGTTTAGTTTGTTCATACGGAAACTCCTTTTTAAGAAATGATGGGATTTTACGAAATAGTTGAGCCTTTTCTAGAGTGATCGTAAATCACTGGCAAAGAGAATTGAGTGTCTATGTAATTCTTATAACCATACTGGATATATAAAAATATTAATATAGATACTCGTTTTACAAGAGGAGAAAGAAGGGGCTGAAGTTTGAGATGTGACTGTGGAGAAGATGTGGCAACCAAGAAGAAGTGTGGTCGAACAAAGAAGCACTACAGAATACAATTAAGGGAGAGAAAGACTGTCTTCGGCAATTATAAGACTGTTGGTGAAGATGTTGAAATGGCGAATGTTAGGTAAGAGATGGAGGGGATAGGAAAGCTTTCATCCAAAGGAAAAAAACGAGTCGAGAGGAATTGAAAGAAAGAGACATGGATTAATCATGACCTTAGAACTATCTATAAACGAGGCAGATATGAATAGAATGGCGCGTATTTTTTCGAGCGATGTCACTTTTATTGTTATCAGGAATTTGATGCACCGATAATCAATTGGCTCGAAGTTTTTAGGCCATTCGAATCTATTGTTATTTTGTACCAGAGATTACGTTTAGTTTGGTTTTTTCGAAGTTATGTTATCACTATGTCCGAGTTCATTCAACCTCTTTTTTCTATAGATTGATTCATTGAAATTGATTTTGTGAGGGATAGGTCTCGGTAAGTTACTGGTATTCAAGTGTCATAATTTTATATCGAGTTCACATTTTTCCCGCTACACTCACTTATACCGGGAAAATGAAAAACTTGGACATATATTTTCGGAACTATTGATACTAGAGGACTCCGGTTTTTAAACATGGCGAAGCCTGCATAGATTTTTGCAATTTGATGATATATTCATCCACTTCACCCAACGAGAAGAGGGAAATCGATTTTTCGTTTAATGAAGTAGTATCTCGAAAATTTTGTTTTGCGCAATTCTTGGAAAATTAACGGTAACCGCATATTAGTTTTTCCGAATTGTTATTAGTAATCTTGTTCCCACCTGATACTTCAGCTCAACTTTTTATCCAAAGCTTAGCCGTCTTATGCGATTTTTCTCCTGCACATTGTGTATCCAAATTTATATTTGAAACTTTAAGGAAATGAGCAGTTTAAATTTGAGAGTTTTCTTGGCCATACACTCAGGTAGTTAAAATGTCTCGACCAGCCTGCCTTCGTTTGTTTAAATATGTTTTAAGGTGTCGAATAAATATGACTCACATTATGACTTCACAGCTAGGCAGGAAGAGCTGGCTGTCCTGGGATTTAAGATGAGATTATATACTTGCTGAGAAAATTGTGTTGTCTTTACCTTTTTACGTCATTCGTCATTTGTCTAAAGAGTTCTCAATTTTAAATATTTTATATCATGCCTATTTTTTTATTCTATGACATTGATCGTTTATTTAAATTACGGGCGCATTAGGGCTTGAGTGCCGCGCTTAAGTCTCATAATTGCTTCCATTCGAAACTCGATAAGCGGTTGAAAAATCAGAGCGTTCAGAAATTACAAACAGAACATCGCGCAACATTATCGCGAAGGGGAGAAACGCGTAGGCAAACCCTTATAACGCCCAATCAATGTTACATCTCGAAGTATTTTATTTATTCGTCCATCGATCACCCGCGAAAACAATGCCGCGAAATGAATTATCCGATCATACCATTGGAAAGCGTCGCGAAAACATCTAGATCAAAAGCGCGTAATCGATTCGCTCCCTCGAAGGAGAGCAGTGTTCTTCGAAATGGGAAGCGTCATCTTCTCGCTCCCGCGTACCTACCGAGAAAACCACCTGCCTGCTAAAACCGCTCAGGCGATAAGAAACCATCCATCGTATGCTTCCCCTCCGCCACCTCCCACTCTCTTGAAAAAGGATGCTAAATGGCGCGTCATTATTCTGGCCGGCGACGGAAACACACCTTTCTCCCCGACACGGTTTCCCGTCGCGTGATTTAGCTCGGCTCTTTTAAAAGCCTTGTCATTTCTCGGGCGTCAAGAAGGGATCGAGCGACGCCTTCTCTACCGGAATCATTACTCGATCGTCCCTTAACTCGGTAAAACAAGGTAACTTCGTCTTCTGATTTAAAAAATGACTTATCAACCAAACCATGTGGGTTGAACGATTAGGTGACATAGGTAATCCTTATAATCATTAAACGGCCGTCGAGATTTTTCTCGATGATCAGGACTACTCTAGCAGTCACAAACTATTGGGATTGTCTAGAACAGGGATGAGCAAATGCGGCCCCTGAGAGCCTTTTATGCAGTCCAGGAAGCTTTGATGAAAAAACTATCGATTTAATTGTTATTTTCTCATTGAAATTATAATAGTATTACCTCTAATATTGTAATGTTAACCCTAAAACCTTTTTAGCGCGTTTAAAAGAACGCGCTTATACCTTCACTATGGCTTCTGTCCGTCCGTCTGTGCACTTGCTTAAATTGAAATTGTGTCACAACCGTAAGCGATAAATGGCTGAAACTTGGAATGTAGATTTCTATACTACTGCCATTTATTTTTCTTTAGATTTGAGTTCTGAAAAAATTATTTTTTTAACATCTCCAAAGGTATAAAAGATGGTAAGGTGAAATTTTGAGCGTACATTTTCATATAGATGCCTTTGTTGAAAAGTTTGAGTTTTGAAACTTTTACCAAGGCGGATAGGGACCGATTAAAAAATTTAAAACAGAGTTGATCGCGTTAAAAAATTAAATTCCATTTTGTTAGTACGTTATAACCACAAAAATAAATAAATACGCGCTAATTTTATCTATGTTCATGGATAATATTACTACTTATTTTAAATCACACTTTACGTAATAAGTCAGTATCTCTACGTAACTTCCGATGAAATTTTTAATCTGGCACGCCGAAGGATTCGTAACCACCAATGCGGCCCACCATGTTGACAATGCTCATTCATGGTTAATTAATAAACTGTTTGGATTCCAGCAATAAATTATACTTTTTGGGACCATTTTGGTATTAAGGAAATCATCTTTAATTCGAACGGTTATAAAACGAATTTTCTTAAAAGATATTTTACCCGCCATGATTCCTTTACTTTAATCCAAAAGTAGGCAACCTACTGCCCGCATGCAGCCCCCGAAAACGTTTTATGCGACAAGCGAAGCTATGATTAAAAAGTGGCCGATAAAATTTATTATGGGAAATTTGATATTTTTCGGCAAAATTGTGGTCTTAAAAACCTTTTCTGGTGTCGTCTTGATTTTTACTAATATAAGACCACAAAATCTCTAGATAACTTATGTAAACGGTCACTCGGCCCTCCGAAGCATTCACAACTACGAATGTGACCCGCAGAGCAGAAAAGATCGCCGACCCCTGCTTTAATCGGTTCTCTAAGGCCGGAATTTTCTTTATTTCGAATTTTCTGTTTTCCTTCAAGGCTCGAGTTACAGAGGTACCATCCATCCTCTTCTTGAGAGCATTCATGATTTATGGGCTAGGAGAGGTAGAGAGGCACGTGAAATGGATCGGGTATAAGTTTTCTGGAATAGCTGCATCCTCCCGAAATATATTCCCCTCGTTAGTTTAAAGCGATCCGTGCCCGTGAATTATAGCGACTCAGATCCTAAACTCGAGCATAAAATATTGACCTACGAGAGATTCGACGAAAAAATTTGACGCTGGCATTTTGTTTTCTTTTTTGCTTAGCGGATTCTGTTCTGGAAAAGGTTTCTCGCTTTCTTTCTTTCTTTGCTTGGTCGGTATTAAGGGTGTAATCGTGCGCGTTTAATAGATCAAATAGAATCGAGCGCCTCTTAACGGCCGCGTCTATTAATTAATTCTGCGAATGAACGACACTTAATCACGCGCCCTGGTTTATTCCCGACGAGATAAAGCGCTTTGACTCCATTTGATGTAAGGGGGATAGATAGGGGACCTACTTTCCCTTTCGTTACTAATTTCATTCGCTATCATGTTATGGGTTAAATTATACTTCGTCAGGTTACCACGGAAGAGCTTGAATTCTGTACAACGTGATGTCTGTCTTTCGAACGAATGTACGTAATTAATTTTATTCGGAATTTAACCAGAATAGAAAAGGCAAGTCATCTTAATTTACAATATATTTATATGCGTACAATTTGTATACAATATAAATTAGGATTATTTTGCCGTAGGAATTTGAAATATTTTGCCTTGCCAAACAATTTGTTATTCTGTTTTGCGTTCTCACCTGCTTATTCATTTTCGTATGAAAATAATGCTTTGCCAAGTTTTGGAGCTGTTTCTGCGGTTATTCGATGTAGCCTACAGTTCTTGCCATCTGTCAAAATAAGGAGGGAGAAGAGTTCTTATCCTGAAGAGGATTCATGGTATTTATATCATCTTTAATAAAAAAGGAAAAGATTTCCACCATATATTTCCAGATTCTCGTGAGTTGATCCGTCTTAACGAGTCGGAAGTTGGGACCAAAGCAATCAGATTCTCTAAAACGGCGATCCATCGAAATGCGAAACCGTTATGGCAGACGCCAGATTATGTCCATAAAACCCCGTTAATGCTCGCGTAACTTCGTTCGCCTTAATGGCGATACGTAGCGATTGTTCTGAGAGCGCGAACCTCGTCAAAGTAATTCCGAACCTCGTCTTGATTACTTTTTCATTGGCTACCAGAACTTTATCCCATGTGCGTATTTTACCAAGTACCGAAAGCCTCCATCCACGTCGCTGCTTCCTTCCATTCCTCGTCCGGTCTCCATCTCTAGGTCTCTCCCTCCCTCTCTCTCTCTCCCTCTTTTTCTCTCTCCTTTCTTCTCTTCTATTAACTTATGCCGACGGGGCGATCAAGTGTCGCCGGCTTGCCTCAAGGTGAAGCCGGCTGTTGTAGACCGGTGTGGCGCCACGAACCTTGCACGCTTCTTGTTCGAGAGGTGATGTCATAATATAGAAGAACAATCACCTCCTGGGAGAGTGGGAGTAGTGAGAGTGAGGGAGAAATCCCACTACCTCGAGACGACCCTCAACTGCTCGTTCTGGACATTTTCGTATCCCGTGCACAGATGCGGCCCGAGGAATTTTGTCGCCTCGGGCGAGATAGCTTTCCAGCACCCCCCTCCGTTAATGTTCTTTGGGATAATTACAAAGTACATGTTAATCTATTCATCTGTAAAAATTATTGATAATGAAAAATTTAAAGGAATGCCATCAAGATTATAGCCTGTTCCTCGATATAAATTGGAATCCAATATTTATTCCCTTGCAAGTAATGCATAGATAAACAAGAATAATTAACAACAGTATACAGTGGTACAGTCCCAGACAATTTAAAAGCTGCTATTATAAAACCCATTAATAAAGGAGGAAAATTTTAGTGATTTAAAAAACAGAACCATGAGAGTTAGACCAAATTATACTTTACGTGAAAAAAAAGTTGAAATGGGGAGTGCCACCCTATACTTTTCACAATTTATATAAACAGCATATTTAACTGCATTGGAAACTGTGAACTGATATTATACGCAGATGATGCTGTACTTATATCTGTACATAGAGACTTTGAGGTACCTAAAATAAACATGCAGTAAGATCTGATTAATATCATTATATGGACACATGACAATCACATGATAATCAATATTAGTAAGCTAAAAACTATGCATATTAAAAACATGGCTCCAAAGAGAAAATTATAAAATGTAGATTTCATTAACATAAATGTGCCCACAATAATTTCTCAGATGTAAGATTCAATTGTAAATATTTAGAAGAAGTGAAACAATATAAATACTTAGGAGTTATCACTGATGAATATCATCGATTTGATGTCCATTTAAAAAACTAAATGACTGTTTAAGAAAAATAACTTACCAATTCTATTATATAAAAAAATATAGTTCCTACAAATAAAAGTTGAATCTATAAGAAGATATGGAACAACTATTTGGGGAAATACCAATAAAACAAAAAATTCTTAATCGATAGTCAAAATAATAAGAATGGTGGATGAAGATATTAGAAATAATAAAACAAAAAAAATGATCCAAACAGGACTTATGATACTTACTTTCCATTTTATCATTTATTTAATACTTATATTGGGTTTAATATCTTTAAAGTCATCTGGGATATGTAGCTCTTTGTGTTACCAAATTTCATCATTTAGCGTTATAAAATACTGCCAATACATTCGAACGGAATATGAAATTTATCACGCGTATTTGTGAGGCAAAATTAACTTGTGTATTTATTACAAGTGAAGATATAAAAATGAATTTTTATGACCAACTTTTATATAGTTAATACCCTAATACGAATAAACTCTATAATATAATTATGATAACCTTTTTGCTTGCATGGGCGTGAAAAATTGCAAAAGTGTCTACCAGCTGTTGAGTGATGTGGGGGTCTATTTAAACTTTAATCTTTTTACAGTTGTGAGAATGGCAGACAGAAGTAGAGAACTCAGTGACAAACATAAGAATGTTTGATATATATAAGTAGTAAGAAGTTTGATAGTATCTTTTGTTTCATTAATGAAAATAGTGACTTATCCATTCATATTGCTTAAAATATACGAAAATATATTGCTAGTTCAGAGTAATTCAGCTTTAGATACTACTATGAGTAGGTAGTAGGAGCGAAACGAATATTTCATATTTTAGTCACCTAACTTAAATGACAAAAATAATAAATTGTATAAATATATAGTTAGCTGAAGAATTGCTAAGCTACAACACAACACTTTAAAATGTTATATTAAAATTTGTTCAAATTAACATCCTTTACAACAGTATTACCTATCGTAAATACTGAAAAAAAGGAATATGATATTTAAATGTGAGAGCTTTTAGAAAAATGCAAGAACAACTGGTCTTAAAGGCCTATAATTAGAAAATATTTCATCCAAAGTAAAAAATAAGCCAATTGAACAGTTCCAAACAATAAAATTATGTTCATCGCACAAACTTCATAAACAAATATAGTCATCTAAGGTAGTGTTCAAAGATCGCATTAATGATTATTAATAGTATTGCAATACGAATGTGATTATAATGTAATAATAATAAAATGCATGTATAAGGCAATATTATGAGAGGAGCGATAAGAATTTAATAATAATATTCATCAAAAGCTTACATGTACCTTGATTTTCCAGACGTTATTCTTAATGAAACACATAGGGAATAATCTTAAATGAATAAAGATAAAAAGTTTTTAAGATAAATAAAAAATTACCATCAATAATAATTACGATAAATAAAAACCTACAATTATTATCAGAAATAACCCTTTAAAAAACGTAGGAATGCTAGTATCAATACAAATCCACATTAATATAAAGGTCTCTTACACTACCAACAATTACAATAGTTTGTTTAATCTCGTAGCTATAATTGACGCTCGTCTATCTTCCCACGCGAATTTAAATACACATTTATCGCAAAGGTATCCCATGACCAAGGCGGGACTCAAACCCGCGACCCTAGCATTGGGAGCCGGACGCGCTACCCCCTCTGCCAAGGATCTGGTGGCCGAGATGAGTAAATCGGGAGGTGAGGTGGTTCGAACCCCCCAAGCACCTTTGGATTTTTTTCATATTAGGCGGGGTCCGAAACATATATATAAAGCGAAGTTAATATAAAAGTTGGTAAATAATAGGGGTAGCGCCTCCTAACTTTGGCGCCCCGGGCAGCCGCCCGGCTCGCCTGTAGCTCGGGACGACCCTGCCCGTGCGTCTTTCCGTGAGACCGGGAAGGAATTAATATATCAAAAGTGGGTTAATTTGATTGCTTTCATATTCCACGCTGTCAAGTTCCTATCTCTGATAGGGTTTGCGTTAATTCGACTTCTTCTTTCCAATTCAAAATGAATTTATTTATAGCCTTTAAAATAAATTTGCCTCCATAGTTAAACGTGCACATGTTTGTTTACTCGAGTCACGTTGGCAAAGGTTAGTTTCACAAAAGCTAGCCGTTGATTATGGGATTTAATATAACATTTACTGTTATTTTCTAATTCATATTATATGTTCGTATTATCGTGCCCAATACGATGAAAATGTAATTTCCAATCGGGCACCAGTTAATTTTTGTACTTGTTATTTAGCGAAAGGGATAAAATTGTCGATTAAATATTTCGGTAGCTATCGTTTATATATATATATATATATATATATATATATATATATATATATATATATATATATATATATATATATTGTAATTTGCTTCATTATTAAACGGTTAAAATATTCTCCGCAATGCCCGTAAATGGATGGAAATTAATAATTAAAGTAATGAGAGACTTCTCCTTTACAATCATAGTATTTTATTTACGAACAGTTACCATTAACAAATATATTCCCACCTTTTTGTCTAGTTACGTTTTCCCGTTGAACATATTCTCGCCATAGGCGCAGATGAACATCGATTTTTTTACTATCAGTTGAAAGAATTCTTTTTAATCCCCGTAATCTCATCACTCGGCCTCCCTCGATTTCCGAAAAGCCGTTTTTTTTGAAGCGGTTCGGAGATTTTTTATTTGAAGATCCAAGTCGGCCGTACACGGATGGCCTCCGTATCCAAAAAGAGATAGACTGGCATCATCATTGTGTAGGAAAAAGCAATCAAATTTATTGAATGCTTCGCTTTGATTTGCGATTCGGCTCGTAACAACTCGGCCATCAAGGACGAGTCCCCAATTAAAGGACCGCGTTTTTATCTTTGATCTCCCTTGTGGATTAAATATTCGGATTTTTCGCTTCCTCTTTTTAACCATCTCTCTCTTTCTCTCTCTCTACATATCTCTATTCCTCTCTCCCATTCTCCCTCTCTGCATTGGTTGCGATTCTCATTTTATCTCTACCGGCGCGTATTTTATCATGATCAAATCATGTTCACCTTTCAAATTCATGCGATAGAGACAGAGAAAAAAACGGCCACTCCTATAGCATTTAGCGAATGAAATAGTAATTTTTTCCAGGATGGAAAACGTTTCCAATCTAGTATGATTTTTACTTCGTATTAGAATTCTGCCGCATCAGACAGAGGTAATGCGGTTTTAACTTTCTTCCGCCGTTTTCTGTTTTATTAGTTTTTCTTTTCCATCCCGTTTAATCTGCACATTTAATATTTTCCAGATGGTATTTTGTGAATGATGGTCGGTATTACCGCCACCTGACGTCTTAAAGTTTTATTTTACCCTCGAGATATATCAAAACTCTTTGTGACTTTTACACATCTTGCGATATTTTTTGTTTTAATTTTCTTCTCGAGGCGTAGAATCCGTTATGATAGCAGGTCATGTTATATTTCTTTTCTTCGATCCTGAAAAGTACGTTATGTTTCTTGGTTCATTTCGGAAATGTCTTCACTTATAATTTCAACGCAATCCATCAACTCTGAATCGTAGTTACGCAAAGCAGATTTAAAACAAAAATTCGTCAGCGCGGATTAAAATTTTACCAATCATTATCAACTGTTTAACCAAAGAAACAAGCGGTAGAGCGATAAACGCGTAGATTTTCTCTAAAAACTTGGATACAAACATTCTTGAATTTATCGCACCTGAAAGATGTTGGTCTGGCGTGGTTCTTTCGTACGGCTCGAGTTTGCGAATAAAAAAATGATCGCGCTTTCGAAAGCAAGGCAAGTTCGATGCCTCATTATTTGTTTCGTAAAAAGATGCAGCGTCACGAGAGGTAACCGTGGAAACGATGGAAATCCTTTTCCTCCGGAGAATATTTTCCCCCATGGGTCATTATCTCACGGTCCGCTCTTTTTCTCAATAGAATCACTCCCGAACAGGTTGACCCACTCCCTCGCAACAGTCATCGCCAAAACGCGCGACAGGGAAAGGGAAACGGGAATAAAAGAAACTAGAGCGGAGTGAAGGATCCTCTACGAATGTCTGGATCGCTAGCGAAGCCACGACGAAGTGGAAATCTACATCGAACCTCCGTAATTCGAACTCGGAGAAAACTCATTTTCTCGTCCATATAAATGTGCGCTCGCAAATCAAAATAGATCTTCGGAATTTTTCTGCTATAGGTTAAGCGGTTCGCCTGTGGAAGTATTTATGAGAACAAATGCATTCTCTTCGAGAATCCACCAAAGAATATGTGTACGCAAAAGTATAAAAATCGAGTCCGATTCTCTATCTATATACCCATATAACCTTGAAGCCAACGCTGAAATAATGAGCTCACCCAGTGACTGGAATGCAATTGATAATTAAGACAACTTCATTAGCTGAAAACGTTTGGAAAAACCCGGTGTTTTATTATATGTCCAGCCAACTCCTTGGTTAGACCTCAAATGGAATACGCAGCAGCGGTTTGGGATCCATATCAGAGGGGACTCATAAATGATTTAGAAAAAATACAGCGGCGAGCAGCTAGATTCGTGAAAAAGAATTACGATAAAAAACAGAGCGTTACGTTACTCATTGAAGAGTTGAGTTGGCCATCGTTGAAAGATCGTAGATTACAGGCGAGATTTATACTTCTAGATAAATATAGGTCGGAGATATTCGTAAATGAAATGAAAGATATTATTCGACAACCAACGTATATCGGACGGAGGGATAATGAGGACAAGATTCGCGAAATAGATAGTAGGACGGAGAGGTATAAGGAGTCATTTTTCCCTAGGACAATACGTGACCACAATAGATAACTGTGAGTAATAATTAGTAAGGAACTTGACGCGCGGCACCCCCTGCCATCCACCGTCAAGGTGACTTGCAGGGTAATATGTAGATGTAGAACTATGAATTATCACCAAGAACAGCTCGTTTTTCGCCGAAATACTCGTATGGTTTTTTTCTGATTTTAAGATTTATCTAAATGAACGCTTTTAATTAAGCATCTTGACCGACACGTTTCTGTTAATCTTAAGTGTTCTTGCTGAGAATAATGCGGTTTTTATGTTTTGACTTTTCCTCTTTCGTGGATTTCCATATCGTCATGTTTTCTAGAACAAAATACATTCATCCTGGGAAATTTATTTAAATTTTAAATGCAAGAACTATTCTAGTTTATTATTCTAATCTATTATTCGATTACTTCCTTTTGTACTTAACCTGTCTCTACTTTAAGAAAGAGGTGCGTTTTTGTCAGTTACTAATGAACGGTCCATATTGTATTTGGAGCAATGGTTTTATGCCCTGTTAATGGTAACTCACATTTTACGAAAGACTTTTTCAAATAATAAAGAATAGTGAGAGGTAGTTCTGAGCGTGCTGTTACCTGTTTATGGGGACTCCCAACAAATACTAAATTGCCGTTAATGTTTTACGTTACAGAGACAGTGCAGGTGACGGCGTTTTACGTTATACTCTCTTACCGTAACTCGTTAGAGTGTTAAAACGTTTTATTGGGCCTTAATTCTGATCGCCTACCTCGTAAATTTTTATAGCCGCGCTTAAGGTTCAGGTGCGAGTGGCATTTTTGCAGCGAGATTTTTTTTCCTTGAGCATAATTTATATTTTCTAAAAAGTCGTAACTTTCTTCTTAAAATTATAAACATTAAACTCCGTGAAAATTCCGAAATAGTCTTATTCTATAATATGAGGAATGCGTATCGAGATAACTCAACTCTTTCGGCAAAATATATCGACCTCTACTTATAGTTTTTGTCCAGCTACTGATATAGTTGCGATTAAACTTGCGCATTTCAGTTGAGAAGCAGGCATCGTAATTGAAAATTAGAGTGATGATTCTTATCATTTGTCATCAGAGTCAACGATCGGTGGATTCCCTGCAAGGACGGCACCTTAATTACTAAAATACTTACCTGGTTTAGTCAACCGATCTATGTTTCTAGGAATCGCCTACACCATCTAAGTTATATCTCAGAACATATTACCGGAATCTTAACTATCAATTTTTTGTATTGCAGTTCGCGCATGCATTGCGAAGGCGTACTCGTAACGGAATAACTTTTTACCAGCAAAGGGAGCGCTTGCGATAATTATTCGGCCGCCTTCTTTTGACTTATCCTCGGAACTTTTTTTTGTTAATCTTGAACGCGTCGCCTAGGGGCGATCGCGGAGAAATCGTCTCATGGGTTAGTGGAGTGAGATAATGAACAAGTCCATCGCGTGAGCGTGCAGATGGGTTCGGCGGTAGGCAAGATCGAGGTGAGCAGGGGGAGGGAGGCGGGACGACTCCTGCTTCTTTCCAGTACCGGTTTCAATTAATATTCCAGCCGCGGGGTGTTTGAATAAAAAGGGCGAGTGAGGGGGAGAAACGGGGTAGAGGGAGACGGAGGAGGTTGGTGTGGGCACGCTCACCTCTTAACAGCATTCCACCGCTTCAGGGTCAAACCGTACGGTGGGAACATCTCCCGTACAAGAATTTTTTTGTCGTTCGATTCGTTTAATGGCATCCACGATACAGATTGGAGGGAATGTCTCGCCCTCTCCTTTCTCATCCTCCTCGTCTGTGTGTGTGTGTGTGTCTCTCTCTCACCCTTCTCCTATCAAAACGACACGAAAGGACCGAGAGAAATACGGTCAGCTGTGTCCGACGTTTGGAAAATACTCCGTCTGTTCGTCCGTGCAGAATTCGCCGGGCTGGTTAGCTGTCATGTTTTCGCCACGTTTTTGGTTTCAGCGCAAGAAACTATGCGGGGTAGTTTTATCGAAACCGGGAAATGGATCGAAAGTATTCGTAAGGGGTGATTGTTGAAAGTTTTCTCACTCTTCGGAGTTTTTAGCGGCGAAAGATTAATTACTAGTGGTGTTACGGTCGCGTGCTTGTTCTTTATCGACGGAGAAAAGGGCAAGAGAGATCTTACGTGACTTGGAACTTATGACATCGATCTGAAATGAAAACATCAGTCTATTTCATAATGTTGTAAAAATTTAAACCGATATATACGAACGAAAATAGGAACGCCTTATTGTTGATAAGAAGGTTTATTTTTTTTCGCGTCGAGATAAACGTTGAAACTGACCTAAACAAATTTTCGATAAGAAAATTTCGGAAACCCAGTGGTTTCTGCGTGGAATATTAATCTATGGCGACGGTGGAGTATCAAAGGGGTGAGCAATGGAAATGATCACTCCATCTCCTTTGAATCCTCTCCTTGTGCCAAACCTTTTGATGCGGTATTGCAGATTAGGCCCCACGTGAAAGAAGATAACCGTTTCATAGCTCTTACGGAGTTATGGTTCCGCCTGTCTCGCGGAAATACTGCAACCTTTTATGGGGTAGAGTTTTTATTGCCTCAACATTTAAATATTCGTTTTGTGCACTATAGAATTATCAAACTTGACTTATGGCTGAAAACAAATTCAACAATAAGTATTTCAATATAAGCAAATTGAAAAAGTAAGTACTTATAGCAGGTGACTATTGGAGATATCTAAGATAAGTGCCCTCATATTCAATTTTTTTGCTATCGAAGTGTTTATTCTTGAATTTGTAACCTTTTTGTGAATCAATATTTTTCGCTTTTTAAAGAGAAAATTTAAATTTTGTATGATATAATCTATAAACTTTAACAGCGAGCTTTGCTTAAGTTTTAATCTATATTGTCGATCTTACGCTCTCGTACTCATGTTTTTATGCATTGGTACTTAATTATCTCACAATCAGCACTTCAAGGCCTTTCAAAATTAGGATATGAGCAAAGACTGCCACAAACGATCATACCCACGGCTAGTCTCGAACCCGCGCATTGGGCGTCAGACGCGCGACAAGCTAGACGCACAAAAAAATTCGCGGAATGCTTACTCGCCGGCGATTTAGGGAACTATCGACGAGAGATTGAATACGAAGACGGGCCAGCGTATTGAAGAACAGAGCGTTCGTTTTCATCGATGCACTCAACCGATTTCATCGGTTACGTGCAGACAGGATGTCCTATTGAAGAGTCGTGGGCAGGGGCGTAACTACTATGCCGCCAGGTCCGCCGCCGCGGGGGGGAGGACCCGAAGGGTCTGGGGGCCGGCGACATCTACCCAGGAGAGGGGGGTGTCATCATCATGCTGCTGTCCGAAGACAGGTTTCAGCTGAATCGCTGCCTCTATCTCTTTCTCTCTCTGGAAGCCTCTTTTATACCTCTATAGATACTTTATTCCTGCTTTAAATTCTCCAATATTCCTATTCTTTTTCTCCCTCTTCCTCTTCTTCCACTAATTTTGCCTTCTAAGATCGTCCTTTGTAAACACTGTCTTCTCAATATGTGCCCTATCCAATTTGCTTTTCTTTTCCTGATTGTTTTTATTAGCGTCCTTTCTTCTCCCACCATTTCTAATACTTCGTCGTTTCTCTTCCTCTCTGTCCATTTCACTTTCATCATCCTCCTCCATACCCACATCTCAAAACTTTCTAAATATTTTTCTCCTTTCTCCTTACCGTCCACGTCTCTACGCCACAAAGAGCTATTCTCCATATGTAACATTTTGCTAATTTCTTCCTTGTTTCTAAATTTATTTTCTTGCTTGTAAGAAGTTCCTTCTCGTTAAATGCTGCTTTTGCCATTGCAATCCTACTTCCGATGTCCTCTGTACTACTTCCATCCTGCGCTGAGATGCTCCCAAGATATTTGATACTACTTACTTGTTCCAATTTTTGGACATGTACCATTACATTTAATTATTTATATTCCTTTGAAACCACCATGACTTTCGTTTTTTCGGAATTGATCTTCATTCCATATTGTTGGACAACCTCCACTAGCCTGTCTGTCATCCTTGAAATTCTTCCTCGTCTTCTGTTATTAATCCCTGATCATCTGCGTATTTTATGGTGGTAATACTTTCACCTCCTATCTTAAATCCTTTTTCTTCCATCCAAGCTTTTTCTGTTATTGTTTCTGCATAAATATTAAATATCGCTGGTGAAATAGGACGTCCCTGCCTCACTCCTCTTCCTATTGAAGTACATTCTGTTTCTTCTGCTTCAACCCTGACTCTAATCTTTTGATATAAGTAAAGGTTTTTAAGAAGTCTTTTATCTTTCCAATCTATCCCTATTTTATTTAAAATACCCAGCATTTTATCCCATTTCACTCGGTCAAAAGCTTTCTCCCAATCTACAAAACAAAAGTACATATCTATATTGACTTCTAGGGCTATTTCTATCATCATCCTCATACATCCTATAGCATCTCTAGTCCCTCTTCCTCTTCTGAAACCAAACTGATTATCTTGCAGCTCCTTTTCTATTTTACCTTCAATTACTTTGGTTATTATTCTGGTTAGAACTTTAGCTGCATGAGAAATTAAACTAATAGTTCTGGAATCCTTACAACTTTCTGCATTGTTCTTTTTCTCCAGTGGTACAATAACAACATCCAAAAAAATCTTCAGGTCATATGCCAATATCATATACTTGGTTAAAGAATTTTGTGAGCTGCTTAACTGCTTTCGACCCAAAAACCTTAAGAACGTCCACCGGTATATCATCACTCCCAACAGCCTTCCTTCTTTTCATATCATCAATTGCTCTTTTAACTTCATACTCGGTAATACTTGGTTCTAGCTGGTCTTTTTTCACGTCCTCTTTTTCATCTAATTAATTAAATTGTGGAACTGTCGTGAGGCCGTTAAGTTAGGTTTGCCTAGAACTAATAATGCATTGGAGGGTTGGCACCCAGTTAATTGGATCCAGTCATCCAACCATATGGAAATTTATTGAATGCTTACAAAAAGAACAAAATGTTCATGAAGTAAAAATTGAACAATATATTTCCGGCAAAAAAACCCTCAAAAAACCGAAAACTTGACCGAGATACATAGAAACGTATTGAAGGTCTCGTAAAGGAGTACCACAATCGAGATAGATTAGATTTCTTGAAAGGAATCGCACAAAATTTTCATCTTCAAGCATAAGGCTTTTTGAATTCATTATCTCTTGTAATATTTTTCTTTCAATTTTTGACATACCTTCATATAAAATGTACTTTCAAGTATCTTTTGTAATGTTTTAACAGTAATTTGAAAATGTATTAGTTTTGACTTTTAATGTAAATATATGTCCTTATTAATTAACTACATATATTCTATTTCTTTCGTGCACTCTGTATCCTAGTCGCCCATTATGTATACCTGTAATAACTAATGTACTTTAGATCCAAGTAATACGAAAGGATTTTTTAAAACGAATTTGGAGCTATAATAATAAATCTTTAAAAAGTTTTTCATAATGAAACCAATAAAAAAAATCTGATGTGGCCACCACATGACTTTCTCCATGTCTGTAATATTTCTTAAAATTCCAAATAGGTTAGATGATAAATATGTTAAGTAATTGCGAAAAATTTTAGACTACAAAGAACAGAAATAAACTCAAACCATAGTCTTCTGGTATTGGATATAGCCACAAAGCTCCAACAATTAAGAAAAGAAATTGGAGCGTTACTAAGATGTAACTAAGCGACAATTATTAGCAATAGTCGTCGGTAGGTGGGGTGGTGGTGGCAGCTAAAATATAATATATCTCTTAAACAATGCATTATATAGAAAAACATTTCAAACAAAGGTTGTAGAAAATTACATTTCCTACAACTTTTATTCTGATACATTTTTACATTTATCAAATATTTAAGCAAATATTTAACAAATAACGGATTAGTGACAAGAGTAAACGCCCACTTCCGTTTTACCGATTTTTACCAAAAACTAATCAGTTCTTCTGACTTTTATGAAAATATTAAGTATAACATTTCGCGTTGACCTGATTAATAGTTTTTGAGTTAGAACACCCACAAAATGCTATCACATGCACACACAGACATCATCGAGAAAATGGTCAAAACGTGTTCAGGGGACCTCAAAACGTGTATTTCCGTTTAAATCCCGCAGTCGATTTTTTTCATGAATTAATACTTTCCCCTATACTACGTATATGGAGAAAGGAACTAGCTAATGTCGTTCTTTTAAAATGACCTACTACCACTCAAAAATCGGGTAAATTTTTCTATAGGATTTAGGAATCGCTTCTTATGTTAATTTTAGTAATTCCAGTAAATTCAGCGCACTTTTGAAATATTCACTTATAACTATAATTTTCTGGTTTAACATTTCCGGCTATTTAAAATTTAATAACCAGCAATTATTTATTACCAATAATAACTACAATACTGACTTTTGCTAAACTGTGTTCAGCCATTTTGACGTTCGCTGTTTTTTACATTCCGATTTTTCACTGTTTTGACGCTCGTTGTTCTGTCCGTTCGCCGTTTTTGTTTGCGCTGTTTTGTTCTTCGCTGTTTTAACGTTCGCTGTTTTGACGTTCGCTGTTGTTCATGCGCTGTTATGACGTGGAACCATTTACAAGTCATTACTGAAATTCCTATTTTTTCCACCCTCTATAAACTAGAAGGCCGATCAGCCTTATGGAGTTGTATGTATATTATTCCTCGAGAGTCATCTGAAAGACAAAAGGGCCTTTTATTCATTAGGCGTGAGAATAAAATAGGGAAGAAGGCTAAGCTCAGAACGGTAGAACTTAGTTGGTGTATATCCCTTGAATTGTGAACGCATTATTCTGTGAGGATTGTCGAAAAACCTGGAATATTTTTCGGTCTCTATAAAGAAAGAAATATTCGAGTAATTTGATGAGTAAAACACTACAATTTAGTCTTTATTTTACTGCATTATAAAGTGTGCAAGGTATTAATCTTTATTCCGTGTTGCTGCTACTTGTTCAATGCCGAATTTCTGGCCCCTATTAAAGGCATCTCGACTTTTGTGATTTCAGTGAAATATGAAGTGTTTAGCCATAAGTACTTAAACATATATCATCGCAAAAGTTAGGGTTTTTCACAGATGATCAACAGAAAAGTTATATAAATTCTTGTTATTACATGAACAATAATAATCGCATTACTAGAACGCCATCGCCACAAGGCATGTTTTTACAGTCTCTGGTGGAAAATCGTCCCTGTACACACCTGCATTTCAGAAAAAATAACAAATAAAAAAGGGAAATCTAAAAATTCATAAGTAAAAGAAAAATTAGTTTATTAATTAATAAGAAACTCTGCAACCATATTAATCATTATACATTATTACTTTCTCCATACTGAGTATAGGGGAGTATTGCTTTCATGTAAAAAATCGACTTCGAGATTCCAACGGAAATACACGTTTTGAGGTCCCCTGAACACGTTTTAACTATTTTCTCGATGATGTCTGTGTGTGTGCATGTGATATCTTTTTATGGGTGCTCTAACTCAAAAACTATTAATCAGGTCAACGCGAAATTTTATATTTAACATTTTTATAAATGTCACAAGAATTGATTAGTTTTTGGTAAAAATCGGTCAAACGGAAGTGGGTGTTTACTCTTGTCACGTCCGTTATTTTCAAACATTATCTTTAATATTCGATACATGTAAAAATGTACTAGAATAAAGGCTGTAGGAAATTTAATTTTCTACAACATTTGTTTGAAACATTTTCCCATATAATGCACTTTTTAAGAGATATCTTATATTTTTAGCTACCACCACCACGCCACCTACCGATGACTATTGTTAACAATTGACCCTTAGTTACGTCTTAGTTACGCCACTTTTTCTTTTCTTAATTGTTGGAGCTTTGTGGCAATATCCTATATCAGAAGACTATGGTTTGAGTTTATTTCTGTTCTTTGTAAAGTCTACAATTTTCTCGCAGTTTCTTAAAATATTTTTTATTATGTAACCTATTTGGAATTTTTAGAAATATTACAGATATGGAGAAAATCATGTGGTGGCCACATCAGATTTTTATTTAGAATGGAGACTTTCCTAGCTCGTTCAAATATACTTTTACGAGTACAAACTCCTAGCATATCAATCAATTAATTTTTAATCGTTTTACCGCAGTAATGGACGTGGGTTTCGGACGATATTATTTGACGTACATGTTCACTCATAACCAAATCAAATTTGTCTAGTTGTTCCACGAGACCTAGAAAATGACCATTATGCGGTTTAGATAATCTATCTGAACATCCACGAAAAGCTAAATTGTTTTAGGCCAATTATAAGGTTATATTAATTAACCTTTCTTGCACACTTCTCCAATGACTTCTTTCATTCTTAATAAGTGTTTGCACATATTCATCTAAAGTTTTATTCTTGTTAAGCCGTAAATCTATTTCAAGCCACATTTTATGGCATGTCAAATGTTGAGTCGAGTTTTCATGTGATTTTAAGCATTTACTAAGTTGCTTCCAATCGTTCGCTCCCTTCTTTGCTAAACTACTTCTACTTAATAGATCAAAGAGCTTACAGCAGAAACAAAAAAAACGCGATTTTGCTCTTTGAATGCATTGATCATCTTCTTAAAAACATTTCGCCATTGCTTATTTTCCTATAACACATCTAAATAAAAAAAACTGCGATTACTAGAATCTGTCGGAAAATTAAAATCATTTTTCAAAGTAGATGGACAAATCATTATAATATGATAGAATTCAGAAGGTAAAAAATAATCAGACCAATGGCTAATATCGCCATACTGCTTTGAAACGTTTGATATAAGATTAAAATCTTCCTTAACATTAACTTATTTTATCTTACCAAGGAAATGTACCAAAATAATGTTCTCTTCGTCAAATATGCTATTCTTCTGTATCTTGTAAATAAAATTATATATTAAAAAGTACATTATATTATTTATATAAGCATTTTCGAAGCGATTGTAGAATGATTTTAGTATGGTTGTTTTGAAGGGGGTCCACTCGAAAATTTCGCGGGGGAGGCCAAGAATTTGTAGTTACGCCACTGGTCGAGGGCACGTCGCCTTCGGGCGACTTGGTATAACTGAACGCTGGTAAACACTCTCAAATGTCACTTATTTCTACAAGCCCCTTTTTTATAGATCTCATTTAAATAATGTTTCAATGTCCATATTTTCGAAACGAAAAAATCCATAGATTATTAAAGCTTAAAGATGTTAATTATCGTGGTGAAGTACGATCACCTTCGATAAAACCACTTTCGATTTCCCACCAAGAGTAACACGGTTTAATCGTGCCTTTTTAAACCTGTTGGAATCGGTCGCAATTACATGTTTACCCGTCATTACGGATAAGACGTTAAGGTATCGCAGTCGTAATCCCGACTCAACGGTCACGGGATATAATTGTCGGATGAATCACTTTGGTCATTAATAGGCATTAGGACTCATTATGGCCGATTTCTAAATGACCTCGCTCTCACGGCAACTTAACACCGAAGCGCGTTCAACTTTATAGATGTGATAGCTGAGAGAAAATCCGAACTATCGAAGCTTGAAGTTTCGAAAATTCGTTAATTTTTGCAGCGTACTCGGAACGGGGAAACGAGGGCCTACTATGCAAACGAAAACTGATAATTCAAGTCGCTCGCGTAAACGAGGCAATCAAGCCAATTTATCTTCGAAATAATTACAATTTCATAGCTCAAATGACGCACGCGCCTCTTTGCGGTTGTTTTTCCTGTAGATTGAAAGGATAAATAGGGAAATGACGCAAAGGAAACGCGTTTTCTTTCCGCAGCCGCTGAAAAAATGAACGCCTCGTGTTTTTTTATGAAAAATAAACTAGCATTTCCTCCGGCGCAAACCGTGTTGCGTAAGCCGGCAGAAGTAAAGCAGTCTTCGTATTTATTTTTGGTTTTCCTTTTCGCCGATGTCCTCCGGTCAGTGTCATTGACTTCCATCAATATAATCTCTTTCGAAAATTGCTGATGCGAGGGGGAATATCGACACTCTGTCTTCTCTCTCTCCCCAAAATCTCTCCCCTGACCCGCTAAACCGTGAAAGCACTAGCGTGGCTTCGGATCTACTGAACGTTATTTTTAGCCGGCTTATGGTCATGAAAGGACGGGAAGAAAAATAAAGCGATGGAATTCCGAAATTCTGCCACGCGACATTCCGGAATCTCTTTTCATAGCGTCAGCTTACCCTTGAATCGCCCCATTACCAATTCCAATCATGCACGTAACCATGTGCATGGTCTGTTTACAAAGTCCTCGAGCAGCTTTAAGCTTCACTTACTTTGGATGCACGGAGGGTTGAAGGAAACTGTGTACCTCGCGCTGTCATATTTCGGAAAATTCCAATGTAAAACGTTAGATGTGAGTTTCCCGACGAATTAGATCAGATTCGATTTCAGAACATTCCGTTGAAAATTATTAGAAATATGTCCTTTAAAACATGTCAATATTTCGACATGAGATTCCATTAACAACTGGTTGAAAACAATTTTCAATATGTTCCGAGTGATTTCATCTCTCGTATTGATTGTTTTCGTTTTCATTCCAGTGTTTTAGTGACTAAATGTTGGATCTAATATAAAAATATATTAAAACTTTTACTTCCCCTGGTGATGCAATCAGTCTACAGGGTGTCCCAAAAGTCCCTTTATCCCAGGCGTTAAGATTGAATAGCAAAGATCAAGCATGTTTTATTTGTTATATTTATTGTTATGTTTGTTTTTGCATTTAATTGTATATTTCTTGTTTTTTTGTATTGTTGAGTGTTGTGAGCTGCAGCTGCGATTTAGTGTTTATTCTTTAATTTTCGCTTTTTTCAACGAAAACATATCCGAGTAGAGTTCGTTCTGAGTAGAGGAATGTGTGTTTATTTTTGCTACTTTATCTTAACAACTGGGAAAATGGGACTTCCGGGACACCCTGTACAGATAAGCCAATTGTGTTCTGAAGTTGCCATTCAGGAGCGATCACTTAGTTGTCTAAGGACGTACATCTGAAGCGTATTGGATTAAGATTTAATGAAATATGCTGTAATATACTTATATGTTCGGTTCATTAAAATTGATCAACGCTTGAATTCGCACAAATGCTTTATAAATCCTTCACTCGCTGTTGAAATGGACAGGGCATTGGATTCCATTTTTAAAACTCAAACCATAAAAATTTCACTTTTTTACCCTCCCCCAGCCTGGACACGGCTGATGCAATAGTCGTTCGCGAGGAAACTCCACTGAAGTTATTTTTGGAAGACGTTGTCGTCGGTAGCGTCAGCGATTTCAATATCATTAACGGGATCTCCCGTGGGTCACCATTGCCTAGATGAGTATGGTTCATTGATTACTGGACGGATTTCTAGTCGATGAATCGCTTTGTAGCGTCTTCGAAATTTATTATTTGGAACCGGTTGCGAATTTCGTTCTCCCGATATTTTAAGAGATATCATTGTAATCCCTACTTAAAAAATATTAACGGATTAATATTTAAAGGTTTGTTGTAACCATCAACTGTCGTAACGGAAAATCTGTCTTCATTTATTGAGCTACATCGCATTGTGCATTTATATACTTGTTTTTGGCACTAACTATTTATTAACGCTGCGATTTCTGAGTTTTCTCCAATTAGGGAAATATCAGTAGGTTTTCCTGACAAAATGAATTCATTGGCCGGTAGTACTTGAATTGATTATTTTAAATTTTTCAAAAGCACGCAATTTAGGCATATAATCTAAAATTGCTCCGAGTTACTACATCAAATAACTCGATGGTGGCATTAATAATTAGTTTGTTAAATTAGCCGGGGTGTTAAAATTTTGCATTAATATGCTAGATCATGATGATTATTTGAAAGTCAAGTTTTTGGACTTCGTGTTAATTGACAGCAAATGCCGCCCATTTTGGACTTAATAGGGAACCGATCCACGTATTTAACCAATAGCATCCGATATAAAATCTAATCAATCTCTTCTGCGAGAACAGTGCTGATTCGTGCGCGCAGACGGATTGATGTAGCGAAGCATAAGGAGGTCTCAACCTGCGGTCCACGGACCACTAGTGGTCCGCGTTAAAACTTAACTTTTTATTTGGGCAAAGGTAATGCAACTATGTAAATGTAGTCGATGTTGATCCATGGTTATATTCTTTTGAGTGAGTTATCCGTGGTTATATTCTTCTCTGGTGGGCGGTCCCTGAGCGCAAAGAGGTTGAGGACCCCTTCTCTACTGCATTGCTGAGAAACGCGCATGAAGATGGATGCATCAGTCTGCTATTTTTCCAAAACAGAAAAGAGTCCGACGTCGAAAATAAGAAAGTAAAAGTGTATTCCAACATCGACAATTCGAACCAAAAAAAGAACAAATTCTTTCCAACGTCGATTAATGTATGGCTGTATATATAAACGGGATTATTTCGTTCGATTAATCGAAAGATCGAGTTTTAGATGTTCGAGTTATCGAAGTTGGACCGAACTTCATCTCGGTACAACCGCTCTTTTATACCCTTCATCTCTTCTTGTTTCCGAATCTCCTTTCTCTCTCTCTCTCTCCCTCCTCTCTCCATCTCCCTCCCTCTCTTCTGATGAACTTGTCTGCATCGCACTCACGTGCGCCGTGCACATCGAACCTCGTCTCGTGACGTAACTATCGATCTCTCTGTCCTATGGGAACCTGCAGTCCTTCACCGCCACCACCGCACCTCAACCCCCTTTTCGATGCAGCGGAGACACATCTACATCTACATCTACATCTACAAGTTACCCTGCAATTCACCAAGTTGGTGGGTGGCAGGGGGTGCAATGCACCAAATCCTACCTAAAGATTGTCTAACGCAATTCGAAATTTCCTATTGTGATCTCTTATTGTCCTCGGAAAGAACGAGCCTAGATAACGCTCCGTCCTACAATCGATCTCACGTATTTTATCGTCTCGATCATTTCTACCTATATACGTCGGTGCCACAATTATTCCCACTACCTCCTCTTTTAGACATTCTGACCTATATTTCTCTAGAAGTTTCAACCTTGAGTCCAATCTACGGTCCTCCAGTGATACCCAGTTCAAATCGCTCAATAAAGAGGTGACGCTTTCCTTATGTCCGTACTTTTGTTTTACAAATCTGGCTGCTCTGCGCTGTACTCTTTCTAGTTGAATTATGTGTCCCTTCTCGTACGGATCCCATATGCTCGCTGCGTATTCCACTTGTGGTCTTACCAGTGATAAGTAGCATGTTTCGCGTACTTTCTCTGTAGTGTTCCGTACTATTCTACCTATGAATGCCAGTTTCTTGTTGGCCGCGCCTATAACTCGACGAATGTGCATGTCCCACGAAAGATCTCGACAAATGGTTACTCCTAAATATTTTACATACTCAGCTTGTCGAATACTCATTTCATCTATTTTATATTCGAAACCTAAATCTTTGTTCTTACTTTTCCAGAACGTGACTGCGGCACATTTAGTATAATTAATTTCGATTTGCCATTCTTTGCACCACGCTGAAATGGCTCTTAAGTCTTCACACAGAGACTGATGGTCCTCCTGATTTTTTATTTCTTTATATAGAACGGTGTCATCGGCGAAAAGCCTAATTTTACTACGAACAACCGAGCACATATCATTTACATAGATTAAGAAGAGCAGAGGGCCCAATACACTTCCCTGAGGAACACCCGAAGCAACTTTAACGGGGGACGAGTATTTCCCATCGATGACAACTATCTGTTCCCTATTCGAGAGGAAGTCTCTCACCCAACCGACAACTTTCGAATTGATACCACATTGTCCTAACTTCGCAATTAATTTCCTATGAGATACTTTATCGAACGCCTTCCTGAAATCAATGAATATGGCATTGACCTGAGTATTTTTCTCTCCGCATCGCAACAAATCGTCCACGAACAGGCCGAGCTGCGTTTCGCATGATCTACCTCTCCGGAATCCGTGTTGGCATCCGCTAAGCAATGAATGTCTATCTAAATAGCGCATTACAGAGCTAAAGACTATGTGCTCAAGTATCTTGCACGATAATGAAGTTAAGGATATCGGCCTATAATTTTCGGGGTTCTCTCTGTCGCCACTCTTATGGATGGGCGTAACATGTGCCACCTTCCAATCTTTAGGAACTACTCCTTCTCTAATAGATTTCTCGAATATAATTTTCAAATACGGCGCGATTTCAGCAGCTAATTCTTTCATTACACGCGCGGGAATTTCCTCCGGTCCAGGAGATTTATTTGGCTTAATTGAATGAAGTTGGAGCGCGATGCCATTTTCCGAAAATACCAAATCTTCCATCGAATCGCCCTGACGCATAGGAATAGGGGTTTCACATTCATCGTCATCACGAGTAAAAGCTTTCTGAAAGTGATGATTTAATAGGTTTGCTTTATCCATACTATCGTGAACTACGTTTCCCGTTTCCGACCGCAGTGACGCAATAGTGGGGCCCCTACCTTGAACTTCCCTGACGTAAGACCAAAATGCTTTTGGGTTCTCTTTCAAGTTTTCCTGTAAAACCTTCTTTTTATAATTGTTAAACGCATTACGCATTGCTACTCTGGCTATGGAGCGCGCCTCCTTGTATTGATGCCTTATTATTGCAATCTGTTCGACCGTAGCTGTTGAGGATGTGTTATTTACGCGAGAGTGGAGTTTTCTTTGACGTCGGAGAGCGCTTCTTACTTCCTGATTGTACCATCTAGGCTCTGCACTATCACGCTTCAGTTTGCTCGGAATAAATTTATCTGTACACTCTCGCATCATATCTCTGAACATGCACCAGGATTCCACCGCGTCTGCACTATCGGTTAAATTGCAGAAATTAGTATATTTATTTCGCAGAAAAGACCTAAATCTTGTGAAATCGGCTTTGGCGAATACATAAAGTTTTCTTTTGGCCTTAACCTGTTTCTCAATAATTAACTGAAATTCCACGTACACTGCCTTGTGATCGCTTATTCCCTCAGCATCAGATACTCTATTCATACGCTCAGGAAGATTAGTAACAAATAAATCTAATATATTATTAAATCTCGTGGGAAATCTCACTAATTGATACAATGAGTGCTTACCGAAAGTTTCTAGTAACGCCTCGCACGATTCACGCTCTCTACCTCCGGGATAAAAGCAATTATGCCTCCAATCTATTGACGGAAGATTGAAATCGCCCCCGATTATAATGGCTTTATCTTTATTAGACGAATTTAGCGTCGCCACTTGTTTCTCCAGAGAATGAATAGTTTCCACGCTCGCATTTGGGGGTCTATAAAAAGCGCATATATTTATAGTTTTTGAGTCGCTTCCTTTTACACGACACCAAACACTTTCGACTTCGTCGTCGTTAATCTGTATTGGGTAACTTTCGTATTTATTGCTAACTGCTATAAAGACTCCACCTCCCGACCGGATACATCGATCTTTTCTGTATACGCTATAGTCACGAGGAAAGATCTCCTGACTGGCTATGTCTGCCGTAAGCCAACTTTCAGTGCCTATAACTACATCAGCACGCAGACTACGAATAAGATGTTCAAATTCGGCCTCCTTCCTGCGAATGCTGCGACAATTAACCGTAATGATTTTTAATTTCTCGCTATGACTACGTAACGATTCCTCGCGCTCTACTGAGCTATTATTACTGTTATTATTATTAAGATTATAATTATTATTATTTACTGCCTCCTTATCCTTCCTACTATGTCGACTATTTCTACGCTTGGAATGTATTCTACTGTTACTTAACGTCGGGTTTATAGCGCTGTTAAGGTCGCACGCATTATCTACGGAATTGTTGCATGGAAAATCGTTTATCCCCATGCCTTCGATAATTCTGTTACCGCACGGATTTCTTACATTTTCCCCTATTGTGCTCTCAATTAATTCCGTACCGGTAAGCTGCCTACATCCTAACCTACCATCTGATCTACTAATGGCGTGCATCTCAACGCTTGCTAAAAAATTGCAATTGCTTAAGTCTAACCTAAAAAAGCCCTAGAATGCTCAAACACCCTACGCGCTACCGCCTCCGCAGCCTCGGCAGTGTAGTGCACACCAGAACCGTTTAGGGATGCCCTACATGAGTCCAGGACCGGCCTCAGGTCAACGAAGTCCACTCCATTGCCCCTACAGAAGTCCCACAACCCCCTTCAGGAGAGAGAGGCTGAGTGAGAGAGAGGGAGAGTGAGTTAATGTAAGAGGAAGGAGGAGAGGTGTAAACGGGATATGGGCACGTCCACAGACAGACTGCCACGGTCGGTTTACTACTTTTCTCTCCGCCATCGTGTGAATGCTCGTTTATCCGGGCGCGTGGATAATGATGATATATTAGGGCGAAGGTCGAAGTCATGGGGATTTGCTTTTGATAGGAGGAATGTGGTCGAGAGACGGGCTTGAAGTGTAGAAATGTGCTCTTTTCATTCGTTTTTCCTTAAAAATAATCATGCTTATGTCATCGATCTCTCTATCATCTGCATGCACGTTCTCAGTAAGAGCTTTAAAGATTCTTTTCGTAATATTTCTTTTGACAGTTATAGAAAATTATTGCTTCCCACGAATTAAAATTTAAAATTCTAATTTTTTCTCTAGTATGTTGGTGGAATGAAAATTCAAACTTTCATCATGTTGGCTAGAAAATTCAAACTTTCATCATGATGCTGCTTCGACCAAATTTTTAATGTTCGAAAATTTTCGTTTAAAATGATTTGAAAGCTTCTAAGCCGTTTGCAATTTGTTGATATGCCTCACCCTTCTCTTACCCCGAGGGTTATGGGAAATTTTATTTTTCTGAAGAATACGTGATACTATTACAACCTCTTGGTTCAGCGAGTGCAATTCTACTCGTTTTTCGTTTAGCATCGAGGTGGCTCACTCAGGTCTCGACCTCCTCCCATTTCTCTATTTCCTCCCTCCTTCCATTCCATTTTACAGCATTCCTCTATACCTTTTGGCATCCATCCAGACCGGATCTTCTTCCTCTGCAATCGATTATTCGCCTCTTTCCCTCCGCATCGCCTTGGTGGGGAATACGAAGAGGAAGGCCGGTTCCATTCATTCCGCAGGCGGTTGAAGGATCTCCGAGTGGAGACATTCCATGTTTAATTCCCGCCGATTCTACGGGATTGCAAGGATAAGGGCGAAAGAAATGTAGGGTGGTTCATTTTATGGGTAGTCTTAATGACGGGAGCGGAACAGAGGGAACGCAGGCGGAACGGTCGCGACCCTCATATCGCAACTTACTCTTAAAGCCCTTGAGAGGAGCCTTGACTCAGAACGTAACGACTCAAAATCCGGAATTCGGGAGTTTTATCGAAATCCAAGAGGGAAAAAAGCTTGCTGGGAAAATATCGCTCAAGTTGCCGCTTTAACGGAAAGAAAATATGAACTATTTTGTTGATCGTTAGTGTAAAACTCGATCAAAATTCCTTGTCAATTACAATTTTTTATTAAATAGAACGAGTTGTTTACATTTACATTACTACCCCGCAAACCGCCAATAGCGTCTGGCAGGGGTGCCGCTACACCAAACATGAACTCTATTTAAAGCCTCTATTGGTCTGTCTTATCTCGTCTGGAAAAAATGATCAATAGTATCTCCCGGTTCTAGCTATTATTTCGTTGATTTTCTGGTTCATTTACTAGCACCGGTGGGGGCAACAACGCCGCGCAGGTCTTCAATGATTTAGGGGCTATCAAACTTTTCGAATAGTTTCCACTTGTATTAAATTATTCTAAACTTCACCGTGCTGTTTGTGGGATAACAAGCAAACGCTTCCCATTAAATTTGCATAAGGTGAATTAATTTAATTGTATGGGCTCATAATTTTAATGGCATAAAAAATATCTTAAGTAAACGTGATAAATATTCTTCGTTGTCTAATTTGTTGTTTGGGAGGCTGCTAAGAAAAGTCTACGTAACGCGCCTGATTCATGTTAAGCCTCTCTAATGCTTTACTCCTGCTTGTTTTTCCTCTGCTTAGATTTGTTCATTGAGAATGAATGCACTATGTATCGCATTTTTCTCTCGCCAAAGGGAAAGGCTTCAGTCCGAGAATGCGTGCACTCGACGGAGAAACATCGTTTCGGTCTGCTTTAGTCAAGTTATTCGGTAATTACTCCGCCCGGCGCTTTTTTGTACGCCTCTTTTTTCTCTTTCCTGTAGACGGTGAGCCGGTTTATAAGAGCGCGACGTGAAAGTGAAAACGTAGTAAGCCGGTTTCGTTTTGATAGAGGGCGGGTAGGTAAGCGGCGGGTTTTATTCGCTGAGCGCACCTCTGCGAGTTATTGTGACCAATCGTATTACGATTAATTGGAAACTGATATGCTCTAGAAAACATGAAAGCCTCTTGGCTATTGTCGGCGAGAGTTGACTTCAGCGCTCGTGTTATTTTTGCGCGAAACTCTTAAGTAAATAGGGTCGAATGTTTTTCCGTTTTGAGAAATGTTAATAGGAAAGCACGCAGAATCACTCGCCGGATGGACTTTTATCCATTGGGCGTAAAATTAATCGCCATGGTCATAAATTGGTCGATTAGGTCATACGCCATTTTCAGTCTCGCGGTAGTCCAACGACAGCGTCACCTACGTCAGCATTGAGTTGGCCTGTGAATTGGCGATGCTATGTTTTCTTGCACTGATTTATTTGGGTTCAGTTCCTTGAAATTTATTTAGCGGATTCGCCGTGATTTATGCATCGAAGATTATTCTGGAGGTGGCGTTTCATTCATTGATAGCCTTCCCACCGAAAGATAACAGGAAAATATTTTCGTTTCCCTTTCGAGACGAATTTAACCAGGAGATAGCGGTCGCGTTTCCGGAGTTAGCGCAAAAATAAATAGGTTTATTCGTTGTCGACCGGATCCAAAAATATCGCCAAACGTTCGCTTCCGGCATTCGTCACGTCGTAATATGTGCCATTATCATCCAGAGCCACTTATGTACGGTGAAATCCCTATTTATACTTAGGTGGAGCATATAGGGAAGAATGCAAAATTGGGAATTACATGACTTAATTGTTGCGCTGCCGCAAAGCCATCCCTGTGACGGGACGAAACTTTAGATTCTATTTAGCCCTAAGGTTTGTATCTTTTTGCTGTTATTGGTCAGCCGGAACGCATTTTGTCCCGTGAATTGGCTTCTGTTCCGTATTAAGAACAACTGCTGACAGTATTCGCCTCAGCGCATTCATCGCCCTACGCAATATTCATTCACCGATAAATGGCGTATTCAAGATCGCATTATCTCTGGCACAACGACACCTTTTCCTCTCCCAACGAAGTCATCGGGTTGATATTTATTTCGAAAACACGAAGGTTAAAATCGGAATTCGTAAAAATAAGAACAAAACATTCTTGCGGTGTGACTGACTCGTTCGTATCTAATGGAAAAAGTACACTTCCTCCACCGTGGCGGACATCAGGAGGAACTTCCTTCTCGGAAGAGCGGAACGACCAGCGCTTACACGCACGCACACAAACTCGAGCGCACGCACACATTTGCCAGGCTTTCACCCATTGTAGTGGAGAGTGTACGAGTAGACGAGGCGAGGGCCGGGGAAGGTGCATCCGCTGAGGTGACGTCACTTTCCCGGTATAGGATACGGTAGCGGTGAGCTGCGGTTCGGCTTCTTCCTTTTTTTTCGCTGGGTGAGTGGAGAGGGGAGGGAGGAAGCTAGCAGGAAGTCGTGGTGGAGAAATACTTGATAGCGTAGAGGTGGTCATGCAATCTTTTACTTCTTCACCCCGTGACCCTTCCAACTCGCGAGTTTTCTCTCGGATTTCCCGGCATAACTTAATGGGTGGCAGAAGAGATCTTGACGGTCTTGCCTCGGAGCTCGCCACTAGACACGTGTAACGAATCGGCCATATATTACATGTGGCGAATCGATGCTCTTAATCGGTTGTATTTTTTCTTCTAATTTTCAAAGAATATTCTAAATTATCGGTTTTTGGTGTGTGGAAAAGGTTTTGTATTGTGAACAATTTGTATTATAAGATTGACCACACACAATTAGTTTATCCTTATGTTGGTGTGAGGTCTGAAAAAATGCTCCATGTCAACAGTTCAAAAGTCATAAGTTAGTGTGATTTGCTGTGTAGAGAGTGTCGCTTTAAGACAGGGGTCGGCAACCTATGCCCCGCGGGCCACCTGCGGCCCTCGAAAACGCTTTATGCGGCCCGCAAAACTGTAATGAAAAAGTGATCAGGAATATTTATCATGGGCAATTTTATATTTTTTGAGTAAAATTATGTTCTCAAAGCCTTTTCTGGTGAAGTTTTAACGCTAGTAAATTATGTAGACTTGATTTCGTTCATATGAAATCACAGAATCTCTAGAAAACTTCTGATTTATTCGCTCATCTGGCCCGCCGAGGCTTTCTTGACACCCAATGCGGCCCTTCGAAACATTCACAACTGCAAATGTGGCCCGCCATGCAGAAAAGGTTGCCGACCCCTGCTTTAAGACATCAAACCTACTTTAAACAGATGCGCATCCTATTTATTAGCATTGCATACATTTTGTATCATGTTGACCTCATCGCCAGGAACTTTGGTTTTTTATTATTTCCTGTCAAAAACTCATCCTTTCAGAAACGCCTCCTTTACTGTTGCTGTAATTGTACTGGTCTCTTTTATACTTCCTCCGTCCTGAGTCAGAATATTACCTAAATAATTAAATATTCCACTAGTTTCAGCCTTTCCCCATCCACTCTGATATTGACTTGTGATTCCTCGCTCTTTATAAATCTCATGACAGTAATAGTAATGTTTTTTAACGCAAACAGGTTTCCCCAATTACATATGTTATAACAGATTTATAACCAACACGTACGACCATGTCCTCGGCAGGATTCGAACCCGCGACTCTTGCATTAGGAGGTAGACTAGCTAACTATCTCTCTACCACGGCCTCTAACTAGTTTTCTTCCACTTAATTTCCATCCCAATATCCTTTGCCTTTCCGATTAAGGAACTAACTAGCGTCTGCAAGCCCTTTTCGTAATCACTCACTAATGCTTTGTCATCTGCTAATGTAACCGATTTGACTAAGCTACCTCCTAATTTTACCCCTGTATCTACACCTTCTTATGCCTCTTATCATCTCTTCAGCATATGAGAGTAGGCAACTCTCTTTAACTAAGCCCTGAAGATTTTTGATGAAACGGCTCTCTCTCCAATCTACTCCTATTTTTCTCGACACCTCCATTAGTTCTGTCCACAGAGCAAACTTTTCCAGCATAGCACGAGGAAAGTAAAGCCACTTTTTTCGATTTCACATATTTCGCGAAAATTATTTTTTGTGGCGGAGAGGTTTTCGACGACAGTCACTTTTCCGCGCGTTAGGATTTCCCGAGCGGTTCATAGAATGCTGTCCTCTCTTTTATTTCCGGCGAGAGTGATTCTACTCGCTTGTCCTTATAATTATCATTTTGCCTCATCCTCCATGCCACTATTCGTCGATTCCTTCCCGCTCTGTGTCGTGTCCGAGGAGTATAATTAATTTCCTTCACTTTCCATTCGCAGAAGAGCGTGTGCATGAGGACGTGAAGTGGTCCGTCTCTGCTTAGTGCCAGGTCCGGATTAATGGCAACGTGACGTTCGGTAATCCTTACGCGAGGGAGGGTTTTCCCACTTTTTTTTCTCCTTCCCCTTTACTCTTCGAAAGGTCTCGTGACGTTGACGTATTTTTTCAGGAATGGGAGTTTTGAGAATTTTTGCGGCTTTTTTTTGTTATGCAGCCCTGCGTGTATTTCGTTTTCTTCCTCCCCGTCTCTCTCACGCGCACGCACACACGTGCCGTCCGACCTTTCCGGCGCGTGCTATGGAAAACACAGTCGGGGTTCTTGTCCGAATGATTTGGTTGTCACGCTCAAGTAAAAGAAATAATATTTTTGAAAGTTGTGAGTCTTGTTTGTCGTTGGAAAAATATGATACTTGAGTTTTTTTTTCGAAATGATCTCCTTCCATTTTTTCGTGTTTTCTGTCTCCTTTCTACTTTTTTCCTTCGTTTTCGCATCTGCGCCTTTCGTTTGAGCGAACTCATAAAGGTAATGTATGCTAAGTAAAAGTAGCGAAATATACACAAATGTGTAGGTCACTGGTGGGCGACCTTTCCTGCGTCGCGGGCCACATTGGTGGTTAAATTCCTCGGCGGGCCGCATTGCAAGTTGTCAGTGCTTCGGCGGGCCAGATTACACTTTAAATCGGACGTTAACCAGAGATTCTGAGGTATCATATCAGCGAAAATATGTCTAAATTAGGTTTCTTGAATTAACATATCAATTTCAGGTGTTTTATTGTCGTAATTTGAATGTATAGGATGTGCATTTGCGTTAAATATCTTTTTAATAATAGTTTCGCGGGCCGTAGGTTGTTCAGTCCTGTTGTAGGTGTTTCGACCGACATAAATTGTGTATATTCAGGAAATTATTGATAAATATTATTCAAGATTATAAGTGGGATATACATATTATGTCAGAGGTTTCTAACGTTTTGTAGGTCCCTTTCCAAGACTAATAGAATTTGAAACAAAGTTTATATTTTTTCATAGGGTCTTCACAGTATTTGGGCGCATGCGTTTGTTGATAGTATACAATCATTAATTCGTTATAGGAAAGATCATATCAGTGTCCTAATGATCTGTTAAAGCTTCTAAGTCGCTGATTTATTTATTTAATCAAGTTTTTCGCGGCATCCAGTTTGGGAAACAATTCATCATGTCGTCGATGAGCTAATTTGCAATTATATGTCGCTGCGAAAAAGAAAGAGAGTAGGCTATGGGAGCTGCTAAAAAAAAATCTTCGAAATTTGTTTTGCTCACTTACTTAATAATAGTAAATAGAAATCTCCTGGGATTATTAAGTCATTTTTTGTAAAAAGAGCGTGCATTCCGAAACCTATGCTAAAACGAGAGACAATTCTCAATGCGAATAATGAAATCCCAATCCGGAAGCCGATATCCTCCCCACTCATGATAACCCGGTATGTGTATCTGTGTGACGTTACATGTTGACCGCCAACTCGAATTGCAAACTTTCTATTGCGCCCTCTCGTATTTTTGTAGCATCACCTTTTACCGCTCTCGCCAGGAATGGGAAACGCGGCCGTGATCGAAACGTTTACCCTCCACCTACCGTTTCATCACACGTGTGCGATTTTTTTTCCGGGTGCGAAAATACCTACGTTAATACCGTTTGGTTTGCCCAATTCCATGAGTAGCCGTTTCAGTACGGATGACGCTCGAGCGGCCGATGACGAGTTAACTCGCTCATTGTTGAGCTCGAAACTATGAGGTAGCCGGGCGACTAAGTCAATGCGAAAAATGGGAATAGTGAAGTTGAGGTTATGGAGAAGGAAGAAAGGGAGGGGTGGAGGAGGGAGGGACGGGAGGAGGATGGAGGGGGAGGAGGAAGGATGAGGGAGGAGGAGGGGGAGATTGTTAAAGCCATTCGAAGAGCCCGGAGGGGGGTTTGAAAACGTAGGCGCGGAGCGACGCGACCTGTGCGGTTTTGCGTGTTGTGCGAGGGGTGGTGAAGGGGTGAGTGGAGGAAGGATGGGGTAGGGAGGATAAGTGGAGAGGGAAACGGTGGTGTGGTGGTGACGTCATCCTTGGGCGTGGCTCCCCCTCAGTAGAATCTCGGGGAAACCGCGTAGGGAAAAGCGGTTTTGCGCGCTGTCGTCTCCTTCACCCGGGTAACCCGCCATTTTGGTGTTTATAAATGCGGTCTGTTATTAAACGTTCTTCCACTTTCTTCCGCTCTGTTTATCGCTTTTCGGGGTTTTGAAACCGTCCCATTGAGAGAAGGGAAGTTCACTAGAAGAATTAAATAGAATCGACAAATTTTAATGACTTCATTACATATTTCTGCTGATGAATTTAAGTTTACCTCCGTTAATTTTGGTATTAAAGAACTGCGCAAATAGTTTCTTTATAAATAAATTACACATACCGTAACATTCTTATATTCTCAGATTTTACCAAAGCCTTTGATAAGGTACCTCACAGGAAGTTAATAACGAAATTAGAAACCTTAGGCGTTAATTCCAAAATTGTTAGTTGGATCCGCGAATTTTTAAATCATAGGAAGCAGGAGGTTGTTATAGATGGGAAATCCTCGAACTTAGTGAATGTTGTCTCTGGCGTTCCACAGGGTAGTGTAATTGGTCCCTTATTATTTCTAATTTATATAAACGATATCAGCTCAGTAGTCAGAAGTAAAATTAAGCTTTTCATGGACGACACCGTCATATATAGAGAAATAAGCAATCCGGAAGACCATCAATATATCTAAAATGATCTAGAAGGAATTGCAGTTAGAGATCAACCAAAAGAAAACCTGCGTCATCAATTTCTGGAGAACTAAGAATGTCTCGTTGGATGTTAATTATTCTTTGAACGGAGAAGAAATTCCAGTTTCAGACTCGATTAAATATCTTGGAGTCACGATCCATCGTGATCTCTCGTCGATTGATAGGTGCCGCTAACAAGAAGCTGGCCTTTATATGGAGAATAGTTCGAAATAGCTCCGAAAAGGTGAAAGAATTATGTTATTTATCCTTGGTTCGACCGCAGGTCGAATATGCTTCAGCTGTGTGTGATCCCTACGAAAAAGGACCCACTACCGATATAGAAAAGGTTCAGCGCAGGGGAGCTAGATTTGTAAAGAGAAATTACGATAGTAAACAAAGCGTATCATCATTACTAGAAAATCTGAAATGGACGTGGTTAGAGGAACGTAGGCTGCAGGCTAAATGTAAACTACTGGAAATATTTATATTGGAGGTACTAGCGAATGAGATAGTAGTACTTATCAGAAGCCCGACGTATCTCGGAAGGCAGGATGGCGAGAATAAGATTTGCGAGATCGATTGTAGAACGGAGCGATATAGAGGATCGTTATTTCCTATGACGATAAAAGAACATAATAGGAAACGATAACGTAGGAAAACTATGGACCATTGGTGCACTGCACCCCCTGCCATCCACCAAAAAGGTGACTTGCATGTTATCGTGTAGAGGTAGATTCTTCCAAAATCAATTAAGGATTGAATAAGTTAAATCAGCCAGTGGCTTACGTCAAATAAATGCTATAGATACGACTTCTGAAAGCATAAGAAGGTTGCGTAAACCGTGTTCATGTTTCATTTACAAAGTAATTACCAAGAGTGGTAGTTCATCGATGACCTGGTGAAAAATATAAATTTAGAAATATTTTGTAATAGTTCGCAGCCGTTATGCGTATTTTGTTTGCTCAACCGTTTAATGATTATAATATGTAGTTATCTTAGTCAGGGTTCAAATCGTAAAGTGAGTTACAACTGCAACCAAGGACGAGTAAC
This sequence comes from Tanypteryx hageni, assembly GCA_028673005.1. NCBI lineage: Eukaryota > Metazoa > Arthropoda > Insecta > Odonata > Petaluridae > Tanypteryx > Tanypteryx hageni. The sequence continues at coordinate 154,935,399 of CM054113.1, read as the reverse complement.
GCGAACATGGTACATACTCTCAACAGCTTTGTGGACATAAGAGTGACTGTTATCATTTTCCCGAACCGATTTCTTTGTAGTGCAGTGACTCTTTAACTATCTGATTTTGCGGCATGTATATTTAATATATTCCCTTAAAAATTGAAAAGCGAACTAAATAACGAATATACTGACAAAAAACTTGTAGCTTCATTTTCGTCGCTCATAGTCGTATCAATACCGCATATTCACATTGCGTATGTTTCTTGTTGTACTTTAATATTTCATGCTAGAATGTCCTGTCAAACGAATCGATTGAAATCATCAGGATTTGCGCACGTTGAGAAGGAAAGGAGTTGTTTTCTGCCATCCGACATTAATCGCGTCTTGATTGCAAAATGTGTTCGGCGGCGTACCGACTCTGGTGGTTAAAAACAGTTTCTCACCGCCTATAATGAAGACTTTATATAATGTTTCGAAGAAGGGTGAGTCATAGCGAGCGCTACATCATTGGCCGCCGTGAGCCACGTTCTTGATTAACTTGGCGAACAAAAGTCGTTTAATCTTAGAAAAAATGAATGCTGCAGTTCGGAGAGGATACTTCTCTTGAGCGATAGGCATATATGACGTTAGTGCCACTATGCGCGAATAACACGCATGCGTTTCGCTTCGAAAAAATTGCTCTGATATTTGAGCCAAATTTCTTTTGACGCGGAAGTTTAGCTTTAAAAAATAATATAATTAATCTTCTCATGCGCAAGGAATTCCGAAGGGAAATTAACGATTACTACCACGCACTTCTCGCCCCAACCCTCCGCATCCATGTACACGCTCCCACCCCCTGGTTGCTGTTGACTACTACTCTATTATTTAACGTAAGGAAACTGACCTTAGGTGCACTGCACCCCCTGCCAGCCATAAAAAAGTGAATTGCAGGGTATCATGTTGATGTAGATTAATTCAACAGGGAATTGTCGAGGTCGTCTTACTGCTTTTAGAGTCTATTTTCGGCGAATTACCGCTGAAGACGTCTGCTTTGTAGCCGAAATGCGCATCTGGTTTTTTATAACCTCGTTGCGGCTATTGGAGATACCTGAGACATGTATTTTAAAGTGCTTGTTCTTGAATTACTACGCTATTATTCTATTTCACCAAAAATATCTTATAGTGAATAAATGTATTTATTATTTTCAAGTTATTTGAATAAGTACTTCTTAAATTATATTTTGAAACAAATCTATTTATTGTGAAATGCACGTAATATAGTAAATTGAAAATTTTCAGTCCCGAATAAATCGGTCATGCATGGAATACGTGCATCCTGATTCCTCGTAGCATACACATATCCGCATGGCTTCTCCCTCGTCCTTAAATTTCCGCTTTCATTCTTCTCCACGCGATGATTTCACTGCGTCACTTACGAACCGGAAAAACTTGCAAATTATTTCGAGGGGATAAAAATATCTCATGGAAAGCCATTTTTGCCCCAGTGAAGTTTTCATTTTTAATCGTGCGTGCTGAAGCGGAACTTTAAACAGAATATCGTTTCGGTTTCATTAATTATTCCTGTGCACGTATTATAGGGTGAGCCTTTATTGAATTGCTTTTATATTTCCATAATAAATTAGTTAATGGATTTTTAGTTGTTTTTCACGTTCGTGTGATGATGTTCTTTGGTTTTATGAATGCGGCATAAAGTGTTATGTACGGTTTGTAAACCGTTTTCGCCAGAATTTAATTTTTAAGCGCGCTTGAATAATGAAGTTTCGCATGTTGGCTTCGCTTTATTATCGATTAACCATTTTTTATTTAAACGATAGATCGTTTAACGTGGAAAGCTATCGACAGATCTAATGCCCTTGAATGTGCCGCAGGGCAAGAGGTTTCATAGTCGTTGTTCGTCCATCGCCGGCGCATCGGTGACTTGGTGGAAATGTCTTCATCTAGTACTCCCTTGCTACTCCGTAGCGAACGTGAGATGTGATTCCATCCCGTGCTACGTCATTGTTGGATGTCGACTCTTTTATGTGCGAAGGGAATGAGGTAGGATGTGGAAGTGGAATATATTTTTATGGCCTCCCATCGTCGGCCGTAATAAAACCGATTCTTCGTCGTTCATGTGGTATAAGGCGTCTGACGCATGGTGATCCTAAGAGAGAGACTATCCTTCTGGAAGAAGGATGTCGGCAACCCGAGACTTTGCAGCAGATTGCAGTTTTTCGGAAAATCTTCCAGAAGTATGAATCGTAATCAGGGGCTGTGGATCCGTAAGCTTTCCAAGAGAGGGCTCTGCTATTCAACCCACCCAAGCTGCGATGCCGCTTCACGAGGTTCGGTACGAAGAATGAGGAAGGGTTGATCCATTGGAATTTTCCCAGTATCTCGCCGCTGATTCTGATCGTGTTGATTTAATTTAGGTTATCGTGAGATTTATGCGATTAAAAATAATGAATCGTGTAATATATTCGTCGATAATGCTTCTATTTATGGGAGAATAACTATCAGTCGATAATTTTCTACCCTTATGGTTTTTGGGCCCATTTGCCTCTTTTTAAATTATTCGCATAATCAAAAGATTAACGGTGCATTAAAATGCCATTTTTTTCTTTCGAGATAGCAGGAAAGCTAAATTTTGCTTTCGGTTTGCATCAAAAAGCGAAAAAATCTTTATTGATAAATAATTCCCCTTGACACGCCATCCACGCACATTTGATGCGCATATATCCCCTCCATTTGCTCAACGAAGTAACCTATGTAGTGATCATACGGGACCTGCCGCTGAGTCTTTGGTTTCGAGAAAGCATTGGAATCATCATCACAGGTAGTCTGTTCGTAGACAGGTCCGTAATTATTCATGGTTAAACCTGGTTCTCCATATACTCCTATTTTCCGCTTTCCTCTTCATATATTGATAACTCTCTTTCCTTTTCAAATCGTATGTCAGCTGAAACCTTTCCCTACCTCTTTCCCATCTAATTTTCCTTCTAACACGTCTTCAATCATACTTTCTCTCTCTCCTAAGGTAATGTCCAACCCAGTTTGCCTTCCTCTTTCTATTACTCTGTATAATGATTCCCTTATCTCCTACTCTTCGTAGAACTTCATCAATTCTCATCCTATCTGTCCATTTTATTTTCAGCATTCTCCTCCAAGTCCACATTTCAATGCTTTCCAAGTATTTGATGTCATTTTTCCTTAGCGTCTATGTTTCTGCCCCATACAACGCTATACTCGATACATAGCATTTTATGAACTTCTTGCGGATATCTTCCCTTATATTCCCCGTAAGTAGGTGTTTCTTTCTTCTGAATGCCGCTTTTGCTTTTCCTATTCTAGTCCTGATTTCATCCGTACATTTTGCTTCTCTCGTTATGATGCTTCCAAGGTATTTATAGTCTGAAACTTGTTCTAAAGGCTTTCCTTCAATACTTATGTTCAGATTCTCTTCTTTGCCTGATATTCGAATGACCTTGGATTTTTCTGTATTTATTTCTATACCGTATTTTCTACCTGTTATTTTCTGGAGTTCTTCTTCCTTTCTTGCTAGAAGTCAGTGGCGGATCCAAGGGGTGGGCGATGGGGGCGATCACCCTCCCCTTGGACGACCCCATTGCCATCCACTGGGTACATTCTTAAATTAATTCCGCGCAACATTCCTTGTTTCTACACCAAAGATTAAGTCTGTATGACAAGGAAAAGAAAGGTTCTGATGGGGGTAGGGATTTTCAAAATATATGGTCGTCGGCAGAGGCGGAATCAAGAGGGGCAATTGTGGCGATCGCCTTCCCCTTGGGAAGTTTCTGGATCCGCCCCTGCTAGAAGTACTTGTTAATCCGTGTATTTTACTGTTCTTATATTCCTTACTCCAATTTTGAAATCTCCTATGCCTTCTAACGCTTCTTGCATTAGACTTTCTCCATATATATTGAATAGGGTTGGCGATAGGCAGCAGCCCTGTCTTACTCCTCTACCGATATTTACTCCGTAGGTGTCCGCATTCTCCAGCCTGACCTTTGCAACTTTACAACATTCGAATATAATCTACTAATTGGAATAATTCTGCAAAATCTGTCAGCATTGCTTATCCATATTTGTATTTATTGCTAAAGAGCAATTTTAGTCGTCATTAAATACTTTGTTTAAAGATTGACCCGCTAACATTAATTTCATACATTCAGTTTTCCTATTCATCCGTACAGATATCATTTTGAGTGCACAGCCGTAAATATACATGAGCAGGTTGGTCTCATTGTAATAAATCATTTAAAAATAGGTTTAATTTTTAAACGACTACTGCAATGTGAACTTATAGGTAGTTCGTAATTTTAAAAAGTCGTTATACAAGTTTAGGTCTGCGGCCGCAATAATACTTCATGTTGAATTTTTATTGCTTATCTTATAAAACTGTCATTTCTAAAGATCTATGTCTCAGTTAAATCCCATTAAAAGGAGAACCATAACCGCGCCTCTTACGCTCGTAATTACGTACTCTGCAAATGATTGAAAGTCTTGATGTTGAAAACTAACCAACAAGATGCACGTGTTTATGTAGTTATCGAACTAAAATGTACATCGACTTATTAAGAACGTAAAAAATATGAATGAATACATTTTTTCGCTGATCAATATCTGTTACTATGCAGGTGTCATAAGTCTTGAGCTTTCTATTTTCCTAACGTTACGCTTCATTATTTGAATAAATTTGTATAAATGCATGTAAATACGGAGAATATGTTAATAAATCACGCGAAGCATATATAAATGTGTCGATATAATTTGTTATAACAGCTTCAAGTTTAACACTTCATAGTTGAAATAGTGGTATTTTATCTTCTATGATCATTATATTTAGTGTTTATTCCTATGTCTCTTTAGTAGGAGCTTCGTGTTATCCAATCACGCGAAGACGTTAAATAAGAGCTGCTACAGCAAATCCACACCGACGCCACACTCATCGCGGCTCGCAAAGCGCGAGCGTCTTCCCAAACTAGTTTTTTCCTCTTCGATCACTGCCTTTCTTTTCTACTTCTCTCCTCTCTCCCTCCCTCTCCCCCTCTCGTATATGCGAGACGTGACCCAACCTCTAGCTCCCGGCTAGCTCGGGGATTATCCTTTATCCCACCTTTCCGATAGGATTGAGCCCTGCGTTCTGCCCACGCTGTCCTTTTCGCGCAGTTTCCTCACGTACCGAAGGAAGACTTTGTTGGGAGGGAGGGGGAGGAGAGAAGCGAAGAAACAATCTAATTTGTTGCCTCTCAAACCTCGAATTTCGGAAGGTCCCATTTTGACCCAACTCTTAATCCTCTGATCGTTACCTTAGTTACGGGCGATTGTTATGTCATCGTTTAGCTGATTTGTTTTACGTGAAGTCTTCTATAGATATTTTTATGGATTTACTTGCAGTATTTTATAGACGTTGATGCTTGTTATCTTAATGGATATATTATGACTTGTAAGTATATCGCTTAAGGCGTTTATGGCAATCGAGGAATGATTTGTGCGAAAGGAGAGTGTCACTAAATTATCAAGTGAAATACTAAAGCCTTCAGTGAAGCTTCAAAAAAAATCATGTAATGGAAAATCGAGTGAGGGAATGTGAAAAACAAAGAAAGAAAATGTTTTCGGTCAATCGATATTCCATCTAAAGAGTAAAAGTGTCAGAGAATTATTTTGAACTACTACTACTTTTTCATCGACGGAGAAAATATTGTAAAGGTAGTTTCCGTAACTATTCGGAGGTTAATTTAATAATAATAAAGAGAAAAAGTTAAGTGCAGGGATTTAGTTTACAATGGTAGCTTGACGTTGAAATCCGGGTCTTACTCATTTTTAACATGCCCGTGCAAATAATAAGTTTAATTATTTTTATATCATGAATATTAAAGACTATTTAGATCGTCGATGCCAAATTTAATCAAATCTTCATATCAATATCAATTTTATTCATTAGTTCGCTTTATGCGCCCCTAGATATGTAGAAAAAGTATCGCTGAACTTGACTATCAATGGGTTGAGAGTATTTAAAAGAACATGTAGCGTCTACTTGTGTCGACGACAATTATTCCTAGACCTATTGAAACTAACATAAGCCTAGCTCGATGCTTGTGTTGCTTGATGATGTCACGAACAAGCCCTTTAAGATCGCATCTCTCATCTTATCTAAAATTTCCATCGTAATGGCGTAGGCGGGGAGAGACGGCGAATACATATTTTTTTGCCTCGTCGCTACTCCATCGCGACTTGTTCGACCTCTTGCCCTTAAGCGAATCGCCTCCCATCTACTCCGTCCTCATTATCCTCCGCGGCCGCCTTCTCTTTGAGAAAAAAGTCAACATCCTCCAATGGGAAATTACCGTATTGCTCCCGAACACTTATTCGGTCACGCACGTGAACAATCCCAGTCGTCTACTACTCGTTTTTCTCGCACTCTTTTCTCGACCCCTTCGCTTCTACGTGCCTCTTCCTCCTCTTCTCTACCTCCTCTTCCTCTTTCCTCCTCCCACTCCACCTCGCGTCAGCCTTCATCACTCCGGAGAGAGAGGAACGGGATCGTGACGTCATCCGTGCTCCTTTCTCAGTCTCTCTTTCTCATTTTCTCTCCGCTTCATAGTAAATCCCTCGGCTCACTCCACCCCCCTTTTTCCCCTCATCCTACGTTCTCGTTTAGGTTACTTATACGTATTTCTATGCACCAATGGCGTGCGTAAAATAGCGTGCATCGCAGCCACGACGGGCGCGATCGACCTCGCTTAACCTTTCGATGCTTTTCAATTTTCAATATGTTCGGCTGATTGTATGGCGCGGCTTTATGTGGATCATTGATCGCTGCGATCGAGATCTTAGGATCGCTAATGGAACGGTTATCATTTACCAAATTCAATAATTTTGTTTGACTTTTTTTTGGCCGAAATTACGTATTTCGGTCGTTTTCTCCAAGAGCGTGAGAGAAGGAATTAATTAATCTAATTAAAACTTTGAGGAAATGTTTGGTGTATTTAACGGGGGTGGTTTTTTGGAGTTACGTTACGAATGACTCGTCGTAGGTCGCTCGTATAAAAAGGTTCATTCTCAGACATTCGAACACGTACCTTTCATTGTTGGCTCCGGTCCCTCGAAAACTGTGGATTCCCCAGATTCCCCCCTCACTGCGCTCTCACACACACTCTTCCACTTCCTCTCCACCATCTCTCTCCCTTTCTCTCTCCCTCCCTCTCTCACTCCCCTCTATCTACCTCCTTTTTCTCTCCCTCCTTTCTCTCTCCTTTCTCCCTTCCCTCTCCATCCCTCCCTCCCTCTCTCTCCATCCTTCCATCCTCTCCCTCTATCCTTCCCTCCTCCCTCTATCTCTTCCTCTCTTTTTCTCTCCCTTCCTCTTTCCCCCTCTCCCTTCCCCACGGACAGTTTCAACGTGACGGCTCTACGCCCCTCTAGAGGGCTTCCCCGCTGGATCCATTCCGCTGCTTTTCCTTCCCTACTACGGTCACACATCTCCTCCCTCCCTCTTTTCTCTCTCTCTCTCTCACTCACTCACTCATTCGCGTCGTCACCCCCTTTTAAGCTCGCATGACCTTTTCCAACCAGCTCGACGGCTTTTCCAACTCTCGTGTGCCCGCTCGCGGGAAATGGGGGCGTTTGGATGCGGCGCCGAGGGGATTGTGGGGTGGGAGTAGAAGGTTGGGAGGGGGTGGTGGAAACGGCGGAAGAAATGGGGTGGGGATGGGTAGTTGGGAGGGGAGGATGGAGGAAGATGGATCTAATCATCACGTCTTCTCCTTCCACTCCCTTCCCTTAGCAGGTCCTCCAACACGAAGTCCTCCGGATCTCGCCACTCCTTACCTCGTACCATCATGCTCTTGCGATCCGTGACATTCCCGTTTCTGTGGTAAAGTCTGCAAAAAATGAGTAGCGCATCCCGTCGGCGCTTTCGTCACGGATTCTTTCGAGAGAGTGGCGAGGGGTGGGATGTTTAGCGAGTGTCGATAAGGTGGTGGGGATGAGAGGTTCGAAGAGATGCTTTTAGATTTTGACGGTAGTCTCGAGAGGATCTCGGTTCGCTAGCGAAACGGGAAGGGATTGGGTTAGGTCAGTGTTCGCCGTCGCAAATCATCCTCGGCGGATCGCGGAGAATGCGTGTTACAGTTTTCGATCGCTTCGTCTGCTCGTGGATCGTGTGATCGACAAACATACCAACCATGAAGTTTAATTATGCGATAAATTTGCTCCATTAACTCTGCTAATGGCGCATCCGGGATGGATGATGTAGGAAGTCTAACGGTCTCTCTCGGTTCTGATCTCTCGGGACTTAAATGCGTGTCGGGGAACGACTCTCTCTTTCTTGTAAGCAGAGTAGCGTTGGTGTATTTGCGACGTGGCTCTATTAAGTTTGTTACTCCAAAGGCTTCCCCTCCTTATGAATTCTCTGGGAACATTTGGTGGCTCGATTTAGGTGCGAAATACAGTTGCGACATCATATCTGCATCTTTCGTTTATCGACTTAAGTCATTGATGACTCATTCAATGATGGGATGGTCTTTTCGTGTGTCAAAGGAGGCGGGGTTGGTACGCATGTTTCTAATGAGTCAAGTGGGAAAAGTATATCTTATCGAAATCGCGGCCACGTGTCCGTCGAATGTTATATTATACTGTTCATTGATCTGACCGTTCTTTCTATTCATTTCCTTCTGAGTAAACCAATATTATTTTATCTGTAATCTCTCTTATATATAAAATACCAGAAATAGATAAAACTTTATTTTATAAGCTTAAGTTGCAGGCAAGAATTGTAGCGAAGGAGGGCATATTGTTAAAAGTTAAAACATCTGAAGATACCCGGAAAAAAATCACTAAAAGATTATCGGTTTCCAGTGCAGGCTTTTTCTTAGCGTGCTTCTTTATTCAGATCTTAGTGCGTTTAAGTACTTACTTCATAATTATCAATCAATGTCTAAACGAGAAAAGTAAATATTGTAAGCGATTGATGACTTATGAAACCCTATTTCAGCCCTAAAGTAAAATTGAGATCATATTGTAAGTCATCTCTGATTGAGTGTTATTTTATAATGTCCTAATGGTATTCTAGTGTTTTGCTTTTAATTATCGTATTAAGGTCATATAACGTCGTGAAATGGTGCAAAATCTGACGTGTCATTACCAAAGCCGTGACATTACACATTCGTAACGTTGGAGTTATAACGTTGGCAAAACCTGTTTTGCTATCGCATTGTTTATTCTCGAATGTCTTTAAATGTCACGCAGGTAGTTTTTTTTCAAAACGCAATTATTTAACAGAGATTAAAGGAATACGTAACATTTACTGGAATAGAGCGAAGATGTATTGCTAGGAAAAGTTGCGGAAAAAAACATTCGTCCAAACCAATATTTTCAGTGTTCTTCGCGCGATATTTCAACCCAAGGCTTCACATTGTCCAATAAAGAGAGGCATACACACACACACACACGCCGTCTGTTGGAACTTACTCAAGGAATCCTTAACGGTGCGCTCTTTCTCGCTGGAGGAGGCGCACGTCATTTCTTGCCGCTCGCACACACTTGGACGTCCTTCGCCGGTGATCATCTTAAGTTATCAGCCATTTACCCCTCCGTGTTCCACTTCCACCCCTCGTTAGCCTTTGATCTCGCGTTTCTCGGAGTCTCTCTCTAAAATATCCCACTTTCAGCGGTGAAAGGAGCGTAACGACCAGCAGAGTTCAAACGCTCGACGTAATGAAGCGAAGGGAAAGGCACGAGGCTGGATTCGCATTTTTTCCCCTTTGTCTTCGATTGTCTGAAAGGAAAGGAAACTAGGAAAGGTAATTTATAGATCGGCGATTTGGATCGAGAGAGTATAACGATCCTGTTTCCGTCGCCTTTTGCTTTTTACGCCCCCTCGCCGAATGTTCAAAAGTTCGGCGTTTTTATTCATATCGATTGTTGCGTCTACGAGTTATTTGTATTTATGTTATCTTCGGCCTTTGTGTTGGAGATTGGTAATCGCGCTTTCTTTATAAAAATAAAACGAACGTATGTTGTTCCGGGCTTATCTCGCCGGCTGCTGGAGCAGTGGCGCATGTGTTTACTTTTAGCGAGAGTTTTTTTTTGTGTTGAAATGTTGATTAAATTTCTGGATCTGTACGAAACTCTCAGGATCTCGGCATGTAAACAATTTTTTTATCGGATTTCATTTCGACATTCTGGAGTGTTTCCAAAAATGTGTCTGATACGTTTATAAGTCTCGATGATGATGACGATTGGTTATTATTACTGTGTCCGTGATCCGGTAGTATTTTTGCTAATTAAAACTTTGTATGCCATACATTTAGGCATTTATCTATGCATAAATATGTATAGTAGACATGTTTTCATCTAAATATCAATCTAGGTGAATTTTATCTAGCCTAATTTATGAAACTTTGTATGAATTTAGAAACAGCAAAAACCAAAATTCTTACTTTGATAATTCACTGATAGCGCAGCTGAACCTCAAGTTTTTTTCAGCATAGAAATGTTGCGATTTCATATTTGACATGTTTGTCTTTCACCAACTTTTTCAATATAAATACAGTGTTAATAGAAATAAAACACTAATTGCAATTTCCGCTAAAAAGATTTACTCGACTGGTTTCGCCTATCATCATCAGGTTTTAGTGGAGATTGAAATAAGTGTTTTATTTCCATTATGGAATCCTTCCACAAAGTTGAGACTTCCCAAGTGGAGTTTGTAAATACATACATACGGTCTTTAGGAAACTTGATAATCTTCCATAACATTGTTGTTAAAAGTTTATGAAGACTTCGCGAACAATTTCTCTCTTTATTTTTCTTTCGTCTCATCAATTAAACGCTTAGCCGTAAGCGATCCGGAAAAATACTCATCATATTATCAGTCTTTTTCGAACATTTCCTATACCTTAAAATATCGTTAAAAACCTCGATGAACTTCCGTAATGTTAGTAAATGTTGCTAAAAACTTGGCGGATTCGTTGCCAACAATGTCTCTCTTTACGCTACTAAATCAAACGCTTGGCCTCTAGCGATCCGGAGAAATACTTGGTTTAGCAAGCAAGAAGCAGTCTGAATCTGTTTTTTTTCCCTTCTCTCCCCCTCCCCTATGTCTCTCCCCTCCCCCTGTCTCTCCCCATTCCCCTATACCTCCCCCTTTCCCATCTCTACCCCCTTTTTCCTATCTCTCCCTCCCTCTCCAAGAGTGCACTGGCTTCATTTGGTTCAGACGGTTGATTGATGGGACTCGTCGCAGTCTCGTTTCTTTTGCGAAACGACCGACGCAAGGACTTCCACTTCTTTCTGTCATCCAGACCTCCGCATATACGCTTTGCCCGTTCTGGCCGTCGTTTCGTAATCCGTTCCGTTCCCGCCGGTCATAACGCGCACGGCTGTGGACTATAGATAGACACGTTACAAGGGGGAGAGAGAAAAGAGATGTAACTAACCATTTTGCAAGTACGTAACGGGTTCTCGTGCACCCCCGTGCAGCGCCGATATCCTTAAACTCACGAGTGAATTGCGGGTTGCATACACGTGCACACGTTTTCTTCTCTCGACCTCACCCTCCATGGCGCCCTTCTGCCTCACACTAGTTCACCTTCCGAGCGCTCTTGATAGCGTGACAGATTCTTGTTGTTCCGTCCGAGTAAAACGTGCAACTTATCGTGTCTCGTTGGCTCCAGTGGGTTGTTTGGCACGCCACGTAGCTACGTATTTGGCGGCGTGCGTGAGATACTACTTCTCGGTAACTGTATTACGGAGGCGGTTAATGGGATAAGGAATCTCGGTCTTTGGTTTCAACGTCGCTCTCGCGATTGTAATGACTTCTAGAGCTCATATTATCACATATTAAGGAGATTTTTCGATGAAATTATTTATATTTATGCCGTCCAATTTCTTTAATTCGTACCTCATTGAAAGAGAATTCGATCTACTTTAAAGCGAAACGTAGTAATGTTGACGGAATTCCAGTTATATTTGCTCAAACTTCAAGAAAATCTTTTTTAATTCGGAGTAAATTTTCAAACATTAGCTAATAATCGAGCATCGAAACGATATTAAAAAATTCAAGATGCAAGAAACGCGAATTAAAAAATTTAGAATTCACGTATATCAAAGGTGAAGGGAAAACGTTCTTCGACTTACAATTAGAGTTGTAGAAGTTTCTCCATATATAAGATAAGCAAATTAATTAGCACGGTTCTTTGTAGATGCAGCGGAGACCATTCACGTTTAAGGCGTTACATTTAGTGATGAAGTAGATATCTATTGATATGATTGTAATTCGGATTTCCACGGCATGGCAGCCTGAGTCTTGAATAATGCTAGTTAGTCTCTGTTGATAAATTACTACTCTGGGTATTTTAAAAGATAATTATTGCCAGTCATGTTGCTAATTCTTTTTATTAGTATATTTACGTATAACATTCCTTTATTTCTTCGAATGTATATTAAAGTAACGTTTACATGTTACGCGATTTGTTTTAATATTTGTTATTCTCAGTGATTCATCAGTTAAATTTTCATCTCGCTAATCTTTTTTGGTTTGCGATAGATTACATGTGGCGTATCATCTGTTCGTGTTTCATATGAGCAGTTGATCGATGATCCTCGTTTTTTATCTACTTTTATCGGGTGGTAGTATCATAGCCTTGAAATTTGTTATGTAAACAGGGTGCAAAATACTCTTGCAGCTGTTCCGTCAGTTACTGTGCTATTGCAGGACTAATATTTGCTGTTATTTTATTTCGTGTCTCTCTATTATCGTGTCACCGAACACCGATATTTTAAAATTATCCGATAAGTGAATATTTGTATTGAAATTTTTGCAATTTTGTTTTTACTTTCTCCATATGTAGTATAGGGGCAAGTATTGTTTTCATGAAAAAATCTATTTCGAGATTTCAACGGAATTACACGTTTTGAGGACCTCTGAACACGTTTTGACTATTTTCTCGATGTTTGTGTGTGTGTGTGTGTGTGTGTGACAGCTTTTTTGTGGGTGCTCTAACTCAAAAACTATTAATCAGGTCAATGCGAAATTTTATATTTAACATTTTTATGAAAGTCACAAGAACTGATTAGTTTTTGGTAAAAATTCGTCAAACGGAAGTGGGTGTTTACTCTTGTCACATCCGTTATTTTGAGATATTTCATATATTAAAAAAATACTAGTATAAAAGTTGTAGGAAGTTTAATTTTCTACAACCTTTGTTCGAAACATTTTCCCATATAATGCATTGTTTAAGAGATATCTTAAAAACTAAATTATTTAGCTGCCACCACCACGCCACCTACCGACGACTATTTTTCCACAGTTCCACAGTATATGTGCGCTGAATTTTCTGCTTTCTATCCTCATACAATAACTTTTTACTTTTATACACATATATTCCTTTCGTTAATTAACAAAAACAATTTTATTGACAAGGTTAAAGACTCTAATGCAGCCAAGTCTCTATTAAGTATTCTAAACAAAATATCGAGTCATAGATGTTTATTTCAACATAAGTTTTCTAGTTTCAACACGATAATAATTTTTAAACATCCAAAAAACGCTAGATCAGCAAAACCACCGGTAAAAAATGCACCTAGTTTAAATTTTTTGAAGTTATTCCGATCATCAAAGAATTTTATAAAAGATTCGACTTTCTATCTCCATTTTTGCCCCAATTAGGTCCATCATCTAGCTACACATCTATCTATCTTCCTTTCCCTTTCTTTCGCTCTCCCTCTCTCTCTCTCTATTCTCTATAGAAAGAGCAAATCCCTTTCACTCAATTTCAGTGCTGCGGTTTCCCTTTCAAATTGTCAGGAGGGAATGGGCGATAAAATTGGCTTCCTTTCTTTTGTCTTCATTTAATTCTCTCCACCCTTACTTTCTTTTGAGCTTATTTTATTGAAAGTGAGAACTAGTTTGTTATCGCTTCTTCAATTTAGCCACTTCTTTGCGGTTTCATTTCATCTACATTAAATTATATTTTTGTGGTTATTTAATGAGATATTTTCGTCATCGATAAGCATCGGAAAAGCATTAGTCTTTGGTGTAAAATTTTTGTTGCATTTTTACTTTCTCCATACGTAGTATAGGGGAAAGTATTGTTTTCATGAAAAAATCGATTTCGAGATTTCAACGGAAAAATGCATGTTTTGAGGTTCCCTGAACACGTTTTGACCATTTTCTCGATGATGTCTGTGTGTGTTTTTTTGTGGGTGCTTAACTCAAAAACTATTAATGCGAAATTTTATATTTGACATTTTTGTTAAAGGCAAAAGAGCTGTAGTTTTTGGTAAAAATCGGTCAACCAGAAGTGGGTGTTTACTCTTGTCACATCGGTTTTTTTTTAATATTTGCTTTAATATTTGATTAATGTAAAAAAGTATCAGAATAAAAGTTGTAGGAACGTTAATTTTCTACAATCTTTGTTTGGAACATTTTCCCCTATAATGCATTGTTTAAGAGATATATTAAAACTAATATTTTAGCTGCCACAACCACACCATCTACCGGCGACTATTGAAAACAATTTACGCTTAGCTACGTCATAGTAACGCTCCTTTTTATTTTCTCAATTGGTCGAGCTTCCTGGCTATGTGCAGTATCAGAAGGCTTCGGTTTGAGTTTATTTCAGTTCTTTGTTAAGTCTGAATTTTTCTCGCAGTTCCTTAAAATATTTATTATCATTTAACCTATTTGGAATTTTTAGAAATATTACAGGTATGGAGAAAGTCATGTGGTGAACACATCAGATTTTTTTACTTATGACGATGTTTGTGGGATTCACTTTCCTCTTTCTTACTCCCAGCTAGATAAAATGATTTTGGTTGGTGACATTGGTTAGAATTTCTCATAACGTGCCATTCTTTAAAAGGTTAAGTATTTTATTTAATAATAATTTTCAAATTTGTCCCTAGAAAAGTATTGCTTCTGCAAAAGTAAATTTGATTGTTGGTTTTAAAAACTTGGTCAAATATGACATGCCACTGAGTTGAGTGTTAGGCGAATGCTACCTTATCACATTGCTACTAAAATTCCTAAAAGTGGTAAAATAATAATTGTAATATTTGATATTTCAGTTGTTATATGTAGTCTATTGTTATAAAAACAATGCGACGCCATAATTTATTCCATAACAATTAAGCGTTATCATCTCGTCTTTTTATCTAAAAAGCTTTCAAACCAGTCGACGAAACATTTCATGGTAGCACCTTGTAATAACTCCTGTTTCTACCAGTGTGTCCACACGACACCGCAAACACCGCCACCTTCCTCCCCCTTTTTTCCCCCGAAACACCCTATTCCGCACTTCCCGGGGATTGCCTCGTTTCAAAACCGCCAATAAAGTCCCTGTTCGTCCATTCCGTGGCCCGTAACTGAGTTCCTCTTATTCTCCCGGACCCGGAGGCTTTTCAGAAGGTATTAGTTGACCGTAGGCGATGGAGGAGGAGAGGGGGAGTTGTGGTGGCAAGAGAGAGAGAGAGGTAGAGAAAGGGAACCAGGAGGGTTTCCCGTCACCAAGCTCTCTCCCTTTTCATCCTCCCAGTGTACAAACATTCTCCATATAGGGCTTTGTAGCGTTTGATCAAGAGACTGGTTTTACTCCTGAGGGAGTTTAAGACGTGTTTTTTTATGTGGGCAACGCATGTGATTGAGGGCGTTCGTGAATGTGTATGTGAATGTTTGCTTGCATGCGTGTGTGTGAGGGCATATATGACTGTGCGTGTTTGTCTTTTGGGCAGTAAGTGTGTAGGGGAGAGAAAGAGCGTATGTGCGTTTGTAGGTTAGTAAGGGTGAGTGTATATGGAGCAGTGCCGTAACTAGGGTATGGCGAAGGTGGCATTTGCCATAGGCGCCGCTTGCAAAAGCCACCAAACACTCCCGCAAAAGAATCGAAAAAGTTTATTTTTCCATAAATAAGTATTGATTTCATACTCCAATGTTAAAGTTATTGTCGATAAAATCGCTGTTATACTTTATTAAAACGCAGGAAAATAATATTCTACATAACAAAGGTGTTTCCTACAATTTTGCCATAGGCGCCATATCTCCCTGGTACGTCACTGATATGGAGTAATATATGTTAGAAAACGTATGAGTTGGTGCGTAAATGTAAATGTTTGTGCAAGTGAGTGCTTGCGAACGCATATATGTAAACGTCCAAGTAAGTGTACGTGCGAATTTGTGTGTGCGTGGGTTAGTGAGGGGAAATGAAATAGAAGGTCGTATTGAAGTGTTAGTTTTGATCTGGATCCATGAATCCAGGTTGTTTTACGTATATTTTCACAAACACTACCTCTCCCAATTTTCGCCTCTCTCGTCCAATACGTCTCTGCCTCTTTCTTCGCTTAATTAGATTCCCTCTTCGCTAGCACTACCAACGTTTGCGCCGAAATTCGTTCCGTCTCTTTCACCTCTTCTCTCTTAGCACATTTGTAAAGGAGGAAATTCTTGCTGCTAGCTAAGAAAAGAGTATTGCGAATGGATGAGCCAACTTATTGAATTGTAATTATATGTAGGCACTCCTATAACCATCTTACGGTTAATGAACAACTGCATTAGCGAGTTCCAGCCATGGCTTAATTTAGAGAGAAGATCAACTCATAATCCTTATCATTTTTAGGCTGGTTTCCAAAAGAAACATAGCCTTATGAAATGGTCCTGCCTGTGTGTGTGTCCCGTACTAACAACTTTTGCATCAATGGGCCGATTTTCATGAAACTTGGTATGAGGCTCGTGCTGCCAGGGCTCGCCTCCGGGCTATATTTTATTTGGCGAAGATTGAAGTCCCAGTTTCGAGTCCAGAAACGTTTTTCCATATTTGTTTTTCATAGGAAGTCTCAAATCCATCGTGCAGGGATGTTTTCTTTAATACATTAAAATATCTTAAAATTGTGATATCGGAGCGAGGTTTGTACTGTTTTAAAGGGAAAAGAATGTAGATTCTAATTATTATCACCGAATCTTGATAATTGATCGTATTTTCTTGAATTTCTACGAAAACGTAGCGGTTTTGCGTTTTAAATCGCATTTTATCGGATTGTTGCCATGGAGAGGATTATTACCGAACTCAGCTTGAACAAATGGGTTATTTTCTTTTTCACTCGACTACCCTTCAGCAATGGACAGTTGATCCAGAAATTTTTGTATAAACAGTAACATTTATTAAATTAGTTTAATTAAAATATACACATGCAAAATATAATGTCAGAAAGAGATGTTGACATTGCTTTTAGTATTTTAAATCTGATAATGCTCTATTAATTTGTTTTCCAATTTTCTCTATCATTGATAAACAATGAATTATAAATGGTATTTATGGTATGAGAATTCCTTGGAATGACTAACACATACTGAAAAATTTCCTGTAAATATAAGTAATCAATTCAGGAGGTCAACTTTGGGAAACTAGCCTGCATTAGCCCTGGTTTGACTTCTTGTTTTTAAATTATCTGGGCTACCTTTTAAAGGTTTGGATAAATTGTATGCGTATTGAAACTTAAAGATAGCCATTGTCGATGCTAAGTTAACATTTTTTTCTAATAAGACGCCATTTATGATGTCGTGGTAAACATTTGTTTTTTCACTCGGTGAGAATTTTAACTCCGGCTTGAATTTATTTTTTAAAGGGTATTCCTATTAGAGTGTGCGACAAAGACTGCTATTTTGTTGTTGGGGTGCAGATATCGTTCACTCATAGTATGGATATTTTATAGCTGCAGAGGTTTCATGTTATGGGTTGAGATCTGTAGTTTAACACTGAAACGAAAAAGATGTACTATGGTACTATAAGAATGAAAGTTACTCGAGTTTATCAAACCAAGGGAAAACTGTCGTATTTAGATTATATCTTTTACGTTTTAAAGATATCAGCGGTTTAATTTTTGCTGTAGTTATATAGTATAATTTTAACTTCGGAGATCAGATTCTTGGGATGGTATTAAATTGAACTTCTATGTATGTTTGGTAAGAAATATTCGAGTTATCTAGCGTAATCCAAATTTTAGAGAATTGACTGTATATAGCATTTGCTGACGGAAAAATCAGAATTAGTCGAGCTAAGTTTATCACGGATGTGGGTACTATTATAAGCGCGTAACGAATACCTGAGCAGCTTTTTTGGGCGAACACGATTTAACGCTACCTATTCTAGAATCCTCATCGTCGCCATCCGTTTAGGAATTTGGACGGGTCTTCGAGAACGGGGTTAAAAGGAGAGGGGAGGTTCAAAAAAAAGGACGAAAAAACTAGCCCCATTCATTTCGTTGCCCCACTTCCCTTCTGTCCTCTTCATCCAAAGCAACTCCGGACCACTCACTTGTTTTTTACGTTACGCCGACATCGACGCGGTTATAGATAGACTCTCGGTGTTGACGTTATATCACTTTCCTCGTCCATATGGAACTGACACGACGAAGGCAGATGGAAATAGCGAAAATGCCGAACGAACTGCGTGAAACCAGTCTCTTTGCACGTTCATCTCCCTCTGATCCCTTTTCCTTTCTCACTCTCTCCCTCTTCTCCTCCGGAAGTTATTTACAGTGCAGTAACTAGGGTGTGGCGAAGATGGAATGTGGCATAGGCGCTGCTCGCTAAAGGCGTCCCGCGCCTCTAACGAAAGATTCGAAAAAATATCTTTTTGTTCAAATAAATATTTAGCCGACGCTCAAATGTTGCAATTAATTTTCCTAGGATGAAAATTTACTTCATTACAACGGATGAAATATAATAATCTACAAAGCATTTAATGATAGGTGCTTGCTTAAACTGCCACAGGTTCTGAATCCTCTCAGTCAAGTCAAAAGATTTTTATTTTCAAGATTCTTTTTGTCCCAATGTGAATTCTCTTATTATGAGAGAGAGTTAAGTTCGAACATTGGAGTTTACGTGTGATCCCTGTTAGGATTATTAATTGCATTTGTACTCGCTAAATCGTTCATCCTAAGTAGTAAGAAAAACGCTCAAAATATCTTCCACTTCATTTATAAATGTTATCTAAGATTAGGTCTAAAATATTTACAGGGATAGTGGTATTTACAGTATTAATTTTTATATTTCATCTAAATTTAGGATGAGTCAGGCTCCAAAAGAATATGGTTTCGGAGAGTGGTTTCGAAACTTTATGTAAGCACGAAACCTTTCCAAAGATAAACAATTTCGCGGCACCACAGCCTTGAAACAAGGTTTTTATATTTTTACATACAGGAGTTACAACCATTTGATGCATCCATTTCTTGCTACTAAACCATAATCAATTTATTAGAGGAAAAATTACTGCCACAATTAACTATCAACGCATCCAAATCGTCGATTTATTTACTAAACAAAGTTTTCCACGGCACTCCTAAAAATCAGCTGTGGTACCCAGTTTGGGAACCAATGGTGTGGCGTCTTGTATTTATATTTACTTTAATGCAAATGTTTCTTCTTATCTCCGTCACCTTTTATAGGTTCATTTTTATTTTTATAGTTTTAAGTTTATTGTAAAAGTTTTTTTGTTGACTCTATCATCGGCACGTTTGATTTTCTATTGTGACCCAGGATACTTATAGTCGACAATTTCCGAAATCATTCCTAAAGAGACGCCATTGGCGAAAAATACATTTTCTTCTCCGATCTCTTTCCTATTTTCACTTTTGCTCGGTTAGTTTAAGAAATTTTTCGCGTCACTGAAGTTAGCTTTCCGTCGCCTAAACATTCTGCGGCGCGTCTGAGAAATTACTCTCGTCCCTGGAGAAAACCGCTTCGTAATTTCGCCATCGCGTTTGGAGCAAAGGAATTACGACCATTCCTATTCTGGGATTTACGCAAAAAAAACTGGTTTTGTTGCGCAGGAAAAATGAGAGAAACACGAAATTCGGCCGGGAACGGCCAAAAACTCGGGTGCGGTGAAAGTTGTTTGAGGCGAGACGTATTAATCTGTGAAGCACCTCCATTTCGACTCTTACGACACGAAGAGAATGTGCGAGTTGTCTGACCACCAACCACCTGCCGCGGCGTTCGTCCTATCGTGTCGATTGTTTAGTTTCATTATTTAACGGTACTATCTACAAGTATCTCATTATTTCACTTATCTCGACATATGTTTTAGGATATCCGATCGTGGAAGATAATTTGATGCGTCTCCCTATCGGCGCGAAGGTTCTTACGTCGGGATGCGCGTAAAAGTATCACCGTTCAATTTTCAATATCACTCTAAATAGATTCATGATCGACGTTATTAGTCTCGAGTGAGTTTTTTTTTTTAAGTGTTCAGATTGGATCGGGCATTAAAAATCGTCGTGTTTTATGACATGATTCGGAGTAAAATTATTTTCAAAGTATCCGATTCATTAAAAACTCGACGATATTACTACCCGAGTGATATAATGCGATTTTTACACGCATGGAAAATGTTATTCAGTATTTAAATGTTGGTGCTTTCCGTGAAGTGATAGAAATAGGTTGGCTCGCGAGTACTCTCGTCCTGTATTTTCTATTTCGCTGTTTTTCGATCACTAAATCAGTTTACTTCTCAACAGAGAATGTATTCGATGTACATATATAGAATATCATATAAATCGAAAATCTTTATAAGTGAGAAAAGCTCTGATATGCTTTAAGTTTTTTACGACATTTAGCAAGGATCCTTTTCGCTTTGGATCATAATTCCGAAGCAGTGGCAGATACGAATTACAGAATGTTCTTTCGAATATTTCCTATTTCGTTTGGTCTGTATCACGTTTCCCGACACTTTTTTCCCAAAGTATTCCGGAAAGACCCTCATCTGGCCGTGCGGGAATCTCGTGTTAAGGCAAAGGCCGCGTGAATGGAATGTGGTTTGGTCATGGAAAGTGAATGACCATCGGATAGATTAAACATCACGTAAATTCGAGACTTTTTTGGGTAGCTAATTAATTTAAATATCCATCGTCATTATCAAACCAAAGGCTTGTTAATGTAAGTCGGTATTAGAGCAATGAGAGTAATTTTCATCCATACGATTTCTGAGTTCTATTTTTGCTGATATAAATAAACTTTTCGTCTCGACAGTATATTGTCGGATATTAAAAGGTAGGATTTTGAGAATAACAATTGAGTAGTGTATAAATGGGTGCATCGGTAAAAATTACCACGCTTTATTGCATAGCTAATTATGCTTACGTGGCTCATTTACATAGAACGATTCCGTGTTAAAACGAATATAGAAAACAACCTATATTTTTGCCGGAAAAAGACGTAACGTTGGGTATGTTAAACGCCAATGGAACAAGTAAGTGCTGGCAACCCTTGCGAATGTGCGTTGCGTCTTCTTGTAATTTATATTATAAAAGGTGCATTTCGTTTGGATTACTTTCTCTAAGCGTTACGTTTTTCAAGAATTCATGTTACACTTTAAAATGATGGAATAATGTGATGTAAAGATCATAGGCATAAGCTGTAATTTTGAGAATAATTTTGATTTTTTTCCTGTTTCAAAATTATTCTCAAGGATTTGATCTTTTGAAAAAATGTCTTTCGTCAAGGATATTCAGTGTAATTGGCCTTGTGCTGTTTCTGAGTTCCTGCTAATAAATAAATAAACAATAATTATGTGCTGTTATAAACCACATGATGCGGAAAATTCATTTATAAATGTATAAATGTCGATACATGAAATTGAAATAATGCTATGATTTTCGCGTTTGCTACGTGTGCAAAATGATTTAACTTTTTCATTTTTCTCAAGAGAATAATGAATTATGTTATTATATAAATTTTCTATTGTACACTAGGCAATAAAATTAAAACACTGATGTTTTCATCAATTCCAAATCTCTTGAATTTTGTATCTTTCGCCAGTTTTTTTCGCGCGACTAATTTTGATGATTGAGACTTTGTTTGGCCGACATTTGTCATCTTGGTTCTCCTTTTGTACCCTTTTATTACAAATCCGGGCATTCTTCGGAATTAATAACGACTCCTCTTTCTCCCTCGGTCGCTCTTTCCTGCGCTAGTCTTTGATAATCCCGCATCCATTCCCCTCCTTCCATTTAGCTTTATATTAAACCCTATTTTATTCTCCCATGCCGTCGGTGGTTTATATTGCGGATCATGGGATTCAAAGGGTTCGTGACCTCAAAAATTCCTTCTCTCATTCTCTCTCGCATCGCTCACCTTCCCTTCTCCTCGAATACCATCCAAATCCACATCCCCGTCTCTTACATTTCCGCAGACTTCCATCTCTCATTTCTCTATCTCTATTTTGCTATCTATTTCGCTCCTTCGCCCTTTGCCTTCCATCTCCTTTTCCTCTCTACATATATAAAAGCGCCTCATCTCCAACCCTTTCTCCTCTCCCACTTTTCTCCATCCTTCCTCTTTTCATTTTTCTCGCCCTTTCTCCAGATCTATCTTTGTACATGTATGTATATATTCCCTCTATCACTACTATCTCTTCTTATAACTTCCTCCTCTCTCCCTCCCATTCCCTCCAAATCTCACATCTTTCCCCCCTCTCTTTTCTCACCTCAGCTCTCTCACTCCTTCCCACCTCTCCCTCCCACTTTCTCCCTCCCTCTTCCTCTCTCCCTCTCTCTCTTCCTCTCTCTCTCTCCATCTCTCTCCCTTCTCTCTCTCATCCCTCTCCTCTCTTCCTCCCTCTTTTTGCCTCCCTTTTTCTGCCTCCCTCTTTCTCCCTCCCTCTCTCTCCCTTCTCTCTCTCATCACTCCCCTCTCTTCTTCCCTCTTTCTGCCTCCCTCTTTCTCCCTTCCTCTCTCTCCATTTCTCTCCCGTCTCTCTCACATCCCTCTCCTCTCTCCCTCCCTCTCTCTCCATCTCTCTCCCATCCCTCTCCTCTCTTCCTCCCTCTTTCTCCCTCCATACCCTTCCCTCTCTCTCCCTCTTCCTCTCTCCCTCCTCTAGCTGGCTCGAATTTTTAGGCTCACCCATTTTGTGGAGGGGATGATATTGGATATTCCGTTGCAAAAGTAATGGTTTACTAAGGGTTTCGTTGAAATTGTAAACCCTTTTTCTTCTCTCTCCTGCCTCTCCCTCCACCTCTTTCTCCCCTCGCTTGCCCGCTCTTCTTTCGCCTAGGGCTCTCCTTTTCTCCTTGCTTAACAACCCGTAACATGTTCAGGTAAAATCCTGGATTTTTGTTTCCTCGAGTTTATATTGTAACGTTCCCAGGCCATAAGAGGCAGGTTATTAAGTCTGAAAGGAATACGGTTTCGCGATAGCGGAGTCGTGGCGCAGGTTTTTTTTGTAAACACGACGTTTCGCGTTGTCGAGAACCTATTATTTGTATATCTATCATCAAGAGTTTTTGTACATTATTAGCTCGAATATCAAGGTAAATCTAAACCATAGTAAAAAATTCTAGTCGCAGGAGTTAATGAATAAGATTAATTAAGGGAAATAATTATCATCTCGGAAAACAAAGACGTTTGGCAGGATGTGGAATTTGTTTTCCCACGGAAGGAACCATTTCTTGTAAAAATTTTAATGAATATTTAAATAATATCCTTTGTAACAGCTATGTGAGGGTTTCGTGTTAACGTTCGAAATAAAAAAATGCGTAATTAACGGGGAAGAATTTTGAAGATGGACCGTGATATTCCTTCACCTTTTCAGGAACGCCTTTTCGAAACAATCCTAATTTCCTGAAGGTCACAGCCTCGGCGAAAGTAATTGGAATCCCTTTTTGTTTTCCATGAAAAATCCTCGGCTTTCTCCCGCGAGGCGGGAGAAAGAACGACCTCAGCATTCATTATGCAAATGAAGCCGAAGAGCGTAGCGTAAGAAAGACTTATACGGAGAGAGCGGCGTGCGCGTCTTATTACGTCAATTAAAGCAAAAGGAGACGCCGGAGTTGCGCCATCCGGTCGCTTCGCCGTGCCAAAACACGCTTTAACAAAACCGCGAGTGATGCAATTGATCTTTGCCGAGGAATATTGATTTTTCAATGGAATTTCGTGGGCGTTGCGGAGAGTACGAATCGATGATGCGAGAGTTCCCCCGGCAACCAATGATCGTGCTGCAATCGACTACTTCTTCAAAAGTCCTCCGACGTCGGGTTAGCTAAGGACGACGTTGAAGTGGTTTTGAAAATGCAACCATCCCTCGATTTGCGCGGCTCTTGCGTTCCTGGAAAAGACAATGTGAAGTGGAATCGCGCAAAGTGGGATACGTTTCCCCATAGATGTACATGAGTTTACATTTGAAAGCCACAATATGCAGCAACGTAATTACATATGTATGTTGTATTTAGAGTTGCTTCGTTTATTCTTTCTCATAACCTCTTGGGTCGAGCTGAAGCATTTAATGATTGGAGACCGTGCTAATGTGAAATAGAGAGCCGTGCAACTCGAGTTACTTTTCTAAAGATATAGCTGTGCTAGACCGAAAATGTGCAGAGCGAAACCGTGTAATTGGAAGGGTAAGTGTATAACGAAGAGACGAAACTTTTACGAAAAGTTTCATCGCCCGTTTCTTGAAGGGATCTCTAGTTTTTCTGTAAATAAATGATAAGTGACCCGGCGGGTCATCTTTTTTATTCCTCGGTAACCTTTTTGCAGACTCGGCCAGGTGTATGTAGGTTAGTTTATATGTTTGCATTTGTGTACTTTAAGCCAATTCAAATAGACTTGGAGTTCGGGCGCTTCGATTTTTTTAATTTATTCTTGCTGAGATAATTTTTTGGGGAAAATGAGGCAATTACTTTATTTTTATCGATTCATCAGCTGGAATTCATTTTCGAAAACGATTTTCAGTGTTTCCCAACTCGAGTTTTGAAGGCTGTTTTTTAAATTCAGTTTTCAAAGCCGTATTTTCGCGAGGAGACTATAAGTAAATTGGCGATTTTCAGCGCAAAAACTCCGGTTTTTCAGTTTTATTCTTTAGTTTTTTTTTTTCACCATCAAACCTTCGCCATATAGCCGCATTCGGCGCTGTTTCCCCCAGCCGAGATACACGCGGGAGAGGTTGAAGGGAAAGAGCGGGGTTATCATCGGAATGCATAGGGAAGTGGAGATTGAGAGATATGGAGAGGGGAAGGGAGGATTCGGGCGCGTGTTTACATAGGAGGGAGAGAGGAGGAGAGGTTAGCGGAGTGGATTGCCGGGATGGGCGCTATAGGAAACTTCCAGAGGAAGGATTTTCGGACACGTCGGTTGTCGTGGCAACGGCGATACCGATTGGTTGGCTGAGGAGTCGGGGGAGGGTATGTTTTTTTCGGGAGAGAATAATGGGTTGCGAGATGGAGACGGGAGGGGAAGGAGAGGGGTAGTGAGAGAGAGAGAGGAGAGTTCGAAGGGAGACGGAGAAACGACGTCGGCGAGGGAGCTTCTGGAAGGTTTTGGAGAGGAGAATTGAGAGAGGGACACGGCCTCTCGCTTTTAATCGATATCGGCTCGGTGTGGCATACGGATATGGAAGTCGGATGGCGAGTGTCTCACGCTCCGCGTTTCCTCTCCGAAATGCTTACTCCGAAGTCGGGCTGCGAAATGATTCGGTCTGTTATAGGGAAGGAGGTTGGACGATAATCGGAGGCGAATTTTTTTTTACCCCTTAAATCTCACCGAAGCACGTGTTTTCTACGATTTTTTTGCCGACGTACCCCTTAGAGAAGGGGTTTGCAACCTGGTGCTCGCGAGCACCGCCGTGCCCTTTGCAAGCCTTAACGTGCACTTTTACGAGGCTTAAAATTTACTTTCCTAGCACCAGCAATTTAATTTGTTCGCCTGCTTTCTTTCTAAACGCACGTAAAGGCATTTTCAATAATTTTGAGGTTGGTTTGATTTTATTTGCGATCATTCCTATTTTCATAAAGGTATAGGTAGTGGTCGCGTATCCCATTGTACACTTTAAAGTGACAATGAAATGAATAAGACTTGTATTAAGATAGATAACTCGTTTTTTAAAGCTAACATTGTCAGTTTTGTGGTATTTTTTGTTTTATAATGTAATTCTTAGTCGTTAAATCATGTATGAAAGATCAAATGAGGAGAAA
The DNA here is from genome assembly GCA_028673005.1 of Tanypteryx hageni. Classification (NCBI taxonomy): domain Eukaryota; kingdom Metazoa; phylum Arthropoda; class Insecta; order Odonata; family Petaluridae; genus Tanypteryx; species Tanypteryx hageni. The sequence goes on along the minus strand of CM054113.1, from coordinate 154,909,449 downwards.
ACTTATAATCTCGCGTACCCCTTCAAAAATCTTGGCGTACCCCTAAGGGTACACGTGCCCCTGGCTGAAAACGCGTGTACTAGAGAATTTTTGAGATCGCCTTATGAGTGAAAACAAATTCAAGAATGAGCACATTAATACAAAATATTGAAAACAGTACTTATATCAGATATCTATAATAACCGCAACAAGGTCGCGAAAAATATTTTTAGAGTTTACTTTCGGTGGACTGCTACTGAAGACGGTTGCGTTGTGGCCGTAATGCGCGTCTGGTTTTCACAATCTTGTTATAAGCTATCGATACCTGAGATGTCCTTTTTCAATTCTTTATTTATGTATTTAAGTGCTTATTTTTGAAAATTTTATTAAATCTGTTGAACTAAAAATGGAGTCGTTTATGCTGCATGTAAAAGTGATTGTTTTTTTAATCGCTTCGGAATATAAGGCGTCATATATTTGCAATATAATTCGTTTTATTTTATTTTTAATAACTCAAAATGTTTCATTTGTCATCATTTGCTTTTCTCGCGATATTTAACTCGACGGGATCGTTTTAAAACGGCCGCTAAGAAAATTATTCGGAGAAAAAAAGGAACGACGATTTTTATCTCTCCATATCTCCATTGTCTTTCTGGCGCGTTTGTCAGGAGATAATTATATTTTTTCGTCGTTTCGAACGTTAATTGCTTTTCCGCTCTAAGTATGGTCAAGGTCGCTATAAAAGTTACGAATGGCCTACGATAAATTACGCATTTATCTCTTAAACACCCACGGATTACCACGGATCGAGCGAAGGGATAAAACGATGTGGGGAGGGTGCAGCATTGAGTCACTGCTTTAAAAAAAATCGTTCCAATTACGAATATCGCGGGGCGAGTTATTTATCACTTTTTCTCACCAGAATGTTGTCACGCTATCGTCGATAAAAACCGAGAGAGAGGGAGATAGAGAGCGTGGGCGTGAGACGTTTATCGATTTATCACCTCTCCATAATGAGAATGAACGCTTTTAAAAACCGGGCACTGGGGTAGATGGGGCGCGCTCCGCCTATGGACTCCCATCGATCGGTTGCCGTATTTTTTTATTTACTATCGCGTTTGACTTTCGGGATCAAATAGTTACGGCGATAGTTTTAATCTTATCCGTCGACCATTGGCCTCTCTCTCTCTCTCTCTATCTCTCTATTGTTTGAATTTATGCGGAGTAATGGTTCGGATGGATGGCTTATCGCGGAGACGACGGCGGTTATATATACGATACGCGAGAGCGCCATGTTTCTCTCGATCAGCTGTACTTATTGGGAGTTTGAGAGGGGATCGAAATAGATGCTTCGAGAGATTCCGAGGGAATGAGTTTGGTATTTTTGATTGCTTGAGGCGAAGTTCAAAATCCATCCAGAACGGCTAAATGACGAAGCAGAATTAGTTTGTCCCCTATGCATTCAAAAATGAGCTTAGTTAACGGTTTTGTCATGTGAAGGCTATCTCTATATAGGTGGAAATTACGATTAAATAATATGCAAATTTTCAATGTCCAGTAGATGTTAATATTAGAACCAACGGTTGGGGGAATTATCAATGAATGCGGTTACTTTTTGGGTGAATGCACGTAATATTTACGCTACCGTTTTTATTGTTATTCTAGTGGCTTATTTCGATCAGGATTTTAATAAACGCAAGCGGCGCTCAAGTTTTTTTTGCCATAAAATTTTTTCTGTTAGTAATATCGTACCCAAGCTTCATCTCGTACTTCACTCACAGCCTCCATCGTTAATTATAAAATGTAACGCCAGTACATTTTTTTATATCGCGTAATTTTAAAGAACCTATCGAGTATCGAATCTCTCAGAATATTTTTATAGATTAATCTTTCGACATTACTCTCCACGATTTGTTATTTTAAATACTATTGTTTACCACGTCGTAAACTGCGTGTTTTTGCCTTCCATTGCCTGATTTAAATCGGTAGCATGTTAATTTATACATTTTAATATTAACCTGCAAACCAAAATCTAACAACTTTTTATAATTAAAAACTCTGCTCCCCTTCCATTATTTGTGTGTAGCGGCGAGAAATACAAGATTTATTGATCAAGCTAAATAACCACCCTATTTTTATAATCTACCATGCGCCTGTCTAAGCGATTGGTCGCAGTCTTCGCTATTACTATGGAAACACGACAGATGGCGTGTCGTTTTAATTATTTATTGACGATCGGGAGGAATGGAAAGAGATGAAGCACGTGATCCCGGCGTGAATTTTGACCCCGGTCTTGCCTCTGTGCATAGCTTGAGGTCCCCTTCCCCGCCCGTCTCCCCTCGCAGGAAGCGTGTCAGGGGATTTGGTTCGAAAATGAGATAAAAACCTGCTAGTTTTCCCCCCTCTTCCATATCTCCTTGTCCCCGCGCATCTTGACCTACTCAGTCTGCCCAAAACCGAACTGGCTCGCTGTTTTCCCGCTGCGAATCCATATCAAGGCAGACCGCCACCTTCCCCTCGGCCACTTCCCCTCCCCTCTCCGCGCCTTCTCTGCCTCCCCTCGTTTCCCCTTTCGTCCTCTCTCAACCGCTCGTTTGAGAGAGAGGGGGAGGTAAGGCAGGCGCAACGTATATGTGACGTGTTGTTGTGACGACACGCCTCCGGTTCCGACTGCAGAGTCCTCTGTCGACGGCGTCGGGCGATGCCGAGAGAGAGGGGAAGTTGTGTTTTTCGTAGGGGAGGTAAGATTTTTGGGGTCTGTGATGTCACTCACGCAACATGGCGTGTGCTACGGAGTTTCGGTGAGTGCGTGCTCTGCTGCAGGGGAGGAGGTGAAGGGGGAGGGGGGAGGGAGGGGAATGAGGAGCGGGGGACTTCGTCATGCTGCACGAGGGAAACGGGAGAGTGAAAGAGGGTTGTATACGTCTGCAGGGAAAGGTTTTTAAGGGAATAGGGAGGGTGCATGCATGCAAGAGAAAGTGAGAGGGAGACGGCGGAAATTTTACGGGGGAAAACGTTCTCCGAGGAAGGCGTCCATGATATTTCGTTAAGTTTTTTTAATTTTGTTGATGAAGGAAAATTGACGATCGGGCTGTAATGTCGAAGCGAGTGCATGGGTTTGTTTTTTATATTCTTCCGCATTCTGCGTGCGTGTTTGTGTGCAGTACGCCCCCGAAAGCATAACGAGATGCGATTCGGCGGCTATGTTTGCCCTTTCGCGTGCAGCGGTATCGTTTTCATTTTCCTCTCGATTTTTTTTCCGTTGCTTTTAAGCACTCTAAAAAATAGTTGTCTTCGTGAACCTTAACTTGTTTACTTCGTTTGCCTCTATGCGCTTGAAGGCTAGGGAAGATGGTCAAGGAGGAATGGTATTATCCGTGGTGGGTTATCTCGGCATCACTCGACTTTCCACGAGGCAGCCTCCCCTCTCTAAAGACCGTGTCGTCTCGAGCGGGGACGATGTGGAATGAAACGATGTGCAGCGCGGCAGCGCCGAGCCGAGATCGTTAAGAGGAGCTGAAGTGGCGGCGCTCGCAGCAGCCCCGAACGGGATGACGGGGCTGTTCGATTTCCCGGAAGAAAGTCGGGTTTCTTCCGAGTCTTGCTTTACAGCACGATTCGAGAGGAATAATCCAATATATAGACAGCGTTAGATTTTCCTTTGCCATTAGTGCATTAGCAGGAAAACGCAACAGAACGATCAAGTATCTCATTAAAACATTTACATAGATTTAAGTCGCGGTAAGAACCTATAGCTGATAGAAATAAAAATCATCTGTAACTTCGACAAAAAAATTGTGGAAGATAGTTCATTTCTATCATGAGTAAGTTCCACAAAGTGATGCCTGAACTTATTAAACTTACAGCTGTTCAAAATAGGCACTTGTTCATAAAAAGCAGATGCAATATAACTGTTCGGAAATCGTCATTTCATAAACAAATCAAGCGAAAATATACTGTAACTAGAAAAATATCTTTCTCATTTGATAACACTAAGCACCCTGCGCAATTCGAGTGCATGCGATAAAAATGTATCGAAAAAGAGAGAAATGAAAAAAGGAATGAAAATGGAGATATAAAATAAAACGTAGGAAATGGAACGCTGAGGCATGCAACCTTACGGGCGGCCAACGGAAGACTGCGCATGCGTGCAGGTCGTCGCCGTTTCCGTTGATCGCAGTCCTCTTTTTTTCCTCTCTCTTACTCCCCTCTCTTTCCCCAGTGAAAAACCTCCCCTCATTCCCTCCCCTACCACGACGTCGTGTGTTGTTGCGGTACGGAGCTAGGAGAATGGGGAGATGGAGGGTGAGACGGGAGGGACCGGGAAGGAAGGGAAAAAGGGGGCGAGAGATACAGAGAGGGGGAGGAAGGGGACAGGGACGTCGGGAGAGAGAGAGAGATGGAGTGCAAAGCGGGGAAAGGAGCGAGGCGAGCCCAAGCAGACGAGGGGAGGTGGTATAGCATTTCCCCCTTCAGTCGGAGACGGGAGGAGGTCACCGAAGGTTCTTCTATACGTTCGGAGCTCGGAGTGGAAGGGTGCGTGGTGGTGCTTGAGTAATCCGTCCCGCCCTGGCCTCCTACATCTAATGTGCCATCACTGATATTTTCCGTTTGAGTTTTCGGTGTGGACAGTTTTTCATTTCGTTTGCGACGGAGTAGAGAAGACGGTTTTTATTAAAAAGAAAGAGGATCTTTATACGAGGAAGTCGTGTGTGTGAACAATTTTGGAGGAGGGAGAGAGAAGTGGAGATAGTATTTTTGTTTCCGTAGGAAGGAAACGATCCTGCGCGGAAGAAGGATAACCAAAAAATAAGTAAGTCTGGTGGCGGAACGGTAACAAAGGAAAGGCTTCTTTGATGGTCAAGATGTCGGTTGGAATGCAGTTGGGGAAACGGCAGCACTGCTACCTGTGCGACCTGCCCCGCATGCCATGGGCCATGTTACACGACTTCAGCGAAGCGGTATGCAGAGGATGCGTCAACTACGAAGGCGCGGATCGCATAGAGATAGTGTTGGAAACGGCGCGGCAGATGAAGAGGGCACACGGTTTCCAGCACGAGAGTAGGAGCGGGAGCGGCGGCGGCGGTGCGGGCTCGATGTCGGGCATAGTGGGGCACCCTCAGGGATCGAAACCTCAGATGCACCGGAATCCGCACGAGGCACAGAACGGTGGTAGCATGGTAGACGCTTCGTCTTCCGCGGTTTCGGGGATGCCTCCCGCGGCACACGGAGGCGTCTCCCGCGCGCCGCCCCCGCCTCCGCCGCCTCCCCCGCACAGCGTTTCGTACGCTCAGCTTCATCACGACGCGCGTTCCAGGGCGGCCGCAGCCGGTCTCATGAGTGCCGATTACGCCCCCCCGCCCCCACCGCCCCCGCAGCAGCAGCAACAGAGTCAGTCGTCGAGAGGTATAGCGTCCCACCGTCCGGACGATCACCACGAGGCCCAACAGCAGAACGCGGGGCCGATAGGCGCGAGGGTCAGGCTAACGGCGGGACACATGGCCGCGGCGGCGGCCCACTTGCAGCAACACCACCCGTCTTCCCACGGCGGCAACGGCGGTAGGCCGGCCATGCCCCCGGCGTCGATGGCGGGCATCAAGAGGCCCCCGTCTTCGGAAGACGAAGATCACCACCCCCATCACCATCACAACGGAGGTGGACACCACTCTCACCACGCGAACGGTGACGTCGGAGGTGCATCGGCGCCGAAGAGGCTGATGGCCGATCCGGACGGTCACGGTGGGAACGGGGGCGGTCACGGTGGGAACGGGGGCGGTCCCGGCGGGCCACGGCCTCCGCTGACTCGCGGCGAGTCCCTTCCCACGGCCGTATCTCTTGCCGTCCCGTTTCCGGAGCGATCTTACAAGGAGAAGCTCCCTATAAGGGCACCGTCTTTCGACACGGCGACGTCTTTCAAGCCGTCCAGTAAGTTTTCCATTACGGATCCTTCTCCACGCTTTATTTATCTGCTAATATTTCATGAAATCGCTTGATGAAAATCGATTTTTTTCCCGTAATTCTTCTTGAAATGGTGCGTCGGTTTTTCGAAGGTTGATATTGTTTACAGAAAAAATGTTGACGGTTTTGAAGCAGTATATTTAAAAAAAAAATCATGAATTAATTTTCCCAGCTAGTTCTCGGTCGTTATTAGCCTTACGCGTATGGTTTAATTTTCATAATCAGTGTAGTCAGTAATTCAGTGAATAGTATTCGTGGATGAGTATTCCTTTAAAGTGACGTGACACTAGTGTTGTCGTTTTATTTTAAGGTACTATTTTTTCATGTCGTTAAAGCAGATAAACCTTTAAGTATTATATCGGTCGAGCGGTATGATAGTGGAGTTCAGACTGCTTTTAGCTGCAGTCTGCGTTTCTACGAGCATTTATTTATTTATTTCCTTCATCATTAAATATTGTGATGAAGGAATCATTTTTCTTTAAGCTTAATGACTATTTATTTACTCTTTGATGTAGTGCCTTCATTCAAACCCTCCGATAGTGATGGGATTCCCTAATTTGTATTTCACTAGTCGGTGAAATCCCTATAGTATGTACCAGTTGAACAACATTCGTTTTTTCCCGTAAAAATATTTTGCATCTCTTTTAATTTAAGAAAGGGACGTGTAACTTCATGAACGTGCTCGTCGTAGGAAATTTACCACCAACCATTATATCTATAAATTGCTTCACTTTAATCTCTCGCATTTCACGTTGTCCCGAAATTGTTTTCGTTACTTCCATCGAATTTAGATTCTGTCACATTCCAAAACAGGTTATCTTCGTACATTATTTTGTCTGAGTGATTTCTTCATCTACATGTTACCCTGTAATTCACCAAATTAGTTTTATGATTATTTTGCCGTAGTACCCTTGCGTCAACTTTCGGGGAACAGATGACCAGTTTTAAGTATTACGGACCACACAAAAGGGAAATGCCCATCTCGTTGTGTAATGCTATTGCCGCAGTGTATTTTCTCGTAACATTCGATGATACAGTCCTTCCTAGTACAGCGTATTCTAGGAATAGTTTTATTTATAAGGCTTCAACTTTCCTTGAATTCTATTTTTTAATAATTCAGCGCTGCGCTTTAACCAAGGTTACCGAAAGTGATTTTTTTTCTAACATTGCCTTCCTCGATCATTGTTCCCACCCGCTTTGAGTGCTCCCATATAGACAGAGTTGATTGCACCTTGCAATTTTTTTCCTATGCTTCCGTGGGAGTGGCATAGTGCGCACACCGCATCGATAGAGAGAGAGAGAGTAACGCTGACTGGCTGCAGCCTCGTGGTGTGCTCTGAATGCCTATCATGCCTTTAGTGGCGCGTCGTCAGCAGATATTGATCTACTACGCTAGGCAACTCCACACAAAGGGGAGGAGGAGGGAGGGTGTGAGGGAAACGACTGCTTTGTTGAGACCTTGTTCGTATCCGGCACGTTTTGAAAGATATGTCCGACGACATAAAAATAAAAGTTTCTCGTTTATACCCGAATTAATGGTGGCTCTAATTTTTAACGATCGCCGGCTCTTTGTGTGTTTTGTCTGGTGAATAGAAACTCGTCGATTGATAATGATAATTATTAGTATGTTGCGGTGATGGGAAACTAATTACGTTAGAATGAGTTGGGTGGCAACCGTGTTATATGGTTTTCGGTAGTGTCCAAAAAATTGTGGCCTTCATCAATGAGATTTAAACAATTGGTGCGACTTGCGATTTGAAAATTAGATTCCGCTTATAATGCCTAGGAGTGTTTTCCATTAACTTAAAGAAAGTTACTCTGAGCGTAGTTGTTTGATAGTTAATTAGATATATGCCATCGGAGAATGTGTTCCCCACAACCAACGACGTTTATTAATTTTAAAAGATGAGACAATAAGTGCAGTGATGGTTCGGGATTTGGAGGAAGGATCTCTGAAACTGAATTAATTAAAAATAAAAGTTTTTAGGGGAACTTTCTTTGAAATGATCTCCCTCTAACATAGTGCCGTAACTAGTAAGAAAGATTCTAATCCAATCCTTCAACTGGTCGAATAAAGAACAGATGACATTGCAGATATAAGGATTTACTTATGCATCTTCGTGTTACGATACAGCTGGTTAGATTAGATCTAATGAAATAATTTCACTTGTTCATAGCACATAATTTTAACTGGTTTTCCCAGATTTTATCAAAAGGATGAACAAACAACCTCCGCAGTGCCATTTCTTGCTATCAGTTTGTGTTCTATCGCCTTGGCCGTATCGACAGGTAATAGTCCTAAGTTCATTCACCAACAGCTCACGAATATAGTTTACGCTTACGCAGACTTAGGCATCTTAACAAAGATAAGTTTTATTGCAAAGATTTGCGTAAGTCCGCAAAAATAATGGTCGGATATTTTACAGCATAGCGGCGCCGGACTTTTCGCGTCTTTGTTGTTCGCCGTTATTCGAAGGATTCTTGACGGACCACTGTTCTATCGCGTAGTGAACCAATTGGGGCTTCGGGGGAATGGGAGAGAGATTTTTGGCCACGTGGAGCGGGAGTCCTTAATGTCCGTTTGCTGGAAGGCCTCCAAAACCTTGCCTGGTTCGTCCGTTGGTGTTTCGCGTGAAGTGCATGTGTTTGCGTTGGTTCTCGTTTGACGCATCCACGACTCTTCGATGGAATCGTTGAGAAAAAGCTTTCTCGGTAACGGCTTCTCTTGGCCAGGTATAAATTCCCGTTTTGTGCCCTTAACACATAAGCAGTGGGTGTTTTTTGGCCGTTGACGAGGGCGTATATATAATATATATACTTCACCTCGTTTTTATTTTGTATCCTCGCACTTGCTCGGTCGACTCTTCGATACGTCGTACGCGCTAGTCCCGCCGCAGTTTTTTTTTTAAACGGTCAACTGTTAATTTGTTTGAATCTCCGGTCGAGGATGTGGCGAAAAATCTTGCAGCTTGGGCGTGTATAAGGTGTTTTCATTGGAGACTGGTTTTTGAGTGGGTTTTGTGCGTGCAAGTCGGGAGTGGGATGTGAGGGGTGACGGTTTTTTTCATCGTGGGAAGATACCCGCTAGTTCTCTGACCCCTTGGGCGGTGATGGAGGGTGCAGGGCGATTGATATCGCGAGAGAATAGCTTTCTAACCTTTCGCAGCTTGCACCACCTGCTGTCCTCGTCTTTCATTCTGCCTTCAGTGTTAACGTTTGCTGCCCTCCGGTCAGATTTTCTGATTTCACCAGTGGTTACCGTTATCGTAATGGAGTTTTGCCGTGTCCAGTTGGGATAGAAAGGAAATAAAATTCCAGAGCCATCACGGAACTTTTCCGGAGTATTATTTTTGGCGCATTTTGTGGCCGTTCTGTAATAGTTGGTCATCTTCTGAAATGCTATCGGAAATATTACCTAATTCGCGATACCCGCTTATCTGTATTCTTCAGATATCTAACGGTGATATCATTATCTTTTACTTGATGTGAAATATAGATTTGGAATTATTTCAAATTATTCTTTAGGCAATGGGCACCCCAAGTCTCATCGCAGCAGAAACATCGAGGAAGTCGTTGAACCTTTCATATAAACTAATGTTGATTTATCTTGTGCGTGACGTAATAAAACGAAAGTTTTTAAGAAATCCATTTTGGTCGACGTAATCTGTCCGCAGCACGATGCGTTACGTTCCAATGACGTCACACTCGCGAGGTCCTTTGAGGCCAGCGCCGCGGCGCGGCAGGTCCTAGGTACCACATGCTCAGTGCATTGTGGTTTGTGGCCTTCTTTCGAGAAGACGCCGTGGAATGTTGGTCGACCGGTTTGGATCGGGAGGAGGAAGACGATGTGGCTGCGCCGTAGGACGGCAAAGGGGGTTCAGGGGGCGGGAGGAGGTGGTTCCGAAGCCTCCGAAGGGGAGGGAGAACGCGAAAGCGTCATCCGACGTTGCCAAGTGGCTTCGCCCGGTTGCCGGAGTGAGGCAACGAAGCAGCGCGTCATCTAACGCTCGAATCAGCTGATTAAAGAGGTAGAGTTGTGGAAAGGAAACCGACCGAATTAATGCACATATTCCCGTCGCGTTTCGTTTTTTAAATTATTTAATTATTACCGTTTAGTATTGTGAAAGTTTTCCGACTGTCGAATACGTGATTATTTTACAGAACTAGATGTGTAATTATCGATTATCCGCCTTGTGCGTGAGTACTGATTTATTTTCGAATTCCGCGGCAACTCTTTTGGTTTGATTTTGTCCTTTGTTCGAAATTGTTTTATTTTCCACGTGGCCATAAAATCTCTTCGCGGTGTAGCAGTTTAAAACTAGGTAGTTATATGATTCGCCTTTTCGAATTATGCCGTTTCTTTCTTGCGTGTGTCTCAATTTAGGCCGCTACTAGGTATGCGAGCAATGTTAGCGATTTCCGCGATAAGTTGTCGCCCTTTTCTCTAATTATGTAGACAGTTATTCCGAGTTTACGCCACTAATGGCCCGAAGGGTCGACGTCCTGTAAACCTTAGCAGGATTCTGCCGATTTTCCTTCCAAGAACTTGCGTCACTTTTTAACGGATTTCCGTTCGTTCCGCAGCCTTTCCGAATCGCTTTCCAGACGGTGTTAGTTTTCTTTTAAGAGTGAAAGGGATAACCAAACCGCCATTAGGCACGCACACGCGCCTGTCCTTCCTCATCCTCACTTGACTTTCCTCCCCCTTTGAATCCGGCGTTCCCCTTCCTCCCCCTACACGCTCATTCCTTGGACCAATCCAACCCCCATCCGTCTCCCTCTTCCCTCCTTTCCATCCCTTGGTCTGTGTCATTCGGTATCAAGAGTTTTTAAGACGTAAATATAGATCCGTGCCACACCCTTGGGGTTGGGACGGAAGGAGTTTTTCTCCTTTTCCATCCCGAGCGTGTTGCGGAGAAGGGGAGAGAGGGGGGGGGGGGTTAAGTAGGTAGGCTGACACAGAACATGGACTTTCTACTAACGTAATCTGCCGCCTCTTTGCTTTCTAGGCTGGGAATGTGTTGGTCAGCTTTGCTGTTCATCAAAGTGAGGCTTCTAGACTTCTCTCTCTCGTAAGAAAGTGGCTGGCTGTCTTTCTCACATTGCAGTTTGGCTTCCTATGTTTCTCGTCTCATCCTTTCCTTTCGGAGTATTTTCTTATCGCGTCACGCACACTCACTTAAGTGTCGCGTGCAGGGTTGATGATCCTCCTTTTCTTGCTGTGGTTGGGGTTGATGATCCTCCTTTTCTTGCTGTGGTTGGTATGCGAGCTTTTTTTCTTAGAATACATTCACCTCGTGTAATCTTATCTGGTTTAGGAGACGGAAGAGTAAACAGGAGGTGGTACTTTTACGTTTTTCAACGCGTGGACATTAAGTTGTCCCGCTGAGGTTCTCATCTGCTAATCATTCTGGAAGTTTTCGCCAAGTTTCGTCCGTGAGAATTTGTTTATTTTGTGGTATTCATTCAGTTTATAGGGAAATAGTGCTGCCAACAACGTCTTGAATATGGCGTATCAATTTGCTTATTTAGACGCTTGTTCGCTTATAAAATATATGTTCACGATTATTTTGTGTATGCAATACGGAATGGCATAACGTCGTGCAACAGAAAGCTATAGAAATTAATCTAGAAGGCAATATAATTATTTATTGCGAGCGCCGATTACATCGCACGCTGTTTATGCAAGCACTCGCGCCAAGCGCTATTTACTCAATTTCTTAACTAGATGAGCATATAAACCAGTCGCTTATCTCGCTGGCCTTACGCTACGCAACAAAGGGGGGAAAGACCTTGTTTACGAGAAGTTATTCGCGGACTGATAAATATATTGCCCGCCATATTTCTTCCCCTAGTCCAACGTGTCGATAACTAACATTCGGCCCAAGCGGCGTTTAGCTTTATTATCAATCTTACGGCAGCGCCGCTCAAAACCAGTTCTGAAACTCGACGAGAGAGAGAGAGAGGAATTTTATCCCATCCGTGTGTGGTGCGTCGAGAGAGAGAAAGAGAAAGATGCTCCGTTGGGAAAGGGTTGTCAAGTGCCTCTGCCACTTTCCGCGGCCAACAGTGCTCTTCCTCCGCGGCCAACAGTGCTCTTCCTGCGTCACGCTATCCCTTCCTCCCCACCCCCCTCTCTCAATCTCGAAGCCTTCCTCACTCGGCCAAGTCAACGCAGGAATAGCAAAATCTCCACGGCCACTGCCAAAGGGTGGGCGTGCTTTGGTTGCCGGGTGGGGGAAATTGCGGAGGAGAGAATGGTAGGCAAGGGGGAGGGGAGATGTTGCGGAACGGGGTGTGTACCGGCTTTGCATTCTCGATGGTTTCCTGCGACGCATAGCGTGGAGTGAGGAGGAAGTGGGAGGAGTTAAGACGTGGCCGATCTTCCTAGGCTTTCTTATAATTATATGCAAGGAAAGAGAGGTTAGTCGACGTCGTCGCCTACAATTATTTTTATTTTTCACGGGCACGGCGACACGTAGCTTTCTGAAATCCTCTTTTGTCTCCCCCTCCCCTCCCATTTCTCTCGTATGCATTCTTCTCTCTGTCCTCGATTTCGAGATTTCATTTTCGCTGTTAACCGGATGCCTTCCCAGTTCGGGTTTATTAGCTTTTGATCGTTTTTATTATGTAGGAATTCTTTTTTTCGGAGTAGATAAGTATGCTCCATTCGTTCCTCCAAAGTTCCCTCTGCTTTTTCCGGGATATGTTTGCTTATGTTCTTGTCTCTTGGTTTTCGGTTCGTTTTGGGACGTCTTTTCTTCGTATCCTCTCTCCCTGGAGCGAGTCGTTATTTTTGTTTGCCTTTTTCGTAGATTTTTTAACTTCGCGTCGTCATTGTTTGCTCGTTAGGTTTGTTTTTTCAAAAAAATGTCGGAGATGAATGAACTTACCGTCCATTTCATTTGCCCATTCGATGGCCCAGGCAGTATTTTAAGATCTTCAAGAAGTCGATTGTTCTATACCAATATGCCCATTCTATCATTTATTTCTTTCTTTTTTAATCATTTAACCAAATAAGAGTTGATGAAAAAATGTCTCCATTGTTAAAACCGTTAGTTTTTCTATGGAACACGCTGCAATACCGTAAGAAGTCACGATTTGAGAGTAAAATATAAGGACGTGTCGTCCTTTGGGAATCGTAGTGTGCCACAAAATTCGGTTCGTGAGCGCAATAGGGTAATCGCGGAAAGTTTTCCGCGCTCGATGTTGTTTTTCCATCTTTTACGACGGAAGGGTGCATGCGAAGTAAACGGGTTTTACGTGCTAATTATTGCCGGGGCGAGCTCTCGGCAAACTATTCTGGTCCATCCGATTTCGCGGCTCCGTTCGGGAGCGACATAAGCAAAAGAAGTTCGCTTTCGTCTCGGGGTCGCGCGGATAGTCACGGAGGATTACAAACCCCTCAGCTACTCGTCCGTGAAACGTCGCACGGTGCGCGTGTTTTGTCGTCCTTTCTCGCGGAACAAGTCTTCTTTCTCTCTTCCTCACATTATCCTCCCTATCGAACTCCTCCTCACGCCTCTCCCCATCCCCCTCACGCCTCTCCCCATCCCCCTCTTTCGCGTCTGGCGTCTCTTTTTCGCGACCTCCACCTCTCCTCCTCCCGTTCGCGAAAGAATACCTGCCTTCCTGCGAGGACGTATGCGTGAGAATCGCAAACATCCTCTCTCGGCGGCTCTCTCCGTGACGCGATTCTCTGATGTTTCTCTCTTGGAGAGGTGGAGGGAGTGAGGTCGGCCCTCTTCTCATAAATAGTTACGTGAGGGTGTTTTTTAAAAGGTGGGATTTGGCGGTACATCGTGGCTTCTCCGCGAAAGAGCTTATTATCATTCTTCTCCCATCTCGCCCATCTCCTCCTCTCTCTTTGAAAGAGTCTCCGGGTGTATATATTGGCTGAGAGTCGTCTGCTGGACTCGAATGGCCGGTGATACGTGGATGGGTTTCGGCGACGCTTTGGGTATGGGGTCGAGGAATGCGATTGGGAACGGTCGGACGTGTCCCGTACGTGGGATTAAAACGCGTAGCATTTTTTTTTCAACGCCCTGCATTTTTCCTAGAAGTGTTTACACTTTTTTTCCGTGCGAGCTCTGGGAATGCGTGGAAGGAGTTACGGTTTATTTATGTGTCCATGTTTACGGAGTTGTTTTTTCGTCGTTGTCCTAATCGTTGCTCTTTTTTGTCGTCGACCGCGGGTCGCTTCGGAGATATTACATTCGTGTAGCTTTTTTCCCTCGTAAATTCTGGACAAAGTTTTACGCAGTTGTGCTGTGCTTTATACTCGGTGGCGCACAAACTATGACGCACGGCCAAATCCGGCTCGCAGAGTGTCTTCATCTGGACCGCCATGAATTTAGCAATCAAAGAACTAAATGTGGCGTGACGTAAATCATAAAAAACATATATCGTCTATTCCCATATAGATTAAAAACCAATCGGTTATCTTTGCCCAAAACTCAACCCTTTATTTTCCTTAAATTATTCTTCGATTGTATTACTGACATCGCGTGGCCCACGGTGAGGGCGGAAGTGCGCTGTGTGGCCCTCGAGCCGAAAAGTTTGGGCACCCAATTCAGTTTATACCGTTACCCGATGGCTAGTTTGCCCGAATTCACTGTGGCATTCGCTACAGACACGAGGAAATCACTTTTTGCCCGCCCTGAGAGTAATGATTCAACCAGCGCATTTTTGAATGCTCGTATTTGTTCGAAGACAGCGGTAACATTAGTTGCCATGCAACTTTTGAGTAAAACAGATTCGCCCTTCGGCCACGGTAATTCACGATCGCCGGATGGCCGCTGAGAGAGGCTAATTCGTAGCTGCAACTCCATATCGTGCTTTCCCAAGTCTATAACAAATTTTTTTAACACAAGCAAGATTATCTTCGTCTCGATCATACTGTGTATCTCATTATAAATTCTCTCTTTCATTTCTCACGGCGAGAGTGAAACCCGATCGTGTGTGGCGAAGAGCGGTTACGTAACACCATAAGAACAATCCCTTTAACCTCCCCTATGGTCGCCGCCTATCTCGCGGGTGCACGGATATGGGGGGATGGGGAGGAGAAAAATCGCGTTATTTTCAGTCTCTTAATTCGTTTTTCACCGTCAAGGTTTACATTTTTCCGCCGCCGCCGGTGCCAACGCGTCTCTCGCGCTATTGAAAGTCACATCTTAGGCATTTATTCATGTTTCCTGTCGCCCTTGTGCGCTCTCGAGCCCACGGGATCCCCTCTCTCGCCCCCCCCCCCCCTTGTTTCCAAGGCCTTCCTACTTTGCCTTCCTCTCTCCTCCCCTTTCCCCTCTTCTCCATGCAGTCGTGACTTTCGCCCTTCCCCTTTCACGCCCTGCCTCCGTCCGGTCACGTGATCCTCGTCACACGCAGCGTCCCGAATACCCCCATCGCGCTCCCTCGCTTTCCCCTCTTCCCTTCCTGCTTCCCCTTCCTCCCTTTATCCTGCATCCCACTAATACTGCGCCTCTCCCTTCCAACCTCTTTCTCCATATACCTCTCTCTTATCCTCCCCACCCCCATCTCTCCTAGCTTCGCGCTCTTTTTCGTCCCCTTCCAGCAAGTATAACCCCGCGAGTCCGCGTACGTAACCGTGACGTCACGAATAGCGGAATCCCATTTTCAATTTCACCTCGCCCGTGTGTGTGTGTGCTGGAGAGGTGAGGGGCGTGTTTTGTCGGACGTCCTATTTCTGCATTTGGTAACTATTTTCATTCTCGGAGCGTGGGGATTTTAATAGTGCGCAATGTTACGTTCACTCTTTCTATATTTGTGCACGACACCGGGTGGGGTTGATCTCATCTCCCTCCCTTTCCCATCTAAGCTCTTTCTTTCCCATCTCAGCTCTTTCTTTCTCGACTCTCCTTATGATCTTCAAAAGGATGGCACATTAATATGTCGCTCTAGCACGCTTTCTCCGAATCCCGTTACTACACAAATGTGTTTCTGATTCTAATTATACCTTGCTCCCCCGAGGTTATTTGGTGAAGCGCGTTCGCGGGTGAACACATGTGGGTTTTCGGCCATGAAATACTTTGCTTTGTACGTGTCGGACGAGGATAGAGATATGGAAAATCGTGGGGAATTTATTTTCGAGTAGAATAGAATCTATCCCAAAAGGAGTCCACTCGCAATATGCGCGTTCTTAACACTCTTAAGACAAAGATCGCATAATCTTCGACTGCTCGAGGCGTTAATGTATAGTCTTTCAGAGAAGAGAATCTTATACTAAAATTTCCGCGATTTTGTTAAACTATTTTTTCATGTGGAATTATTTTCGTTTTCAAAACTGAAGTTACTGTGAAGGAAGAATATTGGGAAAGTATACGCCTACCCCCATAGAATTTTCACCAACACTTTCATTTTTACTGTTAAGAATGTAGAAGGAAAAATATCTTCGTTTCACGCGTCGGCCGAATCATAAAAGCCGGGTGATGGATGCTTTCCTACTAATGATAGAATAAAACGCGACGAAAAAATTCAACCGTTCTTAAAAATATCAGTCTCCTTGACTCGAATCACACAAACGATAAAGCTATAAAACGGCCGACTAAAGCACTTAACGCGTTTAAACTGCGGTAATCGTCGAAGGCGTCAGTTCACTGATTGCTGATTCTAATCAAATTTATAAGAACTGTGTAGTTTAAGAACTTCCCGTTCCATGGGTGCGACTAGTCGATTCTATTTAATAGAATAGCCAAATCGTGTTTACGTGTTTGGTGATATTTGGTCGTTCATTTTGCCGTTTTGACGAAAAAGGCTTGGTAGACTGACGGTGCCGCACCCTCGCTGCAGGTTATCCTGGGGTGCCTCTGGGCGTGAGTGGCGCTGGATCTCCCCTCGGACCCAGAACCACTTCCCCGCAGGAATCTTCCCAGCAGCAGGCACAGCAGGTGCACGTGGCGGGGGCGGTGGGACAGGGGACCGGCGGCGGAGCAGGGTCTCAAGGGGCAGGGGGGGCGGCTGGAAACAGCCAGTCACCGATGGCAGCGTTGATGTCCGTCGCCGACAACCTACCTCCAGGTTCTCCAAGAAGCGGTGGAAGTCCACCCTCCGGAGGAAACAGCAGCGGACCCAGATCGGCCTCGAGGGGCTCTCAGCATTCTCCCAACTCTACAGGTGGGTCCCGGGTTCCTTAAGTACGTCGATGAATAGCCATGAAACAATGCTTTTTTGTCATGCGGTCAGGTGCGAGGGGTAGCTTTTTTGTTTAGGATGGAGATTAAAGTTTGTGGCCCAGTTGGTGGCTACTTTCGCCGGAGCAGACAAAAAAAATCTTAATATCTTTTAGGTTCGTTGTCTTTCTTAAGGTTGTAGACTTTGGGAGGTGACGGGCAAAATATTTTCAAAAGTCTAGCGGTTAAGATAGCGTCGCCGTCGATATCTTGGGATACGCGACATCAATTTTGTTCCCGTAATTAATTTAATTACAGGATAGCGATAACGTAATCGATGTCATCGCAGTGGGATAGCAATCGGGTTATGGAGTAATTTTCGATATAACCCTAATCCACGCGTATAGTAATTTTAATCAGAGATATGATATATTATCGCCATGCGATGGATTTGATAAAATTGTCGGTGCTTCTTGTCGCCGAAGTTAATTTAACCGACCGTTGCCTTTTGTAACTATCAAAATTTCCTCAGCGCCGTGGATCGAACGGGATATCCAGCAAGTCTTACAAATAAAAATAAAGGAAAAGATGGATCGGATCGTTTTCGTTCTTATTTATATTCATCCCTTGGCTCGCCTCTAGTTTCCTTTTCCCTCCCCACACCCCTCGATTACCCCCTCCAGAAGGAAATCGACAAGTATAAAATTATACCTTACTCTTTTACGCGAGGCGGAAGATGGAATCAAAGAGGAGAGAGAGAGAAGCTCTCGAGGCATCTCTCGGGAGTGTGAGAGGGAGAGGAGGGGAACCATGAATGAGCGCCGAGTTATTTTCGCCGTCCTTATTTTTCGGGCAATGGCGTCGACCTTAATCTTGGCAGCCTCCTTACCTTCTCCTCCGAACACCTCCCTCTCCTCCGAGGTTTATTTATTAAGAGAAGAAGGAGGTGGATCGAGGGAGAGGAGGTGGGAAACGAGAGGCGAGGAAGTTTGGAGGAAGAGGTCGGACGCGTGCGAGTGTGGGGGCGGAAGGAGAGGGTAGGTGTCGGGAAGCAACCCCCGGCATCTCTCTCACTCTCATCTTTCCCTCCCATCATAATCTTCCACCGGCGTCCCCTCTTTCTCATCCTCCACTTGTAACAGTCCCTTTTACTCTTCCCTAGCGTCCGGAGATTTGTATGTACGCCACTTTCTATTCGTGGAGGGATGACGCCACGCGTAAGATTTTCCGGGCGCGCTCTTCCAGGAGGTTGAAAAGGGTGTAAGAGGGAACTCGAGGAACCGAGGAGGGGAGGTCGGGAAAGGGGAATTTTAACAAACTATTCTGGATGAGGCGGGGTTATGGCGGAGCGCGTGGGTATAGGAAAGGAAGGGAGAAGTGCGGTCGGGAGAAGGGAATTGGATAAACAAATGCGCGATGGGAAACTTATAGGGGGAGAATTGGATGCGGTTCTTTCAGTCCATTAATCTGAGGATATCTGCGAAATGGTTTGCGATCCGTGATGAAGAGATGTTGCGAGCAGCATCTTGTTTACTTCTCCTCCAACGGGGTACGGACGTACGCGCTACGTCCTGGAGATATTTGTTGATAAAGATGACTTTGGGGGTGAGGTGTGGGATGGAGATGAATCGGGTTGAAAATAGTTGGGCGCGGTCGATGAGAGGCAGGGGAGAATTAACGGTGTATCGATCCGTCATTTTGATAGCCTTGTTTTCATCGCGTGGAGTATAAATAAGCTCTCACGTACTCGGTCGCTCCTTCCGAGCGTCTCGCACTTTTATCCCCTTCTTCCCCTCTCGCTTCTCGTGTTTGATGGCCCGACGAAAAGCTTTGTTTTCGAGTTTCTTTTTTTTAGTGCGATCTCGGTGGCGTGTTTTTTCCATCGCTTTCGGTATTTATTTCTGGAGTGACGCGACGTGCATGGAACCCTTGGGTTTTTTCTGGAGATAACCAGCGCCACCAGCTTTTTTTGCACGCTTTGATCTCGTGATACGCGGGTGAATGGGAACGTGTCGTCGCTCACGACGTGCGTGCAGTCGCGAAAATGTACGGCGCAGAATATTTACAATCCGGGATGATCGAACTTTGAGGAGAATTCTCGCGCCTCACCGGTGACAGATTTGTCTCTCGTGGCTATGGCGAATCATTTTATTTACTAGACTAAGAGTAAATGATTATTTAATCTTGATGAATTTCGAACTTAGTTTTTGCTGTGTTGCTTAGCAGGGTCCACCGGGAGCCGGCGGTCCTCTGGCAGCCGTCACGTTAGCTCCACGACGGTGACTTCCAGCGAAGCTGCGGCTGCGGCCGCCGACGGAAGCAGCGGCCCTTCTTCGGGCTCTCCGGCCTCTTCTTCCGGGGCCTCGTCGGCGTCTAATGGTGCGGCCGGAGCTAGCGGTGCGGGCGGCGCCGTGGGTGCGGGAGGCGGTCCCGAGGGGGGCGTGAACAACGCGGGCAGCGGCACCGCTGCCGGCGTTGGCGGGCAAAGCGGAACGAACGCGGGTGTGCCATGCACCAACCTCAAGTGCACGCTGTGCCAAGAAAGGTTGGAGGACACGCATTTTGTGCAGTGTCCCTCCGTCCCCCACCACAAGTTCTGCTTTCCGTGCTCCCGAGATAGCATCAAGCGGCAAGGAGCTGGGTCCGAGGTAAGGATTTTAAACAGTTTCCTTCAAATATTCTCTAGGAGCATATTTCTTTTATGTTCACTAAATTTTTAATTTATTTATCTTAATTTATTGGTGGCATCACACCTAAGAGTTTTCCATTTAACCTTTCATGTAAATTTATGCCACAATAAAGAAAAGAATCTATGATGCTGACCTTAGGTGAAGTAGGTCATAAGTTCAAATTATGGTTGTTATAATTCTTTACATTACTACCATTGCACTCATCAAGATTGCCCCTGATTGCTGTAATTAGCAAAAGTTTTATAAACATATAATTTCCTTTATTTGAGTTTTTATTTTGCGCATAACTGTGTTTGGTTAATGCCTTGAAATTTTGTTACTCAGCATTCCTATGAAATGTAAATGTAAGCACTATTTAAGTTAAAGTTTTATTCTTTTGCTATTATGTGCAACTCCTGTAGAAGTTGACTTAAAATGTATAATCATGTTTTGAATAATCGTGGGTTTATTGTAATTGAAAATTTCCTTGTCTTATCGTTGAAGGTGTACTGTCCGAGCGGGGAGAAGTGTCCACTGGCCAACTCGAACGTGCCATGGGCCTTCATGCAGGGCGAGATAGCCACTATCCTGGGCGAGGAATACAAAGTGAAGAAGGAACGAGAGACTTAAGCGCAGTTCGGAGGGTATTTCCGAAGGAACTTGCCAGAGGAGCCTCGAAACCTCTTTGATCGAGTGTGAGATGGAGATAATGGAGAGAGAGAGAGGTGAAGATGAAGTTGTTTGAAGAAATCTTTTTTTCTGGAAGCCAAAACTTAGGCTGAGGAAAAAAAGAGAACGAGTGTTTTCGATCACGCTTTAAGTGAGTCGATGGAATGCTCACTCAACTCTCACTCTGCTCTGCCGATGTAAAAAAATGGTCTGCCTTCCGTCGTCGAGGGAGACTCATTAAATGTGTACAGAGAAGAAGATGAAGCGATGTCGTCGGATGGAGTTTGTATCTACTTTGCACTCTGCTGTCGGGCTGGGAGCCACAGCTTTTAAATGACGGAGGAGCCGTATCTCTTGCCTGCCACTCGTTGAGTGGATTTGAAGAAGAAGGCGTTTGTCTCGTTTGGCGAGCCGGGAAGGGGTGGCGTGTGCTTGCAATAATTGGATACGCTGTTGGACCCAAGCTCGGCTAATAAAAAAATGATGAAGATTCCGTACGCCGAAGATGTACAGATATGTAATTTAGTCTCGTTGGTGCCCGCTTGTAATAAGAAATAATCTTGGATGAGGAACAGTATGAAAAATGAAAGTTGC
The DNA here is from genome assembly GCA_028673005.1 of Tanypteryx hageni. NCBI lineage: Eukaryota > Metazoa > Arthropoda > Insecta > Odonata > Petaluridae > Tanypteryx > Tanypteryx hageni. The sequence continues at coordinate 154,888,454 of CM054113.1, read as the reverse complement.
TGTCTCTTTTTTGATGGTGGATTCTGGGTGCTTTTTTCTGGAACATCCGATAAAATTCCATGGGCCGTGCGTGTGGGTGGGTGAATGAAACCTTCCCCCATCTCGCCGTCTCCTTGTACACACGAACGGGCCAAGTGATTGGTCCTTGATTTTTCACGGGTAGGGGCGTGATTTTTGCCCTTTGGGGAAAACCTATTTCCGATCAATTTCCCTTTGACCTACGCTCCTTTTATTGATGGTGCTGCCTGCCTTGTTCTTCACTGGGATCAACGAGCGGGTTTTGTTTTTGTAATTTGATGATTCGCTCTTCGTCCTGCCTTGCCCGCACAACGTAAACAACGATGGGCGTAACAAGGGCACCCTCTCCCCTGTTGTATGTGTTGTATATACTTTCCACCAGGTCTCAGACATCCCCACGATATTTTTTTTGTTCGATGGAGGATATATATATATATATATTAACAGAAAAAACTTTGAAAAAGGAGGAATGGTGTGTTTGATTTTTTCTCTTGGTGGACTATAAACATTTTTGCAGGGAGTTTGTGATGAACTTAAAAAAACGAATTCCTCCCTCCATGTGTCTCTCTCTCTTTCTCTATACTTGGAGAGCAGAGGGGGAGTTCTTGCTCTTTGTGTCACTTTTGTACATATATTTCCTCATGTCTGGCCTCCTTACGTGCGAGTCTGCGAGTGACTTATGCCATTTGTGTAAATAAGAGTCAATGATTGCGCATCCCCTTTTTTTATTCCCCACCTGTTGCCGCAATATTCTTGTCTTTTTGCTCGTAAAGAAGAAGAAATGCTGAATCATTATCATTTTATAGTCGGGCGCTCTGTCGACAATTGCCTGACGAGAGGGTACAAATAGCGTTTAAGTTTTTAAATCGATCATGTTTTTATTTTTAATTTCCTTGAGGTTGGACGCTTTGTACAGAAGAAATATTTGATTTTTTCCTTTTTTTAATCCAGTCTGTATGATTGTGTGCATTTGTGCATATTCACGTGTATATGTGTGTTAGGAGTGCGTGTGTGCATATTTTGATTTGGTAATCCTGTTCGACCTTGGGGGATTTTTTTTTTGAGTCGTGTTTATTTCAGTTCGAGTTTCAAACTCGATCAATCTCCATTTAAATGTACAAATCACGTCGAAGAATTGTTGTCTTTTAGTGTAATGAAAAAAGTCTGCGGAAAATGTCTGTGCTTCGGGTTTAGTCTTTCTGCTGCTTCCATTGTGGTGGTAATGCCAACTATACAGTGGTGGTCATGTTTATTTCGGTTTTTATCTTCTCCACGAGAAATGAAAATCCTCTTTTTTTAATTATTTTTTAATGCTGAGAAAGGATGCAAACTTCAAGGTTTATTTTTTTGGAATAGTTAAGCTTTTCCTAGCCAGTTTGATGGGAAGTTATTTGCAGTGGTAGTGAGTGTATTTGAGGGAGGTTTGGGAGAGAGAGGAATTGAATTTTTGCCCTTAAATGAAATAGTAAAGTTGGAATGCTGTATAGAGTCAAAGAGTGTTGAAAATTTTCAGTAAGTGTCCCGTTGATCCAGTTCAGTGTCATTATACACATTCGTTCTTGGGAACTTATTTTTTTTACCCATTCTTTTATTAAGGGTGGTCTCGGATTACTGCTGCTGCTGTTGTTGCTTTGATTTCAGTTCCTTGCAAATGCTTGTACATTCTGTAATTGAGATGTATTCGTGTTCGTTGTTTCTTCACTCTTTTAGGAAAACGAGGAACGATTTCGGTATAGTTGGTGAACTGATTTGTATGAATTTTGTCGGAAAAAGAGGGAAAGGAAATCCATTTTACTTTATTAAGTGATCAAAAACGAGGATTAATCTTCAAGAAAAATATTAACGTATATTCATTCAATAGGCGAGGGAGAAACTTGAACCACACCTTTAAAAAAAATGGTCCCACTACTTGGATTGTGCAGCAGCCAGGCATTCGGATATGCTGAGCGTGCTCAGGCCTCTAATTTGCGTTATGCATTCTATATTTCCATGTACATATTGTAACATATTATCCACAGTATCACGGAGAAGAAGGAATAGGAGGATGATCACAGAAAAAATCTATTATTCATATCGGGTGTTTTTTTTCCTGTAACGTGTACATGCATATATATGTACGTGTATGTATACATATACGCAAATCAAAGTTCCTCGTGGGCATTCACTTCAATATATATATCGCCTCCTTTTGTTCTGTTCAAACGCTTCAGTTTTTTTTTAAGTTGACCCAGATCAGAGAATATCATCATCCAATCCTTCAACCTTAGATGTCTTCTTGTTTTTCGCTGTCTTAAAAATAATCTCTTTATCTCTTGCCGGCTACTTCCTCCTCACCTGCCACCAGATTCTAAATCATCACCTTCGCTTTTGTTCTTTTCGGTTTCTCATTTCCTGAATCTGTCCCGGAAAGAAAATCTCTTGGCTCTCGGCAACTAAAAAAAAGTCACGGGGTTCACTTTGAAATTCAAGTGGCACTGGTTTCTTCGAATTTTCCAAATATCTGGTCCTGACACGTTCCCCATTCCTAGGCCACACTGCCAGTTGAAAACCCCTCGTTTTATCGTCCCCGTAAAAAAAAGGTGGGAAAATAAATTGTTGGCGACGCGCTTTTTGTCACGAGAGCATAACTTTGCCTTTCCGAGATTTCATCGTCGGTGTCATTTCCTTCGATGGTTTATCCCGCGTCGCTCCTTTTTTGTTTTATCGGTTTTTCCACACTTAGGCCTTTTTAAAAAAAGATCGGTTCGATTTTGTTTGGTAACTCAGTCGTTGGTATTTGATGCTTGTGAGATAAGGACCATAGTTTTCCCCTCCCCCTGTTATCCTGTTACGACCCCTAAACCCGCAGCACCCATTTAAAAGGACCCCTTTTATACCCTGTTTTTTTTTGACGGCCTAGTTTGATGTAGCCTCGTTGAAAATTCCTGTTGTTTGAGAGGGTAACCGGTTTACTGGTTGCTCCGACAAAAAAACCCAAAACTTCATTAAAAACCCGCCCGAAGTCCTTGTAATCCCTATTCACTAATTATTCACCCCTTTTACCCCAATCCTTTTTAAAAAATCCCTAAAGCCTAGTCATGCCTGGGCGGCTATAAGCTGCCACAGTGAAGGAACTCCAAAACTCGCTGGTGTGTTTTACCCTTGTGTAGCGGTTCTAGTTTTTGCGAATGTTAAACTTTTGCAGGCCTAGGACAAATTAGATGTAAACGCCTTTTAACAAATGGTAACGAGAGATAAAAAAATGAATTCCTTTGTAATGTTCTTTAATGAGCGCTGACATTTAAAAAATGAAACATGAATATTTGATGAAAGGAGGAGATATGCTTTAAATGAAATGTGACGAAGAAAAAAACTTGAAAAAATCACGCAACTCATGTAAATGTAAAAAATCGATCGACTATTTCAAAGGCAATGGTTTGATGACGAAGCATTGTTTTTATAAATGGGAATATTATTGATGAAAAACGAGTTTGTCTCGCGAGGTGGATGTGTGAAGGCTGTAACGAGTATTACTAGGTTGAAATCAAAGACGAATGGTTTTTTAGAATGTACTTTGTATGTTGTTATGTTCGTAAATGTGATTGATAACTGTGTAATTCAGTATTTTTAAGAAAAAAATGATGGTGACGCCAATGTTTTTTGAAATCTTGAAGTCCCTGTGTTTTCTGTGTATAAATATTTCTCAATATGCATACAAATATGATGAATAAAAATAATATACCTAATTGAATATGCTGTGTGTGTTGTGTCTCGTGGCACTCGTGCTTTGCTATCACCTACTGAAATCCTGCGGTCTTTTTAAACGAACATATTGATCACACAATTGGTGTTGATAGATATATTTGTCAAATAGAGACAGTCTGTAGCAATACTGAACATTAAGTGGTGAATCTTACTGCTTGGCAACCAACATTCGCTGTCCCTGAATAAACCTTGCTTCTTAATTTTCTGTATATTTCGGACGAATCGTCAAATAAATATTTTTAACGTGTTAATTAGTTGTACATTATTTCACCGAATCAAAATATGACCTTTGTCATGATTCAACATACGAGAGGAATGGATAATTAAGGCGATATTTGAGATCTTCATAATGCTCACAAGATTTCTGTTTCCACTCATGAATTTCTATTTATTTCTGAGGATTTAATTCCAAATAAATTGAGAGATCGTTATAGCTGATAATTCATAAACTGCATATTTCTGGAGAATCATTATCAACAAAACTTGGAAGAAGCAATTACGATTGTTGTAAATGCAGGATGTCATTATCAGGTTACCCCGTAATATTAAATTGGGTGTTGTCTTATAATCTCGACGCTCGAAAGCATATGGGAAGAAGTCAGTGTAATTCTGAATATCCAGTCTGGTTTTTCTAATCGTCATGGGTTCTTTCGTTTTCTCATTATCGTTCGTGTTGTTTAAATATTTTTGTTACGAAAGTGGAAACAAACATCCGTCCGAAACAGATGTAGTTAGTTCTTTGCGATGAACTATCGCTCCGTCGAAACCTTGAAAAGCCGTTATTTCTAAAATGTCGTCTTGATTATGCAATCTCTAGTCGGTCGTTACTGGTTCAAAACAGCCGTGCGGTCACGCGCGTTTTATACTTTTATTCGCCAGGAAAACGTTATTTCATCGTGAAACAGGAAAAGAAAAACACTTGGTGACAATTTCACCGTAATAATATCACTTTAATTACGACCGACGTTTCGTTGAACAGTAACGTAATCAAATTAAAATGATGTCGTTACAATAAAATTGTTTCTTTTTTCAGAATGAATCATTTTTATCGATTTAGTTTTTGTTATTTCGTCGATCTAATTACTACAGGGAAAACGACCCTCAAGTCTATGAAGCGGACGTACTCGAACGATAATCATTCGCGTACGATTTTTATCTCTTTTGCCTTTTTAAGTTTCTGTGTTTCTCCTGTCATCCCTTTAATTTAATAGAATTTCTGAAAACTAATTTTATATTTGAGAGGGGCATTACGATAAAAAGGAACGGATGATGAAAAATATTTCTGAAAATATTGTTGCCTTCGACATTTTTGACCAGCTTGCCCCAAGGCCTTCATCATTCTCTCAGAAATGTTATCACAAAGAGTGAAATCATTGCAATGTTTAATGCATGGCCCTGTTGACGAATGTGCCCAAGTTTTGAAACACCACATTTTGTTGGGCCAGGCGTATTATCTTTAAGTGCAACATATACGAGAAATTTTTCGAAGAACATAGTTTCTAAAACGTTCATCTCACCATAGTGACTATTTCTGAAAGAGGGCATCGATATGTTCTCGGCATGACGGCTTATTCATTACTCTAACAATCATTATGGTTATTTTTACCCCAAGTTATTTACGTATATCATCTATTAGAGTAAAACTAATTTTATAATTTTTATTTTCTCACTTGAATGTTGCATTGTCATTAGTGTTCTCAGTATGATCTTTTAGCTCATAACCAGGTGTTTTCTGTGGTTTCGGTTTATTTAATAATGTTCAAATATTATCAAGCAATTCCTATCCAAATCGTAAAAAAATTGTAAATGAAACGCCGAACCCATCCTATGGCTTAAATTTACCTTATAATCAAAACAACTCTTGTTTACATGCAACGATTGAGTAAACAAGGGGTATATTCCAGCTGGAAAGTAGAATCGACGATCGGTGATTTATTATGGAGGACGGCTACATCGTAGTAGAAAGAGTGTGCGTTTTACTTTTACCCTCCTACTTCTAATGCTGTTATGTGTATCATTCATATTACATGCATTGATAGCTATTCAAATCGATAACATCGACTGGGTCGGAGATATTTGCAGAGCCAAGTACAGCTGTAGTTCGTGGGACATTTTATCATTCACAAATTTAATAAAAGCAAGTTCATAATAATTTTTTATCTTATAAATTTTTAGAACATTAAAAATAGTATAAATGAAATAAAGGAACGTTAAATATAATAATTTTTTGAAAATTTCATGAAGGGCCGCATGCCAGACTCAGTAGCAACTAAACACGTGCCTGCCTCAAATCCGGCCCTAGCGTCTACATTGTGACTGAAGACGTTACAAACGTGCAACATTGCTTTTTTTAGGACTTCAACTTTGTAGCAGAAATGCGCAGCTGTCTTATATACAACCATTTACGCACAGGTGCTATCTCTGTCAAATGTTTCTCAATCGGTAGTCCGCGAGCCACGGTTGGGCTGCGAAGGGATTTGATGTGGACCGCGTGATGGTTTAAGATAGGAAAATAATATTTTAAAGGTGTTGCAAAGGTATTTGAAAACTACGTGATACCTTATAAAAAGCAAAATAACTTTGACACATTTAAATAATGTCTTACTGCTGAAAATACTATATAAATCAGTTAAAACTAAATAACTAAAAATATATTTCTTATGCATTTATGATTTATCGGTGGGCGGCGGAAAGTTTCTTAAATTTTAGGCGAGCCATGTCTGTTTAAAAAGTTCAGACACGCTGATCTGCGTTGGGTACTATAATTATTCAATTTATTAACGCCGCCTTTCAGTTCAGTACTTTCTTCTACGACTCAGTGCCACTATTGCTACAATATCTCCGTTTGTTTTTATGAACATTTGTATTCCTACGCGCAGTTTTTACGGAATACTTTCCCTCTCTACAAAGCTGAATTCATCCGCTAGTTCCTCCCAAATCTTTGTTCTCCCGTCTCCTTCATCTTCTTTACGACTTGGTGAGGGATATTTCTTTCGGGGAGACGTCGGAGCATTTACGCGTCCACGTTCTATTTGAGAGACGCACGCGTGCCTTAAAGCGAGTCCCTGCGTGCACCCTTGCGTGTTCCTTACGCTCTCTTTCCTCCCCCTCCGTCTTCCTTTTAGTGGGGAGACCTACTCCACTCTCCCTATTAACGCACCCGCAGAGGGCGTGTGGACGTGACTGCGCTTATTTCCGCCGCCTTCTGTATCCTCCTTCACACTCTCTCCATCTATCCGTCTGTTTTTCTCTCTCTCTTTTTCCGACGCAGAACTTCCACACGTCAGCCTTTATTCTGTTATCCGGGACTTTGTGTCATTTGTTCAAAAGCGAGTTGGTGTAACGTGGCGGAACATGCACTCCAAGTTCTCGGAAGAAGAAGATGATCCACCGATTCTTGGAATCCGAACCACGCTTCGGCAGTTTACCCACGGGGAGAGCCGTGCCGCGGAAATTTGTGTTTTTCATTTATTTTAGGCGATTTAAGGTCTTTTCCTTTTAACGGGCTGGAGTTTTTGGAGCGTGGATGAAATCTCCGGACTCGTAATTGATCCGGTATGATTGTGCGCGCTCGTTAAGAATGTTTTCTCCTATGCCACTCCGTAACGTACGATCTGCATGACCGTAAAATGCCTCATCAGTGTAAGAACTGCATTAGCCATACGAACTGTTCTTGTTTGAAGTTAATCTCTGTGGTAAAATTTATGGACTTTCTTTCGGTTTATTCTCAGGCAAAAGTGAAACTGGAAATGTAACAACATGGCAAATAAAATCCATAATCTTATTGCGGAATATAGTGTTCTAATTTTTTGACATTCATATCGTTACTGATAACTGAAATTAAAAGGAGGTATGTAATGACCATGCGCGTTCGTTTATGGAGGATTTTTGATCATGCGCGAATCATTTTTTTCTGTGTTTTTTTATTTAAATCGCCTCCTTTAACATAAAATTTTATCCATTCCTTTTAAAGCCTTGGATCTCAGCCGCGGTCGACGCAGATAAAAAGAGCTGGTCCATTCAGATATAAATTCACGAGTAGCGCCACTGTCCGTATTATCTCTCAGGACGAGCGCTCTCGTAGGCGCAATGAATTCTGGAAATAAAAGCTCCACAAATTGCGAATTTGACGACCGAGAAAAATAAAATTATTATTTTTTGGCCTCAAATCGGTCCGAGCTCCTCGTATAATGACGACACGAAAGCGCTGGCGGTGACACTAAAAAAAAACGGGGATCCGAAACGAGAGAGAGAGGAGTCGGGAGATAAATAGGTTCTCCCCGGCCCATGCATAAAAAGAAGAAGCCTCCCATTCTATTTCGGTGGCATAAAAACCCTTCCCTCTTCGCATCCCCGAAGAGGCGGAGGTCATCCATGCCCCACCATACGTGACCCCACTTCCACGTGTAAAAGGGCGCATTTGAAGTCCCCTTCTTCTTCGGCCGACCAATCACTATTTTTATCGGTCTCCGGGGCCGGACTCTGGGCGAGTGCCATGCGGTGGGGAGGCTTTTACCCGAGGAGGGTGTCTAAGGAAGGGCAGGTGGGGGAGGAGGGGGAAGAAAACCCGCGCGGGGGAGTGGAGAAGCGTGGCGGAGTGTAGAAGTTCGGGGAGGAGGAAGTTGGAGTTCCTCGAGATCGCGCTATCGCCTCTTGGATCCAATTTTACACTGGCGTAGGAGAGCAGGTGAAAGGGGGAATTCGCTAACGAATGCTCTTCGCGAGAGAGAGAGAAAAAAAAGAAATTAATCCGTCGTTGGATCGTTGCGTTTTTCTCGCTGTTTACCTCACGATCGATTGGATCTTCGCTCTCTGAGTTTCGACTCCTAATTTTCAATTCATATGCACGCACGCACACGTACACACGGTAGTTCCCCCCATACGTAGCCTCGTTTTACGTCGTCGATGAATATTCTTATTTATGTAATTTGATTTGATTTCGTTTTTGATTTCATTTTGCCACCCCATATGAAGTCGCAAAATATCTGGTGTCTTTATGTATTGATTATGCTTATTCCATTTTGTTTGCTTATTTTTAATATAGTGCGTCTTACGTACTGTACTATCATGTATTAAATGGTACACATGTGTCACAACTTGTCCGCTACGATCGTAACCCCATCTTTTATCATTATGCCTACGGAAGAATAAGTTTCGTCGTTTCGTTATGCCTCGCTGCTTTCAGGGATGCATAGTGGAGAATTCATTTATCTGAATAACCGGCAACAAATGAATTTTAATTTTAATTAATTTGCGTTGCATGCCCTCCTTGTAAGACTGTGTGTGTGTGTATTTTTGGCTAGTCAACCTCTTGGATTATTATAGCCATAACTCCTTCCACACCGAACACAATCACAAGGGAGGAGGGAAGCCCGGTGCCGGAATTAGCCTACTCTTAACGGAGAGCACCAAGGGAGCCAACGGCTTAACATCCCTTCCGAAGGACGGAACGCTGAATTTGCGCGGTCTCTTCAAATCATACAAACAGGGGGACGGGTGATCTTGGAAAAATCCTACTTGCGCAGGATTCGTGCTCGCTGCCTTTTCAAGGCAGACGAGTAGCAGCCAGCGTCCTAACCGCTACGCCATCGGCACCCCTCCTACCCTTGTAAGACTACTATTTCGTGTATCCTTCAATGTTGTGTTTATGTCGCTTTCGATGGTATGATATTCGTCGCAAATTCCTAATATTTCCCTTTTTAAATGTTTGGCGTCCGTGATATTCTCCTCGTACACAAGCACCCTGGAAAATTATATCAACCTTGAGGTACATTCATGGGAACTGTGTATTGAGGATAACTGAAAATCGTCTATAATTTCAGAGTTTTTGTACGCTCTCTATATGTATGTACATCAAGGTTATGTCAGGACTGTGCCTTGTCCACATCTGTCGTATTGATTTGGCTAATGTCGGTGTTGGCCGGTCAGGAATGGCTAATATGGTTGAATAAAATCCGCATAATTTTAAAACACGATTCTTACTGCTGAAAACTAATAACATAAGCGTGTTCATTTGGACAAATTTTCAAAGTTTTAATAGAAGATAGAATATAAGCCAGGGTCACCAAGGTAATGTTGACATAAGCCGTTTTTGTACATTAATCTTTGCACGTACGTAATTCATTTTTTAGATAAATTGCCACATTTTAAACTCCATTCGCGCATGACAGATTAATGTAGATGTAGTTGTTAGAGTAACACCAGACGATTACAGTAAATGCAAAAGCTACGCTCATTACTGTCCAAATTAAACCTGCACATTTTGTAAACATGCGAATGTAGCTCGCGTCAACGCGCATTTATCTTGTGAGTGCCAAACACCAGTGCAAACTGAACTTTCTTGGTCTTATCTTCATTAGATACGCGAAACCGATAGTAAACAAATATAGAAGTCTGAGGGTGTGAATTCAAGTATAATTTGAAAAAACATTCACTTTGAAGTTTGACAAACTTTAAATGCAATTTCCAAATAATATTACACCGTTATTGATTTATTTTTCGTAAACTTTGCCATTTGAACGATACGAATAGATTCCTTAGCCATAATAATGTCGACGAAACCTTCTTATAAAAATCTTATTAGAATTAGATTAGCTGTTAATGGCAGCTAATTTGTTGCTGGCAGAGGATGCTTGAGAAAGGAAGTTAATTATTTATTATTTTTTGAATTCTCATTATATGCGAGGCACATTTTTATTATTATTCATATTTCATGAATTTTCCGCTTTGATTTTACGTTTTCCACGATACTATTCTCATCTTACTGCCATTTTTGCTTGCCTGTGCTGGCAGAGGTAAATAAACCTTTATAAGACGTAACCTCGTAACATTTATTTAATAATTAGAAAATTTCCTCCATAGATTTGATGGCGTAGATCTACTGCAAACATTCTAATCAGGTGAGCATCCGTTACTCGTAACACCTTTCGGCGATAAAGCCTCGTATCAATTACATTTATCAACGATCACACGTCGGTATCGCTTTATCGATACGATTCCAAAATAGTCGATTAAAGAGGCACGATTTTTTTTCACGCGACGCACCGTAGAGAAAATACTGAATCGAGGAAAAATTGCGCCTGTGGGAGACTTGTTTTGCAAGAAAATGCTCGTGTTTACGTCCAGATAAAAAGAAAGCCTTTCTCCACTTCGAACAAACCCCCGCCGTTATCTCTGTTCAACAAGAGGCGCAGAGCGCAAACATGATATTTTTAACTCCAATAGGCCGTTTTGCTGCCGTTGCAATTTGAAGGGACATCGCCTCATTTTCTCCAGGTGATCGAACCGTAACAACTTGAGCCTCTTTTATTCAAATGTATTACTTTTAGATTTTCTATTCTAGAAAGTGGATAAGATCAAAATTTGAGCAAACGAAATAAATCAAGATCTTGACGGATGAAGTGCTGTGTAGAGAGTACTGCCTTATCTGGGGAAGCGGGAAGAAACGCGGGCGGTTTGCGGATATAACCAAAAAGCTTCGAAATGTGGAGGTGGAGAAGAATGCGTGAAATTAAAATGGACTTATCGAGTATAAAATAAGGAAGTAGTGAGGTGAAGGATGGTAAAACTGATGGGAAAAAAAGAAAAAGTGGATCAGGTATTTCTTGAGACTGGTGTCAGTGGAAAATCTGAAGAAAAAAGGATCCAGCCATTCGAGGGAAGGAAAGTTGTTAAGAAATAAGAAGTAGGGATGCCCACGGGTACAGAAGTGCTTTTCGTCAAATTCGCCGTAGTATAATCGCATACTAACGTATTTGCTTTGAAATCAGAAAATTAATTTTCCTTATATTGTGGTACCCGTGCTTTTTAGATTCGTTCTAAACATGTTCATTTAGTTTTTCCATTCTATACTCTTCCTACAAACGAAATTTCTTTAAAATCCGTTCGGCCAATACCTTCCAAATTCATAGTTACAGAAAATACTAACCTTGATATTGTGGTAGCCATGTTTAGTCGACCCGGTTGATGATTAATATTTTGGTTATATATTTATATGATGATTATATATTCTATCTTTGGTTAAAATCCATGTGGTCAGTTCTCTAGAAATACGATTAAAATATTATTTCACTTTTTAGTGTGGTTGCCCTGCTCTTTAACTCCGCTTTAAACATCTTGATTTCATTATGGTATGTTGTACAAACCTTATATGCAAAATTTAGTTGAAATCTATCCAGTCAATTCTCTCCAAATCCATTATTACTGAAAGAGTTTAATTTGTAATTGTGGCACCACTGTTTGGCTGATGCAGTCCAAATATGCTATTATGGTTTTGTATGTATGTGTACATTATAAATATTAACTTTCGTTAAAATTGATCCGGACAATTCAACACAAACACTTATAAAAATAACTTTTTTATTACTTTTTGTGGCAGCACTGATTTCTATATTTACTCAAAACATATTGATTTTGTTTCTCTATGTTACACACCTCCTCCATACAAAATTTCGTTGAAATCGGTTGTGCCAATTCCTTCCAAATTCATAATTACCGAAAAGTTAAACTTTGAAATTGTGGCACTCCTGCTGAATGGATCCGGTCGAAATATGCCATATTGGTCATTAATTTATGTGAGTATTCTATCCACCAAATTTGGTTGAAATCGGTTTAGCTCATTCATCCCTGATATATGCGTACGGATGGACGGACATCACGAAGATAATAGTGCTTTTCAGCATTGACGAAAAGCACCAAAAAGCAGAACGACTCAGGTCAGGATCACGGTCCTGTATACCAGCGGACTGTAGTTGAGCTTTGAGAGCCAAGTAAGACATTGGGTGAGGAGCTCTCAAAAAAGGCTGCTAACCATTAATTGAAGGGCCACGTTGCCAGGTTGTACACAATCGTTGTACCTGTCTTTCCCTACGGTTCCGTCTTGTATTTGATTCAGCAACGTAGCGCTTCCATCACGATAACTGTCAGAGCTCAGGTTAGGCTGCAATGATGTTCCTCATGCGTTAACTCGAAGCTCTATAACATTGATTCTTAACCAGGGGTGCGGGGCACTGAGGCAGGAGGTGCGGAAGTGCTCAACTTAAAAGCAGTACTTCCGTCACGTTTTAAGTAATCAAGGAGAGCATTTAAAACAAGTAATGCAAATAGTTAAACTCATCATGGAATTTCCTTATAAACAGAAATATACTAAAACTATTATAGATCGTAAACGCTTCAGTAAAAACAAAATGTAACAATTTGACTGTATTAATACAAATAAAATACAATAAACTCCAATAAAATCAAACAAAAGATAATTATGGAGGATGCAGTGGCTTGTATGGTTATCTTTTCAAGTATACCAGTATTTAAGCAGAGGCGGACTGATACCATCCTGCGTCTTGGTGGAAATGCTACTCATGACCATGGCTCGACAAATACGGTCGCCCGCTCGCCAGTGGCGAGTTGATATTTCCAGCTGGAAACCAGATACGACCTGTTAATGATATTAAAAAATCACATTTTTTGCGTGTGGCAAATACATTTTTCATCTGGCGAGTAGGGCTTGGCATAATTTGTCGAGCCCTGCTCATGACTATTCTCAATAACCATAATTTTAAGCGGCGGTGCGCAAGGATTCCTCGAGAGCTTTGGAGGGTCCGTTGGGAGAAAAATGTTAAGAACCGCTGCTCTATAACTTGAGTTTCTTCTATTTTCGAGATTCGATCAATGGCTTTTCGACTGTCCATTTGCCTTTTCGAAACGCACGCTGTTTTCCTCGATAACGGGACGTAACAGTATCCGGACCAGCGTGTTTTCGTCACCTCTGCCCGGGTCCTACTTCGAGATTAAAGTGACCCCGAAAATCTCCTCATGTTTATCAAGCATAGTCATCCTTGGTATTGAAGTAGGTCGTGAGAAAACGGCAAAGGGAGCGGAATGGGAACGAGTCCAATTATTGCGCGGGATATTGGAGGTTTCGCGTCGAGAGAGAGAGGATCCGTTTCTTGTATCATGTCGCTGACTAACGTTCTAATTATGAACGCGAAAGAAATTAGTTCTCTCTGGTTGCAATGTTGCTGCGTATTCATGGATGGTGTAACCACATTGGCTGTGAGTTGGAGCGATTACTAAGTCAATCTCTCTCTTTTTCATGTCATATTCGGCGAGTTTTCAATCGGATGCCAAAGTCGACGATGAGATTTGACGGTGATGACGTACCAAATTCCTAAATGAAATATTAATTAACCTTTAGATCACTTCTTCAAGTATTGATAGTAACTCCATTAGCCCAACCTTCTGCAGTTTCGCTCCGAGGTTCGAATCCTTGCGAATTTTTCGGCGTTTCTCCCGTGATCTCCGGATATGATTTAGCGTACTCTTTCCATGGCTTTTATTAAATGTATAGTGTGAATAACACCCTAAAACCATGAAGCAGCTGTGTGAAACACGCCCACATTACGAATAAAAGTAATTTTATTTCCGTTTGAATTAACCTTGTCATTTAGTGATATCATCACCATCATCACAGGTAGTCTGCCCGTAGACAGGTACGTGATTATTCATGGTTAAACCTGGTTCTTCATATACTCCTATTTTCCGCTGTCCTCTTCATATCTTGACAACTCTCTTTCCCTTTCAAATCGTATATCAGCTGAAACCTTTTCCTACCTCTTTCCCCTTTTCCATCTAGTTTTCCTTTTAACACGTCTTTAATCATACTCTCTCTCTCTCTCTCCTCAGGTAATGTCCAACCCAGTTTGCCTTCCTCTTTCTAATAGTCAGTATAACCATTCGCTTCTCTCCTACTCTTCGTAGCACTTCATCGTTCTTCATCCTATCTGTCCATTTTATCTTTAGCATTCTCCTCCAAGACCACATTTAGTGATATATATGAACAATTATTGATGTTTGATTGCACGCCGTCGTGTCATCTCTAAGACGTTCTAATTATCACCGCTTCACAGCCCGCCAAATACCAATGAGACGGGTGAAAATGTCGGCGCCACCTGTTGTTTTGCTGCGATTAAATTAGCGGCGTCTCCATTTCTATTCACGTGAAGCTAGCGGACAGAGGGCGAAAGAGAAAGGGAATCGTTCCATCTCACAATACAGTTTTAAAAAAAGTCGGCCAGAAATCAAGGGTGGCAATTTGGTTAATCTGGCCAGAAGGGAAAATTTAATCCCGGAAGGAATTAAATCTGTCCACTTCGAGGGGATATATATATATATCCCACTCATATTCTCTTCTTCCTCTCTCTCCTTTTTCCTTTACTCCAACTCCCACTCCTTTCCCCCTCCCTCTCCAGCGGAACGCGTATCGGTCCCTGTTAGTTTTTGGGCGGACGGTCAAAAAGGAGACTGTCCAGATCTCCCGAAAACCAGGCAAATGGCCGAGTATTTTTAACGCCGCCTCCTATTCCTTCCATGCCCTCTATCTCTCTCTTTCTTTTCCTCTCCTTCCTTCCTCCTCCTTCTCCCTCTATTTAGTTCCGCCCTCGCCTTCTCACCTTCAGCCTCTCCTGAGTATTCTTCGAGGTTTACCTTTAATGACAAACCACATGCGCATTAGCTGCAGTTGCGGTTTGTTTGTGGAAGAGTGGCTTATACGCCCTTGGCGTAACGGGGTACGATCGGTTTGTCGAAAAAATGCATTATTGTTACTTTGAAGTTCCAACGTATTATGCATATTAAAGATTTAAGCGTCACTGCAAGTTTCCTTCTAGGCACAGGACCGGCTTAAATATTTATGGTGCCGAGCATTCCTATGGTGCCGAGCTTTCCTCGGCGCCTTGCGTCATTTGCAAATTATATAAATTCAAATTTATATTATCAGTTTAGAAGCCGGCATTTTCAAAACGATAATATCAGAATAAAAAATTTTATGCATTAATTATTAATTAATGTTACAGAAATTGGGCAGTTTCTGAATGAGGAGCCGGGATCGCTCTATGTGTATGTCCGAGTGCTGTTGCACTTATGGCACATGCCCCAAACCGACCCTGTCTCAGCATGCTATGCTTCCATTGATTAGAACAGTGGAGCCCAACCTTTTTACAAGGTGGGCCGCATTCGTAGTTGTGAATGCTTCGGAAGGCCGCATTGGAAGTCACGAGAGCTTCGAGGAGCCGGATGAGTGTTTACATTAAAAGTTACAAAGGGACTGTGGTCTCATATGAGCGAGAATCAAGTCTAAATAAAATACTAGTGTTAAAGATCCACCAGAAAAGGTTTTGAGACGATAATTACACTGAAAAAATATGAAATTGTCTATATAAAATTTTACCGATCACCTTTTCATCATAGGTTCGCGGGCCGCACAGAGTGCTGTCGGGGGCCGAATTTGGCCCGCGGGTTGTGGACCTCTGGTTTAGAACAAACACAGAAGAATTACAACCATCTAATTTTTCGGTTAAAAAATCTCAGTATTTAGAATCTTTGGTTTAACTTGACGCATCGTCGCATTTATTAAAAATCAACTGTTGAAAGTACTTATCTCCTTCCCAACTAATATCTATTTATCTCCCTAACGCAAGAGCTGGTATAAAGATACACTTATTACTTGTTGCATGTGTTTCCTTGAGCGTAAAATTACTGGTAGAAACTATTGCATTCCTCATTATCGTTGTATTATTTCATTAACCGTCTTTTTTCTTCTTTAATGCAGGAATCTCCGGGAAGAATGTGTTGGTGATAGTAAGGTGGTCAAGAATTCTACCTCGCGGTAAGTCCACAATCACTTTTTCTTATATATAATTATATATATATATATATACATATATATATATATATATATATATATATATATATACATATATATATATATATATAAATGTTTTCCTCATTACCCCATTACCTTAAGATGTTATAAAGCCGAGGTCCTTAGGTATATTCGTCAGGCGATCCCCCCCCCCCCTTCCGGATATTTGTTAGCCACGACCCCGCGAAAATACCCGAGAAGCAAAAAAAACACAAGTTTTCTCCACACAGGAGAGAGGAATGACGATGACAAGGAAATTAATAAAAAGAGTTTTTTATTTTGTGCTCTTTACAAATACAAGATTAGTACTAAAAATTATTTTATTTTCATATACGTATGTGTATTAAAAACATTCAGACAATGTGTACTGATCACTACTGAGATATAATTTCTTGTTTGTTTTTATTACATAAAAATAACTTATTTGTTAAAAACGATTTTGTACGCTGATAAGCTATAGAATATTGTTTATTATTTGAACAAAACATGTCGATAAATTAAAACCTCCAGGACTCTTAAAACCATAATAAAATCACCTGCCTTAGCGAAAAGTATTTGCGACCCCCTCAGCGTTTGAGAACCACTGTTCTAAAGGATCAATAGATATACATTCTAAGCCCTGGATAGATTTGATCTAAATCTAGGACCCTTCAAAAACCGGGATCCAGGATATACTTCAATGAGACGCGATTTAGAATCAAGGTTATTTAAATCGGTATAGGCACATTACATATACTCAATGCATACGACTTAAAAACGGGCGCATTGGTTTATCCAGCCCTGTATATTATATACATGAAATACTGTTCATCATTTCGGTGATCTTGATCTCGAAATTATATGAACGTCAGCGATACCATAAGCATGAATAAAATACCAAAAGTCGAATTGAAAAATGGGCAGAAGGAATATAATATCATTTCATCATAATCCATTCCTCTTCATCTCATAGTAGGAATCAACGCAATTCGTTGATCATGGGAAATAAATTATATTTGAGATTTTTTATTTCTTACTAGCCGAATTTCTTCATTTCGCGCATCAACTTATTCGAAAAAGAAGTTTTATTTCCGAATGCAATTCATAAAATAAATGGAAGAAAGATAAAAAGCGAAAGCCTCGAGACGAAATGGAGCAGAAAACGTCGTGTAATAGGAAGTATCCATCTTACATCGTGACAAGAATTAAAAATCTTCGCAGGATGTTATTGCGTGTTGAACGGCGTTATGTGACGCATATGCGCCATTCACATTCTATGTGTTAATACGTCCTACGACAGGCTGTCACAGCGTGATGAGCTGCGTTAAGTGGCACATACAAGTCAAATTAAGCGTTTAAACAGTCGAAGACGCGAATATCTTGACAGGTTTTTTTGGCGGAATCAATGGAAGAGCAAACATATGCCATCGAAAGCCTCGAAATAAATTTTTTTTCGTCTCTTGTAGATCCGTGTCGCGATTGCGTCAGTCCGTGTTTCTCACGTTGTTTACCCACTTGCCTTATCGACACTGGAACCCCGTGTTAGGAGGGATTCCGTTCCGTAATCTTAATAGTAACTTATTATCTCTTTCCTTCTCTTTTTTCGATGCAGTTTTTTATCCACGTATTTCATAATATATTATTTGTGTTGCAGGTTCCTAAGGTATGAATCACGAGACGCGGGGCAGTGTTTATTGAATAACGCGGAGACTGCGTTTCACAAGTTTTGCGCGTAATCGCTCATCGTTGTTGACAGGCAAGAGATAAAGAAACCGTAGTAACTTACGTATATGAGAGTAAAGATTACGCGATCCAAATAAGCGACGGAAATATTCAAGGTCCGAGAGAGAGAGAGAGCAGTTGGCTTCTTTCATGTGGATCCCAAGCGATCAGAAGTGAATAATTTTTAAAAGTATTTTGTCCCTCCGCAACGGCATTAGAGATGGGTTGCCAGCGGATTAGGTTTGCAGTTGTAATATTTGGTAATTGATCGGCCGTTACCCAAAATTCCCTGGCGTCTACGCAGCTTGTGCAATGCGTAGGGGCCAACCGTCTAAGGATGTTTATTAGAATATTTAGGACTATTAGAAGCTCTAAATCGGCTTTTATTTCCATTTATAGTCTCGCAAAATAATATTTCCTATACTCTTGCGATGCCAAAATAATATTTAGTATAATTACGTGTTTTCTTACCATAATTATATTTTATTTTTGCGTGATAAAAAGTAATCTCCATCTTTAGTCTCCCTCGTAATAGCGTCGACGAAGGTGTATTGAGGAGATATTAATTTTGTTCCAGATCGTAAATGGGCACGATCTGATAGCGCAGGCAATTCTAGAACTTCAAGTTGCCTCTCGGAAATTATTTGAAATTTTCTCAATTGGAAATTTTCTAGTTAAATGATTTACTGAACTTTTTGATGGCTAATCCCATACTCGCGTCGATGAAGCGGATTTATACATATATGTCAAATGGTGAAAGAAGGCCTTGCTCTAAATCCTTCTAGTTTCTTGATCAACTTCTCCTCATTTGGAAATTGGTCCCTTTTATATCTTGTCTAATCTGCCTCTGTCATTTCTAAGGTCACGTCAATTCTCTTGGTATCTCTTCCCTTATTCCATGCGTCCAATGCTGACCGCCTCGCTATCGGAATATGTCCAGACTATTGGCCTTACCAAACGTTGTCTTTTGACTCGTGTTATCGCATCCGTTCGTTCCTTTTGCAATACGTTCCTGGGTTTCCCAGAATAAACACTAAGCGTCTCTCTCATTCGTCCGCAGGCGGTGAAAGTGACAGATAATTTAAGCATTTACTTAATGATACAGAAATCCTGGGAGGCTGATTAATTGAGAATCTCTTGCTAATTTGCTTAGTTCTCTCGCTGAATAAGGACGGGTGACTTCAGAGCTTTAATTTTTTATTCGTTTTTGCTTCACGTGAGTCGTAAATCATAACCCATTTCACTGATGTAAGTAATTTTTAAGAAACTTATGTCTTCGCAAAATGTCGGGTACCATCAGAATTGGCGACTATAGAAGTTTTTTATTTTTCTGGCTACCAATGGAAAATAATGTCATTTAAATGTCCACCACCGGTTGCCACTCATTGTCTAGTTCTTAGGAGAACGAACTCCTTCCATTACTTTTACCAACTTTGAAACTTCTGAACTAACTGAATTTTATGCGGAAATGGATTCAAATCACTTTTCATATCTACTCTCAAGGATCTTTTCGACAAATGAAGGTCCAAGGACAGTCTTCTTGCCGATTTATTTGGACTCTTTTTTGGACATATTCTCGCGCTTGCTCAATTTGTCTCTCGATCCTTTCATACATGGAGTATGTTACATATCGAGGGATAAAGAAGAAATAAGAAACTGTTGCTTTAGCGCGCGGCATTGAAAATTTTGTGCCCGAGGGACTTGTTCCTGAGACCAAAAGAAATGGAAAATTTTCCCTTTTCAAAGATTATTGCGATTTTATGGTAATCAAACCTGATTTATGGTTATCAACTGGAAGGTCGTCTTCTATCTATCTGGAATCGCCATTTTCCCATCCTGTTAGAGGCCACGCAAAAGAAAATAATAGATTGACTGATATTTTTTGGTAAATACTAAAAATAATCCTATGCATAATTACGTGCCTTTGGTGGGGAAATGATTTTTTCGAATACGAAAGATTTGTCGTCGATAACTCAATGAATGTCACGTTCGTTTTTGTAGGTGGTTCTGCGAATAGAATTTGATGAACGAGTGTGCAATTGCTTGTCCGCGATGCGCTCGCTATGTTTGAAGTTGGACGGACGGAAGACCTTGGAGATAGATAATAAGAGGCATACAGGTTTTCCGTGACAGGATACCCGCCCTCCGCCCCGCCCTCTAATATAATACCATAAATCCTTCCTCGTATATTCCGACACGTGAAAGAAAGATCGCGGCGGCTTTTTATCTCTTGGGTTCATCGTGGAGACGGCGTTGCCCTTGGAAATGCGAGTTTGCAACGACGTCGATCGGTGTGGCCCCATACAAAAATGAAAAAAATGATGTTCCAATAGAGGAAATTTTTTAATTAAAATATTTTATTTAGCTTTCTGCAGGAGTGTCATCGTTGATGTAAACTCGACAGTTGTGCTTATTTTTTCAAATGTTTTTGTCATTCATGATAGCATTATCAGACTGGAAGACTCGGCGCCAATGACAGTGTTTCAGAAATCGCCTTTCATAAAAACGTTTTGTGGAATATTACTTTTACTCTGTCGTTATTAAGAAAAGTTTCATTGTAATTGAAACAATTCTGCTATTTGAGCGTCAAATAAATATTTTTTGATCGAAAAAATGTTTTTTCGAAAGTTAGCGGGAGTTGTGGTACGTCTTTTGCGAGAGGCGCCTTTTAAAGTGACATCTTCGCCATACCCTAAATTACGGCTGTGTATTATCCATTTTTTTATATCAGCGCACGTATTCGCATTTCGAATGAACTGTTTTCGGTTGAGTTTCTGCCCGTTCACTATCATTATATATAGACGTACCTTACAGAGGAAGATATAACATATAGGAGGATACTAATGTTTAGGCACTTCCAGATGAGCTGGTGATTCGAAATTTTTTTCTTAAGTAGGATTTTGTGCAAAACCGACTACAAAAAACGAAAATCTTAGAAAAGTGCAACAATGCGCCCGCTAAAAATTCGCAATTGTTTAAACATATTTTCAAGGTTTGTGTATTTCCGAATGTGCTATGGAGCTGAAATTTTTTTTAGAGGTAAGATTTGTAAAAACACGAAATATGGATTATATAAATTTTGATATTTTAATTTGTGTTGCCGGTAAAAATTCTTAAAGTTTAAGCAAATAGATAACTGTTTAGGTACTACGGGATGAGCTAGGAAGCTGAAATTTTCAAGTTATGTACAGAGTAGTAGATTTGGACAAATAAACATTTGAATTTCTCCATAAACAGATTGCGGCGGCCGTTAAAAATGTTTAAAATTTAAACAATTGGAAAAATATTATTTCACTTCTTGAAGTACTACAACTTTAAAATTTGGCAGAAATGTGTAGCATTAGTACCACATAATGGAGAAAGTATAAAATTCTTAAAATTGCTAAGTTTTGGGATTGTTTAAATCTATTATTTTTACATAAGGGAAAAACGAAAATCGCTCCGGAGGTGAAATATTTAGAATCAAAAAAATATGTGTAATGATGAAATATGAAAAATGAATGTTTTTTTTATGTTGAGATGATATGCTTGCAGAATGCAAGCAACTTCTACTAGTAGTATATATAATGAGTTTATATAACAAATATAGCTAATTAAAAGTGCAGCTTTCCGACATCCTGTGCTGATTCTCGCAGTAAAGTCATTTGTGAAAATTGGGCAAGCCCGTACTCGAAACCGTATATTATGGATAAATGATAAAAGAGGAAGATAATATGAAATAGAATTAGTAAACGAGTCTCGTGAGATTCTTGTTTCTATCGTATTTCTTGAGATTGTCTTATGCATATTGCTCGGTGATGAAAAGCGATTCGACGGGGAAACCAAAGAATTTCAATGAAAGCTTTTTGGTCATGTCTCGATAATTTGTTCGACGCAGTCGGCGGTAAGTTTCCACGCTGGTTCGCCCAAGTTTCCTCGAAGTAAAAGATTACTTACATCATCCATAAGAAAAAAGTCAGACGCTGGTTTTTATGTTACTCACAATGATCAAACTGTCGCCATTTTCTCAGACGAGACGTTATGGAGACAACTTGAACTCTGTGAGAGGTTCTTTGTTCGTCGACGATGTTTCTTCGCATCTAAACAATGGCCTTTTGTTTGTCGATGTGTTCCTACCGTTATCCCAAGTCGTCGCGCATGGAATTTGCCAAGTAAAATTCGAAACGGGTGGATCTTACCCGTATTACGACTCTAATCGCTATTTCAAAAACGAAATAAAAAGCTTGGATGTTTGCGGCTTAAATCGAAAACGAAGATGAGAAGTGGGAGATGGCTTTTTCGCATCACTCGGCTGGTGTTCACGGCCTAGTTCCATGGACACGCAGGCACGCTGGCGTGCGCGCACACACACACCTCTCGCGCCAACCAAGTAACACGGTCTATTGCATTCAATCATCTTTAGTCAATTACTGCATCGTGCGCCAAGGTCAAGGAGAAACTTAAAGCGGAGAGAGAGCTTTCCACGTGGAGAAGTTCCACGCGTGACGAAACGAGCCCCGAAGGTCGCAAATAGCGGCAGAGGCGGAAGTGACGTCATCCTCTTCGCTGTTCTCTCTCGCGCTTTATTTTGCACGTTTATTCAAACAATTTCGCGGAGCCGTTCATTTGGAGAATGAGTCACGTCTCATCTAACGATTACGCTTAGTAATTGGAGTGCGACAGGAATTACCTTGGGCGTATATAGTCGAGCATGTTTTGCTAGAATTTTCGATAACTAGAATAAGATTTTTAGTACATATATCCTTGCGGTCAGTATTTATGGTGGTTTTGCTTGTTACCTTTATTTTATTTTGTCTGTTATTATGACTCCTTTAGTCTTGCCAAAACGCTCGATTCGTTAGTTATCGCTGTGACGCCAGGGCTCGTTTTAAGATTACTTGGTAGCGTGGACACCTCTAGTGTAGTAAAATACACTCCATGTATGAATTAATTGTGAGAAATCTGCAATATTTTCAGGAATGTGCCGATTGGCCGCCTCGCTCCTCAAGGCACGATTGGGCTTAGCATTACGTAACCGACTAAATGAAAACTTCTCCCATATTTTAACGTTATGGGCACTCGAATGCAAATGATTTTTGGGCGTATTATCAATGTCTTAAAATTTTGGATCAATTCCGTGACTAATACAATATTTTTTGCAAACAAAAAAAGAATGCCGAAACCCGGGATTGAACCAGGGACCTTTAGATCTTCAGTCTAACGCTCTCCCAACTGAGCTATTTCGGCAGATGAAACGGAGGGGCATTGAAGAGTAGACTTATCTGACATGTAAAATTCTTTACGTTGGCGCGAGTTTATGATGATAATAATAATAAATTTATTAATCCAGAGATCATTACACTGATATAGGACAAGTCAAAAAATAAATAAAAATACAGAAACATACATATAGAAGGACAAGAAAAGGATTTGGAAAGCTAATCAATATATCTAAATATAAGAACATAAGAAAATTAAAATACAGTTTACAAGAGTATATACGTTACAGCAAAAACTGTAATGACAAAAATAATTATATAAGAGTCTAGCCTATTTGATATCATTATTTAGGTATTCACTAATTGAGTAAAATAATTTACTAAGTAATAAGGTTTTAAATATTAAACAAAAAGAAAAGGCTACCCTGGTATACAGACGATTTAAAATTAAAGAAAGAAAATATTTTAGAAATTTTGAGGCAAATATCTGAACATAACTGTCAAAGCACACACGAATCATTACGGAAACTTACGAAAGAATATAAATTAGCAATAAATAAAGCAAAGCTAGATTTTAATGACAGGTTGATACTTACAGCCAATAATAAATCTAAGCAAAGTTGGTCTATTATAAACTCTATAAAAAGTATAAAATCCAAGCAAAATTCCTTGTCACCACAGGTTTTTGCTAAGCATTGGGAATTATCTGCTACAAATATACATAAAAATCTTACTCAAAATACAAATGATGTTGCCTCCTATCTTAAAAATGATAAACTAAGCTACATAAATCGCAAAAATGCTAGAAATTGTGGCAAATCATTTTTTCTCCATCCAGTAACGGAAGAAGAAGTAAATACCATTATTCAAAAGCTAAGTAATTCGAATACCTGTGATATTTATGGGATAAACTCTAAAGTTGTAAAGCATGCTAGGGAATTTCTAAATAAACCCTTAACTAAACTAATCAATAACTCTTTTATGACAGGTATCTATCCATCTGCTTTGAAAAAAACAAAAGTGCTGCCTATCTATAAAAAGGGTCCAATAAATGATCCTGCAAATTACCGACCAATAGCAATAAGCCCTATTTTGTCCAAAGTGTATGAAATGGCTATAATAAGCAGATTGAATAAATTTATTGAAATACAGGGCATACTAAATGACAGGCAGTTTGGTTTCAGAAAAGGTAGAAATACTATAGATCTTGTAGCTAAAGCCATGTCATTTATAGTAAATGGCTTTGAGGAGAAGCATCATATTGAAGGTATTCTGTGTGACCTCACAAAAGCTTTTGACTGCTTATCGCATGAGATTCTTCTTGCCAAATTAAATCATTATGGTTTCAGAGGCAAAATTCATGATTTAATCAAATCTTTCCTAAGCAATAGACTTCATGTTGTGGTAACTAAAAATGGTAAATCCGAAAACTTTAACCATATCCATGGTGTGCCTCAGGGCTCAATACTCGGTCCGCTTCTTTTTATATTATATGTTAATGACTGCCCAGGAAATATTATGTCATATACCCTCCAATTTGCCGATGATACTAGTTTTTTTGTTAAAAACTCAAATCTTGAGGAAAACAAAAGGGAAATCAAAAAATCTATGGAGAAATTGGAGGCATGGTTTGCCTGCAATAAATTAAGCCTCAATGCTACCAAAAACCAACATATACATTTTAATCCATCTAAAAGCTTCTCAAACAGAAATGAAACAGGCAAACTGTTAGGCATAGTTTTGGACCCTGGACTAACTTGGAAGAAGCACATTGAATATTTAGAAAATAAATTGGCAAAATTAATATATCTTTTAATAAGACTAAGGACTGAGGTATCCTATGATACCCTCAGATGTGCCTATTTAACTCTATTTCATAGTGTTATGTCATACGGTATTCTATTATGGGGAGCATCAAGTGCTAGTAAAAAGATATTTATTATGCAGAAAAAGGCAATAAGAATCATACATAATCTCAAACCAAGAGAACATTGTAGAGATGTTTTTAGATGTAGCAATATCTTAACATTACCCTCTGTCTATATCTTGGAAGCTACCTGTTATGTTCACTCGGGCTTCAAAAATATTTTACGTGGTGATATTCACAAATATGAAACCAGATATTGTACTAATATTGATATGAAATACTGTGGGCTTGCTACAAGCCAAAAAAATTATGAATATTCTAGTAAAAAATTGTACAATTCACTCCCTATTAATTTTAAATCTATGCCTGCAATTATATTTAAAAGAAATGTCAGGGATATGATGTTAAAGGGGGCTTACTATAGCATCAATGAGTTTATCTCTGAAAAATTGTAAAAATCTACACAAATGGTGTCTTTTGTACTGTATTGTCATGTTTGTGCACTTTTCTATATATATTGTATTCTACTGTTCTTTTATTTTTACTATGACCTTGACAATGTAATGCCCCATACAGGGGTCACTGCAGTAAATAAATTATTATTATTATTATTATTATTATTATTATTATTATTAAGTCTAGATTTAAATAATCCAGGCTCTTTAATATTCTTCAAGCCTTCTGGGAGTTTGTTGTATAGACGAGGACCAAGTGAGTTAGGACCCATTAATGCTTTCCTAGTTCTAGTAAAGGAAATGTGAAGATTTTTAGATCCCCTGGTACCAAACTGATGGAAATCACAATTCTTTTCAAAATCATTTATGTTTTTTTAATAAACAACAGTAAGGTAAGAATATATACACAGGGTATAGGGAGAGTATTAAGACTACTAAATAAAGGACGGCATGGACTTCTGTATGATTCATTAGCCATTAGACGTAATACTTTTTTTTGTATCCTAAAAATTTTTATGGCAAGAGGGGATGACCCCCAAAAAATGATACTATAACTTATGTGAGAATAGAATTCTCCATAGTAGAGGCTTAAGAGCACCTCCATGCTGACTGTGTGCCTAATATTTCGCAATAAAAAGCAGATTGAGCTAAGTTTACTTGCCAGGCTATTGATGTGGTTTTCCCATGTGATATGTGATTCAATTATTATGCCAAGAAAACTTGAACAATCGACAACCGGCATGGGTTTCCCTCCCATCTCCAGGACAGTATTTTCACAATATTTATTTACATGAGAGAATTGAATCACTTGTGATTTATCTGCATTCAATTCGAGAAAATTATTTTGACACCACTGACTCAGTTGTTGAATAATTAATTTACTATTGCTTTTTAAATGGAGAGAGGTTTTAGCTGAGAGAAGGACATTTGTGTCATCAGCATATAAAATTACGTTAGCACCTGGTATCTGATTAAAAATGTTAGGGAGGTCGTTTATGTACACCAAGAATAAAATAGGTCCGAGAACCGATCCCTGTGGAACCCCTATAGTTGCTATCCTTTCAGGTGAAACATATTTCACTCAATTTAAGTTAATTACTGTATGCAATGGTCTACTGCCAAGATATGATTTAATCCAGTTGTTGGCAACACCTCTTATTCCTAGCCTATCAAGTTTAATTAATAGTAGTTCATGGTTCATGTTATCAAAGGCTTTTGAGAAGTCAAAAAATAATCCAAGAGATTCCAATTTATTATCAAGTGCAGATAGAATGCAATTAACTGCATGAAAAATGGCAGTTGTTGTTGACTTATGCTGCCTAAAGCCATGTTGAAATGGAGATATTAATTTGAAAGATTCAAAGTATGCAATCAATCGTTTATAAAAAACTATCTCAAAAATTTTAGCAAATTGGTTTAGGATTGAAATAGGACGATAGCAGTTAATGTCATGAATGTTTCCTTTCTTCTTATAAACAGGAACTAATTTGGAAGTTTTTAGGGGTGATGGAAAAATACCAAGCCTTAAAGATTCATTTATAAGTAATAGGAGGGGAGATTCTATTGCCTTGTAGCAGTAGCCTATAATGGAAATTGGTATCTCATCCAGACCTGAACAGTGTTTAGAGCCAGAATTTTTTACAATAGATTCAAGTTCCTTTTCATCAGTTGGGAAGAGAAACAGTGAATTGATAGAGTATGGTATATTATTATAAGCATCAGCATTTAGTGAATGGGTAATGGGCGGTTTTATAAAATGATCAATGAATTTAGATGCTAAAATAGAAGGATCAGAAATAATCTTGTCTGTACTATCTTTGACTACAGGTATAGGGTGGTTTACACTTATGTTTTTGGATTCATTTATGATTTTCCAAATTTCACCAGTTTTATTAACAGCAGTAGACACTCTCCTGTTATTGCATGTTCGCTTCGCCTCGTTTATCATTTTACGATAATGCCTCTTAAGCATTCTGTATTGTATAAGTAACTCATCATTAACTGTTAGTTTGCAGCAGATGTATAATTCTTTAAGGTAGAATGAGAGTTGCCTAATTTCATTAGTTATCCACTCATTGGATGATGGTCTCTTATGGCCTTTTTTCTTGCAAATTGGAAATGCTAAATTAAAATAGAATATAAATTTATTGTAAAAGTAATTGAAGTTACCCTCAAAAGTTTCATCATTGACTACTCCTCCCCAATCTTCGGATTCTAACATGGCCCTAAATGACAGCATATTTGTATCAGAAAATGAACGTTTATGATAGATAACATCTTTAGGGGTAACCCTGATATCAAATAAAGCTAAAATAGGAAAATGATCAGATATATCTGATGTTATAACTTTGGTTTTAACAGACATGCTATCACTGTTGGATACAATATAATCAATGAGTGATTTAGAGTGACATGTAACACGAGTAGGTCCATCATTAGCAACATATAAATTAAAAGTGTTTAAAAGGTTAAGAAGATCATATTTACTATCATCATCTATCAACAGGTTATAATTGAAATCCCCAGTAATAATTATAACTGACTTAAGGTCTGAATTATATAAGGAATCCAGGAGGAAACCAAGTTTGTCTAAAAATAGTGGAAAATTACCAAGTGGTGACCGATAGAGTGTGGCAACAACAATGTTATGAGTACCAATTGATAGATTAATTAATGAACATTCAAAGTCCCTCTCTTCAGAGAGATGCTTGTATGAAATATCCAGACATTGCACAGCAATAGATTCCTTTACAAATATAACTACACCACCATTTTTGAAGTTATGGCGACAGTAAATTTCAGCAATATAGTACCCAGATAGTCTGACAGAATAAACCTCTTCTGATTTAAGCCAGTGTTCACACAGACAAATAATATGAGGCTTGTAGGAATTAGCTAATATTTCTAACTCATATAGTTTGTTTTTTATACACTGAATGTTAAGGTGAAGCACAGTTAATTTGAAGTCACTATTTCTGTTATTATTCACTTGCACTGTTGATGGGTTTGCTTGTCATGAAGACTTAGGATTGGAGGGACCATTCTGGAGTGTGGGGGATGGTTTCTGGACAGTATTAGTAGTAGGGGTTGAGGATGTCTGGGGGTTACTAGGATTAAGTGCAACTCTATAATTAGTATCTAAACGCAAATTTAGAAATTTAAATCGATTTAGCATTACGTTTTCAGGCCAAATTGAAGGGTCAATCACCTTATCCAGATTTTGAAAATCAGTAGAAATTTTGAAAGATGCATAATTGCCTCTAGGTTTCAGAGTTTCAAGGTCCACACTGATACTTATCTTCTTTTCTAAATACAATTTAACATCCTCCCTTGTAGTATCTGGACTTAGATTCCACACATGTACATGCGCTCTTTTCACCACCGCCTTTAATGTACAGCCAGATGCTCCATCAGCTGTTCCGGTTTTGCACACCCTGCGCCGTTTCTTGTACCGCACTTCTTCAAAG
This sequence comes from Tanypteryx hageni, assembly GCA_028673005.1. Classification (NCBI taxonomy): domain Eukaryota; kingdom Metazoa; phylum Arthropoda; class Insecta; order Odonata; family Petaluridae; genus Tanypteryx; species Tanypteryx hageni. The sequence continues at coordinate 154,859,307 of CM054113.1, read as the reverse complement.
CCATCATTATCTCGAATGACCTGAGGAATGCTGCAGTTATCACGATCTTTGGTGAGTTTGTGAACCACTTGCTCGGACGGGGCAGATGAGGGGATGGAAAAATCACTTTTGCACTCTGATGCGATTTTAGGATAATTACACCTAACCATAGTAGTTGTGGGAATAATAATAGGGGGATCACTTGGAGAGGATTCACACTTTTCTTCGATCTTGTTGGAACTCTTGTCGATGTAAACACTCTTGCCGCGTTCCGCGACAGTAGAAGACTTTAGCGCACTAACTTCTTCGGTTAGCAAAACAATTTGCTTAGATTGGAGACTTATGGTCTCATTGTAAGTTTCTATAGAGTTTTTCAGGTCAGATACAGTGCTCGCAAACTCAACTTGTTGATTTAGAACACGTGATAAGAGATCTTGAAAATTTTGCAAATGGCGACCCGTTCCTACACGGCAATTATTACAAAAATAAGCTAATTCCCGCGAACTATTCATTGCATTCACGGCAGTTTTAGATAAACTAGTACATTGCGAATGAAAAGATAACAAACATCCAACCTCACAAGTGACTTTGACTGATTCATTATTAAATACTTCGGAGCACTTCGCGCAACGATCACTACCTGTCGCGGCCATATTGGAAAATGATAATATTAGAATTGCATTTATACACGACAAATTCCTAATGCAATTATTCTGCTATCTTTCATTACCAATAAATTTCGTATTCGTTGGAAGATTTAGGACAAATTAAGGCAAAGAGTTTGCTGACACGGTGATAACAATTTAAAACCACGTGGTTTAAAAGCCAAGCCTTTGCAGCTACCTATTTGTTAACATCTATATGTTCAGTCATAAATAATTAGTTATTAATATTTTTTTTAATTAGTACTCGTCAAAATAAATATATCCGAGTTCTTGTACCAATATCAAATGGTACATTTTCTATTCCTTTTCTAAATATGGTGACAATTTTTATATTAAGTATACCCCACAGGAGGGACAGTACCCGCTAATAAATTAACGCATAACTTTTAGCACAGACTATTTCACTAAAAAATTGTCTCTCTAATAGCGACAAAAAGGGTTGAGAAAAATAGTGCACATCTTGGCTGTAAAGCAATCGTCATGAATATAACGCTGGAAATTTCTTTATATTAAATGTCGAATTGTATAATGCCAAAGAATATATTTAAATAACGAGGTAAGAAATCCGGTCACGCTGTTAGATAGCAGATCGACCAAATGCGAGAATATAAAAAAAAGCGTATAACTCAAAAACTTTCCATTCTTTTTCTGTCAAATTTTCAGAAATTACATGGCAGCACTACTTTTAAATGTTTAGCTGCTCACCGCTCACATTGAAGTCATGGGTTCCATTGCAATTTGATTAATACGGGGATGAGTGTAGCACGTGAATCACTTGCATATTAAAATTACTTAAAATCATCGTAGGAATTCGAGACTTAAAACAACGAACGCCTTAAAGAACAAAATGTCATTTTATTGCTGTCGATTTTTTAATACGCGTCGAATCAGTCCACAAATTAGTTTTTAACGCGAAAATTATTTTTACGTGAATATCTTTCGTCGTTAAGGTGTAGCCGTATTCGTGTAATTTCTCTTGATTGACTGGAATTATAATAATGCGTCGCATTTGTTCACAGATTCACGAAATTTCGACGCTATTCTGGTTACGATAAACAATACGAAGGTAACGAACATAAATAAATATTCTATTGTTCATTAATATTGTGTTAATGAGGGTTCCCAAGCCAGATATAAAAATTGCTGAATTAAAAAAAGATTTTAAGTGCATTTTCGGTAAAAGCTGATTAAGTTTTTATTTTTTTACTAAAAACAGAAAAATACATTTTATAAAATATATAATTCAAATTATAGTATGTTCCAGAGAGTTAAAATTGTTTTGGCCATATAAAAGTAATCTAGCGTAATATTTAAGGAATAAATATTAATTTTTTATGTAAGATTTGCATCTACCTATATCACGCTGAGAGAGATAGTTACATTCTTGAGAGTAGAGTAAGGAGAGAGCGAGAGAGAGAGGATGAAAGAAGAGAGGGAGAAAAATAGGAGGGAGAGAGAGGGAATAGGAGGTAGAGATTGGGAATAGGAGGTAGAGAGGAGGAATAGGTGGTAGGGAGGAAGAATTGGAGGGAGAGAGTGAGGGAGAACGGGGAAGAGAAAGGTGGAAGAATGGAAAGTACCTTAATTTTAATACTTAATCTGCACATATCCGTCATATTTGACGGGCAATTACTCTAGTCTCTTATATAATTTCTGATGCAAACTCATGACCGCCGAAGGACTCGAAACCACCAATGTGGTCTACAGCGCTAAAAGGTATCACATTTGTTTTAAAGTATTGCAATACAAAAACGCAATTGATTTGAAAATAAGCAGGGATAATTCCCTACTCATTCCATTGCCAGTGCCGTCGCTAGATTATTTGCCGCCCTTTGGCAAAAACCATAATGCCGCCCCTATGTAATGAAATAAAAGTTGCTATTTAATTTTTAGTTATACTATGTATTTATTTCGTCTATATAAACAAAACTGATGAGGATAATATGCATCAAATAGGTATACTCTATAAATCACTAAGTGACACAAATTAGGAACCTACATTCTACATATATGATATTTTAGTATACGTATAATCACAGTAATATAAATCGAAATATGAATCACAAATTAGGAACCTATGTTCTACATATAATATATTGTAGTATATGTATAATCACAGTAATAGAAATCAAATATTATATTTAAATAATAACTTTCCTTGCTATTCCTGCAGCAAAATCTATAAATATATCTTCTAAATTTAGGTTATATGCCAGTTCACTCTCAATTGACAATGTTGCCAGTCCTACCAATCGTTGCTCTCTCATCGTTGTTCTGAGATGGTTTGTTTATTAATTTTAACTTCGAAAAGCTTCTCTCGGCACTTGCTACACTAATTGGTATTGTTAGGAGTATTCGGAGGGCAGTTGTTATGTTAGGATATATTTCTGTAAACTAGGATTTATAAATTAATTTCAATACATCTTGTGGTCCAATTTTTGGTTCAACTAGCCTACAAAATAGGTTTAATTCTTCGCAAAGATATAGTGCATCTATGTCTGACGTATTATTAACTATAAGTAAAATTTCCAAATCACTACAGTGTTTAATACTATCTCAGATGACCAATTAATTAAAGAATTGATGTCATATAAGAATTTGAATTTTCCATTTTTTCAAATTTCTTCTATTGAATTAATTGTTGTATCTACTAGTGCAGTGGTGGCGAACCTTTTCTAGCACTCGTGCCAAAATTACCTTAATAAGAGAAAATCACAACAACTTTGTGTATACTCGTATAATATAGTGAATATATATATATATATATATATATATATATATATATATATATATATATATATATATATTACACACAGGAAGACATATATACTAAATGATTCAAATGATATATCGACAACAAAGTAAGAAATATAGTTTTTTCATGTTTATCGAATTCCCATATCTTCAAGACTTGACAAATAATATTAAACGCTAACGAAAATAGGTTGCATTAGCGGATAACGTTAACGGAGTTATCTTTGGTGGAGGTGGCACTCTCTTAGAAGAAACAAATTAGGTATCTCATGAAAAATCGTTATACGTAAAAATGATTTAATAAATGTCGTCAATTAAGTAATGAGGAAGATGAATGACATGAGCGGAGTGATCCAAGGCATCAACTTCCGTTTGACAAATTCCAATTAAAAACTTGTCAGATGTTAACGATATACTAATAAAAATGTCAAATAATAAATTTAGTGCTGATGCCAGGGGCAGATTGGGCCGCCGGCGAATAATCATAATATAACCGTATACGAAGCCACTTTTTCGCATCGTCTTAATACCTACATTAATTAGATTTCTGGGGTAATTTTTGTATGTCGCTGTGTTAGCGAGTGGCACATTTTATTTCGTTTTCCATTTTTTGGCGTGCCAACGAAAATAGTTCCGCGTGTCACCCTTGGCACGCGTGCCATAGGTTCGCCATCACTGTACTAGTGTATTGAAGAATTCACATTAGAATTTCTTTTCGGGAATATGAATATCTCTACTATTATAGTAAAATTGTGCTTTTTTCTTTCGTTTTCTAATCCTTTCTTCTGGCAAAAATTCCGCAGGTACTTGCACAGCATTAGCAAGGTCCCTAGCAGCTATTTTTACTTGAGTGTATCCATTTTTTATATTCTTTTAGGAAATTTAGAGCACTTTCTAAGGCTACCTTCTACTGCAAAATGTATGTCAAAAGTTATAGTTTGCAATTGTTTGCTTACAGGATTGATTACGCTTAAAATATCATACCATACTATAACACTACATATAAATTTGTAATTACAAATATTTTTGCTAGAGCAGATGAATCAGCTCTAGATTGTAAACCATGAGTTGCTTTTAAATTTTCGGTTTCTTTTATATCGACTAATGCATCATATAACTCTCCCAGCTGATATCGCGAATTGGTCATATTGCATCGATACGTGACTCCCAACGTGTATAGTTACGTCTTAGTAACGCTCCTTTTTCTTTTCTTAATTGTTGGAGCTTTGTGGCTATCATTATGTATAGACGTTCCTTACAGAGGAGGAGGAGGATATAGGAGGATACTAATGTTTAGGCACTTCCAGATGAGCTGGAGATTCGAAATTATTCTCTTAGGTGGGATTTTGTGCAAAACCGACTAGAAAAAACGAAAATCTTGAAAAAGTGCAACAATGCGGCCGCTAAAAATTCGCAATTGTTTAAACAAATTTTCAAGGATTATGTATTTCCAAATGTGATACGGAGCTGAAATTATTTCTAGAGGTAGAATTCTTAAAAAAACCAAATAGGGAGTATACAAATTTTGATATTTTAATTTGTTTGGCAGTTAAAAATTCTTAAAGTTTAAACAAATAGATAATTGTTTAGGTACTACAGGATAAGCTAGGAAGCTGAAATTTTCAAGTTAAGTACAAAGTAGTGCATTTGCACAAATAAACATTTCAATTTTACTATATATGAATTGAGGTGGCCGTTAGAAATTATTTAAATTTAAACAATTAGAAAAATATTATTTTACTTCTAGAAATGCTACAACTTTAAAATTTGGCAAAAATGTGTAGCATTAGTACCTCATAAGGAAGAAAGTGTAAAATTTTTAAAATTGCAACATTTGGGGATTGTTTTCAACTATTATTTTTACATGTGGGAAAAACGAAAATCGCTGCGGAGGTGAAATCTTTAGAATTAAAAGACTATTTGTAATGATGAAATGTCTGTCTGAATTAATGTTTTTTTCAAGGTGAGATGAAATGCTTGCAGTATGCAAGCACCAACTACTAGTCATTATATATAGACGTTTCTTACAGAGGAGGATATAACATATAGGATGATACAAATGTTTAGGCACTTCCAAATGAGCTGGGGTTCGAAATTTTTTTATTAGGTAGGACTTTGTGCAAAACCGACCAGAAAAAACCAAAATCTTAAAAAAAGTGCAACAATGCGGCCGCTAAAAATTCGCAATTGTTTAAACAAATTTTCAAGGTATTTCCAAATGTGCTACGGAGCTGAAATTTTTTTAGAGGTAGGATTTGTAAAAAAAAACGAAATGGGGATTATAGAAATTTTGATATTTTTCTTTGTTTGGCAGTTAAAAATTCTTAAAGTTTAAACAAATTGGTAGATGCTTAGATACTACGCCGCAAGTTAGGGAGCTGAAATTTTTAAATTATTTAGAGGTTAGCCTATGTAAAAGAATAAATATTTCAATTTATCCATAAAATTGTTATTTTGGCCGTTAAAAATTATTTAAATTTAAACAATTAGATAAATGTTATTTCACTTCTAATTTTACTATAAATTTGAAATTTGCCAGAAATGTGTGGCATTATTAACTCAATGTGGGAAAAGTATAATATTCCTAAAATTGCAAAAATTAGCGATAGTTTTAATCCATTATTGTTCCATAATGAAAAACGAAAACCTGTCCAGAGGAGAAATCTTATGAATTAAAGACATATTTCCCATGATGAAGTATTTCTCTGAAAAATTAATATTTTTTCAAGGTGAGATGAAATGCTTGCAGTATGCAAGCACCTTCTACTAGTCATTATATATCGACGTCTCTTACAGAGGAGGAGGAGGATACTAATGTTTAGGCACTTCCAGATGAGCTGGAGATTCGAAATTATTCTCTTAGGTGGGATTTTGTGCAAAACCGACTAGAAAAAACGAAAATCTTGAAAAAGTGCAACAATGCGACCGCTAAAAATTCGCAATTGTTTAAACAAATTTTCAAGGTTTATGTATTTCTAAATGTGCTACGGAGTTGAAATTTTTTAAATAAGTAGAATTCTTAAAAAAAACAAATAGAGATTATACAAATTTTGATATTTTAATTTGTTTGGCAGTTAAAAATTCCTAAAGTTTAAACAAATAGATAACTGTTTAGGTACTACGGAATGAGCTAGGAAGCTGAAATTTTCAACTTATGTGCAGAGTAGTAGATTTGGACAAATAAACATTTGAATTTCTCCATAAACAGATTGCGGCGGCCGTTAAAAATGTTTAAAATTTAAACAATTGGAAAAATATTATTTCACTTCTTGAAGTACTACAACTTTAAAATTTGGCAGAAATGTGTAGCATCAGTACCACATAATGGAGAAAGTATAAAATTCTTAAAATTGCTAAGTTTTGGGATTGTTTAAATCTATTATTTTTACATAAGGGAAAAACGAAAATCGCTCCGGAGGTGAAATATTTAGAATCAAAAAAATATGTGTAATGATGAAATATGAAAAATGAATGTTTTTTTATGTTGAGATGATATGCTTGCAGAATGCAAGCACCAACTACTAGTATCCAATATCGGAAGGCTATGGTTTGAGTTTATTTCTGTTTGTAAAGTCTAAAGTTTTCTCGCTGTTTCTTAAAATATTTATTATTATGTAAGTTTTTTGGAATTTTTAGAAATATTACAGATATGGAGAAAGTCATGCGGTGGCCACATCAGATTTTTCAAAGTAAGGGTCGTGATCCAGAACTGGGTCGCGAGGCTCATGAAGATAATCTGAGCATATACTTATAATCAATTGAAATGTATAAAAAATGATAGAGAACTTAATGATCTTATTATATAAATACCCATCTTTTAGTACTAGTTACTTTTCATCAAGAGTCAATAAAAACTCAATTCATAACATATTTTCTGCATGTTGCCTTCCATTCGACTGGATCGCGAATCATTCAACTGGGTCCCGATACAAAAAGTTTGAAAAACTTACTAGAACAGCGTTGACCAAAATTTCGTGGTTGGCCACACTTGTAGCGAACGAACCACCATATTCGCTACATAATACCAAATATATATATGTATATGTATATATATATATATATATATATATATATATATATATATATATATTCATTCATTCGTGTTCTGTCTTACGACAGGTCCTACCAATTAACTAATTAATTGGTTTTGACTAGGGAATATACATACACGGTGTGGTGGTTTCCCGTTGCCTTCCACACCGGACACACACACAGAAGGGAGGAGGGAAACCCGGTGCCGGCATTTGCCTGCTCTTGCGAAGAACACCAGGGGGGCCAACGGCTTAACGTCCCTTCCGAAGGACGGAACAGCTGAATTTGCGCGGTCTCCTCAAACCACGCAAACAGGGGGCCGGATGACCTTGAGAAAAAATCCTACTCGCGCAGGATTCGTACCCGATGACTTTCAAGCATCGGGCGAGTAGCAGCCAGCGTCCTAACCACTACACCACCGGCACCCCATATATATATATGTAATATTAATAAGAAAAATGCCTGACCTTTTAAATAGGCTTTCAATTGTATTATTTAGTATTAACTATAATTTTTAGATATTATTTATACAAAAAAGCATAAGTGGTATCATTAATATACTGAAAAATGGAAATATCGTAATAACAAAATCCACTTGGTAAGGCTCCATCTTGTAAATGAAAAAATAAAATAAAAATAATTATATATTTCCACTGACAAATTTATTATGACCGGTTTCGCCTGTTACAGCATCATCAGGTGTTGTCATAAATTTTTAGTGGAAATATACAATTTTATTTTTTCATTTACAATATCGTAATAGATATTATTGTTAAAATTTTAAACTTGCAGTGTGTCACTTGGCAAACCTTTTCTTTCACCGATCTCATGCATATCGACAGAAACCTTTCAGAAATACAATGAAACTCAATGAAATTGTCATTGGTAGGCTCTCTCCAGACAGGTCCGTGATTATTTTTAGTTAAACCCGATTTTCCACATACGCATGCTTACCATAATCTTCTTCATTTCTTGAGAACTCGATTCTAAGACGTCTTTAATTATGCTCTCTCTTCTCAGATACACTCCGATCAAGTTCGTCTTCCTCTTTCTTAAAATCTGTAAAATCACTCGATTCTCTCCTATTTTTCTTAGTATTTCCACGATATTCATCCTATCTGTCCATATTATCTTCCGCGTCATTTTCCATGCCCACATTTCTAAGCTATCCAAGTATTTTATATATTTTTCCTGACAATGAGTGTCAATGATTTTCTCCATACAAAGCATTTTATCGATTTCTTATGCTATCTTCCTTTTACTTTCGCTATTCCAGTCCTTATTTCATCTGTATGGTTGGAAAAATGTTTTGGCTAGCTAATTTAGTATAATACACACGCTCGCTCACAAACGCATGCAAACACTCTCTCTCTCTAAAACACACACACGCACACACACTCCCTCCCACACACGCGCTCGCACGCATAAACACTCAAGCTCATACATGCAGCCTACGTATGCGCTCTATCACGCAAAAAATACACGAAATCGCTGAAAATAGTTTCTTCCTCCTGAAAGCGATTTTTGCTTTCGCTAATCTAGTCCTTATTTCATCGGTGCATTTTTCATCTCTTGTAGTGATGATTCCTAGGTATTTACAGTCTGAAACTTGTACTAATGGCTTTACACCAGTCACATTCGATTTTTCTGTATTTATTTCCATCCCGTATTTTTTACCTATTATAATTTTTTCGAATTCCTTTTCATTTTTTGCCAGAAGCAATAGATCTTCAGCATATTTTACTGTTCTTATAACCCTTCCTCCAATCTTGAAATCTACTGTGTCTGAACTTTTTTAATGTGCATGTATTGAATAGGACTGGCGATAGGCAACAACCTTGTCTTACTCCTCTCATGATGTTCACTCCTCTGCTATCAACTTTCTCCAATTTGATCTTTACAACTTGATTCACGAATAGATTCCTGATCAGTCTCCTGTAGTGTTTCACCTATATCTTTTGATATCTTCATCAGCATAACCCAATTTTCACTACCAAATGCCTTATGCCAGTCGATGACATACACAATGATCTTAGCTACACTCTATTGCCGTTTCTGATATGGTTATGTATATTCCGATAGCATCTCTGGTTCCTCGACCTTTTCTGAAACCGTATCGGTCTTCTTAAGCCTTTTTCTCTTGCCTTTTATAAAGAATTCTTGTGATGATCTTCGACACATGCGATTATAGGCTTATCGTTTTGTGGTTTTTACAGCGTATTTCCTTCAGCTTCTTCTTTGGGTGATCATTGTTAATTCTAGGAAATCCCGAGGCTACTCTTATAAAGAAAAAAATATATATATGTATGTATGACTGATGAAGGATATCAACTCGCCACAGGCCTGTGGCTGATTCGCCACATAGGGCGAGTGACGAAAGGATTGAACAACGCTGCGCTAGAACTAAACGACTAAACTAAACTAGAACTAAAATGAATGCAGTGCTGGTTGTCTCCGGTGAGCCTAGGAGCCGAGAGAGAGGGTAGATTTTTCATGATTTACTGCTTAGCCGCACTTGATATAAAGTATTTTTTCACTATTACAGTATTTAAAATTGAATTTCGTTTCAAAGTATTTTTGTTTGCAACTGAAATGCATAATAGGATGGATTCATGTGCTATGATTTTTATTATTTCTTCTAACGATAAAATGTTTTTATAAAGAATAACGTCAATCATCGAAGTGTATTTTTAGACTTTCTTGCATTGTTTTGTTGATATTCTTATTTGATAGTATTTATCACATTCCCAGTAATGCATATCAAAAATTGCCATCCGTCTGTATATTCTAAGAAACAGTTTGAAGAATTCTGAAGACTTTTCCGGCTGTATGTCGCATCAGGTCAAAGTTTTTCCGATAACGCGCCAAGCAATGTTCTTTTTTAAACAGTTTAAACATCGCTTCATTTGTTTGATACTTGAAAATGTTGCATCATATTTATGCTTATAAAGCCAAGTGGGAAGGATATATCTTTGACCTTACGGCCTCTCAGTATCACATTTCAACCTTAGGTCATTAAGTGATTCACCGCCCTCGTATTCTTTTGATAAAATTTTAAAACCAAAGTGCAATATTTCTGCTCTTTACTCGTATCGAGCACGAGGGTGATTAATGCTGAGCTCGTGGCTAGCCGTTGGACACAATGTTGTGCGACTAACGTTCGCCAAAGAGGTCGAAGGAGTGACTTTTGCGATTTCGAACATGAAGTGCTCTACCGTTTGGCCAACAGATGCTTAAACTCGATTCTTAGAATAAGATCAATCGAATTTAATGCCAGTCTTTGCTGGAATTTTGTTTTCTCTTGTGTGTTTCTCCTTATCTCGTTTTAAACTTTTGTTTCTCTTTAGATCTTTTGGTCATTACAATCATTGCATTTCCATATGCGTATTTACACGAGTAAGATGATAAGTTTCCTCTTTGAATCAATAGTTAAGAAATCTAATCGTGTTCACTCGTCTGTTCATTTTAGGCGCATAGAGAATTTTTCCCAACCATTCCGATATTCACCGTAATAAACAGTTGTAAGCTTAAGCAAAGTCAAAGGAATCAACGTTTCGCCGTTTGGTCAGATCATTTTTGTATATCGCTCAAAAAGTATTCTCGATTGCTTAGGATCTCCAAAGTATTTTTTAACCTGACACGTTTACTCTGTGTCCTGTTGAAAGACCGCGCCAAAGAAATTTAGGTAACTTTTCCTCTTAAAAAATTTACTGAAACGACAGTTTCCTTTAAAAATGCGTGTGCAGGTGTATTATTTCATACTACTTGATTAGAGGCTATAAAGTTTTAGATGTATAAAAAATAACCTTTGATCCTTCCCATGTACATGCATATTAGCTTTTGATCGTTATTATACGCCATTAAATTAAAAAAATAACACACGAACATTTTATTGCTTTCATGAAAAGTTTAGGTGACGTTAATAGTGCTAATTAGCAGTCCTTTTACTCTCGATTTTTTCGTCATATGCCGCAATATCGGGTGTTGTCGATGTCAGTGGCATATTGAAATTACTTGGCGTGGATTATTTTCTTTGCTTACTTGTCGAAGGAAATCTGGGAAGAGAGGAAAGAGGCAAAGAAATTGAAAGAAAAGTGTTTGTATATATTTTAAAATATACGAATGAGAATTGATATGGTAGATTGGAGGATGTGAACTGGAACCCTCGGAACTACTCACTGAATAATAATTATTATTCTTTCCCATATATGGGACAGTATTAACTCAACCGGCCGCTTTTTAAATCGAAGATATATTCCAACGTTTGAAATTGTCGCGGCAGACATTTTCGAACAAAAAATAGCGCATTGTAATTTTTCTGGTTCCACAGTGCGGTAGTTTTCTCTAAAATTGCGCCAGAGCGATCGTGCGAATCGCGAAGCTGCTTAACGGTAGCATGCGTGTCCATGCGCGTGACTAATAATATGCAGCTACAATTATGTTTTCCTTTATGATTACAAAAAAAATGCCGCGGCGCGCCAAGGATTCATTGGCGTCCAACCGGTTGCGAAGCACTCCACGAGTCACCGAGATCAGTGACTCGAGACCACCCGACAGTGTGAATTGCTACTCTAGTTTTCAACGCCGGTTAACACGCGTGCGTCGAAACATCACGAGTTCGCGCGAAAGAGCAGGCGGGGCAAGTCTGGCAGTAATACCACCTAAAATTGAATCCGCGCGCAAAAAATTCCAAATTAGCTAACTACTTAGTATTCCGACGAGTTGAAAAATGGAACTCCAAAGCGACCGTAGGGGTCTCTTTTATTTATTTTTCCAAATTTTAAGCCTTAAAAAAAAAAACTTGGAACTTTCGTAACCCTCCTCAACAGAGCGGCCATGCTCCCGATCGCTTTTCGACCGCGGACCTTGCACCGCGCGGATTGAAAGTGCCCTATTCCGATACACTAGCTTGTGTGACTATGTGTGTCTCAAGAGAGGGTGACGTTTGGGGTGTGCTGATTGTGGAGAAGGAAAAAGTACGAATAGACGACGGTCGCGTTAATGCTATTCCCTCAGTCCATCATTTACCTGCTATGTTCTCCTTCTTTCGCTCCTCCTCTCATCCCTCCCTCTTTCTCCCCCTCTATCTCCATCCCTCTCTTCCACCCCTCTCTCTCTTTCTCTCCTACATCCCTCTCTTCCATCCCTCTTTCTCCCACTCTTTTTCCATCTCTCTCCTTCCTCTCTCTCTCCTCCATCTCTCTCTCCCTTATCTCTTTCTCTCCATCTCTCTCCTTCATTCCTCTCTACCCTCCCTCTTTCTTCCTTCTCTCCATCCCTCTCTCCTCCATCCCTCTCTCTCTCTCTCCTTCCCCTCTCTCCTCTCCGTCTCCCATTCCTCTCTCCCCTCCGTCCCTCTTTCTCCCTTCCTCCTCCCCATCCCTCCCTCCCTCATCCCTCTCTTCCCTCCCTCTTTCTCCATCTCCCTCCATCTCCTCTCTCTCCCTCTCCCCTTCCTCCCTATCCCCTTCTTCCCTATCCCCTTCTTCCCTCTCCCCTTCCTTCTTCTCCCCTTCCTTCTTCTCCCCTTCCTACTTCTCCCTTTCCTCCCTCTCCCCTTCCTCCCTTTCCCCTTCCTCTCCTCTTCCTCCCTCTCCCCTTCCTCCATCTCCCCTCCTCTCATCCTCTCTCCCTCACCTCTTCCCATCTCTCTACCCCTTCCCATCTCTGTACCCCTTCCCCTCTCACTACCTTACCTCTTTCACCTCCTCTCCCCTTCACTCTCCCTCTCGATATCTCTCTCCCTCTTCCTCTTCAATTACTTCCCCTCTTCCCTCATCCTCTCTCCCTCTTTCTTCCGTACTCTTCCTTCTCTCCCCTTCTCCCTCTCTCCCACCTTCTTTTCATAACCCGACTCTCTCCGTCCTCCCTCCCTCTCTTTCTATTCTCTCCCCATCCATCCCATCTCTATTTTCTCCTACCCCTCAGTCCTCCTCCTTCTCTTTCTTCATCTCTCTCTCTCTCCCCATCCACCCCCCCCCACCCTTCCCGCCCCCCCTTCCTTTCCCGCCGTGAGATATAATCGCCTCGAACTTCGACCGTCCGATCCCTCTGACCCCCAGATTTGTTTTTACGACGCTTTTTCCTCGTTCGTTCTCACAGTTCTCTCCCTCTCAACCTCTATCCCCAACCCTTAAAATCATTCCCGTCGTACCTCCATTTTTTTCCAACCGGATTCTTTCTCTTTCGTTTTCTTTGCTCGGGTTTCTCCGAAAAATCTCGTTGGCAGAATGGTAATTCAGAGATCGCCCCCGTGAAAGCACCGCATCGATTGGATTTATAAGGTTCCCCAGGTGGGTGATATGAGGTTAGGGGAGGCGAAAGTCGGAGGGGTGGGTTGGAAGGGGTTGATGGAGGTCATCACGTCCCGACGCCATCGTTTCTTATGTCGGTAGTCACGTGGGCGGCACGATCCCGTCGATTGTTTGTAGGAAAGTGGGATTCCCCCCAAAAAAATGGAGGGGTTGTTGTAGTTCAAGTCGATAAAAACTTGGTATTTTTTCTCGATTGCGCTTTTATTTGTCTTGAAGACGTATTATACCTTTTCTATGGTAATATCTGTTATATATTCCCAATAGTTTAATGCGGTAAATGCAGATAGATGTTCTACACGCAAAAATAAAGGATGGATGAATAAAATAATGACGCAAGGTTCAGGTTCATCCGAAATTTCGTTAACGAACATTTTTGATCATGATTTCACGCTAACTTTCGATTCTGATGTTTTATTCAAGTTCAAAAATACCATAATTTCTTAAAGTTCAAACACATGTCACCACAGAAATTGTAGTACGAAAGTAATTCCTTACAATAAGTTACAATTTCTTAGCCTATGGCTATTTTATTATGTCTTCGTTTTTTAGCTTCTTATTTAAATTATTCTTTGTTGCTTATTGAAATTGAAAAATTATCTTTGTTAAAAAAGCCTGTTCTTGTTTATATTTTGATTTTGTGTTAAGAAGTAGCTTCAGACTTTCTCTTCTATTCTGCTAGCGGAACGAGAACTAGGAGCAAACAAAGCTTGCAAGATGATACGAAGGAAGTATAGTTTATCGTAATGCAGAAAATTGTTTATATTGAACTTTTGGATTTAAAACGAGTTGATTTATCAACGAGAAAAGCATACATCTATGGCACGTAGACTGAATCAGAACAATATACCGGCATCTAAACCAAGAAAAAATTATGCAACTCCTCAAGAAAGTTTTATTAACATGAAATATAGTTCACCGTGCTGTTACGCGATCAAGTGCATAAGTTTTCAAATGAATGGTTGTTAGAAACACGCAAAGAACAGGTGGGAAGAAGAAAGAATAAGTAGTGGCGTTTGTAATTTTTAATTTTGGTAATCGCTCAAGTTTATCGGTTGCACTTATTTTTCTTATCAAAATATATAAAGATTAACGTGATAAATCTTTATTGCGACTGAATATTTTCTTCTGTCGGGAGTTATAATTGCTGTTGTCATTGAGCATCAATTAGTTCTTGCGTAAACATAAACACTTCTTATTCTCATGTATGTCGATTTCGTGGCTTTGTTTGATAAAGGACATGACTCACGGTCGCGGATTACAATAAAAGAAACGCGAGTATTGATTAGGCTATTCGAGATAAATACATTTATTAATTCCTTATTTCAAAATATTTCAGATAAACGAACTCATATGCGTGATTATAAAGGCTTCATCATCTTTAGATAGTCCAGCCTTCATAAAATGTCATGCACGATCAATTAAAATTTTACTGCATGTCCGTAGGATTCGTTATCTTTTACCTGTCAACTGCGGCATTTGTAATGTGCATAACAAAGATTAATAATTTTTATTCGAATTACTCATAACGAAATTTTTTATAATTAAACATATTGAATAGGGCTTTCTATTCGGATTATTTCAAATGTTGTTTTGTTTTTCTCAAAAGAAAATGAAGAAACCCCACCACTCTCAGCTCTCTATCGTTCGTTTTAATCACCTATTTGTTCGCTCTGTTTATACTTCTTATCGGTCAAATTACTACTGGTTCTGCTACATAACGCTCATAAGATGGCGAAATAAATGTCATTCGGATGAAAACATTTTAATGCGTTTTCAATCCACTCCTTTGAGTTAACTATAAAAGTTGCTTTTCTATTAACAATACAATTTATCTGCCTCTTCCGTGTAGATTTTCGATCGATTGTGTGCTTTTGTCATTGGATGTTCTATCAATATTAATTTATCATAACTGATTTTTTCCTTCATGGATCATTGCTCGAGTGGAGAGGATGCATGGGTAATGGTAAATATACATTTGTTTACACTTATTCATATTTCTCAATATTGATCGCAAAGAATTTTTATCATAGCCAAATGCTCTCATAAATAAAAGAATAAAATTAAAAAAAATGTTTTTCTTCGATCGCAAGTAGATATTTTGAAAGGTACTTTATAGAATGGAAAAAATCTTCTTCCACGCTCTAATTTTTTAAAAATAATGTTAATTATGTTAATGTTATTATTCATTTCATACAGACTTATTTCGCTACCGGATCCGATTGTATCTCACGCAGTCAGATGGTAGCGACTTTTTATGCAAAACCTTAGATAATCTTTTAGGATTTTGACTTTCGGATGTATTACTCTGTGCTTAAACCTCTATTCAAGCTGGATCCGGGCTCTTTTAATGTAGACCGGAAGGTAATGTGCGATATTAACGATTCCTTCGATAGTCGGTACGAAGTTACCAATATCCTTTCACTCGTAGCGTGTCGGTTGGTTATGCTCGACACGAGCGATTAATTCCATCCTCTCTCTTTCTTCTTCTCAGTGTTCGAGTCCTTGGAAGCGAATGGGGTTTCGGAGAATTAACAAATGATTCAATTAAAACCGTCCATTCGACCTCCGCTTCCCGTGAAATATGTTTTCCATACTAGAGCGATTTTTTTATTTACGGCTGCGCGTTATCCCTTCCCCCATTCTTCCGCGTATTTTCCTCTTTCGTAACGCTTATAATCGTGGAAGAACAATGGATTTGCATTTTTTTTCCTCCTTGACATAATGACGTGATGTCACTCATCGTTGGAACGAAATTAAAAAACCATGTTTATAAAAAAGTTGGGAAAACCATATGGGAATTTCGGCTACAAAGCAATCGGCCTTAGCGGTGGTTCACCGAAAGTGCATCTGATTTTTTCCAAACTTTTTACGACTATCGGAGAAACGTAGTGTGTATTTTGATTTGATTTAAGCAGTAAGGTGAGTTCAATAATTCTTTCTCCAAGTGCCAGTTATGACTCATTGACGACGAAATTTTCGTCGCAAGAACATACATAATGAAAATGGAAAAATATCCGACAATCTATTTTTAGCGTATTTTTTTAGTTAAATAAAAAATAATTTTATTATTAATCGACCGGGAACATATGAGGGGAGATTAAAAAACGCACTGGAAATTAATTCGTGTATAATCAATGTGCGATGTGCATGAAAACTTTATCTCATGCTATACAAAGTCTCTCTTGTATCAGTAAGGAAATGAGAAAGTTAAACAGGCCCTCATGACGCGCAATTTTGATTGTGCCTAATTTTGCACTCAGCTCATAAAATGCCAGTAATTCAGGTTAAATACCTCGTTTTCTTGCATATAAACCATCGATATTTTTTACAGCGAGTGAATGACATATATTCATAAGGTTAGCGCTCAAAATGTCGAGAACTTATGCGGAGGAGTAAGGATTGATGCTTATGCCTCACAGTCAGTTTATGAAAATTCCACAGCGAAGACCCTCCTTTGTCACGACTCCCAACCACGGCAATTCTCTCTGGATCGTCCTAATATCCAGATGCGTAATTCACGAAGTTCGTTCGAACGAGAGACGTCCCCTCATCACATCCTCCTTTCATTATGGGCTGATTCATTACACAATATCCCTTAGTGAGGAGGAGATGGGAGGGGGAATTGTCCGAGGCACAAAGGTCCCTAATCGGGCGGGAGTTATTTGATGTCCACTGCCGTTGTCGTTACGTATTATCTCCACCTCTCTATTTTCGTCCCCGGAAGGGAAAGGAAGGACTTCGCTCTGACGTTGCGCCCTCAGGGGCTATCGCGGAAAGGGATTGATCTGAGCGGGCTCTCTCGCTCTCCCTCCCGCGACAATATACGATTTTGCGATCCGAGGTCTATCTGCCGCTATAGTACAGTGGTGTATGGCGGAAAGAGAAGGGGGAAGTTTGACGGTGTTAAGATCGGACAATGGTGTCCTCTTGAGTGGACCGCGTAATTGAAAAGCCGAGTGGGTGTTCTCGTACTGCGGGGAAAGGGTTTGTTTTTTTATGTTTTGCCATTCAAAAGAGAGCGTGGGTCGTGGTAAACAGTTGGGTTTTTTATAAAACAACTTTTGCCCCGCGAAGCCTGCGGGGGAAAGGTTTTCAACGGAACGAAACGGTTATTTTGGAGAGAGTTTTATTTATTTATTTATTTATTTTGTCCGCCAGAGACTGAATTATCGGGGTTTGTTATCTCGTGCGGGTTAGTACAACGCTCTCGCTTAGCTATATGAAATTGTTTTTCTTTTGTCCATCCAACAAGGCTTTTATGTATTAGGGAAAGTAGCTGATGCGGTCTTTTAATTAGAATGTCTATTTGATGGGCCAACGAGTGTATAAGTTTAAGGTCGTCAAATTTAATTTAGAAGAAATTAGAAAAATGGGTAACAGATGAGATATATGACTGCCTTATTGGATGCGAAAGAGAACTTTGATTTTATTCTTTAGATCCGAAAATATAAATATAATGATAAATTCGTATAATAATCAGTGATTTAAACAAGATTAGCTAACAGATTTTGATAAAAATTCAGTTTAAAAAATTATTTTATTTAGGAAAAAATCACCTTGAATGTTAAAAGGAGGATAAATTGAAACTCTTTATGTTATCAAGCAGTCATTTTATCTTTGACATGGGATACCTCGAGAAATGTTATTCCCGAGGATGCAAAACTCTTAGCTTGAGAATAACAAATATATAAACTGGTTTTTCGTGTATTAACTGGCTTTATCCCAAAGTTTGAACGCGGGAAATTATTTCAGTCCGAGTTGATTCGTTTTATCAATAGAATGAAATAATTAGCCTTATTCCTGTCATTCCATCTTAGAAATTTCTCCATACATCATATATCCGCACCAATGTATGACAATGACTACGAGACCATCCTCCTTTAGACATTCCTATGGGCGTGTTCCAGCCATGGTTTAAGCGTGCCCGTAGCGTCCCACCGGTGGAAATCGCAACGATCACGTAGCATACTCTTTTTTCGATCCGATAAATACACGTTTAGACTTTGTGGATAATGTTGTATTAAAAAGAAAACAATCAAAGAATTTTGCGCAAGTTTGACTTGTAAATATTACGCGGGTGGAAAGGATGTGTAAAACGAAGCAAAAATCCGGAAGCATTCGACTTATTATGTTAATAATGTCGGTAGTTTCTGTAGATATGTAATTTTTTTAATCAATAAGAATTTTTATTCTAGTGATTCGAATTTCATCGGAAAAGCCTTTAAAGTGATATCTGTATCATAAAGTTCCTTTCGCCGGAATAATCCGTTCCGTATCACGCGGTGCGTTCGTGTTCTTCCTGGAATCTCCATCCTTGGCTCGTCTTTGTCTTCTGTTTCGTGTAAGCATATCTTGAAGACCGTTTATTTTTGCGGCATTCAGACATAATTACTATAAGGTTTCCGACAATCCAATCTTTCGGAAGCTCGCTTTCCAAGAATTTTAAATAGAGCATACGGTCCTTCTTTGAAAATAGCCGATATAGAGATCGCTTGTTTAATCCTCTGAGCTGTACGATGTTGCGTCTATTAATCGGACCAGAACAAATTCGATAAAAAAAAGGCATTCGCTTTTTAACCTTTTCGCCGACCCATATTTTATTAAGTACTTTCATCGGTGCCGCCATAAAAGATGATTCACGTGAATACGATGAATGTCATAAAATTCATCGGTGAAAGAAATCTGAATTACGAAATTTATAATCTCGCTTTGCTTGTTTCTGTGCTAAGGCATTCTGCGAACGATACCGTATTTCAGCTCGTTGCTATAATTATGACAGCTGCCGAGGTGTTGCAATGGAAGGAGTAATGAATTGAACAAAAATTCTCCATTGTGCACATAAAAATAAAAAGACACAACGCAAAAATATCAGCATACGAATCGGTCATAAGATGAACGTAAAAGCTTAGTAATAGATTGAAACATATATCAAAGAGAAGTAATGTTGAAATAGTTAATTAGCGTGGAAATGTTCGTAAATAAATTAAATAAACAAAAAATCTACTTTGAATACCCTGTAAATACAAGAAACTGTAGCTATGTACGAATTTTGGTTTAATCCCGAGTATCAGCATGAATGGCATGATTTCCCATACAGATCCCATCTACTCACGATTGACTATAAAGGTATACAGAGTGTGTCGCCGCGTGGCGCCATGCGTCTCCTACAGTGTTAAATAGCGCTGTATCCATGGTTATGGATAACTATTTAAACATTCTTAAATTCTCTTTTCTCCTAATTTTGAAACGGTCGA
This sequence comes from Tanypteryx hageni, assembly GCA_028673005.1. Classification (NCBI taxonomy): domain Eukaryota; kingdom Metazoa; phylum Arthropoda; class Insecta; order Odonata; family Petaluridae; genus Tanypteryx; species Tanypteryx hageni. Next base: position 154,839,309 of record CM054113.1, on the reverse strand, counting down.
ATGTAAGAAATCAGTTAAAACATTTCTTAGCGGATGAAATGCGCCTGTTTTATGGTCAATTATTTTATACCTATTGGAGTTATCAGCGGATATGATAACAATAATAAGCTCACCTCGTCAACACAAAATGTAATTGTTTTTCAACTTTAGCCGTCATGTCGCGACATCGTACATCAACTCAGAACTTTCACGCCTTAAATCACCGCTTCCCAATCGTCTTACATGAGATAGATTTACGAAGAAAACATCCCGGAAAAAAACAGCGCGTTATCTACTACGAGGAACGTATCAATGTACTCTGTGTACATACATCGGAAAGACGTATTAGTCGCTCGGAATTTTCCCCATTAGATAAATAACGAGCGTTGGCATGTTTTTATTTCGGCTTCCGTGGTTTTCTCGATAGTTGTATCTCCGTTTATTTTTTAATCTCGCCCTGAACGCGTCGCGTGTTCGACTATCGCCTTGCAGCGGTGGAGTTGTATGATTGGAAGAAAACGGTTTCATTATGTCTCCACCTTCTCAGATGACTCTTTTAAGTACTGCGTAGTCGGGGGTTCGATTAGATAAGGGAACGTGGAAGGGGGATCGAAGAAGGTGTTTCCAAGGTGGCGCGCCGACTGATAAAGTTTCCTCTTTATCTGTATCTCGAATGAGCGCAATCATGCTCGTTTTCACGCCGATGAGGACTTTTCTCTGATAGGAAATGCGTGTTTTCTTTCTAATTTGGCTCTTTTAATCAATATTGTCGGGTATCTTTGCTCCGTTGCGTTTGCGGTGACGCATGTTGGAAATATTCTCAGATTAATGATCTTCCTTCTCCTCCTTTGGCACGCGATGGCCCAAACAAATGTGCGAGTCATGATGGTTTTCCCCAGATTTTTGTTTGCTGCGCGATCTCTGATAGGGTGGCAATAATAAACGCGCAGTTTCGCGAGTCGTACGAGGTCTCGCTCGATAATGTTTATTGTCAAACTGTTTGTCCTATCGAAAGAAATGATTAACAAATGGTAGCTTCATTTTCCTAGGGTTGTGTAGAATTGTAAAGTTAAAATTATTTATAAACCTAGTGACGTCATTATACGACAAAAAGTAATCCATTCAATAATTAATTAAAAATGTATATTCATACTCTTACACATGTTAGGTTTATAATCTAATGACTATTGGGTTATGATACTATATACTACATTGCTAAAACGGGCCTTCCTGACGCTCTCCGATTTTTTCAAAAAAAGGGCTCACCCTGACAATATTTCTTCTGCAGTGTTATATAAGGCATTAAAGCAGTGCTGGAAAACGTTACGCGTAACGTAACAAAATAACGGAATTACTTTGGATTAACGTAACGAAAAACGTTCATGAAATTTTTCAAATAGCTGTTACTAAAAAACGTAACGAAAACGAAAAAATAAATTTCGTTATTTCGTTAACAGACGGTAAAGGGTTATGTTCTAGTGGCATTCGTCCCAGGCGGCGTGTCTTGAGCAATGGAAAGTGGCCTAAAATCCCTTTCCCCGGTTTTGATTGTCCTCCGCTGCGCCAGTTTTGCCGCCTTGTCGCTAAAGAAACGCTATCCTGACCACTACCGATTGTCCTTTGGGTTTTATTTCCATTGGTGAAAGGAATGGTTCACTGGTGTTAATCCTTCTCCAGAAAGCACGAGATAAGGATCGTGGAGGATGAGGAAGGAAGCTTCAATAAATGTGCCGCTTGTAGTTAAGGACCTCTACCATTCCCTATCCTCCGCCACAGTGTCTCGTACTTCAAAAACATTCTTTTAGATATTACACCGGAGTTGGTTTTTCCTCTTTTAAAGGTCGATGCTCTGCAAGTAATTTAGTGTGGCGGCTTTCTTCGTCATTATATTAAAAATGCCGTTTTATATACCATCTGAAGACAGCAATGTCCACCATCTCCATAGGAAGGGAGTATCTGATTGTATAATGAATTAGGATAAACTCAGTAGCGCCTAATGCAATGTTGTTTTACTTTCTTATCCCTTATTTGCAATCTAGTGCCCATAAATTATAATAATGTTTTAAATTTAATTCTATTTTATGAAACCTCATACAATGTCTAAACTTTTACGCTTCTGCTCGTTTTCCATTTCTCTATAACCCACACGTATCCTCCTGCAGTCTTACTCCTCCCTCAGTTTACATCACACTTGTTTGCTTCCCTCCCGGTGCTCTCACTTCCCCCCTCTCTCTTCCCCCCCTCTCTCTTCCCCTATCCATTTCCTCTATCTTTCTTCCCATTCCTCCATCTCCTGTTTTTTATTTCAAACTTTTTCATCTTTCTTGTTCTTGCTGTAAATAAGGACAATTTTGGTCATTATAGTTTTCAAAGCTAGCATCAAAATAATGCTCTGAAAAAACATTTAATCGTGCATTTTACCGTAATTTTCAGAATGGAAAATAGGCTTATTCTTTCGTCGTTCAGTCTTTCTGTTCCCCTGCTAACTTTTGAACCGATTGACCGATTTTCATGGTATTTGGTGGATATCTTTGATCACTGGGGACGGCCTTTCGAGGAAAAATTTTTCTGACATTTGAATGCGCGAGTTCGATTCCAGAAATTTTCCTCTCATTCGGTTTACATAATAAATGTGAAATCCACCATGCAGTACCTTTTTCTGTGTGTTAAAAGAAGGGAATCGGCGAGATGTACTATTTTCTGCGAAAATAAATAAAGATTTCTATTTTTATCATAGAAATTTGCTTATCTAACGTATTTATTTAAATTCCACGTATGCAAGCGCAAGTAGAAGAAAATGTTTAAATTTTAAAATGTATTTATTCAAATGCAAAATAAAAGAAGTATTAAAAATTAATATATAAAGTATATTACACGTGACGTTGAGATATGGCGTTCGCGATTGAACGTCTTTTAGTTATAGCGGGAGCGAGAGCGCGCTGGTGAAAGCGAAGAAAGATCGCGTTGGGATTCGCGATTTATGGTCCGGTTGCGGCGGTACGCGACAATATCCTTTATCCTCATTTTATTAAATACTAGCTGAAACGCCCGGCTTCGCTCAGAAAAGATTTTTATTGTTTATTATTTTCATTGATATATCATTTTTGATGTCATATTACAATAAAACTAATACAATAAATTTTGAAATTTACTTACTTTCGCTGTTGGGTACCCCAAGTTTACCAAACGTTCCCCATTCCTTAATTACGCAAGCGATGTTTACGTTAACATTTACTATTTTATGTATTGTAAAGCTTTATCATTAATATAATTACGCATTAACGTCTTACTTAATATTCATATGGATAGATGCACCGAAGCCTTTAAAGCAGTAATAAAATTATGTGGATTATGTCAATATTATTTGCCAAAACGTAAACAATATCTTGGTTACCGATCAAATGTAAGTAGATGTATCGATGTATGTTGCGATAAATCTGTCAATGTTAATGGTAAAAGATAACAATGTTCTAATATTCCTTAAAAATCATTTGACACACTTTAAAAGTATTCATAGACTATATTTAGGCATGAATCCATTTGTACCCTTTATCTTGGCGTTGGCTATTCTTCCTCCACGGCGTGGATTTTCCCTATCTCCCTTTGAAGAGGACAACAATTAAGAAATTTAGCTTTGTTGCCGCCTGGAAAATGGTGATCTAAACCGATAAATTTTGCGCTTAAAGGTGAATGTCGAGCGAATTGGCATGTAGTACGACAAAACATAAAGAGAATTAAAATACTCAGTCTTTCGTGCATAAAATAAGCCATTTTTCGTGATCGTAAGTTAATATTTAGGTATATACATACCCACATCAGTGAAGGGCTGCATGGCATTTTGGGGCTTCTCCACACCATTTCCCATGCATTCTTATGGAAATAGTATTTTGTTGACCCCATGGGGTACAAGATACCCTACGGTGTGCAAACCTAGACCAAGTTCTTCCTTATGTCCATAGGATACACACATGGACACACATACACACACACTCTAAAATATATATAAGATTATGTATTTTTCGATCCTAAAAATTTTTATTCATAACTATCGAGCATAAATCTTATCAAAATGATAAACTCTGTAATCAACTGAAACTAAAGAATTTCTTAAATTGGTTCTTCATTTTTATCAACTGCTTTGGAAATAGACTACAAACTAAAAAAATCATATGCACGTAGTCAGATCCCACTGAAAGCATTAAATTAAAGATTTCACAATAATTTTACTATTAATTTAAATTTAATGGGATTCATTTCGTCACGACAGCAATTGAATACCCGCATTTTTAAAGATTCCACATTTTTCTATTTTATCCGAAAACTTGCCTTCATTCATGGCAATTTGAAGTTCTTTCAAATTTCTTCCTACAAATAATTTACTGTATTCTTTTATATACAAAATAAGGCTATTCCTGGATTAATATCTCAAATCTAACTAATCTTGAAATTTAATATTGTAAACCCATGCATGATTTCCATGTATTTCTTATGGGGGATATGAAAAGAAAGAACAACATCAAAAATGAGCGCTAAAGAGGACAAATATTGGAATTTGGGCAATTCTCTTTAGTTTTAGATGATGACCGATTATTCTACCAAATTTTAGGTCTGTAGCAGGAGCATGCTTTCCGAGTTACAATCGGTGCAACCGACCGACGGGTTCCTTTTATTATCTTTAATTACGGGTCCCAGGGTTCTCAGTGTACTTTTTGTGTTACCTATAAAAAAATTCTAATATAGGAAATAACCGTTACAACACTAATATTTTAGTGTTAAGTTTATTAACTTGAATATAAAATTTTTTATATGAAAATCCGAATTTTCATACATGATCATTAAAAACTAAAAATGTGCCGAATACTTTGAAATCTTAAAATCGTTCCTGATCTGCAGCATATATTTAGAAGTGCCTTTAAATTAGTATTAGCACGTATTTAAGGTGGTTACGTAACCTCTAAACAAAAAAAAACAATAATAAAAGAGTAACTACACTTCATTATTTTTTACCGAATTATTTCGTTATAACGTTAAACGTAACGGAGAACGAAATGTAGATTTTAGCGTAACGAAAGCCGTAACGAAAAACGTAACGAATCGTTTTTTTTTCGTTTGCCAGCACTGCATAAAGATCACAGAAATAGTGAAATTTTGAACTTTCCATCTATAACCATATGCTCAGAATCGTAATTTGAAAATTTTGAAGCCTCCCTGACGCCCCCCGATTTCTCTCTAAAATTCTTTGGTAGCGTAATAAACAGCATCATAGATGACACATCCTGAAAATTTCAGTCTTATACCTCTTATAGTTTACCTGCTATTTAAATTTATTTAATTGCACAGACGGACAGACAGACAGTGGGAACAAGAGTGCTTTTATGAAATAAAACGCGCTGAAAACTTTTTTATAAAAAATATATTTGTTTGATTACTTCCAAGGAAATAATTAATCTCTGCGATTAATGATGGAATTCACGTTGGTCGATTGTTTTTCTCTAAAGGATCTGCCTAATATGCGAGTTCAACTTATTCCGTAGGTACAGTGTTTCCACAGAAAATTAATTTTGCGTAAATCGTTTTTGGCAATTTTTAGCGTGTAGTGTTTCTACCTCTTGAAAAGCAGTGCTGCATTGTTAATTTAAGGTATGCAAGAGTTCCTCCAGTACGTTTGTAATTAATAGAAACATTTGTAGCGAAAGTTTTTCTGAACGAAGCATGATAACTGCTGCATAATGAGCCTAATTATTCAGTTACTTAATGATAGCCAAGAATACAAATGAGAGGTTGCGGTCTTCTTATTCAATGTGGCGTCTGACTTTAATTTCTTCTGATGAGGCTGTCGTTATCTGATTTTAGTTGTGAAGATGTTCACCGAAGAAACAGTTTGAGGTTGTCTTTCTGTTTGGAGCGGTAGCTATTTTTAAGTTGATTACAGAGAAAATGCGACCGCAATCTTATGCTGAATTATATGCGCATGTAGAACAAGGAACATTAGTAATTGACAATTCTGCATGATACTGCATACTTATACTCCTTGGATATCTCTGATGCTGAAAACCCGGGGGTTGTGCCTATGAAAAACTGATTTAGACAAGCATTAACTATGGGACAGTTTGGGGTTTAAAAAAATTAAAACTTTTCAAATTCGTTTTTCACGATTTCCTATCAACTCGTTGTCGCATTTGGCTCCACAAACCAATTTAGCGAATTGTCACATGCAGCTTCGAATGCTGTAATCAAATAGTCTCAATTCATTCGATTTAAGCAGCACCTGAATTATTTAACCGCAAATAAAAGAAATAACTGTCCATGATACGCAGTTCACCGTTCCATTCTCGCGTAAGTAATCAATATGCAGTAGAGCACCAATTATCCGAGCTGGTTGGATACGGATCTGGTTCGAATAAATCTTGGTACCTCCACGCACTGCGTGGGCCTGCACCCTCGAATTTACGACCCTGGCCTCAACCTTCCTTTGTATTTTAATGTCAGCATTTCGCAACATTTAATAATGTTTTGGAAAAAAACCTGATCCGGCGAATGAGTAAAGAAGACACCTAAAATGGTATTGTTTCTGCCTATGGAGCTTTTTAAGCTAAAGCGTCGCATTCGATCACTTTGAAAAATCTCCTTTGACTCAACTCCCGTTAAATTCTAGTTATTTTCGAGCGAAGTAATCCCCAGAAGCCTGGAATTTTTCGGATGCCAATGGAAGAAGGTGCGCCGTCCGATCTCCGCCGTCAATTTTTCTTTTCGTTCCTCGCAATATTTTCTCCGCTACAAATCCCCAATTAGTCGCCCCGGCGTGTTTATTTTTTTGTGCCCCTTGGCGCCTGATCCCTCTTGATGGTTGGATCCGTATTGGTCCTAATCCTCTCGATAGCCGTTTCGTCTTAAAAAGGAGGCATGGGCCTCGCTCATCCATTGATTGGAGCTTCCCTGACCTCCGGATTATCCTTTAAGTCGGATTTCGATCGACTCTCTCTAGCTCCCATCGGTGCAATTCTCAAAACTTTTGGTTTCCGCTTTGTTTCTCTCTCTCTCTCTCTCTTTCCCCCGTGCTTTTCCTTTCTATCTTTAGCCTTCCCTCGTTTCTCTTCATTTGTTTCGGATAAAGGTTTCCAGTTCTCGAGTGGCTCCATAAAAGCCTATGGACGTTTTTGTTCTACGATTCGTCGAAATGAAACGGGTAGAGTCGATTTCATTCGGTTTTTAAAGTAACTTCTTTATTATACCCGATAGTTTCGGATTATCGTGGTTTGCTTAAAAATAAGAAGAGCCTTGTTAGCTAGGTATCGCGAATTATAAATATACCAGTAGTTATTAAATCGAATTTTCGTCTAATTGGGCGACACAAAATGAAAGACTCCAGATATAGTAAGAAGCATAACACTTCGAGGTGATTTTAAAAATGGATTAATAAATTCAGTTCGTGGCTTGCATAGAATAAATGATTGCATTAACTGCATTAATTTGTGATATCATTATCGTTTTTAATGCAGAAGATGCTAGGTACATATTCACTGTATTTGTGTGGCAAATGAATGCGCTGTGGCATTCAATTTAGATCGCAAGGGAGACATGATACGATGCGGTTAATTCAGTAATTTGACAAGCAATTAGAAGTTTTCCTCAGTTCTGATATTCTCCAGTTAACGCATGCTCAAACTGGGCTATTAGGATTGATACTGCAGACAGATGATTCTAATAGCCTAAAGATGATTAGAAATACTAGATACACAATTCAGCTGCAGATCATCCACCTTCTGCAGTAATTTTCTGATTGTTGATCTATATCGTGATAAGCTATTATCTGCTCATAGTTTCATTTCTTAACAATCATTTATCGAGACTTTTACCGCGGGTGAATCCCGGAATTGCCCCAAATCGAACAAACATTTGTCGTCTCTTTTTCCTATTTAAGCTCCGAGTTTATCAGAGTATTATTCCACGTGGTCGGTTAATACGATTCCTATCAGAGTAAACACCACGGAAGATATCGCCTCTTCATTGCTAATAATAGCTTCGTTAACGGGATAGTCCAACGAAATACAATTCGGAAAGGAAAATATTTCGTCCTCAGTAAGAAAATAATTAAGTTTCTTTCTAAAATTTCCCTGGCAAAATATTTGAATTATTTAACGAATCTTCGTGAGCTCTTGGAGAAAATCATATTGCTGCAAATTCTTCGCATATTATTCGTGCCAGATTCGCGCTTTTATACCTAGGTTTCTCTAATATATTTTATATGATCAGAAAGATTTTTATGATAAAATGAATGTAAAAATAAATACCTCACTCTAAGAATACATACATCCGAAGGATGTATTAAGTTTGGTTATGTGTCAGTGATTTTACTGATAGCAAAATTGATGAATCGAAACGTCTCAGTCATTGACCTATTAACAGAGATATGTTTCAAAGAAAAACACGCTTTTTATCTGTTTGCATTGGAACAATAAAGTGCCGTTATCTAAGTGACTTAATTTTAAAAGTTTAATGGAATTTGGAAGTAATGCCAAAGAGATTCGAAAGGTTGATGACACTCGAGCGATAAGAATTCACACGGAGTAAGTCTCTTATTCAGCGGTACTAAAGAATAAGAAAATGAATTTAAATAGTCTGTAGAACTTTAATTCATGGGTGGGACTTGAAAATTTTAGTGTTAATCTTTTTAAAATAAACGTATTTCTTTTTATTGAATACAGGAAAGAGTGTCAACTGTAACTGTAGTTTACTATATTTTATTTTTTCCCTTATAAGTGCGCTAAAAAGCGAGCAGGCGCCATAAACTCCCATTATCAAATCCACCGAACTTGATAATTTCTTTTCAATACGCTTACAAATTGAGATAGTGAAAGAGTATTTTTCATTACAAACTACTTCAATTCCTCGTGTGCTTGGCTACTTAAAATATGATTTCATTCCCATAGACTCCTTTTCCCACAGGAAGTTTTTGTATTTTTAATGGTCGTTTTGGTCCATTGCCCTCGCTGCATACGCAGTCAGCTTCACGCTTCAAAATATCATCATGCACGCAAACGTTTGCTGTACTTGAAGCGAATTTTTATATGCTCAAATCAAGAATTGCATTGTTTGTATATTATTTAATGCATTAAAAAGAAGCGCAACTTTGCAAACAGGCGACGGCTCCTAAACGAGTCGAAGAAGAGTAAAATTCGAGCTGGGAAGTATGTATCGAATAATCGATTGCGAGCGATCACCGGAAACGAACAAGGGAAGCTTTAATCCGTCATAAATCTCAATCTCCATTAAAGCAGGATCGAACGACTTAATGGACAACGTTCAAAATTCAGAGTAGCAGTCGTTTAACAACCTCCTTTTTATTTACGGGAGAAGCAAGTATTTTAATCAGTGAAATACGGTCCCCCGACGTTTACAACTTTAAGGAAAGAGAATTATTGCCCGTTGACTCGCTCGAATCGGGCGCGAACACGCATTTAATTAAGGAGAACGCGTGAATAGTAGGGGAGGAGGAGGAAGAGGAAAGGGAGAGAGAGAGAGGATAACAGTGCAGGTGAAGATTGTAGAGCCCTCGGAGTCGCAGGCTTGATTCCCTCTTTCTCATTCTCTTTCACTCTCTTTCTCTCGCTCTCCGTGGAATGAAAAATGGCCGTTCGGACAGGCCGACGAGCGGGACTCGTCCGCTGAATAAGTACTCCGCTCGACGTAATGGCTTTACCCCTTCTCCATCTCCTCGGTTGTAAAGAGAATGAGGCGAGTCTCGCTCGATAATTTCGAGCGTGAATTATCGGCCTCGCCGTTCGATATATTTTTTCATCCGCGCCAAGTTTCGCGATTCTCCGCCGTGCAATCGGGCGTTTTCATTTTTTCGGGCAATGGTTCCGATCCGCGTCCGTATTTTTCCTCAAAGAAGTGAATTAAGTTTTAAATTATTCTTTGAAACGAATTTCTTTCCGAAGGTTTCGAAGCGTTTAAAGTTTATTTTGTGACCTGAGGACATTGGAATGTTTAGTCGTTTTTATTTCCATGTTTAGATTCGCCACTGCTCGATGAAAATAGGTTGAGTTTTAAAATTGCAGTTTCTTGTTTCCCTCCTGAACCTACCTGAAGAAATTTTCGCATGGAGGGAAATGAAGTACATGAAACAGCATTTCCGTCATAGATTTGTAAAAGTACCTTATGCTGCGAAATTTGGTTAAAAACGATGTATTAGATTCGGATGTAAGCCTCGGATACAGCTATCCGCTGCCTTGCACAGCGAATGCGTTCTTAGCAAAGACCGTTTAAAGCGAAACCGTGGAGTATACTTCACATTGGAACACATGAGGTTATATTTGAGCGATGTCTTGAGTTCAACATGCAACGATTTATTTATGTTGTATTCATAATTGCTTCCTTTTTTCTTGGTTGAACGGAAACATTTTACTGATTTTTACGGTTAGAAACCGTTCCGAAACTGTTCTAAAGTGAAATTGTTGGCCGTGCAATTCGAGGTAGTTCTCTAAAATAAAAACCGTACTAAACCGACCGCGTGTAAAGCGAGGGATGACTTGGTTGACCAAATAAGGAATGAAAGCGATTCAGGAGATTCGGAAAATGACATTTGCCTTAAACAACAGAAAGAAATGCGGTTTTTATTGAAGACGGTTAGGCGAGTCATATAAAAATAAAGGGATGAGGATATGCGATTCATATAATGGGTAGGACGTGACATAACTATGAACGATCTGATAGAAGGAAAAATTGGCTCGGAAGGATGGAAAGGAAAATCAAGGTTTAATCTACGAAAAATGTCGGGTAGGATTATATGGGAAATCCATGAATTTTACTTGTAATAAATTAAGGAAAGTCCAGAAAGCAAAATAAACTCTACCGTAATGTTAAAAAAATCTTTCCATATTATTGTTTCTGGAACTGTGGTTAAATACATTATGAGTTATACGTATTTATTTAATGAGCATGCATTCAAACGGCTGGAAAAAAACTATACATTTGCGCACAAAATGTTCACTGCGTTTGCAAAATTTACAGAACATCTATAAATGATTTAATAGTTAAATATTTTATAACTTACTTCACTATAGAAGTACATCGGATATTTTACGAAGGGACCACAAAATTTCATAATAAGATGCGAATAAGTCATCAAAGTTTTTAAGATGTATACATACAGTTCAGATACAAAATATTTCGAAATTCAAAGATTTTTCAAGTTGATTGGTGCTCAATAATTTAAATCAGAATATACATGCTATTTAACTAATATGTAAAAGTGTCGCTCTAAGGGTGGAAAGAGTATAGTTAGTCAAAAGCTTGCCATACGATGGAGTATTGTGGTTTGAAAAAAGGTCGGATTATACGTACTTCATCTTACTTTTGCCTCGAAACTCATAAACCCTACGGGATACTGAATTTTTATTACAATTTCTAACCAATATATAATATAAATATTTATATAATTGACACAGAATAGTTTAAATCGGACCAAATATGCCCTTTAATCATCTTTCGCATTCCAGATAGCGGTCCTCTTCATCCCGTAATGTATTTAGAATATCTCCAAGTTGCTTACTCAAAATAATTTACCGTGTAAATACAAGATCTGTAAAATTTGACAAAGGAAAGTGTTCCGTTTCATTACGTTACTTGACTGAATCGCGAACTAAATGACTCTCGATTAGAATCAAGAAGTTTTTTCGTAAACCGAAAAGAAGCAGAAAAATCCAACGCGTTATGTAATTTTGGGGACAATCTGAAGTCTCTCATTATCGTATGCGGAAGTCAAAACAGAAATTCCGCGTTTACTCCTCTGCGAAAATAAATTATCTCGCTTATCTATGGAAATACCAAAAATCGGCGATATCCGAGCCTTATCACCCTGTTTACATCGTAAAAATAAGGCCGAATTATCCCGTATCTAATGCTCCTAACCTCAAAAGCCCCCTTTGGCCCTAGGTCAGGTCCTTATTGGCCTTGATCCTGCATTCTGATTTGTGGATTCAGACGATCATGGCGAGAAAGAGAAAGGGAGGGAGGGTGACTCGGCAGCTATCTTCCCACCTTTCTCTCTCCCAATCTAGAGATTACGCACCTGCTATCCCCCTCTTGCGGTAGAACTCGGCATTCAAAAATGAGCTTTAGTCGAGTGTCACCAGAATGGCCAAATGCAGGCGACGGAGAGGGGCGGAAGAAAGTGATTGCATTAGAGAGAGAGAGAGAGAGAGAGATGGGAAAGGAGAGATGTTGGAAGGAAACACGGGAGGTGGGAGAGGGAGGAAGTCGTAGAGGGAGAGAAGAGGAAGGAGAAGGCTGGGAGCAAGGGGGTGTTGGCCGTTCATCTCCGGGGTTGAGCTATGCAGTGAGCGCTGCCCGGGAGCAGTGGCGGCGGCGGCCGAGGGTTTTTAAGGGGGATGACTGGGTGGGGGCGTGGCACCGTGGTGAGGAGGGTGTGGGAATTTTTGGTGAGGTTCCTTTTGGAGTGGTTGGGGGCAAATTTAGAGCTCGTCTGCCCTTCAGCCGTCCTTGGCTCTATAACGCAGGTGCAAGCGTACGTCCTCCCCCCACCCTTCTCCCTTTTCCTACCTCTTCCTCTCCCCCTCCTCTCAAAAAGTCCCTCCCATCCTCTCTCCCTCCTTCTCACCCTTTATGGACCTCTTACACCGCCATCTCCTCCTCCTCCACCACCCCTTCTCCTTCTTCCCTTTCCAGACCCGGTGACGTCACCCGGATCGATCTCCCCCCTTCTAGCTGGTGTGTGTGTGTGTTTGTTGGGAATTCTCCTCCCCCTCTCTCCTTCTCCTCCTTCCCTCTTTGCCCCTTCTTCCCTTTGGCCTCTTTCCATCCCGAGTCTCTCTCACTCACTCCCAAGCCTCCCAAGGGAGGATCGGTCCATCCCTCCTCTCCCTCTTCCCCCCTCCTCTCTCAAACCTCCCTCCCAAACTGCCTTAGCCTCCTTTTGGGTTCGTAGACTCTGCCGCGGCTTCCCCTCCTCCCTCCCCTCTCCTCCCTCCCCTCTCCTCCCTTCCCCACTCCCACGCCCATCTCCTACACTTCATCCGTCTGCTTCTCTCTCTCTCTGGATCTCCTCAACAAAAGCTCTCTCTCTCTTCCTATTCCGCACTCCAGGAAAAGCTGCCATCATACTCGCTTCTCCCTCCTTCCATCCTAACTCTCCGCCAACTCCAGCATCCCTTTCCCTCCTCCTTCGCTCTCTCTCCCATTTCTCCTCTCCTTCCTCCTCCTTTACCGCCCATTCGTCGGGAGCCGAGCACTTTGCGCCCATAACCTTCCGCCAATGCCACCGCCCAACACCCAGGCCTCCACGCTTCGCCGGTTTCCCTCACTCACTGCGCTCCCGACCCCCTCCTCCCTCTCCTCCTCCCCTCGTTCCCACTTCCCAGCCACCCCATGCCTTCCTTCCCTTACCATTTTCCCGAAACCCGGCAGCATCCCTCTCCTCTTGAATGGACCAGAATCTTCTCTTTCTCCCTCCACACGAAACCCTCGGAGGTGTGTTGTGCATGCAAGTCGCCTCCTATACTGCCACGCTGGGACTTTCAACGATGAGGAGGGGATGTGGAGGATGGGGAGGGAGGGAGGGGGGAGAGAGGGTTCTTCTTTATCTTCCATGCCCTACCCGTTTTTCCCATCCTTCCTCCTACGTCCCCCTCCCAATAATTTTCCTGCCTCCTCTCTCTCTCTTTCTCTCTCCCTCTCTCCTTTCCGCTCCCTCCCTCTCCATTCCCCTCGCCATCCCCGCTCCTCTCAAACTTCTCCATCAGTTCTGGCCGAAACACGGCAGCCAGTCGGCCGCCTAAGTTCCATTCAACTCCTCCTCTCACTATTATCCCTTTTCTCCTTCCTCCTCCATCGCATCTTCTCTCCTCTATCTCTCCTCCTCCTCACTCCGCTCCACTCCACACAGAATGCCCAAAAGCGTGGTGGTAGTTTGGGGGAAGCTTTTATTTTGAAGATGGGGTTTTTCGGGAGGGACGAGGCGTGTGTGTGTCTGTGTCTGTTTAGGAGTGGAGTTGGAAAGCGGGAGAGGAGGAAGGCGGTTGGAAACAGCGGAGGGTAGGTTTTAGGAGAGGGAGTTGGGAGAGAGGGGGAGGATGAGGAATGCGAAGGAGAACGCGGCGCGTGGAAGGGTATGAGGGGCGATGCGGAATTGTATTTCTACCCTCTCTCTCTCTCTCTTTGCTGCTCCGTGCCGTGGTACAGGAGAATCCGAACTGGGAAACGGGAGTTAAAATACGCCAAATAAGGCATGCGCGTCATTTTCTCCCGTGTAATTTTATGGAGGAGCGATTAAATTATGTATATTTTTTTACAGGAAGCAATCTGAGTTGTCGAGGTTGTTTTATTTTAACGAATCTGTTATTATCCCGTCAGTTACGTAAATTTACTTTCGATTGCTAACTTTTTCGCATCTATTTTCGGTCCGCGGTGCCTATTAGTCATTCGACTTCTGCCAATCGTTCCTTCGATAACGATTGACTTTGAAGGACCTAGAAATCATTACTCATTACGAAGGAGTTTCAATTTTCTGACATTTTTTTCGGGAGCATGTTCGTTGCATTAATGCGATTTTATCGCCTCGGGTCGAATTGTATAAATCGCATTCATTGAATGAATAATGATAATTTGTTTTTCGAAAATTAAGTTGCCTCCTTTGCCCCGTCATCACACTCATTCATTAGCCGATGAATTATAACCCCTCTGTAACATTTCTCTCGTGATATTTTTCTAACTCTTTATTTACACGCGTATAGTTATCTAATATTGTTGAAATTTTTCACACTATTTTTATCTACATAGCTGCTTTTATTTTCTCTCCGCTTCATGTCACGGTTTTTTCATCTCACTAGCTTTTCGAAATAAATCTAATATTCCTCACGGCACGCTCATATTCTCGCTTTAATTTGATTTTCAAATAATTCGATTCTCTCCATCGCGTTAGTTCAATAAAGCCACTTATACCTTTCATAGCCCGCTTATCCTCCGACTTCCCTTTTTCAAAATCATATTTATTACCTTCGCTGAAAATAAATGAAAAATGATTGTTTCTAATCCAACCCTCCGTTTTTGAAGTCCCGTCGGTGTACATTACCATCAGCAGTATATACGCAGACAGGCTCGTGATTGTAAGTTAAATGGGATTCTACACAATTTCCTCTCCTCAGAAATCTAATTTCTCGGTGATTCTCTTTCCTCCTTGTCTATCAGCTGAAACATTTTCCTTCCTCTTTCTATTTCGCATTCCTCTTTCTATCTTGCATTCCTCTTTCTATTTTGCCTTCAGGTTTCCCTTCAAACTTATTTTTGACCGTGAAATCTCTCAGAAAATGTCCGATTCTGTTATTTTTCCTCTTATGAGTTTTGTGATCAAGCTCTTCGCTCCTATTCATCGTAATTCTTTTTCCTTTTTTACTCCATTTTCTTTTGAGCCTTCTTCTCCATGTCCACATTTGTAAGCATTCCAAATATCGCGCATAATTTTTCTGATTTTTTGTAAGGCTAGACACATCGGCCGTGTTCTAATTTCATTACCGCGGTATGTTATTTTTTCACATTCATCGGCGTTTTAATTTCCTCAATTTCTCACAAATCGTCTCCTGGAATTTTATTTCTTCTTATTAGACGTTTTACCGTTTTAATTTTTGCGCGTCCTCCCACCGTCGCGAAACTTAAGAATTTCAGCCTTCTTATTTCCCCGCCGACGACTGAAGTTCTATTAAAAAAAAATAGAGCCCGAGGTAAGACTTTTAATTAGCTTAAGGAAACGTACTCGTTAAGAAATTGGTTTAATCGTCCAAGTATTTTCTCGAGTGCCTTTATTCTCGGCAGTAGCGGCCCATTGTTGTATTTCTCGTAATTCTCATCAGATTGGAACGGTATATTTGTTGGGACGAGTTCTCGCTATTTTCATATCCTTCGACGTGCCCGGGAAGAAAAATGAAACTCTTCGACGGAATTGGCATTGTTGGAAAAAAATAGGGTTCGTCGAAAAATCCCATTTGTAAAATAATTTAGTTTTCCTGAGAAATGATGGAATGCCGCTTTTATGTCTGCGTTCGTTTTCTTGTTATAATTTTTGATTTAAACGTATTTGACTTATTATATCGCCTCTTCAAGTTTACTCCAATTTTTGACAAATCTGCCCGTCTCCGCAATGAAAACCGAGTGTCAGTAAACCGTTAAGTTTAGTTTTTTTGGTGTCTCGAATGGAACAATGATGAATATTAATTTTTTCTCCTCCGAGTTTGGCATTCCTCCTTTAAGTAATTTCTCCCCTCATGCAAGGATCTAGAATATGCTACTTTCCTCGCCTGTGCCTAGTAGTCTTTCATCGGTTTCATTTCTACGTCTTCTTCCTCTCTCTCTCTCTCTCTACTTCCTCTTTTTCCCTCCATCCCAGATCTCTAGCCTTTTTTATCCTCTCTCCTCCTCCCTCTCCATGCCAACCACTCTAGTTCCCTTTCTCTATTTCCCTTGTTCTTTCTCTCCGCCTTTGCTTCACAAAAGGCGTCTTCATCTCACTTTGCACTCACGTGCCCTTGGGGAACGATTTGCTGTATACTTCGTAACGAGTTCGCAGGGCGTAGCGTCCGTGGGATGGAACGGTCCTGGGTTCGCTCCTCCGCCACCACCCTCCTCCTTTCCCATTCCCATCTTTGCCCCATGCTTCCCCCGAGGCTAATGGTGCCTTTCCCTCCTGCACTCTCCTCCTCCTCTCCTTTCCACCCATCCTTTCATCAAATGCTATAAGGAGGAATACTATTCATTGTTTGCTGACGGGAGTCTGGGTAGGTTTTTTTTACTTTTATCTTTTATTTTCGAGAGATATTTTTTATTTTTGTTCGTTCTCTTCTGAAGTCTCCCTCTCTCTCTCTCTTTCTTTTCTTTTTCTCCAAATATAATGGGAAGTACCAATGATATATACTGGTAGCAGCGGGCGAGGATTTTCTTTTATTTTGCACGGAAAGAGTTAAAGCTTGGGCAAATGGGTTTTTCGTTTCCTTTTCCTGTTATATATATATACATATATATGTATGTATCTATACACACACACACACTTTTCGCTTCGTGAAGAGACTCGTAGGATTTACTTTAATCCTCTCTCTGAAGCTATGGGGGGATTCTTTTGAAGCATATCAAGTAATTTCGTTCTTGTGGGATTTATTTTAATATTTAGTCATTTTTCCTCGCGCAGTAGAGGAAATTAAAATGAAACCTTGCAATTTATGAAACATAAAAGAGAGATTTCGGCTATTTCCAAGCAAGTAATCACAGATGCTTTAAGTAGATAGGAAGAAAAGTTATTTATGTGTAACCGATATATACGCTTATTTTAACTTTTGTCGTGAACATCAGAGTTTTCTTTTGATTGTCATTTCTTCTCTTGTGAGTGAGTGAGTGACATCGTCGCGAAATTGAGAATAAATATCTCTTAAATGGGTAAATCATTGGCTTTACATATCAACGATTTTAATTAGTGCAAATTGTGTGTTCTTCGCATTTCGTAGTGGATAAATTTTAGCGAAAGATTGCGTCTCTGTGAGACCTGCGAATAGCGTGGAATTTTAATTGCTTTAACTCTGCCTGGAAATACCTAACGCTTTACAGAAAAGCACCCTTTTGAAAATTTTCGAAAATGCAAGAGTTGCCTGTTTTTACTGCCGTACTATTCTGTTTATCCGAATGACTTTATTCTTATTTGTGTACTCCAACAGAGCATCACCGCCGTTTGAATTCGTCCCTCACTACCCAGGCAAATCTGCATTGTAAAGCTTTCCCCTTAAAAACATATCTTACCCTCGAGTGCATCTTGTAGCGTTTCGGACGGTTGCATCTCCTGAAAGCACAAAAGACGTCCCTTTAAAAGAAAATTAAAAACCGCTCTCCAAGGCTCGTCACGTCCTCTGGGCGCATAGAATCCCTTTTACTACCCGCCCCCTTCCTCCCTTTCCCGCTCCTAACCACGCAAGGGACAGCGGCAGTGTTTTCTGAACCTCCGAAAAGTAAGGTGTACATTCGCAGAGGCCACCTGCGGTCGTGTGCGAGGGAAAGCGGAGGCGTTAATTGGTCGGTGGAAGTGGTCCAAAGTACTCTCTTTCTCTCTCTCTCTCTACTTATTTTACTCCCGACGTCGTCTTGTGGTCTGCCAGTGAGAAACGAGCTAGGCGAAGGGAGAAGGAGTGGAGGGAATAAGAGGCAAAGGATGCTAGAAGGGAGAGAGAGCGGGGAGAGGCACCGCTTTGGAGAGCTCCCAGACGGGGTCACAAGGGTGACTGGCGTTGGCTGCGGCCGTGTAGGAAGGGAGTAGGGAAATGGAGAGGGAGATGGGGAGGAGGAGGAGCTTGTTTTGCCGGCGGCAAAATCCCCCTTCCATTTTTTTCAAAAAGAAAACCCTTTTCGCTTCTCCTCCCTCTTCCTCAACCCTTTCTCTCCATCCTATCCTAGCAGACGCACGTTCACGCACTCAGTTCCTCCTCACTCCCCTTTTTTCTGAGAGCCACCTAAGGAGTTCGTTTACGGGGCCATCCCAATTCTCCCTAGCAACCCCTTCCTCCTCCTCCCGCCCCCTCCTCCCCCCGTAACATCGGTGTATTTTGGCACCCAATGCGGTCTCGCTGCGCCTCCCGTCCCTGGAATGGGAGGATAGGAAAGGGAGAAGGGGTGGAGGAGGTGGGAATTTCGGTCTACCATGCACGGGGAAGGGATGCGAGGAGGATGAGACGAGGTCGTTCTCCGCGAAATATTCTCATGTGTTTGGGAATGGGGATGTCTTTATTTTTTTGGCATATTTTTTTTACGAGCCGAGTGTTAGAATGCTTATTCGGCAGGGATGGCTTGTTTTTTTTTAATATTTGGGTAGCGGTAGGGAAGGAGAGGAAAATTTGGGAGGAGATGGGTTAGTGGGAGTATTTTTTTATGGTTGCGGTGGCGGTTCGCGAAATCCGCGGTAATTTCGGTTCGCTGAATTTACGCGGAAATGATTTATCGATCAGTTGCGGGGATTTGACCGTTAAAAGAGACTGGTTTATTAGTGTTTCTATGACGAGCGATATCGGAGCAAGCTTATCTCGATTCATTTGATGGAGCAAAAAGGAATAAAATTGAATAAGTCATAAGCGCATTCGAACTGCGAAGCGCTCTCGATCATCTATCATCTGTTATAATAAATATCGGTGATATACCGTTGGCGGCGGTTAATTTAAAGCTTAAATACGCCAACAGTTTACTTAAGAGGTTTTTTTAAGTCAGGACATATTAACTACATCATTTACCTGTTAAAATTATAATAAAGATCGGCGATATACCGTTGGCGGCGGTTAATTTAAAGCTTAAATACGCCAACAGTTTACTTAAGAGGTTTTTTTGAGTCAGGACATATTAACTACATCATTTACCTGTTAAAAGCCGCCAGCCGAGCTCGCTAATTCAAATTTGAAACAACGTTAGTGCTTCAGTTTATTACGCAGGATGAAAATTAAGGTCAACTGATATGGAGTTAAAAGTTTCGGTTATCGAAGTCAGTTTTCTTCCTAGCATGAAACATCCCTGAAATTGGTTACCGGTCTCATAACAGACGAATACTCCGCTCGAAGCAGTAGAATGCGTTTTTTTCGTTGCACAAAAATTGTCATTTCTCATCGAGTTTATTTTAAAAGATACGATGCAATATCGAGCTTGCGTGCATAAAATTTTATAGTCGTATAAAAACTCCCGTTGCGTCGAAACGCTGATTCTGATGTCATATCAACGGTCGTAAAATTTTTTGTTGTATGTACTTAGGATTGGAAATGGAACCCTGGTGACGTGTTTGAAATTTATTCGGATTCCCTTGCGTCCACTTAAAATTTTAATTGCAGATATTTGGTTACGGACGTCATTTTGAGCTCGAATTTATGTAATCTCGTGGATACAAAAATATAAACGTCTCGAATAAATTCTGTATTTACTCGGGTACGCACATCCAGCGTTCAGCTGTTTTTTACTGCGTAAAGATTGCGAAAATAACCGTGATATTAATGTTGAATCGACAGAATGTAACGCAGAAGAGGGAAGACTCGCATGACGAACATTTCAGCGAAAGTGGATGGATCCATAAACAGGCTCTTTTAAGAAATGATGTGGGCATACGATGTGTAATTCTTTATCTTTGCTACGATTCTCCAGTACCGAGCAGTTATGGCACTCACATATTTCAAGAATATTTCGAATTTTATCAGTTAATTAGAAAGGATCCCAATAAATATCAAACAACAGTGCCGGGAATGTGTATCTCTGAGCAAATATTCATTATTATGCCCCCTTCAAATAATTATGTGAACTTCATTTATTATTTAATAAAATAAAAATTCTTAATGATTGTCACTCCGAATGAACGAGGCAAGACCGTCGGCTATATATATATATATATATATATATATATATATATATATATATATATATATATATATATATATATATATATATAAGTATTTTTGGTAGTTATTATAGAAAACATAATATTCGTGGCTTGTGACACTCCACTGCGCTATGCTCCCGGTTGCCCCAACTTCGTCTCGGAACTGTCAACCAATTTAAAGCTTTTAGCGCTTTCTTGAAAAAAAGCGCTTATGTTTACGTTTTGTCCATCCTTCTGATTAACCTATACTTGCCTAAATTATGTAGGTAGACCGATGAAGTTTCCGCTATTTAATAGTAAAGCAGATTAATATTGTCTTCATCCTCCGTACGTCCATTGATCTGTGTGCTTGGAGAGAGCGCCTTTCATAAATTTCAGGCACTTATTTGAAATTTACAATCGTAATGAAGTGACACTGAGGACGACTTCTTCGTGTTTGAAATTCGTATGCCATTCACTCAACACTTGTAAGCCTTTAGGTGTTGCCTACATCGTTTATATAAAGCTA
The DNA here is from genome assembly GCA_028673005.1 of Tanypteryx hageni. Lineage (NCBI taxonomy): Eukaryota > Metazoa > Arthropoda > Insecta > Odonata > Petaluridae > Tanypteryx > Tanypteryx hageni. The sequence continues at coordinate 154,818,427 of CM054113.1, read as the reverse complement.
TCCACACGCTGAGTTCTTCAAGACATCGTGGAATTCATAGCACCAAATTAAATCGCCTTTGTCGTGCTTTGTTGCTGCCGAGCACACTTAGGTCTGCTTAACTGAATTTCAAAATTTTTTCTCAAAAAAATGCATCGTCGGGTTCCTCCTCGTTAAGTTCTAGAACTCCCTTTGTTCTTGTCACAAAAAAAAATCACGGTGAAAGAACGGTCGTTCGGGAACACCCGTCTTGCGTGAATCCCTCCCGCCATGGGAACGCTGAAAAGTTATCAAAAATGCCTGATTTCCATGTCCCCGGGATGGCATCCAAATTGCGGGGCCAAACACACCGTGGCACCGTTCCAATCCTCTTTAGCGGCACGAGAGATAATGGCCGATAAATGAGACGGTGGCTGCACGGTTTGCGTGTTTTGATGCGTGGGTAACGGGGCAGTGACACCGTCCGACCCAGACACGCGTCGCCGCGCGCGTTTTCCCGTCCACAGGCTTCGCGCGGTTTGCGACGGTCACGGTTGGAAATAATCATTTCCTTGATCTTGCATGTATGATGGTGATGGCGGAGGAACCTGACAGATTCAGAGTTTAAAGTGTCGTGGAAAGGTTCGAATTAAAGCTCCTGATGGGATGAAGTGTTAGATCCCGCGGACAGGGATGGGATTTGAGAGGCGCGATTCGTTTCGAAAGGAAAAAAAGAACTCCAGGGACAACTTTTTTTACTTCGTTTAATCTCTGTCCGCGATTGGTTTTTGTTAAAAAAATAGTAATTCCTCAACAAAAATCACGACGTTGTCGCTTTATTTTAGCACCACGCGACTCATGATTGTGACCTAGGTTTGGGGTTGAATTTTGACAGTTGGTAAGGAAGTGCCGATTGACTACTTAACTGATTTGCCCGAGTATTTCTCGGGAAAATTTATTAATTTGCCCGAGAAATCAATCTACTAAAAATAAACATCAGTTAACACGAATATTATGTTTAAAACAAAGTCTATGGAATTATAAAATATAGGGTGGGCACAAAGTCCCTTTCCACAAAAATTACAGCATATCTATATGTTGCCCTGAATTCTCTGCACATACCAGTAGTTTGATTCGTTTCCATGTTCTTTGAGACATTTCCATTCACGTTGGACGTTGAATATGATTGAAGCAGTCTCTGATAGCTGTTTTTAGGTCTTCAACATTTTTCAGGGGCAATGCAACGACATGCATCCTGCAGCAAGATGGTGCATCGGCACATTATGCTCTTGCCGTTAGAGAATATCTCTATAGTACATTTAGTGGACGATGGATTGGACGAGGATCTGATATGACGTGTCCACCTCGAAGTCCGGACTTGACAACATGCGATAATTCACTGTGGGGGATTTTAAAGGAGAAAATTTCTCAACTGCGCCTGACAAATGTTGAAGACCTAAAAACAGCCATGAGAGACTGCTTTAATCATATTCAACCTTCAACGTGGAAGAAAATCAAACTCTGTGCAGAGAATTCAGGGCAACATACAGGTATGCTGTAATTTTTGTGGAAAGGGACTTTGTGCCCACCCTGTAGAATACAAATTGTCACTTTCGATTCAGTTTCTTGCAAAAAATGCACTTGATATTGATTAAAAATCCAAAATGCAAATTGGAAAAATTTGGTTTATCGCGCGAAGTAAATAAAAATACTTTTGATGATTGAATCATATTTGTTAGAAGGGCGCGAGAATGAAATATTCTTTAATGTGACCGGAGAAAGAGAGATTTATTTTTATAATTTTTCATGGAAGAATAAAATTAAAAGAAGCCCGTCTGCTGAAATTTAATAGGCATTGCCGACAGCTGAAATATAGGATTTGGCAGGTGCTGAGAATTTGATAGAGAATTGTCGAGCTCGTTTTATGGCTGAACACAAATTCAAGGATAATCATTCGAAAAAATAACTACTTATCTTAGGTATCTCCAATATCCATAAAAAGATTATGAAAATCCAATAACCTTATTATGGCTATTGTAGATACCTTAGATAAGTACTCATTTTTTCAAGTGCTTATTCTTGAAGATGCTGAGGAAATAAACGACGAGCAGAAATCTAAAGATTGGCTCATTTTCAGTCAAGCTGAAAATTCTCTTAAAATTTCTTTGTTTTCCGATTGTAACGAAACGAGATGAAAACGAAATCGCACATCATCGCAAGGATTTATGACCCTTCTCAAGTAGATTTAACGTAAGGGATCTCCGAAAATTGATGCTTAGAATTTTTGCTTCGTGTCCCTGAGTAAAACTCATTTCAACTATGAAAAGCCTCGTATACAAAAACTACGAAAAAGTCCACACTCGGATATGCATACGAACGAAGACGATTTCTAAGAACTTTGAAACTTCGCCAAAGAGAACACCGCTTCGCGTCAATTTAGTGTATGGATTATTGTGAGGAAATTCCCGGCGATGTTTCCCCTCTTCTTGCAAAATTCCGCCCAAGACCGTATTCGGACGAGAATGATTCATAGAAAAGAAGAACTTTTGCTCTAATGCGAACTTGGGAGGAGGAGGAAAAAAGAGGCTTTCCGCCGAACCAACTCTAAGCGAGCGAAAACAAACTCGTTTGCGTCCCGACGCATTTCTCCTTCTCCTATTTCTGCAAGCCGTTTGGAATAAATGTAGCGAATAATTAAATCATCCCGCCATCTCTCTTTCACTCTCTCTCTCTCTCACTCTTTATCTCGCTTCTAGGCTCTTCCCCTCCGCTTCAGGTCCCTCCCCCTCCTACTTTTTCTCCCAAAGGACCCTTTTCCCAGAGCTCCCTTACCTCCTCTTCCATCTTATTCCTCCCCTCCTCTTCCTCCCTTCGCCATCTTTTATCTCCATCTCCCGCTATCTCTCTTTCTCTCTCTACTAATCCGTCTTGAGTGTCTCCCCTTTTAAACACTTCTTCGCTCATCTCGGAAACTACCTTGGCAACATTCCCTTACGCCTTTTTCACCTCATCCCAATGCCTTCATCTCCCCGAATGACTCTTTCTCTCTCTCTCTCATCCTTCCCCTAATGCGTTTCCGTCGTCTTTTCCTTTGGACGTCCCTTCGCAATTCCGCTTCCTTCGTCCGCGCTTGTTCTCCACCGCGCGATGTGTCACGAGATTAAACGAGCCGGAAACGACCGATTTCAAAACGTCAGAAGAGACGCAAATGGCCACTTTTGGAGTCTTCTCTCGTTTCATATGTTTCAAAGGGTTCTCGGTCCGGGGACCGTCCAGTCTTTTGTTTTTCCCTCTATTCAGGCGGTGATTACCTGGATACGTCGTTTTCATTCCATTCATTCGGAGAATTTGGATGTTTATTTATCTACAGTCCGTGATTTTGTTCCTTTTTGGTGGAAAACTCTGAACACACAGGTCGAAGATTTTTTTTTCGAAGGAGTTAGAATTTCAGCTGTTGTCTACGACACATTTTCTAGATTAATTAATTTGTATTTTTTATCACGGTTTCTGTTATTTAGAAAAAAATTAACTTTGAAATCGTCGAAATGCGTTCTCCTTTTTCCATGCCTTTTTGTTGGTGATGTATTTCCTCTCCGTTCCACGGATGAATTTATTTTATCATCCTCGGTGTGTTCTTCAGTCATACTGGTAGCAATTTTAACACGCGCCTTTCTTAGTCAAATATGCGTATCTCTTTCAATACCTCACAATCTATTTCCAGCGAGATATATTTGGCCTTCTATCCCGATGATATAATGGGTTTAACGGATATCGTAAAACAAAATTCTCTCACAATGTTTACGGTCGAATCGTGAGCACATAACTCATTCTGGGCAAAACGTTAATGGCGTTTTTAACTAGATGTGTCCTTTAAAGCTTATGCATAAAATATCTGCTGCGAGGGAAGGATTTTTATGACTTTTTCAAACGCTACGTGATTCATCGTGTGATATGATCGGACAAAATGTCCTCATCTCGAACAGTATTGTTCCCGATTAAAATAACCACTCTCGCTATCTTTATAATTAAACTTCTCCCCTTTTGAGATACATTTGGCGATCCCACTTCAATACTTATCACCTGGTGACTCACACTCTCCTTCGTTAATGTCGTATCTGAAGTTGACGTAAGGCTTCCCCGTCTGAGTTATCATCATAGAATGCATTCCTGGTTTTAATTTTACGTTGGAGGTTCTGCCGATTTTTTAAATTAACCTTCGTAATTCAACGCACAACCGATTTTTTTAAAATATAGTTATATATATATATTTTTTTGTTTGTTTGCGGCCAGAGAGTTTATGTACAGCAAACAATCTGACATTTTATACTGAGATCCCAAAAATACTACTATAAATGTTGCATCTATTAATGTAAAAACTATAAATGTTGCAATATAGAGCAACGGAGCTTAATGAAATATTCCGACCAATGGATTCCTACGGTAAAGCTAAAACTAATGCATATCTGCGCAGGTATACCATTTTAACGCGTTTCATTTTATAAACGCGCTAAATAGATTACAAACGTGCTTTATCATATTGCGCCAGCAAATGAAGCTTTCGCTTTTTTATTATGTATTTCCTTCTCTGTCGTCGAAAGAATCTTCTGGAAGACATTCCTTCGCTCTCTTCCCCTCCATTCCAATTATTTAAAATCGGAAAAGTTGAAGATCCTATTTCGTCACCGTTCAACTTTCTCCCAACTAGTTATCGGATTCCAATAACTCCAGTTCCTCCATTCTCAATCACAACTTGCCGTTTCCATTAAAAAATGTAATTCTGCAGTTTTTACTTTATCTTTCTTGGTTTTTGTCATTTTTACGTCCTTTTACTTGATGGCCCATTTTGCATTTACATCATCCGACGTATTTTGTTAGTTTTTCTTATCGTTTGACTTATATATATATAATATATATATATATGGATGTCAACAAGGTGTTGGGATGAGGAAACCCAGTGAGCACTCACCATCCATATATTCATTTTACCTTTCCTTTTCCGTAAGTTGTTATATATATATATATATATATATATATATATATATATATATATATATATATATATATAATATTTTTTCGACACCTGAAGTTTGAATTGACCAAGTTACGAGGCGTATTTTTAGGCTGATTTCCGAAGGAAACAGTCTTATGAAATGGTCCTGTCTGTGTGTCTGTAAGTGTGTGTCCCCTACTAAAAACTTTTGCACCAAGGGACCGATTTTCATGAAACTCGATATGAGGCTCGTGCTGCCAGGGCCCATCTCCGGGCCATATTTTATTTTGCGAAGATTGAAGTCCCGGGTTCGATTCCAGGAACATTTTTACCGTATTTGATTTACACAGGAAATCCCAAATCCATCGTGCAGAGATGTTTTCTTTAATACTTTAAGATATCTTAAAATTGTGATATCGGAGCGAGGTTTGTACTGTTCTAAGGGGAAAAGAATATAGATTCTAATTCATATCACCGATTTTTGTTAATTGGTCGTATTTTCTTGAATTTCTACTAAAACATAACGTTTTAGCGTTTTAAATCGCATTTTATGGGGTTGTTGCCATGGAGACGATTATTACCGAACTTGGCTTGAGCATAGACGAGTGAACAAATGAGTTATTTTCATTTCCGCTCAACTACTCTTTAGCAATGGACAGTTGATCCAGAAATTTTTTGTATAAACAGTAACATTTATTAAATTAGTTTAATTAAAAGTATACACATGCAAAATATAATATCAGAAAGAGATTTTTACATTGTTTTTAGTATTTTAAACCTGATAACGCTCTATTAATTTGTTTTTCCAATTTTTCTCTATCATTGATAAAATATGAACTACAATTGGTATTTATGGTATGAGAATTCCTTGGAATGACTAACACATACTGAAACATTTCCTGTCAATAAAAGTAATCAATTAGGGACGTCGACTTTGGGAAACCAGCCTGCATTAGTCCTTGTTTGGACTTCTTATTATTTTAATCAATTTTTATATACAGTGTATATCTAGGGTATATCATTGGCTGACGAACAGTTTGAATTACCCTTGTTTGACGCATGTTTTTATTGCCAAATCCGTCATTATTATTATCATATCTCTAATGCTCATCTTTCTGAAGTATTTTATTCACCTCAAATTTTTCATCATTCGTTTCTTGACGACCGCTTTGTTCTCCTTTGTTATGGTTTAACGGTTATTTCACCCTGCAGCTCGTTCCATGTTCCCATTTTTCCCCCTCCCGGTTTATTCCAGTCTGTTCCATCAACACTTCTCCATCTGTTCCTTTTATTTCTTTCGTTTTTTCCTCCGACATCAATCGTTCCGCCTCTCGCCGCCGAAGACCGATTTATGGCGCATGTTCGCCATCGGCAAAAGGATTTGTAAACCGCCGTTACGAACGCGTTTGGGTTTTTTTGACGGAGATGGAATGTTTGAACAACTTTCATCGAAGATGTTTTCAAAAGAATATTCTTTGGTTCGGCGCTTTATGTTTTTTTGTTATTCCTACGGTTTTTTTCTTGGTCTGCTTAGTCATTCTTTTATCTTCGCTCATATTTCGATATGTCTCGAAAAATGGACAAAATAAATCGGAAAATGGGTCAGTTCTAATATAGTCTCCAAGCAGTTATAGCATTCACATTATGCGGGGTGATAATTTTAAGTAAGAACCCTTAATTCAAATCATTTGCGTGGAAAAGAACTCGTAGCATGAAACATGACAATAATGTGTACCCAAAATGCTGTCACCTCTCTAATTGATCGTTCAACACCATTTTCCAATAATTCAATAAACTGTGCAAATGAATAGAATTACGACTTATCACTTAGAATAGTCTTTTCTGCCTGTCTTTCGGAGAGAAATAATATTTGAACTATAAAGCAGCGATTAATTAAGTAATAGTGGGAATAATTCAGTTTTCTGCGCTACGGGTTGTTTTATTGATTCATCAGTTTAACTTAGAAATGATTTTTGGAACACTTTTGGAATTTTTAAGTCCTCCATGCAGTGGCGTCGATTAATGGACAAGTAGAGTACCTGTTTCTCAGCATGAAAGTCACGTATTCTAATGTTGGCGTAGATATTTTTCCATATTATGGTTAATTTCAAAGTTCTTCGTGTCGTTTACGTATTTATCCGACGCGGAATACGATGAATTATTTATCCGAGGGCGCCTTCAAAGAAGGAAATCGAACAAATCCGAGAATTCCTATTACTTTGACGCAATATCTATTAATTTCTGCATCCAATCGCGTCAGAGAGAACGAGGCCGTGAACCCGCTAACGTAAACAACATCTTCCCGCTTACGTAAGTTTACTGAAATGCCGTTATCTTAACCAGTCCGTGATCGAGTAATCGCATCGGAATTTGCCGTCAAAAACCTCCGACGTCCGATTTATTTATTTTGCGCTCGCCCTTATCAGGACGAGATCTTTTCTTAAATAGCTCTTTCGCTATCTCGTTAATTTTACTTCCTCTTGGGAGATGAAAAAACAAATTCGAGTGCATTAAAAATAAAACGTTGGACGCTCTTCTTCGACGCGCCTTATCTGACGATTTCGTAACCGCATTAAGTTCTTTCTCGGCGATATCTGTTTTTATTTATTTTTTCTTTCAGCTGGCGTAACCGACCGCGCAATCTCCATCCAGACGCCTCGTGGCTTTCCGTCCGCGATCACAATTTCTCTCGTAGTCGAGATTAAGAGCGGTAATTCACTCCTCTTACTCCGTCTCTCTCTCTAACTCTCTCTCTCCCTCCTCTTACTCCCTTCCTCGCGAACCATCTCTCTGAAAAATCTCGGATTCCCTGAGTCCAATATATATTCCTCCTTCGTTGCATATCCCTTCCACGTACATCAGTGGCTTGGAAAGGGGAAAGAGGAGAAGGTCACCCTAAGGGCCCATACATTCTCCCTCCTCTCATTCTCTCTCTTCCCTCTCTCCCCTTCCCTTCGAACTTCCCCCTCCCCCCTTTCTTCCTCAATCTCTCATCCTAAATTAACTTCACACCGACCCCTCTTTTCTTCCCCCACTTTCCCCCTTCCAAACCCTTTACAGTCCCTCGCTTCGGATTCCCAACGCCTCGGACCCTTTTCAACCAGAAGGGAACGAGAGTGTCTTTCTCTTCTCATTCCCATCCCCCTCCTCCCTCCCTTTCCCTTTTTAACCTCCGTTTCTCTTCGCCCTCCACTGCCACCTCCTAATTTCCTTCTCTCTTTCCCTCTCTCTCTCTCTCTCACACTCCTATTCCATTACCCGTTTTAAAACTCCATCATTGCCTCCTAGTCAGCCTCCCTATCTGTGAAAAGAGGAGGATAGAGAGGAGGGGAGGGGGAGCTTCGGAAAAACTCTCGTTATTTTTAAACTGGGACGGACACGTGACCTGATTGCATTCCTAGGGAGGTATTTTATTGGATATCGCTTTTCCTCCCCTCGTCTCTCTCTTCTTTCTTGTTCTCTTTTTTCCTTTAATTTCGCATTTGTCCTTTTTATCTTCTTCCTCCATTCCTCTAAGTTTCTTTGTCATATCTATTCTTTCTCTTCCTCATTTCTCTTCTTCATTTCTCTTTCTCATTTATCTTATTCCCCATTTCTCCTATTCTTCCTTTCTTCTCTTCCTTCTCTTCCTTTCTTCTCTTCCTTTCTTCTCTTCCTTTCTTCTCTTCCTTTCTTTTCTTCCTTTCTTTTCTTCCTTTCTTCTCTTCCTTTCTTCTCTCCCTTTCTTCTCTTCCTTTCTTCTCTTCGTTTCTTCTCCTCCTTTTTTCCCTTCCTTTCTTCTCTTCCTTTCTTCCCTTCCTTTCTTCTCTTTCTTCTCTTACTTTCTTCACTTCCTTTTCTTCCTTTCTTCTCTTCCTTCTCATCCTTTCCTCTCTTCCCCCTTTCTCCTATTCTTCCTTTCTTCCCTTCCTTTATTCTCTTCCTTCTCTTCCTTTCTTCTCTTCCCTCCTTTATCCTTTTCTTCCTTTCTTCTCTTCCTACTTTCTCCTCTTCATTTCTTGTCTTCTTCCTTTCTCCTTTCCCCCTTTCTACTTTTCATCCTTTCTCCTCTTTCTCCATTATCCTGTAACTCTTTCTTTCACTTGTTTTTCCCTTTCAAATTTTCTCTTCACCTTTCCTTTCTACTACATCCTTTTCTTTCACTACATCCTTTCCTTTTTCCGTCTTTATCCTCATTTTCCTCTTCATTGGTTTTTCACTTTAAATTGGCTCTATCTTTTCACTTTATCTTACTACTTTTCTAATCTTACCTTCTGCTTATTCCTCCTTCCATCTTACATTTCTCTTCTTCCTTTCCTTCTTCTATCTCTTCCCATTCCCTTCCTCTTTTTCATTTTTCGCGGACCCCTTTTCCCGGCTCCTCTTCCTCTTATCCCCTTTACCATTCCTCCGTCTCTCTCTCTCTCTCTTCCTTCGAGGAAGTGTGTAGATCTTCTCCGTCGCGCGATTGCTGTTAAAGGTGGTCCTTGTGCGTGAGAGGGGGTGGGATGGGGAGGTGTTGGGTTGGGTTGGTGGCGGGAGGAGGCGCACGCACGCCCCCGCTTCGACAACGGAAGGAATAGATAGTAATGCATTTGTTTACGTGACTCAACTTTCAAGACAGGAAAAGGGAGCGTTCATTCTCATCACCTGTTCTTTTTGAAGATCTCGTTTTTCTTCTCCTCTCATGTTGTTCTTTTCGTTTCGGACGTTTTTTGTTTTTATTTCCCGCGTGCACGGGTCAATTTCTAAAACGGGAGAAGCGACCGACGGGTTTTCGTGCGGCTTATCATCGTAGCCTTTGAGGTATCGGTTGATGTTAATAAAGCTCAGGTGTTGTCTCCTTGGTAACGTGTTTGTTGTCGGCGGAATATTTCAAGTAAATAATCAAATTCGTCGCGACGGATACTTATCTATCAGAATATCGCTATAGCGGTTAATAATAGCAGAGTAAAAATAGACACGGTTTCGAACATAGCATTAGAAGTCGGCAGAGCAAAGGAAGAAAGTTATTTTAGATCCTGTACGCGCTTTAAGGAACAAATCAAGCCGAATAAACAGCGCGAATTCTCGCGTTTTCGAGGTGGCATAATTCACTCAAAGCACCGGATCTTGGCGTTCGGACGAAAAAAAACCTTTCTACTGTGGCATTAACTGCCGCCTTTAGTCTCTTTCTGCAAATATTCCTTACTATTTCCACTGAATTTCAATAATATTTTTCTTTGTTTAGTGTTAAAAAAATCAGCCGGGTTAAAAATATAACAATTCAGGTACCGTTTGCCAATAGGAAATGTCGTTATGTAAGAGACGCTTTCAGAGGGCTTGAAGAAAATCCGCGATCTCTGAAGGGGCAAAACTGCGCAGTTTTGAAATTCATTTGTTTCTCCTCTTTTTATCGCTTCTAGCGTTTCACAAAGTTTGTTTTTCTCTTTTGCGAGAACATCTCATGAACATGTTCTTCGCGATTCCTCCAGAATGCTCTCTCGAAATTTGTTTCTTCCCCGTTAATTCACGCTAATTCGTAGAGAAATTCCTTCAAAAACTCGCGCAATATTTATTCAACTCGCGTACGGTACCGATTCCGCCATTTTTTTTAAAGACGGCCATGTAATACTTTTAAAGCAGGCTCGCGAAAATGTCATTCAAAAGATATACGAAAACTTACAACACGCCCTTTCAAGCGCAAGCTCGAACAAAAAATATATATTTGTTGAGCTAAAAAAACTTTTAAATTCGTTTGTTTCAACGCTTACTTGACGCCAAAAAATATACTGCGCGGCAGATTATACTTTCGAAGTAGCAAAACCAATCAGACTTTAGACATCGCTTTAATATTTTTTAAATGGTATTTAAGAACACATCAAACAAATTACATTATAACCTCGTTTGTACAAAGTTCAAGGGGCTTAAATTTTCATGATTTGTACGCAATGAAGAGGTCATTACAGCATGCTTTACAGCTTTGTTTTTAAAGGAGGCTGAAGTACACTTCTTATAAACGAGCATTTTGTACAACCGATTCCGTATTATCAGGGTTTTACTGCATGAACAACAAACTCGTTGGATCCTAAACCAGGGGTGTCCAACCTCCGGTCCGCGAAGGGTTTTTTTGTAACCCGCGAAGCTATGATGAAAAAACAATCCGAAAAATTTAACATAATACAAATTCATACAGTTTTACGCTAATATATTTTTTGATAATAAAACTTTTAATATCAAAATTTCAACCAATAAAAATCTTATTTAGAGTCTTTCACGGCATTCCTAAAACGAAACAAAAAATATAAGTAGAGAGGAAAATGAAGGTTCGTAAAGTAGGAATGTGTGATATTTCGGACCGGAAAAAAACCGTTTGATATAGTCCCTATATTACGAGACTTTTCGAGATCCCGTCTACTGCATCTCTTTCACACTCCGCTCGAAAAAGTCGTGCACGGTTTTTTTTACGGAAGTGTGAACGGATTCCGCTCCGTTCTCCCGACCCCGTATATGTGTAACGGACTTTCCCAGCAGTACCTCTCTCTCCTTTTATTTATTTCCACCTATCCGTATGCACGCACGTGAAATCAAACACGCGCAGTCTCACAGAAACGCTCGGAAAGAAACAATGCGAATCTGACAAACATAAACCGGCATCTTCCTTCTTTTTTTAATAATCCGCGCCTTCTCTGCCGCGGCGCGTCTTTTGCGAGTACGTGTATTTCCTGTGAATGTTTGCGTTTGAATACTAAAAATAGTGTTTCGGTGTTCTCGTTCCACCGAGGTCCCGCTCTCCCCCCCCCCCCCGTTTGTCTGTCTGTCTCGCCCTCCCCTTCTACGCCGCACCCCTCTGCATTTTTCCTAACTCTTTCTCTCTCTCTCTGTTCTTCCATTTCTCCTCTTTATATTTCTCTCCGCTTGTCTGTATCTTTTTCTGTCGTTCTATCGCTGTTTCTACCCTTTTACTTCTCTATACCTCTGTCTGCACCTACATCTTTCAACTTGTCTATATTTGTCCCTCTCTGTTTCCATTTGCAAATGGTATATGCAGTCTGTCCCTTTCAGTCAAGGTTGCTTCAGTTGAATCCACTTAAATTTTTCCATTTTAGTTTATTATTATTATTTTTTAGTCTTGATGGTTTCTAATGAAAAACTCCCTAAATTTTGAAGTCCATTTTCAACATCTACTATAGCCTTTTAGTCATTTGTTGATAAATACATTTTTTCAAAAATTATAAAATCTATTCTTCAAATGATTATTTTTATAATTGGTCATTTTTATCAGACGGATATTATAATCGCGCTTAGAAATTCCGAAACGTAATAAGCTGCTGATTATTGTTATCAGCATCATAGTGTCATCGATTTAGTGGCATCAATTCTGTCGCTTTTATCCATACTCTCTCTCCCTGTTCTCAGTTACTATTCCATTTTTGGAGTATCTCTTTCTCATTTGTTCTATTCTTTCTCCAGCTACTCTTTCTCTATATTTTCTCTTTCATCCTCCCTTCGTACTTCGTCCCACAATCTTCGTCTCATTCTCTAGCCTCATCTTTCTCTCTCTTTATTCATAAATCTAAGAATGGATTTTACTCTCTCAATTTTACACGAAGACGGTTACCTTTTTACACTCTTATCATTCGCCTTCCAGTCTCTCCTAGTCCTCCTTCTCTCTCTCTCTACTTTTATTCTCCTATTTTTCGCCCTCGCACTTTTCGTTCCTTTGGCTAACCTTCGTCATCCATACGTATTTTTACATTCGAATATATTTCTTTACGATTCAACGGACGCATTGTGTTTCCGCGACCCCCGTTGCGCGATACGGAGAGAGAAAGAGACAAGAAGCGAGAGAATGGGGAAGAAAAAAGAGGGCATCACCTTCTGTTGATTTACGCGTTCCGTATTTTTTTAAACACATTTAATATTTTTTCCCAGCGTGACACCCGCATATCCGTCGCATCGCCTCCCCCACGCCGTCGGTTGAAAAATACGCGAAAATACAGAATAACCGACAGTGGGAGGATGAAAATAGAAAGTCGGGCTCGATTTCCATGCTAGATGGCTAGTCGCGAACGCGAGTGTAGAAAGAGAAAAGGAAGCTCAGAAGGGGAAGAGGTGGTGTTGTCCGCTGCCGTGGGTACGTTATTTTGCATTCATAACTAGGCGAGAGACTTGGCAAAAAGAGGGAAAAGTCTTTCTTCCCCCGCAATTCCCCCCCCCCCCGCACCCGACTTCGGAAACGAGTGCCAGTTGGGCGTGACGTTTTCTTAGCGATTCCTTTTCTGTCTCGGTTTCTCATTCGTCGACGATGATGTCATTCCTCGAAGCGTTTTCCGCCGATCGCAGAAATTTCTACCCGCCGTTGCGCGTTTCTCTTGCTAAGGTTTTTTTGCTTTAGAAGTTAACCTTTTTTTCATCCGTTAAAGTTTCCAAAAAATCCGAATCCGTCTTTGCTCTTGACTTGGGATATGCGATTTTTTTCCGGATATTCGAGGCCCCTTATATCCATTTATATTCCGTTTTACAGTGTTTTGAAATATTCTCGGCTAGAAACATTTTGAATTAAAAAATAAATAAAAATTTCGACCTCACTTTTTTAGCGGAATCAAATTGACAGTGAAGATGGCATTTGTCAAACAAATGGAAAAACTAGATGCGAGTTTCGACTACAGAGAATCCGTCCTCAGTGGCAATTAACTGGTCGTTGATTGAATTAAGGTTCTATCTAGGCTCATTGAATGGCTGATGGCGACGTCTGCCCTAGAGCCGAAATGCGTATCTAGTTTTTCCAACAGTTTTGTGGCTATGGCTTTCGGAGTCGCCGTCATCATCGATATAGGTATTTTAATTGGTAATTTCATCTCACGATCCGGTTAATAGTTGCGGATTACCGATGACGGACGTATCGTTCGCTGATCTTTAAATAATCAGCGATTATTTCGAAGTGTTAATTTCTAGAGCCCATGGTTTTATATCTCGTAACAAATAAAGGTGGAATAATCAGATTTAAATAGTTTCGGCTGAGTTCTGAGACGCCATAGCGAGCTGTTTTCGTATTTGGGACGTCCCTGTGTCTTTAATATATACATACCACACGTATATTTATCGAGAATTTCAAGGCTTTTTCCTAAGGTCTCGACTAATTACAGTGTCCTTTTCGCGTAATTTGCGCCTCACACTTACCGACCATGACCTCGCGAATTCATAGCGAGTCGTCTCTGACGTTAAAGCTCTGTTCGTCACCACGTATGACACTCGGTTATCCTTTCAATTAGAGGCAGTGCGCGGAAAGCGGCACCGAAAATGACGATAAGGCGATAATCGAATGATTTCGATGAAGCAGTAAACATTTCAAAATGTCCCCCACAGCTCATACTAATCTATTACAAACTGGAAATTTTTCTGATTCTTTGTACTTATGGTCTAGTATCGATTTTACGATGATTTTTTTCGAGTTAAACTCAATAAAAATTGAGAAATTTATAAGATGAAAAGTAAAAATAATACCGTTTTTGTCATAAAGAACAAATAGATGGAATTTATGGATCATATTATCCCTGTGATACAAGCATAAGCTGTAACTTGGGAAATTTGGAAACAAGAAAAAATCCGCTATGGCCATAGCAGATTTTTTCTCCTGCTTCCAAATTTCCCTCGTAAAGTACGTTAAGAAAATCGTAATAAAGCCTTGTTTTGAAGGAAGTTGCGGGCAGTATCAGTATGTAATTTTCAATCTGCGATCCTGCGAAACGCAAAGTAATTTTTAAAAGCCAGTGGATAATTTCCACACTTTTAGCATAATTTTTGCGTGGTAGGAAAACATTCTGCTTCTGAATGCAATAACAAATTATACTCGTTTTACAATAAAATCATCGGTTAAAGTCACTTAAGCGAATTATTCGTCCACAGCATGTAATGGCCCATAATATACGGTCATGTGTTTCGAAAAGATATTTCTTGCTCGACCGATATTGCGTTTGACGATTCAACATTTGCTTCATTTCATTGCCATTAAAACGAATCATAATTCCGACAATGAAGGATGACCAAGCGGGAACTCTTCGATAATATTTTACTCGCGGCTGAGTAATTCGGCTTCTCCAGGAAGAGCATTTAAAGGGCTGACTAGTTAACTGAATGAAATGTTAAGTTATTGAGTGGATGACCACTAGCTCTTTTTTCAATTATGGCGATGAAGAAACGCGAAAAGGAAGATTATATTCATAGGTTACTACCAATCACATCGAATAAGGAAATTACTTCTCAGTATTCCGCTTTTTATGGGAAATATTCGAAATCTTGACAGTAAAATTAGCAGAAGCAATTAGCTTTAAAAATAGGTCACGTTGAGCCAAAAATTATTATTCGCAGCATGCAATAAAGTATTTTAATAAAATACGGTTTACTATTTATGCGTTCTTTGCACGAAGTGAGCGTATCTAGGAGAGGTCGTTTCCGTCCGTCCTCATGTTTAAACTCGGTAACCGCTGGACGTATTATGATTAAATTTGGTATTTGGGAGTTTGGCTAAAATTTGTCGACCGATTCCAATTTTGGTTAAAATCGGATAATAATTAATACCACTTTACATAAAGACCTACATGTCTTTTACAAAGTAAGTCGCAAGAATCTCGTAAAATACTCATCTGAGAGAAAAATATTGAGAACAAAAGTTAAATAAAATAATAAACTACGCATTTTTTGTCAAATAATTTTTCCTGTAAAACGTAAGGTTTGCGATAAATTTAAAGAAAAGGAAATTAACGTATTTACTTCATAAGAAATTAACGTATTTACTTCATAATACGATTTACGATGTTCTTTTGTTCATTCCAAAAAATATTCATTAATAATTTTACAACTCGGGAACCTCTGGACATATTTTAATGAAATTTGGTATTGGAGAGTTTTATTAAACTTTGTCGACCGATTCTAATTTTGGTTAAAATCGGACAATAATTAATACCACTTTACATGAAGACCTACATGTAGCTTACAATGTACTTCCGATTTAACTCGGGAACCGCGGGACGTATTTTGATGAAATTTGGTATTGGAAAGTTTTACTAAAACTGGTCGACCGATCCTAATTTTGGTTAAAATCGGACTTCAATAACGACCACTTTACATGAATACCTACATGTATTTTACAACGTGCCTCTTTTTCAACTCGGGAACCGTTGGACGTATTTGGATGAAATTTGGTGTTGGGAAGTTTTACTAAAATTTATCGACCGATTCCAATTTTGGTTAAAACCGGACGATAATTACGACCACTTTATATGAAGAAATACATGTACCTTACTATGTACTTGTTTCAACTCTGGAACCGCAGGACGTATTTCGATGAAATTTGGTATTGGGAAATTTTATTAAAATTTCTCCCTCTCAAATAACGCATTTGGAAACTACGTGTACTCCGACATAGAGTCCTTTCCATACTTTTTCAATACGTGCAGAGATTTCGGCGATAATGTGCTTCGCCAACTTAAAATGCATTTTTCTTGTTCAATGCAATTGGAAATTATTGACTTACTGCATTTCATTATGTGTTTATATCTGGGTTCAGGGACCTGTAAGCCCCCTTGCCTGTGTATGTCGTGTTTTTTCTCTGTCCTTTCAAACATTTTATCCGTCGAATCAGACCAC
The DNA here is from genome assembly GCA_028673005.1 of Tanypteryx hageni. Lineage (NCBI taxonomy): Eukaryota > Metazoa > Arthropoda > Insecta > Odonata > Petaluridae > Tanypteryx > Tanypteryx hageni. Next base: position 154,801,872 of record CM054113.1, on the reverse strand, counting down.
AAATGATTGACGCAACCCTCTCTCCATTTTTCAGGGAATATTCCAAGGAGCTTTTGGCTAAGCAGAGGCACGATATGTACGCTTCTGACATCCCCACGTCTTTGAGATCTGCTCCAATCCATTCTGGGTAAGTCACGCGAGGATATCGGCTTTTATGTCCCTTTTCCTCTCCTTAATCGGATTTCGGATTAGACATAACTTTTGACTCGTTCGATTCCGTTGCACTCGGCTTTTCTCATTAAATCTCCGCATTATTCGTCTCTGACGTCACGAATTTGGTATAATTCTTTCCATACTTTTCTACGTATTAACTTCGTTTCGCAGATTTTGCAATCTCCTTTCATTCTACTCTAGCTTACGATGTGATTCGAATCGCATTTAAGGTTAGGAAATAAGTCGCCACATGCTAATTCGCTTTCTTATCGTTGAATTTGTTCATACATTTTATGAAAGATGAATCTTTTTATTTTGATATTCGTAAAAACTCATTCCAGTGAAACGTCAAGAAGTTGAATGGTTAACACGAATCCTCCGGTTGGGATAAAGATAAGAAAATTATTATTTATTTAAATGAATTGCGCATTCAATCTTCTCTTGCAGTTGTCGTTGGAACGGAATGTTTGAAACTATCCGGCCCTTTCAGTTTTTAAACCATTTATTCATCCGACTTTTAAGTAAACGCAAATCTTACGATATTTTTCAGGAATTTTTCCATTTCAAAAATGTTAATTTTATGAAGTTTTTATAGGGAGATTCCTTTTTGTGAGGCATGATAAGTCAAGCGTTTATGTTGTCGATTCACTCTATCGGACTGCACCATAAAAATCCCGAGTGGTGGCCCGATCCATCGCTAAACTCATAACCACGGCAGTTCTCCCTACGGAATAGGGAGTGCACGCCTCTCTTTGCTTGCGATGTGGTAAACAACCAACGCATTCCACGCGTGCCGCCCTCACGTGTGTGTTGAGAGTTGGATGGAAACGGCTAGCAGTTACGCGAGCCAAAACCTCCCCCTTCACTCCCCCCTCTAACCCCCTTCCCCTTTTCTACCCTCCCTGATTGATGTGGAGAGTTCCACGGAATGCAATCCAGGGGTCCGCTGCGTCCCCGTGACACAGTTTTGGCTTCCTGCCTACTCGCTGACTAAATGCAACGCGCGTAGGAGGGGCGGGGAGAGAGAGAGGTTCGGAGGTCTTGGCAGCCGGAGAGCTTTAAGCGTCTCTCTCTATGTGATTTGCAACTCCATTACGGATCTATCTGTTTAATCCCAGAGCCGGGGACGAGATTAATGGAACCCTTGACATTATTCCGCGCTCGCGTTACAGTTTTGGTCTTAACGGGTCGGGAGAGATCGTTTTAAATGGTTCGAAATGCAGCGGTGGCGCCTCCGGTGGAAGGTTCGGGTACTAAAGGGCCGCCGCCGACGTTGTCGGAGGCGTTTTGAAGGAAAATGTCAAAATGGATGGACTTTTGCTTCGCACAAGCATTATTACGCGTCTTATAATTAACGGGGGAGGGAGGCGGCCTTTGTGGGTTCCCGTTAACATCTTTGCGGGAACAAACAACCACTAACGTTCGCGTTCCTCGCCAAAAATTCTCAGCTGTTGTTTATTCGGATCATAATAACGCAATCCGATTAATTTTAGCTTTATCGCAGAGGTGTCAAAAATTACTTTTAGCGAAGGCCTTTACTCCGGACCAATGACAGGTATTTTTATAATCTCAGGTTATTTTGACTTAGTTTTGCCGCGCGAACTCGCACCAAACGGAACCTTTTAATAGTTCTCCCGTATGGCACGAGGGCGTCTTAAATTTACGCAGAGTACTCCTGCAAAAATTAAAAAATAAAATAAAACAAGAAACCTTAAGGCGATTACGGAGGGAGGGGAACGAACATACCGGAACAATGAAAAAAAATGGTCGAGTTTTTTCTTTTTTTATTTCTCGAGCATTCTTTTTTCTACTAGTATTTCGTGTAAAAATAAACGGGAGGTGGGGGGATAGGAAAAAAACTGATTTTTTTCTTCTCCGGACGCATCTGCTTAATGCGTCGTTAAGCGATCCTCGGAAAAGGGGTTTGGGGAAGAGTAGGGGCGTGCAATGGAGTCGCGAGAGAAAGAGGGAGGGGAAGGGGAGGGGAAGGAGGGAGTGCGAGAAAAGATGGACGAAGAGAAAAAGAGGGGAGAAAAAAGCGTTAAGCAGTCGAGACGGAAATATTCTCGAAGAGGAATGGGAGAGGATGTATTTTTTAACAGTACCGCCGTGTCTAACGGAGTCACCCAAAATAGAAACGGAAAATACCCTTTCTTAGCTTTTTTTTCTCGCATCCTACTCCGCCCCCTTCTCTCCCTTTCCTCTCTCTCTCTCCCCACGAACGAATGACTAAGTCGAAAGCCGCTTTGTCGCGTCCATTCTTCATTCCCTTAGCACCCAGGCAGGAACAAAGCCACACCTTTTTTCATTCCCTCCGGTTTCCCCTCCGCTTCTCTCCCCATCTCTCCTCCTTCCTGCGCCACGCGAGCGCTATCCGGAGCCAAAAGCATCCATCCTCGCCGATGTAGTGATGCTTCTGCTGATGCAATGATTGATCGGGGCAGACATCGAGAGGGTCGATCCTGGAAGCTATAATTAGAAAGTGTAGGGTTGTGTGGGGCATGCAAAAACAATAGAAAGAGGAGGCGATTCGCTCTCCGGGACGGCTGCGAATTTTCGAGATCCCGAGAATCCAAAAGAATCATTTTTCGGATTTTTCCGAACTTTTTCGATCTTTTTTTCCGGGAATTATTTTAAAATTCGAATTTCGGAAGTTTTTTGTCAAAGCGATCCGCGAAAAAAATAAGCTGGGGATTTCGAGAGGCGAGTTGGGGCCTTATGTCGTAGTTTATGACCGATTTCCTTTCGCTGTGTAACGCTACTCGGAATGGTGCTTGTGTGTTGTCGGCAAAGGCTCCATTACAAATAAGGCTAAAAACTTACCGGTCGTGAGTGAGTCACTGTAAAAAAGGATGATGTTTTATAATTGAATCATCCGGTTCACCTTATGTCTTGTAGCCAACGGAGATAGGTAGCTCTTGTTACCATATGATGGGTGAGTAAAACATATTCGCATTTCAGCGACGAGTTAGCCATCCTCGTTGGAATCCACCGGTACGTGATTCATACAGTGAATCATAGCAATTTCCTCGCATAAGCAACGGTCGGTGAGTCGTCACTGAGGTCGGCTACTTTGCAGCCGAAATGGTCATCTGGTTCGCTCGCCTAAAGAATTTATCTATATCAGGAGCCCGCAACCTGGTGCTTTCTAAACGTACGAAAGGACACTTTTAATCACTTTGACGTTGATTTTATTTAATTTATGATGATTCCTACTTTTACAAAAGTGTAGTGGTGCTCGCTGGGCGCTCTCGAATGTAACTGGGTGCTCGGCACATTGAAAAAACTGCGGACCCCTGATATATGCAATAAAAGTATCACTCGTTTTAACACTGCTGCGAGCCAGCTCTGCAGTACCTACATACCTAGAGTTACCCGAGTCTGAATCACGTAGAAATCATACATTCCCATCACTATTCCTATGCGAGGCTAGCTTTGTCACAAACGCATCCAAGAAAGCGAATTGGAAGCGCGTTTCTTCGTACGCACGTGCGGAATTATTTCGCTGCTCGATTCGTCTTTTTCCCCGCGGAGTCGTACGAATTCCGTAGGAGCGACAAAAGTAAAAAAAAATAAACCCGACCCGCGGCCAATAATGTCCCCGTCGACAGGCGATAAAAATGCCGTCTAGATGTTTCAGACGTCCGCCCCTTCGACGTTCGAAGCAACACGTTCCGAGCGATGAGAGCGTCCTCCAGACAGCTGGAGGAGGCGATGGATCTAGTGCGTTATGCGCGCTAACAACAAGAGGGCGCTGAGACATTTCTCCTAGCGGATTGCCCGTTTTCCATCACCGCACACATGGTCTCCCCCCAATCACATAATCATATGGCTTAAAAAGAAAGATTGTGGCGCCTTGACTACTGGGGCATCGCGTTTCGAGTTTTTTTTTAAGAGGAAGCGTTTCTCAAGATATTCTTTCGAAATAATGGAGTTAATGGTGGCATATGTTTCGTTCATTTCTTGTCGGGACGGATTAATATGGATCTTTGTTTATGGCGGCCTCTTTTAAGCGCTCTTTTTTCTTATCCTCTGCTGCACAATGTTAACTCGAATCAGCGTGGATTTTTTTTCTGCAGGTTTCCTTTCTCTTTGATATTATTTATTTACTGTATATTTAAGCTTTATGTCAATCCATTAAGGGTGGTAAATGGGTAATTTTTACAACTTAGAGGTAATTAAATTATTTTTTAAATGACAGTGGATTTGAAGTAATTTGGGGGTTAAATTTTAATGTGAAAAATAATACAATTTCTGGTATTATCTAACGGTAGTAATATAACTATTCGCAGTTATTTCTCTTCGTTATCTTTATCTAAACCCGGGGGGAGAACTTTTTACTTGACGGGCTGAATTCGTAGTTTCGCGCTCTTCGGCGGACACGAATGATAGTACATGGTATGCAATGTAAAAACTTTAGTCAGATAAAGTAACTATCATTTCTTACTCTTCCTTATCATCAATCGTTAAATGCCCTTAAATTAATAACTTCCCACTCTTCCTGACTAATAAATGATGGAACATTATATTATTTATAACCAAACGGTAATCAGGTATTTCCTGCGTTATGCACAGGAAACTGCATCTGTCTTCTTTTTTTCTTTCATCCGACGAAGGGAATACACTGGGAACGTTTGAGACGAGGCGTAATAGGAACGTTGAACAATTTTTCTAACGAGCTCATTTGGCGAGTTATGTCCTCTTTAAATTGCAATTTTTAAGCGCGCAACACACGGCCGATCGAGACCGTTAACGACTCCCATCTTTCTCTCGTTTTTTCCACCTCCTCTCTCTCTCTCTCTCTCTCTCTTTCTCTCTCTCGCTTTCATCCCCTTGTTTACACTTCGATTTCGCGGACAAGAAGTATTTTTAGCGACGCATACATTTACGCCCTTCTCCCCTACTTTCCTTTCCTCTTCCTCCCTCTCCCATTTGCGCACACACACACGCGCGCGCATTCACGCACACATTCACCCTCGCGCTCTTTCGCATGCACACAAAAGGCACGACTCACAATCAGACTTCTTCCCCCACCTCCTTCTCCTCCCCCTCCCCCACCTCCACAACCATCTCCTCCCCGCCCTCCCTCTTTGTGCCGCCGACACGCCACGCCCGCATCGAATACAGGGACTCCCCTTCTAGGCCCCCGAGGTTTGTGCTAATGAGCTCAGTGTTGACTGTTGAGGCGACAGATATGACGAACGTTCTCCTCGAACAACCTCAAGGCGTCCTCTGCCTTTCTCTGTATACAGTATACATATATATCTATCTCCCTCTATCTTCTCTCTTCCCGTTTCCTTTACTCATCTTTCTTTTCTTTATTTCGATCCTTTTTTATATCGTCTGTCTTCTTTAATCCCCGCACTCCGTTGTTTTTCGTCCTTGGGAGCCAATATGAGAGGAGGCGTTCATGCGATGGGAGTTGAGTAAGTGCCTAAGAGAGATTTTCCCTCTCAGTCTTTCTCTCTCTCTCTCCCTCTTTCGCGCCCATGTGTGTCGTGCTGGCATGAGAGGATAAATGGCAGGGAGATGGAGGGTGAGTGGAGGAAGGAGAGATAGGAGGAGAGAGGGGAAGGAGGAGGGATAGAGATGAGTAAAAAGGGATAGAAAGACTAGGGAGGGAGAGAGGAGGAAGAAGAGAAAGGAGGAAGGATAGAAAAGAGAGGAGATTGATAGAGAAGGGAGGTGGAATAGGATAGGAGATATGAGGAAGGATAGATGGATGGATAAACTTCTTTAATTGGTTGAAATTGAGATTAGGCAGCCTATTGTTCCATCAAACCTAGAAAGGATAAGAGAGAGAAAGAAGAGATAGATAGGAGGGATAAATAGGCGGGAGGATGGGGAAGATTGGGAGAAAGAGGAGAGGAGATAAGAAGAGAGGATGGAGGGGAGACAGGAAGAGGGAGACATAGAAGGGATGGGAAGGAGAGGCAGGAAGGAAGAGGAAGGAGAGGTAGGAAGGAAGAGGAAGGAGAGGAGAGGGAGAAAGAAGAGATAGAGAGAAGGGGGTGAGAAAGAGGGAGGGATGGAGAGAAGGAAGCGAGCGGAGAGGCAGGTTGGAGAGGGAGAGAGAAATGATAGATAAAGGGAGTTCGAATGTTGGTTTTCGGTAAAATGTGAAGGGGGAGAGTTTTAAAATGGGAGAGAATAGGAGAGTTTTAGGTAATGGAGGGACAAGAAGGGATAGGGAGGTAGGTATAGGTCGAGCGCGGAAGCAAACATGTCACAGGCTTTTAATACACGCTAGTCCCTCCACTCAGAATGTGATTTTACTGGGTTTGGGAGGCTAATTTCCGTGGATACCCCCTAATATCAACTTTTAATATCTTCAGTGGCGTATCGGTAAATCTGGGGGGGGGGGGGTGGAGGACGCAGCAAATAACGGAGTCCCTCTATGAATATCTTAAATATTTTCCAAGCTGAATTACTTATCATTGCCTATATATTAATGAAGAATTCTCTCCTCCCTCACACAAACGCTACTGATATTTTGAAAAGCCTGAAATTATAAAAATATATAGTAATGTCTCTTTCTTTTATTAACTTGACTCCATTTGGAGAAACGGGTTAAAAATATTATGTTATGCATAACAATCATTATAATGCCATAGAGACAAGAAAAATAAGACGTATTCATTAGTCTATGACATTGTGTATGTTTATTAACTTACAGTTATCGGTCGACGCCGCTGGAGCAGTGGTTTAAATATTCGTCAATGGTTTAAAGTATTTCGGGTTCGATTCTTGGCCGTGGTCGATGATATTTTACGGCTAAAAGATATGGCAAGTATTCCTTTGGAGAGGAAGTGAAGCCGTCGATCCCGTGTAGTGTACGAAGTCGATGGACTTCATAAAACCTCTGTTCACGTGGGAGATTGGGTAGTGGCAAAATTTCCAGGTGTAGGAGCTAAGCCTCTGGCGTCTATGAGGGAGGGGGTATAGGAATAGCTGACGTTTGCTGACTTGGGGAGGGAGGTATGACCAATTCTTAAGTAAGGTTTTTTATTTAATTTTTTTTTACTTTTTACGTGCGAAATACGTGTCGCGACAGCTCGTCCACACCTGCTAGTTACCCACGTTTCGCTCGACATTAGAATTCTTTTCGCCGTATTTAACTGATTTTTTGGTAAACACAACTTACCTTGTTTGCTCTAATAAATTTTTCCTCATTGTGCTTTAAAGAGCATTAAAATGCATTGCAACCCTGTAAGAAAGCATTAGTATGCATAAGCATGTATTTTCTAAATTTTATTATAAAGGGGGGAGGTACAATGAAATCTTATGTAACACAAATGCTGACGGTTGCTGACATGAGGTGACGGGGGGTCAAAAATAGCTAAACATTTGCTGTCGTTATACTTGAACGGCTCCCTAGTGCAGTGTTTCTCAAACTGTTGCCCGTGATCCCCCAGGGAGCCGCAAAATTATTTTTTTAATAAAAACGATGTTATAAAAATTATCAATAGTTACATAAAATGAAGACATTTGCAATAAAGTTTCTTATTTTTACTATTTTCACTAACAGGATTCCTCGCATTATCTCAAATAACTTCCGATATGAATCCTAATGTGGCCTGCAGAAGCATTTTCATTTGTTAATGCTACCCGCCTAAGAAGCTCCAACCGTTAATGCGGCCACGTAAAAAGTTTGCCCACCCCTGGCCTAGTGAGTAAATACTATCTGTAAAATATTATGTGCCATCAGGGGTGGCTCGTGGTATCGAAAAGAAGGGGGGCTGCACGCCAACCAAAATCTATCTACGTACCTATATATGAAAACAAAAACTTACTTCATGATGATATTGGAAACCTAAAGTAGTGACTACCGGACCGACCGGTAATTGAAGTCAAGACATCATCCTTTAGAGCCTGAATAATTTACGTGGAACTCATGCTTCACTTAACAAATATGTACACACAATATGCACAAATAAGCACAATAATCTTCCCTAGCTATGTATAACACCTAAGAAGCGTTGACACATGAGAAAATGCATTGGCCTAAGAGCGAGAGACGTCTGAAAGCATATAATCCTAGCCTATATCTTGCACTGTTTTCGTGGCAAGAAATACCTCTTCTCAGCGTTATAAAGCCGTATTGTAGAAGTCGCAATTCCCTTTTTCGGGTTCTTAATGCGGGCTTCAAGGCGCCTTCGTCAATAAGGTTTGAATGATTGGGGCCCCCCTAAATCTCGGGGCTCCCCCGCATTGCAGGGGTTGCGGGGCCTATCAGCAGCTCTGTAACTAGCTATTTTAGCACCCGGGGCAAACTACCAAATATGCGCCCCCTCCATAAAAAATTCTCTAATACCTATCGTATATGGATTTAGGGTGAACAACTAATAAATAAAAATAAACTATAACTGATATAATTTCTTACTGTAAATGTACATAATTATAAATATAATTACATACATAATTACACATACATAATTTAAATAGAGAAAGTATAAATATTTTAATATTAAATAGTTATTCTATGTGATTTTAATGCAGCCAACTCATCAATGGCATCATCGATCATCGATAGCCGGCCTTGGTAGACGAGTGGTTTGAGTATCTGACAACGGAGACCAAGGTCGCGGGTTCGAATCCCGCCGAGGGCATTGTCGTCTGTGTTCGTAGTATGTACAGGGTTATAAGTAAGAATGGACCAGATGGTCTAAATATCGCCCTTAAATAAAGTCGATTATTATTATTATTATTATTATCGAAATTTATAGTTTCTGCTATGTCTGGAACAAGTATAGTAGTGAAATCTCCCCTGTCCTTGTGACATGCACAACTTGCCTTTAACAATTTTTGCGCCCCTTCTTTAGTTACGCCCGGGGCAGATGCCTCGCTTGACCCGCCCTAGTTACGGCGCTGCCTATCAGTACGCCCCTGAATATCTTCAAATTCTATATTCGATTCGATCCGCAACGTTTAGCCGGTATGATAAGATACCCTTTAAGGATGTAAGGTACGCCTCGATTATATAATTTCTTGATAGTGGTTTATGATAAGGAAAATTAAGTCGATTGGTGGGAAAATTATACGAGGAAATTTCGAACGTATTGTGAAGTGGTACTAATAGAAGATAAGGGAGGAGGGATTTGCAAAATGAGGACATTGACGACAAAGATTGTTCGTGTTTTACTGTTTACGTGCGTATGATGTGTCACTTTTGTGACGCGGACGATAAGGGGATATCGCTAATTTCTTCAGGAGTCGAGGAAATGTTTAAGAAAAAAATTGAGGAAGGATGCTTGGAAATAGATTATGAGGAAGGAAGGGAAAAAGATAACACAAAGGAAAAGGGAAGTTTTAATGAGATAAGAGGAGTAAGTAAAGAACGTGTAAATCAAGTCGAGTTATCATAATGAGAAAAGCATTTAAAACTCGGCGATGAAACAAAAATTGTCGTTAATATTTAAGTGTACGCAGAAGGAATAGTAGCAGTACATTAGAAAATATTCAAACTGTATCCATGATGGACAAATCTAAAATTTCTAAAAGTGCAGTGATTGAGGCTTAATGAATAGGAAAACTACGCTTAGACAGGATTGTCGATGCATACAGAGCTTAAACGACGAATGGCAAGCACAGTTTCCGAAATGTTTGGATTCGAGTTATTCGAGCGAATGAAAAGCTGTCGCTGATTCGTCGAATTTTGTTATAATAGAATGAATCAGTTTCGAAGCGAAGATTTGACCGCTTTTACTTCTCATGAAAAAACATTGGATCGCGATGCACATTAATGCTTCGGGATGTCCGCAACTCCGGCATCTCGTACGCTGTTCGCCAATAGAGAAAAGATAGAATTTCTGCCTAGCGCCGGAAGGTTCCGGGTTGGGCGTGTTTTATAATGGACGGCGAAGACTTGTCGACAAAGTACCGTTGTCAGAGACAGAAAAACCATTGAATTATTCTTCTGAGTGCGACGGAGGCAAATATGACCCTCGTGGCAAATATGACCCTCGTTGTATTCAAACCGCAACCGAAGAGATTCCGCGATTTCTTAAAGAGTAGTAAAAGCGTTCGACGCGAACCACGCCTCGCATGAATTATCCTCGGCTCGTGTGTTTGCGAGTGTTTACCTCGCGAATCCATCGACGGTTACCATATTTTCCAGACGGATGAATTGCTCGCCAGCAACACGCAGCCACTCGCGCGGTCGCGTTTCCCATCCGGCATCCGCTTCGCGTCAATCTTCGCTATGCTTTCAATCCGACATTATGTAGGATCTGCCTCGCCGTTGCATCGGACAAATCGTCATCGCGAACGAGTCTTTATCGTTCACATTAATGCGTCATGTAACTCACTTCTGCCGCGTTGAATTAATGAATTTTCGTTCGAAAACGAATAAACCTCAAAGCTTAGAAAATTCGATAACTCTTATGTGAGGAGTGTGTTGAGTGTGATTGATAGAGATGTATTTAAAAAATTTTTGATAGATAAATTTATATTCGTTTTTTATTCATATTAACATATATAACGAAAATATTATTGGTACGAAATGGGTAATTTTTATAGCAATTCTGTATTAACTTTTATTAGTCAATATAAAATCCTTTCGGTTGAAGGCTATTTTAAACACATACACTATATTATTTACATAATACACTATATTAGATTACGTTGCAATTTTGAAGATCCTACGCCATTTAGGTTTTCACATTCTTATACTGAAAAGATTTCTCCAAGATTCCACTTGGGAAGGATCTACTTTGTGGAATGATTCCACAATAATATTAATTAAATTTGCTGTTTCCATAGGAAAACATTCTTTAATCCACCGGTTTCGCCTTTTACAGCATCATCAGGTGATACTGTAAAAGACGAAACCGGTCGATTATTCTTTTCCAGTATAAACTACAAATTTTACTGTCGCTAAATAGCTGCCTCATCGAAGAAGTTGTTTATATACGAGGAAAAACGAAGAAAATTTCGTGATGATACTTTCAAGGACATGTTCGCAGCTCTTTCGGGATAATATGTTAAGGCCCACTTCAACATTTTCTTGTTTAGTTTTCCTTCCCATAAGCTGCCGATAATTCATTCGGTTAAATTACTTCGGCTATTCTTAACTGAAAAGAGATAATATTTTAAAAAAAAACAAAAGGGGCATACAAGACGCTTTGAATTTACGCGTCCTTCGAAATAAAAAGGGTCAAGTCGAAAACATGCTAATGTAAGAGTTCCTCCTTGAATTTAAATTTCTTTGTAAATTTTTTAAGACTTACGCTCACTTGTTCGAGAATATTGTCTTTACATCATAATACGTCTCCCGATTTTTGTTTCTGCTTGGCGCGAGCGTTTGAAAATATATGATTCATGCCCTTGGGCTGACGATTTTAGGGCTCGACAATTTTTTTCCGAACGGCTTTCGAGCGTCTATCGATGAAGTCGTTAAAGAGCAAAATAGAACTAAAAGAACTTCTCGTGCGTTTTAGTCGTCGATGTTATTTTGGTATTTTTTTCGATTTTGACCTTCTTGAAAGCAATTATGAACTGCGACTCAGAGAGCCGTTAAAATGTATACGCTCTTGGTTTTCGCTGCGGTATTCTCGACCACACGTTTTCTACTCGCGAAATTAACTTTCGATTTTTTTCTCAAGTTTTATTGAATTACGGAAAAAACGTTCTCGCGATGTTCATTTAGAAAGAGAGCATATTTTTTCACTGTATTGCGTTGCATGTTGTGGCTTTAAAACGGGGGTGGCCAGACTTTTCTGCATAGCGAGCCGCATTGGTGGTTGCGACAACTTTGGCGGGCCGGATTAGAGTTTTAAATTTTATAGATCGCTATTTCGTCATGGCTTCGCGGGCCGCACAAAATGCTTTGCGGGCCGCATATGGCCCGCGCGCCGAAGGTTACCCACAGGGGCGGCCCGAGGAATTTTGTCGCCCCGGGCAAGATAGCACTCCAGCGCCCCCCTCCGTTAAATGTTTGTTGAGATATTTACAAAGTACAAGTCAATTTATTCATCGCTCTGTAAACGTTATTGATAATGAAAAATTAAAAGGAATGCTATCAAGATTCTAGCCTGTTCTTCGGTATAAATTTCTATCCGAAATTTATTCACTTGCAGGTAATACATAAATAAATGATCGGGATAGCGCCCCCAAAACTTTGGCCCACCGGGCAGCCGCCCGCCTCGCCCGTAGCTCGGGCCGGCCCAGGTTACTCACCCCTACTTTAAAATACCAACTTCATTCATTCGTAAAGAATAGAAGGCGGAAAAAATCTCCATTATCGCGCATCTTTATCTTTTCCATAGTATACAATGATATACATTTCAAAACCAGCTCCTTCGTGATATAATGACCGTTTGACACTACTTAAAAGACTGCATTTAACGATATAATTTGTCGTGCAAATTGCGGGACAACGTTGCGCGCGCTCAAAGAACCCGTTTAATTTCTTGTAGTCTTGTGAGTCTATTTTTGTTTTTCTATTTTAAGCTAAGATAAGCTGGTGTTTGCGTGGGCATAAAATGCCTCGCGGACGCATGTGCCTAGTCAGAAATGGAGCCTTCGACCTCGCGTTTCGAAGCCAGAATACCATAGGCTAGAATGAACATGAATGAATCATTGATGCCAGCCTCTCGAAACCTCAACGAGACTGCCGGATGTAACCTGACAGGTTTTGAGAACGTAACCAAAACTGCCGACATGCTTCTGTGCCGTAAGTCAGTTGGAATTATTCTGCTGATATTAGATAAAACTTCAAAGACGAATGTTTCGAGAGTCCTCCAAAACTTTGAATACCAAATGGAAGAACCATTGAAACGATTACTTAATCGAAATGATTTTATATTTCAGTCCGGGAGACGCACTACCATACATGCTAAATTGAAAGCATTGAGTAAGTTTAGTATCCTTAAAATTATGCACCCCGGAATGTCCTTGACCTCGCAGTAATTTGAATACAAAAGGATAAGCAAGTACGAACAAAGTCGAGCGATAGACGATAATCGTCATCTTGCTGGTCTCAAAACTTATCTTCACCCAGACGGTGATTATGTACGAAAACAATGGCCTTGTTGCGTGCGAGAGAGGTTGGGTTATGATTTGTGACGTGGAAGGTGGTAATCCGTTTTGGGTTTGTTTGACGAGAGTTGTTGGGATACTGAAAGAGGGAAGGCGCTAACTTTCGGGCCAGTTGAGGGAAGATTGCCTCATCTTTCCCATCTCCTCTTTCACCCCCTCTGTCTTCTCTCTCTCTCTGTGTGGTCATCCCGCAGGAGGTTGGTCAATGAAAACATCCCCTATTGTGGACTTCGCTGGACTTGGTCGGTCACGTCACTCTCACTTCACTAACAGTGTGACCTTTGTCTCTCCCTCTCCCTTCCCCCACTCTCCCTCTATCTTTAGTTCAACAGACGTCTCCGTTTATCTCATCCGGCAGAACCAGTTTGTGTGTTCTCCCGAAATTGGAGGATCATTCGGGTCGAATCTGATTAAATGGGACGAGTTAGGTGAAAATTAGAGGTATTATCAAAAGGGATTAAATGTATCAAGAGCTCAACTGCTTCGCAGGTGGTGGTTTAATTAGTATTAGTGATTCATTGCCTCCGCCCTTTCTCTTTTGATGGCTGAACAGGCTGAGTTGGTTGGGTTTAGTCGCCAAATAATGGATTGTAATTTAATTATTTTTTTCTGGAAACAAATTAACTAAATAGCTTCATGGCTGGAATCATATTTATGATTAAGATAATTAATGAATCCGTGGCGCGATTGAATCTCTTTCATAGCTATAGCAGATACCTTGATCTTCTAACAGTATATCCTATTCTAAGAATACCGTTTATTAATAATAATGCGTAAACTATATATGTCCATTGTCAACAGTAATATTGTGCCTTATGAAAAAAAACAAGAAAACTGAGTGCTATGATATTCATGTTCGTCTGGCTTTACTGGAAGTAAAAAGGAGATCTACGCGATTATCGGATTTCTAAAATGAAAATATTGATTTTATTCTGCGTGGAGTATATGAGGATGAGATATTTTTCGCCTGATGACCGGAGAACCTTGACCCTTGAAAATAGGTTCGCTGTAACGAAATCTGCTTAGAAGGACCATCATTTCTATTGATTGTATATTAAATTTCCGTGAATTCTGGAGCATAGCTAATAACAATGACTGTAACGTGCGAGTAGATAAAATTAAAATCTAGTTTTTTGTCAAATAATGTTATCTGATCTAGTCTTTGTCCATTTACAATTTAGACTTTATAAGTTTTCCTCCGTCGCGGAGAAAATAAATGAGCATTCATATGAATTCCGACCTTTCTACTTTGATTAGGAGATTGCCTGGAATGCAGCAACAAGGAAGCAACGATTCCGCTTTTAGTCGTTATTGGTTATTTTTCTATTTTTCCCAATCCAGACAAATGAACTAACTCGCGTCGTCACATATCCTACTTCCTTTAACCGGAAAGACATGAGAATGAAAGCCTATATGCATACACGTGACGAAACAGCCCGCGCTTACGACAAGAGACAGTTTCGAGCGAAAGATAAATTTATCGTCTTAAAGCGTTTTGTTTCTTTCTCTCAGACCCATTTCCTCGTTCTTAAGCCTTTTAGATTTATAACCGGATCCTGGCGGGCGAAGTTCTTCCGCGTTGCCTTCGCCACAAATCTTCCCTAGATCGTGCTCTACGCCTCGTTTCTAGGAGTTGTAGTGGAGTGGGAAGAGAAAGAGAGAGAGATAGGAGTTTGCTATGCATCTCTCTCTCTCATATTGTCTCCGCGTGCCCCAGCAGTGAGAAAGAGCACTACCGTCGAAGGCTGCGTAGTTCGCGGAATGTCCGTCGCACTATCTCCCTAGGATCCCTTTATGTGTGGAGCGAGAGGGCGTTTTGTGAGAGAGATAGGTGGAGCCACCGTACCGCCGCCGCTCGCTTCGTAATAACGGCGTGCATGCGTGTGTGAGAGCGCTCATGTGTGCCCGCGCGGGGGCGTGAGCTTATAGGATAGTACGGGCGTGATATGAGAGAGGGAGGGACTTGGAGTTCCCCTCCCACTCCCTCTCTCACGCGCATCGTCCCATACCGAGCAGGGGGCCTTGATAGAGCCTCCCCTCCCAACCTCCCTCCCCCCCCTTAACGTCACGAGGTCGCTACGTGATGCTGGAGACCATATCGCAAGCGGTCTTCCCTCCTCCCTTCCTCTTCTATCTCTCGGCCGCGCTACGCCCTCTACACTCTCTACTCCTTCCACTTCCTCCTATTCCTTCTGGTGCTTTCTCTCTTCTTCTCCCTTCCTCCGTTCCCCTCCCGTCCTTTGTAGGGGCGGGTGGAGAGGAAGGGACGTGTGACGTTTTTCCCGTGACGTGACTGATGATCTCCCCGAGGCGGCTTCGTGATGTCGTTCATCCGAGTCTTTGAGGCGTGAAGAGAGAGAGAGAGAGAGAGAGAGGTCTCTCTAATGTTACTCTCCATTCACCTCCGCCGCCGCTGCTGTTTTCATCTGGATCTTTTAGTTTTATAGGCGTTCTTTACAAAAAGTATAAAAAGAATGCCTTATGATCAGGTCGTGTCCGTACGTTTGTCTGCATGTTTCATCTGCTAAACTACCGGGCGGATGTTCAGGAAATTTGGTATTTAGGACCTAAGGGTAAAGAAAATAAGAAAATGATATAAATGATTCCCCCCCCTAAGGACTGCATAACCTTACAGAGGTGGGAGGGTTTGTGTACTCTTACGAACCAAAGAGCTATGCCGGCGGGAGATAATTCTCCTGGTAGGACCATCCAAGCCGGAAAGGTCTGAGGGGAAGAGTCAGACTAAGAAGCAGTCTTGGGGGTTTTACACCCCCCTGTGCAAGGGCAGCAGCTTGCACAGTACCTCTGTAGGTGGTGATCACGTGGATCTGAACAGCTACAGATGGGTAATCACTCTGTGAAACTGCGATGAGGAAAGCAAGGGGAAACTACCTCATTATATTTCCCATGATAGGCTGAAAAGCTGAAAATACCTCTATGGATCTTTCTGGGGTAAAATATTCCGGAGGTAAAATAGTCCCCCAATCGGATCTCCGGGTGGGGACTACCCTAGGGGATGCACAGAGGAAATGTAAGATTAATAAGAAAGCAAGTAGTGAGAAATTAAAAATAGGCACATGGAATGTTAGGACTATGAATTCAGGGGGTAAACTAGAGAACTTAAAAAGGGAAATGAGAAGGAATAATGTAGGTATAGTAGGTCTTAGTGAAGTCCGGTGGGAAGGAGAAGGCGAGATAAATTCAGACGAATTTAAGATTATTTACTCGGGAGGGGAGAAAAAGGAAAGGGGAGTGGGGATTATAATGAGAAAAGAGATAGCTGAAAGAATTAGTAAGGTAGTGACAGTTAATGATAGATTAATAGCCGTAAAACTCCAGATGGAACCAGTGGATATGCTTATAATTCAAGTGTATATGCCAACAACTAATGCTGGCGACGACGAAGTAGATGAAATCTATGAACAGATTATGGAGATATTGGAGGATGAGGGAAAAGGAAGGATCACCACCATAGTAATGGGAGATTGGAACAGTGTAGTCGGAGAGGGACAGGAAGATAACATAGTGGGAAAATATGGACTAGGGAAGAGAAATGAAAGAGGGGATAAACTTGTGGAATTCTGCCATAGAAATAGATTAATTGTAACTAATACATGGTTTAAGCATCACCAGCGGAGACTTTACACATGGAGAAGCCCAGGAGACCAGAGACGATACCAGATAGATTACATACTAGTCAATGAAAGATTTAGAAATAGCATTAAAAATGTGAAAACACTACCAGGGGCAGATATCGATTCTGACCACAACCTTTTGGTGGCAAATATACAATGTAGACTGAAGAGCGTTAGGAGAAACATAAGAGTTAACAAGAAATGGAACTTAGAGGAACTCCTTAAAAACAAGGAGGCTATCATGACTGAGCTGGAGGAAAGGTTGGGGGAGAGAGCTGAAGAAAATAGGAAGAATGTAGATGAGGAGTGGAGATACATCCATAGCAACATTAAAGATGTAATGGAAAAGAAGGTAGGAAAGATAACGGGTGAAAGAAACAAAAAACCCTGGATCACAGCAGCCATGCTGCAAAAAATGGAAGAGCGGAGAAAGTGGAAGAACATGAACACTGAAGAAGGCCAAAGAAAGTACAAGGAGTTAAATAATGCTTTAAGAAGGGAAACAGATAAAGCAAGAGAACAGTGGATAAATGAAAAATGCGAGGAGATTGTCGAATGTGAAAGAATTTGTAGAACAGACCTCATGTATAGCAAAGCAAGGGAACTATTCAAGAAAAAAGCAAGAAAGATAGGACGTAAAGGAATCATGAACAAAAGTGGTAAAATAGTATCGGAGCCAGACGATGTAAAGAATGTCTGGAAAGAATACATTGAGGTTCTGTATGACAAAGAAGGAAAGCCAAGAAATATTGAATTAAATGAAGAAGAGGATGTGGAAGAAGATCAGCTAGGACCAAGTATTCTCGAGTCTGAAGTGAAAAGAGCAATTGATGACATGAAAAGAAGGAAGGCTGTTGGGAGTGATGATATACCCGTGGACGTTCTTAAGGTTTTGGGGTCTAAAGCAGTTAAGCAACTCACAAAATTTTTTAACCAAGTATATGATACTGGCATATGGCCTGAAGATTTTTTAGATGTTGTGATGGTACCACTGGAAAAAAAGAACAATGCAAAATGTTGTAAGGATTACAGAACTATTAGTTTAATTTCTCATACAGCTAAAGTTCTAACCAGAATAATAACCAAAAGAATTGAATGTAAAATAGAAAAGGAGCTGCAAGATAATCAGTTTGGTTTTAGAAGAGGAAGGGGGACTAGAGATGCTATAGGATGTATGAGGATGATGATAGAAAGAGCGCTAGAAGTCAATAAAGGTATGTATTTTTGTTTTGTAGATTGGGAGAAAGCTTTTGACCGAGTGAAATGGGATAAAATGCTGGGTATTTTAAACAAAATAGGAATAGATTGGAAAGATTAAAGACTGCTTAAAAACCTTTACTTTGATCAAAAGATTAGAGTCAGGGTTGAAGGAGAAGAAACAGAAAGTACTTCAATAGGGAGGGGAGTGAGGCAGGGTTGTCCTATTTCACCAGCGATATTTAATATTTATGCAGAAACAATAACAGAAGAAGCGTTGATGGAAGAGAAAGGATTTAAGATAGGAGGTGAAAGTATTACCACCATTAAATACGCAGATGATCAGGGCTTAATAGCAGAAGGTGAGAAAGAGCTTCAGAGGATGACAGACAGACTAGTGGAGGTTGGCCAACAATATGGAATGAAGATCAATGCTGAAAAAACGAAAGTCATGGTGGTTTCAAAGGAACATAAAGAATTAAATATAATGGTAAATGGCCAAAAATTGGAACAAGTAAGTAGTTTCAAATATCTCGGCAGTATTTTAGCACAGGATGGAAGTAGTACACAGGACATCAGAAGTAGGATTGCAATGGCAAAAGCAGCATTTAACGAGAAGAAGGAGCTTCTCACAAGCAAGAAAATAAATTTAGAAACAAGGAAGAAATTAGCAAAATGCTACATATGGAGCATAGCTCTTTATGGTGCAGAGACGTGGACGGTAAGGAGAAAGGAAGAAAAATATTTAGAAAGTTTTGAAATGTGGGTATGGAGAAGAATGATGAAAGTGAATTGGACAGAGAGGAAGAGAAACGAAGAAGTATTAGAAATGGTGGGAGAAGAAAGGACGCTAATAAAAACAATCAGGAAAAGAAAATCAAATTGGATAGGGCACATATTGAGAAGACAGTGTTTACAAAGGACGATCTTAGATGGAAAAATTAGTGGAAGAAGAGGAAGAGGGAGAAAAAGAATAGGAATATTAGATAATATAAAGCAGGGATATAATACTTATAGAGGTATAAAAGAGGCTTCAGGGGAGAGAGAGAAATGGAGGCAGCGATTCAGTTAAAACCTGTCTTCGGACAGAAGCATGATAATGATAATAAATAAATGATTCATGTAGCCTAATCGGGAGGGCCACTTTACTGGTGACAAAAATTTAACTTTTCTTTATATCTCGTATGATATTACTTATAACAAAAAATCTTCAAAATAACTTTATGTAACTAATCAAATAGCATGTTTTGTTCAGTACATTTTTATCGAAGGAGTAGCCGATTTCAATAAAATCAAACGAGAAAGTCATAATTCACTTTGAAAATTTTCCCCGTTTTCAATTGTTTTCAACGTAAACAGTCTTCGTGGCAATTGAAGTAAACAGTATCTGCCGTAAACAACTAATCAATTTAATTTTCTTTCGTGCGCACGCAACATTTAGTAAAGGAAGGGAAATGATTATCTACGAGGAAGAAATGAACGTAAATACGTGTATTTTCTTTACGTATACACAGCGTTTTGTAAGTGAAAAGAAATGGGTAATTTACGACGAAGGAATGAACGTGAACATAAATATTATATTACTTACTACTATTCGAGTGAGATATGTTTTCAATAATTGTCGATTGTTTTATTAATTAAAATCGGCGAATCAAAAATTCGATATTTCCTTGGCATATCATTTTTCAGTTCTTACACATTATTCTAAGCCATTAATATTTATCTTTTTGTCATGATTGCATAAATCATAAAGAACGCCTCTTCATCGTATGTGTGCACGCATTGTGTGTGCGTCTTTCCTCTCTTGCGTTTCCCAAATTGGTTAAAATTTCGTTTTTTGAAGGTAGTACCAGTTTGTAAAACTAAATATGTACATATATATTCCTTTGGCATTCTTGACAAAAAGTAAGAAAATTAACGCCTTATGGTCGGATTGTGTCCGTCTGTTCGTCCGTCCGAATGTTCGAGTAGATTTTCATGAAGTTCGGTGCTATGGACGTATTGAGCAAAGAGCAAAAATAAATTACATAAGTGGTTCACGTGGCCCATGAAGGAGTGCCATCTTTACGCAAGCAGGGATGCCACCTTTCTATGGACAAAAGATGAACTTTTCATCATATCTCGCAGAAAAAATATTGGTCATACCGAAAAAGGCTTCTGAGAAAAGTTTTAGAGTAAGTTTAAAACATGATTACATAATTCGTAAACAACGCTTCCGCCTTTCATGCATGCACGCAGAGACGTATCTGGGAGATATGGCGCCTATGGAAACATTTTAGAAAACGAATTGGCTAGAGCAGTGGTTCTCAAACTTTTTTGTGCCGCGGCACATCAAAGATAAAGAGAGTTTCGTGGCATCCTAGTCTTGTGACAAGCTTTATATATTTTTAGATACGGATATTACAACCTTTAGACACCCATTTTATTATGCTACTATATAAAATAAATTTATTAGAAGAAAATTTATTGCCCTAATTACCCACCAACACATGCAAATCGTTGATTTAATTACTAAACAAAGTTTTTCGCGGCATCCCTAAATATCTACTGTGGCACACCGGTGTGCCGCGGCACCCAGTTTGAGAACCATTGATGTAGAATATTATTATTTCTTGCGTTTTTATAGAGTATATTAGTATTTTATCAAATATAAATTTAACATCCTAGTATTAAATTAATACTTATTTATCGGAAAAATAACTTTTGGCATGTTTTAAGGGAACGTTTGGCGCCTTTTGCAGGCGGCGACTATGGCAAATGCCACCTTCGCTATACCCTTGTTACGCCGCTGTATGCACGCATGAAGTGCCCATCTTTCCTCTCTTGAAGCGCTAAATTTATGCTTGGAGATGTACACGTGGTTCGTTTGAAAGGGCTCGTGCATCCTTCTATTTGCGAGGTCCATTGTCTAAATTCTGTCGAGAATTGAGGTTTGCTCCATAAATAGCACGTTTAAAAAAATAACGCTTTAGAGTTATTGATTTGTCCTTGTCCCTTTTTTGTCATTCTGTCGGTCCATATTTATTCAGCCTCATTTTAGGATTTAGACTTTTCCAAAATATCTTTTTCTTACGTTCAAGTCTTGGAAATAGTTTTCACGTATTTCGATTTTTCCAGATTGCCAATGCTAAATTTGCATTTTATCGGTCTTTCTAGGTCTGCTCTAGTTGATTTTAGTTATTTCAGTCTTAAGCTTGAATACGTGCGAAGCGATGACCTCTCTTTTAGAGTTCAGCTCAGTTGGCAAAGTGAGTTGGTTGCCGAATTGGGTTGGTTGCCATAGTGGATCTCGCTGGCGAGTTTATCCTACAGTAAATTTCAATCAGCTTCATACGCGTTGCTGCCAATCTTGGAGAAAAAGACGGGAAAATAAATACATTAAACATGTGTTCTCATTATTAACAGGGATCGGCGAATTCTGACTGAAGAGGGGTGTTTTGTAAATGAAATGCTTATACGAGAGTCAGTGTGTTACGTATTTATGCAATGCACGTCACCCTTAATTTTTTGAACTGGCGGCAAAGGATTGCAAAAAAATACTTCCATTAAGGCATCAAACGAAATGTTTAATTTTCCACGATAGTGCATTAATTTATTATGTTGAATTAGGTAGTTCTCTTCTAGGCGAATGTTTCTGAAATATCCCTTCAGAAACGATCCATCTGTGTTGCGTGGGGAGCGAATCAGTGGCTGAATTAAGCGCGCGACTCAAGGTCGCGTGAGAAGTGACTGTTTCCCGAAATGACCTTCTAAGACCGTCACGGCCCTTTCGAGAAGCGCGTGCTCTTCATCGTAAATTACGCGTTCATTCCACTTAATTCTTGGATTCGAACTCGTAGAGAATGACGCTAATGCTCTTGTTTATACTAGTGGAAAATTCCCGAAATTAACGTCTCGTAGACATGTATGTTATGACGATTTGTGGAGTTTATTAAAAATGTCCTTTTTTCCTAACAACATAAAACAGTTATATGACATTATTATTAAATTTTTATTAGTTCATATGCATATGGCATATGCAGTGGCGCAGCCAAGGGGAGGGCAGCCGGGCATCCCCTCCCCCCTTCCCCAATTTCACAAATGATTTGAGCTTTCGCATTAATTTCAACTTTAACTTGAAAAACTATTTATAGAATGACTTTTACGATTTTTTAAATTTTATAGCGATGTTTCTGAGTTATTATTAGAAATTATCAAAGAAACATTACGGGGGAAATCTCCTTCTGAAAGAATGCCTTTTATTATTTGCCACCACCAAATTAAATTCCTGGCTGCGACACTGAATGGATGTATCGTTAAATAACATGTATTACTGTGAGTTATAGCCATGCGTTGATTTTTATATTTTGAGTTTCCGAATTTATTACTGTATAATATTCTGAAGAAAGCGTTACATGTAGGCCTATAAAATATTTTGTGGTTACGACTCATTTCTGAGTCATATATTCTTCTTTTAAAATAAAAAACAAATTCATTAATGCTAAAGGCACATTCTCTCGCAAGTGCCGCTCTCATAAAATCTTTTGGATGTAGTTTCTATGACTTGGTGCACCCATAAAGAGATTTATGGTTTAGCATAATAAAATGTGCTACTCTCGAATAATTCTCGGTAGATTTCTTTCGTAGTTTATCATTGTAACCTACTTCAGCATCTCCGTATTTTTTATAGCTAGTCGCGAATAGATTCTGGAGATGGTATTTCTTTATGACAGAATTTTCGTGCGATTATTTCGTCTTATGGGCAACCTTCCAACTCGAAAAGCGTATTAGTTTCAAAGTCCTGACTTTGTATGGACTTTAGTTTATTTTCTGCGTCGCATAAGCTTGTCACGAATTTATGTAAATTTTAGCCGATGTCATAATTTTTTACCACATAGCCGACCATCTTGTTTGTCAATTTTTGTATCAGATAAGAGAGTTTTAATTATTTGACAATTAGGTAACTTTAATTATCTTATTGATAAACTAAGATGAAAATCACATTTAATTACTTAATTAGGATAACATCGAATGAAGATTTTTTTATCATCACGATGAAACTCGGCGTATGGCAATTCTGATAGTGACCATGATTTCAAGGTAAATTCTGCAGAGAATGTTTAGGTTTATAAATGTTAATACATATTAAAATATTCTGCATAGTAATTCTTCCAGTTAAGCCTGTATTGTCAGTTTCCTCCTCTTTTTATTATATTTCGCTTACTATTTTGAACTATCTTCCTAAGATAAGCATTTAAAATTTAATCTGCATAGTTAACTATATATTTATATCTGAATAATTAAAAATTCACCAAATTTATGTCAAGATGTTTCATTAAATCACCAACTTCGAAACACGCCGTTAAAAATACCAAAAATGTTCCCAGATGCAAATTAACTTCTCTTAATGTAGCTGCATACTCGCCAGATTGGCAACGCTGACTAAAACGGCTGATAGCAGCCAGGCGCATCGGCTAACATTCCCCATCTCTCTTTATCGCCTTACACCGTACGTACACACTCGCGCGCTTCGTATCTCCTCAACTGTCGTTATATTGGCCGCGTCCGTTTTATTATCGCGGAAGGTAAGAATTATCTCTCCCAGAGTAAACAAGTACTACGCCTTTTTCTTCTGGGTTATCTTCTTCTCCCTACAATTTCTTATCTCGAGATAAAGAACTTTGACCAGGGAGAGGTTTCCTTCTCGACGTAAAAGAATGTTCCGGAGCTGGAATCTACGCATCTTGGTGAAGGAAGGATGTGGAGTCGACGCGTTATCGCCTTAGAACTCGAGAAATGCACGCTACTCATTCGGTCGATATATTTGATTCCGAGGCCACAGATTTGCGAGCGTCATTAAAGTAAGATGCTTAACAAAATAAAGAAGGAAACGTGGGGATTCTTTGCGTTGGTCAAATGGACCCGTTCCGAGGCTATTTGACCTGATACTCCAGGAGAAGGGGTTGCGATTTTCATCTTTCGTTCAGGGGACAGGTCAACTTTCGGACGATTTCAATTCATTAATATATGTTGCGTCTCTTCTGCCTTCCGCGTCTATTTAAGCTCTTTTGTCTGTTGCATTGGGATCGAAAATAACGGAAAATCTTATCAACTTACTTAGGGTTGGAATTGATTTTAATTTATTTTATTATAAATTTACTTGGGGTATGGTTGTAAATTCCTCGTCAAAGAGATTGGACACGAGGAAGCTGGAAGAAATGAGTACCTATATATGAAAGCTGTGAGGTGAAGGATTTTAATAGTTTATATATATATATATATTAAAGAGGAGGATGTTGCCAAAGTTTTTTTTAATTAGTTTAACCAACGTCCTTCAAACAGAGGAACATCATCTTTTATTTTGGGATAAAATGTTCGAGGTTGTTCTTAATTTCGTTAAAGACATAACGAGAGGTTTACGATATTGCACGAAGTATATTGCGTAGAAAAAAAGGCAAGGTCATCAGATCTGATTTGAAAAATATTGAGAATCACCCATTCATAGGCTTTGGAATTTTTAATGCAAAATGATTACGCGAGTGATAATGGATTGCTTTAATTATTTAAAACTCATTTAGTACAATTTTAAAATCTTTTGTGAAATTTAAAATTATGGCCTGTAATTTGCTTTGTGGATTTCTCCGTGCTCCATGTGCAGCAATCGTTTGCAGCATCTTTAAAAGGACCATCTTCTCTAAATTTATGAAGTCAGCTCATTTTGTTACATCAGCTTGATATTTTTCCTTATTTAACGCGTAAGTATTCACTTCGGCAGAATTATCCTCAAGTAATGTTTTAACTATCTACAATCTACAGCATGCGAATTTTGACTTCTTTTTTAAATAGCGATATGCAAAAACTAATTATGAAAACGTTAGCGTGGGTGTGTCATGGGTTTTCAGTCTCACAGGAATATGTATCGTTTTTTTTTTTCGCCGAAAAGCAAGTCGTCAGCCAAATAAACGCGCACAAACTTCCCTCGATCTCTGGTGACTCGACGATTCCCTCGACTCGGACGAGAACCGAGAATTAAGACATAAGTACTTTTGCGAATGCGTGCGTCTCACTAACGAACTAAAACACTTGCGGTGTCATTCTTTCAATTAGATGCCATTCCTCGAAAGAGCCATTTCTCATTCACGTCCGAGACCGGTCTAATTCGCGCTTGCGGTACATACATATTTCCCTCAGACGTTTCAACGCGGCCGCCAAAAGGGGAACGCGAGGACGATGCAAATTAAGCGGCCCGAGTCGTAACGAGCGCCGTTCCTAGATTGGAAGTCTCGCGTTAGACCCGTGCCGCCGATCCGAATGCATCCACCCTCGAACGATGTGATCCTTGATTGTCCTTAATGCGCCGTCTTTCCGGTTTTTCAGGGAAAAATAAACCGAACGGGGGACACAAATGTTTGTCCTATAAACGTCGTCGATCCCAGCTCCGACGGAATCATAACCGAACTCTCTTATCCCAACTTCAGCATTCAGACTTCTTTCTCCATTAACGAATCCATTCCATTCTCCCCATTAAGAGCGCGTCTTGCCTTCGCGACAGACAAGTACCACCCCCTCCCCCTCCAAGCATCATTTTCCTCCCTTAATCCCACATCCCTCAGACCAGTCCCTTAACAATGACGAGGGGCGGAGGATGAAGTAATGGGAGGTGGAGGGAGAGGGCGGGAGGGAAGACAATCTCTTTCTCTTTTCCCACCCCCTACTTTGAAACCCTTCCTCTATTCTTACTCCTCCGACTTATCCCCTCCCCCTTCTTTCCCTCTCACCTCTTCCACCCCTCTTCTCCCCCCTCTCCCCCCTCTGTCCCACCGTTCATATTTCCATATGGATGGATGGCTACATTATGACTGCGACTAGAGAGAGAGAGAGAGAGTGAGTTGGGACGGGACGTTTTTGAATGCAAGTGGGAGAGAGAGAGAATGAAAAAGAGACATCAAAGCGAATGCGATGACGGAGAAGAGGATAGCTGGTGTGAGGCATCCCTCTCTTTCCCTCCCCGCCTCTCCCCTCTCGCCTCTTCCGCCGCCCTTGTTCTCTTTGCGTTGGCGGTATATTAGGGAGAAAAAATATTAACTCGGCTGTTGCAGTCAAGGGAACGACTCCCCTTTCGCCAGGAGGTCGGCAGAGGGTTATTTTTTAGCGTGCTTTTCCCTGCACGTTCCGATTCCTAATTGTTTTTTTTACGCGTTACATGCAGTGGTTGCGTGGGTGGTGCGCTGCGTGGCGGATTCAATCGTGTAAGGTTATGGGAATTTAAGTTATCGGATGATAGTAATATGTTCGATTTTTCCGATGATGTTATGAGAAAGCGCGGTATTTATAGTTATGAATCGCTCTCTGTCTTTAAAAGTTAATGTGTTCTCAAGGACATGAAAATCATTACGTGAGCCCTATTTTCGCATTATACCTTGTGCGAGTAGATATTTATCACTTATTTACAAAAGATCCACCAGAGTTTTGTTTAATTCATCTCTCTCCTACATTTTGTTTTCAATGATTTTTTCCTGCGTGAGGCTACGTTCACGCATGCATTCGCACACAGGCACACACAAACATACGCTGACAATACATTCATGAGTGAATTATAGTGAAATTTGATTATCCTTGATTATTTACATGTGTTTGCTCACGTTTTCCTCCCGATTTTCATTTGTTTATTCAGGCCGGATTCTCACTCGCATAATATTTTAGCTGCCGGTCTTATCTCTCTGTATCGTTTCATTAAGGTAAATAAATCAAGACTGCGGACGTGAATCGTTTTATTTTGTTTGCATTTGAAGAAGATAGAGAGGGAGATGGAATGAGTGGGGAGGATTGAGGAATTGAAACGGCAAAGGAGGGCTAACGACATCCTCATTACAAAGCCCACCAACCGGAATTTTGCTGGAATCATTCGCATTCCACGGTATTCTATTCCAAGAAGAAGTTGCGCCGAGGCATCAGGCCCAAAAGGAAAATAAGACGACATACTAAGTTGAATTTATAGTCGGTGAAATTAAATTAGTCCTTGAAACCATTCGCCAAATGAAAGATATTCGGATGCTTGAGGTATTCTAGGGATAGCGTCAAGTTTTCAAAATTTATAGTATACGTGAAAAAATATTAGATATCTTATAAAATGTATCACCGCTATAAAAAAAGTGTAACATTTTACGAAAAGTGGATCGCGAAATAACTGATGTCTTGCGTCTAGTGGCTATACTAAAACACAGGGAAACAAATTATTTAATTTTCAATTTATTGGCATATTTATTATTAAAATTTGGCTTTATCATTTGAATTTATTCTAAATGATACGAAGCGCTTTATTATTGCAAGATGCTACGAATGTGATATACTTCCGCAAATGTTTGTAGATTATTTGGCATTTTTGTCAAACAAAATTGTTGTAAATTCTGAAACTGTTACTAATATTGTCAGAAACATTTTTCCAATAACTATTTACATCGAATATATACTCGACTACTTTAGCCGTCACTTTGTGGAATGAAAATTTAAAGAAAAAATTGTAAATACAAATTTTTTGAAAGACTTCATACAAATTCCACTATGAAAATAGTTAATCATTTTTATATTAATAGTGGAATTTTTTTGCGAAATCTTTCAATAATTTTTTTTACAAAGTTTTTTAATTTATTTATAACGATACACCCTAATAGGAAGTTTCATATGTATGTTTACGTGATTTACGGAATAGATCCCAAGTTTAATAGTTTTATAAAGTTATAGTAAAGTATCAAAATGATGGAAAAATTGTCTTCGCGGCTTCAGACGTTGGTAAATAATTCTTCTGAGACCGTGATTCTGCGGTCATTCCATAAAAAGTGCATATAAAGACGTTAGTTTCGCTAAAAAGGGTTTAGAAATGAGAATAGGGTCGGCCGTATATATAACGCCTGTCCTCGTTCGCTACCGTCAGAAAAAAGATCGCGAGTAATATCTTGCGGCTAGATTTTGATCACACTATCTCACAATTCCACCTTCATTATCCTATCGAGTCGTTTGTGTGTGGGAGCAAGGTTTGTGTGCGCCGATAGTCGGTTGGCTCTTGCGTCGTGCGCGCTTATTGGGTCGAGGTTTTTCCCGATACTGTAGTTTATATTTTTCAATTCGTAACTCCCCTTGAGGAAATGAGACAACTCGTTACGTTTATCTCCTGGGTTTCCCAGGGCGGTGTCACTATTTGTACTTCCTTCCTCTTTGTAACACAGGATGAATAAATTCCACTTGGTAAACCTATCTTATAGGTTTTTCAAAGCAGCTGCCTTTCCGTGTAAATAAACATCACCTTTTTTGCCTTTAGCATTTTCACAAGGTCATGAGAACGCTTCGATCTCGAATAGATAACTTCCTACGCACGCAGTTACATCGAGAGATGCCGAGGACAAGAGCAATGAATGGATTGAGATAGTATGAATCACACTATAGATCGGTCTTACCTATTTCCTTGCCAGTTCCGTTTCCTCTCGCTCCATTGTCTTCATTTTCTCCCTGGTTTTTCCGCAAAATTTTATTCAATAGTGAAGCAAATATTTTTTGCCAAGATATTATTTCATTCATCGTCACGGTAAACATTTCACAGAATCATCCGTGCTAAATTTACAATATAAACAACCAGCGACTCTGTTCCTGGATCACGTGAGCAGATGGCGTTCCTTGATTGGTTTGTGTTTACACTCGCTATAACATGGCGCCAATGACCGATATCTAAGTTCAACGATTTTGAGCTATGGACTGGGATATTCGTGTTTATGAGTTTATTTTCTTATTCATAAATGTTTTTAATATATTAATATAATTTTTTTTAAACGTTACGCTTGGTTGGTAACGAGCGTGAATTTATGTTATTGCCAGTATTATCACAAGGACAAGCTGTACGGACAAACGAACTTCAAATGAAATTCAGTTTTTGTTTCATCCAGTGGCGAATTTTAAACCAACACCGTCCTCAAAGGGCGAGTTCTATTTCTGTCGGGATTTTCGGTAAGTTTAGTTATAGATACACTTGGGGAACTTACCTTTCAAATTGAAGAGAATTGCAGGAATTACGGATTAAGTGAAAATGAAGAGGGTTGCCTTTTGTGTTTGGCGTCATATTCCGTGTGCTCTGACGACGCGGTAGGGCTAAGAATGGACTCCATGGTCCCGCTGTCGAATAAAGCTCGTTATCTATTCATCTCTCTATCAGAACGTGTCCGTCCCTTTCGCCGTTATATCCCTCTGTCTTTCCAATCTCACCAAAGATCCAGATTCTGCGAAAACTCCATTTGGGAAAATTAAAAGCCCTTTACCTTCATTTCCTCTTGTATGATTTTCGTCCTTTCAAACTGATATAATTTTTAAGATAAAACCGTCGTTTGAGGCCATTAAAAGAGTTGGAGCTCTACGAATTCATCCGCCCGTTCATTTTTAAGATAACTATTAGATGAACATGTATCGTATAAAGATAAAATCGCCTTATAATTAAATATATTCTAAAATTGTCTTAGATTTGGCATGGAATATAGGTCAAATTTATCCATCTGCTCATTTATTCAATGAAAATGTGTCAGTATAAAAAATTAATTTCTCAAATATCTTTTCATCTTTGCCTTGGAATTGGAATATTACTGTCCGGAAATTAGATGGTAAATTGAGCTCAAACTTTATGTATGTTTTTCTGTAAATGTTGCCTCATCGATTTGTCCTCAGTTTTATTTTTGAGCACAGTTAAGTCTCTTTTACGTGGAAAAAGATCGTGTATGGTTCTCAGAATATTTATACGCAGTAACAATGAAGACGTCTACCGCAAGCGCCCCTCTCATCTCCGAAGCGAATATCACTCGTTCAATTTTGCCCGTCGCGGCAACTCCCTTGTCGTTCCGCTTGACGTCTCGATGTCTCCCACCCACGCAATAATAGCGGAGTCTTGTGTTGTTCGCTTCCTCTCTCTCACTCGAGCTCATCCCGAAAATCCACCCCACCCCTTCTGTAAGGCCGTCATCCCACGCTTTTCGCATGCCCTCCGTGTTATTCCACCCTCTCCTCAAACCATCACCCTCCCACGAATCACCGAGTTTGCGTAGCGAACGGGCGATGTAGCTGATATTGCCCAAAAGAAAGAAAAAATTGAGCGGAGAAGGGAAAAAACGCAATTTTTTCCCCTCTTTTCATTTGGGCCCCGTGCACACGCTTTTTTTTTAATCCCATCCAACACATCCAGGATTCAACGGATTATGTGTTATTTTTTGAACGGCTTTCTCCTTTAATGTCTTTGCCCCGTTCTCTCTCTGTGTCTCGCGGCTGTCAACGGCTCTGACGCCACGTCCGCTTGTCTCTCGTCTTTTATTTTTCCTCTCGCCGCCGGCGACGTAAGCGTTTAGAAAGATGACGGTCCGTGACCGAGCGTGACTGAAGGATGGGCGGCTTGTTTTTTTAAAGAAAAAAAGCGAGTGCGTGAAAGAGGTAAACGGATTTTCTTGCTAAAGACAGACGGGTTTACGTTAAGCTATGACTCAATAGGGTCTCTTCGACTCGTTAAGTTTATCTTTTTTGACGACTTCTTGTCGATGAGTTTCAAGGGTTTGACGAAATAAATGTTTATTTCCTCGTTATTGAAAGAGGCTCTTGACCCTGAAAGATATTTATTTATTTTATTCTTTCATTTATTTTTCATTAGCTCTTAAATACCACATTAATGGTCTTTTACAAAGAGCCTTTAACAGTAACAAGGACAATCACATACATCCATGCCCGAAGCAGGATTAGAACCCGCGACTTTTTTATTGTGAGTCAGACACGCTAGCTACCTCTACCAGGACCGGAATGTTCGAAAACGTGCAGCTTTGGAAAGTTATTATCGGATAAGTCGGAAAATAAATATCGTTTTGGCGAAAAAATATATTTAATTTTTTATTTTAAATGCATAAAATTTCAATCATGTAAGTTGTCGAGGATAACATTCTCTTGTGTGTTTCATAAACTTTATATAATATGGTAGACTGCTAAGTTCAATATTTCAATATTCAATATTCTTATCGGTCAAGGAGGCCTCACACAGGTAGTGGAAGAGCCCACGAGAGGAGAAAGTATTTTAGACGTTTTCTTGGTTAGACCCAGCGATTTGGTAACAAGAACGGAAGTATTCGAGGGCATTAGTGACCATAAGGGTGTAATTATGGACATTCAATGGGAAATACATAGAAAATGTGAGCCGGGTATATGTGTTAGATTATACCACAAGGCGGATGTAACGGCTTTCAGAGAATATCTACGTAGAGAATTTCCAGAATATGCGAGTAAGGGAGACAGTGTTGAGCAAATTTGGGTTAACTTTAAAAATATTCTATCGGAGGCAATTGAAAAATTGGTTCCTAAGAAATCATTAGGCAGTAATCCAGACCCGGAATATTATAATGTTTCTATTAAGAAACTACAGAAAACAGCACGGAGACTTTATCATAAGAGGCATAGAGCAACACCTCTTTTAGAAAAGTATAAGGCTACCTGTAGAGACCTATTGAAAGAAAAAAAAGCGAAAGATAAGTTTTTAGAAAACTCTATAATAAATAACGGTTGGGGAAATCTTCATAAATATATACGAAGAAGACGTAAAGGCCGAGATGAGTTAGACAATGTAAATTTGGATTTAAATGGCATAGTACTCAAAGATGACATAGCAAAAGCTGAAGCCTTTAACGTTTAGTTTACGAATCAGTTTAGCAATGACGAGAGTGACAACAACGTGCTCTCGATAGCCAGCAACGAGTTTGAATATATAAAAATAAGAGCGACATCTTAAAGAGCATACTCAGCATTAAGAAGCATAAATCTTGTGGTCCAGACGGAATTTTGGGAGAAGTTCTGAAACTGGGGGGCGAAGCTATCGTACCGTATCTGCGAGTATTATTCACAGTATCGTTGAATAACGGGGAAATACCGAAAGAGTGGAAGAGAGCAATTGTAGTCCCTATTTATAAAGGAGGTTCTCGTTCCAATTTGAATAATTATCGCCCGATAAGCTTGACAAGTGTAGTTTGCAAGCAAATGGAGCACTTACTGTCTCACTATATTAGAGAATTTTGGAAGGCGAAGAACTGGCTAAGTAAAGCACAGCACGGTTTTCGTAGAGAATACTCGTGTGACAGCCAGACGACCGCACTAGTACAGGATATTGCAGAGACGCTAGATAAGGGGAAACAGATAGATGCAATTCTCATAGATTTTTCCAAGGCCTTTGACAGAGTAAACCATAGGTTACTTATGGATAAAATATCTGGAATGGGAATGGACAAAAGAGTGGTTAGATGGATTGGGGAATTTTTATCAAAAACGTAAGCAAAAGGTTCGAGTAGGCGGTGAACTTTCGAATGATGCGGATATCACTTCGGGCGTTCCTCAGGGAAGTGTCCTCGGAGCGTTGTTGTTTTTGATATTCATAAACGACCTAACTGAGTCTTTGGGGTGTAACGTTAGGTTATTTGCGGATGACTGTTTAATTTACAGATTAATCGAGAATACTGAAGATTGCGGATCATTACAAAATAACTTAGATGAACTTGTACGTTGGGCAGAAGTAAATAAAATGAAAATAAATGCAGAAAAAACAAAACTAATACGTTTCTGTAGAGGAAGAAGTGCATTTAACTGGGAGTACGTTTTAGAGAGTAGCGTCCTAACGGAGGACGATGAGTGTAAGTATCTAGGGGTAACTTTCACGAAGGACCTTCAGTGGGGACCGCAGATAGACAGAGTTGTAGCCAAAGCTTACGGAGCACTGCATTTTATAATTAGGGTCTTAGGAAAGAGTAGTGCCGCCACAATGGAAATGGCTTATAAATCGTTAGTTAGGCCTATTCTGGAATATGCTGCAATAGTGTGGGATCCTCACTCAGTGGGTCAGATAAAGCAGCTTGAGATGGTGCAGAGAACTGCAGCGCGCTATGTCTTAGGAGATTTTAGAAGAACCGAGAGCGTAACAGAAATGTTAAAAAAACTAGAGTGGGAATCGCTAGAACATAGAAAAAGCATAGCAAGGCTAGGGGGACTTTTTAATGCATATACGGAAAAGCCAGCTTGGGCAGATATTTGTGATAGGATTAAAAAACCTTCTTATCATGGACGCTGGGATCATGAGCACAAGATGGAGCCTCCTCCACAAAAAACAAACTGGGGAAAATTCTCGTTTCTTAATAGAGGGATTGAGCATTGGAACGCATTACCTGCAGAGGTCTTCAAGCATTCCCTTCCCGCGTAGGTCTCTTTAAAGCGAAGTTAAATACCATTCAAAATGCATAATAATTATGGGTAATTCTAAAGACGAGCTTTTGAGTGATACGTGATGTTTCCATTTGTGTACCCTTCCCTAGAAATGTTAAAATCCTTTAAATCAAGAGTAAAAAATATCACTGGGAACGATTTTCATTACTTTTAGTTAATTTATTGTTAAATAATATTGTAAGATGAATTAATTAACGAAGGAGCTCGAACTCGAAGCTCCTAACAGGAAAAATATATGGATAGAATATTGTATGTGGTGTGTGAAAAATTGTAAACTGAATCTTCTGAATATGTTTTTATATGTTTTAAATGTTTTTTTATATGTTAATTTTGTAACCTTGCCACCGGGCCAGGCGCCCACTTGCATTGTATATTGAAATAATAATAAAATAATATTTAGCGATGAGATGCGTTTCTATTCGTCTCTGAGCAAAACTATCGAAATCGCAATTTTTAGTAATGGGAAAAATTTAACGATGTAACGTGCCCAGATTTTTTATCCTGAAACTTTAATCCACCGTCTTTCCGGATTGAATAACCGAATAGAGTTTTATTTTTGGGATTTGCGTCGGCGTATGTCACTGGAATGACATGCCTCGTATTTTTGGGAGTGAGTCACGTTTGTGGATGGTGGAGGCGGGCACGAATAAGGCAGCTCGATCAATCCAAGGATCATTAATCTATCATACGTGCATCAAAAATCGTAGAAAGCACAGAGCAGTGGAATTTTATAACGATTGATAAGATCTATTGACATGATTTCAGAAAGATATTTAGTTTCATTAAGCTGATCCTTTGTTGCCGTCACCTTCGTTTTCAAATTTCATCCTGCTTTTCGGATAGATTCGGAGGATATTTACTTTCATAAAACTACTAGGTAAAAAGGTCACGCACACATTGAGACACGCGTTGTTTACCCGAGAAAAAGAGAGAGAGAGAGGGGCCCTTCTTTTTATCGCGTCCTTTCTATCCGGTCTGTTCCATTTCCTTCAGGCCGCGGCGGTCCCCTACAAGCGCCCTCTTGTTCGATAAGCGGTTCGTATCAGCGCGGTCGCGAAGCAGGTGGTGATAACGCGACGTATTTGTGAAGGTGTTCCTTTGTTTACGGGATGCTTGTCCGAAGAGAATCGGGGAGCCGTCCGCAAGCGCAGCGAAAGAGTTAAGTTTACCTAAATGTCTCAGCTAGAGATGCGGTACGTTATCTGGGAATTTACGTGCCCTAAGTACTTCAAAAAGTCTTCTAGTATTGCTTTCGTTTAGGAATGCTTAAAGGCTGCGGGTTCCAACGTTTATGTATCCGCGATCCTCCTATTGAGGCAACCGACCTTATCTTAACCTCCTTATCTCCATCTATCTAACTATAAACATTAAATGTAACATTAATTTCAATATATTATAAACATTAATTATAGTTGCGCAGATATTAATGATTGTGTTAAATATGTCCATACATTACCTTGTATCTAATTTAGGCCTAATCTAAACTGCTACTCAAATTGGAAATGTAAGAATAGTATCACGTTGGTTATACTGTAATTCTGAACAATTTTTGCAGTACATTTTGTTATAATTTTTATAATTACAACATATTAGAAAGCTAAAAAAAATATCGGTACTGTTCTATATACATTTCTCCGTTTTCGCGACTTCCCCTTGGGGCCACGATTCCCAGATTGGGAACCGCTGCTTAAAGGGAATTAATTCTCATTTAGAAATGGTTCCTTTATGATAGCTAAGACATAGGCACCTGTAAAGTAAACGAAACGAAGTGCTCTCTCAAAATTAAATATTGGAGTAAATAATAAAATCGGTACACACTTAATGCTTACAGTGAAGGTTCCGTTTCGTATCCAAAAGATTGACCTTGAAAGTTATCTCTATGTAAAAATATAATTCTATTTAGCAGTTGAAATGGTAGTGGGATTTGCGCAACGGCTACAACCACGATAATTTCCAAATCGTTTATTATTCCTCTTTTTTGTAAGAGTTATCTATTTTAATAATAAAACTTCTGTTACTCGCAGAATTATTTTGTATTTAAATAATACGAGTTATATAGCATCGCATCAAGAAATTATTTCATTTATGAGGGTTTCCTTTTATTTTTCCTACGATGAAAGTTCTGACTGAAAGGTATTCAATGTCTGTTGAATTTATTCCATATAGAATTTGGACTCGAGTTACTTTCCATATCTCCTGCACACATGAGTTCTCGTCAGTTGATATTGTACTTAGAAGAAAACGTGTTACATATCGTTTGTCCTCTTGGTTGTGTACTACGTACAGGGTACAGGTGTTATTTACGTGAGTATGCCATTTTTTCTGTATGCAGTTAAAGGCGCAAAACCTGTTTATCTCTACCACTATAATATCAAACGCACAAACTTTTGCGATGACTGCTTTTGCGAAGTCGTTCCCCGTGTTTCGTAAATGTTGACGACCGATTTATTCCGTTGAGTTTAACAATTTTTTTAAGTCTTCCTGTAAATTCAAACATGTTAGATGTTATCCATATTTTTGCATATTACGGATAAAACTTTCATAAAATCGCGAATCACACCTTTTAGTTATTATTTACCGAATGCACTTATGATTAAAACGCATTTTAATAAAATTTATTGTTGCGCCTCTTTCAAAGTTACTAATCTTTCTTCTCTATACCTCCCAGGCTCCCCAAATTTTCATTTCTCAAGTTCGATCTGTGATGTACATAAATTCCTAGCCAAGTTAACTTATACTCGGTCTATTCTGTGCCTTGCGACAAGTACAAAAAACTCTCATTTTTAAGACGCTAGTTACTGAAAATATAATTTTCAAGATAGAACAGATGGCATTGGTAATTATTCCATGAAATGCTCGCTCCAAAAGACTGAATGGATTGGCATTAAACCATTGCTTTAGAGACAATGACTTTACATTCAAGAACAAGCACATAAAAATAATTGTCTTAGGTACCTCCAATAGCCACAACAAGGTTATAAAAACAAGATGCGCATTTCGGCTACAAAGCAGCCGTCTTCTGTGGTAATTTACCGAAAACAGATTCTAAAAGAAGATCTTTTTGAAACATGAATTTTTTCAGCCGTAAGACGAGCTCGATTCTTTGTTGAATTAATGACTTTGCAGCCAAAATGATTTCGCTATCGCCATTCGAACGGATCTTCGAGGTAGAAAGACACACCGAGACGCTTTCTTCATTTGCGTTCCTTCCGTAAAATCGCTAATTGTTGCGTTGCGCCGAATGTGACGGCGTTTCATAGTGGCTCGGAGATAATTCCTTCGGTTTATACGAGTCGAGGCGAAAATTCCGAGGAAAACAACTGTCGCCACCTTTGCTCGGGTAGGAGGACAATTTTCGAGGACGATTAGATATCAAACGCAAAGGAAAACACAATGCAAACAAACCGATATACAAAAGGCACGACAAACGGCCTTGGAAACACACGGAATCGCTCTAGTTCCAGGAAGTGAGCGTAGGATTAGGTTCGCCCAAGGTTTATGCGGAAAGAGAAAGAGCACCCAGACGAAAGAGGACGACGCCTTGTTTTCGTTTGATTTCTGCCCTGGTATAGTCGTTCCCGAACGGATAACCGGTTTTCTGCCCCTTTAGGAGAAACTCATTTTTTAGAAAATGTCTTGACTTGCTAACGGAACTTTCACGATTTTATCACACGCTAAATGCTAAAAAAAGATTTTTTTTGGAGGGTCCAATAGTCTAATTTTTTACCGTGTAGTATTTTTCGTCCCTGCTTATCTGGTAATTAGCTTTGAAACGATACTGAAGCGCTTAGTTGGCAGATAAGTACTGTAAGTGGATCCCGTGGTCGTTGCGGTAAGCGCGATGACGTTGTAACCGGAAGCTTACTCCGAACGTGAAATTTATTGCGGAAAGGAGTGAATTTTGCGGTAGCTCTTTGTGTTTAGCGGTCTGATTGCGTAGCAAAACTGCCACTCGCGTGTCAATAAACCTCTATAATTATCGAAATAAATTGTATCTATATGTATCTACGTGGTTATTTTAACATTTTACAAAACGCATTTCTGCTTTGTGTTATTGCCGTTGATTGCTTGGTTCTCATTGAGCTGTTAGGTTAATCCTTTGCCTTTTATGGGAAATTCATTATTATAAGGGAAATGTTTTGAAGAATTTCAACTAATATACGCATAGTTATGTTGAATGTATTTAAGTTCACAAAAACTGGCCCACGCTACTTCCGTTTCTTCGTTTCATATAACAACAAAAAAGTAAATGTAACATTATGGAATTCTTAAATAGTTCTGCGTATGAAGCTTAATTTTCTTCCTTCTTACTCCTTAAACTTAAGAGAACTTAATTCAAGCTCTTTTAGTATGTTTTTATCTCGCCAGCTCTCGAACAACGTCTTTTAGAAAGTTTAAATTATTCATGAAGTTTTTTGTTTGAAACTTTAAAAATAATAGATTTTAATTCTAAAAAGGCGCCAAAAATAAGGTGATCGTGCTGAAAGCGTTACCTTATTTATACCTATCAAATTAAATTATTCTTGCATGGTAAATAAAAACTCATTATTCATTAATTATTCTTTTAAAATTAATTAAAAATCTTATATGTGTTTTACAGAAAGATTATAAAAGATTTATAAAGGCGTGTGCAACTGGTTCATCACAATAAAAATAAAACTGCAAATTTGAATGTTTCATTTTAAAATATTCTTCTGTTAACAAAATTTTTTACAAATTAAGCTTGGACATTTATCCTAATGGTATTGGGGATTGTATCGAAATGGAATTTAAATTCATTTATCATTCTATCCTGAGAGATAGGCTTCACGCTAATGTAATGGGTAATGTGGGTTGTAGCTTTGTAGGATGTCTCTGCCTAATTGATAATGGTCGTTGCAGCTATGTTTATATCATCATTAACGCTGTGATTATTTCTGGTAGTGGCTGTTACATGCTCAACTGTAATTGAGAGAATGGCTGCGGTTGGATATTGATGGGCATCATTATTTAACTTTGAAACATCAATTCATGATTCTAGTAGCAGAGGAATGTAAAACGCTCTTTACGCAAATCTGAGCCACCGCGTGTTGAATTTACTACTCTGATATTGCGAATCATCAAAAATGTGTTATAGATTAATTATTTTTCCTTAATGGCATGGTATCAAGGCAAAAATTTTCTCTTCGAAAATTATTGAGTCAAGCTGTTTACATTAGATATTTTGCATATGTTAGATTATAGCCCAGTTTTATTATATTTTAATTTCTTAGAATTTTCCTGTTGGGGATACAAGTTTTAATATTTATTGTAAGATTCGCAATGTTATTAACATATTACCTTAGCCTCGTGATTAATGATGGTACATAATTGCAAGCGATTAAAAAGTTTATTATTCAAATAGTCCTCATATCCATTACAACAATTTAAATCGTGTATTTACAAATATCCTCGCGATATCTTATAATTCAAGCCCGCCTTACTAATATATATATAAACTATAACTTTTGAAGCTGTGACAAAACTTTGTTGTACCCATTTCTTATAAATTCCATTGAATAAATACATTTTAATTATAATATATACCAGAGCTGCAGACCACCTATTAATTTTGGGGTAGCTTTGTTCGCGGTTCTACAAAATGATTGCGATTCAGTTTGGTTCGGTTTGCAGCTCTCGTCTGATAATAAGAATATTTATAACTAATAAAGATTTCATGTAATCCAATATACGAAGCGCGGACACTTACGATTTTAAAACACCCGAAAATAAAATATAAATTTATCCTCTTCAGATAACAATTTTCAGAAAGTATTCTAATCTAGCTATTAAATAATTTGTACAAAAAGTTAGTAATTATACACTTAAGATATTTCTGCAAATTCCGCTGGAAATGATTACTTACACTCCAAGACATCCGCCGAAGGGTTTTGTCTTTGTTAATGAAAAGCAAAAGTTTTCATTGGACGACAAAGCACAAACTAAACGAAAAAATCGCTGCACTGTATGAGAGTTGAAACAGGAATGATGAACCAACGAGACAAGCCGTCGAAGAGGAACAATTTGAATTTTTCCAAAGAAAACATTTGAAGGATAATTAACGATTCTAAGTAAGATGGTTGGTCACATTTCCTTTCTCTTTCTTATCACTAATGTATATCGGTATAAGTTTTGTATTTGGAGAGGACTCCTAGCGCGCATTTCCATGTGCCCTAGGAGTCCTCTCCCTCTCTTTTTATACGACAGGAAGGATATTGCGGCTCCTTTCTTGGTCATAGTAAAAGAACCCTTTTGATAGCGTTGAAATAAGTTCTTAATCCCGTGCAGTGGTTTCTCCGCATGCTTTCGCGGTTGTTGACCTCATAAACCTCGCCGTAATCTAGCCTTTAAATAACAATAGCAGCAGGGAAGAAAGAGAAATGAATGACTGTCTCCTGAACCAACTTTCGATGCGTCACTGGTTTTCCCGTTTCCTCGTAGTTGATAGGTTTAGATTGAACCGAAAACCGAACCACTTTTACAAAAAATGTTGGTCGGTTCGGCAAAAAAATGATTCAGTGGTTTCGGTTCGGTTCGCGGTTCTACAAAATGACTGCGATTCGGTTTGCAGCTCTGATATATACAAACAAATAATTTTATAAAGCCGCGGGAATAATGAAAATTCACGAATTCCATGGCAATATTTGAGCTCCTTCCGATGTTCATAGGTGATTTTCACTGCAGTAAAACCAGTTTTCGCATCTATATTCCAAGAAAGGCATTCCCGGTTCTAAAAATTTAATATAAATAAGAAATTTGAAAACGTTTACGCCTCAGATTTTCTTCATAACCTTTTTTCCGCGACGAATAAAGTTTTCGATGATTGTTTTGTGTCGCTTGAAAATTTTTTATGTATCTCCAAAAAGACGCAGTGTAGTTTTTGTAAAGACTGTATCTTATTCTTAAACGATTCTTCCGTGGTATTAATATTTCTTAGCCAAAAAAGGACCTTTCCAAAAACGATTCCGTGGAAAAGGAGAAATTGAAAATTGGCACATTTAGCCTCGGTTTTATTTTTAGGCCGGTCCCTCGACTCATCTCCTCCTCCGCCGATTTTACCGAGACAGGAAGGAAATGGAGTGAGGGCCAAAATGGAAACGCCTTATTTCTCCCGATTCAGGTTTCAAAGGGCCATTAGCGACCTCTTCGTTGCCATGGAAGGGATAGGACAAAACCGAAAGGGGAAGAGAAAGTGACGTCACGAAGAAAAGGACAAGGAGTAGGGAAGGGTAGTGGAGCTAAAAGGGAGAAAGTATAAAGAAAGAAGGGAGAATGAATGAAAGGGTCGATAAGTGGAAGGAATTTGAGAAGAATGAGCGAGTGAGCGTTAGAAGAGGAGTTTTTTTTAAGGAGAAAAGGAGGAGAGAAAGGGAAGAGGAAGAAGAAGATGGAAGAAAGAGAGCTTCCACGATGCGGCGCTCCGTGGAGAGGTTTTCAGTGTCATCAATATTTCACATCACGGGCGGTCCTTCCAGGGAAAATCCGTTTTCTCGTAGGCGTCCAATTCCAGTGTTTGCCTCCTCATGTATACGTGTCTTATCCACGCCATTTTTCCGGTTTCGGGAACCACCTCGCGTCACATCCAATCAGGGCTGAAAGAAAGGAAGGAGGAGGGGAGAGAGAAAGAGTTTTTTATTCTTGTGAAGGGGGATGGAGGGAAAGAGAGGAATAAAAGATAAGGGCGAAACTAGACGCGGAGAGGTTTAAAACAAAGGAAAACAAAAAGTAGAGGAAAATTAGCAAAAAAGGAAGCGAAACTAAATAACTTTGTTACTCTGGAAACAGAGGAGGTGATTTGGGTGGAAAGGTAAAAGAGAAAGGGATGAGAATAGGAAAGAAAGAGAAAAGAAAAAGAAACACACATATGTACACACCTAATACATACATACATACTTATATATCGTAATCATGAGGATAAAGAAATTGAAAATTGAGTCGGTGGCGTTGATACCCCATGAGAAAATGTTGTGTACTTCCGTAAAAAGCGAATCAGGAAATTACGAATACGACAGAATGATTGAAAAAATAAGTACAGTTGAAGTTAAAATATCCGTACGGTTTCGAACGGATATCAAAGAGTTGAGGTTTTGGAATTAGACGGCTTGAATCCTAACTATTACCTAACAACAAGTGTAGTTGCGCTTTCCATTATTTTATTTAATGAATGCTATCCATGGATTCAGAATGCAATTATTTTTGTATTTTTATCTGCAACCCAGCGTTCACGAGTCTCTTATATGGAATTTTATTATTTTTATGTCATTTCCACGCTTAGTCATTCTTATATGTACTACACAAATACCATTTGAAAATAACCTTTCACGAATCCGTAATATTCAGAAATCCGTACACTGCTTGTTCCCGAAATTTTTGATTTTTTGAGCCTAGACAGTTCTTAAATATACAAAATTG
This sequence comes from Tanypteryx hageni, assembly GCA_028673005.1. NCBI lineage: Eukaryota > Metazoa > Arthropoda > Insecta > Odonata > Petaluridae > Tanypteryx > Tanypteryx hageni. The sequence continues at coordinate 154,760,170 of CM054113.1, read as the reverse complement.
ACAAAATTAGCACTTAACTTAGGTATCTCCAACGGACATAATAAGGTTATGAAAAGACTGATGCTCATTTCGGCCACAATACAGCCGTCATAAGTGTTGATTCAACGAAAATATACTGTTCTATAAAAGTTCACCCGTGGTGGTATTTTTTTGTTTCATATGTGGGCAGTAGAAGGGGGTTGTAGATAGATATCCGGTAAGGCTCCCCGCGGGGATCTAGGATGTGAAAGGGAAGGTGTTTTAACCTTCTGGAGCAGGCGGTTCATTGCATAGGGATGATGGATTGGATTATCACAGAGGATTTATAATTATCCACCGAAAAAAGAATGAGAAAAGCCGGAAAAAATCATGCAAGGTTCCCTGATCCGAAAATATGGGCGCTTAAATTATTCGTTGTGTCTAATATATGTAATTTTGGCGTTTTCCGAATGTTCTATCATAATATAACTTTTGTAAATATGTTAACGTGAATTATTCCTTCATCTAGCTTCAGTTATCTTTGAAGCAAAAAAATTCTCATAATATTGCCATTCAGCATGGTTGCAGATAAGTATATATATATATATATATATATATATATATATATATAATTTCTGGATTTGCGAAATTTGATTATCGAGCTCTTTTGGTGGCAGATTCTTATCAAATAAATTGACCGCTCAACTAAACACGAAAATACTCTATGTATGCTCACGTATAAGTAATGATGTTTTGCTTTGGTACGTGTTAACGCATGTCGAATAAATATTTGTTTGAATAAACCGTATTAATTCGCTTTCCGTCTCACAACGATTTATTAATTATTTCGTTGCTTGAAATACCCAAAAAAAACTTTCAAAGGTACAGTTTCATTTTCACTACAACGCTATTAATTGCCACTCGTTTTCACGATGTAACAAAATGAAAGCTAGCCGGTATTTGTATTCGCGAAACATATTTCCGAGGGAAACTATTCGTTCATTTGAAAGCAAAAAGGAATCGAGTACATCAATAGAGCACTCGGCCGCGTTAAAATGAGGTAAAATGTTTGATTTATCGAATTTTAGTTTTGAGGGAAAAACCTGAAATTTATCATTTTTATGCGCACGTCAAAAGTGAAAATGCGAACGAATTTTGTTTAACAGGGTTCGTATATTGGTCAAAAAAAATCCCGTAACTTTTCATTAGTGAAAGATTTGATAAATCACTGGATTATTCGCACGAGGACACATTTTGATTTTTCATATCTTTGGGATGGTATCCGGGAGATACAGGAGATATAAAGCACTGTCACGGAATACTCAAAACTCCTTCGTGCAAGAAAAACGTATATCTCGAATAATAAACGACGATCCCAGAAAAATAAAAACGCGAAACGGTACGTCTGACGGATGACAAAGTAATAGGATACTCCACGACCAATCTAAGCCAACGTCACGTGTCCCTAAGCAGTCAAGTCACGTGCGTTCGACTCAGAAACTCACCCCCACCCACTCAATCTCCCAACCACCAAGACTTAACTCGGAGAGACCAACCCTTCTCGCTGCGAGGGGTGGAAGAAGTTGCAGAGAAGACGAGAAGCACTATTGAGGTTTTTTTTTTACCCTCCGAATTTCCCTCCCTTTTGCGCAAGGAGATGGAAAGGGAGAGCACGGTATGCATTCGCACTCTCCCCGACCCCCTCTTTGCCTCTCTCCCTTCCCCGCATCACGACCACTCCATTCGCGACGTCGTAGTGAAAAAAAAACTCAAAAAAAATTCGCGGGGATGAAGAGGGTGGAACAAGGTAGGAAGATGACGGGATGAAGGGAGAGGAAGAGACGACGGCAGGCGTGTGTAAGGTAGGGTGGAGTTCGAAGGGGAGAGGTAGAAATTTACGAGTTGGTCACGTGCGCGCACCGTTCAGTAAAGGGGTGAGGGAGATTTCGCGTAGCACGAAGGATCAAGGAAGGGGAGGAGGGAGAGGGATGGAGGGGGAGAGGGAGACTGCGCGGATACGGAGGGGAAGGAGAGATGGAGGGTGAGACGGAGCGGTGTTCCCGGGACTACCTCGCTACCTCACGTGCCTGGCCCAAGAGCCCCAGCAAACCTTTTCGTCCTCCCTCACTCCCTACCTCTTCATTTTTTTTTTCGCGGACGACTTCTCCTCCCCTCTCCCTCCTACTCCCCCCCACCACCGCTTCTGACTCACTCTTCCGCCCTCCCCTTTTCCCATTCGCACCGTAAACGTTGGAAGCGGAGGAGTTCAGGTGGTGGCTTTGGGTGTGAGGGGAAGGAAGAGAGGGGAGAGGCGGTTGTCGGGGCGGGGACGTGGGTACCTTCAGGTCCCTCGTGAATCGATTCCAAGTGCCACCGGCGGAGGGTTGGGTGTATTCAGGGTGCGAGTCTCCCGCCGCCCCACTCTCCCCTTCTCCTCTCTCCCCTCTTTCGCCGTCTCCCTCCTTCCCCGGCATCTCGCCCCTTCCCCGGGCAGACCCTCTCTCAACGGCCTGATCGATAGCCTTGCCCCCTGCCGGGCCAGCTGGCTCTCGTCCAACCTTAGGATCGATCCCTTTTTGGCTGGGGGAAAGTGAATTTATTATTATGTAAACAGAGTGGAAGGAACGGGCCACGTGCTGATGCATGGAGATTTTCGGTACCTTGAAGTGTATGCGTGGGAGGTGAGGTGATTGCGAGATGGAGGAAAGGTGAGGGGTGATCGCGGATGTGTGAGTGTGTGTCCATGTAGGGATGGATTATTAGGTGGGTTATCCAGTGGAAAGGGTCATTTTCTGAGGGAAAAGAGGTGTCCTCCGCTCAGGGGAAAACGTCCCCGTCGTGCGTGGGTTTTTTTCAGGCTCCAATAAAAAAGCTCTTTGTCCGACTCTATTCATACGCTCGCGCCATAAATTTCCTTTTTGTTGACATAACATCGCCTATTCGCTCTTCCCTTCACTTTTCATTCATGGGATTTGTTGAAATCCGCGTCGATTCGTTTCTTTTGAGGAATTTCCGGGATAGCCGCAATGATTATAAATTGATAAGGTTTGTCTAGGCGAAAATTTTTCCATAGCTGCGGATCATTTAAATTTTCCCCGTTATTTTCGTCGTTTTTCTTTTTCAATCCATCCATAATACTGCACGATAATTTAAGTTGCATGGATTTTTACCTCAGACCAAGGTAATCATCGTTAATAATGGATAATGGTACAGGTTGCGATTAATTTATTTAAATCGTGGCATCAGAGATATCTAGAAACGATTAATGCGTAATTTAGAAAAAAATTAAATTATAGGAACCCGTGAAAAGTCATAAATTTGAAATAACAAATATATTATTATTATTATTAAAGATCCTTTTAGAACCGTCCGTTTCTCCTATTCAAATTTTCAACTGTTTTCAGGAAAAAGGGCCAAATAATATAACACATGATACAAGACGATTAAATGATAAAACTGCTAAGTAGTCACCAGGATTGCCTTATTCGTAGAGAAAAAACAATTCGAAAGAAAGAGTATTTGACGACGTGAGGCAACTGTGTTAGATTACACATTTCTTTGCTTTCTCTGCAGTTTAAAAACAGGCGAATATCGAATTTCCCACGAACGTTTCTTTTTCGCGGTCCTCTCACGCTGATATTTTTATCTAAACTTCCCGACTTATGTATTTCGTTCAAATATTGTCCGTAAGATAAGAGACAGCTGGCCGGAAGGCGCTCTCTTAGGACATCACGGAGAAAGATAGAGATACCCCGCGTTGACGGTGATGAAATTTCCCTTCTTGTTGACCCAACGATGAAAATATGCGATCTCTGGAATTCTTTCGCTCTCGCCTGAATAGAAGATCGACCAAATGCATTTCTCATAATTTTAACTGTTTGAGATTGCTCGTGAAAAAAATTGTTTCTTTAAAGGAGTAATAAATTATTGGTATCTCTACCTTTCCTGTCCACGAAGTTATATTTGTATGTTCTGACGTTAGCTGTTGAAAATATTTGAATTATGTCGAAATTATTCAAGTTCGATCATTGATTTATATTTTACTTTTATGCGTTTTAGATATTTTCCACATTTATGTTTATGCATGTACTCCAAGTTTTCCTTCCACTTTCCATTAATATTTCTCAGATATTTTGTTTTTTTAATGCAAAATTCTGACAGTTTTTATGGAATTTCACGTCATTTTGCTCATGAGCACTTAGTCCATCCATCGTTATTTATTGTAACAACCAGTGTTTTGTTTTTCCGAACAATCCATTTTAAATTTGCCCCCCCCCCCTCTTTCTTCGTCATGGGTAGTCGTCATGTACCCGTTTTTTCTATTCCGTGAAAAGTTTTAACCTAAATTCGCCGCCATTGTACCATAATATATATGTTTTCATCTTTTTGATCTAACGACAACCGAGCTGAAATACATCCATTTATCGTCGCGCATGATTGGATAATAGCGACGACGACGATGTGTAAACAAAGCGCGTGCGGCCGACCGAATAATGCCGTTTTCCGCATTGGGGAAGAGGGAGGAGGATGTTGGCGGCGATGGTGGGGGTTTTAGTGTTCGTCTACTTCCGCAGAGCGCCCCGAGCCACGATCCTGGCCTTCGATTGTCGGCCTCTCACAGTGGGAGGGTGGCGCCCCTCTCTCCATCCCGTTACCATCCGCATCGCCCGCTCACCCCCGCAGCCCACCTCTCGCCCAGACCACCCTCCCTTATCCGTCTCCCTGCACCCCTCACTTCCCCCCTACGGGCAAACATCCCTCACCCACGTGATCTGCCTCGCTCCCCTATGACGAAACCCTGGAGTGGACCCGACCAACGCCCCGAACCCTTCCCTCCCTCGAGACTGCATTATACGGCGTTGTGCAGCCTCGACCTTCACCCCCTCTATCCTCCAATTCCGCCCTTTCTCCTTCCCCCACCCTCTCTCTAACCCTGCATTTCTCTCTCTCTCTCTTTCTTCCGATGCCCGTCTCTCTTTATCTTTCCCTGCTACCCTCCACGCCCCCTTGCGCAGTCTCTCCCTTGAACCCCTTTTTCCAAGCGGAATGGCACTTGCCAAAGGGCTTTCCGTGTGCCTGTGTGTGTGTTACGCTCCGGGATTTCCACGGTCACGGACAGTGTGTCCTTGCGATCTCGTTCATTAAAACATTTGGGTGCGAACTCCATAGGGTAGAAAAGGCCCTCTTTTGCAGATAATTGGACTAGGATATTTCAAGATTTTATTAATAATAAACTATTGTACCGAGCTGAAAGCAGGTTGTATACCACCCTTAAAACATCAATGTGCGTATCTTCAAAACTTTAAATTACGCTTTGAAATGAATTGTAGTTTTTTAGTAGAGACATTTGTATTAGTCACCCCTTTTAGGCTTTTTATAGACGTTTTTTAAATTTAACTAGTGCTGTATTGTTACAGGACATTTAATTAATTCTTATCAATAACTGTAGTTCTTATCCTGTAGGATCAAAACTAGGATAAACAAATTCCAATACTTCGTTTCTATTCAAATAAGAAAGCCTCTTTTTTCTTTACATTTTTGGGATATCATTATGTGTTTACTAAATGAAAGTAATATTTGTTAGTAATGTTAACACATTTTTTTCAAGTAATCCTTTTAAATTATGCTGTGATTGATACACAAAAATGTCGAATTTATCTCGAATCTTTGACTGAATTGATTAATAATTAATTAATACGATTTTATTATTACTGATAGGGTTATTGGAATTTGAGAGCGAGCCACTGCTAATCGAACGTTAAGGGAAGGCAGAAAACATCGAAGAATATAACTCGTCTCCGTATAGAACTACCAACTGAAATATTTTTACCGAATAAATAAACATTCGGTTATGCAAGATCAAGCCATAGACGTTCGGATTTAGTTGCTCTTACAGATTTTTTTAAACTAAGAAAAAGTTTTATACTCGCGATTTGGTACTCTTTCGGCTCTTCGCCGTCGAAATCCCGTGCTATTTTGTCAGAATTAACTGGTCGATGGGCCCAGTCAAACGTCATTAAGTGTCACTGACCCATGTTTTCAGCTCTCCGAAAATTCGATTTAGCGCCGTGTCGCAGTGATACTTAGCACTGAGTCGCCGCCTAACGGCACATAAGAAAATAATCTTTTGGAAAGGTTCTAGCTTTTTATATATTATCCCATTTCCGATATTTTTAGTTACAATATTATTTTCGAATGAAAAATATCTTTAAAGTTGTCATTTATCGGTAAAAGATATTAGGATAAAACCACAATCAATTACTCGTTTACAAGTTGTGCGGTGTCTTGTGGTTATTGTTGTTACTTGAGTAAATTAGAGGCTTTGAGATGTGGTTATGGGGAATTTTTTTGATGGAGGAGAAGAGAGGATCGTAATTTGAGTTATAAGGCGGCGGAAAAGAATGTATGGGTCAAATGTTTGGCGGCAATGGCTTATTGAAAGAAGCCGTGGGAGAAAGGAAGTGACAAGCAGGAAAAAATAGAAAGGTATATTGGATTTATTAAAACGAGAGACTGGTTACAATAGGATGAAGGGAAAGGTCTTGGATGGAATAAATGTAGTTGATGACCCTTAAACTCGCCGCAATGTTAAAAGCCGCTTCGAGTTATGACGAAAATACTATGAAATGTATTGTTGTCAACAGGATATTTTACAGATAATGTTTATTGATCTGAGTAAAATCCTTAGACGATTGATCCCGTCATATGTGAAGTAGAGTCAGACCCCCGATTTAGCGGCCTCCTATGTAGTTCCAAACCCGCATACCACCCATGAATCGTTGTGACCAGAACATCCATCTTATGATTACATAGGGCAAGCATATACCGCGATTAACCGCCACCCCCGTTTTAGCGCCAATGTCAGTGTTGGACAAACGGTGGCGCTAAATCTGGATCTGACTGTAGTATGAAACCTGTCAGAACTGCCTAATCTTCTAAAATTAGCCCCAAAGATATCCTTTCCTCCTGAACGCGTCATCGGTTACACATCAAACGATAGCCATTTAGCAAAACACATATCATATCCTGATCGTTGTTTGTAATACGGCTATCAAAAATGATATGCGATAATATATATATTAGCTTCATGTTTATAAAAAAATGTTTTCTGGGTGAATACTTGACGCTTTAAAGCATGAAACTTCATTTTCCGTTTCCAGTAAAATGGCGTCCCTAATTTAGTGGCACCATTCCAGCATATCATTTCCGCTTTCCTCGTTAATTAAACTTTTTAAAGACCCTTTTTAAATAAAGTTTAGAGGTAAATTGTGTATGCATATAGTAAGGGAAGACAGTCTGGCACGCGGTCGTTAATAGCTGCTTTATCTCCAGCGAAACGCGGGTAAAATTTTTAACCGTCAAAATCGCTCCATTCCATCTCACTAATCTAATAAACCGAAATTTTATCCATTCTCAAAAGTTTCGATCCGAGTAACTCACGATTTATTTCTTAGCCAACCCTAAGTTCCCCACGTAGATAACATTTAGGGAAAATTACGGCTTATTTGAAATATTTCGAAAGGCATTTTGACGCACGAAGTTCGATCTGGCGCTTTTCATCCTCCGAGCGCTCGAGATTTTCTCCGGAAACCAGGACGCATCTTCTTTCTCGAAGTCTGAGGAGATGAATTATTCGCGGAAACGAACTCTTCGTGAAGCCATTCGGCGCTTCGCGTTTCCTGATCACATCCTCCAACTCCCTTCGGAAATCTCTCTCTCTCTTCAAAATAAACGGCAGTTGGAGAAGAAGGAATCCTAAGCGAGCGAAGCAGATTCACGAGACGAGACATCCGCTGCAAAATCTCTTCATCCTTTCGTACAGTGGCCCTTGCGAGAGAACTTTTTCGCGAGCGAGAGACGAAAAGAAATGGAGAGAATTCGAACAGTTATTTACAGTTCTCCCTCAGCGTAGAGGGCGGTCAGGAAGAGAGAGAGAGAAATGCCCGTTTTGCCTTTTCGTGTTTTGACAGAGAACATTCCACTGTTACCCTCCCCCATCCTTTGAATCCTCCCTCTCTCTCTCCAAACTCTGAGTCAGCGAGGCCTTTTTCCTTTTCGTGTGTTACTCTGCCTCTTTCCTCTTTTCTCTCTCTCTCTCTCTTCATCCATCGGCGACGCGCACATCGTGAGGAGTTTGAAAAATGCCTCTTTTATCTCTTGAGAAAGTTCCTCGCTATCGGTTCTGCCTCGCGTTCCCACGGAGTGAGACTGGAGAGGGACTTCCCCGCTCTTCTCGCGGGTAGCAGCTGTCTTTTGGCGCCTCTCTCTCTCACCCCTTCCTTCTCTCTCACCCTTTCTTTCTCTCTCACTCTTTCTTTCTCTCTCACTCTTTCTTTCTCTCTCCCAACACGCGGGACTGAGTAGGTTGAATGGCTCATTGCGAGCCATCTAGATTTACAGAGCTCTCTCGCGCTCGCTCTCTCTCTCCTTCCCTCCCAGAGGAGCAGAAGATGGAACGGTTGAGAGAATGGCTGCTAGAATATAAATCTACCTCGTTAAAAAATAAAATCGTCCTCTATTTTTTCTCTCTCTCTCTCCTTTAACCCTTTTAAACTCTCTTCATTCAAACGAGATTTTAGCGTCTTCTCGGCAGTCTTCTGTTTTTTCTTCTTCGTTCCTTCGCGTGCGACTATCTTATTGGCTCCGGAGATTCACGGAGTCAATTTAGCAAGTATTGCGCGTATAAATCCGAGGAAAGTTTGGACGTGACTGAACGGATTTTTATCGTTGCGTTTCGGTAGTGGAGGTTTTATTTCCCTGCTTCGCTTTCTCTTAGAAAAATTTATTATCGTTTTATCCCTGAATCAGATTGTTGCTATTGCGCTGCTTCGGGGATTTATATTATTTTGTATTTGCTTCTCAATAATAGGCATTATTTGTATTAAAATTTGATCGTTAAATGCCTGATACACAGAAATATTGCACAACTCTGATTGGTTCGTTTGATACGTTTTCTCCAAAATGGGGCAATGTATTCTTACATATGTAGCGATTAGCGATGTAAGTGTAGTATTTATAAATATATATTATAGTTACGTCAAAGAATTCTTGTTAAATTTATGACTTCGTATGATTTTCGATCATAACGTATCCAATTAAATTGGATGGAAAGGCCGATTGTTGACATTGTGCTTCGGCATTTCAATGCTTTTTTCCTCAGGTGTTTATCTTTTGTTTACCCACATATCTCATTAAAATTTTCATTTATAATTTTACGGACGGTGCTTTACGGATCTTTATGTGCCCCGAGACTTGAATTTATTCTGTATTTATTTATCACTCAATAACACTTCCCGGCCGACAGAAGCTGCTGGTAATTGCTCGCAGCCGTGTCGACGTGGTTATGTCATTGACGGAGGGACAAAAATAAACTTGAGGGTCTTTCCCGAATTTTCGAATCGCCACCCGGTTATGACAACGATTCCCCTCTCGTTCGAATGACCATTTAGGCGCACACAACTTGTCGGAGAACCAATATTTGCTCTTGGCGATCAACACGAGGCGAAGAGCTCGTGTTTACAGTTGTACGTGTATCCTACTCGACGACGATTTTTCCGGACACAGATAGTATGCCCAGGTGAGGCTTCAAAAGCACTCGTGTGACCTCTGCTTCACCTCCTCTTATTTTCCCCGGATTGCGTTTCCTTCTCGTTCACCACCGCCTTTCTGTTTTCTCTTCGTCCTTTCTCTTTTAATGTCTGCTTCTGGTTCTCCTCTTGTATCCAGTTTTCTCTTGCTTTCCACTGCTTTCCACGTGATGTTTTCCGTCCTCCACCTCTGCGATTTTTCTCTTGCGTTTTCTCCCCTTTTACCTTACTACTCCCCTATTTTAATTTTTTTTTCTTCATCCTTTGAATTTCTCGAAGCCGAAAAATCCCTCCAGTTGGTTTGTTTATTTATAATTTTTTAATCCTAAGTCATTGCGGCTGTTTGAGGCAAACCAAAAACACTAAACTGTTGGATATATTCACAAATAAATGTAATCCACACATAGGTCTTGTCCTTTAGCTCATTGTATTTATCAACCAAGGTTGATGAGAACAAAGCACGTCTGAAATTTTTATGACATTTAATCCCCCTCAACGCATCTGCGACCCCTTTAAGGTGAATGTCTGGGTAATACATAGATGCAGATGTAGTTTTACAGGCGATTGGCGGGATTTGCCACTTCAACGTCGTTGTCGCTTACTCCACATAAAACCTAATTTTAATTACGTTGTCTTTCATTGGTCATATTTAATGGTTACTCCTGTCTAAAATCTGTATGACTCTCGCTTACTCCTTTTTGAGGCGTTCTTTACCAGCGAAGCTGTAATAGCGGAACGCCTTATTGACACGCCTGGTCCGTCCGTCCGTCGTAACTTTCGTCTCCTAAACCGCTGGACGGATTTTAATTTAATTAAGCATGAGTGATCTTTATAAAAATATATCGCCCAATTGTGATTTAAACTGAATCCGTCAATTAGAACTAATACTTGACATAATTACTTTAATAAACTTATACTCGTATCTCGTTAAATGGCATCCGTCAAGCAACAACGAAATATCAAACTTTTATCTCCTTAGCTCTTATGTGATCTGTAAGGTATACATTAAAAAATATTCGGATAGAGAACAACATTTACTACAAGAAAGTCCGCGAGGCCATGTAATTACGAGTTATCGTTTTGGAGATAAAAATTTGAGGAAATCCCGAGCAAAGCATCACATATTTTGTTTTCATCGATCTCTAAGACGATTCTCTCAGCAAACAACAATTAAAAATTCATATATTTCTATCCCATTCTCTTATATGATCTACGAGGCATAGATTTAAAAATTTATTCGGATAGAGAGCAACATTTACAACAAGATGGTCCAGTGATCAAGTAATTACGACTTATATCTTTGGAGATAAAAATTCGAGAAAATCCCGAGCAAAACATTGCCTATTTTGTTTACATCGATCGCGAAGACGGTTCTCTCGGCAAATAACAATTAAAAGTCCATATATTTTTATTCCATGCTCTTATATGATCCGTGAGGTATATATTAAAAATTTTATTTGGATAGAGAACAGCATTTACTACAAGATAGTCCCCGAGACTATAGTTTCAGGGATAAAAAATCGAGAATCGCCTAATCTTTTGATACCGTTCCATTCGTATTTCCCATTTAAGAACGCCTTTGAAATCTCTGTGTATTCCATTTATGGAGTGTAATTTTCCATCTTGTTTATGTCATCACCATCCCCTCTGCATCACTTTCCATTGTCTCGCTTAATCTAATGCCTTTCTCTCTCTCTCTCTCTCTCTCCTCCTCTCCCCTTACTTACTCCATCTTCCCTTCCCCCTCCTCATTCCGCTCTGTGGATGTTATACGCGGCTTATCTCTCATATGCCATCTCGAGAGCGAAAGAACGTTAAAACAAAAAAACACAGCGCGCTACGTGATGGCAGTAACCGACTTAAACATGTCATCCTGCCGTAAACTTTATTACAGTGAAACCGCCGCCAATTTTTATTTCGTTTCATCACCTATGTGCTTGGGTTGTTGCTATAAAAATGATCATTAGGTAGTATATTTTTTCTGCAATCTATGTTAGCAGGAGAATTTGACGCCCATTAGATTTCAACGCCTAGTGCTTGGATTTTGGCGGTAAAAATAGACACATTTTCTCTATTGAATTCTTATTAATTGATGCACAGGATTGGTATACATTGGTAACACATAAAAGTCGGTTAAGCTTATTCGGTAATTATTCCTAGGTTTTATTTTACGTGCGTTCTTCTAGTTTACGCAGTTAGCATGGATTTACTTGATGTCTCACTGCCAATTTTATCTGCGCTGATTTTTTTATTTGTACGATGGATATATCATTAGTTCTTGTAGAATTTCCACCGATATTCAGTCACATATTTGGTATACGATCGCCAGGTTATGTATGAGTATATCCGCCGGATCGCAGCGGTATTATGATCAAACGAGAACCGTAAATGTAAAATTTGTTAAAACTACTACTTGACAATTCGGTCGCTTGAAAGATATCGGTATCATTCCTATGCAGTTAAAACGTGAATCATTCCTACTTTTTTAACCGCCCTTTGGAATCGGGTTAATGGCAATGGTTCGGCTTAATACCTAAGTCGAAATGATATCCAGTTCCAAGGTTAGACAATTCAATGCTCTCAAATATCTTGACCCGATTTTTCTCTTCTTGGAATCTGTGCCATTGAAGTGCACAACTATGAACAGCATGTCAGGAAATGTCGATGCTAATCAAGTATGTGATACCGAATTTTCCCAAACAAAAGTCAATGCGGCGAGATTTATCGTAAACGAACGGCATTGTTTGTTAACAACTGCGTACGAAAAGGTATTTTTTAAACATGAACCCGTAGAGGTGCGTATTAATCAATTCATTGTCTAATTTAAATTCTAGGTTTACGGCTCGTGGTTGGTTTTTTTCCTCACCGCTTGGGTATTATAAAGGTCCATCTGCTTGCTACTCAATAATAATTTATCAGTCATGCAGTTTCGAAAGAAAAATAGATTTTCCTCGATTGTTTAGCGTAGGTAATTTAACCGATTTTCAGCTTCCAGAATTATTTTTAATACTCAATCTTGCTGCGTAATATATTTTGCATATGGAATGGAAACTCATGCTCGAGATAAATATTAAAAAATTGGGGAGAAACAAAATTGATTAAATCGATACTCGAAAGCGTTTTGAATTTTTACGTGGCCCGAAAACATCCAAGTAATTGGTAAAATTTATCATATATTTTATCTCCGAGCTTCGCTTTGCTAAAAGAATAGAAATTTATGAAGTTCCTTCGTTACACTCTCTTGAAATTACTCCTCAGACGCTACCGTTTACTTTGTAAATTTTTTTTATGGAGTAAAACCCTCGCTTTTGCCAGTGCGCTGCCTAAATCCAGTCTTTTCTTTCCAATGCGCTGTAGAGAGACCTTGAATCACATTTGCCAGAGGCACCTTACGGACATGAATAGAATCAAAGGAGCGAATCCTTCCAGGGTGAGAATCGGGAAGCTGAAATCTCATTTTTAACGAAAAATCTCGCGAGCGTCTGCTGCTGCCAATCTCTCTGCTGTTTCGAGTCTTTTGATTTTTGAGCGATGTTTATTTAAACTTTTTTTCTGAGCTTAGGGTTTTCGCGCCGCTACCCACCTGCTCTCATCTATTCTTGAGTTTCATATACATACCGTATTCACCCGACTATAAGACGACCTCGAATATAGAACGATCTCTCCTGATGGAAGCTGATTAAAAGAAATTCATAAGGCATTCTGTAGTAAATAAATTAAACTGTCATTAAGTTTTTATTTAGATCTCTAAAACATGCCATCAAAATGTGCAGTCCAAATATAAATGTGATTTAAACCACGCTAGACTAGTAATAATCACTGTTACTATTTTTTATATATTTATTTATTTGTTCGCTAATATAAGATCACCCCAAACCTTTCATTGAAAAATCGGATAAATACGGCATTTTACGATCTCGATTATTGGACGTAAACGGAATTATTTACATTGCAATTCAATCCTAATCCGTACATTCTGACTCCTTACAAAACCGTGGCGTTTTCGACTTTGCGGATTTTAGGCATAGAAATAGAGAATTGCTTTTAAAACTTAAGTAACGCATAATCTTGGTGTTAATATTGTTATGAAAAACGCTGCGGAATCGCGAAAAGCAGCAGTTACGTACATGTTCCTTCTATCCAAATATTCGCTACGATTTTCACCATTTTATTTTGGTAATTGTAATAATCCAAACGATTGTTTTTACAAAATTTTAAAATTAAAACGAGAAAACGTCTGCATTCAACTATACCTCTCTAAAATTAGAGAAAAGTTATTTTCGGACGAGCTATAAATAAACAGATTTGATACGGGAAGCAGCGCGTTAATTTTCAAGGCTCACGTACACGAAGGCGTTCACGGCAGGTGGAAATATACTTAAAGATAATCTTATTCCCGATGGATGTACTCGGATGGATAATATTAAAATCTCTGAGGCAGGAATAGCGAAGCAACTGAGTGCGATAAAGCCCAACAAAAATCCTGGACCAGAAGGAATTCCCGCGCGTGTATTAAAAGAACTAGCAGAAGATATAGCTCCCTTCCTTCGGATAGTTTTCGAGAAATCTCTTACCCTCTGTGAGGTTCCTGATGATTGGAAACTAGCACACGTCACACCCATTCATAAGGGAGGTGACAAAGAAAACCCCGAAAATTATAGGCCGATTTCTCTAACATCATTATCATGTAAGATTTTGGAGCACATTATTGTTAGCAACACAATGCGTTATCTTGAGAGTAGATCGCTCTTAGTCAGCTGTCAACATGGCTTCAGAAAAGGTAGATCCTGTGACACCCAACTCGGTCTGTTTGTGAATGATGTTTTATCATGCGGCGAAAATAATAAGCAGGTCGATGCAGTGTTCCTTGATTTTAGAAAAGCTTTTGACAAGGTTCCCCACCGTAAGTTGTTATTAAAATTGGGAAATCTTGGCGTTAATGTTAAAGTCATTAACTGGGTTCGCGCTTTCCTTTGGAATAGAAAACAAAAAGTAGTCATCGATGGTAAGTCCTCGAGTGTGGCAGATGTAGTCTCTGGAGTGCCGCAGGGTAGTGTGATCGGACCTATGCTTTTCTTGATTTATATAAACGACATCAGCTCAGTTGTAAAAAGTAATATCAGGCTTTTTGCGGATGACACCGTAGTCTATAGAGAAATTAGTGGTCCTAGCGACCATCGTCAGCTTCAGGATGATCTGGATGCGTTATCTGTTTGGTGCAAGGAATGGCAGCTAGAAATCAATCAGAAAAAGAGTAACGTTCTAAACTTTTGGAAATCTAGAAGCCCATCGTCCGTGTTTACCTACTCGATAGATGTGAGATCATTCCTGTTTCGGAATCCGTGAAATACCTCGGGGTAACCTTGAATCGTGACCTGTCTTGGGACACCCACATAAGACGAGTGATAGGTGCGGCAAATAAGAAGTTGGCTTTTGTGCGTAGGATAGTCAGGAAAAGCACGGAAAAGGTGAGAGAATCCTGTTATTTATCGTTGGTTAGACCTCAAATGGAATACGCAGCAGCGGTTTGGGATCCATATCAGAGGGGACTCATAAAGGATTTAGAAAAAATACAGCGGCGAGCAGCTAGATTCGTGAAAAAGAATTACGATAAAAAACAGAGCGTTACGTTACTCATTGATGAGTTGAGTTGGCCATCGTTGAAAGATCGTAGATTACAGGCGAGACTTAAACTTCTAGATAAATATAGGTCGGAGATATTCGTAAATGAAATGAAGGATATTATTCGACAACCAACGTATATCGGACGGAGGGATAATGACGACAAGATTCGCGAAATAGATAGTAGGACGGAGAGGTATAAGGAGTCCTTTTTCCCTAGGACAATACGTGACCACAATAGATAACTGTGAATAATAATTAGTTAGGAACTTGGTGCGCGGCACCCCCTGCCATCCACCGTCAAGGTGACTTGCAGGGTAATATGTAGATGTAGATGTACAGAGAACGCCATCAAATAAAACATTAAACTTATCTCGGAAATTAAAAAAAAAGAGACGAAAAAAAACAACATTTTAAGCGCGCACCGCTCGATATAAAAAACGAGTCTGTTTACCCCGGAACAAGGCCCTTCACAAATCCGTATCGCAATCGCCAAAGTGGAAAATGAGGGGCATATCTCTGACGCCTGCATCCTGCGTGCGCGTCGTTCCGTTCAACGGATCTCTTTGTCGCTCCGTTTGGATCGTGTGTGGGTCAGCTGTTGAATCCTCTTCTCCCCCCTTCGCTGTCGTTGCTCTTCTGAGGCGTCGCTTGGTCTTTGTGCCACGAGTGTTGTAATGGTCTTCCCCACCTCACCACTCCACTCAACCCTCTACCTCCCCTTAACTCCTCCCCTTACGTCACCACCTCCCCATTCCCTCCCACTCGCTCGCTTCATCAATCTTCGTCTTCCTCCATCCCGACCGAAGGAATCCCCCAACTCCTCCAATCGTCCATCTTGTCCCTTTCTCTCCATCTCTTTTCCTTCGTTTACCATTCGATCCCAACGCCCTCTTTCTCTCTCCCTCCTTCATCAATTATCTCTTTCTCATCCATTTTAACTCGGTTTTTACTCCCGCCCTTCTCCTCGTTGCGTTATGCGGAAAATTATTTTCTGTTTTCCTCTCTTCTGCTCTCGTCGACTCTTTCGGTGGGAGTGCGAAGGAAAGAAAAACGAGCATCGAAAATTCGGGTCTTTTTTGTTTTTTTTTCCCCCTCTCTCTCTTTCTCCAGGGGTAAAGTGTTTGCGCGACTAATACGCTCCTGTCTATTTTTTATATATCGCGCATAATGCGCTGCTTTTTTTGCTAATGGACTGCCTCGACGTATTCCGTCTCTCGTCAAGTGTAAGGGTCTGTTTATTTCCGTGGGCGGAAAATTCTGTCGACGTATTATCTTTAGTTCCAATGGCGTCTTTTCAACACAATCACATATTTTGTCCAAGAGGAGGAATGACGTGGAGTAATGAGATGATGCATTATATGAGGCCGTTTTGGAACCAGGGAGATTTTCAGTTCGTTAAAAATGGAAAAACCTTTTAAAATGACTTTTTTTTGACTTAAAAATATTTTAAGTAAAACTATTTAAGTATATATGTATGTATATGTGTGTGTACACACACACACACACACTAGTAGAAGATGCTTGCATTCTGCAAGCATTTCATCTCACCTTGAAAAAACAATAAATTAAAAAATAGATATATCATTATTAGAAAAAAAATTTATTAAAAATATTTCACGCCTGCACTGATTGTCTTTCTTTACTTATGGAACAATATTGGAGTAAAGCAATCCCTAACATTTGTAATTTTAAGAATATTATACTTTTTCCATTGTGGGGTACTAACAGGGCCGACGCAAGGCAGTTTTTGCGCCCTACGCCAATCTAAATGATACTAAAAATCTAATAAATGAAAATTGTTTTTAATAGTAATTACACAATGACGTCTATAAGCATCGGTATTACTTAAATATAATACTAATAAAATATTGTTTTTATTATTAAATATTATTGTTTTATAAACTAAAAACAATATTATTCCACATTCAAAAATCTTTATGATAAGTAATAGCGGTAAAATGGGCATTAAGAAGAATATTTTTTGTGTTCTGGCTAAGCTAATTTAAAATCGCCAAAAATACTTATAAATAAATAAATCAGTGCACCGTTATGTTTACATTTTAGAACTTTATATTCCTTAGATAAAGTCTTAAATCTTTTGTTGTATCAGGGGCTTATAAACCTTACGCGGTGCTTAGGGAGCCATCAAGAACACTATAATTAGTTATCAATTTCTGTTTGTATACTTTAAATGTTTAGGCACTTTTGCATTCTTACTTATGATAGCATAGTAATAATTAATTAATAAACCTATTGTTATGGTAATTAAATGCAATTTTCCTGTTATTTCAATATTTGTTGTACGAGAAGGGTGAAGAATCGATAGTTCTTGCACCGAAGCATGCCACTGTTTTAGTTACATTTTTGAACGTGTACCTATATGAATGCATACCAACTTAATGCTGTCCTAACTTTAGTACGGTTTTTAAAAAATCACATACTCTACGTTCGGCTCGAGAATACCGTTACAAGGCAAGCGATTTCGAATCTCAAAAGACGATATCCTTCATTCACTTTTTCCTCATACGTAAAGTTAAGAAATCGCCAGACCCATCTGGACAGTGGTTTTCACAGATTACGCCATCCGACGTGTTTACCTCGAGAGTAAATTTCGGTTTTTTATTTGAAGCAAATCTCCATTTTTTATTTACTTCCGCTCACTCCGTGAGAGAATCTCTCTGCTGGCACGGCGGTGACGCAAATGAAAACCCGGGAGTACTCGCCGAGGAGTCACCTTGTGAGGTCATGGACCCGAATCTAATTGTGGAGTTCGACGTTTGCCTCGTTATTCCAAACAGAACTATCCCTCAGAAGCAGTTTTAGGAGCGATTTCTCCGTCAATCAGTAAGCGAAAAAATAATTAATTTGCGCGATTCCTACGATTTTCAATGGTTTTAATGATGGCAATTATTGATGCAAATAAAAAAGAAAACTGAGAAACAATTAAACTAGCCGAATATTTTCTTAATAATTAGTCATGTATGGTTATTAAACCAAAACATTATGCCGGCTACACAATATGCTAAAAAAGGATATATTTGAGAGTCTTAAAGACACATGAAACGAAAAAAGAGACCTAAAGTAGTTCTAATCTAACCTCATTGATATTTTAAACCATAATGAATCGAGTTATTTCCATTTGGTTGCCATCGTCGATTCGTCCAACAGAGAATTATCGAGCTCGTCTTATGGCTGAAAATTTTCAAAAGCAAGCACTTAAAAAATAGGATCTTGTCGAATAACCGTAACTCTACCGTTCTTTTTCAGTACCATTATGTTGCTCTGTTTAACCTATTTAACAATTTCTAGCTTTATTGAGCTTTATTTATTTATTTTTGGCTCACGATGTAAAAAGCAAATGATCTCAGATTTTCTATTATGAGCCAGCTTCAGCCATATTGGTGCTTAAATTTGTCGTATGAATCACTCTGTGAGTGATGCATGCACACGGTTAAATATGCGTGCGCGTATCTCACTTCTCCTTCCAATAGTGTTTTCACCCCTTTCCCTTCGAAGAACGCGCACTGGTCTTTGTTTGGCGCGTATTAAGGGATGGCTTGCGTCGCTTCTTGACCGTTTGCTTACAAGAAAAGGGAGCGAATGTTTGTCAGACGGGGATGCTTTTTTTATTTTCAACGGCACGCGGAGAGTAGAACATAAAGGATGGAGACGGAAAATGTAGCATATTTTTCGAACAAGAACGAAATGTCTTATAGGTATTTGTCAGAGTGGGAGCGAAATGGTTTATTATCACGCATTTGAATCATTTTATTTGCAAAGGTGATTTTTTGATTGTTTTTACTCTTCAATCTACCGGATATGTCGAGGGACGTTTTTTATTTGAACTGCTTCTTTATCATATCATTGAAATGGCGGTTTGTTTAATATATATTCCGCAATGACATACGCCGCCGAACAAAATAGGTCGACTCCAAGAAATGTAGTTCTCCGTCATAAATTATCACTTCTCGAAATTAAAAAAATATATATTTTCTAATACTGTTGCAATGCTGTTGTTTATCTGCATAATTTCATCTCGATGATTCAGTTGACTAAATTTTTTTCTACTTAAAATGTTTTTAAAACTCCGTCAAAGTGCTTTTGTTTACTAAATCGATCTTATTTTATTCGTGTAACCGAAAGAGGTCGCTCGGAGGTACCGAAATTTCGCTTCCGGGTTATACAGAACAGATGCTCGAGGATAAATAAACAAGCCCATATTTACCATGCTTTGCCTAATCTGACCCACATTTCAATCTTTCTCATTTCGCTCTCTATATGTTTCTTCGCCGCTATCGATTCTGACGCAATTTAAAATATTAATCCTCCTTTCCTTCTCAAACAAACTTTCTCCGCTCCATGATTCCCGCATAAGTTAAACATGGGCAAGTTGGTATTCGTTGGAATTACTCGTCGAGTTCGGGTACGTTTTTTTACGCGCTCAATCCGTTTACCGTCACACAAATGCATTTCGATTAAGTGTTATCGGTTGCTTAACCCTCAAGCCGATTCGACGTACACGTATACGGACCTTGCAATCCTGCCTCAGCAGTGGTTGGCCGTACACGTTTACGGATCCTGACTTCTCTTGACTCAAACCTAAATATCTGAGTCATCTATTTACCCATTGCTCAATCATACATACATACATATAAAATCCCAATGTCATATTGTCTAACGCTGACATCGTCAATGGCACTTTTTAAAGCGTTTTTTACAAACTTCCCGAGTAGGTGGAAGGTTGAAATTTCGTAGGAATGTTTTATTCAGGTGTAAAAATTAAATGAAAGAAAAACAAGAAAAAAGACTCGGGATCGACTCCAGGGGGGCAATTTCCGTTTCCCGTAAGATAATACGTAAAAATCGACTTTTTAAAGTGCAGGTTTTTATTCTTTTGGAAATTAAAATTAGAAATAATTGACGTACGATCTTCGAATTTGAACTATGCTTTAGAAAAATTAATGAAGATTCTTTTTCTATTCATATTTTTCCGCCTACCGTTCAAAATCTCTCATATTAAACATTTAAATCACATATTTTGGAAAAATATCGGCTTGTAAACGGTATGTTGCCTTGCCGACCATGTCATTGTTAAACATCGAGAATCAATTGTTGTCTCAACCCGCTTACATGCAATATATACGAATGCATAGGTTGCCTTAAATTATCGCAGGATTTTTCGCGAAAATACGTAATCCCAATGGGACTGGGATTTAGTTTGGATTCTTTTGCTTATCTAAACGACTATACAAACGTAGAGTAATAGAGAAGGGGATGTGGGAAGAGAGGAAGGAAGGGATATAGAATGGAAGGTACATAGAGAGGAAGGGAGGTATAGAATTAGAAAAGGACGGGAGGAAAGAGATAAAGGAGACGGAGAAAAAGAGGGAGTGCTATGTATTGTGACAGGAGGAAATGAGAGAGGGGGAGGTGGGAGAAAAGAGGCAGAGAGAGGGAGGGAGAGAGAGGGAAGAAAAGGGAGATGGAGGGAAAGAGAGAGGAAGGGAGGGAGACAGAGGGAGGGAGAGAGGGACGGCGAGAGGGAGGGAGAGAGGGACGGCGAGAGGGAGGGAGGGAATATTATTATTTATCCGTCATATGACGGGCAATACACTAGTATTAAAATAAACATAAATGCCAAGGATGGCGAAATACATTTAAATGGCTGATTTTAAGGCCAACAAGGATTAAAACATTAGGTACCAGTTCGATGAGTTATGCCGGATATCATGTGTCTTATATCTTGGGCTCATTACCGGCGTTAAAAACGTGGCCATTGCTGGCAAGGGCCTATGACGTCGCGTTGTGACGTATGACGTCATTTCAAAAACCAATCGCAGCTCAGTATAGGCAGCTAGCAGACGAATTTCAGGAGTCAATGACAGCTCGGTACAGACATCGAGCCCACTTTTCAAAAAGCTTAACACTAATTTAATTTTATTATATATATATATATATTATATATTATTATTTATTATAAATGACGTTAATTTATTTAGAAAATCAATTTTTTTGTGAATGACGTAACCACAGGAGTAATGGGTGAGAATAGAAGGAACAACAATTTAAATTTAAACAGTTTTATTGCAGAAGGAATATTGTACATGTTGACATATAACAGAAAATGGAATTGAACCACATAGATCAATTGTTGTTCAATAAATGTAGAAAACATGCACACATTTTTTTTAATTACAGCAGTATATTTGTAACATAGCGAAAAGAATAATTTTGAAGCAAGGCAGACCATGTTTCAAAGAGCAACATACGAAAGCTGCAGAAGCTAGCCACCAGACAAACACCGTCATAATTACTATAGCTAAAAAGAAACAGGTCATAAGTAGGAATAGAAATGATTTTTGTCAGTCTCAATGAATCAGTAAGCATAGGAATCAAAACAAATGTTGATTGAAATAGCAATGAACAGCAATGAAACATTCAAGTTAGTTACCATCCATTAAGTATATGAAGTATTTTTCCACAAAACAACACCTGATAACAAAGTAGGAATGGACCAGTGTGAATTCAGCTAGTCAGTCTCAATTAAGCGAAAAGCATTTAGTTTTTCAGGGTTTAAAGAGTTCATGCAATGTCCATCAAGCATCTTCAATAACAGTGTTTTATTTTGTCAAGCTGAAGCATATGGATGAAGGTGCACAACTGCAGCTTCAAACTGATCTCCTCAGGAACAAGTGCAAGAGTCCCTCACTCTATTTAACATGAAAGAACTCCATGCAAAGTAAAATACCCGCTATTTGATATGCCCAACCATTTCATTAATTGTAATTGTGCCCAAACGATAGAAAAAGCAATATACTAAGCTGACAAACACCAATTGCAGTGTACCAACACCTCCAATGGATTACCACTAATATTAAGCATCCCGCCACCAGCTCCCATATATCCCTTCCAAGATAATTTATCAATATCACAACATTAGCATCCAAGGCTATCTTATAACTAGGTTCTAAAAATTAAGTTTTAGGCGACTAAAATAGGCTCTTTAAGTACCTTAATTAGGCTTTATAAAACGTAAAATATATCCCTTCCAAGATAATTTATCAATATCACAACATTAGCATCCAAGGCTATCTTATAACTAGGTTCTAAAAATTAAGTTTTAGGCGACTAAAATAGGCTCTTTAAGTACCTTAATTAGGCTTTATAAAACGTAAAATACGCTCTAAAACTACTTCCAAAGACTGTCCCGTAAAAAACAACAACAACATCATTTCTGTCAACTATCAACTTTAATTCACGAAAAAGGACTGAAACACGCACACACGCAAAAAATACTAGTCAACGAAACGTTATTGATTTGTGTTTTCAAAGAACATAAAAATATTTTACTGCTATGCATCGAAACTTATTCTTATGGTTAATTTCCCATGCGTTACAGAGAAAATACTATCTACATTACATAGTAATACCCACTGAAAACTCTATTCAAGTATATATTTAAGTACTATGCAGAATGTTTGACAAACTGTTTCATTCGAAATTCCCATAATGACTTTGTCACCTCTTTGTGTTTATTCCATAAATTTCTCGTAGTTGGCCTCACAGTAGATAACAAGCACCTTTTCTAAGTTTTCTACCGCAATACTATGGCGTTTGTCAATTAATATCATTTTGTAAGCAGAAAAAGAACGTTCGACATCAACTGACGTGACGGGGGCGAACTTCAACTTGGGTACATGTTGAAATGGAATTTTGCACTCAACTTCACTGGATTTTCCTGCCAGTATATCTTCTGCTGTACATAGGCTCTGCAGTCCTGAGTTCTTTTGTAGCACCTTTTTCTAGTTTTGCTCTTATTTTTTCCCCCACTTCACCTGGCGCTTCCTTGATTTTTTGTTTCACTTCATTCAGCAAAGCAATATTTTCGTAAATGGGTTTTCCTGAGCCCTCCAATTCAGCAATAATCCGCACAAGGGATGTATAGTGGGATCTAATATACGCGAAGTCCTTGGGAATGGAGGGATCATCCAGCAACATTTTTGCCGAAGTGACGCAGGCAGCGTCCTCGGCTAGATTTGTCACAACTTCCTTGACATGAAGGATATATATACATCTACATTATACCCTGCAAGTCACCTTTTTGGAGGATGGCAAGGGGTGCAGTGCACCAAGGGTCCATAGTTTTCCTACGTTATCTTTTCCTATTATGGTCTCTTATCGTCCAAGGGAAAAACGATCCTCTATATCGCTCCGTTCTACAGTCGATCTCGCGAATCTTATCCTCACTGCCTTCCGAGATACTGATAAGTCCTACTACCTCATTCGCTAGTCCCTCCAACATAAATTTTTCCAGTAGTTTAAATCGAGCCTGCAGCCTACGTTCCTCTAACGATGTCCATTTCAGATTTTCTATTAAGGATGTTACGCTTTGTTAACTATCGTAATTCCTCTTAACAAATCTAGCTGCCCTGCGCTGAACCTTTTCTATCTCGTTAGTGAGTCCCTTTTCGTAAGGATCCCACACAGCTGAAGCATATTCGACCTGCGGTCGAACCAATGATAAATAACATAATTCTTTCACTTTTTCGGAGCTATTCGAACTATTTTCCCTATAAAGGCCAGCTTTTTGTTAGCGGCACCTATCAATCGACGAATGTGGGTTGTGCCACGAGAGATCACGATGGATCGTGACTCCGAGATATGAAATCGAGTCTGAAACTGGAATCTCTACTCCGTACAACGAATAATTATTATCCAACGAGATACTCTTTGTTCTCCAGAAGTTGATGACGCAACTTTTCTTTTGGTTGATCTCTAACTGCCATTCCTTACACCATGCAAAAATAGCTTCTAGGTCATGTTGGAGATACTGGTGATCTTTCGGATTGCTTATTTCTCTATAGATGACAGTGTCGTCCGCAAAAACCCTAATTTTACTTCTGATTACTGAGCTGATATCGTTTATATAAATTAGAAATAATAACGGACCAATTACACTACCCTGCGGAACGCCAGAGACAACCTCCACCAAGTTTGAAGATTTCCCATCTATAACAACCTTCTGCTTCCTATTATTTAAAAATTCACGGATCCAACTAACGATTTTAGAATTAACGCCTAAGGTTTCTAATTTCGTTATTAACTTTCTGTGAGGTACCTTTTCAAAGGCTTTCCTAAAATCTAAAAAGATGAAATCGATCTGCGTATTCTTTTCTCCGCTTCTCAGTATACAATTAACAAAAAGACCGAGCTGAGTATCACATGACCTACCTTTCCTGAAGCCCTGTTGACAATCATCTAACAATAAATTACTATCAAGAAATCGCATTATGTTGCTAACGAGTATATGCTCGAGAATCTTACACGATATCGAAGTTAAAGAAATCGGCCTGTAATTTTCTGGATTCTCCTTGTCGCCGCCCTTATGAATCGGGGTAACGTGCGCTAACCTCCAGTCGCTAGGGACCTCTGCCCGAGAAATGGATATCTCGTAGATGATCCGAAGAAAAGGTGCTATTTCTTCAGCTAATTCTTTTAAAACGCGAGCAGGAATTTCTTCGGGGCCAGTGGCTTTGTTATGTCTGATGGAACTTAATTGCTTTGCTATTCCCACCTCAGAAAATACTATATCGTTGCTCGCTGTAATATTCAGCTGCTTTCAGCCATGTGCCCCAGCGAGTGAGCACAGGCTCAGGTGGCAGAGGGACATCGGGTTGTTTTTCTCGAAATGCCTGTATTCTTGTTGGTGCCTTGACGAAGACCTTCTTCACGGTGGAGATCAATTTGTTCACCTTGGGGAATTCCAGTCTTATTTGCTCTTCTACGCGGTTCAAACCATGGGCAAGGCATGTCACATGCACAAGGGAGGGATAGAACACCTTGAGCAACTGCATGGCAGCAACCATGTACGACGCAGCATCTGTGTATAGGAGCAGCACTTTCTCTTCGTCTAGATTGTTGGGATACTGCACTTTCAGTCCTTTGTTCACGAAGTGTGCAATTGTTTCCTGGTTTGTTTTGGCAAGTTGCTTCGTGCAGATGAGGTAGGCTCTGAATGTTGCATCTGGATCCAATTTCCTAACAACCAAGTTGACCATCTATCTGCCGAGAGCGTCAGTGGTTTCGTCGACCGATATCCAAATATGTGAATCTCCAATGTCCTCCCGTATCCTGCGCATTGCGTCATCGTACGTGGGTTGCACGTAATTCTTGCCTAGGGTTGACTCGGAAGGTAGCGACTGATGGCAGTATCGTTCTAGGAACCCCTTGAATGTTGGATTTTCTAGTGTTCTGAATGGAATGTTGGCTGCCACAATTGCGTGACACAAATCTGCATAAAACTGATTCTTCTTGCTGGATCCCTCAGAAGTTTGTGTTAAAGCGTTTGTTTCATCTTCGATTTGCGTTCAACATATGCCTTATGTAGCAATCCTTGGACATGCTGAGTTAGGTGAGATTTTTTATCACTCGAAACATATAAAGAAAAATGATGAAGAAATAATTGACCTTAAAAATACGGAAATAATCTAATAAATATGGAAATGGGACAAAAGTATAAAATTTACTTTAGAGCTACGAAGGTCTGCAGCTGGATTGCTGGACATTTTGAATAACTACGTCTATAGTTACCATAAAATGGCTCGTATAAACAAAAAATGTAGATGGTTTTTGCCTCAAAGATGACAAGCAATTAACGGCCAATAATTCGTTGCAAGCCAGCATTATAATGTATGTACTTACCTCCTTGTTGCATGCTTGACAGAAGATAATTTTTCCATCCGTTGTGAAGTACGGGAACTCTTGTAGCCACTGACATATTAAATAAGCTTCCGAACTTGCTACTTTAGGCATTGCACTTTCACAATTTTCACGTTCACACTTCTCACCTTCACCCTCTGCGGTCTGGAGATGTACTGCGGGATTATTCTCGTTCGCACGATATGGCAATGTAAAAACGAGAAATTAACGCAACATCAGGTTAAACCCATTGTTACATTGTCGTATTGTGCGATGCGGGGAAACAATAGCCCCGCCGGACGCGTGACAGGTCCGAGCTGGTGTTCGCTACCTGATCGTGACCGTGGTGTGAAGGACATTCCCTACCCTCGACTCAACATTTTACAGTCAGTTTAAAAAAATATGACCAGTACCAAAATCCGCTTTTATTGTCGATTTTTTTTACAAAATTTGTCCTTTTTAGGCTTTTTGCATGAAAAAGGCAAAAATAAGCATTAACGTTGGAATGGGCATTTTTAGGCAATATAAAATATACGCTTTCGGGGTTAATTATTCATGAAACATATATATTTTTTAAGTCTCAGGAATATCTCCAATCGCTTGAACCTTTACCTTCCACAAAAAGGTTCTTTTGTTTGGCACATTACCATGTAATTTATAGAGATAATTGTGAATATGATACTAGATGGGAAGAAACATTAAAAGTCCACAGTTAACCCTTTTACAATTTTACATCGAAAATCTTAATGGTGCCATATGGCAACGTGATTTGAATTATAAATTACAACTAAAATATTTCAAAATATTTTGCTATTTGCTAACAGAATAAAAGATATACTCATTATCTTAATAATAAATGAAATTTAAAAAAAAATAAGCAAAAATAAGGCTGAAAAATTTCTTAGAATTGAGGTCCACAAAATGAGATGAGAAAACCAATGCATCCGTCCACACTAGGACGGCAAAGACACGACACGACTGGCCAAGGATTCTTTTTGAGCATTGTCGCTGTCGTGTCTGTGACGCGTCGTGTCGTTGTCGTCCTAGTGTGGACAAGTGCATTGGTTTTCTCGTTAACAATCCGAGGCCGTCGTGTCGTTGTCGTCCCGTGTCTTTGCCGTGTCGTCAAGTGTGAATCAACCTTAAGTCAAAAGATATAACTCTTTGCAAAAATTGCGAAGAAATCGTTTTTGCATGGACTATATAGTTTCTTGGTTCTAAAACTATTATAATAAAACTAAATTGAAAGCTAGAGGCGATTGTGGTACAGGTGGGACCGTCTAAAAATGTGTATAGTTGGAAACCTATAATAGTTTTCAACTACAGAAATGTAACTTGTGGTGGTCCGTGGTTATATTATGTACTATTTCTTATGGTTTCACGCAATAAATTCAAGTTTATTTTTCACATCAATAGTACATTGACGTCTTACTTTTACAAACCTTCGCGAAAAGAAAAATCGCCTATAAAGTCGGTTACGTAAATATACTTGCTTTAACGGATTCATTTACTTCGTTTTTTTATTATTCAAGAAAAAGTTTAAAATTTTATTATTTTACTCGCAATTTGCATCTGATTTAATCTGGAAGAGACATTTCTTCTCTAAAAGACATTGGCTTCTCTTCTTGGGATACTCTCGGGGTTCTCTGGGGCGTTTTATTATTCATGGTTTCCCGAGGCACTATCCGAGCATCTCGAAAAAAACGAAGCGGAAGTCCTCGATTACTTCCCCGTCTCTATGGGAGATGGAAAATAAAATCCTCCCCCGTCCAACAACTTTAATCACATTTGTTAATAAAACGCACAATGGGTGACGAATCTGGAAATCCCCCTGAAATATTCATCTTCAGAGTCGAAATTTCGTTGAAGCAAAAAATAAATGACTCCCAGTGAAGGTAAAAAAGGAGAGAACGTAAGTTGATTTAAATAAGGTGGGAATATCCGGAATTTATAATTTTTTAAGCTGAGAAGGAGCTTTTTTCAGTGCTCTCTATCGCTGTTAGGGCGTGTTTAATCTTTTCCGATTTTGCAATTTTAGTAGAATGCAGTGGAGTAGGAAATCAACTCATATATATAAATACACACACAGTAAAATATCCACACAGCGAACCTCTCTGTCGTTGACCTCCGTATTTCATAATATCGCTCAGCTATCGATTCGACTTAATATAATTATATTATTATCACAAAACTGTATTTTCGTAATTATTGATACATCTTATCGGTAATATGCTTCTGTGAAAAAATAACTCCATTTATTGAAATTATTATCCTTACTTCTATTCCTATACATATAAGGGGTTTAAATAAGTAATTTGTCTGAGCGAATCCGCGCTGCATGCATTCATTTTAGAAATTAAAAATGCGTTAGAACTAGCTTCATTGAAATGTGCGGAGATGAAGCATCAGTGACTTCAAGCGCTCGAGAAGAGAGGAAAATTACTTTGCAGATTTTTCTTAGTGGGTACGAAACGAAAGATATATATGCATTGCAGATGAGGGATTTCTTTTAATGCCAGGGAGAATACCTGCAGTGTAAAATGTATCCTGCCACGAAGGAAAGACGAGTAATGAGAGGTTTACCGTCCTTTTTTTGTTGTGATGCTGATGACAGTGAACGATTGGAACCCCTTATAATTGGCACATTCGATAAAACTTAGGTACTTTAAAATAAAATATCTCCTCTATGTGTAGAATTAAAAAAATTCGTGACTCACAATAACTATATTTATTGAATGACTGACCACACACGATTAAAAAATGGACATGCGTAAAATTAAAATCATTTTGTTCCTTGATTGATATACTGCTCATATATTTGAATGCATCAAATTACGAAATGTGGAGATAGTGTATTTTCCACCAAATTGCAGTAGTAAATTACAACCGCTGGGCTAATGGATAATTTTTCAATTTAAGCGGATGTATAGACATCAGCTAGTGCTCTACATATTAAGGAATATGGACTTATGTATTGGCTAGAAAAAGGCGAAATGGAACACTTGGTAGACTATACAGAGACTCTGTTTATCTTGGGTCTCAATTAAAAATACTACAATCTCTAAATATTTTGAAAAGGATGAATTTAGGAAGCAGGTGCAAGACATTGAAGATGAAGGTCTTTTTGGCGTAGAGGTTAAAAGATTTGGGAATTGGAATGGGAGAAGACGAGATTGCAGACTGTAAGGTGGATATTGTATTGCTACAATCAAAATAGCGTGTGGAGCTAAATATGCTAGAAATAATTTTACATGATGAAGGACTATGAAATCAATCATCTGGTTTTATCAAACATAATGGAAAGTATTGCGTCCAAAGAATTCACCAAATGGATGAAAGAAAATGACGTTATCGTTTACTTTTGCAAATAATTAATAAGTCGATGGTAAAATTTTATCGCAACTTTGGTGACAATATACCCGCAATACGAAGTCAATTTTAACAAAATCGATGGTTTAGTCTGTACTGGGCAAGCCCAGGTCGAAAAAACTGGTCGGTGATTTAACTTGAACTTATAAAATAAGTACACGTTTAAAAATCGCACAGTTGGTGGCATCGTTTATTCAACCTTTGTATGAACGCTGCAGTTAAAGTAAGTAATCGTAAGTAATTAAGCGTAATGTTGAGATAATGCACAGGATTTGCATTTTATATTCCGCTTTTGTTGAAAATTAAATTGTGAAACACCTCTCGGGTTCTCCTTTATGGAAAGCATTTTCAGGTAAATAAAAAATTAAGCGGAACCCGGATTCTGTGCTTTGAAATTTAATAAGATGGAAAGTTGAGGAAATGAGTTATTATGCATGAGCGCATAAAACTTTAACAAAAGTATGAAATTATTTGAAATTTAGTTTTTAATAGAAGAAAATGAAAAACGTCAACACTGCACAAATTCAACGTGAAAATTTTCCACAAATATTTACTTGAAAATATCACTTTAATTAAGCATAAGCTAATATCCCGCCAGTACTGACGTCATGACAAAAAAGAGAGTTATTCGAAGTTTATTCGAGTAAGGGTAAAAATTAGATGGCGCCTCTCTATCCATTTATACGCCCCATGGTTTATTGCTCTATTTGACGCCCTGATTCATTATTCCTCGAACTGGGTAGCAAAACTAGCTCCAGTTAGACCGTACCTCGTAACCAGGCTGCGCAAAGTTGTGGCTTTAGCCATTTCTGAAACCAACCGAGAAGTTCAGACCCTTCGTTAAAAGGACCCAGATGAGTGGGACTTTCCAGGAGTTTAAAGTCACCTTCTCCAGCATCTCCCTTTTTCTCGTCCCTCCCCCCCTTTCTCTCTCTCTCCTACGTCATACCTCCGAAACTCCTTCTTGCTCGTTGACTCCTTCCCCGCCGGAATTTCGGCCCAATCTTCCTCCAAGTTGTTGGGCTTAACAGCCCTTTACAGCCTGGAGGTTAGTGCTTTCGGCGTCGAGGATGTTGGGAGGGGAGGGGAAAGGGACGGGGGGCAAAGGTGAGTGGGAAGGGGGGGCGGGAGACGAGTGCCACCTTGAGTGGCTCCCTTAATCGCTTGCACGCACGTTAAACTGGAAAGGGAAAGAGGAAAGAGAGGGAGGTGTTGGAAGGGCGTGAAGTTACTCCCGCGTGGCATGCAATTTCCATTTATTCATTTGAGTAACATTTGCGACTACAGCCGTGTTCAACGGAACCGGTAGCGTCCTGAAAGAAGGAAAAAAACGAGGGTAACATGGAATGTGACATATTAAAGCCAAACTTCGCTAGTACTTCTGTTTAGTTGAAAACAATATTATCTAGAAAAGGAACGAAATTTGAAACTGCCGGCAGTGAATGTTAGCGGAAATTTCTTTTTCCATAAGCAATAAATATAAATATAGAGAAAAGTGTTGAATAAGCAAATCCGTCATAAAGTTAGTCTAAAATGAGCTAGTTCTTGTTATTTTGTAATAGACGTTCTCACGGGTAATAACTTGTCATATCATCTTATATTAACATCTAGATCAGGAGTCGGAAACCTACGGCTCGTGAACCACATGCGGCCCCAGAAAGTCCTTCATGCGTCTCACGAATCTACGACGCATAAGTGATCGGTAAATTTAATCTGGAAAGTTTAATATTTTTTCTATAAAATTATGGTCTCAAAAATTCTCTGATTAAGTTTTAACGCTGTCATTTATTTTGACTTGATTTTCATTACTATGAAGCCACAGAATCTCTAGGTAACTTCCGGTGTACATCTACATCTACATATTACCCTGCAAGTCACCTTGACGGTGGATGGCAGGGGGTGCCGCGCACCAAGTTCCTAACTAATTATTATTCACAGTTATCTATTGTGGTCACGTATTGTCCTAGGGAAAAAGGACTCCTTATACCTCTCCGTCCTACTATCTATTTCGCGAATCTTGTCGTCATTATCCCTCCGTCCGATATACGTTGGTTGTCGAATAATATCCTTCATTTCATTTACGAATATCTCCGACCTATATTTATCTAGAAGTTTAAGTCTCGCCTGTAATCTACGATCTTTCAACGATGGCCAACTCAACTCATCAATGAGTAACGTAACGCTCTGTCCTTTATGAGTCCCCTCTGATATGGATCCCAAACCGCTGCTGCGTATTCCATTTGAGGTCTAACCAACGATAAATAACAGGATTCTCTCACCTTTTCCGTGCTTTTCCTGACTATCCTACGCACAAAAGCCAACTTCTTATTTGCCGCACCTATCACTCGTCTTATGTGGGTGTCCCAAGACAGGTCACGATTCAAGGTTACCCCGAGGTATTTCACGGATTCCGAAACAGGAATGATCTCACCATCTATCGAGTAGGTAAACACGGACGATGGGCTTCTAGATTTCCAAAAGTTTAGAACGTTACTCTTTTTCTGATTGATTTCTAGCTGCCATTCCTTGCACCAAACAGATAACGCATCCAGATCATCCTGAAGCTGACGATGGTCGCTAGGACCACTAATTTCTCTATAGACTACGGTGTCATCCGCAAAAAGCCTGATATTACTTTTCACAACTGAGCTAATGTCGTTTATATAAAGCAAGAAAAGCATAGGTCCGATCACACTACCCTGCGGCACTCCAGAGACTACACCTGCCACACTCGAGGACTTACCATCGATGACTACTATTTGTTTTCTATTCCTAAGGAAAGCGCGAACCCAGTTAATGACTTTAACATTAACGCCAAGATTTCCCAATTTTAATAACAACTTACGGTGGGGAACCTTGTCAAAAGCTTTTCTAAAATCAAGGAACACTGCATCGACCTGCTTATTATTTTCGCCGCATGATAAAACATCATTCACAAACAGACCGAGTTGGGTGTCACAGGATCTACCTTTTCTGAAGCCATGTTGACAGCTGACTAAGAGCGATCTACTCTCAAGATAACGCATTGTGTTGCTAACAATAATGTGCTCCAAAATCTTACATGATAATGATGTTAGAGAAATCGGCCTATAATTTTCGGGGTTTTCTTTGTCACCTCCCTTATGAATGGGTGTGACGTGTGCTAGTTTCCAATCATCAGGAACCTCACAGAGGGTAAGAGATTTCTCGAAAACTATCCGAAGGAAGGGAGCTATATCTTCTGCTAGTTCTTTTAATACACGCGCGGGAATTCCTTCTGGTCCAGGATTTTTGTTGGGCTTTATCGCACTCAGTTGCTTCGCTATTCCTGCCTCAGAGATTTTAATATTATCCATCCGAGTACATCCATCGGGAATAAGATTATCTTTAAGTATATTTCCACCTGCCGTGAACGCCTTCGCGAAGTAAACGTTTAGTAGATTAGCTTTATCCTCCCCATCGTGAAGGATGTCTCCGGAATCACATCGCAGGGAGGGTATTGAAGGACCCACTCCCTTGACTTCTCTTACGTAGGACCAGAACGCTTTTGGATCCTCCTTCAATTTTGTATTTAATACCTCATTCCGGAAGGTGTTAAATGCGTTACGCATGGTTTTTCTCGCTAGTACGCGGGCACTGTTATACTCATGGACTATAGCTGTGCGATACTCATTGGAAGCGGTGGTAGGTATGTTTTTCAGTTTTGCGTGGCTACGCCTCTGTCGTCTTAAGGCAATCCTGACTTCCTTATTAAACCAACGAGGTTCTTTCTTATCAGATTTTAACTTACTGGGGATAAATCTATTGATACCTCTTCCTAGTATATCCTTAAATAATAACCATGATGGCTCCATACCTAATCGTTCTGTCTTTTCACGATAACTGACAAAGGTACTTTTGAGATGTAAGCTGAAACTTTTAAAGTCGGCCTTGGCGAAAGCGTATACATTCCGAAGAGGCTTAGGATGTCTTTTGAGCTTTAATTCGCACTCCGCATACACAGCTCGATGGTCGCTAAGTCCCTCCTCTGTGGATACCTTAGTTATCCTATGCGGGATGTTAGAAGCAAGCAAGTCGAGAACATTGCCCGAACGCGTGGCTTTTTGTACCATCTGGATTAAGGAATATTCATGAAACGTGTCAATTAAGGCTTCACACGATTCGCGTTCTTTACCTCCCGTAACGAAACATAGGTTTTCCCAATCGATTGACGGTAAGTTAAAATCGCCTCCAATTATCACGTAACCGTCGTTCATAATAGATCTAAGCTCGGCTAATTGCCTCTCTAAACTTAAAATATAATCAACTTTGGCATTAGGTGGTCTGTAAAATGAGCATAAATATATCTTTTTCGAATTATCCTTACCTAGGCGGCACCACACGCTCTCGGTCGTTTCATCGATAATAGGGATCTGACAACTATCGTACTTTTCACTTATTGCCAAAAATACTCCGCCACCTATTCTATTGGCGCGGTCTTTTCTGTATACTCTATAGCTTTTCGGAAAAATTTCTTGGCTAGCGATATCTTCAGTGAGCCAACTTTCCGTACCTATAACTACATCCGCATGCAACGTGCGAATTACGTGTTCGAGTTCGGCAGACTTCCTACGAATGCTGCGGCAGTTTAAAACTATAATATTTAATTTCTCGTTATCGCCCGAAGCATTAACTGCTCTATTACGGCTTTCGCAGGTGGACTCTCTCACTTTGCGACCAGAAACTGTATTACACTCGATGCCTCTATGAAATCTCCTAATACGCCTACACCCTACCCTACTCTCTAATCTAAAAAAGACCTACCATGGTCGAAGATCCTACGCCCATCCGGCCCGTCGGAGCTCTCGTGACTTCCAATGCGGCCCTACTAAGCATTCACAACTGCGAATGCGGCCCGCCATGCAAAAGAGGTTGCCGACCCCTTGATATAAATAACTTCTGTAGCCATATGACGGCCAATTTACTATTATTCTACAATGCCTATCATCCGTAAACTGTTGTCAGCATTTTCGTTTTTAAGTTTTTATGTAGAATGAAGTGACCCTCGTTAATTTTAATGTTAACACGTTAATTAAAATCGATTGAAACATAAGTTTATCGTAGAAAATAACAATCAAACAAAGAATAAAATTCCCGTTTAATTTGGAGAAAATTCCAATCTTGTTTTAGGAGTTTACGACTTTTTTCACTGGCGAAGTACTTAAACGGTTCAGAAATTGCTGGTTTTTAAACTTTTCTCTGTCCACAGTGTTGCGAAGCGGTTAACTCTTGTCATCTACTCGCCGTGATTCATTCAACCCTAACCTCGGGTTTGAGAGCCTCAATACTAAATAATAACTTCATCTCGGTATAATCTATTTGGAATGAT
This sequence comes from Tanypteryx hageni, assembly GCA_028673005.1. Classification (NCBI taxonomy): domain Eukaryota; kingdom Metazoa; phylum Arthropoda; class Insecta; order Odonata; family Petaluridae; genus Tanypteryx; species Tanypteryx hageni. The sequence goes on along the minus strand of CM054113.1, from coordinate 154,725,586 downwards.
GGTTTTATTAAAAAAGAGTCCCACTTATGTAATAATTTTTTCTCTTTGTCCGAGCATCGAATAAATTCGAGAAAATTCGCAATTACCAATTGGCGTCAATTTAGCGCTTTCGATGGAATTTTTGGAGACTCGATAGACATATTATTCACATCTGAAACGAATCCTAAAATATGTGATACCCTGTTTCGTGCTACTGTAATCGTAACAAAATCCCTTCTAGCGAATGGTTTGAGCTATAAATGACTTTTTTGCAACCAGTAAATTGATAGTCATAATGGGCCGAGTTTGTTAAAATATCTCATAGGAGTTGATTATTTAAGTGGGAATCCCACAATCCAAGATTCATGATCAATGTTCCTTCATCCCTTCCTCAACAACAGTGCTACAACTGAGGTCCAAACATTGAGATGGTGTAAAATTTTGCGTCGAACTTTCGATTACTGATCAAAATCTAACTAAGCAAACGAGTTCCATTATGTGATTTCGTCAAAAATTTTCATCCATTCGCTCCGATCGGCCATATTGTACGGGAACGGTTGTACAGACGGAAGCGACGCAACTTGATAGGCAACACCGTATTTATGAGAAACCCGTTTAAAAAAGGTTCCTCGAATGAGTGGGAGTGCATCGGTCGATACGACACCTTAACTTTAGTGCATCCCTGCGATTTTTATTAAAAAATATCGATAACCTTTCAATCCGTCGAGACCTCAAAAATTAGCAGTAAATTTCTTACATCTGATACTCTGGCAAATTCCACCTCGTTTCCGAGAGCGACGGAGCTGTCTCTCACAAAAGCATTTCCACGCGAAATCTCTGCCTTCATCGTAGTGATTGAAATTGTCGCCTCTTACACAGGTATAGAAAGTTAGAGAGAGACGTATATTAAGCTGGCTATCCCTCCTTTCACTACCTCCCTCTCTTTCCCCCTCCCCCTCTCTCCTCCCTCTCTATCCTCTCTCTCCTCTCCTCTCTTTCCTCTCTTTCTGTAGCACGCACACTATTATTTCCTAAAGGGATGAAATGTTTGTCTCCCTTATCAATCGTTCTGCCCATTCCATTCTCTCTCCTTCCTCTCACTTTCGCCATGTGGTTGCTCCACCGTCGACGGAATGTGGGGGAGGAGAAAGGGGGAAGGGTTTGAGTGTGGGGGAGAGAGAGAGAGGTTTTGATACGCCTTGGTGAGGAAAACCGCTGCGTACAAACTCCTTGGGGGAATCCTTTTATCGCGGTCTTATCTCTCTCTCTCTCCCGACCATGTGATTCCTGCGTTGGCGGAGACAGTTCGTAGGAAGCTTCGTCGGGAGAAAGGGCGGGAGAAAGAAGATGAAAGGAAGATAGACATGGGTAGGAGTGTAGTAGAAGAACGTATTCCTTTGTTCTCCACCTCTCATCTTCCCCCTCTTTTGTAACCGGTGCGAGGGAAATCTCGGGCGCGTTATCTCTTCGATAGAGTACAGGAGAGAGCGCGTGAGCACATGAAGGAAGCCTTTAGCATCCGGGGAAGAGAGATAGAGTGTGTGTGAGAGAGAGAGAACGTGAGAGAGGGATCTAGAGAATATAATGGGGGTGCATTCACGGTCGTGTTCGGGTCGCCTCCTCCCATCTCTATCTCGAGGCGGTTCGAGAAGGCGCTCGCGTCGCCTCAACTCGGATGGGGCTAATCTAAGGCTCTTCGGATTGGTTGGAATTTCCGCCGTGCGACATGCCAACGGTTCCCACGGCGTTTACATTGAATCGGGAGCAGGTGGTGAGATAAGGCGTGTGAATGGGCCATTCCAGGAGACTTGTGCTCGCCTCGGAAAATTTTCCAGGCCGTGTGGCGGGAATTCGTGAAAAGGGCGCGCTAACGATGATTCTTTTTTTTTCAAACCACCTTTGCCTTGAAAATAATTCGGTTAAGCTTGATAAAAAATTCTCCTTCAAAAGTGTTGTTTTTTGAACGGCAATAGTAGTGAGTGAGATTAGTGCGGATATATATTAATATTTTTGGTTAAAAAAATTGATTCATTAGTCATTAATAATAAGTCATAAATAATTAGATATTATTTTTGTTTTATTTATAAATAAGTATAGTTATACCGCAATTAATTATTACAAGTATTTCTAACGTGAAGTGCTCAACCGCCGCCTTACATTAGAATCGTTACGCTATTACTTAGAGCTCGTGAAGACATTAAATTATTATTAGAACTGGGTCACGAACTGTTTTTTTTTGCCGATTCTCGGTACTTATTCGATGATATCTGCGAAAAAGATATTTTATTTCATAGAATTTCTATACGTCTCAGTTTATCAAACAGGTGGGCTCTCAGTTTTCCACGAATCGATGGCTTGACTAAAGATAAACATCATACGGATTGAAATTGAGATTGTTCCCATTAATAAAAGCCAACAATTACTTAAATTTTCTCGTTAATCAAAAAGAAAACCGACTCCTATAATTGTTTCCAACACCATTTAAGTATTGACTTTTGTGTTTATCCGTTAATTAACTTGAGAAATGGTACGAGTTTATTAAAACGTATGAGAAAGCCATTCATAAACCAACTTCAGAATGTTTTGAATCGTTTCTTCCTTTCCGTTAGAAGAATTCGTAGAATGCAATTTTGTTACATTCCCTGACTTATACAAATATTTTACCCATGAATTCCAAAGGTAAATTCCAAAAAGTGTCAGGTTTTTCAATAAAGTTATATGAAAATTATCATATCATGTATTTGCTGTGCATGCACATTCATCACAAAATTGTGTTCGTTTTCGCGTTTAAGTTTATTTTCACTGAAACTAGGTTTTGTAAAACCGCGAAAAACAAAGCATCCAAACAACCTCTTGAGTAATTGCAGTCTTCCAGACTGTCTTGATAGTTTGTTTGGTTAAGCAACTATCCGGAAAGTGGGAGACCTGGATTGGATTAAGCGGTGGATCCAGAAAATGTCTTTAAGGGGGGCGATATACCAGTTACATACGTGTTTTCACAGTAATTGAAAAGTTATTCGCATAAATTATTTTTCATTTGATATAAAACAATTAAATAAAATAAGATTATAATGGAATTACAACTTGCAAGTTTTACTGCATCGATTCGTAAATGCTAAACTAATATTTTTTCGGTTCCGTTTCAGCTCTAGGGGGGGCGATCGTCCCCCTCCTCCCCCCCCCCCCCTGGATCCGCCACTTGCTCGATTTCTGATAAGTCAGAAATTTTCTCCCGCTCAAAGTTTACAATTGCAAATTTAGTTCGCCTTATATTGCGTCATTACGTAGATTACTTCGTAGAATCAAATTACTCGAATTATCCGAAAGTATCAGTAACCCTGGGTGATTTTAAATGGAATCCAGGCGAAAGCGAGAGCAGCAACAGTATCCGAGATATTCCGAACGAGATTCCGACGAAAATGACTCATCCCAAATCCGAGAATTCAGCCGATCGCTAAATGGGACGCTCCCGAACACGGCGAATTTCCCGGAAATTATTTATCCGCTTATCGATTGTTTTTTTTCCGCTCGACGGTTTAGAGCCCTCCGTTCCGCATCCGACGAACGCACGGGAATTTTTCCGGAAAGAGCGATTCCCGCCAGGCGACGATCCCCGAGCAGTCGTAACGCTCCACGCTTCCCTTATCTGTGCGTCGGTCAGGTGCACGGGTTCGGCAGCTGCGGCATTTTTCGGGCCTTCCGCCCCTTCTCCGGAGGACACTCCATACCTCCCTCCTTCCTTCCCTCCATCCCTCGTCACGCAAGCGTCGGGGAAGAAAACGAGCGATTGCTTCTTTATGTGTGTCCAAAGTGCACGCAAACACGCTCTCGGGAGGGATAGAAAGAGGTGAGAGGGACAAAGAGGCCGTTTGTGTCGTTATCGGCTTGAAGATTTTCCGTCTCCGTTGCAAAAAAGAGGCCTTTTCCTCGAAGGTATTACGCCTCGACGTAAATCAGAGAGGAAATTCACGCTTTCTCTCGCTCTGTATTTATTCGAAGATTATTTTATTTGATTAGTTTAAAATCGAAGGCGTTGCTCGTATGGTGTCGCAATCTGGTAGTTTCTCTATTTATTTGAAGCTTATTTTATTTTATGAGTTTAAAGTCGAGGCGTTGGTCGTACGGTGTCGGAATTGCTGCTGCGCAGTCTTTTGGACGCACCTCTCCGGTTGAATTATTCGCAGTGATCGTTTGAGGGCGGATCTACCTTTTAGGAAGAATTTTCGAAATGAATTTGAATCGAGCAATTTTTGGATAATGACCCCGGGTTCGAATTAAAGGGAAAATTCGATCAAATAAATTTATGCCTATTTATTTGCATGTAAACGTAGTTGAATCGTCGGAGTGAGACATTTGAAAATCAGCTCTGCGTGTTATGCGCTTCATTATCTATGCATAAAAGCCGTTTTCAATTGCTTAAATAAATTTATTTCTTTTCGTTAATTTTTATATACAAGGCCATTGATTATAATTATATCTCGTGAAAAATCATACGAGCAATTGTTTCATACCTACATAGCTCTAGGACGAACGATCACACTAAGCGTAGAAATTACAAATTTAAATTCCGGTCGACCGCGTGTAACTTTACGGCTGTCTAATGAAGCCACGCATCTCGTCAACAATAGGAGGTGATTTCAGTAGCAAAAAAAACGAATTGTTTCCGCATGTGACGCCGCATTTGACCGCCCATGTAATTCTCCAACGTAATGCACACCTGTAATAAAGGCCGCAATATACGATCCTTTCACCATGCCGAGTCCTTGTTAGAGGCGTTATTGTCGTGATTTCTTGATGACCCGTGTAAATTTTCCTGTTTAACTTTTGAAACCTGGCTATATTTTGACTGCAAGCACCGAATACATTAGGTAGCAATCTTCTTCCAGCATCAATTATTCACTCCATTGCTTTAGAACGGATAAAATTAAATTTTACCTGCATTCTGGGTATTATCATATCTCTTTGCTTTCAGGAATATTTCTATTCCATTATATTAACATATTTCCGGACTTAGCCTCAATTTCATTTACATTTCACGTGTCTTATTGAAGGCGGACAAGAGTAACATATTAAACACCTTCCAGAAAAATATTGCCTGACCGGAATAGGTATAATTGATTTTGTAGAATATTCTGCTATCATAATATTAGGTGAATTGATTGTGCTAAAAATTAATTATTTAACTATAGAATTTTTTACGAGCATCATCGATTGTAAATTAATTTTCTCAAGCAATAGTTTATGGAGTTTTTCAAAAGCGAATCTATACAATAAAAAGAATTAATTCTGTCAATTTGAGAGAAAGATTGATAACGCGATGCTAACATTGAATTTTTTCCTGATTTTTCAACTTCCTGTTGATAAAATAACCCCTCCCGACCATCGAATCGGTTATATGCTTTGATACGGTCTCTGTAATCCATTTTGTAAAGAACTCTTATCAAGCATTACATTTAAAAGGGTATTATATTAAGCGACGCCTTCCATCTGGCTCGCATCGCCGTTTAGGTAAGCCGATTTCGACTGCGGCGCCCGTAGCGTTAATTGAGCCGGCGCTTTGAGCAGGCGACGCGACAATTACAGATGCCGCCCCCTTTCGACGCTGTATCCCAAGGGCTCCCCGGTCACGGAGGGAATCATACCCACGAAAGGATAAGCTTTCCGCACGCACGCACCCGTTGATCTTTCTCGTTTATGTTTATCGATCCGTTTCCATGAAAAAATTTTCCGTGCCCGGAACGCAACCCTCTCGGCAGGACTGCGCTGCGGGTTGCATATGCACACGGGGCTCCCGAAATTCGCGTCGTCCACGACATCAGGACGGGGTCTACTATTCTCGCGCGGTAACGTACACTACTAACCCTGGATTGTTTATCGAATTGAAAAAATCTTACCCCAAATGTTGCTGTCCATGAAATAGGTAAAGTTACGGAGAAGGGAGATTTTAACGCTTCACCCTGAGACGTCATTTATAAATACGGTGAATTTTTGTCATTTCTAAATGCCAGATTTTCTAGATAAATTGTTCTTGTTCTCCTTCAAAAAATATTCTAACACGTCTATCAGCCGTAAGTTTTAATCTTTTGACCGCACTTTTAACTTCTTTATTCTTTTTGCCGAAAATGTTTGTCTATCTCATACCAAGCTTAAAGATTTATGTGATATGTTTAGATACACAAAACGACGAGTAGTTACAGTTGAATGCGAGGAAGGTGGAGTCTTTTCTCTATTCACTGAGAGGTTATTCTATAATTAATTAGTTGTGCTAATATTTAGAATATCGAAAGTTCCATTTCGTTTAGAGAGGGATTCATATAATTTCCGATTTTATCGCACGGGTGATCATTCTTCAGTTATCGGCTTTTGCATTACAAGATACATTATAAAATATGATCCGTGGTGCAGTGTTTCCATGTTTTACTTTACCTTCCATTAGCATGAAACCATCTCCGAGGCGGCATACGGGCTGGAGGTTGTGTGTTGCTCTTCGTAAATTAAATCTAAGTTCTGTTTTATGACATTAGTGTCGTTCTTTCAAGTATTATAATTACCTTTTAGTTCATATCATCTAAGTATCATTTTTATGAGAAAATGATGAATTTACAATTTCATTTTATGCGAAAATGAAATCTCAAAAAGTTTGCGTTAGTACCGAAAATATTTTCCTATAATTAATTTGGAATTTGGCCTATTTCAATTCTCTATTATTATTTAATTTGCAGTATTTCTTTATATATAATTTAGTGTTCGAATTCTTGGATACCCCACATATTTCCATTTGTAAACCAAGGTTCAGGCGTAAAAATTCCAACTTTGGCTAAGGTTTGGCCTTGCGATTTATTTATTGCCATGGCAAAAGACAATTTGATCGCGAATTTTCTGCAATGCATGTTAAAAGGAATTGCTGGATGATTTGGCGTGTCAATTTTTACACTTGGGATAAAGTAAACAATTCCAGCCATAAAACCGGTAATGACTTCCAATAATTAATTTAATTATTAATCACATTTAATTAATCAATCACTCATCATTCTCTCACCCTTTCCGATCATAACCCACGCTACGTGCCTCTTATTTGCAATAAATAATGGTACATTTGGTTCTCCAGTTAAATCATAATGTTCTCTTTCAGATTCAATGAACTTGATTGTATTGTATCTTTAATTGGAATAAAATCGAAATTAAATATAAATACCGATAATCAAATGAAACTTATACGTATACAGAATCTATATTAATTTCATTTTATATTATAACGTAAGACTCAATTAAATACTAACTAAAATTAATATAGCGTGTTGTATACATTGGAGCTTTCTGTACTTTTTGATGTCTTTAAGAAATTCTGATTTTAATTCTTACCGATACGTAAGTGAAGCTTCAATACGTAAACTGTTAAGCGAAGCGAATATGAAAGTTCATTTACTAACTGTTGTTAGTAACCATACAATCTCTGTAAACAAAACGACATTTCACTTCGCGTAATATAATATACATTTATAAGCTGAACACGACTGACTTTTATTAGTTATAAAGTGTTTCGCCAGGTTCCAGCACTCCGCTGTTACTCCACACCCTCTAAAGGAGGTTTTGTAAACTAACGGCGCTTGGCAAAAGTCACCTCACCTTGTGCAATATAATAGAGTTTGGGTCAATTTGTAGATCTTTGGACGTTTTTCTTTCGTTTTCTGTCAAAAACCTTCCAAACAGGAAATTATAAGATCGATTTGGCTATATAGAATTTCAGACTTAGTGAGAAATTTCCACCCGATTTTTTTCATTAACAACGCGAAAGAACCAAGTTTCTATTTCCGTTGTTTTAAGAACCTCGGATTTTTAATTAAATCCCTTCTAATCCTCTCTTTCTCTTTTTCTCTCCCTCTGCCGGTTTTATCTCATCTTTCTTCCAAACCGCGTCACGCATTTTATCAGAGATACCTTAAAAAAAAACGAAATCCCCATTTTCCGGAATTTCCGCGTTTTTTCCCCTCCTCTCACGAGTGGCTCATTAACTCGTGTCGGGCATCATTATAGTGTTTCGCGTCGTCGCACCGTCTTTTATAAGCCGATTACTTTTTGCTTCGAGTGGGCGATATTTGGGAGTCTCGAACCGGCTGCGTGCTAGAAGGAAGGAAAGGAGGCGAAACGAAGAGATTGGAGGTGGTTCGAGGTAGGGACGGTGAAGGGGGATGAGGGAGAGGGAGGGAGTAAGGGGAGGTCACCCCTTTTTTCCGGGCGAAAATCTGAGACGGGCCAGAAAAGGGGTTTTTTGTCCCCAGAAAGCTGGATTTGGGTTTCCGTAAACCGAATTTATATCTCCTTCGCAATGTTCAATCTCGGAGGGGTGGTTAACATAAAGGTCGAGCAGTGAAAACATTCATACGAACGTATGTAAAAAAAATTTGGTATTTTACATTAGCGATCGCGTCAGCTAAACCACTTTTAATTTGTGCCTCGAGAATATTTCCACTTTCAACAATGACGATATTTATAATAATAAAAAATGTCAACGATATTATTTCAACAAAGAAAAAAATTATTAGAAGGTCGAAATAAGTTAATGCCCACACGAAAATATTTTTTTGAACGATCTAATGGGCCTAAAAAATTAATTTAAAGAGAAGAAAATGCGATTCTTCCTGTTTTTACTTTCTCCATATACGTAGTATAGGGAAAAGTATTGTATTCATGAAAAAAGTCGACTTCGAGGTTTCAACGGAAATACACGTTTTGAGGTCCCCTGAACACGTTTTGACGATTTTCTCAATGATGTCTGTGTGTTTGTATGATAACTTTTTTGTGGGTGCTCTAACTCAAAAATTATTAATCAGGTCAACACGAAATTTTATTGATGGAATAAAGCGATCTGCGTTAAGAAACGAGAAAATACAATACAATACAATAGTTAAGTGGTAGAATCCGCCCGGCAATTGGAAAACCCGGGTTCGATTCCCGGTCATAGCATAATTTTTTCTCGTTTCAAAATTATTCCCCACGAAATTTTATATTTAGCATTTTTATAAAAGTCAGAAGAACTGATTAGGTTTCGGTAAAAATCGGTCTACCGGAAGTGGGTGTTACTCTTGTCACTTATCCGTTATTTTGAAATATTTGCTTTAATATTTGATAAATGTAAAAATGTATCAGAACAAAAGTTGTAGAAAATTTAATTCTCTATAACCTTTGTTTGAAACATTTCTCCATGTGATGCATTGTTTAAGAGATATCTTATATTTTTAGCTGCCACCACCACGCCACATACCGATGACTATTGCTAACAATTGATGCTTAGTTACGTCATAGTAACGCTCCTTTTTCTTTTCTTAATTGTTGGAACTTGGTGGCTATATCCAATATCAGAAGGCTATGGTTTGAGTTTATTTCTGGTCTTTGTAAAGTCTAAAATTTTCTCGCAGTTTCTTAAAATATTTATTATTATGTAATCTATTTGGAATTTTTAGAAATATTACAGATATGGAGAAAGTCATGTGGTGGCCACATCAGATTTTTTTATAATAACTAAGAGTCCGTAATCTTAGCAGAAATCCATGAGGAATAAAGCCAGACTCTTAATTCAAATTGTCTTTGTTTCAAAATTGAATAATGCACCGCGTTTCCTTTACATTTCCTTGTCGAAGAATCTCTTTCTCTTGAAGAAAATTAGCGAACCGCCTAAGGCTTCGTTCCAAGAAAATCCTCAAAATATTTTTCTGTGAATCGTGGAATTTTTCCTTTTTGGGTTATTTTTGGTTTTCCTTAGAAGGAATTTATGTTTTAAATACAAAAATCGTTCTAGTTCCATAAATTTATATTCGGAAGTGCTCTTGCCGAGCTTCATTTTTCTATGTCATTGCTAGAGTATTCCTCGAATAAATAATATCTGAAAACTAACTTGCCTAAAGAAAACGTTATTGATTTTATAAGTGCAACAAATTTATTTTTTACAGCTACGTACCAATGTAAACCAAATTTTATTCCTGATTTTCACGCCACTGCATACAATGCGATGAAATTGTCAGTATTTCAACGAAAAATGAATAAATTGTAAACAACTGCAATTCCTACACTCGGTGTCATATATAAATTCATATCTTTTGACATTTAAACACCGCGGATATATCAATTATAAATCGGAATCATCGATCTTTGTTCTATTTTTTAAACAAAACGCAAGATAATTGCGCTTTAAGTTTATTCCAAAATATTATCCAAACAATTGCTCGTCTTAACCTTTTAATTTTCCCCTATTTATATTTATGTGTGTGTGTGTGTCTCTCTCTCTCTCTCCATCTCTTCCTCTCTGAACATACATGCTGCCATTATTCGACCCTCCCGTTTGGAATCAACGTTAAAACAAAAAAATAGGAATTACTTCCCCGAGACGCTTTCCTCCTCTGGCACCTCCGAAACCATTTTAAAACCATTTTTTAAACCATTCCCGTTTCTGATAATAAATCTTTAAGGAAAAAACAACGCTCATCCTGATCTCTTTTTCTTTCCTCTTTCATCTCGGCTTTTACGCTTTCCTCTCTCTCTCTCTCTCTCCTTCCTGCAGTTTCAGCAACGCATTGTCGTCCGTTTTTAACAACCGGAATACCTGCGCGAGAACAAAACATTCGAGGAGAGCGAGCGAGAGGACAGAAAAGAATTTCGTCGCTTCGTTACTTTCCCTCGCACTCTCGTTTTCATCTCCATCTCTCCCGTTTGCGTCTTCCCTCCCCTCTTCCCTCCTTCACACTCTCCCTCCAGCACACTCACCGTTTCCAACATTTATTTGCGCGCGCGTGTGTGTCCTCGGTCTCACTCTGGATCCCTTGGCGACACAAAGCGCCTAGTGCGGAAAGCTCTGGAGGCAACGGAGCAGACCTCAGGGCGCACCTTTACACAACGGGTGGGGAAAAAGGGTATTTTCAAGCGCCGTCACCACCGCCTTTACTCTTAAAAAGGTTTTTTTTCCCGCTCCGTCGGATACGGTAATCCCTCTCCTTTTGCACCTCACCTCATGAACTCTCGGCTCTCCCTTCTAGCCCCATTTCCTTTACAACCCGCATTCCTTACATCCCTTCCCTTGTTTCCCTTCACCAAACTCGGTAACACAACACTCTATCTATTTCTCTGTCGTCTTTAGCCTTCCAAAGGGTGGATGTGGAAAATTTCCGCGCTAACGAGACGCGAGCGTCCCAGAGCGCTATTGGAGCGGAATGTTACAGAGAGAGATTAGGAGAGAGGGATGGAGAAAGAGCGATGGGGAGAGAGAAGGAAGAGTGTTGATTACGCGGATAGAGAGAGAATATGCGTGTATATAGATGGAGGTACATATCCAAGCGAGAAACTTGGACTATCAGATGGGAAGACAAGGGCAAAAAATGGCTTATTGGACGTAATGGGGTAGAATTTTTCTCCGGTATTACGCCACGATATTTATGTAATAATTAAATGTCGATGATTATTTTTCTAAAAGCGGAAAGGGTTCAGTGAGTAGAATTGGAATTTTTAAACGCGTGAAAATGACTCTTTATTTAAGTGATTAAATTCAGAAACTTTGTGAAGACTTATCGGAGAACGAAAATTACGTCGGAATTGATACCGTAGAGATCCGTATAATATAATATAATAATATTTCAAGATAAAAAGTCTTAACTTTTCAAGTTTTCTTTTTCATTAAGATTTATGATATATGCGAGAGTTATTTTATGAGGGTATCAGTCGTTAATTACTATAATTTTCTATTTAACTCAGCTTTTAACCATCTACTGCACGAATCATTTATTTGAATAACGTTGCGATTCACTATATAATTTTAAAATAAATTTATTATCTCTCGGTTTTGAAAATTTTCATTTATCATCCTAAATGAATTGATATTGGTGGTATACTAAACTAAAGAATAAAAATATCGTAAGTATAATATTTAAAAAGCATATAAATTCTGTTAATTTTAGTAAACATTAGACAGTGTAAAGTTGCCATCATTTATCGTTTATATGGCAAAAAACTAAACTCATTCCTCTTTATTTGGGATTCGAATTTTTTCGTAGTAAAAATTGTCCGTCAGCAACAGAGATAATGGCGTAATAGAGTCTGCCAGCTAAATTTTATTTTCCATTAGCTCTTATTAATTCATTCCTCTTCCAAACGAAGAAGATTTCTTATTATTATCATATTCAGGAGATACAGTTTCCTTATTTTTTTAACATTTCGGAACGGGGATCTTTTTATGCTTAATAATTCCAGTTTCATTCCTGTATCAATATTTCCATTAAAATAATTGCTTTTAAGCCCCATTCCGCTCGACCCGTTAGATAGTATTTTCCTGGGGAGTGCTATTACGTGTTCGTTCGACGAAAATCCCGGCGAATATTCGTCAAAATATTTTGCTTCGCATATCAACGGAAGAATGTCGGATTCGATAAAGATTTGTTCTCAAATTTTACATGCGAGTTTAGTTTTTTTATGATTATTTTTTGGAGGGACATTTATTTAATAGAACTGACAGTCTTCCTATTTGCATCAGGCGTTCATTTCGTAATTTGCCTTTTAATTCTTTTATCTTTTCAATTATTTAAAATTGCGCGAAAAATACTGAAAGGCTTCTATTATGTTGCAGTTCCAATATTGTTTGTAAGTAAATGATGAGATATTAAACTTAAAGAGTATGCCAAATTAAAAGATGTCAGTAGTTGCATGACATGTGATCTAATAGGTAACGCAAAAGCAGCGCATCAATCATTTAAATATGATAGAAATGCATGAGATAGCGCTTACTGGGCGAACATGACCGATTTATATCGGATTTAAACAACTGATGCGCTGTTTCTTTGTTACGGGTAAGAACGCGTATGATATCAATTCATCGCACGGCTTCTCTAAATGATACCTAAAGATAAATGCGCGTAGATTTTTGCATTCGTTCCACAGGGCCAGCGTATAATAGGCCTTTACATAAACGACTTATTCGTCCAAACTTTGAATATTAGAATTTGTTGTTTCTGACGTTTCCACGGTTTCCGTCTGTAATTATTCATCGCAGAAGGTCAGGATTTACTTTTTCTCCGTCTTCCGGGTGATGTAAAAATAATATCCAGAATGTGTAATATCATTCTTTATCGTGACATAATTTTAAGCCGACAATTTGAAGTACACCTTGTGAAATCAATTAATCATAAAAATGAGTATTTATGCTTTGAAAAGTTTTAAAATCATAATTAAAAATGCTCCAGCGTTTTGAATGGCTCGGGCGGGATTGCTCCGTAATTGGTCGACATCATTTACGAGGAGCAATCTTGGCTCGAGGCGTGTTGCGACATTCGTGTCAGGCTCCCCAAGAATAGCACGTGACCTGGAAGAAAGTCACGATATTAATAAGCGAGAGCTCAATTGAATTAATTCTCTCTCATCACGCCTCATCGCCAATCCGTTCTCTGCTTGCGCAACTGCGAATATCTCACGCACTTCCGCAGGTGGTGCGCGAAGCACGCATCCGATCGCGCTTTCATCAACACCTTCTCATCCCACACCTTCGTCCTTTCCTATCCTTGATTCCCGAGGACGCGCGACGCCTAAAAAAATACTCCCGCCTTTGCGAATTTTATCCAAGACGCCTTTGGAATTTTTTGGTGTAATTTTTTTACGTAAACTTGTCTCCGTCGGAAGGAAGAACGAGGGGAAGTTCGAGCCTTCCCATAATGCGATTCTCGTCGCAGACGTGCGTGCACTTCTTTCCACTTAGTCACCCTCGCCTGGAAGATTTATTTCCCTAATTAGGAACAAGGGACATGGGGTGGGATGCACGGAAGGAGGGAGGAACACGATAAAAATAACCGAGGGAGCTAATTGTCCTTTCTTTTCTAACTCGTGCAAGTTTCGATGAGGTTTTCTTTTTTTTCACTCGCTCTCTCCATGGAAACCTCAACACTTTTGTTGTCGTGCTTTCGGGTGCACTCTCGTTTTTTAATGAGGTAGGAAGAGGCGCTGCACTTCTATGCACTTCATCACTCTCGCATACGGGCACGCACCCGTGCACCTTTGTATGCGTGGGGATGTGTTCGTGAGAACGTGGAAAAAATTAGTATTTTGGGAATTTCCGAAGAGGCAAAAAAGGAGTTTTTTTTACGTTTTCGTCCGCTTATGCGTTTTTTTGCTTCCGCAAAATCCATCTGGGTTTTCTTAGAATTTTAATGCCGTTTTTAAGGCATTTTTTTAAGAGCGGCTCGGTCCTAATATTTGTTTCCGGAGAAAAAACTGCTTTTAAATTTTTTTATAGCATTAACGGAACTCTACACTCGTTAAAAGCTCTCGTACGCTCGATGAATTTGGTCGAATATTACGGACCTTTTTATGCCCCTCGCGAATCCTTTGATCGTGCGCGGTATTTTGGATTCGCCTTTTATATACATCAGCTTCACTCGAGTTATCCTTGGAAGCAAAGGGCGAAACTCGTTTCGCCACCGCTTTATCGTTATTCTTCGTAACTTTTAAGATGTGATGTCGTCTCATTTTGCAGAAAAAAACGATAAACAATAACGATCAAGTCCTTGAATATTTCCCCAAGGTTATCAACTCCCGATATTCCGAGGGATACATTGGTTTAAATTCCTTCCTTTCGTGCTTGCCACCTCGGACCCACGTTAATATAATCAGTCACGCCAACCCTCTCTATAGATGGCATCGCAATCCCATTTCGCGACTCGGGAATTAAATAAAAAATGGAAAATATGTCCGATTTCGCAACGAAACAAGTCATTAGGCATATGTTCACGCTTATTTTTTTCTCTCCTTACTGACAAATCAAGGTCGGACTTTTTGGGTCTACTTTCCGGGTCCCCTAAAACTTGTGGCGCGATTAAAAACGACCGGGCGTGATCGTGCCCCGCCTCCTGCCGTCCCCGTTCCAATCCCTGTGTTCCACCGTCTGTGCTGCGACGGCGGTGAACCCTTGCAGAGCCATGCGACATCGGATCGGCACGTAGCTGCAGTCACGTGAGGGTGTGATACCGGAACGGTAACTGGAATCAGATTGACGTTTTCTCCAGAGGACTTGGAGGGATTTGTAAAAATGGGCTAACAGCGGAAGAGGGAAGGAAAATAATGAGGTAGGAGGGATGGATTGAGATGGGAGGAACGGAATCAGATGGAAGGAACGGAACAGAATGAGATGGAAGGAACGGAATGAGAGGGTTGTTTGTTAAGATATGTTAAAAAGTCAGAATGAGGATGGAAGTACGATAAAATATCCCAGATATTCATGATTTTAAGACCCTTCTAGGGCACATTTCAGATGTAGATGCCATCTTCAATTCACCTTCAAAACAGTGCATATCAAAATGTCCTTCCTTCCTTTCTAAAATATATGTACACACATACATATTTATTCATATGGATGCCAAATAGGTATTGAGGGAAGGAAGCCCAGTGGACACATCGTTCATTAGTTGTCTCTCTGTTGCTGGCGAATGGTACCACCCGAAAGCTTCCTTCGTGCGTGTCTCTCCTACCGATAAGTGTCCATTTGGCTTTCTTCCCTCAACACCTATATGCCATCCATTCATCTATTTACCTTTCCTCTTCCTTAAACACACATATATATATATATATATATATATATATATATATATATATATATATATATATACATATACATGCATACACACACAAACACAATTTTAGCTTAACGATAGTGCTTTCTACCATAAGAGGACGGTCTTAGTTCGATTCTCCTTCATGCCAAACTTTTTCGCAACCAGGCTTCGCGTTTATCCCAGGTGGAGCATTTTAATAATGTGTCCTGGCATTGTTAACAAGGGCGCGCGAGACTCGCGAGCTAAAAAAAGGACGGTCTAATTTTGCGAGACGTGTAAGGAATTAGGGAGAGAGAAGTTGAGATGGAGGCAAAAGGCCTAAGGATTTGGGAGGAGAAAAGGATTAGAATACCTGAAATTTCGAGTTCATTTGGGAACGGTAAGTTAAAGGGAGAGAGCTATCTGAAGATTAAACTTAGTCACGGGAGGAGGAGGAGTATGAACCGGGCTTGGAGAGAAAGAGAGAGAGGGTGGATAAGGGATAATGAAAAAGCGGGGAATAATAATAACGCGCAGGCATGATGCGGTTTGAGGGAGGGATCGAAACGAGGAGGTCGGATCGGTCAGGTATGATGGGAGAGCCGAAGAGGAAAACGTAAGAAACGCGGTTTTGAGGTCGGCTTTATGTACAGCTCTGGAGAGGAGTTTCGAAATGAGTCGCGAGGATGATTTGGAGTTCAGATTTTAAGGCGGTGGGATCCGAAGGTTTGGATTTTAAGCTAGGCTACAGACGATGAAGAAATCCGCGCCGAGAGATGGATCTTAGAGCGGTTTCCGGGCGGTATCTCGAATCGAAAAAGAATTTCGACGTCAGAAAATTAAGCTTGTAAATGAAAAGGGGTGTGGATTCAAGGAATTTGAAGCGGGGGAGCTTAGGAAGCAAGAGGAATCTCTGAAAGCACGACGCGTAGGAGGTACCGACGGGGTGGTGCGGGTGGATTACAACCGGGACTGGAACGGAGAGGTTGGACGTGCAGGAAGGGCGAGGTTGTGGTGAGGGCGAGGAGGGAAGGGTTTGAAGGGCGGGGAGGGAGGGAAGGGAGGTCGGGACTTGGTTTCGTAGTGAGTGCAAGGAAAAGTTCCCGCCGCTCAGGTCGATGGAACGGGAAGAGGTCCGGGAGAGAGAGAGGGGTAGAGAGGAGAGGAGGGAGGGAGAGAGTAAGGTCTCGGCCGCATCCTATCCCCTCCCCCTCCACTTCCCTCCCCCTCCACTCCCCTCCCCTCCCTTCACTCCCCCACCGAGAGCTCTCGCCTTCTCATCGATTTTCCTAGCGAAGGAGGACGTCGCTTCCAAATGCTGCGTACTCTGGGTAGGACTTTTCCTTCAACCCCTTATCCGTCCAATCCCATCCCATCCTCCCCTTTAAAAAAGAAAGAAATAAAGACCCCGCCCTATCCCCGCCTCCTCTTCTCCTCTTGCTCCAACTTACCTTTCCCCCCTCTCTCTCTTTCTCTATCCTTTTTCGTCACCATCTCTTCCTCATCTCCCTCCTTCGCCCTCTCTCTCTCTCTCCCTCTCTTTCCTTTCCTCCGCTTTTCATTTAAAACCTCTGAGCTCCCTATTGATTTCGTCGTGCTGCATGCCTCCCTTTCACACGTCGCCCACTCCCTCTCTCCCTCCCACTCTCTTTGCTTCCACCCTCTTCCAAATACACACACACACCGTTCTCTCTCTCGTAATTTTTAAAATCCTTTTTCTTTTATCCTCTCATTCTCTATCTCTCTTTTTTCCATCCTACTCTTCAAATACTTTTCTCTCACAGATTCACTTTTCCTTTAATGCCGACTTTTATTTTTTCTGGAAAGTTTCTCCTTTTTCCCTCGGCGTCGAGTGGATTTCTCGTTCGTCTATTTGCTATCTCTTTTTTTCGCGCGTCTTATTGTGTTTTTCCTCTTACTCTACGTTCGTTCTTCGTTTGTTATATCGCATTTCGTCTGCCTGCGATGTTTCTGGTTTGTGGGTGAGTTTTCGTACATATTTGCACGTGTTTGCATGCGTGTGCTACAAAAACACAACATCGAACTATCGAATTCTGAAAAATTGAATTTCCAATTACTCGAGGGATATAGTTATGTTATCCGTGTTCATATTAAGTGCGATGACTCGAAATATTTATAACTCGGAATGCTTTGCCTTATTTCAGGTTAGAGTTGCACGATTTCAATTTAGTATCCGTACACACATTTGCACTTATTTGAATACATCGTATGTTTCTTTATTTATATATCATACATAAATATCTACCTATTTATATAATTTGACATTTTTATTTCTATTTCTTTTCCTTATTTTTTTATTCCCTACTTTACGACTCTTACGGTATTCCTCTGTTTACTTTAAGCTGACATTTACGATCTGACTTACTCGAAAAACGTGATCCCATCGCTCTATCTTCCCTTAAAGAGCGACTTCAGCTTGTTCTTTAAGGATTCTCCATTACTCCATTTTCATTTCCGTCTGTTCAAGCCTTCGCAGTCTTATTAGAGACTTATTTCCACATAGCTTATCTCTTTTTTAAACTTTCGCGTTATTTTCTTTGAAATACATACGTTCACAATGATTCCGCGTGATAACTTCGCTTTCTCGGAATCGTTCGTAGGCTGTTTGTATGAATATTCGAGGAATTTATCTTTCGGGAAACTGTATTATTGTTTTATTTTTTAATCCGCGCTATCGTTTCGTATTTTGTCTTTCGTGAAAATATCTCTCCTCTTTAACCTCATGCCCTCTCAACCTTTTACCTTCCTCCCGTGCTTTCTCTCTCTCTCTCTCTGCAGCCTCGATATCTTTCGCTCTCTCTTTTAAACCGATATTTCTCTTTCTATCTTTTCCTCTTCATCCTATCTTCCTACGCCTCTTTAATCCCATTCCTTTTTTCCCACCCGAATGTGCGTGTGCCGCACGTGTGTTGGTGTGTGTGTGTGTGTGCGCGTTCCCACTCTTCCCGATAGCGTAGCTTCCCTCTCATGTATATTTAATGCGAAAGAATTTTTTCGAGCGATAAATTTCATCCGCTTCCCTCACTCACGTTTTTGTCCAGTATTGTTTTTTTGGTTCGATAAAAAAGGCGATAAAATTATCGCTTTACTAACGTTAAAATGACGTACGAGAGAGAAAGAGAGAAGAATATTTATGGCTTCAATCCGATGTTAATGGAATCGGGTTTGAAAGAAGTGGATGATATATATATATATATATATACACACATATAAACACGCATACATACCTATACATACATAGTGTCGATCGCATATTTTTAGTTACGAGGCTGTAGAAAGTTTCTATTTCCTATTCTGGATGTGGAGCAGGAGGGAGTTTATTTCCGTTTAATTTATTCGATCCGAAGAGGGGAAAGTGTTGCGTCCTCACTTGACGCATGAACGTATCAAATTTACGACTCTCACGTAGTGTGTTGGTGTGTTTGTGTATAAGGCAATGGGACGGAAAGCGAGAAAGATAGGGTGGCACGGACGCAACCTTCTCACGTGCAAACTTTCCCGAGCGTTTCCATATATATATGTATCGTATATATATATATATATATATTGAAGAGGAGCCGTACATCACAGCGCTAAAGAGTCGAAGATCAAGGTGAGAGCGCTTTAATGGAATGTCAAGTTCAATGCGGCGCCAAGGTTTTTAGAGATTGCATCCATTTGATTTCCCCTAGCGAAGGGCAGTTTTCCCGGCCAAACCGCGTCGCCCTTTGCCTCGCTAATATCTTCGATTTCATCTTTTTTCTCTCCCTCGCATTGATTTTCAAAAACTAATTTTCGCGTAGTTGGGTATGCCGAAAATTAATTTTTACGCTCTTATTTGGTCAATATTCACTTTATGCGACCTAGGCAACTGTTAACGCTTAAGTAAAGCACATACGCATTTCATCTGCAGCTGTCGCTTTTGAGGTATGTGTTTATTTTTTTTAGATAATTACGACACTGAATGATATTTCTATCCCTTATCGTTATATAATGGTTGAGAAAAACAATGCGTATTCAAACGATGAGTCAGTCGTCATCGGTAGTAATCCACCGTTCGTTTATTCGTTCGCTACGGGCCGTAAGCCGATATAGCTTTTTCAACCGATTCTCCGGTATCGATTGGTGCGTGCCTCGAGGATCATCCCTTTGTTTAAACGAAATTGCTGATATTTCAAAACGAATACGTTCTCCATTCGAGATCAGGAATCTTAAATACTTCTACATTTTAAGTTTTTTTTTTAAATATGTACGTCCAGACAAAAATACGAGCGAAATTTCGCTAAACGATTAAAGATAAACAATTTCCCTTTCTCGACTGATATCTCCCGATGTCGCATCCTAATGCGGACATCTGCTAGACGAAGGCAGCCGTTAATGGATTTAAAAAAAAAACAGCGTCCGAACTGGAGCGCGAAATTTTATTCCGCCTCGCAAAAAAAGAACCTTCTTCTCCGTTTCGTCCCTCGCGCACGCGTATCCTTCCTCCCAGTCGATAAATATAAAACGGACGACGCGTGTTTTCGTGCCAGGATATCGCGTGCGAAAAAACAAAACCGGAAAACAGCCTCAGTCCATCCCCTTTAATGGCGAGGACGGAAAAAAAAGAAACGCGAACGCCCCTCGACACGCCTGCTCGCCTTGACGGCTCCCTCCCTCTCTCTCTCTCTCTCTTGAATCGATTTCCACCCTTCCGCTCTTCCCATTGTGCGCAGGCGGAGAAGGAAAGCGGGTGCACGGCGCGCGTACACCAAACCCCTCCCTCCCTCTTCCTCCTCCTCCTCCTTCACCTCCCACTCCCTTCCTCACTCCCTCCTTCGGAGAGAAGGTTATGCAATCGGATTGCACAGCCCCTGCACCACAACCCGAGGAAACCTAAGGGGGGATGCGTGCGCGCTTGCGTAATTGCGTGCGTGCGTGCTTGTGCGTGATTGCGTGCGCCACGACGCGAAACAAATCCCCACCTCCCTGCCTACCCACCGCGTGGAAATGTTTCTTCCGTCGGCTGAATTACGTTTTTATCCTCCTCCACTTCCTGGAGGGCGGCGTTCAAAAAGGGGGGGGAGGGGGTACGCGCCCAATAGGAGGGAGGAGGGGGGTAGTTGCCTTTTTGTAAATCCCGGACGATTCCATTTTTCGAGGTGGCATCGATTTGAATCGTAAGCCAATTTTGCCGACCAGTCCAGCTCCGGAGGGCAGATCCATCCCGGAAAGTCACGTCCACCCACCGTGTGTGTGTGCGCGCGCGCGTGTATCTATTTCTCTTCTGTCTTTCTCCTGCTCTCCTTCTAATCTCCCGCCAACTCCTCCTGCCATCCCCCTCCCACCCTGCGGGTTCCCGCATCCTGGGTTCGACCCGCGGTTTCATGAGGGGTAGGGTTGGGTGTGGAGGGGTGAGGGAGGTGGCGAGAGGAGGAGGAGGAAAATGGGGGAGCGGCGGAGGAGAGGGGGTCTGGTGCAGCGGGCGGGGGGGAACCGACTGCACACACTCGAGCGCAGCTTATATCGACCTGCCAGCCGCTCCCCAGACGGTCAAGTATACTTCTGGTATACTCCCTCCCATTCTCCACCTCCCTCTCGTTTCCAACCCTTCCTCTCTCCCTCTCTCTTTCTCTCTGCACACAGAGACCCCATTCCCTCCCTCCAAACTTTCTCTCCCTCTTTACTACGCCCAGCCTCTCTTCTTACCACTATCTCTATCCTATTTCCTCTCTCCTCTCTCTCTCCCTCCTCATTCTATTCGCCCTGCTACGCCTTTCCCTCTGTCTCTCTCCCTTCCCGTTGAGTTCACGAGAGGTTGCCAGATTTTTCCATCTCCCCGCCCCTTCCTCTTTCCCTCCTCACACCCTCTTATACTCTAGTTTTCCATCCTTTCTATTCTATACTATAATGCCCTTCCTCTATCTCTCTCTCCGAGTAGTTTTTTTCGAACTCGGTAAAAATACGCTATTCGTTATCGACTCCCTATTTTCCCCGTCACTCTGTCGTATATACACTATGTCATAAGTTTTTGTCATATATATATATTACGGTAATAGTGACGAAAAAGTCAAGGGA
This sequence comes from Tanypteryx hageni, assembly GCA_028673005.1. Classification (NCBI taxonomy): domain Eukaryota; kingdom Metazoa; phylum Arthropoda; class Insecta; order Odonata; family Petaluridae; genus Tanypteryx; species Tanypteryx hageni. The sequence continues at coordinate 154,703,993 of CM054113.1, read as the reverse complement.
GGGAATTTGTGACCGCGTCGGAGAATTGACGTGAGGGCATAGAAAATTGTGTTTTATTGGAGGTTTTGAGTTTCGATAATTTTAAAAATGTAGGATAGGAGGGAATAAGATATGCGGCGTGATCATAATGAGAAGGGAGGGAGGCTGGAGGCATTTTTATCGCCGTGTTTACTGGAATGAGACGCGCTATAAATTAAACGTGATTTAATTCTTTAGGGCAACAAATATTAAATAGGTACGATAAATGTGCTTCATGCATTGATCGTAGTTGCTGCAAAGTTGCGTTTATTGTGTATTAATGAATAATATCTATAACGTCTACATGCATTACTGCGCACTCCAATATAAAGAATTAATCTACCCCAGGTAAATTATTCTAGTCATGACGCTCATAAATCTCGATACAGGTGCTGATTGTTGATAACCAGAAATATATTCCTTCCAATGAAACAATAATTGGGGTTTCAAAGACGACGTTTTCGAAAACAGCGCGCATGGCATTCTATTAAATACGTTATTGTTACCCATCGAGATTTTTCCATATTTAATCCACTTTATTTTGTGGCGTAAAGAAGATGACAGGGTTTTCATAAAACAGATGTCCCCGAGGCCTACATTTTTCAGTATTTAACAGGATACATCTGCTTGGCAAGAGAATATAAGAAATCGTAAAAATGGCGAAGAAAATTAGATTGGTTATACGAAAGGAATGAACCAGAGGGATACAGTTTGGCATAGAGAGAGAGAATTAGTTTGGTTATCGATGAAATATGGAGGTTGGAGAAGAATAGATTACGGGAAAGGGGCTTTTTGGAGAAAAAATTGAGACGGGAGAAGAAAATAAAAATAAAACCGAGAGAATGAAAGACGGGTGGATTTAAATTTTCCGAAGAAACGCAAATGGATCTAGATCAAGTAGCTGAGAAGAAAGGGATAAATAGATTTTAATGAAAGTAGAAAATGTAAAATTTCCGGCTTGTGAAGCTAATAAAAAGTTTGAGTGGAGACATTAAACGCCACGTGAACATTATGAAAATACTCTTTGCTAATATTATTTTTACGGGATTTTATTTTAAATTGTTATCCATTTGGCAGAATAACGATGAACTCATTAGTTCTTATTTTGCACTATGTTAACATTTATAATACAGTCGCGTAAAATTGGGTTAATTCATACGATATTTTCCTTTCTCATTATCTGAAATTTATGTCAATGCAATAAGCTTCTTAAATTCAGTGGATGCAGTTTTAATTCTAGGCCTTATAGTTCAATCTAAATATGTATTTGAAGGCGGAAGAAATTTTAGAAGTATTCAGTGTCTACAATGTTTGTGTAACGTTATAACGTTAACCACTTTAATAATGTATTTGAAATTTGAAAGAGAATTATACATCAATTTTAGTTCTGCTATGTGGTGGCCATCTTAGGCCGCTAGTTTACGTCACTACAAAACATTTTGCGGCTCCGCAATTCCGTATCGACCGAGTAAATCAGCCTCTTTAAATGAATGAGAACATCAAGAGTTTTTCCTTCTACTATTAACTTCAGAGAAGCGCAAAGACGGCGAAACATAAATATAATATCATATCTTTTAATTAAGTTAGCTTTTTCGGGCAAAAATTATTCAAGAATTTCCACTACAGGAACGTGTATTTTCTTGTTGAACCAACGCACTCTTTCCCTGTGGACCAGTTTGCCTCTAACGTTAAATATAACGTTGTCGTTTAACGTCCAACCGAGAGAGGAAAAGCAAATAAATGAAGGGTCCAATCCGTTTAAAAGACGGGAACGCTTGTGGAAAAAGAAATAACGTTAAAAAATATGAGTAACGAAAATAAACATCTCTAGACGAGGGACGAAAAGGAAAGGGTTTTCGGATATGTATTAGCCGCGATGCTCAAAACGAGGCCTTTATCCTTCGTCGGAAATATTTCCAAGGAAAAGTAAGAGGCAAAAAATAAAGGAAATCCACGTCCAGAAGTGGATTAAGGAAGAGAGAGAGGGACGGGGTTTTTGGACCGAGAAATAGGGAAAAAAGGGGCACGGAAAATACACAGGAAACGGAGGCATGAGTGATGATTATGATCCAAAGGAAATGGGAAATGGCGAAAGAGGCGCGTAAAATGGAGGAGGATGGTTGTGGACTAGGAGGTAGTAGAGGGAGAGAGGGAGGGGAGTGTGCACAAAGCAAAGAGAGGGGGAGAGGGAGGGGAGCGTGCACGAAGCAAAGAGAGGGTTAGAGGGAGAGGGGAAGAGTCGATTGTGGGTAATAGAACGAGTCAGGCGAAAGAGAAATGTCAAGGAATTCGCGCGACGTAGGTTCCATAGAAATATATGGCGATGACAAATGGGATTTTAATTAAATGAATAAATGAGTTAATAAGTTAATAATTTCGGAAGAAGAAGTGAGTTTGCTTTGCGAGCGGTAAGCGAAGGGGAAAAAATGAAACGGAAACGGAGAAAAAGGAAGAAGAAAAAGAAACTGTAGGATCACAGCACGTATATATATATAGTCAGCAGATTGATACGGAGAGGGAGTCGTCCGAGAACAAAGAAGCCTAAGACGAAAAGAGAAGAGAATAAATGAGATCAACGCATCGGGTGGCAGAATAACCGACGAAGAATACGAAACGAAGGGTTAAAAAACGGCCACGAGAGGAATCCCAAAAATTTCGAGGAGAAGTTTCGCAAAAAAAATATGCAGAGGAGTCGTAGAATATAAAGGCGGCGGATGAAAAAAACCGCATGGGATTAGAGAGAGAAAGAAAAAGAGATAGAAAAAAAGAGATCTGAAAATACCAACCAGGTAAGGGCACGCAGTAGAAATTTTTAGCGGAGGGCAAAGAGAAAGCGGAGATCGAAGATAAACCGTGAAGGAGATGCGCCTAAACATTCGGTGCGAATGAAGTGGGGACACAAAGAGAGAGAGAGGGGGGCGAAGATCGGGACTCAATGACGCAGAAATAGGGAAGAGAGAGGGAATGAGAGCTAAAGAGGTTGTAAGGAGATGAGTCGCAATGAGCGACGAAGTGGAGGGACCATTTAAATACGCAAAAGAGGAATAGCGCTAGGGAAAGTGAGAGGTGTCGGATGGAAATAGGATGCGAGAAAGAGAGATATTTTTGAGCGAAAAGAGGGAATTTGCAATGGGAATAAGGACTATGAGAAGGATAGAATCGGCCGACGTAGGAGAGAGAGAGAAGTATCTTTGGGGAATAGGGATGAGTGGCTCATGCGAACGAGCCTTCCAGTGAAAGGATAGGGTGTGTGTGTGTTTTGAATGGTGTTGGAGCGATTGCGCGTAAGGGGTTGGAAGAAAATGAGGACGGAGGGAGGGAGACGGAGATAGAGAAGGGCGCGCGGAATGGGAGAGATTCTAGATAAAAAAAATTGTGCTGAGAGAGATTTTGCAGGGAGGGAAGTTGGAGTCTGTTGAACGCTCGGAGGAAGTTTAAAGAAAAAAGAAAGTCTGGAGAGGAAGCAGTGGGAGGATGGAGGAAGGATTGGGAGGGAGAGGGGAGGGTGGGAGTAGACATTCGAGTGAATGAACAGACCCTGGGTTGAAAAATGAAGAAGTGGGACGAGAGGTGAAAGGAGAATCAGGGTTAGGGAAGTAGAAGTGGCGTGGGAAGATGTGGGCGTAGGAGATGCAAATGAGAGCGACTTTGATCGCGAACATACACAAACACACGCACGCCTCGACGCCCTCTCTCTCTTTCCCGGTCCGTTCATTGATGTTCGAATTCGACGGAGCGCCTCCTCCCTCACCCTATCGGCGTCTCCGTCTTCGTACCTCCTTCCAAGTTCCTCTTTTATGCGTATTTCCTCGCAGCTGTATCCATTTTATTCGTCTTTTGATATCTTTCTTCGCTCAACTTCGATGCTTGTAGCTTTTTACCTCCGTCTCTCTCGTTCCCTCTGCCACTACCCTCCTCTCTCTATCTGCCCCTTCCCCTGTTTCTCTACACTTCTCTCTAGATTTCCCTCTCTACATTTCTCTTTACATTTCACTCTACCGTTATTTCTGCATTTCTCTCCAAAGTTTTCTCGACATTTGTCTACATTTCTCTCTGCCTTCCTCTCCTCAATTATCTTCACACTTCTCTCCACGCCTCCACTTTTCTCAACCCTTTCTCCACATTTCTCTCCACGTTTTTCTGTATTATTCTCTACATTTCTCTTTATCGTTCTCTACATATTTCTCTTCATTTCTCTCTATATTCTCTCCAAATTTCCCTCTTCATTTCCCTTTACCTTTCTCTCTCTATCCCTCTTTCTATCTCTTTCATTGCCCCTCATTATTTACCTCTTCCTCTACCCTTCTCCTATCTCTCTTGATCCCTCTCCCTATTTCTTTACAACTTTCTAACTCCGTTTCTAAGGGGTGACATTGGCGGATTAGTTAGTGCGTTGGCCTTTCACGCAGCGGTTCCAGGTTCGAATCCGGCGGAGGTTGGATTTTTCAACCTGGAATCGTCCCGTCCCCTACATGTGTACTTCTGCATGGGCGTTAAGCAGTTGGCCTTCTTGGTGCTCCTCGTAAAGAGTAGTCTAATGCCGGCACCGGGTTTCCCTCCTCTCTTGTATGTTCGGCGTGGAAGGAGTAATGGCTATAATAATCCAATAGGTTGATTAGCCAGAAATACACACAAACAAACAAACTCCGTTTCTAACTCGCTCTTTTAATCTCAATACCTTTCACTTCACATCTTTTTATTTCTCCCTCCGCGTCCCCCTTTTCTTTTTCTGTCTCTCTACCCCTTTCGCCTTTTCCTTCTATCCTAAGAATCTCTTCTAACTCCATCTCACTTCTCTAAGATTCTCTTTCCCCTCATCCTACAGTTTGCACTAAATTTCGTATCTCCTCTCTCTATCAACTCCCCTTTGCCTCTATATAACCCTCTCTTTGCCTTCTGCCTTTCCTTATCTCTAACCGCGTCTCGGCGAACCTCCCTCTCCCTCCTCTCTCTTCTGACGTTTTTCCATCCGCCTCTTTCTTATTCATTCCTTACAACTCTTCCTCGTTCTCGCTTTGCTCTGCTACCTTCTTTTTTCCGATTGGCTCCTTCTTTTGAAGAGTTTCCTCGGAGGATCCCCCTCCGCAAATTGCCTCATTGAAATGCGCTGGCGCAAGATTGCCGTGTGTGGTGAAAGTCAGGGGAAAGAGAGAGAGAAAAAAGAGAGAATCCTACTCCATGGAATATCATTAAACGTGCTCGATTCGCGAGTTTTATGCGAAGGGTCCATTTTTCCCTCTCTCTTTCTCTCCTACCGAAGCTGTCTACTGTTGAGGGGATTCCTTCATACGGCAAGTTATATTATTTGTCTCGGTGCGGAGAGATGCTGAAATACGAGAATTTTAAGAGGGGAATCTTTTTAATTACGTATTTCCACGCTCGAAATTAATCACGACCAACGCGAATGGTGCTATTCATTTCCGTTCTTAAATTCGAGGAATCGCAGTGATGATGACCTCATCGTTTTTTTACTGCTTCTCTTTGCCTTTCCGCTCAAATATTACGCGGGTTTAGTTTATTTTTTCTTTTTGTGCGAAGTTCCCTCTCCCTTCGGACAAAATGCTCGCCTAATTCGACGTAAACGTTCATATCCCGAGACTTTGAAGGTTTCATGATGCGATTGCGAAGACAAGAATCGCGTGGCTCCGACACCAAAATTGTTGTAATGTTTTAATTTAGCAACTCTCTCCAGTCTTGTATTCTTGCAGAAAATGTTCATTCCTACTGGATTTTTTTAATATTCGCTCCAGTTAATTTTTTTTAAATGACCAAACTTAAAAATCAGTTCGTTATTATCGTGATATATTATCATTTGTATCGAGATCGAATTAGGCAAAGGACTCCTACTGCAGCTAAGGACTTCGAAACCTAATGATGATATCATCTTAATGGTAACCGTGTCCAGTGATAATTTTCCGACTTTTTTTTCCAAGAAAAGTGTGAGGTTATATAATTTGTATGGTTTTAATGTTACCTTATGCTGCAACGCAGAGGAAAAGACGGACATTACTTTATAACATAACTTATTTTTAAATTTTTTTTACGACCTGCTGATTCCCTCTTGCCTACGCGCAATGGTATCTAAGAGTTAGTGCAATGAATAGCTGGTCAGTTTAAAAATTTCAGAAAGAAAGGTGACTTCCTTCGTAACATAACTTCACTGGAATAAATAGCGATTTATACCAGTGAAATTGTAACAAAATCCTCTTTTTCTTTCCTTAGGATTTCCATTTTCCAAAATGCAGCCTTCCTTTGTTACTGTCCTTATATTGTTGGGTGTAAGCTAAAAGTTTATTGAGCTCGTCTTGGGGAGAAATGTTTTATCGTAGCACTTGCAGAGGAAGACGATTAAGTGATCCGCGCCGAGTTATTAAAAATTTTATCGACACCTTGTTATCTTTACTTATATAAAAAGATTTGTCATGCGCTGTAATTTTTCGTGACGTGCTCTATGTTAGAGGAAGTGTGTGCCTTTTGTAACCATCTGGATCCGACGTGTTCCACTTGACACCACCGGGTGAAAAAAAGGAGTCTCGCCGCGTTGATTTTCGTGGACCGTGCCCGTAACACGGCAAAAAATAAGCAACCGAACAAATCGTATCCTTTCCCCGAATCCGTTCGATAAATTACCGATTTTTTTTTAAGCGCTCTTCCTTTCCGAGAAACAACTCCGCTAAAACTCGACCCTCTCTGCCTTTTGCACTCGCCGTCCAACGGCAACGGTGCATTACGGCGTCCGAATCCTGAACAAGAGCTCTTTATCCATCCCTGGCGTCAACGGCCGTTAATTTCTGCTGGTTGCGAACGAGGCGTTTAACCTCCCCGACCTCCACTCCTCTCCCTCACGCCTCCCCTCGAATCCCGCTCCAAGCAAAAAAAAACATGCGGACTGCCCGATGAATTTGATAAATACGTAGGCATGGAAGGGTGTTAAATTGAGGTTACTTAGGAGAGGCGTGCAGTAAACAACTCTCTCTCTCTTTTTATGTCCCTCCTCTCTCTTACCAACAGAGCTGAATTTATCGCGGCTCTATTTCTGGGACGCGCTTTACCGAGAACCCGACCCACCCTCTCCCCCATCACACTCTCACCCTACCCCCCGCAGACTTCTTCGCCCCTGTTAAACCGTCCGTCATCGCGGAAGAGGGCGAAGGAGGAGTTCGTAAGGATGGTAGGAGAGGGTTTCCTAGAAAAATGTCACAGTCAAATAAGGTTGGGCCATCCAAGGTCGTCCAGAAATAGTTTTAACCGTGAGCCCCCGCGGTGGAAGACTCCGGCGGTTGAAGCCAACCCCCGAACAACTCGATTCACTGTCTCGAGTGGGAGGGAGGAGTTGAGGGGGAGGGGGAGTCAATTGGAGAGTTCCCGGAGAATCCACACGCGGTCGCTTGCGCAGTTCCTCCCACTCCCTGCCACCTCCCCCAGGAAACGGGTCGCCCCCGACTTCAATCATCATTATCCTCGTTTTTTTCTCGAGCCACATATACTGAGGACAACGACCTTCTGCAACGCCCCCGAGAAGAGTTTCCTCTCTTTCTACTCACTCCTTCGCTCTCCTTTCTCCCACTCTCCCTCTCTTTATCCCTAGGGAAATAAACAACGGGAGGATGATGTCTTCTCAGCCATTACGTCACGCGTCGTGACGTCAGATAGCGGGCGCCCAGATATCAAGAGCGAAGAGCATTAGGCGACGGAAGAAGCTCACGCGCGCACATACACACGCGCGGGTTGAAAGAGTAGTTCAAGGATGAACAGTTAAGGGGTTTTTCCCCCCCTCGCTTCCAGGGGGGGGAGGGGGAGGCGTGGGTGTCGTGGAACGCGTGCGTGTGTTTGCTAGTGCGTTTGCGTTCGTCTTCTTCTTTTGTCTTTTGCTATCTTTCACTTTCATTTTCGTTAGAAAAATAGTCATCAGCCTCTTCAACTTCTTCCAAATTATCTTCCGATTCCGAGGCACTGTTCACCACACCTACAAAATCACTTTCCTCCCCTCTATCAACAGATAAGTCGTCTAATTCACAGTTCTCTGCTAACAGCTTTTCAATTTCTTCAACAGCAAGTTGAAGTTTGTTCTTTGGGTAAATACATTGAGAAATGTATTCAATAAAAAATGACTTTCTCCACCCCTGTAGTATTTCTAAAAATTCGAAATAGGTTAAATGATAATAAATATTTTAAGGAACTGCGGAAAAAATTTAGGTTTGAAGCTCCAACAACTAAGAAAGTAAAAAGGAGTGTTACTAAGACGTAAGTAAGCGTAAAGTGTTTACAATAGTCGCCAGTGGTATCACGTCAATAGGGCGAAACAATAAGGGTGAGCGTCAAAAAGGCGAAAACAAATAGGGCGAATGGAAAGAATATTGGAAAGGTGTACTCCATGTCGGAGTACATAGAGTTTCCAAATGCGTTCTTTGAGATTTCACAATGTTCTCAATATTTTATATGTCAAATGGTTCCCGAGTTGAAACAAAGGAACATTTTAAACTACATGTAGGTCTTCATGTAAAGTGGTCGTCATTGTTGTACGATTTTAACCAAAATTGGAATCGGTCGACCGATTTTAGCCAAACTCCCCAAAACCAAATTTCATCAAAATACTTCTAGCGGTTTCCGAGTTTTAACATGCGGACGGACGGAAACGGCCTCCCCTATATGCGTTCACTTCTTGCAAAGAACGCATAAAAAGGGCGAGCGTCAAAAGGCGAAAACTAACTGAGCGAAAGTAGAAAACGAAATTAGTAAAGGAAGAAACTTAGGTGGTGTTATATGCTTTTGTATTTTAGACTAATGTTGAGAATGGGTTAAGTGGTTAGGGGTGGAATTCGTTCTCTTTCCTCCCCCCGGATGGGTTAAGTGGTTGGGGGTTGGATTTGTTCTATTTCCTCCCCCCGAGTTGGGTTAAGTGGTCGAGAGCTGCTTTCGTCCTATTTACTCCCCCGGGTTGGGTTATGTGGTTGGTGATTGGATTCCTACTATATCCTCTCCCCGGGTTAAGTGGTTGTGGGTTGGATTCGTTCTATTTCCTCCCCCCTGGTTGAATTAAGTGGTTGGGGGTTGGATTCATACTATGTCCCACCCTCGGGTTGAGTTAAGTGGTTGTGGGTTGGATTAGTTCTATTTCCTCTACCCGGGTTGGGTTAAGTGGTCGGGGGTTGGATTTGGTCTATTTCCTCCCTTTGGGTTGAGTTAAGTGGTTTGGAATTGGATTCGTACTATTTCCTCCCTCCGGGTTGTGTTAAGTAGTTGTGGGTTGGATTTGCTCTATTTCCTCCCCCCGAGTTGGGTTAAGTGGTTGGGGGTTGGATTGGTGCTATTTTCTCCTCCGAGTTGGGTTGTGGCAGGGATTTGGATTTTTATCATTTTCTAAATAAATGTGATGGTCACAATAATTTTTTCAATTTAATAATTATTATTTTAATAATATCTTATAATAGCTAGATCTTGAGGGATATATTGAAAAATTCAGTGACTGGAATCCATATTTACTACAAGAAACCACGATTGTTCACAAAGAATCAATTTCTTGATAGAAGATATGTTGTGGATATCATTTGATGGAAAGTGATTCCAGTCACAGACCAATTTATACTACCTTTTATTCCTTCTCTAATTTCGTTTTCTACTTTCGCCCTTTTTGTTTTTCGCCTTTTTGACGCTCGCCGTTATTGTTTCGCCGTTTTGACGTGTAACCGTCGCCGGTGGTGTGATGGTGGCAGCTAAAAAAAATAGTTTTTAAAATATCTCTTAAACAATGCATTATATGGGAAAATGAATCAAAGGTCGTACAAAATTAAATTTCCTGAAACGTTTATTCCAGTACTTTTTTACATTCATCAAAATTAAAGCAAATACGTATAAAAAACGGATGTGACAAGAGTAAACACCCACTTCCGGTTGACCGATTTTACAAAAACTAATCAGTTCTTTTCCCTTTAACGAAAATGTTAAATATAAAATTTCGCGTTGATCTGATTAGTATAAATTGAATTAGAGCTCCCACAAAATCTCGGTCACAGGCGCACACACCGATACACCCACAGACATCATCGAGAAAATAATCAAAACGTGTTCAGGGGACCTTAAAACATGTATTTCCGTTGAAATCTCGAACTCGATTTTTTCATGAAAACAATCATTTCTCTATACTTGGTATATGGAGAAAGTAAAAATATGTTAGTTACATGAAGCGAGGTCCTTCTGAGACCCCAACAAGTATTTTTTGCTTTGGACACCCGTAAATGAAGTCAAGTATTTTCTCTTTCCAATAACTCGAAAATTTGCTCACACAACAGAGATTCCAGCGCTGAAAATAGAAATTAAAAAATTGGAAAGAAAAGTAAATAACTCTAAGGGTTAAACCGGTCTAGCATAATTCGAGATTATCAATGAAACGGCGCCAGTCATACATTTATGAGTGATTAATATCCCGCGAAAATTTTCATGGCGTGTGAGTGGAAGAAATTTTCCATGTGCAACTTTTTCTGAAATTTCAGATAATTGTGCGCCCTTTTTCTCCGGCGCCATTTTTTCCTCGGCAGTCAAAAAAGTTAAATAAATATATCTGGGTATATTAAAATTACGAATTAGGATGGGGTGGAGGTGGGGATGGTGCAGAATCTTCATACATATACCGATATATTACTGTTAGTCTGCAGCATCACACAGTAGCGTGCGCTTTTTTTATTTCACAATAAACTATCTATAATTCTACAAATATTTGTGCGCACAAATTTTGCCCGTGTGCGCTGGCCTGGCAGACCGTGTGCGCGCGCACACGCGCACAACTTAGAGGAAACATTGCTAAGGAGGGATTAATGGCCTATTTCAAAAACACAGTAGGCCCTTTACATTTGCGGGAGTTACGGTCTTGGAAATCTCCGCGAATGTCACACCCGCGAACGTTACAACTCCACTACTTTTGTATTGACAGCAACAAATTGCACGAAACGCCGATGATTAAATTCGCACATAATCAAAGTTATATGCCGCGAATGTCAAATCGGCGGACACGTTCCCCGCGAATGTTGAGGTTTTACTGTGCGCTCTACGTTAGAAAATGGGACATCTCAGGGCAAACGTATCTACGCTTAGTGTATTGATCTTTTATTTAGCTCAGGGGACTCAAACCCGCATCGATACGCGGGCCGCATTAAAGCATCGTACCAAATCCGCCGGCCGCATTCTATTTTTACAAACTTTTCCGGTCCTCATGCCGTTTCATATTCTCTGGACATTTGCTCTCCCCTTCTACTAGGGGCGGAGATCAAACCTACCATTCAATGCGCTCTTAATCCTACTTATTACAAAAACAGTAAATTCGGCGTCGCGAATTAGATTCTTCGGGCTCGCAAGGAACACGCTGGTAGCGGGAAGAGCGTTCTCCTGTATACTAAAAACGCTATAACTTGGCAATACGCTGTAGGCACCTTTACGGTAGGACGTTTCCATCCTTGAGGCGGGACCGCTTTTAGGGGAGGTGGTGTTTAGGTGTGAGCTTTGGATGCGCGAGCTTAAAATCTGGAGGGGAAGAAGGAAAGAGACAATAAGGCTGATGGACTCGACCGAACCAAAATTCGTCTAATGCGCAGGTGGTCTGACGTCAGCTCCCCTAAAGCTTCTCCTTCGCATTCATTCCATTCCTCTCTCACGCGTCTCCGCCTGCCACCTTAGAACGCACGTGCTTTACTCAAGCTGCGGAATGACCATTAAACTGCAGATTTAATACACTTCTTATACTTCTTTGTTTAATTACAAAGATTTGCGTGAAATATTTTCATTGGAAATACACGAGTTTGGGATGCATCATAGTATAAAATAATCTACTTCACGGACCGCATGGGACATGCTGAACGCGTGTTGGAAACTTCTGATTTGGAATGTTTTAATATGGACACCATTTGTAGAGTTAAAACAAATTCAGCGAAATTTCGAGTTCCTCATGAACGAACTACGCTCGAATGATTGCATTTGATCACCATTATTTATTTTCTTCGATGCCGCCGAAGGAAGTGTTTTATGCTTATCGTTCCATCCTCCAACTCATCTTTCTTTGCTCGCCTGTATGCTGTTTTTGGACGGCGCTGCTCGAATTACCCTCAATCTAAATCCTTCGATAATGATGTGACACTTTGTTTTTCTATCATTATCTAATCTGGCCGTTCTGAAGTGTATGCTGATCTAACTCTGATGTCAGACCCTTCTCGAACGGATCCCATCTGCTTGACATTTAAACTTTATGTCCTCCCGATCCGCGAATGACGTCATAGAGAGTTTGAGATAGCCGGCCTCAAGATACGGTTTCCTAGTCACGCAAAAAAACCTCGCACTGCATTAGCTCTTCCTGAAATTAGCGGGGAATATGACGTAAAATATCCTCTTCTAGGCCTAATCTCGTTGAACTTTCCCGGCGCTTTGGAAGTGACTTTCTTTCTCTGTCGGAATTATCAAATCGGTGACATATCTCATGATTTCGTCATCGCAAAATTGGTCGAAAAGCATAATTAACTTATTTTTTATGATTATACAATGGTTAATTGTTAGATCAGAACGATTTCCGTGAATCTATCCAGTTTTATGATTTGTTTGGGCAACAGAAGGCAGTGCTATCGTCATATGCATTAATAGGAGAATAACGATCAGTTGTGTGTATTGTCAACCTTTAGTCTAGTTATAAAGTTTGTATTTATCTAACAATAAGATATTAGGCGGAGTCGGCACGTGGTGAAAATAACTACGAAAATATTTTTAAAGTCGGCAATTCCGCGCTGTAATATTTCTTTGTCTTCTCCTCGACTTTTTTCCATGTTCATATTGGTCGCTCCATGTTTCTTGAAACTGTTCCAAAATTTCCCGCCCCTCGTGCTGTTCTTTTATTCCTTACTCTTTCTTGAAATATTGCCGTTGCGAATCCCTCTTTTTTCAAACCGATTCATGAACTCCGGCCAATCTCTTCCCCTTCTTCCCTCTTCCTGTGACTCCCGCAATGCATTGTTCTAAAATTCTTTGGATCCTCCGATGTTTCTAGACGATTCTCGTGCTCGGAGATCATAGCTTCTGCTCCGTTTAGTTGGCTCTGACATAACTCGGTTTCTCGAAGGATCTTCCCGCTTACGCGAAGAGGCGTGTGGTGTATCGGTGTCACATTGTATTTTTCGGTTGACGTCAACCTTAATCTTATTTTCAAAACACAATCAGATCGAATAATATGATTGTTTTCTTGGAATACATTTTGAACCGAGTCCTCTTTTTGCTAGACGATCGTTCCGAATTCATGCATGATTTCTGGCGGAAATCGTGGCCTTGGAAAATTTAGAAGAACTTTCAACAGCGATTTGTGGTTCTGTCCGATACATTAATTTTTGCATTATTCCAGTTGTTTAGATTCGACTCATTTTATATTTTTTACAAAATGGATAAATGAAGGCCGTTTACTCGCATAAAAGTTTTAGTGCTTTGAAGTAGTTAAAAATAATTTTGCGGTATGTATGTCTTAACGATACTTTTTTAGACCATAGATTCATAAGAGCTATTATTTTTACGATTTCCTAACCCTTCTATACGTACAGAATCAGCATACTATACAATTTACGACGTAATTGAAATTCGAAATACAGTCAAACCCCGGCATAACGCTCCCCTATATAGTGCACCCCCACATACCGCTCATGAATCCTTGTGAACAGAACTTCCATTTTATGATTACGTAGATCTAGAATATACCTCGATTTATTGCCACCACCGCTTTAGTGATGGACAAATGGTGGCGCTAAATCGGGCAATTGACTGTATAACTATACCGATTTTTTTAATGCCAACTTTTTATAACCATTTTTTACTTTTTGAGATTAAAATTTAAAAACTTAAAGCTTCGAGATACCTCAAAATTTCAACGGAAAATTCAGCGGTGCGTGTCAATGTCCGCGAAATAAATATCCGAATAATTTCCGGTAGCATAGTGAAATATTGTTATGAGCAGCTGGGACAACGAATTCTCAGCTAGCGATTTCTCGGAAACTGTAAAAGAACAAACTGAAAAGAGCTATTACGTATAAACGGCATTGTCGATTTTTTTATGCGTCAATAACATCCGAACTAAAAGGAAGATAACAATTTATCCACCCGGCCAAACGGAATTTGATGGCATTCGCGATGTGGTAAATTATAAGTGGGGATTGCAGATCGAATCGATTGCCGAGGCTAAGAATTTTATCAAAATTGGCCTACTTCTCTCGATTGCTTCTAAACAATATATTCTGCGCAATGGGGTGGCAGTAATATACCTCGGGCTCCTTTCTGTTTTATATTTATTTTGTCGAAATCTGTTTACACTCCGTATGCATGGGAAGTCGGACGGCATTTTTTTTCCGGTAAACAACATCGTGGCGGTGTTAAAGATGCATAGCTGATGTTTGCGGCCGTAATTTACGGAACGAGTTTACGCATTGCACTTCATCCATTGTACGTATCAGCGGCTGCGAACCGTCCTTTAAAAACGTCAATCTCAAGGAGAGTTTTTATACTGTGCGGCAGGGGTCCCCAATCTTTTGGAGAGGAGGGCCACATAGGAATATTGAAAGTGCTGGGCGGGCCGGATCGAAAAAAAAACGTTTCAAAATTTAAAATATTTTATTCTATAATTACCTAAGCATACAGGAATATATAGTAAACGTGAATAAATGTAAGAAAGAATTCTAATGCGAGCAATGCGCCTGTTTTTAAATTAGAAACACTGATTTTATGATGTTTAATAAAATTTCCGCGGACCGGATAAAACCCTTTCGCGGGCCGTAGTTTGGGGAGGCCGGCTCTACGGTCATGTGTTTATGTATTCTTCACTTCATTGGCGAGGATCGTAAGCATTTCGTGAAAATGGTTTTATATTGGGTCACTACGAAAGGACTATTTTATTTTAACAATGATTTTTATCGAGGCGCACAAATTACGGAACCAATTTCTTTGTAATTTACATGAAAATTTGGAGTTTTTTTATGTAAACATCATTCATCGAAGCAATTTTCAGCGTCTTCTCCGTTGTCTTCAGTAACTTGAGGCAAACACGTGAGGAAATGTAGTGCTGTCGTACTAAAAACGTCTTAAGAAATGTTCTTTATGCCAATGGATAGTTCATGTTTCAGATCCTCAATGGTCCCTGGGCACTTAAAAAATAATTTCAGGGATTTAAGTTAGGACAATATGGCGTCCAAGGCCGCTCGAATCCAAAAAGACTGGAGTATTTCGTTGAACCTGAAGAACATTTTTGAATTTAAAAACTGTTTTAACAATTTAAACTTTTTGTATGGTATGATGATGGTATTTGTCAACTCGAAATGGGACAATTCGGCGCGACCGATTCGGCGACGGACAATTCGGGGTCGGGACGATTCAGCAGCGGGACAATTCGGCGACGGCACAATTCGGCGACGGGACGATTCGGTGCCGGGGCAATTCGGCGTCTGGAGGGAAAAGCAACAACTTTTAGTTGGGTTGAGTGGTTGGGGGTTGGATTCGTTCTATTTCCTGCTTCCAGGTTGAGTTGAGAGGTTGGTGGTTGGAATCGTTCTATTCCCTCCCCCGGTTTGGGTTGTGTAATTGGGGCTTGGATTCTTTCAATTTCCTTTTCCCGGGTTGAGTTGTGAGGTTGGTGTTTGGAATCGTTCTATTCCCTCCCCCGGGTTGGGTTGTGTAATTGGGGCTTGGATTCTTTCAATTTCCTTTTCCCGGGTTGGGTTGTGAGGTTGGTGTTTGGAATCGTTCTATTCCCTCCCCCGGGTTGGGTTGTGAGGTTGGTGTTTGGAATCGTTCTATTCCCTCCCCCGTGTTGGGTTGTGTAATTGGGGCTTGGATTCTTTCAATTTCCTTTTTCCGGGTTGGGTTGTGAGGTTGGTGTTTGGAATCGTTCTATTCCCTCCCCTCGGATTGAGTTGAGTGGTTGGGGATTGGATTCTTTCAATATCCTCCCCTCGTATTGGGTTGAGAGGTTGGTGGTTGGATTCGTCTTGCTGGCGCCGAACTGTCCCGGCGCCAAATTGTCCCGTCGCCGAATAGTCCCATCACCGAATTGTCCCGTCGCCGTATTGTCCCGTCGCCGAATCGGTCGCGTCGAACTGTCCTATACCCTTGACAACTAGGGTAGCCCAACATATACATATACAACATATACATTTCTTTAAACAACAGTGCCAACACAAAAAATATTTCTTAAATAACGGTGTTACTCATAAAAAAGTCCTTTCGCAATGGCCCTGTATATTGGTCAAATGTTGCCCTGTAAAAATTCGTAAACAAACGTGACATGTTAATTTGGTTTAACCTTTCTATTAATAAAGGTCGGTGGCTTGAATAACTTATGGCTCGATTTATCATCGGTGGGAAAACTCCTTAAGCCATAAAAGTTTATAATAAACCCGATGCATTTCGCCCACTTAAGTGGGCATCTTCAAGGGCGAACTTCTCTCGACAGTGACTGAAAGTCAACTGTCAGAATGATGTACACCAAATACCATTTGCTAGAACGCATACCTGCTACACTAGAACGTATTATTTTTCAAAAAGATCACTGCTATTATTCTTAACAAAAGATAGGATAAATAGGTTATTTCCTTATTCTGGCCACTTTATGAACGCAGTCTTTAGGATGTTAGTTGTTCATTTTATTTCAAAAATATTTTTATAGTCTATTAATTCAGATGTAAGAAATTATAAAATGATTTAATTTTTTTAAATCACGTTCTATGAAAGTATCGTTCCAAAAATATATAAATGTTGGAAAACCAGATGTGCCTTCGTTTTATTTCTTTATCTGTGACTTATCTCAGCTTTGTAACCGGAATTCGCATCTGGTTGTCCCTATCCTTTTATAGCCATTTGAGCTATCTAAACTATAGAGTATATTACAGCCATAATGCAACCTTGATAATTCTTTTTGGATAATTTAATAATATTCTACTCGAAGAATATTCGCTGCAGTTCATCAGTATGACTCTCGAAGACACAACAACATAAAGCTGTGAGTTCCAATATTATTCAGCGTTCGGTGTATTGCCTCCTGAGGGCTTCTATTTTGTATCTGAATGCGCATCTGGTTGATTCAACCATTTTTTGTCAGAAGGAGCTATCTTTATCATCAGCCTGGATTGATTTATAACATGAACCCGACTAGTTGTTCTCGAAATGTGTATTCAATTGACAAATGTAATCTAAATGCCTCTTCTTTAACTCCTTGTGTGGGAAAATTAATCAGTTTTTAGGGCTAATTATGAAATTAATTAGTATAGAAATGATTTTTTCGTAGAAATGTCGGTATTAGCATCCTAAAGAACTTACTAAAAGTCTCCAACGGTAGGTGTTGTTCTAGCGGCGCTATCTTGAAAAAATGTCCGCCGGACAACACCGTAAATGTGTTTTTCGCAAATAACTTCAAAATGGCAAAATGTAATAGGAACGAAAAAAAAAATATAAGAAGATTTCCTATAAGATACACTTTTTAGTGAATAATGTTAGCGGCTGTTTTATGGCAATAAATTGACGTAGACAACTGTATGAGGAGTGTATCTTATAGGAAATCTTCTCATCTTTTCTTTCGAACATATTAAATTTCGTCATAGAATTAGCCGGTTTGAAGTTATTTGCGAAACACACATTTTCGGTGTTGTCCGGCGGCCATTTTTTCAAGAAAGCGCCGCTAGAACAACACCTACCGTTGGAGACTTTTAGTATGTTGTTTAGGATGCTAGTACCGACATTTATACGCAAAAATCGTTTCTATACTAATTACTTCTACAATTAACTTCTAAATGCCCCAGACTATCCATTGACATCGTCGTGCTCGTTTTAGGTAAGACACGGTGATTGCTCTTCACATACGTGATTTTCATTTGAACTCTGTGGCACCTCAGACCTGAGTAATTTCAAACCCATGATGGATTTCCTCCCACTGAAGAATCAGAACATGATTTGAATATAGGATACATCTTACTATTCGAGAAGGACTATAAAGTATTAAAACAACCCAGGTCTATCTCTTAGCCTTCCCTACAAACGAATGCAAACATTTTTACTTTCTCCATATACGAAGTACAGGTTTACCTCTCTTTATGCATGGGTTGCGTTCCAGGAAAGTGACGCATAAAGCGAATTCGCATAAACAGAACCCATATGTAAAAGATAGGGATACGTTACACAAGCACTCCTAAATCCCCTCCAAGACGCTCTTCTTTCGCTCTATAACGACTTCTTATGCGCTAAATACAAAATTAAAACAATTAACGCTAACTTATACTCGCCAATAAAAGGAAGCAGACGAGCACAAGTAGTGGCTGTTGCGAGTGTCATAATAGTGGAGGTTTAAAGTGCTAGAGGGTTGTCTTGACCCAACGCAAGTTCCGCGGGCAAGGAGACAAAACTTCTCAAGTGTGCTCAAACAGTATCACACGAAATCTCCATCTCATCTCCACTCTACAATATCCTCTCCACTCTCATCTCCTTTACTGTAGTACTAATACGCACAGCATAAGAGACAATGAGAGACTGAATGCTCGCCTTGTGGCGTAGTGGAGAACTTTCTTGCATTTGTATTGCACCGGCCACGTAACAGCATAAGAGCGAATCAAAGACGCATAAAAAGAAATTCCGGTAGCAATAAGTTTGTCGCATAATAGCGAATTCGCATAATAGCGAATTCGCATAAAGCGAACCCTCATAAAGATCTCATGAAAAAATCGAGTTCGAAATTTCAACGAAAATAGATGTTTTAAGGTCCTCTGAACACGCTTTGACTATTTTCTCGATGATGTCTGTGGGTGTGTCTATGTGTGTGTCTGTGACCGGAATTTTGTGGGCGCTCTAACTCAAAAACTAACATTCCGATCAGCATCAGATTTAATGTTTAGAATTTGTATTAGAAAGAGAAAAAAATGATTAGATTTTAGTTAAAATCGGTATACCGGAAGTGGATGTTTATTCTTGTCATTTTTCCATTTGTATCACATATGGCGTAATCGTATTTAATAATCTAAGTTATATATAATGTACGACTACAACTTCTGTATTTAATAATTTTTTGTAGAGGCAATTGTTAAGAAGATATTTAATTTCAATATTGACAGCGATTCCAGCGCTGACAGCTCATAAATTACCAACTACATATGGAGAAAGTCATGTGTTGGCCACATTAGATTTTTTTCCTAAACATTCGAACAAATAAATCCCAGTTACTCAAGTGTCTTTACTTTTCAGGCCAGGAGGAAGTGACCCGTTTAATAAAAAACGTTTCCACAAATCCGCGCCAACTGATTTGTAATTATACATAGGTACGTATATATGCACATACACACATTTGTTTACGCTGATCCGGATCATTTCGCGAAAATTTTGAAAATAGAAGATGGAATCCACCTTCCGCCAATCCATCTCGCCCTTTTTTTCCTGGCGCAGGTCCCAGTCGTGGAATTTAGGCCTAAAAATGGAACGAATGTTGGTGGATTGACATCGCGAGAGGAGTAAAAGAGAGAGATAGAGAATGCTGTACGATTCGTAGAGGGAGTGAGAGATAAATGGAATATTACATGAGATAGAGAGAGAGGTAAGAGAAGGGTCGAAAGAGACACGAGGAGAGAGGAAGAGGGATGAAAGGGGGCGTCGAAAGAGAGAAAGATTGATGCGGATGTAGAGAGTGAGAGAGATAGAAAGAGTGGAAAGAGGAGAGAGAGGGAGAGGGAGGAGAGATGGAAATTATTCAAAGTCACCGCCTCATATTCGCCATTTATCTGACCTTCCGTGTGGGAAATGGGCGTCACAGCAATCCGTGATTCCGTTCGCCTGTTCCGCGGCAGTTTTTGCCAACCCCTTCCACTCCACTTCCCACATCTCTCTCTAACACTCAGACCGACCCATCTTGTGCGTGGCGTAATTTACCGAAAGTGGTAGAAAAGGATATGGATATATATATCTATTATATATAGACGCTCCTTATGATATCTATTGTATAATAGACTCTTCTTACAGAGGAGGAATATACTAATGTTTAGGCACTTCCAGTTAAGCTGGAGACTCAAATTTTTTTACGTCTGTAGGATTATGTATAAATCCAACTAGAAAAAACGAAAATCTTGAAAAAGTTTTTAAATGCGGCCGCTAAAAATTCGCAAATGTTTAAACAATTTTTTAAGGTTTATGTATTTCCGAATGTGCTACGAAGCTGAATTTTTTTAGTGGTAGAATTTGTACAAAAAAACAAATAGTGATTATAAAAATTTTGATATTTCATTTATGTGGCTGTTAAAATTTCTTAATGTTTAAACAAATAAGTAAATGTGTAGGTACTACGGAGCAAGCGAGGGAACTGAAAATTTTACGTTATGTAAAGGTTATTGCATATGCACAAATAAATATTTTAAAACCTTCATGGAGTCGTTATTAGGGCCGTTAAAACATTTTAAAATTTAAACAATTATAAAAATGTTATTTCTCTTCTATATGTGCTATAACTTGAAAATTTGGCAGAAATTGGGACCCAAAAATGGAAAAAGTATAATATTCTTAAAATTGCAAATTTTAGGGATTGTTTTACTCCAATATTGTTCCGTAAGGAATGAACAAAAATCGGTGCAGAGGTGAAATATTTTTAATTAAAAAAATATTTCCAATGATTAAATACCTCTCTGAAACATTAATGTTTTTCAAGGTGAGCTGAAATGCTCGCAGAATGCAAGCACCAACTACTTGTAATAACACACACACACACACACACACATATATATATATATATATATATATCAGGAGGATACTTATGTTTAGGCACTTTCGGATGAGCTGGAGATTGAAAGTTGGCAGGTTTATAAGATTTTGCTCACAACCAACCAGAAAAATCGAAAATTTCAAAATTGTTAATATTTAGGTGTTGTTTTTATCCCATTTGTACATTAAAGTTTAATAATTTTTATCTCGGAAACTATTCGTCGCAGGTACATCTACATACGCATGCTACCCTGCAATTCGCCTAACTGGGGGGGTGGCAGGTGCTGAAATGCACCATAACCTACCTAAATATTGTCTATCGCAGGTTGAAATTTTCTATTGTGATCTCGTATTGTCCTCGGAAAGAACGAGCCTAGATAACGCTCCATCCTATAATCGATCTCACGTATCTTATCGTAACGGTCGTTTCTACCTATATACGTTGGTGCTTCAATTATTCCTACAACCTCGTTTTTTAGACATTCCGATCTATATTTCTCCAGAAGCCGCAACTTTGAGTTCAATCTACTATCCTCCAGTGGTACCCAGTTCAAATCCCTCAATAATGAGGTGACGCTTTCCTTATGTTCGTACTTTTGTTTTACGAATCTGGCTGCTCTGCGCTGCACTCTTTCTAATTGAATTATTTGTCCCTTCTCGTACGGATCCCATATGGATGAGGCGTGTTCCACTTGTGGTCTAACCAGTGATAAGTAACACGTTTCACGTACTTTTTCTGTAGTGTTCCGTACTATTATACCTATGAAAGCCAGTTTATTGTTGGCCGCGCCTATAACTCGACGAATGTGCATGCCCCACGAAAGATCTCGACAAATAGTTACTCCTAAATATTTTACATACTCGGCTGCTTGAATATTTATTCCATCTTTTTTATACTCGAAACCTACTTTTATGTTCTTACAATTCCAGAACGTAACTGCGGCACATTTAGTGTAATTAATTTCAATTTGCCATTCTTTGCACCACGCTGAAATGGCTCTTAAGTCTTCACGCAGCGACTGATGGTCCTCCTGGTTTTTTATTTCTTTATATAGAACGGTATCAATGGCAAAAAGTCTAATTTTTCTACGAACTACCGAGCAGATATCATTTACATAGATTAAGAAAAATAGAGGGCCCTGAGGAACACCCGACGCAACTTTAACTGGGGACAAGTATTTCGCATCGATGACAACTATCTTTTCTCTATTAGAGAGGAGGTCTCTCACCTTACTGACAACCTTCGGATTGATACCATATTGTCCTAACTTAGCAATTAATTTCTTATGGGATACTTTATCAAACGCCTTACTGAAGTCAATGAATATAGCATCGACCTTAGTATTTTTCTCTCCGCATCGCAACAAATCATCCACGAACAGGCTGAGCTGCGTATCGCATGATCTACCTCTCCGGAATCCGTGCTAGCATCCGCTAAGCAATGAATGACTATCTAAATAGCGCATTACAGGTACGAGCTTTTGCAGTCATTTTGTAGCAAATGCTATCCTGCGTATGGATTCATTTTTTAATCCATACATTACGGATCATATAAGGGCAAGGGAATGGAATTTCCTATTGCTATACGTATTTTTAACGATTATTACTTATTAACATTTTTTATCTCGAAAACTATTAATCGTAGGTACGTGGTATCCCGAACTTTTATGTAGCAAATGTTGTCCTCTACCTGAATAAATTTTTTAATCTATACCTTACAGATCATATAAGAACAAGGGAAGGAAATTAAAAGATTTGGCGGAAACGAAGCTAACGGTATTATACAGCGCACGGCTTTCAGACGCTGTTAGGAGATATCGGTTTTTCGGATGCTTGATGTCATCACAATGAGATAAAGCGTTGTTTTGAAAAACAAGCACGAATAGCCAGGGAGCTGACGTCACGGCGTTGGGAGTCATAACGGACGCTACCGCGTGGGCACAGTTAGGGATTATAGAAATTTTTATATTTTAATTTGTTTGGCTGCTAAAAATTCTTAAAATTTAAACAAATAGATAAATGTTTAGTTACTACGGGGCGAGCTAGGAAGCTGAAATTTTAAAGTTATTTAGAGCTTAGTGCAAAAGAAAAAATAAACATTTGAAAATCTCGATGAATATGTTGCTGCGACCGTTTAACATTTTAAAAATTTAAATAATTAGATTAATGTCATTTCACTTCTAGATGTGCTACAACTTTAAAATTTGGAATAAATGTGTGGCTTTAGTACTCCACTGTGGACAAAGTATAATGTACTTAAAATTGCAAATTTTAGGGATTGTTTTACTCTATTATTTTTCCATAAGGAAACAACGAAAATCGTTGCAGAGGTGAAATATTTTGAATTAAAAAAATATTTCCAATGATGAAATATCTCTGAAAAATTAATGTTTTTTCAAGGTGAAATGAAATGCTTGCAGAATGCAAGCACCGACTACTTGTATGTCTATATGTATGTGTGTGTGTGTGTGTGTGTGTGTGTGTGTATGTGTGTATATATATATTAACTAAAGGAAAAGAATAGGTAGTGATGAGGGTGGCAACAAGGTGTTGAGGGAAGCCCAGTGGACACTTACCAAGTTGAGGACCAAGCTGGCAGACTGCTGGGGGCGTCGAAGAGACACGTGAAACAAACGAACACAAAAAGACAAAAAAACACGCAAGCTTATCGGGCCTATGCCCTTCTTCAGCGAAAGAGTATCTGCAAGTGTGTGTGTGTATATATATAAGTATATATATATATATAAGTATATATATAAGCCTTTGCATATTTTCTCGATATCTTTGTTCAATGTGTAGGTCTATATGTTGCCACTTTGATACAAAAGTATCAAATATGGCACTTTTTAATTGCAAACTTACATTTCGAAATGATACTTTGCTACGTTTTCTCATGCGCCTCGGATAATCGAGACTTTACTGTGTGTATGTGCGTGCGTGTGTGTGCGTGCGTGCGTGCGCGAGCGTGCGAGAGTGTGTGTGTTGTATTGAAGATTCGAGGGAGAATTCTTCGTGAGAAGCGAAATTGAAGAAAAAGATTGAATGGTTGGTCTCGGAAAGGGCAAACTGCAGTATGTAAAAATGACGAAGGTGGGGAGCAGTGCTGCAAGGCGGAAGCTTTTGATCTCGCCGGTTTATATATGAAAAAATTGTTCGTTTTTTTCAATTCCTTGCACGGAAGCTTTCCATCTCTCTATCGCGGCGGGCGTGACGTTTCGTGCGTGACGCGACCTTTTCCCCGTGACCTCTTGGAGTATGCGCGGCCTCCGGGCGCCTGATGCTGACATTAGGCTAACGCGGAATGTCGTAGCGCAGTCTGCTCGTTTCTCCCTTCCCTCTTTCTCATCAATATGGTGACTGAATTAATACTCAGACGAGAGGGAGAGAGAATGAGGAAGGTTAGAGAGAGAGAATGGGGACCTTAATGACGCGAAAATTTTAGAATATCGGATAAAAAGAGGCGGAACCTGCTTTTGCGAAGTAATTATGGACCGGTCAGCGAACAACAGAGTGAGTTTAATGAGGCACGCTATTATTTTCAGTAATGTAATATTTGTTTAACGTAAATACGCCAAAATGCCAATTTACTTCGACGTCAGTGGATAACAAAAACGGTGGTGTGTTCTTTGAAGCTAACGATTACCAAATGACTGATGATAAAGCGAACATTTAAAAATCGATGAGGGATTTCATCGCAGCTGTGAAATTCGTTATCGCTCCATTACATGCGTGTGTTATGTGTCCGTTCGTCTGTGTGCGTACTTATCTGTGAGTTGATTTTTAAATTCGATGCGGAAACTGCATTGCCCTTAGGAAATTCATAAAATAAAATTAGCTTTTCGCAATGAAAAAATCGATTCATGTGCTGATAAAAGTTGTCACTTTACTCTGTACGGAATCGTTTTCATAGAAAATCGGTAAATAATATTTTAAAACGATTCTCTTTTAATAAGTTGCATTGCTCAAATTATTAGTGTAAACACCAGCTTTCTCGTTGAATCCAATCAAGGAAACCCTATTGCAGGCGGTCATTATTCATAGTTTTGAGTGTAAACATTCGTGTTATTTCGAATTTTGCACAAGTTTTCGGCATATTAAATGATATTTTCATTCTCCCTTATCGATAAAAATTAGCTCAATTTGTTTAGATCACGTTTATGTTTTAGTATTGTATTTGAATTCTAAATAACTTTAAAATTAAACTTTAAACACGAATTTTGTCTAACGGTTCTATGTATGCCTTTTGTCAATCCAAAAGCTAATTTTTCACAAAAGCAGATTTTAAATTCAATGAGCTTTTTATTTTTATGAAATAAAAACGAGACTTATTGTCTTTATTAAACCACGATCCATAAATTACCCAGCTAATTGGTCAATCATTAGGACAAAGTCTATTTTTCCATTGTGGGTCTCCTCAAACAACTATAATGCAAACTTGACCTAGAACCGTTGTATCAACACGGTCCTGATGCGTCATCGAATTCGAGGCGCTTACTTTAAAAGGTGCCGAAATGATTCCCTTGTAATTATACATGGGGAAGTTGACGCACCTGCAATGAAACCCAAACTCTCTGTCTGAAATTTGTATGTCATAAGACTAAAGAGAATTTGAAATGACTTTCCCAGAACCGTCACTGAGATACAGAATGAAATTACTGCTGTGGTTGACGACCAACCTGACACGGACAGAGCGAGTGAATAACGTTGAAATATTTTAGACTCGTAATAGTTTCTGTTAATAATCTTCTGGAAATTCGTCGCCCGCCTTGCTCGTGAGCCAAAAATAAATAGGGAAATCACACATTAAAAGGTCGATTTTACGTCTACGTAGATACTCAAGTAGCTAATACACGATATCAATTTACCTCTTTGCGGCGTTACTCTGTGAATTATTTCCATTATCAGAATTAATTGCACGCACTTGGTAGTTTCCCACTTTTTCATTTGATAATAGAGACCTTGCTTTTGACGTTTATGTCAGGATCTGAGGATAACGTATCGCGTCAAAACCGTGGTCGCTAGTATCAAATATAATAGTGGAAAATTACCGAGCGTTTAAAAGTATTTCTCATAGCTAATGTACGATATTTCACGGTGCTTGTTTGCTTGTTAATTCTTCGGTGGTCACGTAATTAAACTATTGATTATTAACTCACGAAGTAAAGAAATACCAATTTTATTTTTAATAGATTTATTTATTTTTTAGATAATAAATAGTTTCTCTCTCCTCTCTCATCTCTCTCTCTCTCTCCCTCCCTCCCTCTCCCTCCCTCCCTCTCTCTCCCTCTCACCTCTCCCATGCACATCTAGCGGGATGATATCCCTAATAGGTTTCAAGATTCAAGGACAAATCCACAAGTAATAAAACGACGATCTTTACATTTTTCTCGTTCTTTTTGTTTTAAATTTATTTTCCCGTGGCGGCCGAAATAACTGCTGAGCTCATACAAGAACGGTCTCGGCTCATAAAATATTGGCCATGCTCTCGGGACAAGGGGCTGATGGCAGCGGCGACGGCGACGCAACGGGCAGAAGGGGAGGATGGAAGGAGGGAGGAGGAAGGAGAAAGGGTGGGGAGATTATGGGAGAGGCCCTTTGGGAAGTGGTATTTAATTGATGGGTGCTACAGGACCTTGTGCCTTTAAGGTCACGAGGCACTTAGCCTGTCACTCACTCGTGGTCTCCATCCGGGTACGGGGACGGACAGACAAGGAGAGAAAGAGTGGGAAGTGGAAAGGGGACGAAGCATGGGAGATGAGAGGGCAGATGATGAAGGAAGCGGAGATGGGGTATAAAAAAAGAAAAGGAAGGGAAAAGGAAATGGGTGTGATTAAGAGAAGAATTTTAAAAAGTTTTTTTTGCACTTGAAAAACGTTCGTGTTATTTTAGTTTCTAGCCCATCTCCCGAACCTTGTTCGTTCCACATTTTTGTACGGAATCTTCTCTTCTTGAAGTCTTGAGAGGGATATGCCTCGAAAAATTAATTTTCGTTTATTGGAGTTTCCCGTGTAGTTCGCAGTTTATCCGTCAGGGACACTGTTCGTCGAAAAATCCTAGAGTTTGAAATGATATTGACCCGATTATCTTCAAGAGAATGTAGAAATAAGATCTTTTTTATTGGATTTCACGCGAAAATTCATAATTTAATTTTAAGCCTCAAAAATATCATTTTCTTCTTTAAAAAAAAATCGTACATAACGTACCTCCGCTTCTTGTTCAGTGAACTCAATTCTATTACTATATTATTACTGGTGAAGCGTAAAAATGGTTTGTGAGAAAAAGAGTTTTGGGGAAGGGGAGGAGAAGAAAAAAGAAGAATTGAGTAAATGGACTAAGATGGAATTGATGAACTAGTTTATAGAAGTAGAGAATGACAAGAGGAAGAGAAGGAAACTAGTTGAAGAGGTATAGAGGGCAAGAGAAAAATACAGGAAGAGAGAAAGGGAAAAATAAAGAGGGTGACGTATGGAGTAGAAAGAGGAAAGGCAAATAATAGATGGAGATAAAGTAATAGAACGATAGAGATGGAAAAAGAGATAACTGGAGAAAAATACCAAGAACGAGCCTTTGGAGGAATTTGACTCGGATGGCTGAAGACAACCACCTTTATTAAGAAGATAATTTTACTTCGTAAAGTTCCCTCTCATATTAAAAACCTCCAAAAAAGAAGGAAAGCGAGTGAGAAGTGATGGAGAGAAAAACGGGATAAGGCGAAGGTAATCGTGGAGCTGAAGAGGAAGGACATTTTAGGAGATGAGAGAGAGAGAGAGAGAAAGAGGCAGGGGGAGAATAGGAAGGTTTAAGAGTTTTTAAGAAGAAGGGAGGGAAAGAGAGCGAAGGAGAGAAGTGGAAAGGACGCGAATAATTTGAGAGCGGACGAGAGACGGAGTGGAGGGATGAGTGGGGTGTGAAATTTTGGGAGAAATAGAGGGAGAAAATGAGCGAGTGGGAAAGAGTAGGGCAGAGAGAGGATGATGCGATGGGCTAAGATGGATCTAATGGAAAAAAGAGAATGGAAAAGAACGAGCGGAGGAGAGGAAAAGAGAAAAAATGGAGAGAGAGATGGAGTGATTGTGAGAAAAATAAGAGAAATTGAAAATGTTTCTCCAATTACTATTAAAAGATTGAAAAAACCAGATGCGCATTTTGGCTACAGAGCAGCCGTCATCAATCAGTGACAATTCGCCGAGGGTAGATTCTATAGAAGTACCATAGGTGAAATCACCACTGATGGCGGTTGCTCTGTAGTCGAAATGCACGTCTGGTCTTTCCAACATTTATATGACGGAATAATTTTTAAAGGAGAAAAGGTTCTGAACCCGGCACTTCCACTTGCCTGGCGGATATTCTACCACTGAGCTATTTTTTTTTGTTTCAAAATTATTTCCAACTTTACAGCTAATGCCTGTCTGCTTAGGATCCTATGATCGTTTCCACCAATTTCTAGCTTGGCAATCTCACCATTTGAGAGGGAGGGATTTTCTTCGACGTTTCTCTTGGAGGACGTTGGTTGGGACTGGTTGATTTTAACTTGGCTAGCCCAGACCCAATTAAGAAAAACACCCGCATTCAGAAACGAGGGATCTAATCTGCTACTAGAGTTGAGTGATAGAATATCCCGGGTTCGATTCCCGGTCATAGCAGAATTTTTTCTCGTTTCAAAATGATTCCCAACTTTACAGCTAATGCCTGTCTGCTTAGGATTTTATAATCATTTCATTCCATCAACTTCCTTTTTACGACTGTTTGAAAGAGTTTTTAAAATTTGATTTCAGCCTTAAGATGAACTCGATAGATCTTTCTTGACGAAGAGAAATGGAAAGACATGTAGAGATGGGAAGTGTAGGAAAGTAGAGATGGAGAGAGGGAAAATATATTAATACAGGAAGATAGAGAGAGACGGATAGGAGAGAGAAAAGGAGATAGACATTGATATAGCAGAAAAAGAGTGAGAAGGAAAATAGAGAGAGAAGGCAGATAGAGAGTGATATGGAGAGAGGTAGAAAGAGATATGGAAAGAGAGAAAGAGAAACTGAGGGGGAAAATATGTTGGTGTCATATTGGCCGTGAATAAGAGCTATTTGTGTCGGGACTATTCGATCATTCCCTTCGTTGTAGACTCCTCTCCTTCTTTTAACACCCAGTGGTTTTATTCATCGAGCGGATGTCGAGAGATAGAGACAAAAGGTTAACTATCACGAATATTTTCCCGACTAACCATTCTAGTGTATTTTTGCGAAAAAACAGAGCGGGCCGCTATTTATCCGATTTTGTTTCTTTGTTTTCTAAAAGGTCATACTTCAACTTTTTTGTCTTTTTTGCGTTAGAGCGAATTAGTCCGTTCCTCTCTCCGCATTTTTGAAAACTTCTATGTCGCTCTCTGTTTCTTCGATTTCTGGAATGCCGATTCCCGCAGCTGTTGCAGCATTGACGGTTGACATGAATATTCAGTCGTCTCTGACGAATCTTTGTGCGCGCGCCTGCACGCTTAATCGCAGAATCCATGAGTGATTTTACCTTCCAGATTCGCCATTTCCAGCAGCCTTTTACGTAAATAAAATCCGTATAGCCGGGAAATAAAGCTTCGGTTTATAACCAGTGAGCTCCATTTTCGCCACCATATGCGTGTCATAATATACACTTACTGTGTTGTATAACGTGTCTGAATAGATTTAGAATATTAAAAAATGTTCAATGTACATAATAGATAACTGCTGTCTAAATATAACTTGCATTCTGCAAGAATTTCAGATCACTTTTTAGATTATGAAATCTTATGCAAAATTAGGATTGAGAACCTTCTCAATGAAAAATTACCTTTAGAACGAATAGTCATCGTATGCGTGCGCGTTCTCCGTAACTATCTACTATCTCAACGGCGTGATGACGTCACCAAGCATCCGGAAAATCGTAATTTGCTTTCCCTAGCCCTTATATAATCTGTAAGGTACCAATTAAAACTTTATTTTAGAGTTAGAGAACAACATTTGCTACAAAAAAGTCGTCCGCGACAGCGCGTATCTACGACGTTTCCGGGATAAAAATTGTTGAAATGTAATAATATTATAATAATGTATTAAATTTTAATGAAGAAAAGGGGTAAAAACAACACCTAAAATGTAACAATTTGGAAATTTTTTATTTTTCTGTTCGGTTTTGACCAAAAAGCTATATTCGTACCAAATTTCAAGTCTCTATCTCATCTTGAAGTGCCTAAACATTAGTATTGTCCTATATGACACATCATAAGTAAGAAGTAGCTATATAGTTTAAATAAGACTTGGAACTATGGAAGAAGTTGTAGCCAAGTTTTACTATCGCATCTATAAGAGTACCGAAGTAATCGTATCGTGCTCCATAGATATACACGCAGTACTTGCTCTGATTAACTTCACATCGAGTTATTCGGAGTGGAGGCTTGATTAAAAATAAAAATGTTTTGAAAAACTTGACCTCTGGTAAAAAAATCTTCTTCGTATCTGCCTTCACAAAAGCCGCAAGGGAAATCAAGGATTGAATTTATAATCAAAAGTATTCTTAACCTGGAGGGAGTTTGTGCATGAAATTATTTATAACGTTATCCTCTTCTATGCAAGCAGTTATTTTTTTAGTTTTTTCTCGAATCGAAAATGACCCGCGTACTCCAACATCTTCTTATTTGATAAAATGAACGTTTGTCGTTATTTCCTACCCTTTTTTTAACATGTGCAAAAATATTATTTTTGCAAAGCCTACACAACGCGTATGACTTGTTTCCTGTTTATCTGTGCAGATTATCACTCCGGTTAACTCAAAACAATTAAAATTATATAACTGCAGATGGTAGAACTGTTTAGTCGGAAACGAACTGACAGACAGTGCGTTAATTTTTTTTATAAACGTACGGTTTTCTTGCGTATGAAACTTTTAATTGTTAGGTATAAAGCATGTAGTTCTGGAAATAACTAATCCGCAAACTTTCCTTTTAATACAATTTTAATCTATTGCAAGTAGGGGTGTACACAGGTTTCCTGTGGTACAGAAGTGCTTTTCGTCAAATTCGCCTTAGAATAATCGTATACTAATGTATTTTCTTTTAAATCAGAAAATTATTTTTACTTGTATTGTGATAGCCCTGCTTTTTTTATCCGTTCTACACATAGTCATCTAGTTTTCTCATTCTTTACTCGCCCTACAAACGAAATTTCTTTGAAATCTGTTCAGCCAGTACCTTTTAAATTCATAGTTACAGAAAAATTCTAACCTTGATATTGTGGTGGCCCTGTTTAATCGACCTGGTTGATATATTTTGATTATCTATTATATATATACTCTTCTTACAGAGGAGGAACATATATCATTACATATAGACGTTCCTTACAGAGGAGTAACATATATATATATATATATATATATATATATATATATATATATATATATATATATATAACAACTTACGGAAAAGGAAAGGTAAAATGAATATACGGATGTCAACAAGGTGTTGGGATGAGGAAACCCAGTGAGCACTCACCAATCAGAGAACTCTCTCTCTGTAGCTGAAGAAGGAGTAGTTCCGAAAGCTTTACGTTTGTGATGTTTCTGTGTTTTTGTGTTATTTTACGTGTGTCGCTTCGACATCCCCGGGGCCTCGCCAACCTGAAGTCGTCTGATTGGTGAGTGCTCACTGGGTTTCCTCATCCCAACACCTTGTTGACATCCATATATATATATATATATATATATATATATATATATATATATATATATATATACATACATATATATAAGAGGATACTAATGTTTAGGTACTTCCAGATAAGCGTTAGATTCGAAATTTTTTTTATCAGTAGGATTATGTGCAAAACCTACAAGAAAAATCTGATGTGGCCACCACATGACTTTCTCTATATCTGTAATATTTCTAAAAATTCCAAATAGGCTACATAATAATAAATATTTTAAGAAACTGCGAGAAAATTTTAGACAACTAAGAACAGAAATAAACTCAAACCATAGCCTTCTGATATTGGATACTAGTAGAAGGTGCTTGCATACTGCAAGCATTTAATCTCACCTTGAAAAAACATAAATTTTTCAGAGAGATATTTCATCATGGGAAATATTTCTTTAATTCAAAAGATTTCTCCTCGGGACCCATTTTCGTTTTTTCCTTATGGAACAATAATGGAGTAAAACAATAGCTAATTTTTGCTATTTTAGGAATATTATACTTTTTTCATATTGGGTTAATATTGCCACACATTTCTGCCAAATTTTAAATTTGTAGCACATTTAGAAGTGAAATAACATTTATCTAATTGTTAAAATTTAAATAATTTTTAACGGCCGCAATAACAATTTCATGGATAAATTGAAATGTTTATTCGTTTATATAGTCTAAACTCTAAATAATTTAAAATTTTCAGTTCTCTAACTCGTCCCGTAGTATCTAAACATTTTCCTATTTGTTTAAATTTTAAGAATTTTTAACTGCCAAACAAATAAAAATATTAAAATTTCTATAATCACTATATCGTTTTTTTAAATATCCTACCTCTAAAAAAAAATTGAGCTCCGTATCACATTCAAAAATACGTAAACCTTGAAAATTTGTTTAAACAATTGCGAATTTTTAGCGGCCGTGTTGTTGCAGTTTTTCAAGATTTTCGTTTTTTCTAGTCGGTTTTGCACAAAATCCTACCTAAGAAAAAAATTTCGAATCTCAAGCTCATCTGGAAGTGCATTAGTGCACCATAATGGAAAAATTATAATATTCTTAAAATTTCAAATTTTAGGTATTGTTTTAATCAAATCTTTTTCCATAAGGAAATATGTCATTTTGGTCATTAATATATGTGCATATTCTATATATCAAATTTAGTTTAAATCGGTTCATTCATGAAGATGTTAGTGGACACACACACACCCTCTAACTTACTCAAGTATTTCGGCTGTAAAGATCTTCATCAAAGAGCTTCAAGCCATAAACTTAAGGGAATCTTTACTGCCTTTCATGGAAGCGATAGATAGTTTCGCGAAGTTGTACCAAGTACTCGTCATTTTAAGCTGCAGCAGTTCCAAATCTTATAAATTTCCATCGTTAATTTTTTTAAATATAAAACGTTGAAGATATATTTGTTTCATAATATATTCAACAATGAAACTATATTTTCATTTTTACAGTTAACCTTTTTTTCTTTCTTTCAAACCTTTGAACCGATTTCATGTCGCATTAGGGCCCGTTTTAACTCAAACTTTACCATAAATTGAATCATCAAACCCCCATAAAGTATACGCGATGAAACTATTAAGCTCTATTCTCCTAGATACTTTTAACCCCATACTTATCTTCGATAGCCTTTCCCGCGTTGAAATATAGATGACATTTTTTTATCGCCCCAAGTACCTGCGCGCCCGAACCCGAATAACCGCGAAATATCACTCCCGAGCTAAAATTTCTTTTTTCTAGATTCATCGAGATAAATTTTCGACGACAAGTTTTACGACGCCGCAATCTCTTGGCCAACTTTTTTTATCCCTCCGCTTATTTTATATACATCCAGCCCGTTATCAAATGTAAAACCAACGAAATTACCCTCTCTCTCTCCTTTTTTATCCCAAGAGAAGGAAAGGTCCCTCTGTAATTGGGAGCGGACATTTTTTACGACTTTTCTCATGTAGTTTTTGTTCCGACAGGGTGTGTGTGTGAGAGAGAGACAGAGAGAGAGAGATAGGTGCCACGTGACAGAGGGACAGGCAAAACCCGTGTCGCTGGGCGAATTCCGTCGCCGCGGGAATTTCGCTCCTACACGAACGTTTTTCTTTTTTGCATAGCGAAAAGCGGCTCGCCGTCACGGAACAGGAACAGTCCATGGCGGGGTGAGGGAGAGGGTGAGAGGGGTCGAAATCTCGTCGCACTTTTGGATGTAAATAAACTCTCCCAGGTGGCGCTGGAGTGCGCCCCCTCCCTCTCCCTTCTTCGTTCCTTTTTAATTATTATTTTTTTATATTCGGGCATCTCATTCCCCTCACATTCTCTCGCCCTCTCCGGAACCCTTTCTCTCTCGTTTCATTCTCGCGTCGTATTTTCGTCCCCAAAAGCTCGTAGCACTCTCGCGCGTCCTGTCAGGAAAACCGTGATACCGCTTGGGCGATAAATAGTTATCGGACAGTCCGCGATTGTATGCAAAAAAAATTGATATGTTCATGATTTTCATTAACTCGACTCTGCATGTAAATTCCTTTGTCCAAAGAGTTCGCTTCGAGTCACTCCTTCAATGGCAAATAATGGCGTTTCGCGTATAAGAAAATTGTCCCACATTGTATTTTTTATTTCTACAGGGAGAGTGATATATCGAAGTCATGGAAGCGTTTCCGCGAAATGTTCGTTAAATTTAAATTTGAAATATTCTTGGTATTTTAATTATCAAGGGACTTTTTTGTTCCGCAGCTTTTCCTTTAAATTTGCGCCCTGAAAAAACATACTGATGAAACGTCAAGGAAATTAATTAAAAACGTCTGTTACTGTGAGAAAGGCATGTTCTGTTGCGTTATTTATTTTTACGCTGTTATTCTAATCATTATTACGCGTCTTATATTTTCGGAAGGAAAAACTATCTATTTATCAATTTACGTATACAATGATTCAGCCGCAGTATACCGGTTCTTTTTTATTTATCTATGGAATTTGGAGGAGTTGTATTTTCCTATTTAGTATCGAGCCAGCATGCAGCACGGATTCCTAGTTAAAGTCTCGAATTCCACGGAGAGACAAAAAAGAGAATTGGGTAGAGAAGTGTCTCTCAACCTGAGGTCCGCCCGTTATTTCTCGGGGGTCCGCGAGTTGGATAGAACAGTTTATTTTTATCTATAACTTGTTTGATCTCGCGCACAGCTCTGATTAATATTTCAAAGTGAAAAAAAATGAGACAAGGAATGAATAATGTATGAACTTTTCACGGGGAGGGGTTGCGCAGAAATTGTGGGACTTCGCAGGGGGCCCGCGGCTCCAAAAAGGTTGAGAAACACTGGGGTAGAGGGCACAAAATTCCAGAGTAGGAAAAAAACAAAGGGAGACAGGTAGGGAACGTTCACCTGCTGCCGCAAAAGCTTTCAGTCCCCCTCCTCAACTCCTTTCCTCTCTCCCTCCCTCCCCCTTCCATTCACCCCGTCATTTCGTCCTTCTCACCCCAACGACTCCTTCGCTTGTCGGAACCGCCCACCCGATTCACACTCATTCTCCTTTCGGAATAAAAAAAACCTGCTCTTCCATTCATAAGCCTTTTATTTCGACATCAATCGATAGCCCCTATCTCTTTTTTGTTCACTCTCCCCTCCCCCTTTCCTCCTCCCTCTCCCCATGACTCTATATTCGACTATTCCGCTCCTTCACCTTCTCTAAAGGCTGTGTCCATTCATGCGATCGATACCTACACGCGATTTGCACCTTTTTGCTTTTATTTCTAGGGCTTAGGTTTTGCAATCCTTTTTCTTCTGTAAACCCTAAGGATGGGAAAAGTTTTCGCCTTAAAAAAATAGGACCTTTCCCCGGATTTCGTTGACATTCGTTAAAGTTTTTTTAAACGATGTTGCAGTTTTTTCATCGGTACTCTCTTTTTTATTTTTCCCATGCATGAAGTAGAGAAAGTACTTATTTGTTTCCACGAAAAAAATCGAATACGAGATTTCAAAGGAAATACTATATGTTTTAAGGTCTCCTGAACACGTTTTGACTATTTTATCGATGATGTTTGTGGGTATGTCTGTGTGTGTCTGTGACGGGAATTTTGTGGGCGCTCTAACTAAAAAACTAACATTCCGATCAGCATGAAATTTCATATTTAGCATTTGTATTAGAAAGTCAAGAACTGATTAGATTTTAGTTAAAATCGGTATACCGAAAGTGGATGTTTATTCTTGTAATTTTTCCGTTTGTGTCAAATATGTCCTGTAATTCTTCATTAACGTAATCCTATTTAATAACCTAAGTTATAGATAATGTACAACTACAAATATTGTATTTAATAATTTTTTGTAACAGCTGGTCAAGGAGATATTTCAGTTCAATATTGACAGCGATTCCAGCGCCGCCAACTCCTAAATTACCAACTACATATGGAGAAAGTCATGTGCTGGCCACATCAGATTTTTTTATTCTCTCTTTTGAGGTTCACCTTAGAATTAGCTAGAGCAAATTAATTACTTGTGGTGACGTTTTATTTTTTAATATCCAACAATTTTTTTGTTACTTTATATACAATAAGATATGTACATAGAAATTATAAATCCAAAATAGGCTCACTATGTTTATTTTTTCAGTTAAATCCTAACATTCCCGTCATGATTTTGATAGCCATGTGTATAGGTTGTGTCATTGTAATTTCCTATAGTATATATTATGTGTCATTATAATCAGGCTGATGGATACATATATTTAAATATCAGTGATCTAATCCTATCGGCTGGTGATACATGTGCGTTTAATGTATTTCGCTTCATTATATAAAAGTATTTATGAAATACTTATATCTAATTCTAAACGGAATACAATAAATGAACATTCCCTCATTAAACAAAGAACCGAATGATAACCTACTTATGCATAACCTTCTGGAATTTTCCCGTTACTGATTTCAATTCGTGTAACAATTGAAGCGCATTTTTATTAATTTCGAGGTTACGTGTAGGGCCCGATGGTAATGTCGCCGTCTTATTCCTTTTTTAAACAAAACAGCGTCGTTCGTAATGTCATTCCTCCCTCATTTCCCGCATTATCGAAGTTGTCAACCTGCTCTTTATTACCTCTCTGAAAAGGAATTATCTCGACGCTTCACGCCGGACGACCGTTAAAAAAGAAAATAAAAAGGAACTTAAGCGATGCGTTTCGGCCTCGCTCATTCCTCTCCGCGGCATCAAATGGGAGAGAGTGAGAGATATGCGCAGAGATTGCGAGGGATCCAACCATGCGGTGGGCGGCTTTTATTTCGCGAAACAAAAGAGCATCCGAGGGCGTATACTGTATACGAGCAATAGCCTTTCCTCCCGCCACGAGGGTATTTTTGCGCAACCGGTTTAATTCGCGAAAAACCGCTCGTTTTTCGGCCTTGTTTTACGCTTACATTTATTTCTCCGTCCCCTCTCTCTCTCTTTCACAACCTCCCCATCTCTCCGTTGGGATTAATAAATGTAGCCGCATCTCCGCTAAACATTGTTCGGCAAGTCCTCCGTCCGACCTCACCCTCCTTACTTTCCCCACCTCTCCCTCCTCCCCTCTCCTTCCTTCCCCCTCTCTCTCTTTCCCCCTCTCACTCCTCCCCCCTTCTCCTTCCTTCCCCCATCCCTCCCCCCACCTCTCCCTCCTTCTCCCTCTCCCTCCTTTCCCCTCTTCTTCCTCTCCATCCTTCCCCCTCTCCATCCTTCCTCTCCCTCCTCCCTTTCCCTCCTTCTCCCTCCTTCCTCTCCCTCCTTTTCCCTCTCCCTCCTTCTCCCTCCTCCCTCTCTCTCCCTCCTTCCCCATCTTCATCCTACCCCTTTCCCAATCTCTCCCTCCTTTCTTCTTCCCCCTTTCACTCCTTCCTCTCTCACTCCTTCCCCCTTTCCCTCCTTCATCCTTCTACCTCATTTCCCCACTTCACCCTATTTCACCCTCTCCCTCCTTTCTTCTTCCCCCTTTCACTCCTTCCTCTCTCTCTCTCCTTCCCCTCCTTCATCCTTCTTCCTCATTTTCCCACTTTACCCTATTTCACCCTCTCCCTCCTTTCCACACTTTCTCTATTTCACTCTCACCCTCCTTTCCCCAATTTCCTTTATTTCACCCTCTCCCTCCTTTCCCCACTTCTCTCTATTTTACCCTCTCCCTCCTTTACCCACTTCTCTCTATTTTACCCTCTCCCTCCTTTACCCACTTCTCTCTATTTCACTCTCTCCCTCCTTCCCATCCTACTCTCTCCTTCCCCCACGTCTCCCTCCTCTCACTCTCCGCTTCTCCCCCCGTCGTTCCTACGGTGACGAATGTGAGAAGCGGCGGGACCAAAAAAAAAACCATCTGGTTCCCTTCGCGTGTTCGCGTGATCCGAAAGGTATATATATGCGTGCTTCTCCTTGCCCTTGCGTGATCGCTTCGGTAAAGACGGGGAGGAGAGTTGGAGGAGGTTTGTAGAGAACTCTGCGGGACAATCTGCCGGAGGCAGGCGACCTCGCACGGGATGGCGGGAAGGGGAAGGAATGGGAATGGGAGAAGAAAGGGCAGGAATAAGAAGCGGGAGGGATGGGAGGAGGTGGAATGAGAGAGGGGGAGATAGAGGGGGGCGTTTCGGAGAAGGTTGCTGACTGGCCGATTGCCTGCGTGCATTCGTGAAGGGATAGGGGGCGATAGTGGGCGATGAATAGATTAAATGCCTCCTTTTACACGACCATCTCGTTAAAGGTATTAGAAATGAAGGTCGAGGAGTTAATTTTTTTTTAGGCTGAGGGCATCGCTTCCCTTTGATTCATTCCTTGGAGGTTTGAGGCGTCGTGGGATTGGTCGACGGATGGGCGGTAAGAGTCTTTCTTCGCGATGGAACGAAATTTAGTCCCAGTTAACCGCGTGTGTCTCGTCCTCTTGAAGGAATACGAGCTATGTGGTTCACATACCGTCATCCAATTTCTCCCTTTTGTGGTGTATTTTGGGTGCACCCCAACGTGTTTGCTGAAATTGACGAAATTTGTTTGAATCTGAAGTAAAACGATTTTTCCGACAGGTAAAAAATGTAGACACTGTCACATTTGTCATACGAGGTCCAGAAAGCTAGGAAATGCACGAACAGTCACGACATGATGGAGTATGTGTCCACAAACTGTGGTCCGCTTTTGGACTATCTGGCCCTCCTTAGCCTTATAGTTACATATACATATATACATAATAAAAACCTGTACACAGGCATTAAATAAGTTTCCTTAAGTGTGTATTTTTTTCTGAGATGCTAATTACGGTGCTTTAAAAGGCATTATAACGGCCGACTTAACTCACGATATTCCTGTTGTAACTACGAAACTGTTTGAATAAATATTGCATCCTTTAAAACGATTGGCCCTATGCGAACTTCATATTGCTGACATTGTAAACGCAGAACTCTCAGTCTTCTTGTGCTATCCAACTCCACAAAATGTTATTTATGCTTTAAGAAAATTAAATTTCCGAATCAACTGTCTGCCTTCTTAAATTCTGATGTCATTGCGTAGATTTAGATGCGAATCTGTTAAATGGTTCATAGAAGTATGGAAAGAAATGGTCTTTCGGCATTTAACCAACATAACTAATGACTATGAAATTTTTGTATCATCCTCAAAGATTTTCCAAGTGGATTTCATCTGAATTATTGTTTCATATTTACGAAGTCACCAAGAGAACTGCACTAGCTGCGTGTGCTGTGCTGCTCAGAAATGCACGACTTTGACCTCTTATCACAAAAAAGGTTTCGTTGCTTTGAATTTTTTTGGTGACCTTTATTTCTGGTCGCTTTGATCAAGGTATTCATTCATTCTCCTTCTCGCCTTGAAGAATAATCACCCTGAATGAGCTCGTTTCTCTCCGGGGCAATAACTTTTATCCTACTGCAATTTTTCACGAAACTGTTTATCACACGCTTGAACGAATACGTAAGCATTATCTCAATCAATGTTTTGAAATCTTGCATCGAATGTTTTTATAAAGCAGCAGTCAGTGAGAAATACTCTGGCAGAAACATTTCGAAGGAATTTGGAAAAGGGTTTCGAAAACATCAAAGCGACACGTGCCGTCGTAACAGAACAATTAATGGGCGACGAGCTAAAACTTCTTGTGAAGCTGCCCTTGCGCTTATAAAAATCCTTTAAGCAAAATAAATCCAAGCCGCTCTTCGCGTAGGAGATGCGGCGAAAATCTCCGGGATCTTGGCCCGTTCTCCTTAAGCTCAAGAAAATTTTGGCAGGACTTCGTCCTGTTTTCATTTTCTATATAATATAAAGCTCTGGTCCTTTCCGTCCGTGTTTGTTCGAGGGAGAGGTGTAGGAGAGAAAGGAAGGGTTTAGGGAGTTGGGATTTTGTTTGAGAAGGGCGTTTTATATCTTTTTTGTGTAGGGACGGTTGCGGTGTTAGAGAGAGAGCGAGAGGGAAAAAGAGAAGGATGGCCTGCGAACACGGAGGGCAAGCATTAAGGGTTGGTCTGGGGGAAAAAAGGAGGAAAAGGTAGAAAAGAGAAAGGGGTCTTTCGAATTATCCCCGTTGACCCCCTCGCGTGACAAAACAACGCTTCTCCTTCTTTTCCCTTCCCTTAACGACGTAGGAAGCCTCCCTGTGTTTGTGTGCGTACCTGTGTGGATTGTGTGTGTATGCGGGGATTAGGTGTTGGTGTGGGCGTTACAGGGTGTTCTTTTGTAGGGGAAGGAGGGTAAACGAATCACGCGAGTCGGTGACGCAGAGAGGTAGATTTGCTAAGATTACCTCGATCTATGGATTTATTTTTGTACGAAATCGGTCCCAGGATGCTTCCTTGTGGCGCTCGTTTACCCGCGGGATTAATTTTGCCTAAATGCCATCCATTATTTCCGGTTTTCGTGAGATTCGAAAAACACGTTGCTTTGTGGTTGATCGACGACATCAGTTAATTGGAATATTGTGAAAAAATTATTTAAATTACCTAATAATGTTTTGTTCGTCATATATATAATTGAATTCGACGAGATAAAAATACTTCAGCACTGTTTCGATCACCGAAATTTTTATTTACTCCACCCTGTTAATACTATAATTATTTCAAAGTAAAATAATAACCGATATGTAGCCTTGTTGAATTCAAAATATTCCATTGCCAGTGTTCTTATAGCTGGAGTAATTTCTTCCAAAGAAAAAGATACACTTCCGTAATAAAAGAAAATGCGAGATATTTACTTTCGTAAATTCTTGTTAATTAAGAGTCAAGTCTTGATTTTTCTAGCGCTCTCATCTATTTTTAAAATATTAACCGAAATACTATATGTTGGTGTATTCATATACACATTCTAATGGAAAATGACTCATCAATGTTGCTACAACGAATATAATTATTGTTGGGAATAAAACACAGTCATCCTTATCAGGATCCCCTCAGAGTCTCGCTGCAGTGGCTGAAAATGACATCCTACCTTGGAAGCCGATAAATTAGTATTTTCTTAACTCATTTGATCCGTATTATCCTGATAAGCTATTTTTGTCTTGAAACATTTAGCATAGATCTACTCAACGCTACGGCTCAATCTTTTGGCTCCATAATAAAATTATTTTTAACCGGGTACACATGACAAGGACGTACTATAGTGACACATATGAGCTAAAATGTCATTCAAAGTTTGTCTCGCTTCGTAAATACCTATTTTGGAAAGCCATCGCCAAACCCTTTTTAATCTATACCATTCAAACCGATAGCGAAACTCCTCACGCGCGTAGATATCGTGGCCGTTTCCTTCATTCCTCGTGAGCCAATGAAATCACGTTCGCAACTTTCGAATTATTTACGCGGGTATTGTTTGTTTTTTATTAAGTTTATTGCTACTATAAAAAAGATCCTTCTTCATCGTGACAGGAATCC
Source organism: Tanypteryx hageni (assembly GCA_028673005.1). Lineage (NCBI taxonomy): Eukaryota > Metazoa > Arthropoda > Insecta > Odonata > Petaluridae > Tanypteryx > Tanypteryx hageni. The sequence goes on along the minus strand of CM054113.1, from coordinate 154,662,681 downwards.
ACGTTCGCGCGTATCTCACCCCATCACCGCGTTCCAACCTCGGGATTTTATGCGTCTCGCATCATCGTCCTTGCGAGAACGCGAAAAGAATGAATAAAAAGTCGAAGTGAGAGAAAGAGAAGCGAAATTTTCTATCTTTATCGGGAGAAACCAAAAGAATGAATAGAATTTTTTCCACGCTCTCTCTCTTTTTAAGGAGTCTTGCGATAGATATATATATATATATATATATATATATATATATATATATATATATATATATATATATATATATATATAAAAGGAACGCTACGGAAGAGAGGAAAAAACATGTCCTTAAAAGAATTCCCATCGAGCGTCTCCTCTCGAAGAGAAAGGGTACAGTATATAGCAGATGCCATATCTCCATCCTCCCTATATATTGAGAGGACCTTCCATCTCCCCTGTTTTGCCAAGGACGAAAGATGGAGAAGAAGAAGAAGGGTCATGAAAACTTAACGACCTGTCTTATGACGTAAGCAAAAGGGTAGTCGATGGAAAAAGAAAGAGAGAGAGAGAAAGATAGCGAAGGAGCTGACGTAACTTGAGGAGAGGAAGGGTTAGGTAGAGTGGAGAGAGAGAGCGAGGAAGATCATCCAAGATCTTAACGCCTACGTACACACACGCACGTACACGCGCACACTCGCACACACACGCACGCACACACACTCTTGAGACGGCCTTATTGGAGAGTGTCAGTCCCTTTAGGTTCGGTCCACTATATCGAATGGGTGGGTCAGAATAGGAAATAGGAGGGAGTCGGAGTGAAAGGGAAATTTCGGAGGGAGATTGGAGGAAAAAACTTTCACCCTTTCAAGGGAAAAGAAGGTCGGAGTTGGGAGTTTTCATCCCGTCCGTTTAACGCCATATCGTGAAAAAAATCACTGAGAGTTTTCGAAAAAGTTAAACGAGAGGGACTTTCTTTTTTTAAGGTTTATTTTAGAGGCAAGGGATGTGAGGGGGTTTTGTCCTTGAAAATGTCCTTTCGTCCCCTTCCCCTTGCTCCTCTGTCTTTCTCTATACATATATATATATATATGGAATAGAAAACAAAAAGTAGTCGTCGATGGTAAGTCCTCGAGTGTGGCAGATGTAGTCTCTGGAGTGCCGCAGGGTAGTGTGATCGGACCTATGCTTTTCTTGCTTTATATAAACGACATCAGCTCAGTTGTGAAAAGTAATATCAGGCTTTTTGCGGATGACACCGTAGTCTATAGAGAAATTCGTGGTCCTAGCGACCATCGTCAGCTTCAGGATGATCTGGATGCGTTATCTGTTTGGTGCAAGGAATGGCAGCTAGAAATCAATCAGAAAAAGAGTAACGTTCTAAACTTTTGGAAATCTAGAAGCCCATCGTCCGTGTTTACCTACTCGATAGTGAGAGTGAGAGCATTCCTGTTTCGGAATCCGTGAAATACCTCGGGGTAACCTTGAATCGTGACCTGTCTTGGGACACCCACATAAGACGAGTGATAGGTGCGGCAAATAAGAAGTTGGCTTTTGTGCGTAGAATAGTCAGGAAAAGCACGGAAAAGGTGAGAGAATCCTGTTATTTATCCTTAGTTAGATCTCAAATGGAATACGCAGCAGCTGTTTGGGATCCATATAAGAGAGGACTCATAAAGGATTTACATAAAATACAGCGGCGAGCAGCTAGATTCGTGAAAAAGAATTACGATAAAAAACAGAGCGTTACGTTACTCATTGAAGAGTTGAGTTGGCCATCGTTGAAAGATCGTAGATTACAGGCGAGATTTAAACTTCTAGATAAATATAGGTCGGAGATATTCGTAAATGAAATGAAAGATATTATTCGACAACCAACGTATATCGGACGGAGGGATAATGAGGACAAGATTCGCGAAATAGATAGTAGAACGGAGAGGTATAAGGAGTCATTTTTCCCTAGGACAATACGTGACCACAATAGATAAGTGAATAATAATTAGTTAGGAACTTGGTGCGCGGCACCCCCTGCCATCCACCGTCAAGGTGACTTGCAGGGTAATATGTAGATGTATCCCTCGCCGCCTTGGGCTATTTGTCCGGAGGACGGGGTGGTGGGACAGTTAAAAATGTCCGAGAGCTACTAGCTCTCATCGGGCGTGTGTGCGTGTCTATCGGTGAGTGTGCGCGCGCGTGTTTGGAGCCGCTCCTTTTGCTCCGAGAGTGTGAATTACTGGGACGATTTCTTTTTTTTCCTCCTCTAATTTTCGTTCCTCTCTGTCTATCTTGTTTATTTATTTTTTTCAGAAAAGCTTGAATGGTTCCTTGGGCAGTTTTCGAACCGTGCCAGATGGGATTTTTTTCCTGAAGAAATTATTTTTTTCATCGGGATTTGGTTTCGCGCGGTTATTATTAGGTTGTAGCCGAGGGACATACCGACCTTTGTCTCGAGAGCGCGTGTGGAGCTACATCGAAAAAAATAAGTGAAAAGTCGCCTGAATTCCTCATCAAGTTGTTTATTTCGAGGTTTAACTTATTTGCAACAGGATGAAAAAAGAACAGGCAACTTTAAAAAGTTTAAGATTCAATTTGAATTTTTTTCCCTTTGAGGGATTGTGATATTTTCTAATGCCGATATCTAGAGAGAGTCACTGGAGAGCCGGGCTCTTGCCCGGGGCGCCATAACTAAGGGACGCTTTTCTGACCATCTATCTTTACCAGTGGTGTCCAACCTTTTCGAGCTCAGGTACTACTTAGTTTGCATATCTGGAGAAAGCTTTATAGACAAGAAATGCATCTTAATATACATAGTTTGTTTTTATTAATAACGTTTATAAAAATGGTTTACATCGAAATAAAGAGTGGCCGAAATTTATAGTTTTTCATTATTATTAAATTATGGGATCTCAAATGGGATATCCATAAGTCCAACTTATTTTTAAAAGCATTAATGGCACTCAGCATACTCGAGATAACTTTATATTTTTCCTTCTAATGTCGAATTTAACTCATTTAATTGTGTCGTTATATCTGTCAAACAAGCCAAATCATTCATCCATAATGTGTAAATTTCTTCTCTTGATTGTAAAAATGTTTTATTTCAGGTAATAAATCCAAAAATCGATGAAGCACTTTCCCTCGGCTTAGCCATCTGACTTCGGAATGAAATATAAGAACTCCGTATGGCGCGGTGTCCAATTCTTTAAGCAAGCTTTGAAAAGTCGATGCTGCAGTGCTCTTCCACGAAATGAATTTACTCTTTTAACAACAACATTTCACTATTTTTCCACATAAATGTTGTCGGTGTATCACAAAATGATAGTTTTTAAAATATAAGCGAAGGAAATTCTCCAAAGCCAGTCAAACTAATAAAACCCGGTTAAAAGGCCGAATAAAAACAGATGAACCCGGATAAAAACCCAATAGTTTTAAAGTTAGGAATATCGTCATCATTCTCGTATAGTGCAATAAAACCGATGTTTTTTTTCAACCATAGATGGAGCACCATCTGTTGCAATTGCTGCAAGTTTTTGTAATGGAATCATCTCATCATGTATTAATTTCTTGAATGCCTCGTATATGTCTATATCTCTTGTTTTTCCGCATAAAGTTAAGTTTGAAAGCATGGACTCTTTTGCTGAAAAATCGTCAAAAACCAATCTTATGAATACCAGAAGTTGAGCGTGATCTGTGAAATCGATTGATTCATCAAACTGCAGTGGAAAATAAGTAAATTTTTCCATATGTTTAACTGAGAAACAATATCTTATGACAAATCCTCAATCGCTTTGACTTTCGGGGGCAAATTCCACGTTGCCACCCCCTCCCACCCCGTCTGCTACCTTTAACGTTTTTTCCCATATCACAGCATCGGAGACTTTGTACAGTCGCGCATACAACGTGAGTAAATAATATTTTGTATTGACCAACTGAATTGTAAAATTAGCTCTGCCGGCGCCTGAAAAAAAGCTTCGCGGGCTACCAGGCTACATTGCTCCCATTTAGATTAATGTTGGCTGGCAATATAGTATATAACCCAAGAGGCAGAATCTCAATGGCATTCTTTCAGTCTTTCGCAGTCACTGTTTCACTTTTTACGAAGCAGAACTATATAAAGTGACAAATATGTTTAAATTTCTTCTTTAAATTGTCTGAAGGGGCGCTGAAATTTATTTATATGAAAAGCCGCTCGTTACGTTGCAGCGGATTGCTCAATCCAAACAATTATTTCGCTCATGTTTTTCTTTTCGATAAATTTAAATTATAGCTGTCAGTATGAACAATTTTCGCTTTCTGATCCAAAATTTTCTTTAGGATTCGTTTTCGATAGTAAAAAATACGTGAAGCGGAAATTTCAGTTTTGATGATTTAAAATCTACTACATTTCCGGTAATGTGCACCAAAAGATTCGATGGATTTATAAATCACTTAAATCCTAGATAAGGTCACCGCTATGCTTTCGGGACACGATCTGCATTTCGTGTTCTCGGGGACTGTTATTTACGCCACTATCGACCTAAGAGATATCGTTTATTGGAGCCATGTCCAAGACAGTTTGGACTCCACGATGATTTCGCTTAGATAATAGTTACAAAATACTTTGATGCAACACGACCTATGACGTCAGAGGAGTTCGATCCCAAGCGTCAAAGAATCACGCAATCCGGTGAGCTCGCCATAAGAGGTTGTTACTACCCCGATCCACGCAAAACCCGCATTTTAATGTCGGGCGTATAATTTGGAGCATTGGGTCGTTTTTGTTATAACAGGGTACGGATTAAGGGGCACGAAGGTTTCTCATTTCGCAACCTTTTGATTGAAGTGGGGCAATTTCTGCTTCCGCCGCACGCTTAAAACAAAAGGTTAATCTCTTTTCGATTCCTAAAGGTCCGCTTTAAGCGACGGATGATCTTTTTCGCCCTAACTGCGAGTCTGATATCACGCTTTGCGTCAGCGAGAATAAAAATCTTCATTTTTTTCTGCATGTTCATGGATGTTACTTGGGCGATACTTTAACTTGTGCATGCAAATTTTTATCATTTGATTTCAAATGAAAAGGATGAGATATATTTGATAGGGTGTACATTTTGTAGTAATATATACGTTAATTTGTTTCCCCTAGTTGTCGATCTTTCTCCAAAGAGGAAAGGTTTCAAAATGTACATTTGGCACAACAATCGTTTTTATCGTACTTTTATAAATGTGTACGTTTTTTATTTTAGCGACAATTTGTAAAGTTTAGTACGGGTCCAGTTATAACCAATGAATTTATTATCCTATAATCGAGTGATTTGTAACATCGTGCAAACTCATATTGACGATAATACAAAAAAGCAAAACTATCTTATTAGGCTCCGTAAATGTATTCCTTTTGGTGTTTTTAGTTGTTAGAGGAAGTAGGTCTCGACATAAATCTTTGTCCCTTCAATAAGCAGTTTACAAGTAATTGAAGCACATTATACAATTCTGTAACCGATGTAAGAAAATCTTAATGAATTTTCACGAAGTAAGACGCAAATATTTTATTTAGCATCGAATCTAAGGACGAGTTCGTTAAAGAGCTGAAACTCTCAATTGAAACTGTCATATACACAGACATCCTCATAGATCAAGGAAAATTTTATTTTAAAGTTTTTGAAACTTTTATTCAATTTTATAAAAGAAATTGTGGCAAATTGATGCGCCAATGCGTTAAGAAAAATTGTAATAATAGACGTGGATAACGAAAGACTGTTAATTACGAGAATAAGTAGAAACATTTGCATGTTCCTAGAAATTTTATAACATAAATTTAACTCAATTGTTCTACATTCTGCGATATAATAAAGAAAGTTATTATATTGAAATCGGATACCCCGAAAAAAAAATTTCCACATAACGATCGAGAAAATCTGTCGAATCTGTCAGATGCGGTAATGAAATGGATTTTAACTGTAACAAAAGATAACAAGAGACTTCCATTAGTTACGGCCGGATTTAAAAAAAAAACGTCTCTTGCGCCGCATCACGGCAAGTTTCCTCCCCAACGTGTCAACCTTCCCCCGTCGCATGGGTGTCCTATTATTGTTTACGCGTACACACTTCGGAGGCGTCTTCGTTCGAGCGTAATTGATGGGTTTTCGTAGTCTTGCGGAGGCGTAACTCAACCGGTGTCAGCAGGGATTTGTAAACACCAAAGTGACCGCTATTAGGCGAAGGTGAACGGCCCGATTTCTCTCCCTCTCACTCTTTTATGCTCCCTCGAATCCCTCGGAGGGAATATCGTCTTAAGACTGGAATAGTCCGTTGAGACAGATCATCGAGGACTTATCTCCGTAAGCACGCACTATATCCTTTCTTTCCTTCTCTTCCAGTCAATTATTTTCCTCTCTTTTCTCTCTCTTTGTTCTCTATCTCTCTTCTCTCTCTTCTTTCCTTTATCTTTCTCTTCCTCTCTTTCTCCCCCTTTTTTCGAAATTTTTTCCCTTCATGTTTTCAGGTTTTTTTCAAAAGCATCCGCTTATGCGTTCGGTTTGTCCGTCTGCCTGTCAGACGCGCCGACCCCTAAACAAAAGCAGCTAGAGACTTCGTGTTTTCGCCAATCGATTCAGTATTCTGTCTCGTTTTAATATTATTTCAAACTAATCATTCAAGTTGCATAAATTTTAACCTTCTGTATTTTAAAAAATTTTAAGCCGCCATTTAATGTCTGCTTCAGAAGCTCTTTCTTTACTTGCTTCAAAATTTCCTCCCTTTATTTTTACACTTTTTCTTCCCTCTCCCTCTCTCTTTTCTTTCTTTTTCCTCTTAGGTCTCCCACAACTTTTCTCGCCTTTCGCGTGTTTAGATAAATTCCTTTTATTCTCTCTCTCTCTCTCTCTCTCTCGTGTCGGGAGACTGCCGTTTCTCACGGAATAGTCACGTGGTTCTCTTAACGCCACTCCCCTTCGTCCCTCCCTCCCTCTATATCAAACGCACACTTTTCCAGAATTCTTCTGTTTTCCTCTCTCTCTCTCTCACTAGTGTGTTGGCGTCCTCTACTATCGCCCTTTGCTTCCTGCCCTTTCTCTTTTCCTACATTTCTCCGTTTCCTTTCTCCCTTTTACTCCTTCGCTCCTTAATACTGTCTCCATCTCACCGTCGCCACCTTCTCTTCGAACATTTCCTTCCGTCTTTTCTTTCCTTCCTTTTGATCTCTCCAAATCTCGGAAGTGCTCTTCTATAGGATTTTTTCATTGGATTCTTTGTTTGTTATCATCGCTAGTTTTTTTTACCCCCTTGATTTTTTTCTCTCGCGAGATCGCGGCGTGCAGACGAGACGATTTGCGTCCGCCTCCCTTGTGCCTCGTACCATTTTCGTTTGAAGTGAATAAGAACTTTTTTTTAATTCGTCGGTTCATCCGCCTGATGAACGGGCGGTAAGCCATTTTATTTCGCGGAATATCGCGCGTCTTTTCTCTTTTTTGCGCTTAATTTTGCGTTCGGGCCTCGTGCGCGTGCCAATCCAAGTGATTGATTGCGTCGTAGCGCGTTGAATTAACTTTTCTTTGAAGCGTTTCCTCCGTCTAGATCCCGTCATTGATCATGGGAACTTGATAATGCCTGTCATGTTTGGTCACTAGGTAGATAGAGAGAGAGAGAGAGTGTGTGTAACTAGATTTTCAATATTAAGATCGTTGGAGGCGCGGACGTTGTCCGTTTTCGTCACCAATGTTGCATCTATGCACGTCGCAATCCTCTCGTGTGCTGTCGATTAAATATAAACTTTACCGAAAGCAATGATTAAACGATTTGCATGAAAATGTAACCAAGTTCATTTGATGGACCGTTACCGTCAAAATGGTGTGAAAGGCCATCCCTAATTTTCTATATAGCGAATATTAAATTGACACATAGTTCTGGATTTCGATCTTCTCGATTGGAAATTCTCTTAAGAAACCAATTATCTACACGCCGTAATCGCTACACCGATTTTACCGTGATTGCCGTGCAATTGTCCCAAAATATTCATAAACAAACGCCTTTCCTAATTATGAAATAAGATTGTCGTGTTGAAAGTTTGAATCCATTTTCGCCTGTTACTTAATCTACTGACGGACGGAAGTTGTTCACGAGCTCGCAAATTATAATTTTTCGAATAACTCCGTTAATCCCAGTATGATTCGTGTTCTACTGCGCGCTGCAAAACGCTGTTTCGGAGCGAACATGGCAGCGCTCTCGCTCTTCCTCCGAAATTACTTCCTCCTCTCGTCTCGAATTTTTTCTCCCCAACCGAAGAAAATAATCCCATCATGCCTCCCGGAGAAACGTGTTTTCGCGTGAACCGTCATTTGCGTTTGGCTCATATTTGATGAATTTCACCGGGGAAAACAGTCAATATTTTGGTAGAAAAAAGGCAAAGAGGTCTATTCGCAACCGTGCACCTCTAATTTTCTGTAATCTTTTCAAAACACGCGATTATTTTACGTTCGTCTTGGCCGGAAATAATAATAATACGTTTTATTTTTTATAGATTTTAACTTCCTCAGCAAAACTTTAATCTGTATCTGTATTTTGACTTTAACTCTAAGAAGAAAAGCGAAGCGAAAGATTTATGCATGTTTAATATTAAATATCTTATTTAAACGGAAGGGACCGGAATATTTATTTAGGAAGGCATTGCCAGAATGAGACTCAGAATTTTCTACAGCCTTATCTTGTACGCTCTAACCCATCTGACTGCAGGATTTGAATTCGCAAATGAATGAAAAAACTTTTAAGAAGGAGGACTTTTTTCTTTTTATTATCCCGATCCCTTGCTCAATCTCAGTTTCGTTATCACAAAGAAATAAAAATAAATTTCCACAAGGCGCATCTCCAATGGCGCACCGGCTCCGATCCTTTACATGAATAATCACGATCCGAGTGAATCAATCTCACCATACTCGAATAATAATCAATCATTTTCTTTTGTACTACATATGCGAACAATTTTTCAATTTCACCTGCGCAGGCACTTCTCGTTTACTCTGTTAAGGGCCGACCATAATTTACCATTAAAAACGACGAAAACTCCCGCAATCGAACATTTCTCTGCTTAGTCAGATGCGGTAAATTTGCGCAATTATAAACTCGCACGTTGATGATCGACTTTCGCTTATAAGAAATCCGAGAAAAGAAAATAATGGAAAACATGCCTTAGCATCGGTTTCCTCGAAACATCTGCGCATCTACGATTTTTTCCTCCGTCCAGATGTTGCTCTTCAAACATGCCATTGACTTTCACGTTAATTTCCCCCCGGACTCTCCCACTTCTTCAATGGAATTTGATTTTTTCCACCGAAAGCCTTTTAGTCGCAAATTGATGATGCCTCGGATGGACTTTTACTTCTTCGGGAGTACATCATCAGTTTACTTGTCGAGCTCTTTATCCTCAATCTCACCCTTCTTTTCCGGTCCGCTTCCTTCATCGATCAATTTGTCCTTTCCCTTTCCATTCCTCGCCCGTCTTCCTCTGTGTCGCTTTTTTACTCCTTCGTAAACCATCGCTTAACGTGGCATCGCCTCATTGTGCCTAAAAGCATTGCGGAACTATTTCTTTAATACTTTCTTCAACTTTTTCGCTCGTTTTCGCTTCCTTTCGTTTCTCCTCCGCTGCTCTTCCGGTTCTTCCGTTATATTGAGCAATAACTGTTTAGCGCGAATCTTAATTTATGCTTGAAAATAGAAAGAGTTTGCAATCTTTAGAATTGACGATATATTTTTATTCTGATAACGTAATTAGATGTAGAGACAGGGATGCGAATTTATTTATTCCAGTGCAAAACGAGTAGGAAAATAATCATACGCTCGTGATGAAACAACTACATTCGAAAGGAATATTCATCATTCCATACCTTTTTGACACAGTTCCTTATTTATTTTTTATAAATATTAAGCAGATTTTTTAAAATATCAATTCTCTCTTCACTTCTCACAAAACATTAAATTTCTTATAAAAGTGTTTCAAAATATTTAAACTATTTATAAATTTTATTTAAATTTATCGGTGTTATGTGAGCGTGGACTTTCGATATAAATAAAAATAGAAGCGTTGATCCAACGCTTAGCGAGGGTTTTAGTCAACTAAAACCGTTCCAATGGCAGCCCGTTTCAACGAATAAATGTTTTTTCCTGTTACTTTGGTACCAAAATGACTAAATAGTAAAAATAATCTCGTTTCTTTGCAGTAGGAATGCCTATATCCATTTTTTACGATTTAGGAAGAGATTGCTTAATTTTGAGCGGAAGATAATTTCTGTAAACAGCGATACGCAATACAAATATTGTGTTATATACATCCAGTGTGTGTTTAAAATCTCTGCGTTGAGAAAATTTGTAAAATCAGTTTAAAATTTTAAAATCAGCCTCGGCGTCGTAAAGACAAGATCGTTTTTAGCGCGCGCTACTTTTTACCGCGTAAAAAAGTTTCGCTGGAAAAGCTCGAAGTTTGTCCTTCCACGCCGGCGTGTGTTTAAATTTCCTTTTTCGCCTAGATACGGCGCTCGGCGTAAATTTCCCGCCTCATTGGTCCGAATGTGCGCCTTGCGAGCTATATATAGATCCATCTGCAAGCGTGTCAGTCGGGTCTCCGTTCCGTTGGACATATAAGGCAGGCATTGATACTCGCAATCAGATCTGGCTTAGCCGCTTGCGTCACTGGCGATTTGCGTATCCCGTAACGAAGATATGTCCACATTCGGCTGACATCGACGGTGACGTAATTGACCCATAAACACGATGCGTTTTTCATTGGTTTCCGACGTGATTTTAAACGATAGCCGGGTTGGATCCGTTCACAATTTGTCGGCCGTAACGACTTCGTGGTCGTATTTGAAACTATGATTTTTAACGTCTCGGAGGGAAGCTCCGGGTAATTTCGTCGCCACCGAGGTTACGGAGGATAATCTTGGTATCCGTCCGCCTTCTCTCCCGAGCTATTTTCCTCCCTTATTTCGGAGCGAGGAAATTTATCGCGGATCATTGTTTTTATCCCGTTCGACTGTCGTCACAGTGCTTATTAAACGTAAATGGCGCGCTTGCGCATAAGAAGAATCCCTGTAGGTCCACGCAGTATTCCTCCGTAAACCGAAGGAAATAAGTTTTAATGTCTCTCTCTCTCTCTCTCTCTCTCTCTCTTCGGAAGAGAGGGAGAGAAAAAGGGATAGAGAGAGAGAGAGAGCGAGGGTGACGCAATGCATTTGATCGCCGACAACGATCACCAAGGCTACGGAAACGCTCGTGTTTCGCGGTTACGTCATCCTTCATTACTCCTTTTTTTACATACGGACGCATGCATTATACCCTCTCGAGTTGATAACATCGCATCCGCTCGAACATTGCTCAATGGATGTATTTTTTTAATATCCCTCCTTAATATAAATTTACTTGTCTAAAAAAATACAAATTTTGTTTTTTTTTTTCAAAAATTTCACAGTAGTTATTAAAACACGGCCGGTTTCGGCGAGTTACTCCTTTTTTTACAAATACAATTTTTTTATAAAATGCGTGCAGACAAAAATACAAATGAAATTTTACACGGAATGGAGTTTCACCAGGTATTGCCGTTTAATATCAGTTATACGTATCTCCCCTTAACTTTTGGCCTTGACGAATTTAACGGCGGTCGTCCCCATCTCGTCACCGCTCACTTGTACGCGCGATTTTCTCGAATCGAAATACAAACAAACCGCGGTGCATAAAAATTGGCGCTCCCGAAACAGAGAGAGAGAAATTGAAGGAAGAAAAAAATCTTAACGAGTTGCGGTTTCCCGTCGTCGGCTTAAGAGCTGGTGGAAAACTTACGCGTAACAATTTACGGCGACGATGACGGAGGTGATGGGATTCGAGCGTGTTTATATCTCGAGAGTATCCGGGCGGAGGGAAAGGGGTGGTGGGAAGGGGGAGGGAGTGGGGGTAAGGAGAAGGAGGTGGTGGGAAGGGGAAGAGGGTGGTGGGAAGGGGGAGGAGGTGGTGGGAAGGGGAGGGGGTGGCGGAAAGGGGAGGGGGTGGCGGAAAGGGGAGGGGGTGGCGGAAAGGGGAGGGGGTGGCGGGAAGGGGGAGGGAGTGGTGGGAATGGGGAGGGAGTGGGGGTAAGGGGAGGGGGTGGTGGGAAGGGAGAGGAGGAGGTGGGAATGAGTGTGGGCTTCGTAAGGAAGAGTGAGTGAGCGAGAAAGAGAGGAGTGCGAGTAGTTTGATCGAACCCAGACTCCATAGTCGTAGCGGGACAGTGTTTATGCGTCCGTGAAAGTGACGTAGGTGGCTTGGGGCCAGTTGGCCTCTATCACTTAAAGGAGGCGCTAAACGCGTTTGGCATTCTTTACCTCTACTCGCTTTCCTCTCCCTCCCTCTCTCTCTCTCTCTCTCCACCTCTCGCCAAAAGAAAGATAGGTCCATTGACGTCAGGTCCGAGATTATACCTTTACGCGCAGGTTAAAAAGCTTGGTGTATGACATTTACTTCCACTTTCTTTTTCCATCGCTCTTCTCTCTTTCCCTTTCCTCGCTTGTTTATATGACACCTGATAATTTTAGTGTACGGGAGAGGGATCTTATTCTCGCGGTAGAGTTTCATAATGAGCGTTGTGTGGAACCTTTGCTAAGGTCTTCTTTTTGGAGGTTGACTTCTTTATATCTCGAAAGGAGAGAAACTTTTTAAATTACGACTTTTTTTTTCCAGTTAGTGATCAGGAAATGTCAGGCGGACAAACTATCAGTTTTTTGTCACGAAGCTGTTCGAGCTGAAAATATAAGAAACGCTTATCTACTCTTCGGTGTCTAAATTTGACACCAACCATTAGTTTCATTGGCAAGAGACGAAATATGTAAATTCCATTTTGAATTAAATGACGGACAGACAGACTGTAGAAGATATTTTATTGATATACGAATCATAGGGGTGGCGGATAATAAAACTTCTCGTAATATTCAACTGGCGATGTTATTAAAATGGCTTTTCTTTCAAAACAGCTAGTATATATCGTCTGCAAATAATATGTATTAGGTAATCACTAGCATTTCGATTTTCCTCGCTCTGTCGTGTAGTATCCGAGGCAAAATTTGGCAATTAGAGATTCCCGTCAAAGTTATTCGAAACGTAATTTGAAATATAGAGCTGATTTAAAAACCTCGTAGATTGAATATTTCCGCAATATTTTTAAATTTCGTTTTACATGGATAAAAATATGCGATCGATTCTAAATCCGGCCAATGCCAAGAAGTATTTTTGTGGAAGAGATGACGACGAATGTTCTTTTTTCTGCAACATTGCCCCAATCGTCCATAAGTCGTATGGAGACTGTTACGGGGTCTACTTTCGTTCTCGTCGAGATGTTTGTCTTCTATTTGGCGATGTTTTGGTTTAGCGTTTTCGTTTTTAGACGAATGAAATCGTGCGTCAGTGCTATTTTTGCTAGGAACTGAACCTAAGAAGTTGACTTAGTGGCAACTCCGTCAGTTATATAAAAGTTAGTAGTTGCTAATATGTAAAGGATGTATAGAAACCCATATGATAAAATAATCACGTACATGCTGTTGGAAATGAAGGATACATAATTTGATTTTTTTAAAATACATGGAAAAGTAAAATACAGCCACAGAAATACTTATTGTTGAATCCTCAAATTTTATTTTTAGAGCAAGTTATTTATCGAAGTACATATATAAACAAGAAGTCCAAACCAGGCCTAATGCAGGCTGATTTCCCAAAGTTGACCTCCCGAATTGATTACTTATATTGACAGGAAATGTTTCAGTATGTCTTAGTCATTCCATGGAATTCTCATACCATAAATACCACTTGTAGCTCATAGTTTATAAATGATAGAGAAAAATTAGAAAACAAATTAACAGAGCATTATCAAGTTTAAAATGCCAAAAGCAATGTCAATATTTCTTTCTAACTTTATATATTGCATGTGTATTTTTAAATAAACAAATTTAATAAATGTTACCGATTATATGGTAATAGATATGTATGGATCAACTGTTCATTGCTGAAGGGTGGTCGAGTGGAAAAGAAAATTACCCATTTTTTCACTCGTCTATGCTCAAGCCGAGTTCGGCAATAATCGTCTCCGTGGCAACAATCCTATAAAATGCGATTTAAAACGAAAAACGCTGTTTTAGTAGAAATTCAAGAAAATACGACCAATTATAAAAATTCGGTGATAGGAATTAGAATCCACATTATTTTCCCCTTAGAACAGTACAAACCTCGCTCCGATATCACAATTTTAAGATATTTTAATGTATTAAAGAAAACATCTCTGCAGATGAGTTTGAGACTTCCCATGAAAAACAAATTTGGAAAAAACGTTCCTGGAATCGAAACCGGGACTTCAACCTTCCCCAAATAAAATATAGCCCGGAGGTGTTCCCTGGCAGCACGAGCCTCATATCAAGTTTTATGAAAATCGGTCCATTGGTGCAAATGTTGTTAGTAGGGGACACATACAGACAGGACAATTTCATAAGGCTATGTTTTCTTTGGAAACCAGCCTAAAAACGGAAGAGAATCTGATAGTCTATTTTCTTACATCTACATCTTTCTTGCATTTGGAAAGGAATTTCTTGACAAAGTAAAACCATCTAGTCTTTTCAATCGATCTCTAAGTCATTTTATTCGATAATCTTAACTATAGCCGCAGAAACATTACGGCCGCATAAAATATTTCTAAATTGTAATAAAATATTATCCAGTATATTTCTTTAAAATCCATTGGATGACGCTTCTCTTAGTTTTAATTAATTCAAAAAAGTTAAGGGATCAAATTCTGTTACCAAATGTGAAATTTTATGTAAATTTTTTCTCCATCGCAGGTATGCACGTGAACGAATTGTGGTGCGCGCATACAAACACACGCACGTCAAATTTTAAAATTTATTTGGCTGTGACACCTGCTTAACTTTATTACTTTGGCACTATCTTGCCATTTTCACATTCCCAGCCCTAATTTCGCGCGTCTGCCTCCTCTTGGTTGGTTTTTGGCAGTGTGAACTATTAATTCGAACGACTATTGCAGACCACCCATAAAGTATTCACCAAGAGTTTTAATTCACTTCCAAGGAGCTAAATATAAACCGAGCATCCTTGAAAAGGAGGTAAAAATATGCGGAGAAGGGTTCCTCGTCATATTTTTTTCCAAAATTTATGTTTGAGGGAACCGTTTTAAGTTTTTTTTTTCTAGATCGCATGTCCGAAAGTAAAATTTGGCCGCTTCGTTTTCCTGCATTTCCGAACGCGGCTTTGAGGTGGTCGGTTGTATCGTGTTGGTAAATAAGATGAATAATGTTTTTTAGTTTACGGCCCGGACGATAGGGGTCGCTAGTTCGGAAAAAATTACTAACCCGATATTTGAAGAAGACGGCAGCCCAGTCTCAAGGTCGTAACCTATTTCTGCGGCGTTTTTCTTTCGGCAAACAGAGTCATAACTTAAATAAAATGCGCCGCGATGAAATTCTCTTCGGGTCTCCTCCTTCCATTCCTGTCCCCGCGAACTCTTTTTTCGCCCCTTTTACCCTTGAAGAGGCCCCAAAGGGGGGCGCTCATTCCTGTACTTGGGACGGTAAAATTTTCGTCGGCATTTGTCACCGACGAAGTTACATCTATTTTCTCACCTACTTCCGTAACCTTGGTTTTACTTCGTCCACATACTATATCTCTTTCTCTCTCCTCTCCTTTCTTTCATCTTTCCTTTCTCCCTCTCGTTTTTCTACCTCTTTTTTCTTCTATCTTTCCCTCCCTCTCTCTTTTTCTCCCTCTTTCCCTCCCTCTCTTTCCCTCCTCTTTCCCGCCTTCTCTTTTCCTCCCTCTCTCTTTTCCTCCCTCTCTCTTTTCCTCCCTCTCTGTTTCCCTCCCTCTCTCTTTCCCCTCCCTCTCTTTCTCTCCCTCTCTTTTCTTCCCTCTCTTTCCCTCCCTCTCTCTTTCTCTCCCTCTCTCTTTCCCTCCCTCTCTTTCCCTCCCTCTCTCTTTCCCTCCCTCTCTCTTTCCCTCCCTCTCTCTTTCCCTCCCTCTCTTTTCTTCCCTCTCTTTCCCTCCCTCTCTTTCCCTCCCTCTCTCTTTCCCTCTCTCTCTCTCTTTCCCTCCCTCTCTCTTTTCCTCCCTCTCTCATTCCCTCCCTCTCTCATTCCCTCCCTCTCTCATTCCCTCCCTCTCTCTTTCCCTCCCTCTCTTTCCCTCCCTCTCTTTCTCTCCCTCTCTTTTCTACCCTCTCTTTCCCTCCCTCCCTCTTTCCCTCCCTCTCTCTTTCCCTCCCTCTCTCTTTCCCTCCCTCTCTCTTTCCCTCCCTCTCTCTTTCCCTCCCTCTCTTTCCCTCCCTCTCTTTCTCTCCCTCTCTTTTCTACCCTCTCTTTCCCTCCCTCTCTCTTTCCCTCCCTCTCTCTTTCCCTCCCTCTCTTTCTTTCCCTCCCTCTCTTTCCCTCCCATTCTCTTTCCTTCCCTGTTCTTTCCCTCCCTATTTCTTTCCTTCCCTCTCCACCCTATCCCTCTCTTTTCAACTCTCTCCCTGTCCCTGCTTCCCTCTCTCTCTCCCTTTTCCTCTTTATTTACCTCTCTCTTTCTCTCTCCTATATCTCTCTCTCCCACTTTCTCTCCCCCTCGACTGTCAAAGGGTGACCGTGACTTTAAGCATAGACACCGGATGTGGAACAGTCTCATGTCACATTTATTAGTCTCGGTGGTGGTGGCGGGGAGGGGGAGAAAGCGGAGCAAAGCGAAGAATGGATTGGAGGCCTTTGGAGGGTGGGGGAAGAACGAGATTATTCCGACAAGGAGAATTGTTATTCCTTCGATTCGACCCGAGGGACCTTGATTTTTTAATCCGGTCGGAGCAATTCCCGTCCCGATTCGATATTTTTATGATGTAAACAAGAGTCCGAGGGGGAAGGGAGAGATGGAAAGCTTTTTGAAAACGGAGGATACTCCGATTTATATAACGCGAACCTCGGACTGTTCGTGGTTGTTTTGTCAAAGTCAGACTGAGAGAGGCGATAGCAATTTTTTCAGCTTCCTCTCAGAGAACGGAAATAAACAAGGCGGTGAAGGAGTAAAATTATTTTGCTTCAGTTTGCCTACGTAAGGGTTTCTATACCATGTCGTACTCACAATTGTGCTTAGATGCAATTGCTGAAACGTTACTATTATTGTACAATATAAATTTATATATACTAATTACGCATAATGCATAAGTATATTATAATTGTAGTAAAGTTGTAATTGGTGTTACAAAATGTGCCGGAAAATCTTTAAAAGTTTAGTTACTTTGATTATTTGTTAAGTTAATAACTAAATTATTGGAGAAAATACTTGGGGAAAATAAATATTTTATTGAAATTGCTGCACGGGTATGGTGTGCGATCGAAGTTGGATAAAAGCGATTCTGACTCACTTCCTGATAACTCTTTATCGATAAGATATGAATTTCTCACAAACATTTCAAGCAATGAATCGTTTATTTTAAGATATTAACACTTCACAGCATATCTTTTAGACATAACAGACGAGTGATAGAATTCTTTTATCTTTCCTTCTCCTCTCCATTCGAATTTTTGATTGATTTTTTTCGCGAGACTTTTTTGTTTTAATATCTCATAGAAGAATCTTATTTTATGAGTTTTATCGCATCAAAGGTACTTTTGTAATCCTTCGCTATCGATCATATGTATCAGCCTTGATTTCGCCTATCATTGAAACTAAAAGATTATTAGCTTTCGAAATCAGAATGAGTTTCCAGCGCGGATATGGATAAGATGGAAGGACTTTCAACTCTCCGATTCTATTTTGAGGACATTTCATATGTATCTGTGTATCCATGAATTGGTTTCCGATTTTTCTCTGAAAAGGTCCCATTAGGCAATTTTACGTCCCGAAAATCAATATGCCTTCGATTTTTGAATTAACACTTCTCATTCCGTCACTTAATTACCAATATTCGCAAAGTTTTACCCATCAAAACCGTCCTCATTTTTGGTTGGATATCCTATGAAAAGTTTCGATTAACGTGTCCGTGAGATTAGAGGTTCCGGACTTCCTTTTGGCCAAATTCGGCGTAATAATTGTATAGCGAAATTCATTCGGAAATAAAGTTACGATGTATTTAAAAAATATTACAATAAACAAATTTGATGGAAAATTGCGAATAAAACTCAAATTAATAATGAACATGTTTAAAAATACTTTAAAAGTTGCAAAATTGATTAAAAATGTCGAAAAACGTAGAGAGTAGCGATAAATTACTTCCATGGCGAGCTCTTACCGCACACGTTTATTTTTAACCGATGAATATCACCGATTTGATTCCAAGACGTGACGTAACGCGTCATGTTTTCGCCGTCGCAACATCTGCCTCGAGATTTTTCGACGTCTCGAATAGAGTGCGACGTGGGAAGAGGTGCGAAGTGGAGGCGGAAGGCGAAGAGGGAGGAGAGGAGAGATGACAGATCCAAGTCGGTGCATCTAATTCGATTGCATCGCGACCACTGCCTATCCGTTGTACCCCCTTGCAGGGATTGTGGCGGATTCTCGCCAGCCTGCTTCTTGCATCCTTAACCCTTGCTCTGGCGAGGTATTTTACAACTTACTCCTCCCAAGTGGGATAACACAGTTACCCCACAATTCTTTTGTCAGGAATAGTTGTTTATTGCAAGAAATATGTTAATATTAGGATATATATGTAAAATAAATAATATAAAATAGTTGTTTGTAAAGAAAATAATAACTATTTTATAATTACTTCACAATTGTAATAAAAGTTTTGTTACCCTGAATGTTGAGCACAACCAGAGGAGAACATGAAGCTGACTTGTATTTACAACAGTCTTTCACTATAACATACAGTCACATAAGATCATTCTTTCGTAGTTCACTATCACCAAAATGCTTTTAAAAACTCTTGACCTATTACCTGATATATACGCGTAATATGAAGATAAATATTTGTAAAAATAATTAATATTTTGTAATTACATCGCAGTTGCAAGATTAACTCCATCGCATCTTCCCATCCTCATTCCGACCTCCATGTCCAGCGTAATTGCTCCGCGATTTCTAACTCGTGCAGACGACGATGGCGCGGGGAATATAAAGAAAATAGATGACGAACGAAATGAGCCGCTCCCTTCGCGTGGAACGAAAGCGGAAGGAATATCCTGAAAGTGTGGCCGACGGATGAAAATGTCTTACCTTCTTTCTGTTAACGTTTTTGAAGCGTCGACTTGGCGAGATCCCCCGTTCCCTAGTCGGTTTAAAGCGTGAATGCGCTCGCCTTGTCTTTTTCACACAGAAAGTTCTCGTGTGAAGAATTTATTCCGTTTTTTCCCGTGCCATATATTTTTTGATTAATTAGTTAATGTGGGAATGCGATTTTTTCGTAAAAGCATTCGTAAAGTTCTACGAGTGATTTCAGTCACCCCATTAGGGGTTTTATCACGCAATGGAGTAGAATTAAAGCTTTTAATCCAACAAATTATGACGGAGTTTGGAAATCTCGTTAAAATTCCCTCGGGAAACGTTTCCAGCTCATTAATCATACGTGAATGAACCATATCCCTCCTTGCAGTGTCAAATATCAACGAGATTCTGTTTGAATAACATTATAAGAGGAAATGTATGTAGTTAATCGTCATTATAACGACGTTCAATTAGCTAAAATTCAAGGGATAAGATTAATAATAGTCGCAAGCGCTCAATTCTTTGACGTTTCATTTTTAAACTGTATAGATTATTTTTATTCGTTTCGCAATTAATCAACGTCACTCTCTGTATTATTCGTTGCTATATCAATATTATTTCCTAATAAATCCTAATTAATTTCTCAGTTAATATTCTTTACGCAAAACATAGCGTTTCACGTGTTACTACTTTCTGACGTAGTTAACTCGTTGAGGCACAGTGGTATGAATTCTCTGCTACAAATTTGTGCAATGTAATCTAATATTTTATGTTAAATACTAATAAAACACACTCAGTGTTATCTTGTTTCATGGTTGTGCAAAATTTGTCCTACCGTTTTGAAATGCTTCACTGAATAACAATGCCGTTATGATCACTTTAATACCTCTCCGATAAGAATTATTAATTTTCAAATGAATGCCCGTTTTAATTTTTTGTTTGCTTCCCATGGTTTTCCAGGAATTCCAATAGTTTTTAATCAACGCGGAAATATTAAAAAAATAATCTTATCAGAAATATTTAATGAACGAGACTGTTTCCGTCGGATTTAGAGATTTTTACGAGGAATTTTTCCTCCATCCGCCGTGATATTCTTCTGCATGGTTTCCTATTGAGTTATTTATAATCTTCGCTCCATTTGCTGCAAAAGTACTCTTCCGCGAGTGCTGTATGTTGATTCCTTCACATTTGTCTGTAGTATAGTCAACTCCTACGCTCACCTGTGTCATTGGACACGCATTTTCTCAACGAATCAGCGCTACTAAAATATTTCAACGAGCTTCCATTTTTTGCTGACTTCGGACGAACACTAACCAACTACTACATTTTAATAGCAGATACGAAGTACGAAAGAAGATAATCTCTCTTAAACAAATCTTAGGTAAGTGGGTTGGTTCATTTGCTTGCGTCTCCATCTCTTTCTGTCCCAGAGGATCAAAGCCCGCCGATCTCTTGACTTTATATCTCGCCAACCGTTGTGCGTTGCAGGTGTATCCCCCGTTCTCCATCGCGAGTGAAACGTCTGAAACCAGAGTCACCTTTTAATAATAGGTGTGCGCTCACATGTTTTGGTTGGCTCCGCTGCTACACACTTTGGCCAGCGATCGCCTCACCTACATGCGTGTGCGTTCGTGTTTATCCCCCCTCCCTCCCTGCCTCTCAACCCCTTTCCCTCGTCCCTCCATCCCATCCTCCTCTATATCTCACCTCTCTTTGTGAATGCAACTGCCAAATAGGACGGACACCTTCATCATCATCATAGGTAGTCTGTCCGTAGACAGGTCCGTGATTATTCATGGTTAAACCTGGTTCTCCATATACTCCTATTTTCCGCTGTCCTCTTTATATCTTGATAACTCTCTTTCCCTTTCAGATCGTCTATCAGCTGAAACCTTTTCCTACCTCTTTCCCTTTTCCCATCTAGTTTTCCTTCTAACACGTCATTAATCATACTCTCTCTCCTCAGGTAATGTCCAACCCAGTTAGCCTTCCTCTTTCTGATAGTCTGTATAATCATTCGCTTCTCTCCTATTCTTCGTAGCACTTCATCGTTTTTCATCCTATCTGTCCATTTTATCTTCAGCATTCTCCTCCAAGTCCACATTTCAAAGCTTTCCAAGTATTTGATGTCATTTTTCCTTAGCGTCCATGTTTCTGCCCCATACAATGCTATACTCCATACGTAGCATTTTATCAACTTCTTGCGGATATCTTCCCTTATATTCCCTGTAAGTAGTTGTTTCTTTCTCCTGAAAGCCGCTTTTGCTTTTCCTATTCTAGTTTTGATCTCATCCGTACATTTTGCCTCTCGTGTTATGATACTTCCAAGGTATTTATATTCTGAAACTTGTTCTAATGGCTTTCCCCCAATAGTTATGTTCAGATTCTCTTCTTTACCCGATATTCGAATGACCTTGGATTTTTCTGTATTTATTTCCATACCATATTTTCTACCTGTTATCACTAGTCTATTTATCATTTTTTGTAGCTCCTCTTCCTTTCTTGCTAGAAGCACTTGATCATCTGCGTATTTTACTGTTCTTATAATCCTTCCTCCAATTTTGAAATCCCCTGTGCCTTCTAAAGCTTCTTGCATTAGACTTTCTGCATATATATTGAATAGGGTTGGCGATAGGCAGCATCCTTGTCTTACTCCTCTACCGATATTTATTCCGCAGGTATCCACATTCTCAAACCTGACCTTTACAACTTGATTCTCATATAGATTCCTAATCAGTCTCCTGTCTTTCCAGTCTGCACCTATATCCTTTAATATCTTCATCAACTTTACCCAATTTACTCTATCAAAGGCCTTCTGCCAGTCTACGAAACATGCGCAGATATCTTGACTGTATTCTATTGCCCTTTCTGATATGATTCTAACTACTCCTATAGCATCTCTAGTTCCTCGTCCTTTTCTGAAACCGAATTGATCTTCCCCTATTATTTCTTCTGCCTTTTTCTCCAGCCTTTTATTAAGAATCCTCGTGATGATCTTCGATGTGTGTGACGGACACCTTATCCACGGCGAAAATGGCCGAGCCAATGTCTCTCAAGCGGCCCGTGTAATTGGTACGTTATTCTTGGATGGTTTTGTGGCGGGATGTTTGCCAAGACGGGTCGCTTAGGTACGATGGTCCTTCGACCGAAGAAGAAGTGGTGCATCATAAAGATTCCGTTCTATGAACCTTCCTCCCTCCTCTCTCTCTCTCTCTCTCTCTCTCTCTCTCTCTCTCTCTCTCTCTCTCTCTCTCTCTCTCTCTCTCTCTCTCTCTCTCTCTTTCCCTCGCATTCCTTTTGAATGGTCTCCTTACTTAGAAAAGCATTCCGCCTAAGTGAAAGGTATTGGAGAACATCCAGATCCAGCGCGGGCAAAAAGAAAGTTTCGTCCTTTTTTTTCAGTATTGTTAAACAAAAGTCGCTAGTAAACACTTTCCGCCGTCTAGGTACTTTGGAATTCATTTGAGTCAGAAATAATCTGTTAGAACAGGGTTCGGCGTTATTTTTTCTGCATGGAGGACCTCAGTAGAAGTTGGGTGCTTCAGCGGGCCGCATACGAGCTTACATCGGAAGATATATTGATATTCGGTGGTATCATATCAGAGAAAATTGATTATAAAATTATTTAGCGATAATATCACAGCATTCAGTGTTTTAAGACCATGCTTTCAATTAATAAATATGAAATTTTCTGCGATAAAGTTTACGTATCCCTTTTTAATCGAAACAAAATATGTGAGGAAGTCATCAATTCTTTCTCAGGTACCTGTGCAAACAGCTTTGAATGGGATAATAGTTTTACATGATATCGAAGTATACTACGTTATTTATACCTTCTGTTTTGTCTTTGCATTCAACTTAATTTGAATGAAATGCGTATATTCATCAAGGACTTTTGATCATGCAATGTTTTTCTTGTAACGAAATAGCTCAACTACCTAATTATTCATGGGTGTTTTCCATAATGCAAAATGCCTGGAACATAACTGTGAACGGACGTAAAAATATGGCAATTGTTCAGAAAACGGTTATTTTGTAAGCTCAATTTATCAAGTACGCGAAATTTTAGTGCAGAGGAGTGACTAATTGCTAGTTCTGCGAAACAGCTGACAATTTATGCCCACTCTCTCCGAAATTTCTCCGCCTCTGCGCAACGGTTTTCAGGTTTTAGTTTGTGCGATAAAAAATACTTGCCCCCTCATGCGTCGACGTATGTGAGGCTATTTTGCGTGATTCCAAAATAAACGAAACAAGCGCAAGAGCTGAAATAAATCGTTTTATAATTGGAAGTTAGCTGCATCGCTAACATTGAGCCCCGTCCGATGAGGTAGTTTATCGTAGAAACTCTTATCGTTCCAATAAACAGTTTCAATTAATATAATAGCAAAGACAGTAAAAAGTAATCCGTCTCTAGCAGTTATTTTATAATATATTTTTATTATTTTTTATAATTGGAAGCCAACTACATTGTAAACATTGAGCCCCATATGGTGCGACAGTTCATCATAAAAATTCTTAACGTTTCAATAAAAATCTAAATAAACAAAATCGTTAAGAAAATAAGTGTAGCATACCTCAATCCACTAAAGAATTATCGAGGTCGTCTTATGGCTGGAAACAAATTCCAGGCACAGTAATGAAATACCAAAAACTGAAAATTTAAGTATTGCCTTAGATATCTCCAATAAGGGATACCTAAGACAAGTATGTACCCCTATTGGAGGTACCTAAGACATATACTTAAGTACTGACTCTGGAAAGAGTATGCCTAGCTTTTAATGCTAGCAGTTCTTAACAACGTTACACCGACCGTTATTTCTCCGTGCTTTGCAAAGCTTAGGGGAGAAAATTTATCCTATAAAAATGTTGCGAAAATAAACCTATAATTTCGCAGTCCTTGGGGGTCGACCGACTTCCAAAAGATTTGGAAGGAGGCAACAAATTTTGCACGAAGGAGAGTTGGATAATTTTTTTATCTTCTTTTTATAAGGAATCAACCCGCGCTAAATTCGCGAATCGAAAATAAGAGGGAGGAAACAGCTGTTAATGTTTTCATTTCGGCGCCCTTTTCTTCCTCGCACCTGTTCGCATCGATCTTCGGCCCGCTCCAACGGATTGACCGTTGCGATCGTCATGTAGGCGTCGTCGCGAATTCAAGCTTTTCCGTACGATCGTAGATAAGAGGATGGAGTCATCTCCGGATCGTTAACCGTTCGAGATAGAGATGTACGCCGTATGGCGAGATATATCTCTATTGAGAGACGCCTATCTGAGCAACATTCGACAAGTGTCACATAAGCCTTCCGCGTTTCCGAGCGATGTCGATGGTTGCGAAATTCTTGGTCTCGGAACGATTCTTTTTCTAATTTTTCTCGCGCCCGCGCCATTTATTACTCTCCCAAAGAAATTTTAAGGAGAAATCGGTGGGCGGCAGGGGGTCTCTTCAAAAATATCGAATTAAGATTCTGAGCTAATGGTTATGGAAAAAAGTTTAAAAAAATTTAATTAATTATTTAATATATTACTTTAACTATGTTACTAAATTTATGAAGAATTTTAAGTTTATAATTCTAAATAAACCTCAATAAATAAAACGCGCTTTTTCTAATTGCGTCAGCAAGTGAAACTCCCTTATTCTCTATTTTTCTGTTGTCGCCTCATTTAGCCCGCGTCTTCGCTTTTTAGAGGAAGAATGAAATAAGCGAGATCGGGATCTTTTGCATCTGCATGAATTTCGTGAGTGATGATTCTAATTTTCGTCTATTTTAAAATACTGTTACTTAACTACTATTGTGGTTCATAAAAAGGTTACATACACTGTTTCGAACATATAGTACATATTCAATCCTCTGCAGCAGGAATAGGCAACCTTTTCTGCATGGTGGCCCGCATAAGAAACAATGAGAGCTTCGGCGGGCCGCATGACTGTTTACGTCATATGTTACCTAGAGATTCTGTGGTCTCGTAAAATCAAGTCTAAATAATGCACTAGCGTTAAAAATTCCTTTGGAAAGGTGTTAGACCATAATATTACTGAAAATATATGAAATTGTATTTATTATATTTTAGCGACTACTTATTAATCATAGAATAAAGTTAATGGACGAGGCTGAGACTTTATGGAATTCCATAACCAAATAAAAATACCAATCCGTATTGCTATTTTTATTTTATTAATCATAGCTTTGCGGTCCGTAGGTTGCTGACCTCTGCTCTACAGTAACTGTGTTTTTGCTCAAAGTTTGCTATGGATTTGATCGGAATTTGTTGCTAGTGTGATATTTTTTTAATGTTTCTCTATCAAATAATGAAAATGTTTCATGTCCAAAAATGAATAAACTTTGTCGAGTAGTAGATAAAGTTTTATTTTTCTTAATTATCTATAAAATAATGTAATAATTAGGTTAAAATCATAAGAAACCTTAAACCTTAAACACAAAAGGATATTAATTTTTTTCAAATGGAAGTTTATTTTTAAAATGAAGTTAGTTACAGTGAATATATCCATAGTATATTCCTAGTTATTGGCTTAATACACTCCCATAAGAATGACGAAGACTTATAAAATGCCACTGTTGGTTAGTCAATCCTGTATCGTATCTATATTTAAAATGGCAAAGTTTTCAATTGTTTAACGCTCTGTAGAAATCATGGAAAAAGCTTAAAATCTCTTTATTCGCGTACCCGTAAAATAAGTTTTCTAAGATTAAATATGTTTTAGAAATTACAAAGACTTTTATGTATTTCCAGGAAAACAACCTTACATAAATTGCAAAGTTGGGCAAAAAATTGGAGGCGCCGGGTATCGATCCCGGTACCTCTCGCATGCTAAGCGAGCGCTCTACCATCTGAGCTACGCCCCCATACGTTTAGTTCTCGTTTATGTGGTATAATTCAATGCTTCTGACTACACGTACCTTTTGTTTGTACGCTAGATTAAACAAAATGTATCATGACCGATACATATACTTCTTTGTCTTTGAAAATTTGCTTTATAAAAAAGGAGCCCTTCGAATATATGTAGTTATTCGAAGTGCCTGGCGAAGCATTAGGTAACATTACGAGAGCATTATTTGAATGAAGAAGTCAGTCGGCGTCGATTCTGCCGTTGAAATAATTCCAGCATCTTAGGCTTACGCGTAAAACTTGAGTTATCTGCATGGTAACCAAGTTGGCGTGGTCGCTATAGGAATCAAGCGAGGGAAGAACCGACATTGCCGACGCTCATCAGGGGACGGCGTGATCTAATTCATGATATGTATTTAGATTATAACTATCACATATCAAGTGGGTCGCGCACCTAAAAAAATACTTTTTTAAAAACATTATCTATCTTATCTGCAGCAGATTAGACATCGTATGACCATTAGAAATCCGAGTTATTTTCGATAAAATCGAAGTTAAATAAAATTAACTCCTTGACCGTAAAATTTAATTTTACGGTCAAGGAGTTGATTCTATTTAACATCAATTTCGCCGTAGTTTCCATCTTTACTTAATTATTGATAAAATCGAAAGATGAAAGCGTGTTTTAAAAAATTAACTTTCATGCACCTGAGAAATGTCATGAAAATATGTTTCTAGACTAGAAGTATCATTCCCCGCTAGCAATGTAGAGAAGCGCAGATGCTAGGGATTACACAATGGGAATTTTAAATTAACGACTGGATACAAAAGCAGTCCCATTGTAATTAATAGATCGAGGATGCTAAGAATGACGTCCAGCAGGTCATGTTGCGAGAAATAAATGGATATCCGGAATAATGCAGTACATTCCGATGGAAGTGGTGAGAACTAAAGGATGTCCGAAAGACAGGTTGGACAGGGATGTCATTGAAATTTCTACGCTTATCTAGGAGGTAAGAGCAGGGTCGGCGGAACGGGGTAGCAAAACAGACAACTGCCTAGGGCGCCAGAGATTGAGGGGCGCCATGAAGAGCCAATGTTTTCATTTCACGGCCCTGTATATGTGTCTGTATTCTTTTTTTAAAGTAATATATATTTATCTTTTATCATTTATTGATTCATGTTGTTATATTTATCACGTGCATTTGTGTTGTATAAACCTTTATATTCAAAGTGATTTCAATTCCTCTTCAATGCTGTGCACTACCACAGTCCTAAAATTATAAGAAGTTTAAACTAGCGGTCTGAGGAAGATTTGGAGAATGTGTAATTCTTGAAGACCAACTAACTTACAAGCCTAAAGTTATGATTTTCTTAATCTATTGCTAAAAATATTCTTCTTAATACCCATTTTTACCGCTATTACTTACCATAAAGTTTTTTAATGTGAAGAAAACATTGTTTTTAGTAATTATGAAAAAAATATTTAATAATAAAAAACAATCTTTTATTAATATTATATTTATGTAATGCCGATGCTTATAGACGTCATTGTGTAATTACTATTAAAAACAATTTTCATCTATTAGATTTTTAGTATCATTTAGATTGGAGTAGGGCGCCAAACTGCCTTGCGCCGGCCCTGAGTAAGAGGCATGTAAAAGGAGAAGCTGGAGGTATCTTCATTCAAAAAATCATAGACAACCACTGATGGTGTTGATTTATGCGCACATACACACGGGAGTTCGTGTTACAATGGCAAGGGCAAGTACTCCTCGGAGCGAATTAGGCTCGGTCATTAAAAAAACGAATAAGAACAATAAATTAAGTCTCATTATTTCGGGATAAAATAGAAAAGGATAAGAGAATGAAATTGAGTTTATTTTTTTCTGAGGCGCACGACTGGAGGATGGTACAGAAAGGAAGGAGAGATGGAAAAAGAGGGTATTATGAGTGGGAATGAGAGGAGAGAAGAATTAGACCCAAGCTAGAGGTGCACTTCAGTGTGGAGAGAGATAGGAAGAGCGAGAACTAGATAGATGAATAAATATCTATATTATTTCTTGAGATGGTAGGGACATATTGGCTATTGATAAGTTCGTATCTTTTTAGCTATTGGTATTTAATACTATAGAGTTTTTCGTTTAGTGGCTAAGTCACGTGATATCAGACAAGTAAGGATGTACACGGGTTTCCCGTAGTACAGGACTGCTTTTCGTCAAATTCGCCATAGTATAATCGTATACAAGTTGAAACTCTTTAGTCCGGCATTCTGTGGTCCGGCAACTCCCGTAGTCCGGCACGTTTTGAATCTGCCGCCATTAGTTTGCGGGTTGGCGCTGTTAGCAGTGCCAAGACGCCAGGTTTGTTTACATCCGCAGCCGAGTGTTTTGGTTATACATTTCTGTTTTGCCTTATATCCTGCCTGTATTTTAGCCCTTCATTATGTCTTCCAAGAGACCAAAAGTTGTGGAAGGTGGTGCTAGTGCTAATAAACGTAAGCATAAATCATTATCCCATGCTTGAAAAAGTGGAATTACTGAAAAAATTAGATTCGGTAAGGATTTTGTGTGAGTTCTATGGCATTGCCTCATCAACAGTTTATGACTTAAAGGAACAAAAGGAGCAGATTTTTAAGTTTTTTGCTGAGAATGAAAGTCAGAAAAGTTTAAAGTGTCGGAAAACTTTGAAAGGTGGAAGGAGCACGGACTTAGACAGTGCACTTATAAAGTGGTCTAAGCTCAGACGTAACGAAGGTGTAAGCATTTCAGGTGAGATGCTTATAGAGCAGACCAAAATTTTTCATCAAGAACTAAACCTAGACTATGACTGTGAATATTCGCCAGGATGGTTACACAAGTTTAAAGGCAGGCATGGTTTTTCACTACATAGTGTGTGCGGTGAAAAGCGAAGTGCGGCAAAGTTTTTGGATGAATTTGCACAGTTAGTGGCAACGGAAAACTTATCTCCAGAACAGGTGTACAAAGCCGATGAGACCGCTCTGTATTGGCGTTGCATGCCACGAAAAACCCTTGCCCAAGATACTGAGGAGGTTCCAGCTGGAGATAAGGATTCAAAGGATAGGCTAACAGTTCTTGGCTGCAGCAATGCAGCTGGCACACATAAGTGCAAGCTCATGGTGGTTGGTAAGAGTGTGCGCCCAAGGGCCTTTAAAGGGGTTAGAATTTTTTTAGTTGTCTATCGAGGTAACAAGAAAGTGTGGATAACAACGCAACTGTCTTGAATGGTTTGAAATTTACTTTGTACGGGAAGCTAGAGCGCACTGCAACTCTGTTGGCCTCGATCCAAAGTGTAAAATAGTTTTGCTTTTAGTTAATTGTTCGGCCCACCCCAAAGCAGAACTTTTAATAAAAGATAATGTTATTGGGCTGTACCTCCCTCCTAACTGCACCTCTTTGATTCAGCCCTGTGACCAGGGCATATTACGTTCACTGAAATATAAATACAGATCAGAGCCCATGCACCGTTTGCTTGTTTCAGTGAATAATGGGAAGCCTGTTGCAGCTTTCATGAAGGAATTTAACGTAAAGTATGTGATATGGTCACTCGCTTCAGCCTGGGATAAAGTTGATAAAGGTACACTGCAGGGTGGCTGGCACAAACTGTGGCCAAGCTTAATGTTTCAGGAAGAGGAAGCTAAGGAACCTAACTTCGCTCGATTTAGAGTTTGTAGTGAAAAGAAATTGATCCGAGAATTGGTAGAGTATGCTAAGAGTATGACATACTCAAAGTGTCTTGAAGTAACCAGAGATATGACAGAAGAAAATCTGGAGGAATGGATGAATGTTGATGACGAAGTCCCAGTTGTTTATCAACCCTCTGATAAAGAGATTGTGGAGATGGTTCAGCAAGGCGAGAAGAAACAAGAAGATCGTGAAGAGAGTGCAGATGAAGAGGAGGAAGTGAAAGAAAGAATTTCTATTGATAAATGTATCCAGATGACTAGAGATTTAATTGCAGGACTGGAGCAAAGGGACTTTATAACAGAACAAGAAATTATGGCTGTTTATTTGATTCAAACAAAATTAATTAAATAAAAACCAAAGTACATGAAGCTACTTTGCAACAGTGGTTCAAGAAGATTGTTAAGAAGACTACTGAGGAACAGTAGCGTAGATAATCCACTTCCTTCCCCCTCCTTTGCCCCTGATGTACAGGTACCTGCTGACCCTGATGTACTTCTAATGTAATCTGAGCTACCATTAACCATACTGTACAACACATTGGAAGTGGCAGCATTAAAAGTAAATTTATTTTCTGTTTTTTTTTTGTTTTAAGCTTTAATATATACAGGCACAGGTATACATATATGTTTCAACAGCATTAAGTATGTAAGAAAGTACAGTGCAGCTTTTCAGTTTTAATCTTTATATTACAGTTACATGAAACAATAAAAACCTTTTCTGGCAGCATTAATGATTGTATTATTTCCTGTTTTAAGCTTTATTCTACCTTTTATGACACAGCAATAAGTATGTAGAGTGATCTGACAAGCCTAGGGGTTAGGCATATGTTTATATAGGGGGTTCTTAGGGGGCAAATTCTGTGGTCCGGAATTTTCTGTGGTCTGGCACTTGTCAGGTCCCAAGGGTGTCGGACTAAAGAGTTTCCACCTGTACTAATGTATCTGTTTTGAAATCAGAGAATTATTTTTCCTTATATTGTGGTAGCCCTGCTTTTAGGATTCGTTCTAAACATGTTCATTTCGTTTTGTCATTCTATACTCGCCCTACAAACGAATTTTCTTAGAAATCGATTCACCCAATACCTTCAAAATTCATAGTTACAGAAGAATTCTTATCTTGATATTATGGTAGCCCTGTTAAATCTATCCGTTTGAAATATGATATTTTGTTTATTTATTTATATTTGAAGATTATATGTACTATATTTGGTTAAAATCCATGCGGTCAGTTCTCTAGAAATACGTGTAAAATAAATATTATTTTACTTTTTACTGTGGCAGCCCTGCTTATTAGCTCCGCTTTAAACGCGTTTATTTCATTATGGTCTGTTATACAAATCTTATATACAAAATTTAGTTTGAAATCCGCTCAGCCAATTCCTTACAAATCCATAATTACTGAAAGAGTTTAATTTGCAAATGTGGCACTCCTGTTTGGCTGATTCGGTTTAAACGTACTACTATAGTTGTTTTATATATGTGTATATTATAAGTATTAAATTTGGTTAAAATTGATTCGGATAGTTCAACACAAATACGTGTAAAAAGAAATGTTTTAATTACTTGTATTGTGGCAGCCCTGGTTCCTATATCTATATTATTTATCTTGATTTTGTTTTTTTATATGGCATTTTTCCTTCATGCAAAATTTCGTTAAAATCGGTTCCGCCAATTTCTTCCAAATGCATAATTTCATAAAAATTTAACTTTACAATTGTGGCAACCCTACCTAGTCGATCCGGTCCAAATATGCCATTTTGGTCATTACTTTATGTGAATATTTTATGTACCAAATTTGGTTGAAATCGGTTGAGCCAATTCTTCCCTGATATATGCGTACGGACGGACGGACATTACGAAGATAATAGTGCTTTTTAGCAATGACGAAAAGCACTAAAAACAAGTAATGGTTATAAAAACTGTTTTTCATAAATAACTTTTATAATTAAAGCCTTACTAATATTAAAGCATTATTAACGTAGTATATGATTTCTAAGTATACTATGTAATTAAGTAACTTTTTAGGAACTTGCTATTATGATTCTTCGATTTCAGTTTTTACTTTCTCCATTTACAAAGTATAGAGAAAGTACTGTTTTCACGAAAAAATCGAATTCGAGATTCCAACAGAAATACATGTTTTAAGGTCCCCTGAACACGTTTTGACTATTTTCTCGATGATGTCTGTAGTTGCGTCTGTGTGTTTGTGACCGGATTTTGTGGGTACTCTAACTCAAAAACTATTATTCAGGTCAACGCGAAATTTTATATTTAACATTTTTGTTAAAGGGAAAAGAACTGATAGTTTTTGTAAAATCAATCAACCGGAAGTGGGTGTTTACTCTTGTCACATCCGTTTTATACGTATTTGCTTTAATTTTTGATGAATGTAAAAAAGTATTGGAACAAAAGTTGTACAAACTTTAATTTTTTACAACGTTCGTTCGAAACATTTCCCCATATAATGCATTCTTTAAGAAATCTTTTTAAAAGTAATTTTTTAGCTGCCACCACCACACCACCTACTGGCGGCTATTGTAAATAATTTACGCTTAGCTACGTCTTAGTAACGCTCTTTTTTATTTTCTTATTTGATGGAGCTTCGTGGCTATATCAAATATCAGAAGGCTACGGTTTGAATTTATTTCAGTTCTTTGGCAAGTCTTTAAATTTTTTTCGCAGTTTCTTAAAATATTTATTATCATTTAACCGTTTTGGAATTTTTAGAAATATTACAGGTATGGAGAAAGTCATGTGGTGGCCACATCAGATTTTTTTTATAATTGTAACTAATAGTTAGCGAAGGGTTTGGATATATCTATATAAATTTCGAAGTTAATATAAAATTTATCGAAAAGGATAATCGGTAGCGCAAAAAAGCAGGGATGTGAAAGCGATTACGCTAGAAAAGGGAAAAAGACACTTGGAGGTGTGTAATCATTTGGGAAAATTCTAATTATAATACGATTATAACTTGTAAAAAATGTTCGATATATACGTGTGTATACGCGCACACTTATCTAGAGACTAAAAAGATGCCGAAGTATAGATAAGATAGAGAAATTGTGAAAGTCGAAAGGCCTACTTAGAGGGAGGTAAGGAAATTAAGTTTGAGGAATGTCTACATTCGGCAATAAATAGATAAGTCATGTCATGAGTATGAGTGTATGGATGTGTGTATATCAGATGCGACAATAGTTACAACAATAAAAATTATCAATATGTCGGAATCTGGGTTGGAGAGAGAGAGAGAGGAAGGGGTAAAAGAGTTGGCAAAGCCTAGCCCAGGGGGAAAAGGGGAAAAAAGTGAAAGTCGCATTGCGTAAGATTTTTTTTTGTATCCATATACCGATAATGACGCTAATTGGCGGAATAATCCGATTTTTCGTGCCCCAACGTCTCCACCGAAGAAAAGGAATAGTTCGTTATTACGAGGGTTATTTTTTTCTTTAGTTTTATTTTTGCGAGGGAGTTGTTCGGATCGAATCGATCGTTTCGTTTTATATATTTTTTGTTTCTCCGTGGCTTCCTTCCTTCCACCCTCAATCCTTTTCTCCCTCCCCCTCCTCTCTCCCTTCCCCCTTCTCTCCCCCCCCCCTTTCTCCCTCCCTCCCCCTTCTCTCTCCCTCCCCCTTCTGTCTCCCTCCCCCTCCTCTCTCCCTCCCCCTTCTCCCCCCCTCCCCTCTCCCCCCCCTCATTTCTCCCTCCCCCTTCTCTCTCCCTCCCCTATCACCCAGGGTTAACGAGGGAGTGAGAGCCAAGGTTATAGCGGAACCGTTGCGAATTAAAAGATCAAGGCCCAAAAAGCGAGTTTCACCGACACGCCGAGGCTGGAATTGCGATATTACCGCAAATATTTTCGCAAGAGAAAGAAAAAGAAATAGACGAACGAAAGACGTAACCGCTGACCCATGACGTAACGTTTTCCTCGTTTAGTTTGGTTGCATTCTCAATGAAATGTCATTCTTTTACGGAATGATTCACGCGTGCTGGAGAAAAAACCTGTTTCATTACTAAGTGAAACGTTCCATACGACCAGTTACTAAAAATAATTTTGTATACATTCTCCGAGGCATACAGGAAAGCAGCGGCTCGCAAACATTTTTTTCACGTACCACCCGCAAAACTTCATAATGTCTTTCTGTTCCTCGAAAATATGTCGTCAAAATTTATTTAGTGCCTATTTTGCTGCAGCGCAAAAGGTGTGTCATTATTAATAATGCTAAATACTAATTATAAAATATAAAGCCTAAAGTGAAATGAGTTTATTTGCACAAATTTTAAGAAAACTAGGGTTGCTCCAGCAGTTTTAATACTCCTCGCGTACCACTAAAAAAGCTTCACGTGCAATTAGTGCTACGCGTACCACAGTTTTGGAACCGCTGCACTAATGTAAGTAAGCTAATGAATGCGTTTATCTCTCAAGTTGGTTTCACTTTGGGTATAAGTTTTAATGCATCGATTGCAATGGGATAGACTTTTCAGTGCCTCACACGGTATTAGAATACGAATGGAACTAATCGCTGAACATGTTTGCATACATCCTTTTTAGCGCGTTTTATTTTATAAGCGCGCTTATGTTTTCGCTATGGCTGTCCATCTGTGCAGTTAGTTAAATTAAAATAGCAAGGTTACGACAAAAAATATATGACTGAAATTTGCAGGGTGTATGTAATGTATGATGGCATTTATTAAGCTGCCCAAGAAATGATTTTGCAGAAATCGGTGGACGGCAGGGGGTGTCTTCAAATTTTTCAAATTAAGATTCTGAGAAAATGGTTATAGATAGAAAGTTAAATTTTTAATTAATTATTGAATATTTTACTTTATGCCATATAATTATATTACTAAATTTATAAAGCATTTTAAGTTTACAATTTTAAATAAACCTTTGTAAATAAAACGCGCTTTTTCATATTTCGTCAGCAACTGTAGCTCTCATTTTTATCGTATTTTTTCAGTATCTACGCAGATAGAAACTTCGGCGTTAATTCTTCCCCTACTCTCTACAGTGTATTTAGTCATAAACAACTCTACAAGGCCAGCATGTTTCGCTCACACCTTTCTTGCAATTTCGACTATCTTTTTTAATGAAAATTCACGCACGCAATATACCCGAAAGGTTTTTTTCTTATGGATGATGCGCAATCTCCATCAAAAACAGTAAGGCGCCTCTGCGGTTGCTTTATGAAACTTCGTCGAAAGCATCGCCGTCCAATTTGTCGCACGTAAAACGCCTCGATATCTGAGCGACTTGATATTTTCATCGTGGATGAACTCGTATATACGTCATCGCCATAAAGTTTCTTTCCGCCCGCGGATCACAATTTTATCAGATATCGAGTAATTAAAGGGAAAATGAAACGGGCATCACTTCCACTCCTTTCCTTAGAAAAATTATATGTGTGCGTGTATTCGTTCCCGTCCAAATCAGCATATGCATTGGTTTCGTTGGTCGTAAAAGCGCGCACCTCGCACGATTCTTTTTTTCCGACGAATCGCTGTAAATATAATTGGAGGAGCTGGGAGAGGTTTTTCTTTTACGGCGAGGGATTCGGAAAATGGGAAGGGAGCGGAAATTGAAAAAAAAGAGGGATAAAGAGAGAGAGAAAATGGAAAGAGAAGTATAGAGGGTTGGGAAAAAATGTGTAAGATAAAGAGAAAGGAATATGTCTTGCATTTGATCTCCGAGGGACCCTCTTCATCAACATAGGTTAAAGAAAGAGAGAGAAAGAGGGAGATGGAGAGGGAAGGACAGAAGGGAGGGAGAGAGGTTGGCAGATGGAGAGAGAGGTAGAGGGAGATGTGTGGTCGTGCGCTGTCCTTCGCCTCCAACGCCTCTTTCCAATTATAAGTCACCGGAGATGCACTCGAGAAGTTTTGGTAATTGGGATTTTTTTTCGGATTGGTTGTCGAGGAAACGAGAAAGACAGAGAAAGCTTATTTTGAAAGGATCAGGATTTCAAGTCAACGACACGTATTTCAAAGAGGATACGAATGAATTTGACACATCGTTTTCTGTTTCTAGAATCTTTTTTCTCATTTCCACGTCCCTTGTGACGCAATATATAAGTTGAAAACTATTTTCTCTTAAAATTTTTTTTAAAAACAGTCCACCAATTATTCCCTCGCTCTTAAATATTTTGTTAGCGACTAATTATTGCGAATGAATCTCGATAAGATGGGGACGATGCCAACAGAAAAGTTCATCCGACGTATTTTTGCGATTTTACGCGAAATTTATTTCGTGCGTGAATATTTTTCGTTTTGGCAACTCGGGAAAAATCGCGGCCGATTTTAAGGTCTGCAGAATCCGCCTTGCCCGTTTTGCGCAACCAGAAAATGGATTAACGGTGAAAATACTATTCACACCATCGAAATTCATTTTCTATTGTACTATTGTACAAAGAGCAGAAAAATACCATTAATACTCGAGCGATTATTTCACTGTTATATTAACCACATTCAAGAAAAACCGTGATGTCATTTTGGATGCTATAGGATGCGTTGGCATTATATACTTGAGTAATCAAGTGAAACTAATTGAGCTTTCACAAAGCTCTCTCATAAATAATACTTGTTTAGTGATTGAGTAACATTAAACGTATAAAAAGAACAATCATATTTCAGAATGAGAAGGTATTAGTGAAAATTATTAGATCTTAGTTGCCAAAGCAAAAAGCTCATTTTATTTCTAACTAATATTTAAATTACGAAAGAAGTTAAAATCGTATAAATAATCACTTGAGGATTTTCTCCGTTGACAATTTCCAATTCCCTTCTGCTTTGATAATCTTGTTTCATAAAATAATTTATTTTATTTTGTTAAAGGAATCTATTAGCCACATTTATGGAAGGATGCTCACGTGCATAATGGATTATGCGTGAAATTAAAGGTAGATATGTAACTCCTGTAGAGCGAGCGAGCGAAACGCGCAATTCACATTTATTGGTGATTCACCGATCTTAGATTCTGATGTAAAGATACATACGTATGTGTCATTTATATGATTTGCCTTTCTTTAAAACAGCCATTTCCAAATATTATCATGCCGCGTCCCAGGCTGGAAATATATGCCAAATCTTTTGCGCCCCCGTTAAATGTAAGAAGGGACTATATAGTCTCAATTTCGTCCTAAATAAAGTCGTTTGTCTGTCTGTCCCCCTCTCCGACCTCGTGGGGGGGGGGGGGGGGGGTGCCTCGCAGTTTGGAAACCATTGCTTTTAAGAGTTGTACTTGCAAAAATTACTCTGCAACTTCTGTATATATATATATCAAAGATGACACACGATGGAGCATACGGTTATCATTTTCTTTCGAGCGATAACGTTTTAGATCACTTGACCCTATTATCTCAACCACCCGCCAGTACCTCGATAAACGCTTTATCAATGAGCGTGGGTGCGTGTTCACGGAAACGAGCGTCGAAAAACAATCGTTTTATCTCCTTAGCAATTGTCATAACCGTCCGATCCGTCTCGATAGGTCGAGGTTATATAAAAAAACTCGCATATGAAGAGTAAATCCTTCGAGTAAATGGCATTTGTTGGGTCGCTGTACCGTTATCGTATCTGGGGTACGTGGTCGCTCCAGATGCCGGCCTCAAAAAGGCTCCGATAACGCTAATCATCCAACGAGATAAAAGTGCGTGCGCGTGAGAGATTAAAAATTAATGGCGTCTGTTGCGACATTTCTCTCGCTTCGTCTCTTTCGCCGAGTTTGTTTATTTCTCCTCGGTCTTGGTGGCCTATGTGTTTTATTGTTATTATTCTAAATCAACTAAATGAGCTTAATTGGTTTGTTCGATGTTGTTTTGTTTCTTTAGTTTGCTCCCGAAGGTGAATTAAAGGCATATGTGAGCATGGCACTACTATACGAGGTAGGTCCGGTGGACGAAAACGCGTCCAGTTCGCGCATGACGTCACGTGGTGTAAGCTTTGTTGCGGGAAGCTTAAAATTTGTATAAAAATTAACGTAAATCGGCTGCTGATACCCGTCTTTTTATTTCTTCACCCTTCGTTATTATAAATAATACATTTATAAGTCATGCTATGGAATCCCGGGACGTTAATTTGTACATACAATGATTTTTTAACGAATTACCGTAATCGGGAAAAGTTTAAATTTGTTAATAACGTTCGGCATCAAGTGAACTTCAACGAAGGGAAAAGACTTCTAAGAAAGGTCCCGGACTTATCTCAAAGAGAAGGGCTTCATTTCCCGTATGATTCTCACTCAAAGGCCGGTTTTCCCAAGTTAACTTTTTAGTTCTTTTCATACTTGATTTCTTAGAATTTCGCATAAATACTGCCGTTTTTATCACTCACTAGCGTAATTGCCCTTCATATATGACGCGTATGTGTGAATTAAGTTGAAATAAAAATTAATGAAATCAACTTTTAGATGCACTAAAAAGTAAATAATAAATATAAAATTCACATAATTGAGTGTTCCAGAGATTAAAAATAGTGATGGGCGAATAGAAATTTCATGACAAAGAAATACATTACGGTACACAATTCTTTTACCTCCAAAATTATTTTTAATCTATGTAACCTTTAATTTTGTTTCTCTCCTTTATTTCTTCCTCTCTCTCATGTTAAAGCATTCACATGCATTCCTTAATGTATACAGTACATATTAGGATTAAGGCATCAATACAATCTCGTTATTTATTTTTCTTTAAAATGGTCTAGGTCCGAAGTTCTTTCTAATTTTAATTTACAAAAGAGTGAAAGTCTTTAAATCGAAAAATCGATTTTTGTTATCTTATGGAAAATGGCACACCCCTTCCACCAATAATAAAAATTCTGGCCCCTAGGTGCACATCCTCATGATCCCATTATTAATAAGTATCAAGTTTTAAGTCTCTAAGACTCTTGGTTTTGAGATATGCTGTCCATATACACACATTGCCTTTTATTAATATCTATAGATTAAGAGTATAGCCATTGCAATGACTAATGTTGGACTCAGATTTGGTATAGTCTAATTTTGCCACAAAAATACACATGATCAATTTAGTTTTTTGCTCGAATGTATTTTTAATATTTTATAACGCTAATTTATGAAATTTGGAAACACACAGAGCAACTCATCTGCAGTGATTTATGTTGTCTCTTTTCCGGCATGCTCGAATCCATGTTTCTTGAATGGACTTTTCTTGGGGAAATCGAAAAAATCTCACCCTACCATTACAATTTTTGTAACTGTTATTACAACCCAATACCGCACAATACGTCATTTCACTGAGAAAGTCACAGTTCAAGAGAAAACAATAATTTTCCAAACCCGCGACCACAGTCAATGCTAAATCATAGGCGGCAAGCGCAATCTATGTACCACGTGACGTCACACGCTCAAAGCGCCGCTCGCCTGAGATGCGCAACGACCTACCTGGTATAGTAGTACCATGTATGTGAGGTTATTTGTCGCAGTGTAAAAGAATCAGGTCTACCTGAACATAATTAATATTGACGAACGTCATTCAAATGCAACTAAAACATCGCAAATGTACTCTGGATTCGTAAAAATAATTTTCTTCTTCGTTTACTTTGTTGAACACGTTTTCGGTAGTCGTATGTTTAGAAACTCTTTGACCCTTCACTTTGTTTGGAAGAAATTGCTTTTTACACCGGCCATTGCAATAGTGATACTTTGGAGAACACATTGCGAAAACATTACATTCAGATTTTGAATGGAATTTCAAGCGTCTTGAGTTTTGGTTTTCATGAGTATCACTGTTGGAAATTATTTGAAGCCATTCTATTTACTAAACGCTTAATATTTGCATCGTTTATGATTCATGAAGGTCCTCATTACTCTTGGTCGTTTTTAACATAGTGTAAATACTCCTTTCGAAGACACACTCTCTAGTTATTGTCAAACTTGACCTAGTAATTGCACTTTAACCCTTTAAATAGACCCAAATGCGTTGATCTTTCATTTCTCATATTTAAAGTTGTCGCAAGATCCCATCTTCAAACTTTTTTGTGAACACGATACAATTTTAAATGATCCAAGAATACCTCTAGTGTAAAAACCTTTGCACCTCCCTTGATAGGAATCTTTTATCGAGTATGCTTTTTTATTTTTCTTGGCATAATTCTTATCAGTCTCGTGGATTGATACCATTGAAATGAAATAAATGGGACGCTCGCATATAGCAGATAAGCCTCGAAAGGTTTTATTGCGTTGAATTCAAAAGGTATCTCTCAACAAATACAGTCGTATATTAAAGTCTATCCCATTGAGCAATTCTGATTTGGGGAAAACCACTGATAAAGACAATGTACCCATTTGTCTTCGTGATTGTCGTAATTGCTTTGAGATAACGAGATAAACTCGAGTATTTCAAATTTATGAGCGGTGCATTGTTCCGCAAAGCCAGGGTCAAAAATGAATTATTCTAAAGTTAGTTGTCGAGTTCGCCTTCAGCCTTAAATTAAAGGGATTCCTTAGTCATAAAACAGTTTCGTAAAGCAGATTCGTATTTTGTGATCAAAATAGACGTTGCTCCGTGGCGTTTCAGTGACCGTTAATTCTGAATTTCTTTTTATCACCTTTCTATTTATGGCTACTACCTAGATATAATTCTAAAGCAAATGTTTTGCATTTTCCAAATATTTATAACTCTAAATATTCGGCGTTAATATATGCTCCAAAAAATCATACGATTAATAATATTTTAATATCTGTTGGAAAAGACGCCAAAATACTTCTGCAAATTTTTTGCGGGCTCCAGAGAATATTTGGGTACTATTTAAAATGATGGAATCGTCGCTATTTCAAATTGTACGCGCAAGTTTATCTATTTGGAAATTTACCGTTTATAATGCTTCATTATATCTTTAATGCTCTCAGATTGTTATCTTTGTGGCGCAGTTTAGTTTCCAAGGTTTCCCTCGAATTCTAAAGTCTTATCGTTACCGCCATTAGTCATTATAATCGTTTCTTAAGTTTCGCAGAAAACTTGATATTTTACAATTACTGAATTATTAGCTTTCGCTCATTTCGCTTAATCATCAGGCGTTCGCAAATACGGACGAATGACGCAAAAAAATTACTAGTAACAATTTCAAAAGCGTTGCCTGATAACTTTATAATGCGAACAGTTATCGTTACGATCTCTTACGTTTTCTCTAAAAATGCGTAGCCATTCCTTCCGTCTCTCGTTCCCGCTGCTATCAAATGTCATTTTCTCTCACTTTCATTACGTCTGTTTGTAATCGGATCAACATTACATTATTTGATCTGGGATAGGCGACCGGTCACTCAAAAGGCCCGTCCGCAATATATGTTTCATTTCCTTCGCCAAACGTTTGACATTCATCAGTCAAAACGCCTCCCTCTATCTCTCAGCCGCCCACGCGTCCTCCTTCTCGCGTCCTCCCTCTCGCCTCCTCCCCCGTTTCCTCTCCCTCTCTCCGCTTCTCACCCACTTCTTGCGTGACCTTTTAGGTGAGGGCATCTGTTTCGATATATAGGCGACGTCAACGCAGCATCCGTGCCTTAGGGTCGTATGTCAGAGGATGGAAAGTGAGAGAGAGGGAGAGTGTGTGTGTGAGAGAGAGAGGCGCTTTGAGTGGTGACGAGGCTTTTTCCCTCCGACGTTGACATCCGATAAGAAGGAAGTTCGCGAGATAATCGCGTAGATGATATCAGTCCTCTCGATGCACGGGGAGGAAGCCTCAAATGCCCACGCTTTCCTCTTTATCTTTTCTCGTTTCTCTCCAAGGGCGGCTGTTTGCGAAGGATGCGTCGGTGTAATACTTTCTTTCCCTCGTTTTTAACGGCTTCGTTTTATTTTAAAGGTGCCTCCTAGAGTTTATTTGTGGTATTAAATCTCTTATGTCATTGCGGAGTGTCCCAAACATACCTACCTCCTTCCACTCCCTCGGGAGACCTTTTATTTACGGGCGATGCTTATTTTAATGCTCCACGTGATCTATATCGGAGCTATTAATATAGGTATTTTTTAGGAAATTATTAGAGGAATATCAACGTGGTTCATCCACGAGGCGATGGATGGAATATGAACAGAAAAGATCTGATGTTAGAATTTAATTTCACCGTTTGGTCAACGAAAGTTAAGAAAATTCTTTTATACCTTTCCGAAGGCCAGAAAGCCAAAAAAAAACACAGTTGTCGAGTTCCACGCTAAAAAAGTGTGAATAATTTCCTTTTCGGTCATCACAGTTTATTGCTATTAATCTACGAAGCTAGTCTATCTTTCTGCCCAATTATTTGAATTAAACAGCAAGCCAATCTCCGAATCTACGAAAAGATGGGATTAAGATGATAACCTAGAATTTATACGACATCTTATCCAGAAGAATTAGATGAATTTTTTAACGTTAAGCGCTTTTAGAACGATTCCAAATAGCCTAAAATGTTTTTTAAATTCGAATAATACAAATATCTTTCCTACAGACCTGAAAGGAAATTAACTTATCGCGGTTATCTCAGGTTGTGTTGCCGCATTTATACCGGGAGAATGAATTAGCTCATTATCTATCGCGTGTACAAAAAAGTCTTATCAACTGAATGGAGTATATGTAATTGATAAAATATTTCTAAATAAAATGTTCTTTTTAGGTTCATTTTTTATTATCTTGCACTTAGAAAGAAAGAGAGAGAGCGATATCTTTTAGTCATTATCTTCTTCAAGTTCCCTTTCATTAACCGAAGACGTATGGACGTATTTTTGCAAGTTTTTTCACTCGTGGACGGTGCTCTTAATTTTTCCTGTCGTTTGATCGATGTAGTACGTGTATTGATGATTGAATTTTAACTTCAAATAAACCAAGTTTTCTGTTCTTCATTTATTTAAAAGCCAAGGCTTCAAAATCGGGAATCTATTTACAGTTTAAGGTAGTTACTCGCAGCATAAGCGAAATATCGCAAATCAAAAATTTAAGCAATGTTTAATAATAACGCGAGGAAAATGTCATTCAGAAAGGCGAGCTCAATGTTTCCCG
This sequence comes from Tanypteryx hageni, assembly GCA_028673005.1. Classification (NCBI taxonomy): domain Eukaryota; kingdom Metazoa; phylum Arthropoda; class Insecta; order Odonata; family Petaluridae; genus Tanypteryx; species Tanypteryx hageni. Next base: position 154,620,020 of record CM054113.1, on the reverse strand, counting down.
AGTAGAGAAATCAATGCCCCGGCATCGATTCCCTTTCGATTCTTTTTTGTTTCGAAAAAGACCCTCTTCCGCTCTCGAAATCTTTTTAGGACTTTTGTAGTTCACATCGAGTCTTCCTTGAAGACTAAGTCAAAGGAGATGAAACACTGAATCGTGTTTTTCTCTTCCCGTGCGTTCGACGAAATTAGTCGGTTTTTTTTCTCCCCTTAACGACTACCGCTTACGAAAAAAGAAAAAGCGAGGAGGGGATATTTCCGTGTGTTCTACGAGTGCGCGCGCGCGACTTCCTTCTTTTTCGTGTCCCTTCTTTTTGCGTGAGTTCGTTTTTTTTAACGGCGCGCCGACTTTAAGTGCCCTCAAAAATCCCCGCCCTTCTCCACCCTTTCCTTCCTTCCTTGGGTGGAGGAGAGCTTTAAGGCGTCACCACACGGGAGCCTACGTCTGCTTCTCTCCTTCCTCTACTCTGCCACACTTCCTCTTCCTCCTCTCCTCCACTCCCTCCTCCCCTCCACTCCCTCCTCCCTCCACTCCCTCTCCCCTCCACCACCTCCACTCCCTCCCCCCCAAATGCGAGACTTCTCTGACGACTCCACTCCCAAATATCCTCCATTTGGTTCCAACACACACTTCACCTCCGTTCTCAACCGACGAACAAATGCACTCCTTCCTCTCGAGGTCTCGCGAAACACGAGACTGCTTCTCGTCGCGTGAGGAAAATAAATCGCTTTGCAGAACGAGATAGGTAATGCATTGTTGGGAAGATAAACGGGTTAAGTTACGCGAACAAAGATCCAACCCTGAAAAAAAAGAAAAACTATCGCCGAAAACTCAAAACGGTTCCATCATGACTATAACGCCATCTGTTCGATGACGCGAAGGATCCGAATTTATATGTGATGTTGCCAGAATATCACACTTTCTTTTTGGTTGTTCCGAAGGCTGGTCGCAAATATAGCATTGCGTCTTCTGAAGCTGAGAAAAATAATGGTTTCAAAAATAGCCGAAAATAATTATATCGAAGTATCCCGTAACATGATACTCTTCATCCTGCGAAAATCACGTCAGTTGAAGGGGTCTTTGTAGGGTTTCGTAAATCAAAAATATCTGGATCTTATAAATATAGCCACTATTAATCAAACGACGGTTTACGCCTCCTATTTACGTCATCTTTTTTGTCGGAATATCGCCGACATCGAGATAACTTTTTTCCTGCCTTAACTTTTTTCCCTTGACGCGTATCTGTTGTAAATACAACCGCCTAGGGCACGCGAAGTACATCCTGGGATAACTAACGCATCCGCTTAATTAGATGAAAGCGCGGTTCGAACTCGAGATACCCGAGCCTTGTTACGACACGACGCGGGTAAGGCGTGTGCGTGCGTGCGCCCCTATCTGTGCGTTCGAGGCGTATTTTTCTACCCTCTTTGTCTCTCGAGGCGCGATATTACTCTTTCGCGAGATTATTTTCCGTCGCGTTCGAGTTTTGAAATCGCCGTTTGGAATAACAGATTTCGAACGAGCCGTGGGAATTTAAACGCGGAAAGGTCGCGTGGAGGGGAAATTAAATGGGAATGTTAACGACCCTTTTTTGCTCGTGGGAAACTGTTTGATCCCGATGATTAAGAAAACCACGTCCTCCGTCGTCGATTAGACATTTTGTCGGCTGTATCCTCATAGAATATTTTGCTTTGTTACAGCTTGGCATCTGCTTGCGCTGCACACCGTAGGATGGTGATGTTGTCTTTAAAAATGTTCATAGACACAGTTGCGCACGATACGAACGTAAACACTAATCATCCTTATTAACAGAAAATATATACATACACAATTACGTATACATTTACATACACACACCTACATACATGCATACATACATTTACCCACGGAAAAAGTTCCAAAAAGAGTTATCAAACTCACCCTATCACTGGAATACAGTTAGGTAGCTCTAGCGACCATAAAAAGGCTGGGAAAATCGGATTACCATTTCGACAATGGATCATCTGTAATCAGTGGTTCATTTTTAGATTCTATCATCGGCGAATCATAACTGATGACGACTGCATTGCAACCTGAATATCAGTTCTCAGGCAAGCATAACAAATCATTTGTTGCCAGGATCACATATATTTAAGGATAAGATATTTACTGAGGCGACAAAATTAACCTTGCCAATTCAAAAACGAATTAGTATGTCGGGATTTGTACTTAAGAAAAATTAAAGGATTTAATCTACTATAATATTTGTACACATACGAATAAATAGTGCGGGATTTCACCTACAAAGTGCCAATCAAAAGAATCTCCATAAATTGATTCTAATGATCACTTATTAATTATTGCTGAGGATGGCGAATTTCTACTTCATTTTGGTTCACTTAACCTTTTAATGGTCACAGGAAGTTGTCTTTATCCTGTATATTAATTTTGTAGTGTATCTTCGTGCGTCATACCCGTGTGGAAGTGGTAGATCCGGAATAGGTGATAATATGAGACTTGGCAGGCATGTAAGTATAAACGTGAAAGCATCAGAAACAATATGAAAACGGGTAAAGTGGAATGGTTATGCATTTATTAATTTTTCAAATAAAAATTTTCCCATTAGTCATACATTGCGTGACCATTTATATCCATGACATTGCTTTTTTATTTTAACTAGAATTTAGATATAAACTTGAGACTTTGACAGTTTCACGGCAGAAAGACCGAAGTGAATTTTTCTCAATAGAAAATCTAAGTCTGTAACGAATTAGCTTCAAAATTCGTTTATTGTGGGAAAAAACGGGAGTTTTTCAATATTTTAAGAATGAGAAATTATAGTGCTACGGAAACGACTCCAATACTTTTAAATTTAAAATTGGAGGGGGTAGAGAGAGAATAAACAAATCGCATTTAAAACCGTTAAATGAATACATGAAAAGAAAGATGGAAAGCTACTTTTATGGCGATTTTATGACATTATTTGATTATATTATTATAAAAAATTCTATAAGATTCTTTTAATTTTATTATTTTTTATTATTATCACCTGTAAACATTTACGTTTTTAGTTCCTTTTCACCTTTACATTCAAATTGCAAGCAACGCCGCAACGGGTAGTTTAATACGATTTGTTATATACTATTGCTAAACCGTACGCTTGAGTAACTTTTGAAGAGAGATGAAGTTGTTTCAATTAAAAAGTAATTTTAATCACACTATCGGTTGTGATCATAAAGTATTTAGATATGGGAAACATCTTCCAGATCTATTGTGTATTCTGTAACAGTTTTGCATTAGTTCGCTCGATAACTTGTTAAATTAACGGTCGCTGAAGAAGTCACATAAAGAGAGAGTGAGAGAAAGCGGAAACCTTTTTAATTAAAATCCGACGCTGTTTTTTCTTTTTATGTGGGATGCGACGAGTTGATAACGTTGATCAACAACCACTTTGTCGAGCTAACGGATCGGTCGTGTTGCGGGCAGGTTTGTGGGCTTGTCGTTTAATCGATATGCTTAATCTCTTCTTGCAACGATCTCGGTTCGCGACTCTGCTTGAGGTTTGCGTCCTCTACATCTTATTTTTTTAAATAACGGTTTCTAATTCATTAAAAGAATGGCGACTGGTAAAACAGTGAAAACAGGAAGCCATCGCCGCCGTCGCATTTTAGGTTCAATTTAATCCCATCTGTTTCCATGTAAATCTGTCATAGGCTCTAACGGTTAAATTCCCAGCCCCGAGGACGGTTTCTTTTGCTGGTCGTACCGAGAAATTCAAAATCATCCGTCTCGGTGAAATACTCGTATTTCTTTACTCGATGGATTAAACATACGATTGGAAACCGTGACAGTGTTAAATTTATCTTTATTTCGAGCAAATTCATATCTTGTTCTCATGTATTTATCGCCTTCGGCGATTCAAGTACTCCTTTCGTAAAAGATTTCCAGAAAAATATTCCCTCGATTTGATTATACCGTAATTCGCGGAATAGTAATCTCGACTCACTTTTCTGTAGCACTGCACGTACAGAACATCTTGCAGTCGGCTTAGATAAACGTGTGTTAGGAAAAAAAATTTCCAACCTAACCCGCTAACTTACAAGCATTCTCATTTTTTTGTTCAAGGAAATAATCTTCGAAATGGGGTATCTACACTCATATCATGTGACGGACTCTCTTGTTGATATTTATAAAACTACCCTCCAATTCACATTTTTATCGTCTTTCATAAAATGAGATTAACTTGTAGCGTTTAATACTTGGCAATTTATCTTTGGAATATTTTAATACTTGCATATTTCGTTGGACTGTTAAGTTCTTTTAAAAATGTCATGAGGTTTCCAAATTTTAAGTATAGCCTGGTTAAACTAATGCAGATATCATAAGAGATTTATTTCACCGAATAGATACGGCCATACCTTGGAATCGCTAGGTCATTCTTGCAGATTAAAATGAATTTACAATTGAAATTTGCGAAATATTTTATTCCTTTCCTGGTAGATTTCATGACTGTATTTTAGACATTATTTTTGCTTTCTTAAAAAAAAACTCCACATTGATTACGCATTCCATAGAATTTTCAATGACCGACGATTGATTTGTGTCATTTCAGTTAAATTAATTATGCTCTCTCTCTCCTTTTCTTTCAGCATTATTGACTTAATTATGCCAATAAATTACCTTGTTTTCATCCATTTTATAATTACGTCTATCACTTGTCGTTTTTAAACTTCTTAAGGTTTTAACGCCATTACTTCCCGGGACTCTGTTCATTATTATTATAAACAAATTGAAAATTCTCCATTTTATTTTCAATCGTCAAATCTAAAATATTAATCGAAATTTCTCGCAGCGAAACTGCGGGTCTTGTACTAGTAAAAGTAAAAGGAGCAAATAAATTTGGTTTTCATAAACAAAATTAAAAATGACGTTCAAACAATACCGTACCAATCATTGTCAGAGTATTTCCGGGTTCGTGTTAAGGCTTCTAACGGCGGACTCGCATTTAATGTTGTTATATATATATATATATATATATATATGTTTACCGTTATGAGCAATTCGTTTTTTCTTTTGCGCAAGGAGAATAAACAAAGATATTTTCCATGGGAAAGCAATATAATGCGCCACAGTTTGGACACACTTGGCGAGATCAAAGCGGTGCTCCGAAAAACCGTTCTTCCGAACTTTCTCATTCTTCTTATGTTACCCAATTATAGCTTGAGGGCAGTGGCGGATTCAAAGGGGGGGGAGGGGGGGGGGGGGTGATCGCCCTCCTCTTGGATGACCCCATTGCATTCAACTGGATGCATTCTTAAATTCATCCCGCGCAACATTCCTTGTTTCTACACCGAAGATTAAGTCTGTAAGACAAGGAAAAGGAATATTTTGATGGGGATAGGGGTTTTCAATATGTATGGTCGTCGCAAGAGGCGAAATCAAGAGGGAGAGGGTCAATTGGGGCGATCGCCTCCCCCCCTCCCATCCCCCGTTGGGAAATTTCTGGATCCGCCTTTGCTTGAGGGAGATAGTATGTAGGTTTATTCGTGAAAGTCATCTTGGATATTTGATTGAGGATGTAAATTATATGACTCCAGCTGATGAAAAGTTTGCACATGGCGAAGATAATCTTTAATATTCGACGATAATGCTATGGAACCTTATAAATGCTGGCAGTGAACTTTGAACTCAGCCTTTAAAAATTTCTGACGTAAAAATGTGAAAATATTTAGAATAATCAAGTCTTACATAGTTTAAACCACTTTATTCTGTAATTACAGCGGTTTGCTTAATGATGGTATGACTTGCTTGTGGGGAAGGTTTTAGGCCAAAAATCTACAATTTGTGCAGAATATAGTGTAGAATCTCTACCAAATTCTCCCCCAAATTTTTCATCTCGGGAGAGATATTAAAGGTTCACATTTTGAGATTTCCCATCTCCGAGATCCTAGCTAGGGAGCTAATACCGGAATTTCTCGTCCAGACCCTTCTCCCTTCATGAATTTTTCTCCTCGGCGACATTCCCTTTAAAAGCTTATCTCTCTTTGGGGGAATGAAAAAGAGAAACCGTTCCTCTGCATCCCCAGTCCCTCCTTTTAAAGAGCTCATCATTAATGAATCCCAATAACAGCCGCGGAGGCGGACACATTTTATTTAGAACGCGCTTAATCCATTGAGTGAGCGAGGATCCGCCGAGAGGGGTTTGGTGGGTGGAGTGGCAGTGATACAGAGAGGAGGAAGGAACCATTGCGGTTTCGGCCGCGGGAGGCCACCGCTAGGCAGCTGGCGCCTGCGCGCGCGCCATCTATTTCCGGAGAAAGGGAGGTTCGAAATAGTTGCCCGTCCGGCCGAAATAGTGTGGTGACCACTCCCAAGATAGCCGGTCAATCGCACCGGGAGAGGGCAGCACGAGAGAGGAGTAGGTGAGGGGAGTGGGGGAGAAAAGGGGGAGGAGAGGAGAGTGGGTGTCGTTGGACGTGTTCCCTGAAGGACCGACGTCCGTGCCGCATTGTCCTGCTGACGCACGCTTTACCACGCCATCGCACGCGCTTCCTTGTTGGGCACACTCTCTCACGACCCAAAAAGCCTACCTCCCTCTCTCAAATCTTTCCCCTGCCTCTCAAACCTCCCCACCATGCGTCCCTCTTCTTGCTTAAATTACCTCGCTCTAAGAGTTGAATAAAAAATAATTTTTTTTAGTGTCGGCTTCATATATTTTTTCGTGATGTGGTGTAAGACATACGCTCGCTTAAGTGGATTTTTCGTGGGGTTGTTAACGCGTTCTATTAAAGGTTAGCCAAAAGGATTCTCGGCTGAGTTTTATTTGTTACCGAGCTGGTAAAGTGTCTCCGTTGCGTCTAGCTGCAGGTTTTAAATAACCTCGAGTTAATTCAGGATGTTACGTCAGTATATGTTCCTAGCAATGGTTGGACGAGGGGAAAATTTGTACCAACACGTTTCTCCAAACTGTTTTAATGCAATTAGTTAAATTCTGGCGTTTCAAAATTCTAACCTGCTACAAATATCGATCACATTCTAGGGTTTTAAAAGTATTATCCATTGACAGATAAAGTATTGGTAATTCGAATAGACAACGTAAAGTTATTGAAACCACGGCGCATGTATGTTTACACGCATATTTATATTTTAAAACAAAATTGAACATTAAATTTTAATTTAAGCATCTTCGATTTCACTAACCGATATAGAAATCCAAATTGGTGCATTGTTGAAGGAGTTTTGTGAAGGAGGGAGAGAGAAGGAGAGAGGGATGGATGGAGAGAGTGAGGAAGAGAGGGATTAGGAGGAAGAGAAAGCGAGGGGGTGGAAGAGAATGATAAAGAAAGGGAGATATGTAAGGAGAGGGTGAGAAATTGAGGGAAATTTTGCATGAACAGCATTTGTAAAATATGGTTATTTGATTACATTGTTTCTCATTTAAATACAAGTTTTTATTCTGAAAAGAATTTTTGTATTTCTATTTAAAAATAAAGCAACAAATAGAAAAATAAATTAAATGTAGCACTCCGTCATATTTTACGGACATTTTTACGTTCTTTAAAAAACTGACTGGTAAGCCTCATTATTTTACATCCAGTACAAACTCGTAGCAATACAGTTTAGCTGATTTATAGCATACAAACCGCTTAATGAAGTCATTTTGACCAAGTTTGCCAATTTTCCCCTAATTCTACCTTTTAATAATTTATGCACACGCACGCACGCGCACATATAAGTAGGCAAATGATACTTTATCTTACCAGCCATGAAGACTATTTAAAAGACGCAAGACTCATACAGAGCCATCCTGAAGAATATATTTAGTTTTTGAGCGTCGTTTATATATATACTCCTCAGGTACGAGTTACTTAACCTCTTCAATCTCGCAGTCTAATTATAAACGCGGAAGCCTTGCCGAGAACCATTATGTTCAGAATACGTTCAGTCTTTAAGTACGCTTTATTCATTCACTGGATCCACGATTTATCACCAGCAACGCACGTAATTAAAAAATCATTATAAGGCTCGTTGAAGATTTGATGACGATATTTAGAGCGGAATTTCAATCGACTAGACCGCAAATATGTCCTCAATTTACGTCAGAAACTATCCAACATCCTATTCGACGCGTGAATGAATTCCCCTTCTGGCTGAACTGGAGACTTCTTTTAATAGAACCGCGCGCCAAATTCCTTCGCAAAAGGGTTTTCAAATGCCTTAAAATGGATCAGGTGAGCAAATCGCCACTCGAGATTTCTGGGGCAGCGGCATCTGTCAAACTCTTTCATCTTGCGTCCTCTCTTTCCCTCTTCTCGCGATTTCATTAATACTAATGTAGTAGTCCAGCATATTATATTTTAGCTCAAATCTCTACACGAAGTGTATTTTTGATAGATGTGTATTTCATTTATTTTTAAACTTCATAGATGGGAGTCGTGACATTCTAAAATTGTTGGGAACCACCCTTAAATCCTCCTCGAGTTTAAATATGCTCGTGATTCTGCCTTTGACTCCTAGACGTAGGGTTTAAGAACCTTTGGTTTACGCATCGAACTCGGAGTCAAAATATTTAATTACAAGAAAGATATTTAAGTGCCTACAAATTTATAGAGAAAATTGCAGGTGCCTCTCAACTTCGAAATTGCTTTCTTCGGCGTGACTTTACTCTCGAGTTCTTTGAAAATTAGGTGAGTCTAGGATTCATGGGAGTCGATCCAAGATTGGCAGGCGCTCGAACCCTCGGGAAATCTAAAGAATGAGTTATGGCTCTAAATAATTTGTCACTAGCTTTCACTTCATGACGGAGAAATGAATCTCGACCATTAGTTGGCTTCGAGGCAGCTGAAGCCAATTTACGCGAATCTCCGATATTGGCAAATTTTATCCACCTCCGCCCTTCTCCGAGAACACAACTCCGGATTCCGTCCCAACCTTCCACTCGCCTCGATTTCACCTTAATACGTCCATCGGATCCGTCTCGTCATTTGACGCCGCCACGCTCTGCGATCGCTTAGTGTACGAGACGCGTTGGAAGAATGACAGAGAGAGGGTGGAAGGGGACACGGGCTTATTTTTTTCTCTGGACCGGAGCCCACGTCTTGGAGCATACTTTGGCCGGATGCGCGACGTGCCTGGACATCTCAGAATGCCCCGTCCTTCCTCTCCCTCTCTCTTTCTGGCGACGGGAAAAAAATATAACTGCTTTCGTCGGATGCATTCTGGGCCCCGCGCCCGACCCCGCCCCATCCTCCTCCCTCTCCCCTTCAAAAGACTCTCTAACCGACTCATAAGCCTCTCTCGCATTATTTTTGGGTGTAATGATCCTTTCAGACTTTCTGAATGTCATTAGGTCTTTTCTCGGGTCGTCGGCCGGTAACATTTACTCCCTTCTTCTCTCCCTCTCTCTCCATCTCTCCCTCCCTCGCAGTCTCATTTTCTCCTTCCTTTCCGAGTGAATTAGTACGGGCAATTAAGGCGCGTTTTAGAAAGATGAGAGGAAGGGATCGATATGGAAGGAAAAGATATCGGGCTGGAGGAGAGAGGCGCGGGTGAGAGCGGAAAAGTTTTTCGGGACGCGCGGACGTACGGTTTTTTCCCCTCTCTCATTCGGTGTTTGACGGAGTGCCAGGTGATGCGGGACGGGGATTCTATATCGAAATCTAGAACCTGTTGGAGATGATGCGCTCGTCTTTGTTTTCTATCGGTGCTATTGAGAAAGTTGCGGAGGTTGCCGTAGTCGGGCGAAGAGTCAAGGCTTGAAAATTAAATTAAAGTACGTTTTTTATTCGGTAAGATTTGGAAAGAGCTCGTTTTCCGACTTAAAAGGGAGAGGAGGCCGTCAATACGTCACGCGTGTAAGCAGCGAAGGAGAAAGGTTATTTAAATAGCGTCGTTAACCGAGTTCGAAATTTTCTTTGAGTTTTACAAAGGATGGCTCCAAATTGCATTGGCAAATCATGTTTATTTTGAAAATTAAGTCCCGATTCTGTTGCAGTATGCACGTAGATGTATTTATACCTCTTGTTAGATTGTATCTTCACATCACTCAGTATGCTCCATCCAATACCATGCTCTTCATCTTCTCAAAGCAACCCCTTCTTTTAAAACATCCTTCCTACCACTTTGCTTCTTCCCTACTATGAATTGTGTTGAAAAGTAAAATCAAGTCTTGACAGATGATTTAGATCCCGTATTTAACGTTTATCAATGGCAATGTGTTACATATGCTGCTATTTGTTATAGATAAATTTACATTTTGTTCATTTTTACTATATTCTGGCATTCCCTTGCGTTAGTGATTTTGTAGATACGTTTATTTTAGAAATTATCAATTTAGATCGTATGCCTCTGGTTAGCAAAATTAATACATTCGAGAATTGTACATTTCTAGTATTTTGATTGACGTTAGTATCTTTACTAATCTATTTTTCTAAGTGCATCGCTCGATCTCTTCTTATTTGGCGGTCACTCTTATACGAAATCAGTTTTTAAAAAGATTTTACAAGAAAAATATTTGAGACAAATCATCCCAAACGATTCAACCACCGCGAAAATCCTCGATCCTAAATTCCCTTCCGAAACGAGATGGATCGAAGTGGACGAAAAGAAATAGGAGAATTTTTTATGCAATTACGCGGCGTGCGATGCCAATAACCCGTATGTTCCCATCCCTCGTCCTTTAACCGTCACTTGCCCTTTTATTTGTCTAGTGCATCGAGCCCTCCATCCGCGGTTGTTGGCGCTTTAATCGGACGACAGAGAGGGAGAACCGCTACTCTCCGACCTATCAACAGGCAACAACCGTTCATCCACCCTCCAACAGAGAAAGACACGTCCCTAGTATTGAAATGAAAATGTGGCAGTAGGCTTTTTGCAGCGTGAAAAAAGAAGTAACCTATGTCGACGAGATATAGCATCCGTCAAAAAGAGAAGCCGAGAGTCGACCGCCATTAACATACCTACAAACCGGCCACTTTTATAAATCTTCCGCCTTCCTCAAACCCTCTCCCACTCCCTTTATATATATATATATATATATATATATATATATATATATATATATATATATATATATATATATATATCCCTCCCCCCCACTCTCTCACTGCCTCCGGTCCCGGAGCGGAAGGCCGCGTAGGCAACCTCGACTGGCAGCAGGCGCCCTTGCCAAAAAGCCTCGCAACACAGAGCGGCGTATTTCTGTATCCCTCCGCCCCATACCTTTTCGCCCTCTCCTTCCCCCTTACTCCCGTCACCCTCTGATGCGTGCCATGTGCGTGGGAGGCTTCCCAATTCCCTCCTCCCTCCTTACCTCCCGCCTTCTCTCTTTCTCTCTCTCCCTCTAGGGTAGGTGTTCGTGCGTGCGCAGATGTGAGTGCGCAGTGGCAAGGGAGAGAGAGAGAGAGGGAATCCTCGACGGCGTCTTTTTCCAATGGAGGGAAGAGTGGGGTGCGGAGAGAGAGAAAGAGGAGAGAAGGAGTGAGAGAGGTAGGGAGGTTCGGATGACGTCATCCTGCGGCGCATAGTACGTCGACCTGTTGCCTTGTGGATTTTATTCGTTGGCAAGCCTCCAGGCGGAGCGGTGGAGAGGGGGGAGGAAGGACGAAGGGTTGGTTGGAGGAGGAGGAGGGAGGCATTTATGCGGGGCAGGGGGACGTGAGTTGATGCCAGCACCAAAAAGGGGGGCATTGGGAGGTGGTAGGTAGCGGCTGGGGTGAGGGGAGAAGAGGGAAAAGTGAAAGATTCCAGGGGTGCGGCGGCGTGGGAGGGAAAACCCCCGGATAGGGTCGATGACAGGCTCTCCCGGAGGGGGGAAAGGGAGGGCGAAGGGGGAGGTAGAGAGGGAGAGGTCGTGCTGACGGGAGCTGCGCAGTGTAGATCGGGGAGAAGAGGGAACGGGAGGAAGAGGGAGGGAGGGATGTTTCGGTGTTGGCGAGGTTAGGACTGCGGACCTCTTTCCGAGGGCTGTGATGCAAAAGGAGGGGAGGGAGAGATGAGGAGGAGGTAGGGAGAGGGGAGGGTGTAGAGAAGAGATGGAGGCGGTGTAGCTCTGTTTAATATCCTGCTTTTGCTTGATTGTCCCAGGGGGAACAAAAGGGTTAAAAATAGTCTCGTGGGAGAGGCGAGGTGAGGTTCGGTTGGCGCGGCGGAGTGTTGGGATCGAAATTGAGTGCGTGCGAGATGGTTGGCGTGACGTAGAGGGCGGGGAGGGAGGTTGGTGGAAAAGGGAAGGGGGGTCCAAAATGGCGGCGGGTTTGAAATTTAAGGTTCCGGTGTTGGGAAAGTTGGGCCACCTAGTACACTCTGCCTGCTGGAAGTTTTTTTTAATGCGAATGGGTTGTGGACCTCCCGGAGGATCATGGACGCTTAAATTATTCTCTCTCTCTGGGGTAGGGCGTCGCGAGTTGATTAAAAGCTCCGAAAGATGCTGCGCTTTTGGTCAGAGTTATTCGGTCGATTGAAGGAAAACCTGGTTTATTTAAAAATCGCGGAGTGCGTTGCTTCCTTCGTGTTTTTAATTAAACTTAGTGTTATTCACTACCGTAATCGTTAAATCATTGTAACGGGAAACTGTGACTATTACTTTGTGCAATATCAGTGAGATCCTAATTATCGAGATTCTTAGTTAAATATATTAATGTAAATAGAATAGCTTCTTTGATGTTCTCTAATGCTATAGTTTACTATTATTTATTTCGTACCACTATTTAAAGATATAGCGCGAGTCCACATATTATGGGCTGCGAGCCATAACCGTCATGCGCTATGATTTAAGCCGACCCGTCGTGACACATTATCAACTTCCTTGTTCATTCATATCAGCGACTGTATTTACAGAGGGAGTTTCAAGAAACTGCGATTCTACAATCGGTTTTGAGGACGTTTAAGTATTGTGCTTGTATTCATTAAATTCAGTAGTTACAACAGGATAATACGTTGGTATAGAATGTTTATATCGAAGTGTGGGTAGTTGATAGAAGTTGAAGTTCATCCCTTCAACGTAAATCTATATACTTACCTCTAATTTACTCGGAAGCAAATAGAGCAAAGTTAGGACAGGCTGGATGGATTTTTGAAAGTATGATTATTTAAATGAAGGTGGGAGGAAAGGCGAGTTACGTACGAACAACAGAATATCAGGGCATTTCCTGTCAGAATAAAACAGCTGATGAGTATTTCAGGTATAAATTCTCCGTGTTCGTTAATGAATTGCCATTGGTTATTCTAAAAAGAACGATAGTCAAATTCCCTCTCAAGGTGACCGTCCTGTGGGTAAACGTCGTTTATTTTACTAAAGCGTTTTATGGCGTCAGTAATTACCTTGATAGTCAATTGAATTCAAGAAATAACAAAGAGCTCGAGTTTTCATATACGAATGTAATGAGTACATTGGCGACCACGGACATATAGCAACGCATCTTTGCTCTCCATTTGGCCTATGCTGTCGGCGGAAGCCTCACACTTATAGTAAATTCACGCGACGAGCATTAATGAAAGCAAAGCAAAACTCATTTATTTTACGATCCCAGTTTGGAAAAAGGAGCCAGTAGAGACAAGTGCCAGTTCACGTTTACTATGATTCCCGTTCTCTTAGAATACTAAGGGAGTGACATTCGTTGTTAATCGCCTATTGTCTAAGGAACGACGCAGACGGGGCGGAGGAAGCCCTTAGGCATCCAGTGTTACCAGACGATCGCCTTGTTTCATTTCACCTCTTCCCTTCCCTCTCGGAATTCTCCGTGCTCTTGTGTGTGTATGTGTGTGAGAGAGAGAGAGAGAGAGAAAGGGTGAAACCCTTGAAAAGGAGCACGCTGTCAGGAACCCTCTTCTTAATCGCCTCCCCCGAAAATTCATTCCGTCCACCCTCTTTCTCTCTCCCTCCCAACTCCTCTCTATCCTCCTCTCTCTCACTGGCTGCGTCTTTTCCTCCCCCTTACCCCTTACCTCCAAACTCTCCCCTTGCTCTCCTCCTTCCCTCTACATCACTCTTCATTTAGCCCTGTCACTCCTCATCTCTTCTCGTCACTCATTCATTTCTCATCTTTCTTCTTGCTCCCTCTCCCTTTTGTCTTTCTTCCCTCTTACTCGCCCTTTTACTTCTCTACGTCTTGTCTGCTTCAGTTTAAAAACTTTAGTTTTTTAAAAGATGGAATACCACCAAATTAAGGCCAATACAGCCCATGTTTCTTAAATACATTATTTTTTCTATGCATATGTATGTTTCTCCCCTCTTCCTTCCCTCCACTCCCTTTCTCTCTCCTTTATACGTATTATCTCTTTCAAACTCCCCTATTCTCTCTATCGCTTGTCTCATCCTTTTTTCTCTCTCCCTTCTGTATCTACCTTTTGTCTCTCTTCCTCTTTCCTACTCTTTATCCATCTATTCTTTTCTTTCTCTGCCTCACCCCAACGCCATTTGTAGTAACCCGTGTGAAAACCCTCAAGCCCCGCCACTAATTCCTCCCTCTTCTTCTTTATGAGGTAGGCAGTTACCCTGAGACTTAGGCCACCAATCTTACCTCGACGCCTTTCCCCCTGGAACACCCGCAACCCTTACAACCCACCTGCAAACCGTAGCTCTGCGTATCCTGACTCCAAGCACCTGTCCCCGTCTCAAATGTCCGATGTTAATCTATTCCCCGCGAATCTCTTCCTTCTTTCTCCCATCTCCCCTATAAATTTCCTCCAATCGCACACAGCCTCTCCTCCGACGAGTGCCCGGAGTCGGAGCGCGCATTTCTATTTCAATTTATTTTTCTCCCGCGAACCTCCGGATTTGTTTACGGATGCCTGCTTATTCCGTGTTTTCGCGAGATGCGGGATGATATTAGCACGGAGCTGGAGAGAGAGAGAAAGAGACAGGATGGAGAGCGAAAGAAAGGGAGAGGGAGAAGAAAGGAGGAAGAGGAGAGGGAGGAGGAAGAGAGAGGGGAGGGCGAGAGAGCAGAGGGAAGAAGAGAGGAGGGAGGGAGAAGTAAGGAAGGAGGACGAGGAGAGAGAGAGAGAGCAGAGGGAGGGAGAGAAAGAAGGAAGGGAGAGGGAAGAGGAAGAGAGGAGAGCAGAGGGAGGGAGGGTAGAGGAAGAAGGAAGGGAGAGAGAAGAGAGAGAGAGAACAGAGGGAGGGAGGGGAGAGGAAGAAAGAAGGGAGAGTGGAGGGAGGTAGAGCAGAGGGAGGGTGGGGAGAGGAAGGAGGAAGGGGGAGAGAGAAGAGGGAGAGAGAACAGAGGGAGTGTGAGGGGAGGAAGAAAGAAGGGAGAGAGGAGGGAAGGAGAGATAGATAGATAGATAATCGTCTTTATTCGGGCGAAATTTAGACCATAAGGTCCATTCTTACATTTAACCCTTTGAGGGAGGGAGGGTAGAGGAAGAAGGAAGGGAGAGAAAACATAGGGAGGGAGAGAAGAGGAAGAAAGAAGGGAGAGTGGAGGGAGGGAGGGATGGGAGAGGAAGAAATAAGGGAGAGAGGAGGGAGGGAGAGCAGAGGGAGGGAGAGCAGAGGGAGGGAGGGGAGAGGAAGAAGGAAGGGAGAGAGAAGATGGAGGGAGGGAAGAGGAAGAAATAAGGGAGAGAGGCGAGAGGGAGGGCAAATAGAAGGATAGGGGGGAGCGGATGGAGGCAGGGAGAGAGAACAGAGGGAGGGAAGAGCATAAGGATGAGAGGGAGGACAAGTAGGGAGAAAGAAAGAGGGATTTAGAAGAAAGGAGGAAGTTGGAGATAGGAGAGCGAGGGCATTGGCAGGAGGGAGGGCTGAGGAGGTGGGAGGAAGAGTTTGTAGGAGAAGAGAGGGGAAGAAAGGAGTGTTGGGGCTAAAGAGGGAGGGGAGAAGAAGGTTTAGTGGGGAGAGAGAAGGGAGGGGATGTTTATGGAAAATAAATATGCGAGAGGAGATGGTGGGATTATGGAAAGGGGAAGTTCTTAAATAGCGTTGCTTACGGAGTAATCTGCGATGGGATTACTGCTTGGTGGCCATGTGTTGGTTGGAAAGCTGCCCTCTCTTCTCGCTCTTTTGGAAGTGCACCTCGCGAGCCTCTGTGTTCGCTCACGTCGCACGAAATTAGTGAATGGATGCAGCGGAGGATTAAATGGAGGGAGAGAAAGAGAGAGGCGTTGTATTCCTCCGAGGGACGAGGAAAGTAACAGCTGGAAACTTCAACTCTAATTACGTCTAATCGTTTGAGGAAAATGATAAATTTCAATTAGCGGTTATATCACTCATCTCTTTGTTTATCGATTTCTATGAAGCTTTTAGACTATTATTTTAAATTGCGCTGGTATTAAATATCGTTTTCTGGTCCAAGAGTTTAAAACAATATATCGTGAAATATTTATGGTTTTTGCAGCGCGTAAAAACTTCTCGCAATTAGGGGTGGGAAGTATTTAGAAGGCTTTTTACGGAAAATAGAGGAGACGTACGTTCCGGATATTATATGTTAGTAAAATACTGTATATCTTGTTCATTTGTTTGAAACGTGTCTCGCGGTACCATATTGATACATATAATTAATTAGATATAGTACTTATTGCCACGTCTTTGCTCAAATTTCACGTAAAACAAAAAAATTATGAGAATATGATGCTCCTTCATAAGCATGCAAAATAATTCTGTAAACAAACCTTAAGTTTATACTAGCAAACTTTAATGCAATTACTACCGTTTTACATATCGTGGAAATACCGTGTTTGTGATACTAAAGCGGTCCAATTAGTTCTTCTACACCTGTGAAGTCATGGTCGATTATATCTAACAGAGCTTAGGTCGAGACAGGCGCCTTTTTCTCATAAAAAGTAATTTTCTCTTGAAATTGTAATTTATCGTTGCTTAGGAATGTAATTAAGGTAAAATATATCGTATGCGTTTCCTCAATACCCATTAAACGATTAAAAATAGTATGTGCATTTTAACTATTATGAAACTTTCCTTAGAAATCGGATGAACGGTTCTAATGAGAATGGATTACTAACCATTTCTGTAGCTGTGGAAGTCACCAATATTACTTACTTACTAAATAATATATGAGCGCGACTATTCATTTTTAAATTTACAATTGTAAAAATTGGATGATGAATTTTTAAAGTAATTGAGCATTAAAAACAGAGTATTAGCTTATGTGCTCAAACACATTTTTCTCAAGTTAGCATCCAGGTGTCATGAAAATTTGTAACGATTTCCACAACGTATTACTGATAAGTACACACACGCATTTCCGTTATTATTCAATTTGCAAAGAAATTTTGCAAATCCATCCACGCGTTTATGAAGTGGGCTTAAATGAGCGTTCAATCCTACCACGTAGCGCTCTAGAAGTTCATCAACTCTGAATTCGGGAATCTGAAAGCTTTGAGTAAATTTATTTGCGAGTCCTTGCAAAATTATAGGCATGGAAATTCAACCAAATACGATTAAATATCTGGTTGGAAAGCTCTCATCTCCTACACAAAACCCAACCCTCTTGGCTTTGGTGTTACACGAGAAGGTAAATATTTCATCAATGCGGAGGTGTCTCTCCCCTACATCTTCCCACGCAAAAGTTTTTATACGGTTTTAGAACGCAGGTGTACTCAAACGAATGCGAAATTCTTCTTTAGGAAGTTTTCTATGAATGCCAACAGGTACAGAAGAGTTTGTGTTGTCCATAGAATTATTGTGTAGAGGTTTCTATAAATATCCAGGAAGACTGTAATTATAATCCTTGTGCTCCTTATTATAAATCATAGAAGATAAACTCTACATTTCGCTTATTTTATATTTTATTATCATTCGCGTATATAGAATAAAAACTGCCTCTTCTATTACAGTCATAACTACTGTCATTGCGACGTTTCCCTCGAAATTAATGCATCAAGAACTGAGTATGTAAAATGGCATATGTACTTAATTATATTTGGATCGTTGACAGGATGTCTCCTGGTGATTTCCCCTGCGATGTCCGACAAAAACTGGAATTTTTATAGCTCCCCCATCAATGATAACAACATTAATATTTCTTTCCCATTTTGTTGCAACGATAATTTAATGCTTTCATGTGTTACATACATAGTATACCGAATCACGAAAACGATTTTAAGGTGCCCTAGCGAAATTTATCTCACATTTTAGACTTTTCCATTTTTTTCCCTCGCATATAAACCGCATCCTATTTTGTAAACGTATAATTTTGAAAAAATAAATTTGCGACCTTTCAGGAGAGTAAAAACGGTGTATCCTGAGGCGAATGTGGCAACCTCGTCACCGAACATCATAATCCTATTAAGCGCCGAGAGTTTACGGTCATTGATAAAGACGCAAATTCTCCGTTTTCGCCTGATGCAAGCGTGGCGTTTTGTTTAAAACGAAGATCCTCGGACGTTGATTCACGCAGGTTTTCATCTCGGCATCTTCCCTACGGCCAGCAAAGAGGGGACGAGGAAAAAAACCTTCAAAATTCCTACCTATTTTAAAAAAATAAGGACCGGGGTAATAGAAGACGCCGGTGAGAAATAGTTGGCAGAGATACTCAGGGCAGGCGAACCAGGGATTCTGAACGTCCTTTTTCTTTTCTCTCTCTCTCTCGCTTCCTTTCTCGCCTTTTATCACTCTCTTTCCCACCCTCCCCTGCATCCTCTTTTATCACTCTACCGTACAACAACCGAAGAACAGGAAGATGGAGAGAGAGAGGGGAGGGAGATGAAAAAAAACTCCCCGTAGTCCCTTCCCTTTGATTAATGTGGAGCTCTCTGGCTCGGCTCCAGAGCAAACCGAAGTTACGTTCCTTTGCCGGCCACGTGTAAAGCATTTATACCGCGCTACTCCGGATCCGAGGAGACGATCCAAACACCTCGAGGATAGGGAGGAGGGAGGAAAATAGAGATAGGGTAAAGAGGATTGATAGAGAGAGGTTCGTTTTGGATTTCCTCTTTCTCGAGAAAGGAACCTCTCCAGTATTTCAACGTCGCTCCTTTACCAACGCCTCCGGAAATAGAGGCGCAAAAATTTTCGGGAAAATCCGAAAGAATCCGAATGTCGACGAAACGTTTTTTTTTCGACGCTCCGACGTTCGGTTTAACCTCGATAAATAAATGGGATACTCTTCGAAAAAAAATGCGCGTTGGTTATGCGCGGCTCCGGATTATTTACTTAAGCTGTTGTAATTGATCGTGCAGTTACGTCTCAAGAACGCGAAACGACGACATTTATGTCGCGGGTGGTTAAATCCTTGGGTTCTCTCGTTTGGAGTCTGAATTATATCAAACGGTCGCGTCTGTTTATAGTCTCCAAAGTCGTTTTTCCTCTGCGATTTACATAAGTTCGCCCTAAATACTACAAGTACCTAGTAATTTGCTGGCCGAAAATAACATACCGGAGAAACATTGCGGAGCTTCACCTAACTAATTTCACAGTCATAAAATAACTGGAAAACGTTTTATTGTGTTAATAAAAATTTTAGTAGACTTCAAATAAAATCGTTAATAATTACATCATAATTGGCTAGCATAGACTGTATAAAATGTTTTAGGGTTGTTAGTTTATTATGAAACCTGATTTCAGTTGGATTTGTTGGTATACTATATCAAACAACAGTTAAAATAATTTGCTGTAAATTTATACAGAATACATTGAAGAAAACTCGCAAAATTAAGTTTTAAAAAACGTCTCAGAAAAGTTCTTGTCTTGGCGATACAAAAGCAATGAAATTAAGGCCCGCTTTTCAACTCAAAAGAATTTCCCTCATGTCCCCTTGCCCTTAACTGCCGCCACTTAATTTTTATTTCGAATCTGCCAACTTAACGAGTGTACACCGATAAAGAGGTAAGAGCGTGAACGCACCTCATTTCCAGCACGCCGAGCCGTCGAATGTGCCGTCAAATTAATTTACTCTCCGTGAAGCGCCGCGGCGTTGAATGCCTAAAACGTCACGATCACACAGCAGGCGAGACCGAATTTCGACCCTCATCTGCCCGCGGAAAACTTAGCAGATGGGAGGTGACGTGTCTGCGGCGGCGTAAAAGAAGAAGGAAAAAAGGACCGGGGAAAAAAAACTTAAAGACTCGGCCCGGCCTCCAGTCAAACCCTGTCCCATTCCATCAGCGCCACCTCCCTTCCTAGGCAACCACTGGCGCCTCTCTCTCGCCTTCCGCCTCCCACTCCCGACTCCTCACACTCCTCTCTTTCTCTCCCCCTTCGTTCTATTTCTGGGGACACGTTCCCTGGCGCCTTAAGATGAACCAAACACAGGCGGATACCTCACCTCTATCTGTCGTCCTACTCCAGGGTCCCCGTTGACTCAGCCCACACTATCATCCCACTCACGTTCCTCTCTCTCTCTCCCTCCTCTTTCCCACTCCATTCCTCCGAAAACACCACATCGAAAAGTCCCACTCTAGGACTTGTCGCCATTTACCCCGGATGACCAAGCTTCCGTTCACCATTCCTGCCGGTCCTCTTCCTACGTTTCATCATTCTCTCTCTCCTGTTTCTCTCTCCTTTTCTCTCTCTCCTTTTTCTCTCTCTTTTTTCTCTCTTCCTCATTCTCCGCCTCAATCTCTCCCCTCCCTATCTCTCTCTCTCTCTCCTCCCCTTTTCCTCTCTCTCTTGCCAAATTTTGAGGGCGATGCCGCGTGTGGACGTCGGAGCAGAAATACGTAATTAGACGTAATCGGACTCTCTCCGCTCCAGTTCGTCGAGTGGGCGTGAAAGAGCGCCAGGGTTCTCGTTGGGGAGGGTTTTTTGGAGAAAATGTGGGAGGATTTTGTTTTATCATATTTGTGTAATTTTCGAGAGGGAAATTTTTTTTAGGGAAGAGGAAGGGAGTTTTTTTGGAGCAAAGGGTTCCAGGGAAGCGAAGAGGATCTGTTTCACCTCTGCCGTATTTTGGTGATTTTTGTGGGACAATTTCGTAGCGTGTTTGTCTCAAAAAGTATTGACTCGAAAAAAGAGTAATTTGTAAATTCCACCTTCCGTTTCCGCTCTGAAATTCGTTTATTTAAGTAACGCCGTCAGGGCAGTAGCCAGAATGTAAATTCGGAGGGGGGTTATGTCTGACAGATTTTTAGAACTTTTCCTCATGAACTTGAATAACAAATTTTTCCTTACGTATAGAAATGTTTTTATTTAACATTTACTTTGGCAATACAAATCAAATTAAAAAATCACTCAAATTAAATATAGAAAACATAAAAATGTAAAAACCAGTATTTTTTTACAGAACGAATATACGAATGAGCTTTCGGGGGAGGGGGGCTTTAACCCCAAGCCTCCCCCTCCCCCATTTACGGCCCTGAAAATAGTCACGTGTTTTTTTCAATCAATCCGGAGATATTTTTATATTGGCTTTGCGTCCACGACTTCTATGCTTAAATGCGAGTAGTTTCAACTGCGATCTGTGCATCCACAATTTGAGAATTGAAAGATATGATAAATTTTTAGAAAATAACTAAGAACTGATGTTTATTTTGTAAGTCAATTTCCCCTAAAATTCCATCGCTCATGATAGTTGCGGCGCTGAAATTAATTAAATAAGTATCATTGAAATAAGTCAAGAAATTCATTAAATTTTCCTCAAATTATTTCAATTCAACAATAAACACTAAGTATAAAAAAATTGAAGAAAAAATAAGCACATCATAAGTTTCTTCACTAATATCATAACCTTGTTATTTTGTATACTTACAAGACGAGCTCGGTAATTCTCTAGCAAATCAAATTATATATTCAATTAAAAATCCACCTTATACCAATACGCTTGAAAAATTCACACTTGGCTTGCATGCACAGTTTCCTCCTCAGACCGACGTAAATGTTTGGCGTGATATAGAATCAAAATATATCGAATTATGCACAATTTCCCTTTACAAAGGAAAAACATTCGGCAGGGAAAATTCTTTGTATTTTGGTGACCTGCGTTAATCGACATTTTTATAGCAGCCCGATTTTCCTGCTTTTCAACTCGATATCCTTTATTTTTAACCTTTCACGCCATTGCCAAGTTTTTTACGTCGCCTCACGATTGCACGAGGCAGGAAACGAAACGATGCGAAACTTTTGAAAGAGAAAGCCGGAGCTTATTACTAGGAATTTATTAGGAAGGACGACAAAGCAACTTGGCAACCGTTCTTTTCAACACTCTCGTGGAAGGGGGGAAAAGGAATTAATTTCGATGGCACGAAAACACTGGCGGAAGGTGATGTCTGGAGTTGTTTATACGGCAGGACAAGGACGGCCGTATATACATGTATATTTGCGATTATCCGGGCATATTTAAACGCGTCATAATTTTACATAACTTTTCGTGCATACGGCACGAAACTCGTTCAATGCTCGGTCTTTCATGCGTCGGCCATTTTACGCAGAATACTCGAAAGTAATTATCTATCCGCGGTTGGTCTGAGGGAGAAGTTAAGACATCTATTAGGTCTATTTGGAAGGGTCGAAAGAAGAGAGATGGGATACGTTGAGGAAAAAATATAAGAAGGGTAAACAGACCGGGAGGATTATTTAAAACGTCGCGAAGAGACCTTCAGGGAGGAATTCATTGGCTGTAATTTGGCGGAAAAATAACCGTTATTTTGAAATGAATCGGAACGAGAATAAAACGCTATTTCTGCCGGTATAAACGTTAAAGAGAGAAGATATCCTAACATCCTTATCAAGATTTGGAAATAAATTACAGCAAATATGAAAAGCATAAATGATTTGTACTCCCGTTTATTTGTGCTTGTTTTTATCGCTAAGTGATTGATGACTTATGCGATTGGCATTTTGCCTGTTTGAAACGTTTTTGTTGATAGCCAAAATATAAATTTAAAAATCTCCCAATAATGATAAAATGTATTTAAAAGTTAATTCGAAATTCAAATTTCCCAACGAATAATTATAAATGTTTTTATAATCTCTTACAAATTCGTTTCATCTCATGTTTCGTATATTCATTTTTTATGATCAACTTCAGTTCCCGAATGTGTACAACTGAAAAAAGATGAACGTAAGCTTTTGGGGAGCATTTAATACACCGTAATCATACAAGGGGACGTTGTTTTGCCTAATTTTCATGTAAATTTCCGTTTAATCTAAAAGAACTGGTGGTATTAGTATTCATTTGCTTAAAATTCTTGGTATTTCCTAATATACAAAATCAAGCCTATTTTAAGGTAAACTGGTGATAGGGAGAAGCTGTATCGAGAAAGCTATGACAGCGATGCTGAACCATCCCTTGAGCGTATTATACAATGGGACATAACTTATATTCGTGGGTCAAATTGGTTTTATTTATTTACTGGTCAGTGAAGAGAGTGAGCATGATCTTGAATCTGTACCTTAGACGCAAAATAAGCTCTATCTAGGAACGTCGTAACATCCATCAGAAACATCAGTTATCGATTTTTACAATTTCATACTCGTAATCGAGCGGAAACTATAAAAGCGAGTCTGAATAACGTCGTATTTATCTAGAGGCGCTAAAAAACCGGTATCTATAAATCTTTTCGCAAACTTTTCAAATTCCGTCGCCTTTTTTTTATTGAACCCATCATTTTGTTTTCCAAACCGTTATCCGAGCAATCTCCAAGAAGCGATCGGAAAGGATAGGAGTGGAGATCTCGAGATAAATCCATCCACGCCACGTTTGTTCTTTTGCGCGAACTTCATCCTCCTCCAATCCACCCATCCTTTCGTTACTTGCGGAGTGAAGGGCGAGGAAAAGGTAGGCCGTCGTTTTCTTTGCCCCTTAAGAAGTCCCACCCTTTGGCACCGCTGCGCATGATGCCATTCTCTGCCCCGCGCACATAACTTGCATCCATTTTAATTGCCCTCGTGTGGTCTTTTTATACCCGCGGCCGGGAGGCCTTTTCGTTTCAGAACCACTTGGCACGGCGATACTTCCCAGAAGAGAGAGAGAGAGAGTGGAACCACTCAAACCGAGGCTCTCGACCCATATCTTCAGTTTAACTTATGCGTCCGCTATGTTCCCACACAGCACACACGCTAGCTAGCAAGAAGTCTTCGCACGCCTCTTCTTCTATTTCTCTCTTTGACCCCCTCGGCCAACTCCAGACATCCAAGAAAAGAAGCTTGTTGTCAACTTCGCTAGGCGAAACTTCCACCTGTCCAGGATATTCTTCATTTTTCTCGACAAGGGTTTTTTTTAGTTTTAATTCCTCTCCCTTTCGCCATTTTGACGTGATAAAAGAAATCCCAATGATATTCGAGCGAACAGGAAATGCCTTCCTCTCTCTTTATCACTCTTTTGTAATGGACAGGTTCACGACCCATTTCTCTCACTCTCCCCCCCCTTTCATTCCATTTACCCGACTGCCCTCGAGTTGAAGTTTTAGAGTAACGCTTCAAAAAAATGTTTTCGAGCCTAATGGGAATTGACGTATTTTTTTTAATTTTGGCGAAAAGAAAGAGGACATATTGGTATTTGTTTACCTCGGTCAGCTGCATATTTTCGCCGGACAGATATAAACCTTCCATTCAACACGTGATGGTCTGGGTGCAGAAGTTAACATATGCTGTTATGGCAGCGATGGGTAAAATCAACATTCGATTGTTTTATCTCCCAATGTTGTTTCTCCATTGCAGACTGACACGATCCCATTAGGTAATCATCACCAATCAATCGTACAACGGATGTTTGTAGCGTTGTTATCATTGTTCGGTTTTGGTTGTTTTCGCATATATTGTGTATATTGTGTATCAGTCATCCTTGCGGGAAAAACCTGATTCGAAAACGAAGGGAGCAAGAAGATAAATTAAAAAAAAAACAGAAATTTAAATTCCTTCTATTTATTCCTGAGCATTTATCTCCAAAATGAATAAACTTGTCTCTCTGGAATTTTTTCTTCGTCCCCAAATAGCTGAACTCACACTAACCCTTTGTGGCAATCAGGCGTTAAACACATCCTAGCGTCATTAAAAGCCTAATTAGCGTTCCTGTAAGTATAAGCGGAGTTTTTTCTCAGAAATTGATGAAGGAATCGAGCCGACCCTCTTTCTGAAGTCGGCATCTTACGAGCTATTCGACAAATTCCGCATAGCGATGGAAGTGAGGAATATTTAGACCAAGAGTCACAAAATTTTTATTAAAAGAGGTCATACGAGGCTTTATATATCATTGTGGGGACCACATATGGCCTTTCAAAGAGCAAACACCGTCACCGTCAATTTCTTACCTTTACATATACGGAATTTATTTTCGGATATTACGAGTACCTACTCGTTAGAACGAGTTTTTATGAGTTTTGTAAATTCTCGCTATATCGAGGTTTCACTACATATTGCATCCACGTACTCGAAAAATATCGTTTAGACTTCATAAATTATATCTCTAATGGCATCTCCTACCGGCAAATATACAAACATGCACGTCTTGACACTCATACATTCCAAGTCATTATAATTACGTTGCGATTTTATTTTTCTTTCGGTGCCTACCGAATAGCATTTTTGATTAAAAGACTCGTAAAAGTCACACTCGTATCGGAGATCACGTTGTGTAATTCCGCATCCTTTTAACACGATTGCCAATCGGTCTTTATTACGCATGGCGCATCCAGTGCATTCCGGGTCGCCTAGCTCCACGGACCCGGTCGCAGCCATTCTCGAGAACTCCGTGCGATTTATTACCATTAGTATGCCACGTGAGAAGATGTTCGTGCAATATTACCTCTCTCCAACGGCCTTTCCCCCACCTCCCCTCTCCCTCCCCCCATCCTCCACCCCTCCTCCCCATCCCCCACCCCTCCTCACCATCCCCCACCCCTCCTCACCATCCCCCACCCCTCCTCCCCCCGCCCCTCCTCCCCGTCCCCCACCACTCCTCCCTCCGTCCCCCACCCCTCCTCTCCCCTTCCCCTTAAAACCAACATCATCACTAGCCTCTCGGCTGTGTGTGTGTTGACCTCTTCATTGCGCCGTCGTTTTCGTGCAATCATCGTTCAATCCTCTCTCCACTCCCCCCTCTCCTCCGTATCTCTACTCTCAACGGATTTGACTTTGAAATTCGCTACCGCTCTCTCTCCCTCTCTCTCTCTTCCCTCTCTCTCTTTCTCTCTCTCTCTCTCCCTCCCTCTCTCTCTCTCCCTCCCTCTCTCCCTCTCTTCCTCTCTCTCTCTCTTCCTCTCTCTCTCTTTCTCTCTCTCTCTCTCTTCCTATATCCCTCTTCCTATATCCCTCTTCCTCTCTCTCTCCCTTCCTATATCCCTCTTCCTCTATCCCTCTTCCTCTATCCCTCTTCCTCTCTCTCTCTCTTCCTATATCCCTCTTCCTCTATCCCTCTTCCTCTATCCCTCTTCCTCTCTCTCTCTCTCGAGCGATTTTAGCGCCGCGTTGACTCTTCTAGGAATATCGAGTTTCGAGAAAGGGCCTTGACCAGCTATGAGAGTGTGGCAGCTGGTGGAAGGGAGAGAGTTAGAGAGAGAGAGGGAGAGAGTTAGAGAGAGAGAGAGAGAGAGAGAGAGAGAGATAGGAGAGAAGAGAGATGGGAGGGAGGGTGAGGTGAATTTGACGCGCGAGAAGGGACCGAAACAGCTGAGCGAAATTTAGTAGCGGCGCGAAAGTCGAACAGGTGAAGGGAACTAACTGCTGAGTGATTGTTCCGCGCGCGGGCGCTGAATGGAGGAATTACGATGGCGTAATCGCGTCCCGATAATTGCTGCGGACATTAATTTTTTTTAATAAATCGGCGATGGTTTTTTTTAAATGGCGGAAGTATTTCCGCCGGCGCTTGAAGGGATACACGTGTCGCGCAGCTGTTTCAAAAAGCGAGTAAACAAGGAAATGAGACGGTTTTCCAAACGTGTTTTTAAAACCATTCATGCTTTAATCAATTTTTTTGGCTCGAATTCATCTGACCGCTTAATGTATTTTGATGTTTTTTGCCAGTGAAAAAAGAAACTTAAAATTTCTTGTGCGCACTTAACCCTTGGAAAAACTTGGCATTTCTGAATCGATTGAGGAATTTTTGGGCATAGATGGAAACGAACGCTAGACCTGGCTCAGGGTGTATTTTTTCTAATTTCCATAAGTTAGGGTAATGGAGATTTTCACCTTGGTGTAACCGTGGTGCAAGGATACCCCGTGCCCCACTCCAGTGGTGACTCGCAGGGAATGGGGTAAATATAAATTTAAACATTTGAAATCTCTCCCATAGCGTCACAATAAGAAATTGAATTTATTTATTCCAAAATATTTTTTTGATTCTGATTACTAATTTATAATTGGAGAAAATCATCTCAAGTCGAAACATTTAACATGCGCGAAAAGGCTGCTTTGTGACATTACTGGCGAAAGTTTGCAATTACTATCGAGTAAACCAATAGAACATTCTTCAGAATGGAAGAGACAATCTTAACCTTCCGCGAAAAGGCAAGTCTTCGTAAACATTTCATCCTATTCCTGGGAACGACAAAACTATTCGGTAACGACGTCCCAGCTCCGCTTAGCAACTGCCGTCGCCCAACAGGAAGACTCAGATGCAACGGTCGGATGGCTCCAAGTAAGGCTTCATCGGTATCTATGTACACGTGATAGTACGTTGAACCCATACCTATATATATTTATTTTTTCTAAATCCCTCGTCTCAGATCACGGATGAACTCAGCCGAGTTAAACTAGCGTATGTACGAGGCTGTCACCTGCGTTAGAGCGTCGAGTGGGCCGCTGGGAGAAGGGGGAAGAGGGAATGAGGGAGAGGGATGAAGGGGAGAGTGAGGAGAGGAGAGAGTCCCTTTGGTTAAAAGTGTCTTCTCCCTCTAGTTTAAAAGCGAGGCTCATGATTGGACACGATTGAAAACGAGTTGCCGGCTAATTGCGCGACGAGCGAAGCTATAGGGACGATGCCCTTGAATAGATTGACCTCGTCAATAGGAACCAATCAACCCGGTGTGTGTCCTAGGGGTGGTTATGTTTGAATAGAGGGCGGGGAATTAAGGAGAGCAATGAACATTGATAAAGAGAAGAGAAGGAAGAAATGCGGTTATGGGACGTCGAACGGGAAGTGCTAGACAGCCACGCTTTGTTGCCTTTGTAAATGATGAAAATCGCGAGGATCGATTTGTCGAATCTTATTTTCTGCATTTTTTGCAGACGCTCGGTCTCGAGATCTTTGTGTTTGGAGTGCCTTTTCAAAATCATGAAACTCATTTTGATCGCTTTACTCATAAATTGGTGCTGAAGGATTTTACAGATGCTGATAAAATGGGAGGACTGGAGATTCGAATAATAAACGTTATCGTTACTACTCCTAACTCTAGGGATATTTTCAAAGTTACTAAAAATTAAGTCGAATGACTCGATAAATTTGCATCGTGGCAACGCTTCTATTTCATTTGTTCCTTTTCATTATTTTTTATATTTTGTGATCTGCCATGTTTGATATTAACTTTGTTTATAAAATCCTGGTTTAAACATATTATCCTCCATTTAACTAAATATCTTTTCTTTTTGGGATCATATTGTTTCTTTATTGCATTTATAATTTCCATGAAATTGCTCCTTATTATAATTACCACAGAACTTTAGATGGAAAAATAAAATTCTTGAATTATATCCAGGAAAATATTCTCTCTCCTAATTCTTCCAATAATTTTGTACATGAGTTTAGGATGTTTAATTTCTTAGAAAAAATATGATCTCATTTTCTACCCAAAGTTAGAGGGTGCAAGTAATTTAGTATCCACTCACTCACTGTCTTTCAGCCCACTAAGTGACTCCCAAAATCAAAGGAAGGAGCCCCCTGAAGATGAATCGATAAGTGAGGAAACAGCAGGAAAGCAGGGAGGAGGAGCAGAAAGCAAGATAAAGAATATGATGGAAGAGATGGCCACCGCTGTTGTAGACACTAAGGAAAAACCGTTGAAAAAGAGGCAGTCAAAGAGTACACAGAAAAAGAAAAAGTCAGAATATCCCATTGACGATTATTTGGTAAATGCAATTCATGAGCATTACACTAGATACTCTGTACTTCTTGATGTCCCTAGGAGAAGACTTGACAATAATGATTCCATTTACAAAATTTTTTAAATAAACTCCCTGCAAGTGTAAAGGCTCTAAATCTTAACTCCTTCCAAAAAAGGATCAAAGAAATAGTTGTAGAAAAAGCATATTATAATGTAAAGGAATTTTTTGTTGATTATTGTCTAATGCAAATGTGTATGATTTGATATACTTTATTTTTCTTTTATTTATACTAGATTTTAAGTTTTATTATAATCTGACGTGTCCTATTGCCATAACATGACCTAATGGAATTAATAAAAATTATTATTATTATTATCTTTCTCAGTGTGATGACACTAAGCAGTGTTTTGTAAGAAATCTTATATTTAAAAATTTGGAAATGAACAGGTTGCTCATAGATTTAAGTACATTTTCTTGCTCACAAATCATCATTGATTGTTGTCTCACGTCTGATATATATCTACTTATTTGATCTTATTTCTTTACATTGACAGAATCAAACTGCCTCTGGCAACAAGAATGAATTTTTCCCCATTCCTTCATTATCTCCCCCACCTCCTTCCCCCAGCCATAAAGCTGTGCGCAATGCAGAAGATCTTCTTCAAGCAGCTGAACAATTTCTATCAAACATTGAATTGGATTTGACCGTCGGAAGCAGGATGCCATCTGAATCTCCACCAAGACCTGAAGAAAGCCCTTCATTGAACTCGTCATTGAGGTTGGTGGTTATACCTCAGAATGAATAATTCCTGTAAACTTGGTCTGATCATGTCTTCTGTCTGCCAATTTTGTATGTCAGCTTGCCTTTAGCCACCAAGACAATATATTACAAATTTTCTACATCTGCCTAGAGTTGAACAAATTTTTCAAATATCATTTTTGATATCACTTATTTTAACAGAAGTCATTAAAGGAATTAAATTATGCACAATTACGTCTAACATCAGGTATTAATGTGAGTAATGTGCTTTATCAACTTACTCCAAAATCTCACTGGTATATATTTAAATGGTTAAGTATGTAGAACTTGTTTAAGTTTGCTAAATGTGTACTTCATCCACATTGCTTTTTTATTAAAAATATTATTTATTATTTGTCACTTTGTTATTAGCTATCATTATGTTTATTTCAGAGTCAACCTATAAATACATTTTAAACAAAACATTTGAGGTATCATTGATCTTCATTTATAATGTTATGACAGCATCACATTTAATATTCATCCTAGCAATGTCCCTTGACAATAATCCATCTTGTAATTATGCCTAAGAGACCCAATTTGTAACTTAATTCTCCAGGTAAAAGTATTATAAAATATTGCTCAAAATTCAAACTTATTTGGCGTTTATTTGATGGAATAATATGATGTTAAAAGATGAATGTTGTAAGGTAAAGAGATTTTGAGCAATGAGTTTAATTTTATCTTCTTGTGCCAAGAGTGAGTTTTACTTTGGAAAAATATCACAGTATAGGAAGGAATAACGTAAATTGCATGTCAAAGTATTTTTGTAGTGACTATAGTAGTTTAATAGTAAACATCTCTATCTTTGGAGGTATTTTAATAGCTCAATGTGCATTGCAATCCATACAATGCAAAGGGGTACAAAGACATGAAAAAGTATTGGAGTCTGACTCCAGAAAAGACAGTGTCTGTTTCTTATAGGAGTTCTTGGTGCTTGCATACTGCAAGTGCTTAAAAAATCACCATACACCAACATCTAAACTCGTAAATAAATCAATGCGACAGTATTTGAAATATCCATTTAAATAAGACAATAGTTTTCATTTTCTGCGAAATTAAGGCATCTATCCAGAATTCCTAAATTCTCTGGCGATCGGCTTCGCGTCCAAGTTTTCAAATTTCAAGTTTGATGGCTCAGATCGCCCTTTTTAAGCAATAACTATAATCGCCATTAAGACAATAGCCTATATGTTACACCAAAATTTATGTAGAAATTAGAATATTTTGTGTGCTATGATTATGGTGTCATCACCCATACCTTTTAGTACGTACCCGCTTAAAAAAATTAATTTAAAATTATCATGTCATCAGATGCGTACTGATAGGCCCAGAAACCGCAATGCGGGGGGGGGGGGCGAGATTTAGGGAGACCCCAATCATTCAAACCGTACTGACTAAGGCGTCTGACGCCCGCTTTAGGAACCCGATAAATCTAATTGCGACTTCCACAATACGGCTTTATAACGTTGATAAGAGGCATTTCTCGGCATGAAAACTATTGCAAGATATAGGCTACGATTATATGCCCTCTGACATCTCTCGCTCTTAGGCCAATGTATACTCTCATGTGCCAACATTTCTTAAATGATATATATAGCTAGAGAAGATTATGAATATGAATATTATTGTGTTTATTTGTGCATATTGTGTGTGTTTACTTGTTAAGTGAAGCATGAGGTCTACGTCCACTATTCAGGCTCTAAAGGATGACGACTTGACCCAATTATCGGTCGGTTCAGTAGTCCCTACTTTAGTTCTCCAATATCATCATGAAGTAAGTTTTTGTTTACATATATCGATACGTAGGCAGATTTTGGTTGACGTGAAGCCCCCCCCCCCTTCTTTTCGACATCACGAGCCGCTCCTGATGGCACATAGGATTTTACAGATCGTATTTATTCACTATGGGGCCATTCATGTATTACGACAGCCATTGCCGTCTCTAGGGCACGGCGAATCGGAGCGGTCGCCCCGGGCCCCGCACTTAGCACCAAGATGAAGATTGCTGTTAAGCGTAGACGACACTCATGGCGTTCGGCTGAAAAGGCATTAGAAACTAGCTACTTCTTTGTCATCGTAGATCAGGCTCTCATGTCACTGACAACGCGCTTCGAACGCAGGTAATTTCGGCCTTCTATATGATTTTAAAAACTTGGAGAATTAACAGAAGACGAAATGAAAAAACAGTGTATAAATTTGATTAACATATTGAGAGATAAAGCTTCACACGACATCGACATTACAGACTTATTCTTAGAACAGCGTGTGCTTCGGCAGTTGATCCCTCAAGGAACGAAAAGTTCATTTGAATTCCGTAAGTTTCTCAAGTCATTAGATGGTTCCTTCGCAAATAAACAGATAGCGTAAAGGATTCTGTTGACAATTTCGGCCACAGTGGCATCAGAGGAACATAGTTTTTTGAAGTTTAAAATAATAAAAAACTATCTTAGGACAGCAATGTCTCAAGAGAGATTGAGTGGATTGGCTATTCTGTCTATCGAGAGAGTAATAGCCTCATATTTGGATTGCAATAATCCAGTGGCGGATCCAAGGGAGGGGCGATGGGGGCGATCGCCCTCCCCTTGGAGGACCCCATTGCCCTCCACTAGGTGCATTCTTACATTCATTCCGCGCAACATCCATTGTTTCTACACCGAAGATTAAGTCTGTATGACAAGGGAAAGAAAGATTCTGATGGGGGTGGGGATTTACAAAATGCATGGTTGTCGGCAGAGGAGGAATCAAGACGTGGGAGGGGTAATTGGGGCGATCGCCCCCTCCTTGGGAAGGTTCTGGATCCGCCCCTGCAATGATCTGATGGCAGAGTTTGCTGCAAGAAAGTATAGTTCCTATACTTTCTTGCAGCAAACTCTGCCATATATACTATAGGAAGTTGAATTTCTGAAAGTAGGCAGAGCAATAAAGAGTGAGTTTTTATTCTACATATTTTAGTATTAATTTGACCTCACTTATTGTATGGTGCCATTCATTTGAGATTTGAGATATTCATATCCAAATTGTAGGCATACATGCAGTTTTCCAGAGCCATTTGCGACAGAATAATGAGCAAAGATCATTATGAATCAGGCGCAAAATATCAAATTATTGTTGGTTTTCTTAATGAGGGACTTGTTTTTGTTCTTGAACTCCAGAAGCGATTCCTCATTTAACAAAACACATTAGGAAATATAGATATACTTAAATTATGCAATAAAATATACATATTTAAAATATACAATATTTTTTACAATTGTTTTTAGCCCGCAAATTATACCTTAATTATATTAGCAAATGCTGATCACCCCGGGCCCCGCACTCCCCTAGGGACGGCCCTGACGATAGCAAATGTTTAACTGTTTTTGACCTCCTCGTCCCTCCATGACAGCAACCGTTAGCATTTGGGTGACCCTCATCCCCTTCGTTGCGCCCCCTTTTTAACAAAAACTAGTGATACCCGCAAAAACTTTTGCGAAGTCAGTCAGAAATCCGCATGTTTAAAAGTAATAAGAGCCAATTTCTCCTCATAAAATTAGACAACTGATATTTTGAATGTCATGTTTGTTTTTATAAGTTATATGTGCAATTTTAATTGTCTCTCCCATACGAAAAAGGTCACATTCTAGTAACGAAATAAAGAAAGAAGATTTTTTTCTTTTGGTCAATCGTTAAAAATGCCCACAGCCCACACGCAGTTTACTAAATAATAATAATCTTTAATTATTAACGTTGCAATCTATTAAGTTTGACGTTACTACAACTATAATGTCGATGCTTCATAGACAGCGCGAAACGAATAACGATATTCTTCAGTCTATTTGAGGGCTTTAATAGACGTTGATTGAATCGGAGGCAACAATGCGGATCGCCTTGGCAACACCCGGAAAGAGTACATAAAAGCCATAAAATTTCGGAAAGAATTGCGTTTCTGAGAAATTATTCCTTGTAACATCAAAACATTGCAAGAATAATATATTCTATAGTTTTAGCCGTCGAATAAAGCAAAAACGGAGAAATTCGGTATATATTTACGTATTTTAATGAATGAAAGAAATAAACCTTGCACCTTGAAAAATCGAAACTCCTGTGTAAATATATGGAAAAATATAATCGCCTCCCAGAGTCGAACCTGGGACACTTCCGTTAACGAAAATGGTTTTCCCGGGGTCTTGTAGTTGTCAGAAACAAAATGGCGTTTACAGCATTTCTCTATGACAAACTGTTCAAGAGATAAAAGGGGAGACGGACTGACAGACATTGAGTAATTATATATAAAGATTAGAAAATGCATAGTTATG
Organism: Tanypteryx hageni; assembly: GCA_028673005.1. Taxonomy (NCBI): domain Eukaryota; kingdom Metazoa; phylum Arthropoda; class Insecta; order Odonata; family Petaluridae; genus Tanypteryx; species Tanypteryx hageni. Next base: position 154,586,074 of record CM054113.1, on the reverse strand, counting down.
CATGACAATACTTTCTAATACCTTCTTATAGCATTGAAATGCATTTTAATGCTCTTCAACCCTAGATTACTAACCTTCCTTTGACAAACTGGATTACTAACCATTCGTCTAACAATAAGAGAATACCTCATACTAATATTTTTTAATAATATAAAAAAGAGATACTCTTAATTTTTTAAAATACTTAACAATACTTCAATACTCTCTGGTTCATTTAAACATACAGTACTGTATTCAATTTTATCACAACATTCCAAACACGTTTTCACTATGTTCTTCACAAATAGCGCGTGAACTTGCACTGCAGTGAAATCTTGTCATTCTCCTCTTCTTAGAAGGACAAAATGCACATATCGAACGTTTTCTCGGTTCACCCTTATTCTGGCTCTCCTGGGGCAGCTCTATTTGCAGAACATTAGCGATCATCGACTTAAGAGTACGACTTAATTTTAGGGTCATCAAGTAACGTTAAGGCTAACCATTCATCTATGAGGCGACCTCAGTTGCATAGCACAAAATCAAAGCAATTAATCCCTTGTGTAAACAGTCACACTAGAAGAACACAAGCTAAAATGAGGCTACAAAAAAGCCAAACCCAGAACTAAAAAATATGGAGTAGGGGGAGTGTATTTGTTTTGGCCGTCGTCTGCCAGACGAATGGTTAGTAATCCAGGGTTAAAGCAAAACGAGGGAAAATCTATCAGATTAAACAAGCTAAAGCTATGTTTACCGAAAAATTAGTTAAATACGGCGAAAAGAATTCTAATGTCGGGCGAAATGCGGGTAACGAGCAGGTGGAAGCTTGCTGTAGACGAGCTGTCGTGACACGTAAATCGCTCGTAAAAAGTAAAAAAATTTCTTAACCTAACGTCCCATATCATATAAAAAGGGGTTTTTTGAAGTGAACCGACATCGTAGAATACACGGAATCGACGGCTTCACTTCCTCGCCAAAGGAATACTTTTCAAATTTTTTAGCCCTAAAATATCATTGACCTCGGCAGGGAAATGAAACAGCAATATTTGAAAACATTGACGAGTATTTCAACCACTGCTCCACCGGCGTCGATCGATAACTGTAAGTTAAGAAGCATACTCAATGTCATAGAGTAATGAATACGTCTTATGTTTCTTGTCTCTATGGCATTATAAGGATTGTTAGGCATAATATAACATTTTGAACCCATTTCTCCAATTATTATTACTATAATTTTTTATAATTTCAGACTTTTCAAATATCAGTAGCGTTTGTGTGAGGGAGGGGCGGGGGAATTCTTCATTAATATACAGGCAATGATAAGTAATACAGCTACAGCTTGGAAAATATTAAGATTTACATAGGGGGGCCCTGTATTATATGCTGCGGAGGTCCCTCCAGGTTTTCCAGTACGCCACTGCACGTCATCATATGTATATGTCGTTGGCTGAAATAAAATGGATTATAATGCAGTCTAAGCATTAAATCAATACTCTTGTAGTATGGAAAATCAATTCCCATTGAATGCATTGGAGTCGTTGCTATGGTAGTTTGTATTTTTCGTTGTTGAAGACCGAAAAACTTAATTATTTTATGATTAAAATCGAATTTTTATGCAAATTCAGCATGAATTTGCATTTTGTCTTAAAGAAAAATTTCATTCTTTCATCCACAGTATGGTGCATGTCCTGACTCGGTATCTTAATTGAAAATAATTTTTAAAAGTAATTTTATGTAGCCCTGCACAGTTTTCAATGCTTTCCTTATGGGTGTTTAAAATTGGACTTTGGGGTCAACAACACCCCTTAAATATAACTTTTCTGTAATTTCAGATTTTTTCCCGAGGTTGTACCTATCTTCCTTCCAAATTTCAGCTCTGTAGCTTTTTTAGTACCTTAGGTTTTATATGGTATTATATCCTATATCTATATCCTATATATGTAAGAAGCAGCTATTTATAATGACGAAAATCTGAAAATTGAGATGAACATGTGTAAGAGGGTTAAATTCAAATCATTATACAGTAGGGGCTGGTTATTGTGATCACATTTGTAAATTGTATTTTGATTCTATTAAACAGCAACTCTGTTAACGGAAAATCGTACGAATAGTATAGGACTATATAGCTGCTTCTTACTTATGATATAACATGTTTCTTATATATGCATATATATGATAGGAGAATACTAATGTTTAGGCACTTTCTTTATAAGCTGGAGATTCGACATTTTTATCTTATGTTAGTAGGACTATGTGCAAAACCGACAATAAAATCAAAAATATCAAGAAAGTTCAACAATGTGGATGCTAAAAATTTGAAAAATGTTAAACAGATATTTAAGGTTTATGTATTTCCGAATTTGCTACGAAGCTGAAATTTTTGTAAAGGTAGAATTTGTAAAATAACGAAATAGGGATTATAGAAATTTTGATATATTAATTCGACTGTTAAAAATTCTTAAATGTTTAGGTACTAGGAGACAAGCTAGAGAGCTGAAAATTTTCAGTTATTTAGAGCTTAGTGTAAATGCACTAATAAAAATTTGACAATCTCCATGAAGTTGTTAATGCGGCTGTTAAAATATTTTAAAATTTAAACAATTGGATAAATATTATTTCACTTCTAGATTGGCTGCAACTTTAAAATTTGGCAGAAATATGTTGCAATAGTACCAAACAATGGAAAAAGTATAAGTAAAATTGCAAATTTTCTTAGGGCCAACTTAGAAGAGGGAGGCAACTGATAGGGAAAACTGTAAGTCTAGGGGAGGCCTTCCATCGATGGATTGAAAAAGGCTGATAATGATACATCACACAGATATATATATATATATATATATATATATATATATATATATATATATATATATATATATATATATATAATGCACTTGATTACATATTATGCAGGAACGTTTTTGCAGGCAAAACAATGAGTACATATTTTTGGTGTACACTCATAACATATCACTATACTATTACACTCACACTTTGTAAAAGGGTTATTATTTAAAATAGTCACTTGTTTTAGTTTGATTCGAACTGTCACTACAGAATCTATTGAGAGTGCTTTCAATACTGTGTAATAATCTGTAGTCATAATCAGTCGCACCACCTTTTTCTAATGCTCTCATCAGAGTGATGATAGCTTCACGAGTTTGCCATTTGCTAACTGGAATTTGTTCAGTTTCGTCATCCTTTTCTTCATCACCCTCTTCCTTGGGATGATTTTCAGTGACAGATCAAGCAATCTCTTTGTCTGTTAAGGCCAGGGATGGTCAGTGAACTTGAGAGTTAGGAAAGCTACTTTGAAAATGGGGGAGAGGTTCCCCACCCTATTGAAATTTCAACCATTTGAAAATCAAATTAAATAATTATCACCCTTTCACTGCATAGCTCTGAAATATCTTCGATTAATCTATGAAATTAAATTAATAATAAAATATGATTTTAAAATTAATAAAATAAATAAAACGGACCTTGACTTGTAGGTAAAATCTAGTCTCTGCTCCTTCTTCACAAATTCTTCAATGACCAAGTCATTAAAATTCCTCTGGGATTGCAGAGTATTAAGCAGAGGTTTTTCTATCTCCATTAACGCAAGGCCTGTCAGTCTGTCATTCCCCATACTAATACGTTTATGGTCTTTTATTCTTGCTAAAGCTTAAAAGCTGCATTCAGCACTTACTGTTGTACTGGACAATGTAAGAACTAATGCACAGAGCTTGTGCGTTTCTTCAAATGTAGATTTCAAATCGGTTCATAAATATTTAAATATATTTTTTACAGTTTTTTCACTAAAGCCTGGAGAGCTATAGATGTCAGAAAGTTCACTTTTTAATTTGATAAAATCAAAATGCTGGCCATAACTTGATTTTAAAGAATTAAGGCATTCATCAGAAAATTCATCGCATAGCTTTTAAACTTTTCTGAAACTAAAAGTTCCTGAAATTTAATATCTTTGAGGGATGCAAATTGGGTCCGCAACTGTGTAATGAGAAGATAAAAAATTTCCCTGTATAATTGTTTTCACTGAAATTTGACATCAATATTTTACAGCGAGTGTGAGGAGGTTCCCTCACGAGCTGAATAACACATTCATATACTCCTTCAAATTCCTTTTTCTGTTCTTCCATGAATTTAATGGCACTTTCAACTCTTTAAATACGCTGAGTAATATCAACACCACGCTTCTGAAGCATCTCAAACATTACATCTGTATGGGCGAACATGGAGTTGTGAATTTCCAGTTGAAATAAAAAATCAGTCTTTTAATTTTTGAAGAAGCCCCCGGCACTTTGTAACAGATTCATCATCCCATTCAACAGGGTCATCTCAAATTATTTCAAACCACTCAATCATTGATTCACGGTAGTCATGCGTAGTGTTTACAACTCGAGATTGCAAACTCCAACGGATTCTGGGGAATTGCTTGTGAACGACTTGATCAAGTAAGTGAGTTTTGTAGAATTAGTGAAGAATGCTAAATATCCATTTAATGTCAAGAAAAAAATTCTGCCTGATTTGATTTGTTTGAACACTTACATAAGCACCAGATTGAGACAATGTGCCATGCAATGAACAAATAAAGCACAAGGGTATTTCTCCCTTACTATTGAGCTGCCCTGCCATTACAGCAGCACCATCATAACCCTGTCCAACCAAATTTTACTGCAATCAAACTTATCTAGTTGATTTTCAACATGAACCAACAGAGCGTTCGCCTTCCTATCAGCACTCACACTCACCCCACAAAACATTCTAACACTTCACCATTATATTGCAATATCGAAACACAGTTGATAATTGCGACATGTTAGCAACATCTGAGGTTTCATCAAGCAAGATAGAAACAAATTTGATCTATTAATCTCATGTTTAATTTCATTGAGGATAACAAATCTGATAGCTTCGATTAAGTCATTTTGAATGTATTTTGAGATGCCGCTAAAAACACTAGAGTTGTTAAAATGTTCACTGAGATTAGCATCATAATCCTTTAGGAACATAGCAAACTCAATGTAATTACCTTGATTCAAAGAACTTTCTATCTCATCGTGACCATGAAAAGAAAGTTCCTGCTTACCTAAAAGACAGACTATGTTAATCAGAGATCACAGCACTTTCCTATTTTTTAACTTTCTTGTTATGATTTAAAATATCTGAACAGCATTTATCTAAAAGCAGAAAGTCTATCCTTGATTTACCAAAGTTGTGTAAATCCAGACACGTACACATATGTGACTGACTGGTAAATAATAATTCATCAATTAATTCTTCAAATTTTCAATTCAGTGAGGAGACCAATCCTCTTCTGGTCAAGAGAATTGTCAATGCAGCATTAGGAGAGGTTGAAGCTAAAGTTAAGGTAAACTAGCTACATTTCTTATACTTGTTAAAGATTCCCTAGTTAATTATTAGTCTAATGAAGTTGTGTAAATTGTGGAGGTTGACATTTGACCCCATTATTTAAGAGTCTCTCCATTTCACTCATTAAATTAATGGTTGAATTACTCCTCCTGTAAGCAGAGAATTGGACTTTTTTGTCGGTTTTATGTAAACAGAAAATATAAAAATGTTAGCATAATAGTAAATTAAAAAATTGATTTTTCTTTTACTGAAAAAACATTGAGGATATGTGAACAATTTTTAGATATATTTTGCATCTTTTGTAAGTAAAAAATTCCATTCACAATTTTCCTGTAACTGTATCAGTAATGTTTTTCAAATATAAATGTATGAAATTAATTCTAAAAGTATTCCTAATATTCCATAGAAATTACTCATCTATCTAAATCACAAATTTTTACAGACTCAAGTGCATCATTCCATGAAACAACGTTTACTGTCAGCACAAGATACCAAAGCAAGTACCGCTCCAGGAACAAGTATGACCCCTGGAACAAAAGAAAATTTGTTAGCACCCACAGATGAAGATTGTAGCAATTTAAAAACTGTTAAGATGCCAAAACACCCTCTGAAGCAAGCAACAAAAGACATAAACCATGATTTGCAACAAGCAAGACAAAATGTCGAACATGCATTTGCACTTGCAAAACAAGTGAACAGAAATTTAAGGCCAGATGGTCCCTCAAGAAGAATGCATCAACAGACATCAAGCATTATCTCTCAACAAACTAAAATCAATGAGCCTCCTCCAAAATATTCTTCAGCCACAACAAAAAATATGCGGATTTCCTCAGCTTCTTTGCCATCATCATCTTCCTCTGCCAAATTGCATGTGATTACTTCTGGATCAACACCACCACCAAATTCACCAGCAACTCTAACACAATATACTTCACAAAGTCATATAAAATACGTGAGGACTGCTAGGAAAAAAGTTCCTGATTTGACTAAAAATTTGCAAAGGGAGGATTCTCAAAACAATATAATCTTAAGGAACCATGATCAAAATAGAGATGAGAGTGTGTCATCAGAAACCACATCTGAGGTTACAGCTGACACTATATCAACAACAAGCCCTGTATCTCATGCCAAAAAATCAAACTTAAAATCAGCAACAGCACCAGTAGATGTTGGAGTAAATACCAGCTATTCGCTCCTCAAGGATATGATAGATACCATCTCAGATGACATGCCAACAAATGATACGTTGATTGGGAAAAAGTCCTCAAAGACTGTGAAATTTTTGCTGGATGAGCAGAGCCAAGACGATAGTCGGGAAAATGTGAAGCCAAAAGCAGATTTCTTTAAACCACCTTCATATGGTGATAATTCTACTGCTGTTGATCAAATAGCTATGCTTTCAACAACTGTAAACATTGGAGATTCTGATTCAACTGCTGCAAATGGAAAATCTTTAACAGGTAATCTTAATTCAAATATGAGCTAGATTTATCATTGAAAAAATACTTTTGGACTTTCTTGCGCAAAGAATGATTAAGGCATAAAATTCACATTCTTTATGCATGTAAATTTTGTACTATCATTGTGAATATTAACATAACTGAATGGAGATTTTTTTAAATTTATGGAGAGTACAATTTGTAGTTGTGGAAAAGCAATTTCAGAACAAAGGAGTTTTTCATAATTGCTTTATATGTCCATATTGAAATCAGCCTAATGAATCATAGAATACTTCTTTCAATAGATAATTTTTAACATTAATGGGCTGTTTGATATTAAAAGGTTTGATTTCCCAACCATTGCTACAGAAGAATCTGAATTAGTTAATTTTTGAAATGGTTTTTCCATGGTGGAAACTCAATTTGGTTCAACTTGTTAAACTCAAAAAAATTTAGATTGAGAATAATAAAGCCCTCAAATTTACTTGAGCTCTTTATCTATCGTTATTTTCAAAGTTTTTTATTTTAATATATACTTAAATGTGAATAATTTAGTATTTTTTAAAGTTGTTATAAAATTTTTGTGTAATTAAATTTAATTTTTGCTGATTTTTAATCTTATAGTGAATGATCCTTGTGCAATAAATTCAACTATAAAAATAAATTCAAGTTTTGCTTCCTCAAAACTTGTCATACCAGCAAAAGAAGGGTCTGGAGAAGAAAAGTAAGTCACAGTATCCTTAATTTAGTAACACATGAAGAAATTCTTGTTTCATTTCAATGATTAATACAAATACAATTTCATTAAGTACAGGTATGCCTCACTTAGTGCAAGGAATGTTTTCTGGAAGATCTATGCACTAACGGAATTTGCGCTAAACAAACAGTTTATGACACAGTACTTAACCCAATTGATTTTTACGAGTCAGAAATTTTATCATACTTATATACTGTTGTAAAGCTATATTTTTAAATGAAATAAGCAAAAGATGTTTAAATACAATATTATTGAAAATGATGTTAGTTTATTAATATTTATTATTACGGTAGAATATCGTTTTCTCGGAGATTCAAATAATGATAACAAGGAAATTTTAAATTTTTGATAGTATACCGATTTATTTTCTAGTCAGTTATAATTAATCAAACAATAAAAAATTATTTAAAACATATCTAACTCTATGTAGTTGTAATCTTTATGTTTATGTTTATTCCTTCATTGTAAATCACCCATTTCTTTTCACATACAAAACGCTTTGTGTGCATCAAAGATAAATAAATGTATTTACGTTCATTTCTCCATCCTTGATATTCCAGTTTCTTCCGTTTACTAAATGCTGCATGCACACGAAAGGAAATTAAATGTATTTTCATAATTATAATAGATATTATTTACTTCAGTTATTATGAAGATTGTTTTCATTGAGAACAATTAAATAACCATGCAAGAAATTGCCAAAGTTCAAAGTGAATTACAACTTTGTTTTATTTTAATGAAAAACGGAAAGTTTGTTGGATTTTTTTGTTTCTAGTGAAGTGGCACTCCCTGATTGATTTATATCTTTTTCTAATTGCCTTTGCCCTGAAGTCCTTAATACCGAATGCCATGAAAATCCATTTGGTAGAAGCCAAGAACAAACAAGCATATTGACGGATGGAAAGAAGACAATAGGCATTCATGCTGGAAGCGAAACGTGCCTAAAAATTCACTGCATTTAATTCGTCGATATTATCATTTATTTTTGCCATATTTTGGTAAAATCATTTTTTTTACCTGCTGTTTACGGCTTGCAACATTCATTATCTGAAAATATCTATTATCCAAAATGATTAACAGATGAATGTCAATTAAGAAGGTTAAAATTCAATCATGAACCTAACTTAACCCACCTTAATGCAAAAACCCACCCAAAGTGAATCTATCCCTAACCATTCCAACAGTAAGGTTAACAAGGGTAAAATTTCCAATATTTGCATCACTGCATAAGGTAGTAGAATCGCAGCAAACCAATGTAAAAACAGTAAAAATCAACAGGTGGAATAGGCAGAAATAAAGCAAATAAACATATAAATAACAGCAAATTTGTCTTTAATTAGTGTATAATACATAACCGAGTATCAATGGAACAAAGAAGTGAAGATAAATAAGAAAAACATTGGGACTATATTAACAGACCATAGTCATTTAAGAACTGTATTTCCTAAATAAAAATTGAGATGCCAATTGAGCTATATCATAAATGCACTAAACGAACATGCGCTAAATGAGGCATGCCTGTAGTTATAGTGGCTCATGTTAATATGATCATAAAAGAAGAATCAGCATATTAACATCTAAAAAATGTAGTATGTATTCTCAGAAAACTGCACTGAAGAAAATGTTTTTATATTATACTTTTCTCTATACTCTATATAATGTCAGTTGTTTTGGCAGAACTTTGAATAAAAAATTGGACATCTATTCAAGGGAAAATACCTATAAATTTAATATCGCTAGTTGAATAAATAAATTTTCATTTTAATCCTCCATAGAAACAAGGACCAAATGATGTTACAAGGTTTAGCAGATGAAGGGACACAGCATGTTGGTGATAATCAGTTTGTTACAGAAATACCAAGAAAAGAAGCTAATATATCTACAGAAGAGGTAAGAAATATTACGACTCTAAACAAATGGATGTACATCAAGGTCAGTTAGTTTAAAAAAAGTACATCCTCCTGTACATTAAATTTAGAGGCTTATTAATGCTTATAGATCATATAATGATAGTCATAGAGCAAAGGCTGTAAGACAGCAAAGAAGAGGTTATAACAAACTTAACAAGATGTTATTTACAACTTAAATTAATATAACTCTAATAACTTACTACTGTATATAGTGGAATATTATTCAACCCAGCATTTAAGTCATTCTCAATGCTTTGGCTTGAATATGTATCTTTAGGTATATATTTACTCAGTGTTCAAGTCTACAAACCTCTTTTACTTAGCAAATACTTTTCACAAAACATTTCTCCAGACAAAATCAATGTCCCATATTTACTACATGTAAAAGAAAATCTAGAATCCTTTTCTACCCGAGCACAAATACATTCACATGACACAAGGTCATGCAATAAAATTGAAATCCCTCATGTTAGGTTAGGTACTTCCCTGGTCAGTTACAATTCTTCTTCTCTACGTTTTTTCAACAGACTACCTGCAGTCGCCAGATCCATACCAGTGAACAAGTTCAAATCCATTGTATTTTCGTGGCTTGTTGAAAAAGCCTTTTATTCAGTAAATCAGTACTTTGAAGGTGATATTGATATTTCTTTTCAAAGTACCTAACATATTATTGTAGCCCTTCTTTCTCATCTATGTATATATTTGTATGTTATGTTATGTATATATGTCTCTCTTTTGTAACAATCAATCTTTTTAATTGTGTCTACCACTGACTATGCCTATTCAGGTCTTGTACTGGCTAATGGCTGAATAAATTATTATGATTATCATTAAAGTTTTGAATAAATCATGGAGATACTCATCACAATGATCAGTTGCTGATTTAATGATTGGAAAATACATGGGAAATTTCTATTTGGAACTACGTGAGAAATTCTCCTTCGTTCACATGACATGTATCACATCATGTAGTATTTTTCTTTGATATCTATCTCAATTCGCAATAAGATTCATTCCAACTGGCACCTCTCATTATGGCTCTGCTAATGAACAAGAGGAAAATATGATGTTAGTTTCAAGTTAATCAGGCTTCTTTGATGCCATTCACCTGAAATTTAAGGTTTTTATTTTTATACTTGGAGTATAAGTCTACCCTGATTTTTGACAAATTTTAAAGATCAACTTATATGCCACTATGTAGTTAAAATGGTAGTTAAAATTACCTGAGAAATTTTCCAAAGCTGAAATCAGACTGATAAGCAATTAAGATATTTTTATTTCTGAGACTTTGCCTTGACTGACTTTTTATATTTTAATTATTTTTTACCAGTTTAACACCTTGTTTTTGTACATACAACTCTGGATACATATCTGAACTCTAAACTACTTAAATTTTTATTTTTAGCAATTTTTATCTAAAACATTATCTGAGAAAGTGAAGGAAAATAGTTGGAAAGTATAGGTGGGGAAGGAATTTGTAAGAGCTGCAATTCCCATGAATTTTATTAGTATTAAAAACTTGTTGTTTATGAATTCACATAAAATTTGTTATAGTGTTTATAGAGCCCTTTTCATTTCCTTTTTATTTTGTAATAATTTTCATATTCTCAAAAATAATAATATTTACTTTATTTGATAATGAAGGAGACTGACATGAACATAGAAATGGCCTCATTCTCAAGTTTAATTGAGAGGATACTTATTAGTGAAGTGAAGAAAGTTGCAGATGAAGCACGGAATTTAAGGCCAGAACCAATTCAAGTGCTGAGAACCGTTGAAAGAGTAGAAAAAAGCATCTTAGAGGTTGTTGAATCTTTATCTCCCACCAGTTCAAGAGGATCAAGCAAAGGAAAGGTAAACTCTATCTCTGAACTGAAATTACATTTAAAAATCTTTCTTCCTCTAAATCAGTCTGGAGAAACATGCTTTATAAATTTCAGATTTAAATGCTGACATTCTTTAAAATTCCTTTTTTTCTTCCAAATCACAATTCTGGTTACAGTAAACATTGGAATTTCAAATTCCTTAAAGTTCAGTCAATAGTGATGAATATCTGCAAAAATGTTTATATCTTTTAATGAATTTGCAGTTATAAATCATAAATGTATAAATTAACTGGTGTATGCTAGCTTTAACCAAATATTGATTAATGTTGATGATATATTCATATTATAAAACTTGGAATTGTTAGTGAAATCTTAACAATCTACAAGATAAACTCTCTATGATTGTGATATATTAAATGCAGACCTATTAAGATTTTTAATAACTTCATAGGAACCATCTATTGCTGATATTGAATTAACACCTGAACCAACTGAAGAAACAGTGGAAAAACTAATATATTATGAAGAAGAATTGGAAAGGGTATATACACCTCCTCGAACTCCATCACCTGTTGCCTTAGGTAAAGTAACATTTAGTTGCTCCATTAAAATAAAATTTAAATATAAAATCAGCAATTTATATTCTATATTCATATGTGAAAAAAAGTAATGAAATGAAAATACTTAGCACTAAAAAACTTATAGCAAGTGTATCAAATACTCTGAATGCTGATGGTATGATATATGGCTCAAATTGCTGTTTATTTTTATATCTAAGATATTTTTAAATGGAGAATTATTCAGGATTCTCTAGGGCAAAATATTACAGCAGAACTCACACAAAAACAGTTAACATCAGTAAATCAAAAATTTATTTTCAACTAGCATTTCTGTTGCAGTTATACTCTCAGTTAATTTATAGTTAGAATTTACCAAGTAATAGTAGTAGAAGAAAAGTGACTTTGTTACCGAGGAGAATTTTGTCAGGTTTGAGGAATTTATTGTATGAAAGGAGAGTAGAGACAGGGTCTGCAAGAAAAAATTGATTTCACTTTGATAAATGAGCTAATCACAAAGCTATGTATATTGCCATAAAAATGTTAAGTAGCATAATTTATTTTACCACTAAAATGTTAAGTAACGTAACATGTACACAATTTTTCAGAAAAAATGTTGGTAAGTAATAATGTCCTTTACTTCCCCCTCTCTCCCTTCTTCACTCTCCTCCGTCTCTCTCTCCCCTCCTCTCTATCTCCCTTTCTTCCTTCCTCTCTATCTCCCTTCCTCTCTATCTCCTTTCCTCTCTATCTCCCTTCCTCTCTATCTCCCTTCCTCTCTTTCTACCTTCTTCTCTATCTCCCTTCTTCTTTATCTCCCTTCCTCTCTATCTCCCTTCTTCTTTATCTCCCTTCCTCTCTATCTCCCTTCTTCTTTGTCTCCCTTCCTCTCTATCTGTACATACTCCTTCCTATTTAATGTTGTAGTTTTGTATTACCAAATGTACACTATCTAGGGTTTTCGCAGGTTTTTCACACCCCCCTTCTTAGTGGGTGTTTTCCTGCGTGGGTTTTGCTAGGGAGGACATGTCTGTTTTTACCTAGATTTTCCCCACAAACACAAATCTGTATTCAATTTTATCTTTTTAATTTGTATGATTTAGGTACATAATGTTTATATAGTGTATTTTGTTATACCTTATTTTATTCTTTTTCTTGTATTTATCATATTGACGAAGGGTTAAATGTAAGAATGGACCTTCTGGTCTAAATTTCGCCCGAATAAAGACGATTATCTATCTATCTATCTATCTATCTCCCTTCTTCTCTATCTCCCTTCCTCTCTATCTCCCTTCCTCTCTATTCCTCCTCTCTTACCCTCCCTCTCTCTCTGCCTCTCATTCCTCCTGTCCCCCTTTCTACTCTCTCCTTCCCTCTATTCCCAGTTCATTGCTCTCTCTCTCTTTATCTCTTTCCTCCTGCCCGTTTATAATTCTATCTTTCCCTTCCTCCCTTTTTACTTTCCAGCCTATCTCCATCCCTTTCAATCTCTCTCTCCCTCCCTCTCTCTCTCACCCTCTCTCCCACCCTCCTCCCCTTCCGTCCTCCCTTCCCACATCCCCTCTTTCTTTCTCCACATCTATCTAGTCATTTAAATAAACAAAAGAATCCATACTAAATATCACTCCCATTAGGATTACATATGTAAATTTGCAAAAAAATCTGACAATGAGGATTGCCATGATGGCAAATGATTTTTCCTTCAAAAAATGTGAAATTTTGTTGTTAAAAAGGAATTGGTGGAGCAATTTGATGCGCAATTGAAAATTGATGCTAGGAAAATAAATTTTCATTCCTTTTTCTTTGGTTCATGCCCCGAGTTTGAGCAATAATTATAAGGAATTTGAAGATAGTAATGAAAAAAGGCTTGCATGATATGTTTCAGCTTTCCTATGTTATACAAATGGAGAGAAAAAACCAGTTTTCTGAATGAGCCAGAATGCTGTTCCAGTTTTCACATGCCTTGGTAATATCATTCTGTCTTGTCCGACATTTAGTAATATCGTTCTGGAAAATTAGCTAGATCATAAATGAACTACTATATATTATTTTATATTGGCTGCATCAGCACAAAGACTGCGTGGAATATTGCCATCTATAAACACTCACTGGAAACTGTGCACACATGCACAGATCTTCTACAGGGTGTTTCCGAGTTCTATTTACACTTTGAACATAGAGAAAAAAATAGAACAAAAATTTTTTAAAGAAATTTTATTAATGAGATTTGTACATGAGAATATGCCATTTTGAAATGTTAAAACCAGAATCTGAAAGTAAGCTCATTATGTTTTGAAAATTGTGTCCTCCAAGTGACGACCATTTCGGTGCAGGCACTCTTGAAGCCTCTCCTCGAAGTTCAACATCACCTGCTGAACCATGTGTTCTCGTCGTATAGCCTCCTTCAGTTCTAGCAAAGTTCGCAATTTGTTTATGTAAACTTTCGCCTTCAAGTATCCCCAGAGAAAGTAATCACATGGGGATAGGTCAGGTGAACGAGGTGGCCAGGAAATGTCTCCCCGCAATGAAATGAGGTGTTTCGGAAACAAGCGACGCAATTCAGCCATTGCTGCTCTTGAAGTATGGGCAGTTGCCCCATCTTGATGAAACCACATGCGACGAATATTGATGTGTCGTCTTCATAGCTCGGGGACAAGAAAAATGTGAACCATTTCAAGATAATGGTCAGAGTTAACAGTGACCACTACACCATAAGCATCCTCGAAAAAATAAGGGCCAATAACTCTGAAGTTACCGACGGCACATCATGCAGTCACCCGCTCACTATGTAACGGTCGCTCATGAATTTGGCATGGATTTTCCGATGACCAGTATCTAAAGTTTTGCTTGTTAACAAAACCAGACAAGTGGAAGTGGGCTTCATCACTTGTTAAGATAATCACATCTTCCGCTAACACTTCAAGCATTCGTTCGGCAAACTCTCGTCTGGCAGCATAATCATGCGGCAGCAATTGTTGAGTGACCATAATATTGTAGGGGTGGAAACTTAGGTCCATGTTTAAAATTCTGCGAACAGACAAGAGTGACATATTGAGTGCAGCTGCTTGCTTACGCAACGATCGCCGTGAGCTTGCCTCTGCTGCTTGGCAAACACGTTCCACATTTTCTGGGGTGCGAACGGCCCGTGGTAGTCCTGGAGGTTTCTTCATTGCTGGACCAGTTTTTCTGAAGGTGTTCACCCATTTCAATATTGTGGGCCTTGAAGGAACATGACCGTGATGACCATAATTGAAGTGCGTCCGGAATCTTCTTTGCGCGACTGTAGCAGAATCACAACTTTTAAAATACGCCTCTACGGCAAACGCACATTGCTCCTCACTCCACCGTTCCATGGTGGCAACTGAATGGCAAGGTCAGGCAGACACAATGAGACCCTCTCCACCATCCTACATCACCCCCTCCAACTGAGCGCCTCTCTGAAAGTGAAAATAGAACTCGGAAACACCCTATATTATGATTTTAAGCTATTTTGGTATATGAATTTCATGTCCATTACCAGAACAACCATTCCATTTCGTAGTGTTTTCCATTTCAAGCATTGGAAGAAATGCTTCTGGAATCAAACCCATGACATTACTGTGTACTTTCAACAGTCAAAAATTTAAAAGAGCTAAGGCCAAGTTAATCCTGAAAGTATGATTCAAATGTGAACTACAATTCCTGACTCAAAAGCATTTTGATAGACAGAATAATTAAATTGAAATGTTTGTGACATTTTAAGCAAATAATATATTATATTAGATTTTTACTTTCTCCATATGTAGTATAGGGGAAAGTATTATTTTCATGAAAAAAATCGATTTCAAGATTTCAATGGAAATACATGTTTTGAGGTCCCCTGAATATGTTTTGAGTATTTTCTCGGTGATGTCTAAGTGTGTATGTGATTGGAATTTTGTGGGCACTCTAACTCAAAAACTATGAATCAGATCAACACAAAATTTTATATTTGACATTTTTGTTAAAACCACAAGGGTTGATTAGTTTTTGGTAAAAATTGGTCAACCGGAAGTGGGTGTTTACTCTTGTCACTTATCCGTTTTTTTGAAATATTTACTTTAATATTTGATTAATGTAAAAAATTATTGGAATAAATTTAGGGAATTAGATTTTCTACAACCGTTGTTTGAAACATTTTCCCATATAATGCATTGTTTAAGAGATATTTTAAAGAACAAGAATAATACTCCTTTTTATTTTCTTAATTGTTGGAGCTTTGTGGCTATATCCAATATCAGAAGGCTACGATTTGAGATTATTTCTGTTCTTTGTAAAGTCTTTAAATTTTTCTCACAGTTCCTTAAAATATTTATTATCATTTAACCTATTTGGAATTTTTAGAAATATTACAAGTATGGAGAAAGTCATGCGGTGGCCACATCAGATTTTTGTAATTATGATTTACTGGTTTACTTGAATAAAACAAATGCTTATATGGTTCTATGAGCCATTCTAAGGAGATATTTATCAAAAGTGTCCACTTTAATTCAAATGTAATATTTTAATTCTAGTTGCCACCGCATTAGAAACAACAGAATCGGATGTTGACTTGTCTGTTGTGGATACTCCTCCATTATCACCTCCTCCTCCTGTTGAAGAGAATAAATTAATAAAGGAACCAGAAGATAGTTTAATAAATGAAGTGAAGACTCCTTCTGCTACTCCTGAGAAAGTGGTAAAAATAACTGAAGCCTCTAAAAAAACAGATATATATGAAGAAGCATTTGTTGCCATGAAAACGCCATCAACAACACCAATAAGTCCTTTAAGGGTTTGTAGTATAATTAACTTCTCTTATGTGTGGATGATGTGGCATTATGTATAATAATGTGGTGTCCATTTTCCTTTAACTTTTCTACTGTAATTATCATACTACTATATTATGCAATTGGTTGCATTCTAGATATTGTTTCTTTTGAGGTTATTTTGTATTGATTTTTTCTACCTTAAATTAAGCTCATTTTATCACAATTTAGGTCGCTTTGTGATTTTTTTATTAATCGTAACTTATATCTTACTAATTCAGTAAAAGTTCATTGGAAAGCTATTTTTCTCAGTTGGTCTAATATCAAACCAAAAACACTCGATTCCTGTTTTATGTTTTAATGGCGAAGAACAGTAGATATTCAAAACAAATTGCTCCAGATATATTATGTGATATAATAATTGTATTTGATCAATAATTCTTGTATCACTCTATTATTTTTATTGCATCCCGTTTTTATTTTGTTGAAATTTATCTGCATTATCTTAACTGTTATATTCACTCATTTTACCATAATATGTGATTTATTTTGCCAAAGTGATAATATTATAAACGCCAAATTATTAAAATCAGTATTGTAACTTTTATAGTTTACCCTTACTTCTAAAGCCATGTGTATTGTTTCTTTTTCTAAATAATATTCTTTTTCTTTAGGAAATGAATCCAGAAGAAACATTAGTTAAAATCGAGCAGCTTCATTCAGTTTCAACTCCTTCAATATCTGTGACCCCAAGACCTGGTGAAAGTATAAAAGATCTGTGGACTTCATCAAGCAATCATGCAATATCTGCAGCAGAAGCAATGCAACATAGTTTTTCATTTCCACCAGACAAATCAAAAATACTTATTCCAAAATTAAATGAATTTCTTTCTCCAGCTAAGAAGAAAATGATAGATAGCCCAAAGACTGATTCAGCTTCAAAAGAAATACTTCCTTCAAATGAAGTGCCATCACCAGAAGCAATAATAACAATTATAAAACCATCAGTTAATGATATTGAACCTCTCCGTTCAATTCTAAAGGAATTGATACCTGAAGATGATCTACCAATAGGTGACTTAGCTCAGGATCTTCTACAGGAAAATTCAAACCCTGAATTGGAGAATTTAATTGAGCAAATTCCTCCTGATGTAAAAGAATCTTTGCAGGAATCCAGCAATCGAGATCCTGATATAACAACAGCAACATCCATTTCAGTGGTAATTTCATTTACACTTAATAGAAAATCATTATCTGATTTGCAGATTCTTGCTTTATAAAAACTCCATTAAAACCAGGGATTGGCAGTATATGCTGGTTTTTAGATAGAAATTACACTGATTGTAATAAGCAATTATTCCATTAAATGATAGACATTTTTATTTTCTCCATATAGGGGAAAGTATTGCTTTTATGAAAAAATCGACTTCGAGATTTCAAAGGAAATACATGTTTTGATGTCCCCTGAACACGTTTTGATCATTTTCTTGATGATGTGTTTGTATGTATGTATGTGATAGCTTTTTTGTGGGTGCTCTAACTCAAAAACTATTAATCAGGTCAACGTGAAATTTTATATTTAACATTTTCATAAATAAATAAGAACTGATTAGTTTTTGGTAAAAATCGATCAAATGGAAGTGAGTGTTTACTCTTGTCACTTATCCGTTATTTTGAAATATTTGCTTTAATATTTGATAAATGTAAAAATGTATTGGAAAAAATGTTATAGGAAATTTAATTTTCTACAACCTTTGTTTGAAACATTTTCCCATATAATGCATTGTTTAAGAGATATCATATATTTTTAGCTACCACCACCATGCCACCTACAGATGACTATTGTTAACAATTGATGATTAGTTACATCTTAGTAACACTCATTTTTCTTTTCTTAATTGTTGGAGCTTTGTGGCTATATCCAATATCAGAAGGCTATGGTTTGAGTTTATTTCTGTATGTAAAGTAAAATTTTCTTGCAGTTTCTTAAAATATTTATTATAATGTAACCTATTTGGAATTTTTAGAAATATTACTGATATAGAGAAAGTTATGTGGTGGCCACATCAGATTTTTTATTTTTGATCATTTATTCTTAATGAGATAATGTTTTTGGTGGAATGAATTTTTAACCTCAAAGCCTTGGGAATAATTTAGAAACGAGAAAAAAGTCTGCTATGACCGGGAATCGAACTCGGGTCTTCCACTTGCCGGGCAGATATTCTACCACTGAACTTTCGTAGCAGATCAATTTTCTCGTTTCTGAACATGGATGTTTTCTTTGTTGGGACAAATAAGACAAATATCTGATGTGGCCACCACATGACTTTCTCCATACCTGTAATATTTCTAAAAATTCCAAATAGGTTAAATGATAATGAGCATTTTAAGGAACTACGAGAAAAATTTAGACTTTACAAAGAACAGAAATAGAGTCATAACGTAGCCTTCTAATATTGCTTATAGCCAGGAATCTCCAAAAATTAAGAAAATAAAAAGGATCGTTACTAAGACGTAACTAAGCATCAATTGTTAACAATAGTCGCTTGTAGGTGGTAGCAGCAAAAAAAAATAGTTTTTAAAATATCTCTTTAACAATACATTATATGGGAAAATGTTTCAAACATAGGTTGTAGAAAATTAAATTTCCTACATTTATTCCATTATTTTTTTACATTAATTATATATTAAAGCAAATATTT
The DNA here is from genome assembly GCA_028673005.1 of Tanypteryx hageni. Classification (NCBI taxonomy): domain Eukaryota; kingdom Metazoa; phylum Arthropoda; class Insecta; order Odonata; family Petaluridae; genus Tanypteryx; species Tanypteryx hageni. Next base: position 154,566,771 of record CM054113.1, on the reverse strand, counting down.
CAAAATAACAGATAAGTGACAAGAGTAAACACCCACTTCCAGTTGACCAATCTTTACCAAAAACTAATCAGTTCTTGGGACTGTCATAAAAATATAAAATTTCGCATTGACCTGATTAATTGTTTTTGAGAGAGCACCCACAAAAAACTGTCACGCACTTTCACACACACACAGACATAATCGAGAAAATGGTCAAAATGTGTTCAGGGGACCTCAAAATGTGTATTTCCATTGAAATCTCGAAATCAATATATAATATATGGAGAAAGTAAAAATGAGACTTGTGAAATATTTTACATTTTATATCATATAAATATAGAATTTGCCACAAAAATTCTTGTACATAGTTTCTCATAATACCATTCCACATAAATGGCTTTGTTTGTGAAGTTAAGCTCACATTTATAATATATTGTACATCCCACATTGATTTATTTTTTCTTTATTTCATAATTCAGATTTTCAAAGCTATCAAAGTAATATTAATAAAATATCATTAAAATAACATAATTTACCCTTTTAAACTTTCTCCATTGCTTCATTTTACAGGAACCAGAAGATGAGAAAAGTCTCATGATAGACATGTCACATGCATCCCTTTCAGAAGGAGAAGTTTGGTTTAAAGAAATGCCAGATTTGAATTTGCTCAATTTAGATCCATTGAGTGAAGGAGAAATAGTTGTGGCAAAACTTGACAAAGCTGGTCGTGTTTTGAACAGTTTAAATAATTCAGAGATAAAAAAGCTTCCTTTTATATCAGCAATTGTGAGTATCCTTTATAAGATTATCATCATCATCATAGGTAGTCTGTCCGTAGACAGATTCGTGATTATTCTTGGTTAAACCTGGTTCTCCATATACTCCTATTTTCCGCTGTCCTCTTTATATCTTGATAACTCTCTTTCCCTTTCAAATCGTCTATCAGCTGAAACCTTTTCCTACCTCTTTCCCTTTTTCCATCTAGTTTTCCTTCTAACACGTCTTTAATCATACTCTCTCTCCTCAGGTAATGTCCAACCCAGTTAGCCTTCCTCTTTCTGATAGTCTGTATAATCATTCGCTTCTCTCCTATTCTTCGTAGCACTTCATCCTATCTGTCCATTTTATCTTCAGTATTCTCCTCCAAGTCCACATTTCAAAGCTTTCCAAGTATTTGATGTCATTTTTCCTTAGCATCCATGTTTCTGCCCCATACAATGCTATACTCCATACGTAGCATTTTATCAACTTCTTGCGGATATCTTCCCTTATATTCCCTGTAAGTAGTTGTTTCTTTCTCCTGAAAGCCGCTTTTGCTTTTCCTATTCTAGTTTTGATCTCATCCGTACATAAGATTATATGATGAAATATTTCATTAATTCTATTCCTCTGCCATATTACTATAATAAAAGCCTAGATGTGTTTTTGTATAACGCTGACATCATCAACAGCACTTTTAATGTGTTTTAACAAACTTCCCGATTAGGTAGAAGGTTGAAACCTCACAGGAATGTTTGATTCAGATATAAAAATTAAATGATGTAAAAAATATGAAAAAAGATCTGGGTTTGACTTCAGGGGGGCGATTTCCATTTCCCGTAAGAAAACACATAAAAAGTGACTTTTTAAAGTGCAGGCTTTTATTCTTTTGGAAATTAAAATTAGAAAGAATTGACGTACAATCTTCGAATTTAAACTATGTTTTAGGAAAATTAATGAATTTTCTTATTCTATTCATCTTTTTCTGCCTACTGTTCGAAATCTCTCATATTAAACATTTAAATCACATATTTTCGGAAAATATCGGCTTTTAAATGGAATGTTGGCTTGCCAACCACGTCATTGTTAAAATTCGAGAATCAATTGTTCTCTCAACTCACATACATGTAATATATACGAGTGCATAGATTGCCTAAAATTATCATAGGATTTTTCACGAAATTACGTAATCCTAATGGGACTGGGATTTAGTTTGGATTCTTTTGCTTATCTAAACGACTGTATAGATGTAGAGTAAGAGAGAGGGGGATGTGGGGGAGGGAGATAGGAAGGAAGGGATATAGAATGGAAGGTACATAGAGAGTAAGGGATGTATATAATTAGTAAAGGACAGGAGGAAAGAGATAAAGAGGGAGATGGAGAAAAAGAGCGAGAGCTATGGATTGGGACAAGAGGGAATGATATAGGTGGGAGAAAAGAGAGGCAGAGAGAGGGATGGAAAGAGAGAGGGAAGGGAAGAGAGGGGAAGGGAGGGAGACAGAGAGAGGGTGAGAGGGACAGCGAGAGGGAGAGAGGGAATATTATTATACACCCATCTTATGATGGGCAATACACTAGTTTTTTATAAGATGCTTAAATATTCCTTAAAAGCAATTAAGCAGAGTTATTTAGAATACATATGCAAATATAATGATTTAGATGTGTAATAATATACACCACCTTTTTGAACTACATGAATAATTGGTTCCGGAAAACTGACATGAAATGCAAATTTGCGAAGTGCAAGTCCTATTTTCCCATAAGATGCCATGTTACTACGAGAGAGTTTCCCAGCCAACCTAAAAAATTCACTTTTTTTATCATAAATAATGCAGTTTAACAGAAAATAAAAGAAAATGTAATTGCAAATGAAAAAACTTGCATTATAAAGTAAAAAAATACTTTACCTACAAAATGCGTAATAGCAAATGAAAACCCAGCATAACACAGCGATTACACTTCTTTCCGCACTTGTACAGTTTACCTCCACAAAATTTTGCATGTGATTTTCGATCTTCTTTTGTTCATTCTAAGGAAATGGTTTAATTTAAATTGAACTACTGAAATGAAATGTTGAGTACATCATGCACAAATGTTTTCCTGGATTCTACAACAAACATTTCCAGCCGCAAAAAAAAACCCTAGCATTAAAAAGTTGTTCCATTTCCTTTACTAATTACATTAGAAATGTGTAACAGAAAATCAAATCCTAGCATAATAAAGTTATAACATTTCTTTTAGTAATCACGTTCAAAATACGCGGCAGAAAATCTTACCTTACAAGATGATAGCAATTCTTAGATTTACATTAAAAATTCGTAATAAACAATGAAAACCTAACAAAACAACAGTTCCTTATATTATATTCAAAATACAAAGATAATAGCATTAAATATTTCGGTCAAAAACCAGCAACCTCATATGCAAAGAACGAATATTTTCAATGTCATACTTGTAAAAGTTGTGAAAAACTAAATGCAGGACGCTTTTCTATTAGCCAATAATCTCTAATTTGGCCACTAGATTCCAGCAACTTCGACTGTTATCGAGTGAGTTGGCTGTGAGTTTTAAACTGAGCTACAAAATAATTAAGTCGATGGTTATCATATTTGTTTACTTTGAAAACTGTTAATAATGAGCATTATAAAAATAATATAATAACAATGTCCATTTATAAGGTTCTAAAGTTTAAAATGAACTTAGAAACAAAAAAGTAGAGACAGTTCACGCTTGTTGGCATCGTAAACGCATGACGTGAAAAGCAAGTAATATGCGCGAAACACAAGTAATGGTCATAACAAATTTTGCTGCCAAGTCCAAATTCGTGAACCGCAAGCATGCAAAGTTCAAAAAGGTGGTGTAATATTCCATTTTTCATGAGCTTTTTCATTAAACAAGTGTCAATTTATTCAAATTATTTTTATGTATTCCATAATTTTGTGTTAAAAAGACTTAAACAACCAAAAGAAAGAGCAATGACTGGAGATTATACAGTCAAACTTGGCTATAACGAGCGCCACGGGACCGTTTAGTTTTGCTCGTTATAGCCGTTAAACTTAATATCCGTGAAGGCAAAAGCATGCATGCGTATGGTGAAATAAGACATAAGAAGTAAAAGTGAATATATAAACAGAAAGGTTATTTAGTAAATTTATGAAAAAACCTAAAAATAAGAATAAACTAGAAAATTTAAAGTAAACATTCGTACATATAGAATTTACTCACAGCTGCATCCTTAATCACTCCCCTTTTTACAAAAATAACTTTGAATAGTATCCTGTTTCATAGATTTCACTTTGAAGTTTCCTCTTACTACACTTAGTGCACTAAAAACACCATCGAAAATGTCAATATTTTCAAAAAAATCATTTAATGTTTCCACTGCATCCTGAGTAAGGATTGTGTCTTCGACACATTCAACATTGTCTTCATCACTGTCTGCTGTTCTTTATACTGTCTCTATTATTTCACTCTCCGTTGGAATTCCACTGGTAATGAAATCATCATCAACATGAACAATATTGTCAATGTCATTTACATGGTAAAAATTCGCAATTCCATTTTCTTTAAGCCATTCTGATCTTCATCAACGTTATGGTTATCAATCGAAAATTCTCCCGATATTAAACCAGACATTCGAAAACAGTTTATGATCGTTGTAGGTGAAACATGCATCTGTCATCAAATGAATTGCATCCAATACAGAGTCGTTGCCATCTAAACTTCTTTCCCTCCTTTCAATCAACTGTAGAACAAAAAATCGCTTGAAATCGCATTTAAAACTTTTAATTATCCCCATGTCCATTGGCTGCAAAATAGAAGTTGAATTTGGAGGCAAAATACCAGTTTTTACATTGGATAACTCCTGCATATGTGGGTGCGCAGGACAGTTATCAACAAGTAGTAGAATGTTTCTATTTTTCCTCCGTAACTCGTTGTTCCACTGACTTACAAATTTCTGAAAAATATTGGAAGTCATCCATACCTTTTTATTAGCTGCATATTCAACGGGAAGCTTCTTTACATTTTTGAAACAACGTGGCTTTTGTGACTTACCAATAACAAAAAGTTTTTTGTCAGTCCCATTTATGTTTGCGCACATCAAAACTGTTAAACGATTCTAAGGTCTTTTGCCACCAACACATTTGTCACCTTTGAATTTAAACGTTGCATCAGGCATCATGTTGTAAAACAGTCCAGTTTCGTCGACATTGTAGATGTCTTCTTCTCTGTAACCTTTTTGACATTCCTCCCAAACACTTCCATTCACCTGGCGTTTTTGAATCTGCTGACAGGGCCTTTCGCATAAACAATGTTATGCCGATTTTTAAAACGATCAAGCCACCCGTTATTGCATGTGAAGTTCTCGTGTCCTAACTGTTTTGCAAATTTATCTGCCTGTACCTTGATGGGGAAACCAGCATTTCTCTGCCTCTTAAACCACTCCAGAAGTGCTTGATCAACAGTACCCAAGTCGCACTTCCTCATTTTCTTGTTCGTTGTTAGGTTGTTCTCTAGTGCAGATAAAATGCTTCTTTGTTTTTCCATAAGGTTGAAACCGTAGACGACGATAAATTAAATTTTTTACACACTTCAACATTTTTTTTACCACGTTATAACTCTCGAATAATATCAACCTTTTCCCGAATAGACAAACACTTCCTTTTATGTACGGACATGTTACTCGTTCAAGGGCAAAATCTCAACTGATTTTTGTGATCAACGCTACGAACTTTCTTTGCAAACTGTGAGCATACCAATTCCAGGAAGAGTTAATGAGGAGATGGATTAAACGTGGGATTTCCCATCTTTACGTGGGAAAGGGTGTTGGGTGCATTCGGCTGAGCGACGGGGGTGGGCGCCATTGTACATGCCCTTACCCCTTACCCCCATCCAAACACAACCTCCTGGCTGTAAAAGAGCTGGGGGTTGGGAGGAGAGGACAAAGGACCTCCACGAGTGCCACTGTATCTGCAAGTTGGGAATTCTTGGTTTGGACGAAGGGATTATTTTTTAACAACAACGCTGCGGTCTTTAACCTCCCCGAGGGATAGGGTGTAGAGGCTGGACTCAAGAACACAAGGTTACATATTTTGGGTCACTATGAGGATTGAAGGGGCTGACCGCCGCCGCGTTTGAGACAGTGAGAAGACGTCAAAGTTTGCTCGATATATCCGTGAAGCGTTCTCGTTATATATGTGAAATATTTGTATGTAAATGCTCGTAAACTTATCTTGGAGGTAGCATTTGCTCACTATACCCGTGAACTCGTTACAACCGTGCTCGTTATAAACGAGTTTGACTGTATTCTGTTAAGATGAAATACTGTTAGTTATTTTACTCTTCTAATATAATAATCATGCTTAATACTTTTCTCCTGGAAGAAATATTTTATTATGAATTTGACATAATTTTGAAAAAATGTCTGTTCACTTTCACATGGCTTTAGAAGCCAGAACAAAGCATGCTGATGGAAAAACACTGAAAACAGCATAAAATGATAGTTGAATACAGGGGTGTGCAACCTTTTGATGTGGCGGGCCATATTCGTGGTTTGAGTGCTTTGGTATTAGAAGTCACAACTGCCTTGGCGGGCTGGATGACAGTCAACATGGGTACTTAACTCAAGAGATCATGTATTATTTTTTTTTAAATTAAATGAAAATCAAATTCATATCATTTTTAGCATCAAATCATTATCAGGCAATGTTTTTTGACAACAATTTCAGTTAAAATATATGACATCTGTATCAAACATCACAGACCACATCCTCATCAAAGTTTCATGGGCCACATGAAATGTTCTCGCAGACTGTAGGTTGCATGCACCTGGTTTAATAGACCACATGACTTGGCCCAAGAAAGTCAAATCCTTTCTTTCAATTTGGCTTGACTACACAATGTAGCAACTCAACTTCTCTGTCAGTCTCAAGCCCTATAACCAGGAAGTTCTTACCTGGTATAAATTGACTATTAAGACCATAATTTTATACTTGCATGCTTCCTTAATTATCTTTAAGTTAATACTGAAGTTTATATGTTAAAGTGGTACTACTTTATTTTAATGGTTTATTTAAAACATTTTTCTTGATACAGAATTCCAAAAATCTGACTGAAAGTTGGAGTGAAGGGGAAATAAGGAACGGATTGGTGTTATTACATGCTTATGGATCAGTCTCAAACTCAGTAGGTATGTGATAAAAAGCTAACATTCGTAAGGTAAACGTTTTCAAAAATATTCTTTGTTAGTTCATTAAAGTAGAAATTCTACATTTTTAGAAACAATGTAATTTAATACTTAAGACTGATTATTTTATTTCTGTGATAGACATTGCTTACACTTTAAGGAAAATTATGGTTTTCGAGACCAACTGTTCCAAATACATATGTTATAGCATAGGAATCAGTCATGAAAATCAATGTAACCTGATGCTAAGGAGCTTGTTTTTCTTATAAGCTGTGCATTTACCGCAAAGAGGAGCACATATCCATCCAAGGAAAACCTCTACCTGCACAGATTTTTTGAAAATCTTTTCATTTAAGTCATTCTCTGTAGTAGATAATATTAATAAATTTCAAAATCTTACTTCTTACTATTAAAAAAAAGTGTTACAAAACTGATGATTTTTATCCATAGCTGTAATCGATGCAAACTTGAATGAATTGCCTTATATAACAATGTATGTTCCTTAGATTAATGAAATTGAAATTAATAAAATATCAATACTATTATTATTAAACTGCTGTTTTGTTTCAGATGATACTAAATCCTCTGGTGAGATCAGTCCTATGATATTGGGAAGTTTACGCAGTGAAGGAGAGATAAGTAATGCAGAATCTAATAGTTTTCAGTTGTTGAGATTAACTGACAAGAAGTTATAAATTATTTTGTTATACATTTGAACTGCTATAAAATGTATAAGTATTTGCAATTTTTATAATAAAAGTTTTAACAATTTTAATTATGTTTCTCATTTTTTGCTTTAGCAAAACAATAGATGTTTCATAAAGTGAGATTAATGGAATGTAGAATTAAAAAAGCTTAGTGAAATTCTTTGGTAAAATAATAGTTCAGCAGGACATCCCTAAGTGTCCTCCATCCTAGTCATAGCTTAAGACGCATATCAAATATCCTACTTTGAGAATCTATTCCTTATTTACCTACTTTTACTATTTCTTTCTGCATGCATTACTTTGTTGGTTATCTTTCCAAACAATATACATATGGGATTACCAAAATTGTGACAATGTTTTACGTTATCGTAAGCCGTCCCTTTATTTGAATCAGACAATGATTACTCTCCCCCATGAAAGACCTTAAAAAATGTCTTTATTCTTCCGTTTCATCTTCATCTTTTGCACTTTATGCAAGGTAAGATACGACAGAGAGAGCAAGTTAAAATATAGGTTGGATGATCTCAGTTATACATATTGTGAGGCATAAGAAATACCTAAAATAATAGATTTTATAAAGAGTATCTCATTAAAAAATACATGAAAATGAAATTCTTCTTTAGATAGCATTTGTAATGGAATTATTTTTGTGTCTTTTAAGATATGTTCTTGAGGAATGTTTAAGAATGCAGCTAACAATTATTGTTTTTTAATGATTATTTATTATTATTATTAGATGTTAAACAAAGGATAACAGTTTTAGCGCTCTTAGCAAGCTTTATCACCGAGATATATTTTGAATAAAAAATTTGAAACTCCAACTTTAATACCGAGATATATGGGTGAGAAGATGAAATAGTCTGTGAGACGAGGCGTCGGTATAAGTGTGAAAACAAATTGTTCATAATATTTGGATTTTATGCAAAAATATGCCTTTGTATTAAAGAAAAAACTTTTCTTGGTCAGTGCGGAGGCATTTTCAAATTAGATCGCGATTCGCGAACCTTCGCGGATCTGCCTAGCGAACGGCTAGTTTTGGTAACAAAAAACGAATCGCCGGCCTTCAAAACCACTAACGGCAAGAGTTTAGTGTACACGGTTGTTTCAATTTATTCGATATACAAAAATAAGAAAGGGCTCCGAGAACCAAGGTGGGATAAGGATTGTTTGTGTTGTTGAAGAAGTAAATGTGATTTTTCAGATGAGCATGATTTAAATCGGGATTCGGGAATCTAACGTTAACTTGATCGTCGTGAATAAAAATCTCAAAAAATTGTAATAAAAACTCTGTTCACAGATAGAAAGAAAAGTAAAATGTTGGATTCTTTTAACATTCAAATTTGGTTGCGTGATTATTCATAATTAAAATAATTCGAAATAGTGACTAATCCGTCAGAAACCACAGCTTGGGCTCCGTCAGAGAGAAACGAGTTAGTTTAGTTCATAATTGCAGTATCGTTTAAGAATAGTTGAAGTTACGCCATTCACGTAAGATATCGTGATCGAGATAAACGAGTCTCACTTGAGGGTCCTCTCCGGAAACTTTTCAATGCTTCCGTAATTTCCAATCAATTGCTGAGAATGTGCTAAAGAAAATTACAGAAACATGCGTTTTATTCTTGGTAGAGAAGTGGTTAGCATGTTTAGCTCCCAATGCATGGTCGCGGTTTCGAATCCTGCCGAGGGCATGGTCGTATGTACCTCTTCATAAATATATTAACATATACCTATAATGGGAGGTACCTGTTTGTATTAAAGAATTTATCATTATTATTAAAAGTTTCGATATACTATCTCATTACAGCCTATATTTTCTCCACCTTCCACTTATTTTCTCGACAACCCACTCCTTCAGACTGCTGACCTCACCGAAGGTATTCCATTTGACGAGTGCATTATTCACGTACTTTGTACCTCGACTTGTTCTTTACTCGGCATCGCTGACGCATCTACCTTCCCCTCCAATTTCACAAACAACCCTCCCTTCTCCCTAAATTCTACCCACCCCTACCCAGTGGCGTAGCTATTGCCCGGGGGCAAGTCACAGAGATGCGCCCCCCTCTCTTTGTTCTCTGTACAATTTTGCAAACTAATGTAATGTGGGGAAGGTTATTTAAACCCAGACATACTATACTAACATTTTAATTCGGCATATATTATAATATTATTATTGTTTTTAAACAGAAACGTTAATTTTCGGTCAATGAGTTTGCGCCTCTTCAGCCCTACGCCCGGGGGCAACTGACCCCCACTGCTCTCCCCTGCCCCTAACGTATCCTTGATTTCATACACCACTGCTGTGATTCTCATCGGAGTTTTGGTGTTTACAGAAACCCGTTTCCTCCAGGTTTAGATCGCTTCAACCTCGTAAAACAGGGATGACAAACCTTTTTTGCTTGCGTGCTAAAATTACAAAAATTGGCTTTCCTTTTCTAACTTACGTGCCAATTTATAATACATATGAAAAGAAATAATTTTATGGTTTTATTGCGATCAATCCCATCCTAGACCAAGAAGCGTGACCAATGCCTATTTTAACGCCTATTATCGATTTTTTTCTTTTAAAATTTACCGATTCATCATTTAATTAAAATCCCGTTATGCCTCAGCGATTCCTTTAGAGGCGATTCATTTATCAGTGTTTGTATCAAGTCAAAGTTGAGCCGCACGCAACGTCAAAAGCTACGAAACTGACTGCAAGTGACAAGGTTGCCTAGGACCAATTTGATATTTTCCTTCCGAAATTTTCGTTCTCTGTCCTTATCCCACTATCTTCTCGAGTCTAGAGAGAAACTAGGGACCTTTAATGGTCAGAGGATTTGACTTGACTTAAGCCGAGGCAACCGTGGCCATCTGTGCTTCGGAAGCAGCGGTCTCCGTTGCGAGTGTTAATGTTGCAGGTATTTGAATATTTTTAGTTTGTATTTACTAAGGTACATTTTTACGAGATTTTATTTGAATAATTTTCGCTATTTGGTGATTTTTATTGAAGGTTTTTGTTAGTAAGAATGTTATAACAATGTCCATTATTATTATTATTTGTATCCTTTGCGGTTCAACAAACTTCAGCATTCCTGTGACACAGTGGTACAGCCGTTCTGTGACGAGGTTCATGTTCGAGTTTTTGTCTTCAGAGAGTGATATCCCACCACTAAAGGATTTTAATCAGCAAAGGTATGGAAAATGAAATGGCCCCTATTTTCAATGTTAATTTGGTAAAAGTAACTCATAGGAGATATGACATCTGATGGGAGTACTTGCAATTTAGAACTGTGTAGGGGAATTGTAGTATACATGAGTATAGATTTAACTATAGTCTATTCAAGAAAGAGAAATCTCACAGTTACAGCTGGATTTATTTCAATATCTTCCAACTATTATACCAGCCTTTTGCATTAAGCTTATTATGAGTTAAGATTTCTTATCTTTTCTTACACATTGTTTTAGGCTTGAAGTTTTCCTATTCCATATTAGAGTAATATTACCCTAGGAAGGGTTTCATAAAGAAAGTGAGCAAGTGATTTAATAACATAAAATTGCTTTTAGAAGTACTTAGTTTGTATCATGAAGGAGGAGTAACTTTATCTCCTTATATTCAGAATTTTCATCAATCCAAAATTTCTTTGGCAGTTAAAATTTATGTGATTGCTTCCTGTGGTAATAAGGCTTTCTGTTGAATAACTTCTTATTCTTGTCCAAACTTGTGCTTGGAGAAAAGTAATTGAATTCTCTAATATTTCTGAGTTTTTTGTTTTTTTTCTTCATAAAAAATTGGAGGTCATCTTATATTTGCAAACAAAGGCATAAATAACTAAAAAATAGTGAAAGTGATTATCACTCATCTAACGTGGTTTAAGTAAAATATTTGCAATGTGTATTGTGATGACAATTTTTACAAATTAAAATAAGGAATAACTCTTATAATTTTGTTTAATTTATTTGATTAAAAATGCTTTTAAAAACATTTTTGGTCAAAATTCTGTAATTCCGTCTTATAGTTGGGTAATTTTCTCATTATTAGTTAGACAAATGAAAATTGGATCAGTATTTCATCCTATAGTTGATCTGTAGCAAGGGAGGAGAGATACTTTGTTATAGATATTTGATAACATTTTCTTTTTAAATTGAAATTGCTGCACATAAAATAATAAATGTAATAGTTATCATATATAACTTAAATGCAATAATTATTCCTGTAACTGTTAAAGTCTGGGGAAGTGTTCTTATGTCATGGCCTTAATGTACAACTTTTTCTGCATTGTTGATAGCATGCCATATTCATTGTGTGTTATCTAATTAATGTCGCCATACATATATTTTTTATGGTCATATGATTTTATGTTCTCAGAAGACTTCTTAACTTTTGGAAATAAAAGTCTCAAGACAAAGATATCAAACCTGAGATGAATATTAGTGAGGGCATAGCTTAGAGAGAGAGAGAATAATTTAGGGTGGGTACAACATTGCATGTCTCTACTGAGTCAGATTTTCCTTGAATTTTAAATGATATAGATTTTGTTCCACGGAGCAAGCGTTGTACTTAGTCTTAGAGCAGTTCTTAAATTATGGACAAAATCATCAATATAAATCGTATCAATCATATATTTAGTTATATATCAAGGTTTGTAATCAATATATGTTCAGCACTTTTGAACCAATAAACACAATTCAACAGGAAATTATCAAGCTCATCTTATGGCTGGAAAATTTCAAGAACAAGCACTTAAAAATACTTGTATCAGGTATCTCCAATAGTCACAACAAGGCTATAATAACCAAATGTATATTTTGGCTACAAAGCAATGACAGCTTGTGACCAGAGATGTAGGTGAAGTGTTACAACATGAAAATCCATTTTTAAAACTTACCCCACTTCTTGTAGATCAGATCAATTCTCCTATCTTTTAAGGCAGCATAATGGTCAATGATGTCATCAAAGAAAGGATGTTTAGCCACAAGTTCGCATAGAAGTTCTCTTTGTGTTGCAATATTAACTAAAGACAATAATCTTTGTAATGAAATGGTGTGGTTTCTTATTCTTTTTAAACAGCAGAAAAGGGAGTCTCTAACAAATTACATACTAAATCATTTTCTGGATTCATTTTTCACAAAAACTAAAAGAGAAATTATTAACGCAATTAATGAGAAACACCAATGCCAACACTATATTAAAAAATAAAACTATTAACTAGATGCAGCGGTGCACCACATAATGAACAACCAAAATCAAAGACAAACTCAAGACTTAGTGAGAGAGATGGGAGAGTGAAGTGTGGCCCAAAACCTCTTCATTAGGCAGTAGTTGCCATAGCAACCACCCTTCCCTGCCTTCCCTAGCATAGCACGTCCACTCCAGGAAGAAGTGCCTCAATCAGTCGGAGCTCTTGGTTGTAATGCATTTGTAATGTTATTTTAAAAAGAGTGCTCACACTTTTGGCTTGCACATCTATCTAATTATTAAAAAATAAAGAGTTTGAATGAAAACAAATCAATTTAATGGTACGATAAATAATTTGTCTTATTTAAAAGTTTTAGGTGAAGTACCACTTCCCTCACTTCATCTGGCAAGCTGCCACTGCTACAAAGTATTTTTTAAGTGCTTGTTCTTCGATAACTATACCTCAGCAACTTAGCAACATTGTTTTTATTAATGTATATGTACTCAGTTTCTTCTTTTAAAATCCTCAAAGTAAATAGTGCCATAAGTTTTTACAGAAACTTAATTCTAAAAAATGGTAGAATGATTTAACATGAGGAAAGTAAGAATATCACAAGTGCATAATGTCAACATGACAACCTGTGGTGCAAGGTTTCTGATTTGATTCTGTTTTTGTTTCAGAAGCATGGCTCGAAGAGATAGTTATCAGGCTATTCTGAACATGCAGTCTACCACACAGCTGGCATCCTGGATCTGCCTGGACCTGTTCTCTTTTGTGATTCCAAGAAAGAATAGTGGTGAGAGTAATCAATTTCTGTTACAAAGTAGAACGAATGAGCTTCCAACTTTACCTGTTGTATTTATTAGGCTGATTGTTGTGATAGTCTTGTTTGCATCTTGCAAGGTGTCAAGTGACATTCCAATATGTCCTATTGGTCTATTTATTCACACAGAAGCAATATTTTTTGGAATGTAAAGTATTTAGCAGATTTTGCATATACAGGCTGAAGTTGATGATGTTTAGAAGTAGGAATTTTACCTAACAAAAATAATAGAAAATTTTTAATAGTGATCACCTGGTACAATACATAGCATATAAATTTTTGCCATATAATTAAAAGTTAGGCAGAGTATTGATACATACAGCTAGTAATACTTTCAATACTTAAAAATGCAACATATTACTTATTTTTGAACAAATATTTGTTTTCCAGCAGTAAATTGGAATTTAGGTATTTTTGATCATGAATACACAATAGTGCAGTATAAAATATGATATTAGTTTTGCATGACATTAATTGAAAATATTAGACCTGTTTTGTGGGAAAATATCCATCATAGCATTTACCTATACTTTTATTCCATCTTTTATTTTCATTTTATTATACAGTTTATCTTAAATTGGATTTTGTAATATGCTAGATTTCAGAGAAGTTACTGCAGTTATAGTGAATCAGTGGCACTGAATACAGTCATACCTCTCATTGTGTGACAGACAGGTTCCTGAAAATTTTGCAATAAGCAAAATTCATGCAAAATGAGTCATAAATACATTATGTCATTGAGGATAGGTTCAATAGATTCGGAAACTTAAATTTAATATTCAATTAACCTTAAAAAATATTAAATATTGATAATCATATTTATTGATATTAATAATTTTAAATAATTGTTATTATATTTAATCATCCTCTCACAAAATTCATAGCTGTGTGTTTGTGGAAGATTAAGGCCTCTTGAGAAAGGCAACTTCACATTTTTTTCAATAAGTAATCTTTAATTCATTATATTTAGATAAAAGCATAAACATTTCTCATATTAATGAAATCCTAAATGAATCATCAAGAAAGTTTTTTTTGGAAAGTTATTTTTCTTTAAAAATAATGTCAAAATAAGCGTTGATCAAGTGATAATAACAGTGTGCTGTCCTGGGGGTTTCTTTTATTGTATGGATGTGCCACATCCTGACCCTAGATGGGGAGCCATAGATAATTATACAAAAATCCATAAACCTGTAAAAAATGGAATCACTAATACATTTACGTATATATACAGTTTTATGGTTGGGCCGTCTTAATTTTCAGCCACCTTTGTTTTTTGAACACCAGGTAGACATAGGCCTGCTTTGTGCTATAATGAATCCACTTAAAATGGTGCTGCACAAAGTGAAATATGACTACTATCAGGCCACAGGAATTGTTTAGTTCAATACTCAGCCTACATGGTGATAACTTAGGACTATGGCTAGAAGCAACTAAAATATTAATTGGAAAATATTAGAAAAATCAATTATTTGGAATAATAGGTATAAATAAACTGTTAATGGTTCATGATCATCCATGACAAATATCATCATCATCATAGGTAGTCTGTCCGTAGACAGGTCCGTGATTATTCATGGTTAAACCTGGTTCTCCATATACTCCTATTTTCTGCTGTCCTCTTCATATCTTGATAACTCTCTTTCCCTTTCAAATTGTCTATCAGCTGAAACCTTTTCCTATCTCTTTCCCTTTTTCCATCTAGTTTTCCTTCTAACACATCATTAATCATACTCTCTCTCCTCAGGTAATGTCCAACCCAGTTTCCCTTCCTCTTTCTAATAGTCTATAATCATTCGCTTCTCTCCTACTCTTCGTAGCACTTCATCGTTTTTCATCCTATCTGTCCATTTTATCTTCAGCATTCTCCTCCAAGTCCATATTTCAAAACTTTCCAAGTATTTGATGGCATTTTTCCTTAGCGACCATGTTTCTGCCACGTACAAAGCTATACTCCCTACATATCTTCCCTTATATTTCCCATAAGTAGGTGTTTCTTTCTTCTGATAGCCACTTTTGCTTTTCCTATTCTAGTCCTGATCTCATCCATACATTTTGCTTCTCTAGTTATGTTGCTTCCAAGGTATTTATAGTCTGAAACTTGTTCTAAAGGCTTTCCTTCAATACTTTTGTTCAGCTTCTCTTCTTTGCCTGATATTCGAATGACCTTGGATTTTTCTGTATTTATTTTCATACCGTATTTTCTACCTGTTATTGCTAGTATATTTATCATTTTCTGGAGTTCCTCTTCCTTTCTTGCTAGAAGTACTTGATCAGTCATGTATTATACTGTTCTTATAATCCTTCCTCCAACTTTGAAATCTCCTGTGCCTTCTAACACTTCTTGCATTAGACTTTCTCCATATATATTGA
The DNA here is from genome assembly GCA_028673005.1 of Tanypteryx hageni. Classification (NCBI taxonomy): domain Eukaryota; kingdom Metazoa; phylum Arthropoda; class Insecta; order Odonata; family Petaluridae; genus Tanypteryx; species Tanypteryx hageni. The sequence goes on along the minus strand of CM054113.1, from coordinate 154,550,787 downwards.
ATAGGGTTGGCGATAGGCAGCAGTCCTGTCTTAACTCCTCTACCGATATTTAATCCGCAGGTGTCTGTATTCTCCAACCTGACATTTAAACTTGATTCACATATAGATTCCTGATCAGTCTCCTGTCTTGCCAGTCTACACCTATATCCTTTAATATCGTCATCAACATTACCCAATTTACTCTATCAAAGGCCTTCTGCCAGTCTATGAAACTTTTAATTCAATAATTCCACATACAGCTTTTGTAGCCATTTACGGTGGAATATGTTAACAATAACAATAGACGAACACATTCATCCATGCCCTAGGTGGAGAAAAACCCACCTAGGCGGGATTTGAACCCGCGACCTTCGGATTGGCAGGAGAGGACGTTACCCCGCCACCACCGAGAACAACAATACATACACAGATATCTTAACTGTATTCTATTGCCCATTCTGATATGATTCTAACTACCCCTATAGCATCTCTAGTTCCTCATCCTTTTCTGAAACCGAATTGATCTTCCCCTAGCATTTCTTCTGCCTTTTTCTCCAGCCTTTTATTAAGAATCCTCGTGATGATCTTCGAAGTGTGTGACAGAAGGCTTATCGTTCTGTAGTCTTTACACTGCATTGCCTTTGGCTTCTTCTTTAGAGGGATCATTGTTACTTCTAGGAAATCCCGAGGTCACTCTCCTGTGTTGTAAATCTTATTAATTAATTTTGTGATCGCTTTTAGTCCTTCTGATCCCATGACTTTAAGTACCTCAGCTGGTATTCCATCGCTGCCTTTGGCTTTCCCTTTCTTTAGTTCCACTATCGCTTTTTCTACTTTGCTTTTCATAATACTTTGTCCTAATTTGTCTTCTTCAATGTTTTCCTCATCTTCCAGTTCTATTTTTGCCGATCCTGCCTGCTTGCTGTATAGTTCCTTAATGTACCTGTGCTACATCCTTCGTTTCTGAGACTATCTTCCCATCCGTATTAATAATTCCTTTACCACAAATTCCATTAGACTTCTTATCTTCTAATTCCAGTGCCCCAGTGTAGATCATATCATACCGTCCTATCTTCTCCATTTGTTGTATTTCATTACATTTTTCTTTTATCCAATTTTCTCTAGCTTTATCTCTTACCTTTCTCAATATTAATTGGAAAATATTAGAAAAATCAATTCTTTGGAATAATAGGTATATATAAACTGTTAATGGTTCATGATCATCCATGACAAATATATGCATATATAATTTATTCATGAGTTACCAATTGATTATGTAGGATGGAAGCATGTGTATTTGAGGAATGGGTAGTAAAAAAATATCAAAAATCATTCCAAAGATAAATAACTCTAAAACTTACTCATCATTAATTTAGTAGCTTTTTGAGAAATAATGCTTTATTTTCAGCTGAAAGTAAATTTTGTTTAAGTAACCATGAATTTCATGATATTAAAAATATTTTTGATTTCCATTCAATGCTACTGGTATTGAAATTAAATATGCAGCTTTGTATCTTGTGTTCTGGCATATGGTAACTAATGATTCATACAACTGCTTGCTGCAGCTCTGCCAATAGATCATCAAGTGTAGACAAATGTTCCTCAACTGATAGGCAAAATTGTGAATTTGCATATCTTACATATTTGTCAAATTTTCTGGCAGACAAAATCTACAGCTTACTTTCATTTTTCTCTATTACATTCATTCAAATAGTATATGAACTTCATCCTCCTCTACTTAAGTTTTCTTAGATTGTGAATTTGTTTCTATAATTCAAGTTGAACTTTTCTATTAAGTATGTATCATAAATATTAACAAATTTGGTAGGTCTTGCACAAATTATTTGGCCAGATGGCATGCCTTCTCTGAGATTTGATGCATTGCTGTTAAATAAGATGTCTTTCATGAAAGTAGTGAAAATTGTAGCTTCATAGTATTAAGTGAAAGAATAATCAATAGTAAAGTAACGAAACTGCTCTTATAAATAGGTGTACATGAAAACTTGCCTATAATGGATGTGAACCCCTTCAAAGTAGTTCCCCTCCACAATGATACACAAATCCCAGTGCCTATTCCAGCTTTTGGAATAATTATGGCATTATTTTGTGTCAAGCTGTTAAGAACGGATGACAAATTTGCCTGAATGTCTTCTACATACTCAAAATGTGACCCCTTGATCTTACTTTTCAATTTTGGAAGGGCCAGGACCGGTGAATAGGATGGATGATCCCAGTCTGCAAATTGTTTTTTTTTGGCCAGAGTCCTTAACTAAAGGTGTTGTGTGTGCTGGACCATTGCCATGAGGTAAAATCCATTTGTTAAGGAACAGTTCAGGCATTGTGCATTGAATGTGATATCATAATCGTTGCAACACTTCAAGTTTGGTTCACCATCAGACCAGCAGGACCAAATATAGTGGGCAATTCCCTTTTTACCAAAAATACAGATCAGCATCGTCTTTACATTCAGCTTGTTCAGTTGTGAGCATAGATATTCTAAGTCCAACTTTGTGATGATGGCTGTTGACTCAACAATTCCGTAGGAGTTGAATGTAAACATACAGTAGTCCAGTTAGAGGGTAGGAAGGAGTGTGAGGGTCAGGACATGGTATATTGGGAGAGAGGGAAGGTTGCTGAGGAACGTTTCTATCCTATCCGATGTCATACAGTAGAATGGGAGAACATATTTAGCTAAGAGTGAAACAAGTATGTGTCTCTCACGTGTTTACCTGGAGAAGTTCAAAAATGCAATAGTGGGGGAAGAGGGAGGGAAAAGAAAGAAAATGTTTAAATAGGTGATTCTCTCATAGTTGGTGTATTTTCTTGGATTAAAATTACGTGTTTAAACTAAGCTTTCATCCTATTCTCGACAAATAGGACTTCTTCTGTAATACACATGTGAGATACTGAGTTCCACCTTTCTAATTTTTGTTTAGAAACTCTTCCTCCAGTGGTTGTGATTAAAGCAGAAATAACTCGTCCCTCCAAATCTTACAAAAAAATTCTTTAGATGGTTTGATGGTATTAGCTAACTAATAAAAAAATCTTCTTAATTAATAAAGTAATAAATAAATGAAATATAGCACAAATAACTCGATTTAATGTAGTTAATGGTTTCGGGCATCACTTGGTGGAATTTCTTCATAATGTAAAATAAAGAGACTTGTTGTACTTCCACATAAATTTATTTAAAATAACCTAGGATTCATTGCAATGCAACATCCTCACATGAAATAAATTCAAAGCCGGCAGCAATTTATAGTAATAGGTACAATGGGTGGGTAGGGGAGGGTGAGTTGGGGAGAATAAAGAAAGGAATTGTGAAGCAAACATCATTGGAGGAAAGGAGTGAACGTATGTTTGTGGGAAGGGGAGAAACCGGTTGAGCTTAGTGATGTCCAGTAAGTTGGATAATGAGAAAACAATGGGGATAAGGTCGAGAATGAAAAGGATACAAAATATCATTTAAAACTTCACCGTTTTTTGAAGCGCCACACTGTATAATTTCAAATTGTTCCAGAATATCAAGCCTGGGTCCCTTTCTTTCGTAATGCAGGATTTTGGGAATAAAGTCGCTGTTGTGTCCATGTTCTAATAGATGTTTGGTGAAGAGAGAGGTTGTTTTACTGTTTATGAAGCAGGAATGATGTTCTTTGATTCTTTCTTTGAATTTTCATCCTGTTTGTCCTATATAAACTGCAGTACAATCTCCACAATGCAATTTGTAAATTTCACTTTTTCCAAATTTTTAATTTTGTCTTTAGTATGGCATAAAAGTTTTTTTAAGTTCAATCTATTGTAAAAAGCGGCTCTAATTTTATTTTTGGGAATTAATCTGTTAATTTTAAGGGATATATTACCAAGAAATGATAGTCTTCACCATTGTGGTTTCAAATCGTCAACAGGGATGGTACCGTGTATATTTGTTTCATGGCTAGTTGGGATCGTTTTCTCTTGTATAATGTGAATTTATTTTTTACGGTAGCCGTTGTTGACTGCTATTTGTTTAATAATTTGAAGTTCTTTCCTGACATTGAAATCTGACAAAGGAATGTTCAATAGCCTATGAAGCATGGGATGAAATATGGCAATTTTTGTGAGAAATGGTGTCTTGAATTGAACTGAATGATTTGGTCGGTGTACGTGTCTTTCCTGAAAATGGCAAAATCTAAATTTCTATTGACCTTTGATATGGTGATGTCTAGAAAGTTTAGGGACCCATTGATTTCTGTTTCACATGTGAATATTATTGCTTTATTAAAAGAACTCGAGAAATTTAGGAAGATATCCAGTTGCCTCGATGACCCAGACCACACAAAAAATATCATCGACATAACGAAACCAACAGAAAACGTTTTTGACAATAGGATTCTCTGAAGAGAATAGATTACTTTCAAAATCGTCCATGTAAATGTCTGCAAGTAGTGGCGACAAAGGAGAGCCCGTGGCTAGGCCATCTAATTGTTGATAAAAACTTCCATTAAACTCGAAATAGTTTTGAGAAATGCACGCTTTAATTAGGGAACTCAATTCACAGATTATTGGAGTGGGAACATCTTTCTTGACGCGGGTAATTTCGGCTAACTCCAAAGCTTCTTTGGTGGGAACACTGGTGAAAAGATTACACACATCAAATGATACTAGGGTGCACTTAGGAGGGAGAACTTTTTGCGATAAGTTATTTGCTAATTCACAAGAATTGTTGACACTGTTTTGGGGAGAACTTTGAATGTTGCCTGAAGATTGTATTTAATTTATGTGCTAGAAGGTGATTCGGCCACAGGCCTAATGTGGATCTTTGGAAGCCCGAAGAATTTGGGCACTAGGGGATTCATTTGAAACAGCTTAAACACTTCACTGGGTTTAAACAACACTGAGCAGGAGACAATGGATGCTTTGCACTCTTTCTGGTAAATAAGGGTGGGATCACTGGGTAATAAAAACATCATTTGTCTTGATGAAATCTTCACACTTTTCAATATAGCTGTCTTTCTTCATGATGATGACTGAATTTCCTTTATCCGCTTTTTGCACTATGAGGTCATTAAGAGTTAGTGAACGTTTGATAGAATTTAATGCAAGGAGTTCTGGCATACTATGGGGTTCCTTGATTGAGCTCTGGGAAGAACGGTTTATTGGAAAAAGTTTTTCTGTTTCGCGAGTGATCCTTTGCTTGGCACCAGAAACATCTTTGTGGAGTATTAATTCACAATCTACCAAAAGGTTTTTTTAAGACTTGAGTTAATAATGGAATACACTTCCGCTGCCTCAAAATCAGCACTAGCTCCTTCATCAGTCAATTTCAGGTTGTGTAGATTACCTCTTTTTTAAAACGCTCAAACCATCCAGAGCTTGCCTAAAACTTTCAGCAGATGTAGATTCACCTTCTTTACTTACGGGGTTCCCCTAGCCCTAGTCATTTTTCCTACCTCTTGCGTGACCTATTCTCACTCGCTGCCACATTTGAATCAACGCTGCATGTAAGTGAAATTTAAAGTGTAATTGTTTCACAAGACTGAATATTTCATAAGGTGCATGGAAAACACTATTAATATTTAAATTATTTGAATAAATATGACGGAAGATGGAGATGCATGAAAAATTGAGATTTTTAAAAATAGTTCCTTGGCATGGAAACCGCACAAAAGCGAAAATTATTTCCGCACTAGACGAAAAATTTCCTCTTTGAAAACCATGCAAAATCTAAATCGCGCAATATGAAAGCACACTAAACGAGGGATAGGTGTATTGTATTTATTGCTTTATATGCTTAACTTTCATATTACAAAGACGTATTATTTTAATTCTCGTAATAATTTTACAGAAAATTATAGTTCTGATCTTCACACAACCACAAATAACACCAACACATTAAATATTGCAATGTTACTGTAGTAGCACACTTTTAGAAACAATGTAATGGTTATTCCACGCTAAAAATTTATTATCCTCTCCATAACAAACTTCCATCAGAATTTACAAAATACTTGAAGGATTCAGAGAGAAGCATGAGATTAAAAAATTATTTTTTAAATATTGCCTTACCTGAAATATGCTTTAAGTTTTAGTTACTGTAAACATTCTTCTATAAAATGACACCTTATGTATGTTAAATCTTAGATGGATAGCTTGAACTAATTTATGATGCCACACAAATGAGTATTTTTGTAGTTTTCTGTCTTTTTTATGGCATCCTATGCACTGCCTATTGCTAGTGTCTCCTATGACAAATAATAATAATATTTAATATCTGTGTGACCATACAATCAATATTGCAGGTATAGGAGTCATCAGGAGAGAAAAATTAGACACAAGTGATAGCATAAACAAAAAAATACATTGAATTGGAACACAAAGCAAAACAATTCAATATATACATGAATGGAAAAAATCCTCCAATTTAGGATGATACAAAGTACATTGTGTATAAGGGGTAACGCATAAACTGAACATATGTAAATCGATAAATATCTGCATTTGGTTAAGCTAGAAGAAGGGGCAGCCAAATTTTCCTCTGCAGACCCCTGTAAAACCTTATGATCAACTCTGGTTATTATATATAGTTGTCGGACACTCAAGGATTAAATGCAAACATTAGGGGATGTTCTCAAGGAGAGAGAGAGAGAGCATTAGTCGAGAGTTTGGGTGAGGCTTGTTTAGAGGAGCAATTAAAATGGTATAGTGAAGTTCTTTACTTGTATATATTGTGGAAAGCTCATTCAATTCTACTTCGTATGATCAATAACCTGAGAGTAATCACTCGGATTCTAATTTGAGATGTTTTTCAATTCTCTAGATGGTCTCTTGGCATGGTGTTATGCCTCCTGCTGGTCAAGTGATCGTAGTTGGGATGAATTAAGCCATCAGAAGGGCAATGTACTTTGTGAATGTTAAGCTAATAATGCCAGCAATGTTGAGTTAGGAAATGTTAGTACTTCCATTTACCTGGATATAAGAATGTAACTTTAAAAAATATTGAAACTAGTACCTACTAGTGGCATTTCTTTGAATTCACGAGATTTTCTCATAAACAGTGCAATTGTTTCCAGATGTTATGCATTTGCTCTGATAAAATCAATGATTTATATCACTTAGTCTGAATTTCATGTAAGATCAAGTAGATATTTGTGATGCTGCATAAACTCTTATCAACTTTTCACTCGGTTAAGGGTCTTAATTTTTTTTCAATCCAAGCATGATTATTCTGCATGATGCATCAAATTTTTGAGCTCAATAACTGGCTATAAAATTACATTTTCTCATAAGAGCCAATCATCATAGTTGAAAAAATATTCAGATAATAGTGGAATGTTTTGCATTTACTGATACATGAAGTAAATTTTTTTGGATAAAAGAGCTTGAAGTTGTAACTGTTTAAGTAAAGTTGCAGTTTATCATCATTAGAAATGGAAATCTCAAAAAGTTAAGGATCATATTTTCCAGTAACTGTTAGAAGTGGCAATAAAATTGTCATATTGAGAAAACAGTAATTTCTTAAATGTAACGATTCAACATAGGTTTGTATGTTTTTTATTCAATACTGTTGGCATAATTATTTCTCTTTAATTCATGGAGTACATTGCTCTTGTGTAAAATTTATGTACAGGCTGCATTTAAACTTGACCAACAGGAGGCATTATCATGAGGGGGCCACTGTTATGTTGAAGTGAAGGTTTGTTTTGAAATGGAAAAGAAGAATCTGCCTGCTGATGAGTGTGAAAGCAGACTATTCAGTACAGCTGTCTGAAGATTTGCTGTGGCAGGAGTCAGGTGCAGCTGATCACATCAGCTGCAACACAGGAACAAAAGCACAAGAAGCTGTAGAAAAAGGAGAGGGAAGGGGAGGAATTGCAGCTAAAAAGTGCCTATAAAAAAATCACCCTAAGTCCAACATACTTAAAACAGTGGCCGGGACAATCTTTGTGACATGGTGATTAGAAAGTGAAAAACTGAGGTCCTCTGTATCTTTTATTGCTTTGTTTTGATTTTGGACTTCGAAAATTTTCTGTACTTACAAAAAATATTGTACATAGTTTTGTTACAATTTGTATGATGTTGATGATACAAGACCAAAATAAATGGCAAGCTTTGTAATTGCAATAACAGCAGTATTTTCTTCATCCTTCCTTCCAAAAATGGGTGAAGGAAAAAATCCCTCACCCATTCATCCCTTCCAAACATGGGTGCAAGAATAAAGAGAAGTTTATGTGCAGGGCTAGGAAAGATGGGATGCAGGAGAATTAGACCCAGGTGCTACTAATTCTGGTTTGTTCATAAAACAAAAATGGCAGTAATTGGAAGGGGAATAATTTTTATATCTGGATTTAAAAACATTTTAAAATTGATTGCTCTGAATCATGATAACTCATTACAATTGGCAAAGAAATGGAAAATATTTGCAAAGTGTCTATCAAATTGGATGGATGGAGAATTGATTAGATCCTCTCAATACATGAATTGCAAATCAGAAATTTTTATAGGAAGTCATAATTGCAACTTATATAAAGAATACAGTTAAATTGTTAACTGAAAACTTAAAAAAAAACTAATGGAAATTTTATTCACTTAGATCTGAAGATTAACTTTTATTAGCTTGACATTATGAATAAATGAATGGAAATTCAAGCATAATGTATTTTTCTTTCCTTGTTATTTTAACATATCAATTCTAAATTTTACTTCAAGTATGAAACTCGCAGAAAATTTTAAGATAATATTTGGATAAGAATTTTCAATAATCCAACTTTCTTTTGATGACCACCTAGTAAGATTAAATTGAAATAATTTACACCATCCAATTTGCTTAACAATATTCACTATGGAGATGCACAAATTTTTAAATGTAAATATAGTGACAGCTCAAAAGTTAATCTAATACGAAAATTTGGCATATAAGCAACCAGGTTAGTTTTCAGGATTTTAAATTCTAAGTATACGTTTGGAGAATCAATTACCGTATTTTCCCACCTACTTGATACTGCACACCTCGAAATTTTTAATACAGGTAAAAATGTATAGATAACGCACGGTAAAGTTTTTTTTTCCTGACTTAAAAAAGTTGTTCTTTGGACAAATGAATAACGGAATAATCCTACTTGCTACGGGGCTACGGCAGAGTCTATAACAAATGAATAGCGGAATGAACTAGGAGTTTCCGGTTTTTAAACGTGTAGTTTATCTCTTGAAATTTGCCCTTGAGAATATTAGCCATGAAAAACAAAGAATTTATGACGAAAATCAGGTGACGATTTTTATGGTTTTGAGTAATTTGATTTTAATGTATGCAATAAATATTTATAATTTTACTCATTTGGATCAATTTTCTCTCATTTTACAATAGTACCCTTTATTTTAATCGAAGAGTGCAAAAATCATAATAATAATAAGCAATGTAAAATCCATAACTTTGTCTTGATATCATACTGTAATTGTGTGAAGATGTAAGGTCTATCAGAAATGCATTCAGAATCACTTTTCATGAGTTTGAATGGCAAGAATATCATGAAAATTGATACGTAAATGCTCTTAGGGGTACAGTAGATGGTAGCTCGTAATCACTTTGGCTCCAAGTTGAACAGTTGTATAAAACTCCTTAAGCCAAAAATATTGTAGGGTAAGCCCTATGCATTTCGCCCACTAAGTGGGCATCTTCAGGGGAGAACCTGCCTTGGCAGTGAACAAGGTTCATGAGTTCATGAGTTTTATACAACTGTTCCTCTTAGGGGTAGACGAAAAAAAATCTCAAAAAAAGTCGGGAGATTGACTTCTAGGAAGACAACACGTAAAATTCGATTTTTCCAAGTGCAGTCTTTCATTTGTTTTGAGATAAAATTAAAAAGAATTAACGAAAGATCTTAGGATTTAAATCATTTTAAAGAATACAAAATGAAGTTTCTTATTCAATTCCTCTTTTTTATCCTACAATTCGAAACCGCTCATGTTAAACGCTTAATTCGCATATTTTGAGAAATATAGCCATTTTAACGGGTTATTGCCTTGCCTACAAATTACGTTGTTAGACCTTGAAATCCTATTGATATGTAATTCCCGTGGTTTTTGCTGAAGGAAAGGTAAGTGAAATTTCGTTACTATAAAATTGATCATTGAAATAGTATTGTGCGAAACTATTTTCTCAATTCCTGTGTTAGCACTGGTTATATGCTAGTTGAAATATAAATACGAGATAATAAAATTCGACGTAGAAAATGTGGTTTCGGACTTCATTACCTGTATTCTAATAATTTTTTCTGTTAGGTATTAGGCTAGTTTTTGTCATTGGGACATAGAAATCAAAGATTCATAGCAATAGCCATTAATAACCCTTGAAAAAAGTCATTTTTCAAAATTTAATTTTTTCCCTTGTATAACGAGCAAGATAATTTTTACCAGATTTGGAATTTTTTGCATAGATAACGCACGTGTTATCGATGGGAAAATACGGTACTTTTTATATGGTCTTCTGTGATCTTAAGAAAATTGTTACAATAATAGATTCTTATTAATTGTAGCCAAATTCATTTTTTATAAAAATGTCAAAATTTATAGGACGCTAGTTAATACAAAATTTATCAGAAAGTTGCTCAAGTTTCAGCAGAAAAATAATGCTTTATACTCAAAGAAATAAAATACTATCTAAAACAACAGAGCCGGCAATCCCCAGGTACAAAACAGATGTCTGAGTTTGCACTGCATTTCCATTTCTTTGGCAAGTGAGATGAATTGATTAAGAGCAATCATAAATTATGAAAGGTCGTTCAATCCAGACAAAATAATTCTTAATGAGTACTCATTCCCATCCCACTTACCACCATTGTCTACAATTGTAAAAAAAAAAACAGAATTTGCAACTACTAGATAAAATCCTCCACATCCCATATCCTCCAGCCAAAACTCCTCTCTCCTCTCACACCCAGATATCTATATTCCAGGTGCAGCACAGCAGTACTCTTCACATCATGGCTCTGCTCCATACCATGCACATCCACTTGCTCTGCTCCACCTAGTCCATTTCGGCTCAGCATCAACTGCAAGCACCTTAAAGAGGAAGAATAAAAAATTAAGAGAATGCAATAAAGTAAAAATTGTTTATTTTTATTGAATTTTACCCAAAGCTTTGAAAAAGATTATTATTACTCAATCTTTGGATTACATTAAGATTTTAAAACTTGTCTTTCATACATGTACTATATTAATCTAATAAAATGATTAAAATTTATGGAGACATAGTAATACCACTCCGGCATATAATTGAAGCTTTAAATAGTCACTATCACTAGATTTACTCTAACTCTTTTACAAGGAATGGTTTTGCAATTTAAATAAGTTGAAAATATTGGGAATTTTATAAATCTGAATTTTTGAAAGTCAGAGGTAGCAGATATTAAAAATAATAGAAATAAATGTTATAATCGAATCTTTTAGTCAAAATGAATGATTATACACTTTACTCTTATATTTAGGATTTCAATATTACATCAAATTACCACATATGCTTAACTTTTATTGTATAGATTTAAATGTCCATCTGCCTCCAGTGCCCACATTTTATGTACATTTAAGTGGACAAACAGCCAATCAATGTTAAAGAAGCAAATGGAACTTCCCTGAAAATACCTAGAGAATGTTATGAAAAAACTACCTAGTACAACAGCAATTACTATGGCTATACAAGATTTTTCAGAAATTCTTTCTTCAAATGGATTGCTGCAATTATTAGAAATCTTCATACATTTGCTCAAATTTTCTGGAGAAATTAGATACTTTTAAAAAATGTATGCAAGTCCCAGATGCTGATGATCATGCTGAATATTTGGGCATATAAGGATATGTGAATGAGCAGATTAAATTTGAACTTGCCGCCTATTTATTAGGGCCATCACCTCTAAACAATGATTTCAATATTGCTAAGTTTTGGACTGGTGCTTGAGCCACCCTAAATTAAATACATTTGCCTTAACATTGCTATGTATGCCAATAGGTAGCTATAATGTTGAGAACTAATTTGGCCATTTGCATCATTTGCAAACTCCAGAAAGGAGTAATACCAAACAAATATTGGCCATGCAAATGCTGTTGTATGTGATTCATAGTAGAAGCTAAAATAACACCAGAAAATTTTTAAATAAGTTTTTTATTTAAACCTGATTTTACTTGAATTTAAAAACTATAATTATCCTACAAATGAACTTCTTTTAAACCTGAAAAATCCCATAACCTACATAGAAAGAGTAGGGTGACCAGATTCTAAGAAAATAAATCAGGAGAAAAAAGGCACAAGTCAATCAAAAAAATCTGATTTGGCCACCACATGACTTTCTCCATACCTGTAATATTTATAAAAATTACAAATAGGTTAAATGATAAATATTTTAAGGAACTGCAAGAAAATTTAAAGACTTTACAAAGAACAGAAAAACTCAAACCATAGCTTTCTAATATTGGATATAGCCACAAAGCTCCAACAATTACAAAATAAAAAGGAGCGTTACTAAGACATAACTGTCAAGTGTTTACAATAGTCGCCAGCAGGTGGTGGCTGCTAAAAAATATAATTTTTAAAATATCTATTACTGCATTATATGGGAAAATATTTTTAACAAAAATTGTTTAAAATTAAATTTCCTACAACGTTTATTCCAATATTTTTTACATTAATCAATCAAAAAAACAAATATTTAAAAAATGGATGTGGCAGGAGTAAACACCCACTTCCAGTTGACTGATTTTTACCAAAAACTAATCAACTGTTGTCACTTTCATAAAAATGTCAAATATAAAATTTCATCTTGATCTGATAAATAGTTTGAGTTAGAGCACTCATAAAATTCCTATCACACACACAGACAACATTGAGAAAATGAACAAAATGTGTTCAGGGGACCCCAAAACGTGTATTTCCATTGAAATCTCAAAATCGATTTTTTTTTCATGAAAACAATACTTTCCCCAATGGAGAAAGTAAAAATGTTGCAATAGATACTTTTCTGTAATAGGGTTATCTTATTAACCACTTCAATTCATTTATTGATCTATAAATCACTGTCCCTTTTTCCAGATTGATTGGCAAATTGAAAAGACCAACCACTTTTTAAAGAAAGAAACTGCCACTGTACTAAAAACCCCATTATAATTTTCATTCAAACTAACATTTCAAACAAAGTTGAAGCATACAGTCTCAGGTCATCTTCACTCATGCCATAAATAAAATTTTACCTTTTACATTCCTTCCATACTTAATTATGCACATTAAACAAATTATAAATATTTTAACTACAAATTGTGAGCCTAAACAACACTTGAAAGTTGCTTTCACAAAGTTCAAAATGCAGGGAAAAAATATTGTCCTGATGAATGTTATTGGGACACAAAGACAATAAGATGAAAAACATATCTCATAAAAATGGCACAACTGATCAGGGCCGGATTTTGTTGTTCAAAGGGCACTTTTATTCCGACTTGTGCTAAAATGTTTCCTCTATTTTAACACTTTGACTGTGAATCAAGTCAATTAACGTGACTCAAGTTTCAACTATTATAAATGATAAACCACCTCAATTGCCGGAGCAACTTTCACTTTGGTGCTTTTAGTTTTTAGAACAGCCACTAGATAGTGTATGTGTATTGAATTGAAGCTCCTAGAGTCGATCAAGCGCAGTGCTAAACAGTGAAGAGAGTGAAGCATGCATTCCCCGGTTCAAAACTGTTGTGTGTGTCACATTTTAAAAGAACAATGTGCATTTTAAATGAAGACAGGTGAGCTACATTTTCATATTTTGATCCTATAATTTACTGTGTTGACTGAGCTTTGACCTAACCTAAAATGTCTGATGGATATAAGCGAAAACATGAATCTGGTAACGTCAAAAGGAAAAAGAAAGGGCTTTGAGTAAAATTAAAAGGTCATTTGTCAATCAGAAGATTTCAGTGATGGCATTCATAGGCCTAGCTCAACCGATGAAGGAACAAGCCAAGATCAAGTTAATATAGAATTAGAATCACACCAGATAGATTCCATGGTGTCGACATTTGATATAAATGCAAATCAGGATGAATCCGAGCCTGTGAGTGATTTAAGTGCCCAAAAAACATCTGTTACTGCTTCATTATCAGGTTTCAGCACTGACCCAGCTAATTGGAAAATAAATGCAGATCTCATTAATTACTTTGCACAAAATGTGCCATCTCAAAATTTGGAATGCAATTTGAAATCAAAGTCTAAACATTTTGGCAAAAAGTAAGATATGCACGAAAAGAATTTATTTATAGAAAAATGAGTAATGGTAAGGCCGTTAAAAGAAACTGGCTAATATTCTCAGAATCTACAGGAAAAGTGTATTGTTGTGTATGTTATTAAAAACCGGGCTTAATGAGTTATCTCATCAATTTCAAACTGGATTTGATGACTGGAAAAATGCACATGCAAGAATCACGGCACATGAAAAATCAAATCACTTCCATATCTACTGTGCTACAGTTCCAAAAGTCTGTCCGAATTGACACAGAATTGCAAATGGAGAAGGAAAAAGCAAGTAAATACTGGACTGAAGTTTTAAGATGAGTAGTTGCGGAAGTTAAATTTCTGGCAGAAAGAGGTGATAATGAAGTACACAATAATCCTAACAATGGCAACTTCCTCGGGTGCATTGATCTTCTGTTCGAGTTTGATCCTTTTCTGAAAGAACATATAAGAAAATATGGAAATCCAGGAAGCGGAAATGTTTCTTACCTTTCTTCAACTACATATGAAGAATTTATCAATCTATTAGGATCAAAAGTGTTGGCGCAGATCACATCTGAAATTAAAGAAGCCAAATATTATGGCATCAGTATAGATTCAACCCCTGATGTAAGTCATACAGATCAGTTGTCGGTCATTATTCGCTATGTATCAAAAGATGGAGAAGTACATGAGCACTTCTTAATGTTTGTTCCCATTGTAAAGCATGATGCAAAATATCTTTTTAACACGGTAGCATCTTTTCTTGACAAACATGGAATAGAAGTAGCAAATTGCAGATCTCAGTCATACAAAAATGCTGCTAATATGAGCAGGATGCATTCTGAAGTCCAAGCCAGATTCAAGGAAATCAACAAACTGGCAGTATGAGTTCCATGTGCTGCACCCAGCCTTAATTATTAGGGACAACGTCCGCAGAAAGTGCAAAATATGCATTTCCAATTCAGGTTTTTTATCATATTGTAGACGTACTAGTCACGGAAATGACAAAAAGGCGTGCCTCATACAGCACATTACATGATGCCTTCAGTTTTCTTGCAGACAAATCTCTATCAAAAGATGAAGTTTGATCCAAAGCCAGAGAGTTAGTCAACATCTATTCGTCCAACTTGGAAGAAGACTTTATTGATGAGTTTGTGATGTTTTCTGTGTTGTGCAAGGACAAAATGTCTGTAGCGGAACTGAAAATCCCAAATAAAAGATAAACTTGCTACAAGTGTTCCAAATGTGCATATTGCTTTGAGGAGTTATCAATCGATAATTGGATCAAATGCAGTAGGAGAAAGATCATTTTCTAAACTTAAGCAAATTAAGAACTGTATGCGCTCAACTATGAGCCAAGATCGCATATCGTCTTTGGCTCTTCTGTGCATTGACAGCAATATTACTTGTAATATGGACTTTGAGGACGTTATTAAAGACTTGGCTGCAACGAGAAGCAGAAAAAAGAAACTTTCTTAAGAAATGTTATGTAGCCTAGATATTGTGGAATTATTTTTTAAAAATATATTTTTGAAGTTTTAGTTGCATTATTTTTGTCTCAATCTTTTTTTCCTTATTTTTTAAAGAAAATTATTTTTCCCCCCTTCCTTCTTAGGCCCTAGGCACTATGCCTACGGTGCCTAATGGGAAAACAATTAGTTACATCTTCCATTCTCTTCACCTAGTATATTTTTGAAATACACCCAAAATTACTTTTATCTTCCTATACTTGATTTTACCTAGCATCCTCTCTTCTTTGTTCTTATAACACATTCCAACATTTCACACACCACCTTCCATCTCTATCATATTATTCAAGCTCTTCCCTAACACTAATGCATGTGAGACTTCATTTATTCCCCCTCAGTCCAACTAATTTTCTGTAATATCTATATATAACAGGGAGGGATTGAGGAAGAATATCAACCCGGGGAGTACTCCATATCCACATTTCATAAGTCTCATTTTCTTTCTTTATATCATGCCTTGTATATTATACTTCACAGCATATCTTTGTTTTCACTAATACTAATTTAATATTTAATCAGACTCCCTCTCATTAACTCATAAAATATCTCCTTAGCTCTGGCTATTCTCATTCTGATCTCTTTGGAGATGTGGTCATTTTGATTCTAAATACCATCCAATTAAGCAAAATTTTTAAACATTATCTGCAACTAAACATGCGCATTGTTAGTAATATTTCTCATTTGATTATAGATGCTATTGCATAATCTTAAATATGCCTAAATGGCAAGGCTGCAAAGAATAATGAATATCAATTTTTGAAGCACAGATAGAATGTCTCAACAAGGCTGTTAGTTTTACCCAACACTAGTGACATTCCTTCATTTGCTATATGCTACATGATATATTAATGATATTAAATTTAATAAGGATAAATTTAAACAGAAATACTGAGAAGAAAGGGGAACCAACTGAAGTAATACCACAGTAGTTCTCTGCTCTGAAAGATCAGTCAAATCTGGCTGTATTCACGTAGCCTACAACCAGAGGAAATAAATTGAATAAAAACAAATTGTTGTAATAAACTATCACTAGCATTACATGTCAACTCTTTCTAAAATTTTCATTAATTCCAAGCGTTCAACTAAATTTCATCGAGAGAAATCTCAAAATTTCAGAATTGCTTTTTCAAAGTGTTTCCACAAGCCTTAGCAATTTTAATCAAGACTGCCTTTTCCATGCAAAATGTTTTAATCCATAATTCCAATGGCAAACCACAAAAGAAAAAATTAAACTAATTCATCATTTATGAGTTTGGATGTAATTGCCACATTATCCTATAATAGTGATGAATTTGATGCTCATGTAATACCTACAGCCCCTATTTTTAAGCTTATCTGAACAAAACTGAAATCTGTGTAATCTTCAGGGCCATCCCTAGGGTACAGCAAATCAGGGCAGTCGCCCCGGAACGCATGTCAAAAGGGGCTCCATGTTAAGCGGCAAGATGAAGATTGCTGCTAAGAGTTGACGACATTCATTGATAACAATTAAAAAACAAACAAAATCAAATACTAAACTCTATGAATCATCAATTGATTCATATGGTTTACAAGTTGATTAAATTTTTTTTAATTGTAAATTTCAATTTTTCATTGTAGTCTCCTTTCTCTTAGATGATACTCATGATATTCTGCTGAAAAGGCATTAGAAACTAGCTACTTTGTTATAGTAGATCAGGCTCTCATGTCACTGACAATGTGTTTCAAACAAATAGAAGAGTACGCAGGTAATTTCGGCTTCTTATTGGAGAATTAACAGAAGACGATATAAAAAAGTGTATAAATTTGGACAACATATTGAGTGATAAAGATTCACACAACATCAACAGTACAGACCTTTTCTCAGAACTGACTTAGGACAGCAATGTTCCAAGGAAGATTGAGTGGATTGGCTATGCTGTCTATCGGGAGAGAAATAGCCTCAGACTTGAATTACAATTATCTGATGGCATAGTTTGCTGCCAGAAAGTCGAAGAAGTTGAATTTTTGAAAGTAGGCAGAGCAATAAACAGTGAACTTTTATTCTATCTCACGTATTGTGTGTTGCCATTCATTTGAGATTTCTGTGCTTATATTCATATCCATGTGGCAGGTATACATGCAAGTTTCCAAAGCCATTTGCGACAGAATAATGAGCCTAGATTATGAATTAGGCATAAATTATCAGATTATTGTTGCTTTTCCTAATGAAGGACTTGTTTTTGTTCTTGAACTCCAGAAGCAATTTCTCATTTAAAAAACACAATAAGAAATATATTTAAATTATACAATAAAATAAACATTTAAAATATACAATATTTTTTACAATTATTTTTTAGTGGGCAAATTATACCTTGATGATTTTAGATTATTAAGATGCCCCACAAATGCTGATTGCCCCAGACCCCACACCCCTCTAGGGACGGCTCTGCTCACACTATACCTTTTCTGTATATTTCAAAACATTTAACTTGAAAGCTACAGAGTAATTTTTGTACTTTCCAATTCTTGCAGATTTTTAAATAGCAGTGAAATAAATCACCTGGCAAGGCCAATCTTAAATTGAAATAATGGTGAAACCAGGAAAGTGTATGATACAAAGCCAAAACTAATATAATATGAAGATAATGAAATTAAACCTTGGTGCTGGGACCAATTGCCCGAGGTACTACAGGCTCAACTGACAGTGTTGAGACCTTTCTCTAGACGTTTCCATAATTGCACTACAAAATGTCATTTAAAGCTATTAGATGTTTGGAACGTTTAGTGCATGCAAAATATGCAGCAAACATTTTCTGAATCCACAAGAATTTTTGGAAAAAAGTGCAGTATTACACAAACTGATGGTATTTTGATGTAATACATTGCACATGTTCATAATTGTAAAACTTTCTATGAATTGAATGCATGGGTCATGAATATTCTGATCTCAAACTACCCATTCACTTGGCAAGCTCGACCACGGATCCAACCCAGAGCCCGACATCTGACCGACTCGCCTATATCCATTTACTTGGTGAGCCAGTACAGGGACTCGACCGTGAGCCCAATGCCCAACCGGCTCGCCTACACTTAACAAGTTGGTCAGTGTGTCATTGCCTGTTCAGACGACAAGTTGTTTTCACAACCATGGCTCTATCTTTAAATAAAAAGTCCAAAGTTGCTATTTCTGTTGGTATAATGTTGTGTTTAGAGGAAGAAAAGAAAGAAAAGTGGATATGGATGAAAGATTGGTTTAAAAAACACAGAATTTTCTCATATGAATTTTTTGAGAGAGCTGGAAGTTAATGAGCCTGCAGATTATAAAATTATTTACAAATGGATCATGCTGCCTTTTCAGGATTGCTGGAATTAATAAGACCAAATATTGAAAAGCCAGAAACTCGGTTAAGGGAATCTGTTAGCGGAAAACAACATTTAATTGCTACATTAAGGGTTTTAGTGACAGAAAGAAGCTACGAGGGCAAGAAATTTAGCTGTGCCATTTCTCCTCAATTACTCAGTAAAATAATTCCAGAAACTTGCTGGGCAATATTCCATGCTTTGCAGGAAGACTACCTACAAGTATGTGTTAATTCTCTAAAAAACTCGGGCTTGTTCTTAATTGATTTGGAAAAAGCTTTCTGGTTTTCTGTACAAAATGATTGTTACACTTCTCAAAATACATACCCCAATTACAGACTTCTAAATACTATTTTGCACAAATAATATAATTGAGATAAATGATTGTGAACTCTGTTTGGATTATGTCATGTTCTTGTTAAATACAGGGTGATCATTTTAAACGAGAACCCATGAAAATTTTAATAACTTCGGGTAAAAGAGTGCTAGAGACATGAAATTTAGAACTTTGTTGCAGTAGAGATGCTTGGTTGTTCCACACAAACAAGAAGAAGATTAACACATTAGACAACTTTAATATACCTACACTGTGATTCAATCAGGCTTATTTCTTTTAATGGTCTCAATTACTTTTTTCAACGTTTAGGAGTAATTGGTTAAGCTACCCAAACAAATCAATTTTGAATATTGGAGTAAATTATATTACTGTTCTAATGTAATTACGTGAGTCAGTCGAGTAGTGTGACGTTACACGCAATTAAGCTTCTGGTTAGCTCTCACGTAGGGTTGCCACCTCTTAGAGTTTGCTATGGAAGGGCAGCCACACACTGGCCAGAAACAATATAATGAAGGTGGTATGTTTTCATGGGGATTGCAGAAAAATGTGAAAATATTGCTTGAAAATGTTTTTATTCATGAATTAAAATAAAAAAGTAAATAAGAGATTTGCACCTATATGATAATAATTAGTTGAATTAATTTGTCTTCTTATAATTATATTTTTGTTGCGACCTAGCTGGCTTAAAAATGATTTATTGTCTTTTTATATGTTCATAAAACTCAGCGCATGTAGATTTTATCAGCAATTCATTTCTTATTAAACTAATGTCACATTTGTTTCTTTAATCCCTCCATTTTGTATTCATTATATTAAAAATTCGCTCAAAATATGCAGAGGTTCCAGGAAAGCTTAAAATATATAGGAAATTATTTTAAATGTTTATCAATTTCAAATCAAGATATTTGAACAAAAAATGCCATTTTTTTGCATGCTGTTTTGCATGATTTGTACTCAATGGAGTTGGAAATTAAAGTAAAATTATCGGTTCAAGTTTCCACTTCATGAAATAGCTCATCTATATTTAGTTGCAATTTTTCTTTTAAATTTAATTTTTCCTTGACCTTCAAAATATCTTGAAAACTTGGAAGTTTGTGGTTTGGAAAATTCAGCGTAGAAAATAAATAAAATAATGAAGTTTCATTAAAGTGTTGTTCAATGTATTCTTGTGCATTGTCATAGAATAATAAAAAATCATCTTTAGTTTGTCACATTCCTTTCAGTCAGTTATATTTTTAATTATTTTATTAGTTTTATATCCAAAGTACTTTTCAGTTTTTCTTCTATCAAGTTGATCTTTTAGAGATTTCATAATATGATGTGTTCCCCTCAGCAATTTCATTTGATTCCAATTTTTTTTATAGCAATATCAAATATTTCTAATACATTGCACACAAAAAATAAATAAATTTCCAAGCTTTCAGGAACCTCAGCGTCAACAACTTCTGGAAAACCAAGAGTATCTCGTTGGATCATAATTATTCGTTGGATGGAGTAGAGATTCCAGTTTTAGACTCGATTAAATATCTTGGAGACACGATCCATCGTGATCTCTCGTGGGACATCTACATTCACCGATTGATAGGTGCCACTAAGGGAGAATAGTTCAAAATAGCTCCGAAAAAGTGAAAGAATTTTATTTATCTATGGTTGGACCGCAGGTCAAATATGTGTCAGTTGCGTGGGATCCCTACGAAAAGGAGCTCATTAACGAGACAGAAAAGATTCAGCGCAGGGCAGCTAGATTTGTAAAGAGAAATTACGATTGTAAAGAAAGCGTAACATCATTAATAGAAAATCTGAAATGTGCATCGTTAGAGGAACGTAGGCAGCACGCTCAATTTCAACTACTGGAAAAATTTATGTCGGAGGGACTAGCGAATGAGGTAGTAGGACTTATCAGAAGCCCGACGTATCTCGGAAGGCAGGACAGTGAGGATAAAATTCGCGAGATCGACTGAAGAACTGAGCGATATAGAGGATCGTTTTTCCCTAGGACGATAAGAAACCATAATAGGAAAATATAACGTATGAAAACTATGGACCCTTGGTGCACTGCACCACCTGCCATCCACCAAAAAGGTGACTCGCAGGGTATAATGTAAATGTAGATGTAAATGAAAAAGCCACCTAGTTGTAACATGGCGCAAAATTTCTTTAAATTCGGTATCAACAAAGATGTGGATTTTGAGAACTAAATTTTCCATGTCAACATGAAGATTTAACAATGAACTTTTAATGCAATTATGCAAAATATGGGCATGAAATTTGCTTTTTGGATATCTTTACTCGTTGTTTGAAGATGAGTTAGAAGTGAATTAGGTTTACCAAAATTTGAGTTCGTATTATCGGTCGAAAGACAGGTAATACGATTCCAATTTAAATCTAAATTTTCTACTGATTTTTTTATGACTTCAAACATCCTTGTTGCAGATTCATTTGCATAATAATTGCAAAGCCCATTACTTAGGTCAAAAAAATTGAATACTTAAAATGGGAAAAGTTTAACATTTTTCCTTTTAGAAGCATTGATTTGAATGAATAAAAACAAAGGGGTTCGTGATTTTTTACATTAAATAATACATTTTCCAATGCTTTTTCCCCCAACTATTCACAATAGCTTCTGACTTTGTTCTTCCACGTGATATTTTAGTTGAAGTAACGGAATCACTATGTTTTAGCAATAAATTTAAATGTGCAATCCAACGAGTTATATGATTATTGATGCTTCATCATATGACAAAACATGTGCAACCTCAGCTTATGTAACCAAATCTTCCTCCTCTGCAGTGGCGGCTCGTAGCTAAAATTAGTGGGGGTGCTGCTCCTGAAAATTTTTAGCCTTTGTTTTAAAATTGTGTAAAAGGAAAAAAACATGTATAAAAAGAAAATTTATTCAGGAACTTGATAAAATCTTAAAAAAAACCAAACATTTTTTACTTACTTTAACTTAAATTGTTACAGTTCAAGCTTGATCTATTCATTTAAAAATGAAATCCACAAAAGAACCGAAAAAAATGAATCAAATAGAATAGCTGGAAGCAGAATAATAATCTAATTCTACACTCTTCTACACTTTATCACATTCAAGAATATGGTACATGGTTTTTAAGCACAACACACGCTGAGTAAAAAAAAACTTCCACCATCACGCCAGAGCCGGCACTGCGAGAGCAACAGTGCTCTCTCTACCTGGCAGTCCCGCCTTCCTCCCCACCCCCTCTCCTATGTGCGCATGCGCACAACAGTCAAACACCACGTCGCTGGCATTGTGAAGCGCACAGTTCCATACAAAGATTTTTGTATCTTTTTCATAAAATGGGGGATGGCTACTGAAGTGCTGACATTAAGCTTAAGGAATATATATTGTACTACAAAAATAAAGAAAGAATTAAAGAAAAAAGGACTCATTATATTAAATGTTATCGATAATATCAAGTGGAAATAGGGGGTGCTGCAGTTCCGCAGTGCCTATACACGAGCCGCCACTGCTCCTCTGAATTATTTTAAACAAAAAATTGTCCAAAACTTTGGTGGAAATTGATGCTTTTGCTCTACATTTGTGGGATTCTGAGGGTTCGGCATTAACTCGTCCGTTTTATATAGCTTTTTATAAATATCTGTTAAAAATATAACGAAAAAACTTTATATTTGCCTATAAAAATAGTCATACAATACAATTTCATAAAATTTTAGGTAATTTCCGATATTTGACAGTCCCCCATTAGTCTCGAGTATGAATGGAATCACAGGACAACCAATGTGAACAATTACGCGCTCATTATCACTCTTACGAAAAAACACATTTGCACTAGAAAGAGGCAACGATAGCAATTTGACTATATGATCGGATTCCAACATCATGATTAGTCATTCGACTACCTGCTCGATAACCATAATTCATGTCTCAATTATTTTAACTACACCACCACACCCAAAGCACACGAGGTCTATTGAAACTGATTTAAACACGGTGATAGAATTACATCGACTCTAAGAAGCCGTGCCTCCATAATTATTACTAAACTAAGGCTATCCCATTAACATGTGCCAAGCTCTATCTTTGAGCAATTGTCTTTCTATTGCCAAAAAGTTGAGAACTCTGCATCGGAATAGTAATTAGAACTTGAGACTAAATTATACGAACGAAAACGGTTATTACAGCAACATTAATGCGATGGAATATATCCGATACAGCGTGCCCTCAGGAATAAAATCAACTTTCCGCTAGTATGACTAAAGGCGCATTCCATGTAAAGTGAACTCGAACAGCCAATCCCGCATTGATTATCACCTAAAATAAGATTATTCTAAGCAAACCGATTACAAGATTTCGACGTTAATTTCAAATAAGAATGTCAAAAAACTCCATTACCTATTAATGCCGACTTCGTCCTGCAGCCGATTAACATTACCCTCTTAGGTTTATCTTGACCAACTGCCAAAACGCAGACACCAGTAGTAGGCAATGATTGATGTGTGTGACGTATGTGATGGGATAGAATAGAGAACGAAATCGAGATAAAAAAGAAGCAACGAAATTTTTTTGAAACTTCACGCACATACGAATATTAAATGTAAAACGTGATACAACCAAGTTTAGTTTATTAACACTTTAATTTGTGTGATCATAAATTCTTGTTTATACCCGTATAGTTTGGGTGGAAAAAGTGCTGTGGTAGACAAACATGTAAAGAACAGCGATGTAACTAGTCGAAAATTTTTAACGTATAAAATTTGTATTACAAATTAGGGGACATATTAGGAAAAGCAGTGTAACTTAAAGTATATCGTAATTTATCATAATCAACAATTTAACTAACATCATTATCTAGATCAGTGGTTCCCAACTGATGTGCCGCGACAGTGGGGCGCGTCAGACATGAACTGGTATGCTGCGGAATTTGGTATAAGCGGGAGAACTACTCTGAGAAATCAGGTCGGTGTGCCGCCAATACACTTTTATTTGAGTAAGTGTGCCGTGGAAAGAAAATTTCTGGAAGCACTGCTCTAGATTGGCAGCAGTTAGGCTTGCTAACTCTCCCGTATTCGCCGGGAGTCTCTCGGAATTAGACTAAATCTCCCGATTTTCTCCCGGATTGAGGATTTTTTTCCCGTTTCCGGTTAAAAAACAGCGGACCCGCAAATATTTCTTGCTCCGAGGCCAGTGGGACCACTTGTTCTGAAACAGAATAAGACCTCATTTTGGCTCACGTACGAGATGTTAAGACCCGTGCCAACGGTAAAAAAGAATACGCGTTTCAAGATTATATGTGAGCGTAAATATCTTATTATTTATCGTAGAATTACGTTTAAAAGACGTCTTAATCAGCGCATTTACCTGGCTTTGACGCTTGAATTACTTTCTCATTAATTTAACAACATAAAAAAGTTTCAATTTTATTGCAAATGATTTGGTCGGCTAGAGACCCCCTGCTACGAGAGGGCAAGTACTTGAGCTCGGTTTCCGGACGAACCCTCGAGTTTCGCACTCCTAATCTGAGTTACTGACTGCCCTGAGGTCTGTGCAGCAGTCAGTTTTGAATGTGGTCTCAACTATTTAACAGGAGCCCAAAATTCTTTATGTTGACTCACTACCCTGAACTGTCCTTTACACTGTAGTGTAATTCCACCTATGAAGTCTTGGTTCCCTACACTTGCCATTGATGCCCTGTATCTTGAGTTGGAAACATGGGCGTCTGCTGAGGGAGGGGAAGGCAAGGGGGGACAGTTGCCCCCCTCTGGACCAGGCCTATGTCAAGGGCCATTGATGTCTGATTAGGTCAGGGGATTAATGCAGTCATTTTTCTAAGGTCTGGCAAGCAGGTGGGGGCCCCCTGCAATGTTTGAAACAAACCACTAAAATATTAAGCCTGCCAAACCAGACTGTGGGAGATTGCTTATCACCTTGCCCCCTGGAAAGATTGTGGGAACTTACCTATCCCCTTGCCCCCTGAAAATGTTTCAGCAGATGCCCATGGGGTGCCAGTGGTGTAGTGTGCTCAAAAGGACAGCGGGCACAAATCCTGTGAAAGTAGGATTTTTTCCAAGGTCGCCCCATTTTTGTAGTTTGAGGAGACCGTGCAAAGTAAGCATTCCATCCTTTGAAAGGGGCTTTAAGCCACTGACCCCCTTGGTGCTCTTCCTTAAGAGTAGGCTAATGCCGGCACTGGGTTTTCCTCCTCCCCTGTGAGTGGGCTCGGTTTGGAAGGAGCTATAGTTATAATAATCCAAGAGGTTGATTAGCAAAGAATACAAAGACAAACACTCCTCCATGCTGGTCTTTCTGAAACCAACACAGTAGACGGCAATCTTAATGAAGCAACAATAGCAGAATGGGTGGTGGAAATGAATGTAGAAAATTTTAAAAGTTGTGAAGACGTCAACTCATATCTAGCAATTGACCAGGATGTGATAACAACAGAAGCTAAAACAGACCTAGGCATCATGAGGTAGCAGGGAAAGTGTGGTGATGAAGATGAAAATGAAGAAATCAAAGAACCAGTTACCACTGTTAATGAAGCTTTGGAAGCTATCAAAGTGATATCATGTTTTTATGTGTTTAAAGAGAATAATGAAAAGACATAACATTATTCACTACATTGAGGGTAACCTTGAAAAACACTTCAGGTTGGCCCATATGGCACAAAAAAATATCAGATTACTTTACTAAGCATTAAAATGATGATATTATGTTTTACATACTTATGTTGTACTTATTATGCACTGTGTAAAATATTAAAATTTAAGATTACCTATATAATAAATTACTGAATTTGGAGTTTGTTGAATTCTATGTTTCCAAGTAATCTCGGATATTACAACACTCAGTTATAACAATGATTTGCCAGTCCCGTGAATGTTGGTATAAACGAGTTCTACTATATTTAGAAATGATTGAATAATAAATTATGATTTTGAATAAAAAATGTTTTATTTAAACTGGGAAAGGGGGGAGAGAATAAATCTCTAAATGCCTAAGGGCACAAGATTTGTAAATCTGCCCAGGGTTGTATGCCATGATGAAAAAGTGGTCGGTAAATTTAATAATGATAATTTCATATTTTTCAGTAAAACTATGGTCTCCAAGCCTTTCCTGGTGAAAGGGCAAATGGAACTGGAAGAAGAGAACAATGTTGAAGAAGACAACTTAGGACCAAATATTATGGATAGTAAAGTAGAAAAAGTAGCACAGGACCTGAAGAAAGGAAAAGCAACAGCAAGCGATGGGATATCGACAGAGGTATTTAAAGTCATGGGATCAGAAGGACTAAAAGTGATTATGAAATTAATTAATAAGATTTATGACATGGGAGAGTGACCTCAAGATTTCCTCGAAGTAACAATGATCCCCTAAAGAAGAAGCCAAAGGCAATGCAATGTGAAGACTACAGAACAATAAGACTACTATCACAAACTTTGAAGATCATCACGAGGATTCTTAATAAAAAGTTAGAGAAAAAGGCTGAAGAAATGCTAGGGGAAGATCAATTTGGCTTCAGAAAAGGACAAAGAACCAGAGATACTATTGGTGTAGTGAGAATCATATCAGAAAGTGCAATAGAGCACAGCCAAGATTGCTGCATGTTTCATCAACTGGCAGAAAGCCTTTGATAGAATAAATTAGTAGTAGTTATTTATTTGGTCCAGAGGTCCAGATATATGTAGATATAGAACAAGTACAACAGGAGAAATTAGTAAAACAAAAAATTAAACAAACACATTAAATTTAGAAAAATAAGTATATGCCAAACATTGACATCATTATATAGCATCCATATAATCACCTATACTATAATACATTCTGTTCAACGAGAATTCCTTTACCTTATTTTTAAAAGTTGAAATACTTTTAACAGTTTTCAGATCATTAGGAAGTTTATTATATACTTGTAATCCCATTAGTCTAGGACCAAGAGCAGATGATCTTGTGTGAACAAAAGGAATATAGAGGTTATTACTGCCTCGGGTATTATGACTGTATACCAAAATTTTTTTAAAAATCAGATAAATTTCTCTTCATATATACTAATACAGGCAACTCTTGTTCAACAAACGACATGCGTTCCTGAAAAGCATTCATAAAACGGAAATTCGTTGAATGATCATGATTTTTCCGTTGACTTCCCCGTTAAAACTTCAGATGCATTCCAGACAAAAGATTTTTTGTTCTTGAATTTATAATTCTTAGCTATTAATATGTCTCAAAGCAACTACAATATTGGATCAACTAGAAAACCGAAGCAACAACAATCAAATATAGAAGTATGTAAAGTGCCATTTATTGTATGATACGAGAAAATTCAACTTTTGAATGAAAAACAGAACCTCCCAACACCATCAATAAAGATTTACAAATTCCTCGTGATTTAAACATCTCCAGGAAAATAATTAACAAAAAGTTGAACAGTTATGAGAAAAGTATGAGCAAGTACGATAAATGTGGCCACGGCAATGGTTTGAAAACAAATCCTTGTGATATAACGATTATGTATGAACTGCGAGAAAACAAATGCAACCAAACATAATTAATCCAAGTCACAGAATGAAGTATAGAATGGCTGTGGGAAAGACTGCGTAGTACACATCCTCCTTATTGGTACACAAGAGGTCCTTCAAGTCTAAGTGGATATTTGTTAATAAATTTTGAGTAACAAAAAGCATGTTTGCTGATGTCATATTAAGCCTCTAATGAAATGCAGATTATAGGAAAAATGTGTAGTAAAGTGGATACACGAAGAATCCATGGGTAAACAAAATGGTCTTTGTGACCCCAAGAGCTTTCGTAAACATCCGAGTTTCTTTGATCTAT
The DNA here is from genome assembly GCA_028673005.1 of Tanypteryx hageni. Taxonomy (NCBI): domain Eukaryota; kingdom Metazoa; phylum Arthropoda; class Insecta; order Odonata; family Petaluridae; genus Tanypteryx; species Tanypteryx hageni. Next base: position 154,522,591 of record CM054113.1, on the reverse strand, counting down.
GTTGAATACATGTTATTTAGTTCGTTATAGTGAACAGAATTTTCAGCGAAAAGTAAAGCTATAAAATTCAATTCATTCATTAAAGCGAACATTTGTTCAACGAACGTTCATTGAACGAGAGTTACCTGTACTGCAAGGATATATACACATGGTATTGGAAGAATTTTCAATTTTTTTAAAATAGGGCGACAAGGTGACAGTGACAGAATGAGGGGATGAACTCCAAAATAAAATACTATAAATTACACATGAATAAAATTCACCATAATACAAAGTAAGAAGGACATCAAGCGTTACAGTAGATCATATACATCTTATGAGAAAACAAACAGAACTAAGGTTACTTGACAATTTACATAAATGAAATTCCTATGAAATATGAGAATCCAAATGGATTCCCAGAAATTTAGTATGATTTACCTGATTGATAGGTATACCATTAACCTTGATTATAAGGCTTTTATGAGTTTTATTAATATTAGCAAAATACATTGATTGAGATTTGTCAACATTCAGGTTTAAAAGATTATTTTTACACCAATCATTTAAATGTTGATAGACTAGCTTGCCATTGTCTTGTAGCCTAGTAAAAGAAGGGGATGATAGAATAAAGTTGGTGTCACCTGCATATAGGATAGGTTTAACACCCATTATTGAGTGAAAGTTGTTAGGAAGGTCAGGATCGACGAGAGGGAGGGTGGAGGAGGTCTACAATACCCAGGCCCGGCCAAGTATACTGGTATGTTGTATACTTGTATTGTTGACAAAGTGGATGTACAGGGAAAGACATTAACAAAAATAAGAGTGGCCAGAAATAGAGATCTCAGTGGTTTCCTACTATTCCTGGTGTTGACATCTATTTATCCTGGTCAGTTATACGATATAAATATATAATAAGTATGTATTCAATATTTTAGTGTAACAGCATAAATTATATGGACTTATACTTTCAAGACGTTTAATTGGGATTAACAATAAAGGTAAGTAATTGCTAGCTATTTATTTATATCCTTAGTTATATTTTTTAAGCAACAATATTTTTATTGATAATTACCCATAAGTTAAATACATTATTTACTCATGTACTCATTATATTTGTTTCGTTTTTGTTATAGTCATTAAATTGTTTTGCCTACTTAAGAACAACAAATTATTTTTTCAATGAATATAGTAAATTTTTTCAGAAATGACTTGTTGCCTTTTAACCCTCATATCTACAGGTAGACACATGTACAAACACATATACATACACCTGTCATACACTTGGCACCAGGGCCCACGTTATCTCTCGATGCCCCTGAATAAGGCCATTAATAAACAAAAGGAATAGCACAGGACCCAAAACAGAGCCCTGGGGAACACCACTTTCTTCTGGAAGAAATGTATTTTGAAACATTCTTAGCTATTATTACATGTTGTGATCTGTTATACAAGTATGCTTTGATCCAGTTGTAGGGTATGCCCCTGATTCCAAGTTTGTCAAGTTTTTTTCCAGGACAGGGTGATTAATACAGCAAAATGCATTGGAAAAGTCAACAAACAGTGCCATAGTTTTCCAGTTTATTATCAAGAGCAGTTACAATATGATCAATTACTTGATAGGTTGCAGTGATAATAGATTTATTTTGCCGAAAGCTATGTTGACATATGGATATCTGTTTAGTAGAGCCCAGATGTGACATTAATTTGTTATAAAAAACTTTTTCAATTACTATACCAAACTGATTTTGCACAGAGACAGGTCAATATGATTTAATATCATTAATGCTTCCTTTTTTGTTGTACAGAGGGATAACCTTAAAGACTGAGCGAATCTGGTAAAATACCTGTTTTTAATGAATCATTAATAAGAAAAATGCCTCCATATCGCCTGTTCCGGGTGAATTAGAGGTACTAATTTAAAATGTAGTTGAATTACATAAATTTTCATAACTTAGTTATTTATTAAAATTTCAAATTGAAATCTTTAATAAATCCTCACCAATGATGTTAATACTTTTTTCTGGTGTGATAATGCAGGAAGCATTTTCCCTTGAGCAATGGAACACTGCAGAATGAGCAATCATACCACATCTCCTTTCTCATGTTGTTTGCTGCACACACTTTGCAAGCCCTGGAAGGATATTTTTTCTTCCCCTTTCCTACAATCAGCTCTAGATGATGTTTGCTCAAGTTGTCTGAAAGTCCATTTGGATGAACCTTTCTCGCAGCGTGCTTAGTAGACTTTTCAGTCTCTTCAACCTCATCACTTGAAGATTCACCCAGTTCTTCCCTACTACTCGCCCAATGTTTCGCAATCTCAAGTAAAACATTTTTTAATCTAATTTTACTTGAGTTATTCAAAGTTTTATACAATCTAAATGAATTGAAAAGAGCACAATTTATTAGCCATAACACAACCATTTTGGACCATTTAATTGTTTTCCTCAAGATTGTATAATAGGACAAATACATGTCTACTCTATCTACTCCTTTCATACACTGATTGTATCTTACAATGCACATAGGCTTCTTCACTGGCAGTCCTGTGATTCTGTTCTTCTTTTTGGTATTACTCATATTGGCATTGTGAATCATAATGATCATCCTAACCTCCCTTCTGTCCTTCCAAACGAGAAGTAAAACTTGACCTTTACGATAATATGTGAATTCTCCCTTTTTCAATTTTTTTGCCTCGTCCTTCAATGAGACAGGAAGGCCCCTATTCGATCTAATTGTCCCAAAAACTCTTGTTTTCTGTTTAATTAGATTTTCTGCTATTTTAGTAGTTATCCTGATATATGTGATGCCACAGATTTGATACTGGTTTCAAAATTGAGAAAATAGTGTCCTCTAATTTTTTCTCTTCTGCCACGTATATTTCCAAATTTGCAATATAGCCTGAATCACATTCACATACCATGCGAACAAGTAAGCCATATTTCAATATTTTTGCAGGGTTATACGTCCTAAATTTGAGCCGTCCCCTCCAAGATATCACTGCTTCATCAAGGGATAACTTCTGTTTTGGTTTATATACGTTTTGAAATTTTTCAACCAAGTAATCAACCATGGCCCTTATTTTGAATAGTCTGTCTGTCGTGTTTGACAGAAAATCATTATTGTTGAAATGCCATGATCTCCATATCTGTTCAAACCTGTCTCTACTCATTATTTTTTCAAAAATGGCACTTTCAATGAAAGGATCAGTGCTCCAATACTCTTTTAGGGTATCTTTCCTTACTTGGCCCATAAGGATTATTACAGAAAGGAACTTTTTCATTTTGGGAATTGTAATGTTCGGCCACTTCTTTGATTTGGGGGAATATTTGTATTATCTATATTTTGACTGTAATATAGGTTAGATTGATAACATAGAATTTTGAACAAGTCCTCACCAAAAAAAAGTTTTACAACATCAGGGAGGCTTTCACAGTTTTCTGGTAAATGTTTTACCCCAGGCAAACAAAAGTTCCTCCAAATTTATTTTCGTATCATTTTTCTCCAAATGGTATCACCTATGCTAGCTAAATTTTCCTCAACTTCACCTATTATTGTGTAAGATAATTCTACCACAATTTTTAGATATACTATGCATTCACTATGGCATATGATATAAAGTCACACACAATAACACCACACACACAAAATATCCGAATGCTGAACCAGCTATTTCAAAACTAATAATTTCTGCTGATCCGTCTCTTCTCGTCACTACTGTTGACAAACTCCTGACCCTGAGGTTATAAATGACCCAATGTGCTTTCTATGTCATAGAAGAATAAACAGACTCCATCAAGTAAACAAGATTCAAAAATGAAAGGAGCGCATTTTTGTCCCAATGCTGCAGCTCAGAATGTTAGACGAAATGAAAATAATTTATTAAGGTTTAATGAATATGAGAAATTCCACAAAAATCTTTCATTACATGCATACAACCTTTATAATTGCATATGGTGGAAAAAACGTGAAATATTAGATTTAAAAAAAAGACAAAGGAGAAAAGAAATGACATGAACGAAAAAAACGGAGATTTCCGTGCCCTGTACGCTACCGTTGGCATGAAAAATGGAAATCTCTGTGATCCATACCCAACGTGTTAATATGACTGTAAGACTGCTTTATACTAATGTTGGAAATTTCGTTGAAGCCAGAACAAGACTTAGTACCAACATTCTGAATAATATGCTTGAACTCATTTTCATAACAAGGAGAAAGGAAAAGAAATTTGCTGGAATTTGGCAGATTTTAATTTGATAAATATGAAGAAATAAGCAGTTGAGTGAAATGATTGTTAAAATATGAGGCTAAAAGAGAAAGGTCAGAAATACTCTTCCCAGACTTGCTGTTAAATTTTGGTAGTGAAAAAGTAGAACCCTGATTTTTTGAACTATTTATTATTTTCCATATTTCTCTAGATTTATTATTTGAATTGATCAGTCATCTATTATTATATGATCTATTTGATGCATTGATGATGTTGTGATATTGTCTTTTTTGTGTTTTATAATCCAATCTAAGTTCATTACTATTGCTCATTTTACAAAATATAGCCATATCTTTAAGATGGGAAGAAAACTGGCAGATTTCAGTTGTAATCCATTCCTTCTTCACATATTTTTTGTCATTTTCTTACTTATAACAGGAAAAGTTAAATTAAAGTAATACAAATATATTGTAAAAATTATTAAATCTATTTTCAAAACCATTGGAGTCATAAATGTCCTGCCAATTTTCAGATTCAAGCAAGTGTAAAAAATATGAAATATTCTGATCAGAAAAGGAGCGACTACAGTATGTAGAAACAGATGTTTCCTTCTTAATAACAAATGATCCAAAATATCAGATTTGATAACCCTTGTTGTTACTAAATTAGTGTCATAGTTAGTAATTATATTATCAAGTAGAGTTGCTGAGTGGCTTGTTACACGAGTAGGTTCGTTATTATTAACATAAATTGAAAGAGTTAATAAGGTTAAAAAAATCATTTCTATACTGCTATTGGCTGACAGGTCACAATTGAAATCACCTGTGATTATAAGTAATCTATATATTATTATTTTAAAAAAATATACCCACGTACATTCTTGATTTTCATTGCATTACATTAATGTCATAATAAACATTAAAATAAAAAAGTATGAATATCTAATAGCAGCATTTGTTGCAAATCATAATTCTAACAGAAAATTTTGATAGAAAATATTTGTCATGCATCTTTCTATTACTGCCATCTCAGGACCAAACATGGAACTGGTATAACCTTAAATGAGAGATTGTTGGAGATAGTTGAAAAGTTCTCCACCCACTGTAGTATTTTGGAATACATTTCTAAAAATAAACCCACCCATTGCATTAATTTACCATGCCGGGTGGAAGTAAGCACATATCTTGTTGATGCTGCAAGCAGTGCTGCACTAAGCAGCTAGTGGATTATGGATAGAATTGTGCAATTAGTCAAGTAGAGATCCCAATCTACACAGAAAAACCTGTAAATCACCAAGTGGTGACCTATAGAGAGAAATAACAACAAAAGATAGGCCATTAACTGTTAGGGAAGACATAGCACATTCAAATTCACGTTCTAAAATGAATTGTTTACATGAGACATCAAGTGTGTCAAGCATTAAATTCTCTTTATAAAGTATGAGAACACCACCATTCTTAAAATTAGTGTGACAAAATGCATCAGCAATAAAGTATCCTGGCAGACTGAAAGAATTTACCTCGTCTAATGTAAGCCAGTGTTCACATAAACCGATAACATCAGGTTTGTGATCATTAACAAGAATTTCAAGCTCCAAAAACTTGTTGCGTACACACTGAGCATTGATATGCATCACAGACAAATTACTTACAGATTTTACATTTGACCCAAAGCTATTTAGTCATATACTCTTAGGCTTTGTGTTTCCATTCTTTGATATAGTCATGATAGTGATGTCCTCCACAGTAGCTAAATTCACATCCTGATTCAAATTCCTATTCAGCAAACCTGTGCTATTCTCAAAAGTCTTGGGTTCTGGGGCACCACTATTTACACTTTTTCTTAAGTAAAATCTGTTCAGTGCGACATTATTAGGCCAGTTTGAGGGGTTCAATAGTTTTTCAAGATTTTCCGAGTTGGAAGATACTCAAAAAGACATATAGTCACCCTTGGTATTGAGTTTCGTAACTTCAACATCGCAATCTATATTGTTTATACATATATTAGGTAATGCTGATGAGAAAATTAAAGGATATAGGTGTAGATTGGAAAAGCAGGAGACTGACCATGTATCTATGCATGAATCAAGTTGTAAAGGTCAGGTTGGAGAATGCTGACACCAGTGGAGTATATCAGTGAAGGAATAAGCCTATCACTGATCCTATTCAATATAGATGGAGAAAGGCTAATGCAAAAAGTGCAAGAAGGTGCAGGAGATTTGAAGGTTGAAGGAAGGATTATAAGAACAGTAAAATACACTGACGATCAAGTACTTCTAGCAAGAAAAGAAAGGTAACTCCAGAAAATTATAAATAGACTGGTAAAAACAGGTAGAAAATACAGAATAAAAAAATCTGAAGTGGCCACCACATGACTTTCTCCACATCTGTAATATTTCTAAAAATTCCAAATAGGTTAAATAATAATAAATATTTTAAGAAACTGCGATAAAATTTCAGACTTTACAAAGAACAGAAATAAACTCAAACTATTATAGCCTTCTGATATTGGATATAGCCACAAAGCTCCAACAATTAAGAAAAGAAAAAGGAGCATTACTAAGATGTAACTAAGCATCAATTGTTAACAATAGTCTCAGTAGGTGGCATGGTGGTGGCAGCTAAAAATATAAGATATCTCTTAAACAATGCATTATATGGGAAAATATTTCAAACAAATGTTTTAGAAAATTAAAATTTCTACAACTTTTATTCCAATACAATTTTACATTTATCAAATACTAGCTTTAAGTACCCGGCATTGCTAAGGCTTCTAATAACAGTTTATAGAAACTTAGAGCATCGCAATTTCTGAAAATATAAAAATCAAACTACGATCTTATGATTAATTCATATTTTTTATTCTTTTAATTCACATAACTTACAGAAAACAAATCAATTTATGAGGACCCATTGTATATCCGTCTGTCTGTCTGTGCGGGGTGGTTATCAGGGTTCCCGGGTGCCATGTTACCCGTAGGGTCATAGGAAGTCACTTTGCAAAGTTTGGTCCCGACAGGTCCAAGGGTCTGAGAATGTATAGGGAACAGACAGACAACCAAACATTTATTGTTTATTCTTTTAATTCACATAAGTTAAAGAAAACAAATTGATATATGAGGACCCGCTGTATATCCAACCATCTGTCTGTGCAGGGGCTACACCATCATAAAGAAAACAAATCGATATATGAGGACCCACTGCATATCCATCTGTCTGTCTGTGCGGGGTGGTTGTCGGGGTTCCCGGGTACCCTATGTTACCTGTACGGTCATAGGAAGTCACTCTGCAAAGTTTGGTCCTGATAGGTCAAAGGGTGTGGGAAACAGACATTCAATTTTATATATTAGATTAAAGCAAATATTTCAAAATAACAGACAAATGACAAGAGTAAACACCTACTTCCGGTTGACTGATTTTTACCAAAAACTAATCAGTTCTTCTGACTTTTATAACAATGTTAAATATAAAATTTTGCATGACCGGATTAATAGTTTTTGAGTTAGAATGCCCACAAAATTCCAATCACATACATACACACAGACAGACATTATTGAGAAAATGGTCAAAACGTGTTCAGGGGACCTGAAAATGTGTATTTCCATTGAAATCTCAAAGCCGATTTTTTTCATGAATACAATACTTTCCTCTATACTACGTATATGGAGAAAGTAAAAGAAGGATAAAATGCTGGAAAACCTCCATTTAAGAAACTCACTCTGGAAGCTCTTGGGAAAATTCTTAGTACGTTTAAGCAGGCCACAAATTGCCATTCAGCATGATCCAAATCTTGAAAGAAGCACTAATGAAGCCATTCGCTGCTACAATGAGCTATATGCAGGAAAGAAAAAATAAGTCATCCAAACTACTCTTCAAGCATTTTTCAAGCATCACCAGCTCCTTCCACCAGCAGCACTGTTCATGAGTGAAAAAAAGCAAAAGCTTTTCTAACTTTCCTCTGATCAACTCTGCTCCTCCAGCCTCAGGAAAAGAGTATGCTTTCTATTGCAGGTACATTACTTTTATTATTTTATGCTTATATTCAATGTATTAGAACCTATTTAATATTGGTAATGTTTATTTCTGTTTATATTCCAAAAAAAGTGTACCCCAAAATTTCAAGTTAGAACACATCCTCCTTATATGGGAAAAAATGTTTTGCTTATTGCAAATTCACTTATCACAAGGATAACAAGACACAGAACCTTTGCAATAAGTGAGAACTTACTGTAGTTACAATCTCTTTTTCCAACTTTATGTTAAAAGCAACAAAGAATAAAACAACTTAATTGTTAATATATGTTACTTAAAATGCTTTCTTTGCAGCAACTGTGATCTTTGCAATTTAACTAATAGTTTTAGTAATGAAGTGTTATTAAAAATTTTCTATACACCCACTCCCTGATTAATGGTCTTAATTGGTTACAGGAAAATCAAGCACTAATTGAAACTGTAATTCAGAACATGTACTTCGAAATGAGGTCATAAGCTTAAATCCATTCTGTGATTCTATTAATGGAAATGAAAATAGGTACCTAATATTATATAAATAATACAGCAAAGTAATCTTTGTTAACTATATAAAGTAATGCAGAATAGATCATACATAGCATTGCAATTAGGTATATTTAAAATTGAACAGTAAAATTTGATTAAAAATGAAGAACATAGATTGCATTTTATGAATAAATCGAGCAGGAGCATTAAGCAATATAAATTAGAGTAAAATAAGTATATCTGCATCTAATTATATATATTTGGTTATACATGTATATGATTACCCATGCCTTCTTGTTAGCCATCCACAGGACTGGTGGACTTTGCTTATAACAGCCCTTTAGAGTCCTGGGGTTTTCAGAATGATTTCAGCTTAAAATTCCTAGAAGTGTTTCCCCAAGCAATAAAGTCTGCTAATCTTAGACATTTTAAATCCTGGAATTGACTTTTCCTGCACTGAAATGTACGTTCTAGATGGCATTCTTTTCCAGAATAACCCAATAGTAGTAGTAATTGATTTTTTAAGTGCGTCGACGGCTATGGTCATTTTGCATCTTCATCAACTGGACATACACACAGAAGGGAGGAGGTAAACCCAGTGCCGGCATTAGCCTACTCTTTACAAAAAGCACCAAGGGGGCCAACTGCTTAACGTCCCTTCCAAAGGACGGAACGCTGAATTTGCATGGTAGCCAGCATCGTAACCACTACACCACCGGCACCCCTGAATAACCAATCCAGTTTCATTGACATTGAAAACTTGAATAACCATTCTTCTTTATAGCTTCCACAATTTCATTAACAAATGCAGATGCTGCAGTTGCAGTCTCCCCACAAACAGAAATGTTGTGCAAATTATCAGGGCCATTGCATGAAAATCGGCCATCTGAGGCAAAAAGATAAAATGCTGCCTCATTTTGTGACATGGGTGCAGATCAGTAGCAACAATGCTATAATGCCGCCCCCTAGAAAAGTGCTGCTTGAGGTGATTGCCTTTCAAGCACCTCATGTGACGACCCTATTAAGGAGTTACAAACTATAAACCATAGTCTCACTTCCTCAATTGTTTAAGAAATAACAAACTAGTCAGAGAAGAATTGGGGAGCAAATTACATGAGGTACTTTTTTCCTTTAATTTCTTAAGTAGTTGAAAACAATTGAAAAAATTTCAAAAACCCTTATGAAAATAGGCCATAAATTATGCTAAAATTTGATAAATTAAAATTTCTGAAACTGAACCATTTCTTAAAAAAAAGGTTCAGTCTGCAGTTCAATAAAATAGGTATTATTATTTGCTTTTGGTTTAGTTTGCAGTTTAGCAAATAATTGCAGTTTGTTCCGGTTCTTGGATCAGTTCAGGTAACTGGTGTGAAAATATAATCTGGAGTCTACGGTATAAAGTATGGAATTAAAAAATAAACTCCTGAACCATTCAGGAGTATATTTTTTAATTCCAGGTAACTGATGTATATCATTACCCAGACAGTTATTTTTCTTTGTAATATTTTTCTTTCTTTTTTCAATGCTGAGAGACCATTTATGTGACCAATTTTTTGATGGATTTATTATACTGAAAAAAAGTTTTTGCTGTTTGGAAAGTACTTGGTTGCTAATATATTTTTCTAAAATTGTACAATTTTTTCAAAATGAGTACCAATGAACAAGAAATGGCACTTATTATTGAAGAAATTGAGGAACTGGTAGCAGAGGATAGTGAATTTGATGAATTAGCTGCTGAGTATGAGGAGGAGAGTGATTTTATATGTGTAGAGAACGATGTCTCGGAATCAGAAGATAATTTGGAAGAAGTTGAAGAGAAGGCTGATGATTATTTTTCTAATGAAGATGAAAATGAAATGGACTATGAAGAGGAAGTAAGTTGTGATGAGATGGTGTCTAAATCAGGACAATTATTGAATTAATAGAGATATTGAATATATAAAAGTTATTTTGCATTCTTTAAGACATCTGAACTAATTACTAGAAGTTATTAATAAAAAACTATTAAATTTTTATTTTTTCAGTTTTTGCATGCTTTCTAAAAGTTATTAACATAAATTTTTTATTCGTTTATACATATAAATAATTTATTTAAATTTAATTTTTCCAAACAATTGTAACATTTGTTTCAGTGTTTCTCACAAATGAATTGTTAGCAATTCTTGCACTTTACATTTACCTTGAAATCAGTATGCCAAGGGTGTATACGATATATTGTATAGTATCTCCCTCACTTTCTTTCGCACACAAATAGTTTAGGTAGATGTTTCAGTTTTTACTCCATAAGCCTGAAGTGCAGAGGTGTCTGTTCCTGAATGAGCTTTGTAATTGGCATGTATTTCCATATTAATTTGATATACTTAAAAAAATGCCCTCATCAATCTAAGTTTCTTGACTTGACTGCATCTTATAATATCTCTCCTACTGTTAATCAGCCTACTAGAATAACTTTGAAAAGCAGTACCTTAATTGATAACATTTTAACAAACTTACCAAAATATCAACATATGACCACTGTCATTGACACAGGTATCTCAGATCATTGTGCTCAAATCATCTCACTTAATGGTTACCCCAATACTAACAATAAGAGCCTTACTGTGAATTTGCTTTTACTGTTTTCATCTTTTTTATCGCTTACTTCATTTAATTATCAGTTCTTATAAGAACTGTCATCATTCATAAATAACTGTTCTTATTAGAACTACCATCATCCATCAAAAACAGTTCTTTTTAGAGCTTATATCCTAGGCGGTTCCACTTAGCAAAATGAGACTTTGTGTCTATTATTTGCTGGTGCAAAGCAGTAATTATACCTTGCTGCTGTTCTGTTGGGTGCAAAGAATCGAGGTGAAAATGGCTTTAGGATGTTCTGTTTTCCTGCAGATTCCAACAGGAATAAAATTTGGATGGCTAAAATCCAACAAGATTCGTGGATGCCCACCACTTACAGCAGGTTGTGTGAGGTAAGTAAACAACTTCTTTTGCACTGATCTTGCCACTCTGAGCAAGTTAATGCAATTAATATATACTTTTCATAGTTTTACTTTTGCTTTCTTGTAAATATTACATCTTTTTGAACAATAGATGTTTATCTATTTTAGGTTCACTTCGACTCGACCCAATTTGAGAGCAATAGACTTGATGGTTGCAGATTACTCAAGCCATTTGCAACTCCGGAGATTTTTCCTCAGGCAGGAGATGGTAAATGGAAACTCATACAAACTGGAATTAAAGTGACTACTTCATCAGTCCTACACCTGCAAGACTTCCTGCTTAATAAGTGCTCCTTTGGGTACATATTAACCTCCAGGTTTTGTCAAGACTCGTTGGAAAATTTGTTTTCTACATTTAGAGTAAAAAATCCCATCCCATCCCCTGCACAATTTAAAAATGCACTAAAATTTATAAGTATTGGGCAATTTATGATTATTCCCTCTAGAAGCAATTGTGAGTCTGATGAAGGAAGTTTGTTAGCAGAATTTTTATATGCGTCAGGCTCAAGAATAGGAGAGTCGGAGGAGCCATTATACTCCATTGACAGTGAGTTTGTTGATATGGACCTTTTTCATACCAATTCCTTGTATTATTTATGGGTATATTGTATGGCAATTGAACAGGAAGTTGCGGCACAGTGCATGTGAAAATGTTTTGTGTGGTGATGGAAGTGGTATTGATGCCAGAGAAACACAATTACTTGTCTTGAAAGAAAATAAAAGTATGTTCATTGGTGCGAAGCAGCAAGTAGTGTTGGGACCTTGCCAAGGAGGCGGAAATTACTTTTCAAATTAATAAAAATGTTCTGTCAACAATAAAGAGGTATATTGTTGAGTTTTTATATAACACTTTTCCTAATAAGAAACTTGTCAATGAATGACATGAGAGAAGGGAAAGCGGAACCACTGATTGAAGATAAGACATATTCTTATGAAAGAAATTGTACAAAAAATGAAAGACTTTTTTTGATGCAAATGCAGAAAATGAAGTAGATATAAACAGTAAATAAAATTTTTTAGTAAACGAATTTCAGGAAATATGCGACGAGTTAATTACAGAATTAAATTCAAGAACATTGGTGTAAAAAAACATATTAAATAACTTTAAGATATTTTTTAATTTCGATTTAAACAATTCCAGTGAAGAGGAATATAATAATAATTTGTGGTTTTCACAGTTCAATGATTTTTTCTATTTACTCCTTTCCTATTTATTCTTTATAAAGGTACATGGGCACCTAGCAAACACTTGTACCTAGGCCCCTAAATATCCTAAATCTGCCACTGTATACACAAGTTCCAATCTGCCACAGTTTGAGATGCTACTTCTATAGAAAACAAAACAGATGAAATGTGTAGCAGCGTTGGGGGGATTAGTGGGAAACCTTCAGAACTGTTTTCATGCAGAATTATGGAGCTTATGTATGCTTACATATGCACATCTTTATTATTTTTGATGGTAGACAAAACTGCTGTGGCAATCCAAAAGAGAAGTATTAAAAAACCTTATATTTTAAGGCATTGGACATGCAGATATAGGACCAGATGATCTAGGTGACCCCCTTGGGCCTTGCACCTAGAGATGCTAGAGAGTTAGCTTTAACAGAGTAGGAGTTAATTGTGAGAGGCGAACGAAATTTATAAATTCATTGTGAAAAGTTCCAACACAAAGAAGAAGTCACATATCCTAAATGATGATGAAGATCATTGTAAAGTAAATTTGGTGAAGATCAGTCTCAACTGATGGTATCATTGAAAAAATAATTATTTCTAAGGATTCCACTCGAAGTCTATGAGCTGCGATTGACACCAACCTCAGAAGCTCACCCACTATGTTGTAAATATAATATGCAAATAAATTATGAAGAATTTGATAGCCTGTTTTCCTCCTCAAAATTTAACCACACGTGAAATTTGAGAGAGAAAAAATCCTGTACATGATCAGGAATCAAACCTGGGTCTCCCAGTTGCCGGGTAGGTACTTGAACCTTTAAACGCCGGATTTATTTTGGAGAATTTTTGCTCATTTTATGGAAAAATGACATCTCATGAATTATTGGTACTAAAATATTCAAATGAAAAGCATTTTATTGTAAAAATAATAAAGAATTGCATACATCTGTTTTGTAGGAGAAAGAAAGATGTCAAAAAAATATTGCTATTGCATTTTGTGTGCCCATACAGGCACATTCGGCATTTAAAAGTTAACCTACTAAGCTATCAAGCTTGAATTGGGGTGCTTACAATGAGGAAGGGCTAACTAAGTAGTAAACCTTCAACACTAAATGTGTTTTCTTCTTCTCAAATTTCTATTAAAGCTTTATTCTCTTGTGCACAACAATGCTATTTCTCAACTTTCCAACTTGTTAACAACATGTTTTCAGAATTCACAAGTCATGAGCCTCCAAACCCACTATTGCCTAGGGGCATTGCAAACCACTATCATCTAGGGGCTTAGCACCACCTAAATCTGTGCCTGGTATTGCAATATAGATTTTCATTCTGGAAAATTGAAATTTCTGGAGCTGCTAAACTTCAGTAAATTCAGTCAGTACAAAAATGTCTTCCAAGAAGAATCATAAACATTTGTAAATGAAAAGTATAAACATTTCTTTTATGTTATATGCATTCATAATGAGCTGACTGTATTGCATTCATCACAAAAATTTTGAAAACATTGTTGCTGAGCTACTTATGTACATGCAGAAGGTTCAACAAATACGGTCACCCGCTCACCTACTTGCCAGTGGCAAGTTGATATTACTAGCTGGCGACCAGCTATTCAAAATAGTAATTTTCTCAACGAAACTTGGAACGATATAGGAAAAATTATTACCTATGATCGAAAAAAAAATTCAAAGACAAGATTTTTTTTCTTTAAATTAAGCCAATTTACTGAAGAAATTTCACAACTACTATAGTTAAAAGAAAAACATGATCTTAAAATATAGTTATAACTCATTGCAGTTCATGTATTTAGTTCATATTAAGTTAGGTACTACACATTTTCCTCAAATGGTAAATTGACTGTTCATTCATGTTTTATCCTGTTTTTATGTTTTAAAAAGAGTTAGTAAAATGATTCAATTATTTAAGTTATATTCTATATGTTTTAAATAACTTATAATTTGCTCAAATATTTCTAGTAAATTTCTGCTCATTCTTCATACATTATATATTTATTATTTCAATTTTCCTCTTATTTTCAGTAAATATTTGGAAAATCATTTGGCCTCTGATAATAATTAATTAAACAATATAAATAAAACAAAGATAACTTTCAAAAATGCTGATTTGATTGTGCATGAAAGACAAACCAGATCATAGCAAATTTTACTGATTTTTCATATCGAAATCAAATATCTTTGGAATACTTTTATGATGATCCCATCATATTTGATGGACAATTACACCAGTAAAAGATAATAAACAATATTCTTCAGAGCATTCCAATGTTATCATTGCACTAAAAAAATTATTTCCTTTATTAATTTATAGTTCTGAGGATGGTGAATGTATTTTTCGTTTGGCAAGTAGGACTTGGCATAATTTGTCAAGCCCTGTACATGCATGCAAATGACTTACGTGATGCCATGCTTGAAGAGTACAAACTGTGTACCTTACTCCTTGCTCTTCCATCCAGTGTTGTAGCAAGGAAGATCAGTCCCCAGGGCAAGACTGCAAAATACCACCCTCAGATTGTAGTAACTGAAAAAAATTGCTTCATAATCTCGAGTCGAGTGTTTTTATGATGATACTATAGAAGAATTTGTAAAGAAAGATTGTTCGTTGGATTTCACCTACAGATAAAGTGAATAACATTTTCGTTTTTTTTATTCCATACGAATATTCTGTTAATGTCATTACAGCATGACCCACTTGAAATCCATTACATGCCATTGATACACACACCAAGCTTAAAAAAATATTCAGAAAAATTTAACGCATCTACTTACACTTATTGTTATTCACAGGAATAAAAAATGAAAGTCAAGAAATTTTTACCACTGCTAGCACAGTCATCATCACTGATGATCCAACATGAATTTTACATGAAGAAGTAGAATTTCTTCCTTGCTGTTTATTATTTCATTTCAGAAGTCACTAAAATAGGTATAGTTTTTATTGGGATTAAAAATAAACTTTTCTTCTTATGTAATCAATAAATATTAGGATTGTCTAAATAAAATAAATGAAAATAAATTAAATTAAATATTTTTTAAATGTGGATCCATATCACCTTACCATGCCAATGGTTATTTTCATAAATGAAACATTTCTCAGTAGTTCTGTAAAACAACTTCGAAGTTCTTTCCTTTTTATCTTACTCATAGTTGTAAAAAGTATTTAATACTTCAGCATATCATATTATTTCTATAGATCCAACTGAAATCCTTGCATTGAGAATGGCTGTCCTACCAAGAGCAAAGACCAGTGCCCTCTTGTAATGACACCTGTTACATATAACCAGTTCCCAATTCAGATTTACAGCCGAATTAGATTCAGACTCTAGAGCACTAGACGAATTCTGCTTGCTTAAGAGTAATTTTTTATTAAATATTTTTTGGGCACCTGATTGTGTACTTTCAAGATGATCTATGGAGTCTAGAATTAAGAGGCAAAAGCTTAGTATTTTCAAAAACGTAAAGCACACCCCACTGAAGGCGCGCAAAATATTGTATATAGTCATTACACAATCAACTCTGTTAAAGCTGTTTGATCGAGACAATTCAATTAACTCTAACCGAGTTCGAAAGATTTATCATATTTCAGCAAGAGCATTGAAAAATAATATAAAAATAAAGAAATTTATAAAATTGTTCATTGACAATTATCCTACATTATTCAGTAAGAAGACCCGCGGCTACACAATAACCAGAAATCGCGAAGGGATAAACAATACTACCATGGAATTGCGTTACTTAAATTACAAAGTACATTAAGTTGAGGGTAGGTATTAATAAAGAAAATAATGACAAAGCTTTTACTCTATATAAATCAATAAAGGTCATTTCAATGGTACCATACACTCGGTAATAAAAAAGTGAACATAAGGATTAAATTTCCATAGAAAGTATAATTATAAGTAATTTTAATTTCAAGATCGCTAATTTGGTAATATTTGCGGACAAGAATTAAAGTAATTCATATAACAGCTCTTGCTCGATGGACACATCCAGCGCTCATCGATTCTCAATTTTAATAATAGTTTCCATACAAATTCCAATTTTTTAAATTTGAATATAATAAGGAAATATAAAGTAAACTATTTAACAACTGTTATTGTAATTGAAAGATGTTTAGTTTGTTATGATATGACGTGAGAGATATTCTGCGAAAAATCCGTGACCTATTTATTTCGCATTTTCGCGCGCCAACTTCAGAATTATAAAAGAGTATTGCGGTGAATGGCGTCGTAGTATATGGTTTTAGAGCACGTGTTTTAAATTGAAATATTCTGATATCCGTGGACTTTTGGTAGTTGAAAAATAGAAATATTTATACGGTATGTAATTTTAATTGACATATTCTTCTTATTTCGATTGTGTGGCTTTTTATTTTTAACTTCTAAAAATGATTCCGATTTAATATTGTTGTGGTCTGCACAGATGAAATATATCCTTGTAACTGGAGGTGTGATTAGTGGAGTTGGCAAGGGAGTTATTGCGAGTTCGTTTGGGACGATTTTGAAATGTTGTGGAATACATGTAACATCAATTAAAATAGATCCATATATAAACATTGACGCCGGGACATTTTCCCCATATGAGCATGGTATGTATTCTAATGATCAGTTTTTACTAAGATATGTAAAATGCTTCGATTGGCTTCCTTTGTCTTGGCTCACCTAAAATTTAATGTCGGCTACGATAATCGTTTTGGCATTTATTGAGCACCATATGTTCGATGCAAAACTTTGTTTTCTTTATGTGCTGGACTTTAACATAAACGCTACGTGTGGTGCTTACTTCATTTCTTAGTTGTCTGCTATTCTAAAGTTAACCTAGCATTATTAGTAACGTGATTTATGCAGCATCTTATTTTGAAGAGTAATGTTTGAATTTGCAAAGGAACCTCTTTGGTTTATAGACGTAAAAAGAAATAAGGCAACTTTTAGGCTCTTGACACATTCATTGCTTAAGATTGGTTATGACTTCTTTGATGCTATTTTATCATTAGACATTTTAATTTTATTTATTTTTTAGTTTATAAGGGAACTTTAATGGTTGTTATTTTGTTCTATATGGTAATTAGATTTATTAAACATTCGAGTTGGTTCAATTTTTAATTAATCTTTAATAGTTGGTGCTGTAAGTGTTACTGTGTCTATTGTTACATCGTAGGAGGTAAGAGATTTGCAAAGCTGCAGTTTTTCTGCAAAATATAAACTATTTAATTTGTATAAAATGTATTTTTGCTGGAGTTGATCACTTTAGTCGGTTTAATCCTTAGCGACATCAGTTTCAAGGGGAGTCACTCAATTATATTCTTTTTATTATTAAGTGAACAAAAAAGAGGAAAAAATAAGATTTATTGCTCCACATTGATCACAGATGATATAGGACAAGGATATAGCCTGTGAGAAATTATGACTTGAAATAGAAAAGCAAAATATTAGCTATCGTTGTTTTATGGATGCAAATGGTATATCACATTTACTGGAGGGCTAAATTAGGATTTTTCAACTAAATTCTTATTTGCTTTGTTCAAACACCTTTGTGCCTGTAAAAACTTGATATTGTAAATAGACGTCTTCATATTTAATAATATTTCAGGGTATTTTTATTTGTAATGGCCCACATATTGGTAGTAGGAACAAAAACTAGGGTCTTTATTAAACTTTTAATCTTTTTTGGGACTCATAGTTTGGAACGGCCAGTCTTCTAGGGGGTGTGGTGGTGCCCTGACTCAGTGGCCTCAAATGCAATGCATAAAAGGGCGGATGGCCTTTTATTTGGTCCAGTAAGGCAATTTTTTCTGCTAGTGACAAATCTTTACGTGACATCTTGTTTAGGTGCTGAAATTTTATAAAATAGTTTTAAAAATTATCACAAATAACAGCACTGAAAAATCTCTACACTTCCTGATTCAGAGTTTGGTCAGTATAAATGATAATACAAGTGCACACAACTGATGCTAGTTAGAGACATTGCTCTGAGAAGGCAAAGCGAGAGTGAGACAAGTGATGAGTCATTCAAGTGCGACAATTAGAAGAGCTGGAGGAGAAACAAAGTGAAAGGAGAAGGAAGAGGGAAAATACACAAAACCAAGCTTCTTAATGAGTTGAGTCATTTACAAGGGTCAACTGGAAGGCTAGAGGAGATGTAAGGGAAACTAGAAAGAAGAGAGAGAATATGCAAAACAAGGCTTCCTGTCTGCCACGGTTGTGTGTATGTACCTCAAGTGCTGCAGTCTCCTGCCCCGATTAAATGGCATGTTGTCCCAATTAAGCGAAGAAAACCCTGGCTATTTTCTCGATTAGGTTCTGTTCTTTAAGATTTGTCCCAAATAAACGGCTGCCCCGATTAACCGGTGGCCCAAATAATCAAATGCACTGTGTGTGTGTATATATATATATATATACACACATGTCATGGTGGAAAACAATTCAATCCAATAGGGTTAGCAGAGGTTGAGGCCAGGGGGGAGAAAGAGTCAAGAAGATGTATATGGGCTATACTTCAATTAACAAGAGTTGGGATTTGTGGAGGCGGAGCTTAGAATGCG
Source organism: Tanypteryx hageni (assembly GCA_028673005.1). NCBI lineage: Eukaryota > Metazoa > Arthropoda > Insecta > Odonata > Petaluridae > Tanypteryx > Tanypteryx hageni. The sequence goes on along the minus strand of CM054113.1, from coordinate 154,503,185 downwards.
GAGCTGCCTAAACTTCTGCCGGTTCCCCCTCCACCGCATTTCCACTCCATCCCCTCCACTGTATTCACCCACCGAGCAGGCGTACTCGGACAGACTGAACGGCTCGTATTCTATTCTCAAATTATTTCGGAAACTGGCAATGCAAGAAATCTTATATTTTCAGGGAATCGTAACCACACATTCAGAAACAACGTTAAAATTTCATCCTCCGGTACTTTCAACCGCCAGTACTCGCGTGGGTTTCTCCTGATAAACCACAATTTTATTGTTATAAAAGCAATGTCGCTATTATTCAGTTGATTCTTTATTTTGTTCTATTCATAGTCATTTATAAGTTAATAATTTTGAGAAGTTTCAAATGATTTTGTAATTATTAATCTATTTCGAAAAGAAAAAGTATTAAGGTACACTTTCATGAATATTTTCGGAGGTCAATCTATGAGTTGACAGTTTTTAGGAATATACTTATAATATCTTTAGTTCAATTCAATAAATGTGAAATACCACAATAGAACAGAAATAGTAATTGTACACGAGAGGAAACCCTGTTTTTCGCATCATGACGTTGAAAACTGTATTGGCTTTACTTTTCAATTTGAATATTAATGTAATTCACTATAATATTTATAACAGTTCTGTCAAGTGTTAATTGAAAACAGTTGACTGGGAGTTTCAAAACAAAAACCGAACACTGAAATAATAAAAATCTACAAACCTTGTAGGATCAGAGTCAGCGAAGAAATTGTTGAGATGCGATCTCCAATTACGGGAAATAACACATTTTATGATGTCGATCAGTGAAGAAACTATTCAGAGACAATCTCAAATTATGTGAAATAAAAAATTTCTATAGATAAAACAATAATTTTAGAATATAATATGAACAGCATCCACACAAAGAAAAAAGCTCTTATTTCCAGTGCAACACTCTCTTATTGTTAGAAAAAGCGTCCAAACTCAAAGGAATATCACAGAAAACTGAAAATGTTTAGCAGAATAGGTTCCAAACACGTCATTCCAGCTACTGAAGGGTTGGGGTCATAAAACGCCAAAGGAAAGGAACCCTGTCATAAAACGTATGCCTGAGGTGTCCACAGCCCCCCACGAGGAGTACTGGACGGATAAAACTCGTCAGCTGCTGAGTGAATTATTCCAGTAATAATGCTTTTAAAAACATTGAAATTGTTGAATAGACTATTTTAGGAACTTTCAGACAGGATTTTGGTATGATTTTTTGTTTCGTATACAAGCACAGAATAGATATTAATAACACATTTTTATTGTAGTGATTAATTATAAGTAGCAAAATTTACACAAATAACTTTTTACACATTGTTCTACGCTATTTCAAAAGTTCAACACCTTCCATAAACTCTTCACGATCACTATGCTCATCAGAAGTCACTTCACTTTCTTCACTTTCAGTAGAACTTTCTTCTTCCAATCGAATGATAAGTTCGTCAACAGCTGCGTCCAAAGTACCTTCTTTTTCCCAAGCGTCTTCTACTTCTTTCTTCACGTGGTCGACAGCCTTTTTCCAGTCTCCCGGAGTCACTTTATGAAGACCTTCGTTGAGCAGTTTCCACTTCTTTTAGAGTGAATGATTTATTTTCTCTGACTACATGACCTTTAACCTGTGCCAATATCAATTCGATGGGGTTGAAGTGACAGTGATAGGGGGAAGACGAACCACTTCATGTCCTTCACTTTTGGCCAGTTCGTCTATTACATATGAAGGGAACTGGGGTCTGTTTTTATGCACTAAATTAAGTAATATTCCCTTCGTCATTCCCTCATCAAAAGGGATGTTGTTTTCCGCCAACCACTCCATTATCATGGCCTTCCTGCTAGCAACTGTGGGAGGCTTATTGATTTGCACAGAATGATATGGTGCATTGTCCATTATTATCACACTGTGCTCTTTAATATTTGGCAGTAGCGCTGTTTTGAACCATTCATAAAATTTTTTATGATCCATTTCCTCGTGGTAGTCGCCGGTTTTCTTGGAGCGAAATACAAGGTTGGCGTTGGGAACAAAGCCATTTGAGGACCCAGCATGGCAGACGATGAGCCTCCCTCCCTTACCAGATGGTCCCTCCGACATTCCTTCTTTGGTATGGTCGGTCCATCTCTTCTTAACGGTGTGACCCGCATTCACCCATGTCTCATCCAGCCAAACGTTATCGTCAAAGTTTTTTCCCACTAATTGGTGTAGGAATAAACTTCTTTTTGTAATAACATCTCCTCTCTCCAGAAGTAAGCTTCGGCCATTAATCTTTTTGTATTCAAAATCCAAGTTAAAAAATATTGTCCTCAACGAGCTTATACTTCCTTCGTACAAATTTTCTTCCCTAAGCGATCTATATACTTTGAGCAATGTTGGATGCTCTTTCCTCTGGTAGTATCCATAGATGTGTCTTCGAAACACATCTTCCTTGAGTGAGTCCAAGTTGGTGATCTTTGAATCTCGGGGCCTTTTCTTGCCCGGGGTTGATAGATTAGATGGCCCTGGTTCGTTGGATGGCATTTTCTTTTCTTTCGACACTCTCCACACGGTATTTGAGCTAACATTAAGTGCAGCTGATAACCTTATTGAAGGGAATAATAGGAGAACCGGTGTCGGTGATATGAGCAATTTCTCTCTCAAAAAAGTCCCTCGCAGACCAAACCATCTCCCGAGCTTGACTTCTGATGGTTACTCCATGCCCAAATGGTGATCTTCCAGATCTGCTTGTATCATCAGATCGGCTCCTCGGTCTTCCTCTCGAGCATGATGGACGAGACATGTCCACTACGTGAAAAAAACCTGGAACAAAAACGCAAAAAACGACATTCAAAATACGAGAAAACTCAAAAGGCGAGAAAACTTAAAATACATACCAGAAAACTCGAAAGACATGAAAACTCAAAACTCCAGAAAACTCGAAAGACGTGAAAACTCAAAAGGCGAAAAGGCACACTGTAACGTAAGAGGCAAAGGCTAACAGCACACTAAGCTCCAGGCAGAGGCTCGGAGGCTCCATGAGGTTTGGCAACATAGGACCTGCCTGAGGGAGACTACCTGATTCGCTGTTGGCGCATCCCCTCCACACAGAGGGCAAAACGGCCAGATCCCAACTCTCGTTAATTATAGTATAGTTCCCAATGTCGGAGAAGGGGTGCAGGAGTGTCATTAGGTAAGGCGCGAATACCCCTTACATTGTAACAACTATTGAAGGGGACATTGTGTGCATTGGCATGTAATGCAACTGGGAGGGGGCATCTGAAAATAATGTTATTCCAGTGACCGGTCATATGGATGTTGAACAGATTACTGGTGAGGCCTACATAAAACGCGAGAGATAGGGAGCAGGTGAGGAGGTAAATGACATTACGGGTGGTGCAGTTGCTTCTAGAGGTGATGGGATAGGTGATGTTGGTGGAGGTTCTCGAGAAAGAAGATGAGGGTAGGTGGATAGGGCAAGTGAGGCAGCGAGGTTTGCCGCAGGGTGAGACCCTATGGCAAGAGGCGTGGTAGAAGTGGGAAGTTCCTTCATCCACAAGATATTTCCCAAATTGGGGGGCCAGCAGAAGGAGAGGTAAAGAGGAACTGGTGGGAGGAAGAGGTAAGAATTGGGTGGGCAGCAAGGAGGATTGTTTTGAGGGCCTCGTGGATACCAGGAAGGAAAAGTGTGGCTAGAGTGAGTGGAGGGGTTGATACAAGGATAGTGGGTGTGTGAGGATGGGATCTATTGGTGGTAGGCATCATCGCCCTATGGATCTGTTCGCGGACCAGGTCTGGAGGGTAACCACGTTTGAGAAGAGCGTACTCAAGGACAGAGTGATACTATAGAAGAGGGATATATATATATATATATAATAGCTGCTTCTGACGGAGGATATATTATAATGATATAAAACCTAAGGTACTTCTAGATATTCCACAGAGCTGAAATTTGGAGGGAACCTTGGTGTTGGTCCAAAACCATCAGGAAAAATCGAAAATTCCAAAATTTCCCCTTACAACGGGGTCTTTTACATCCTAAAATGTTCATTTTCAAGTCCCATTAGAAAACCATTTAAATCCGTACAAGCCTTTTTATAATTGCATTTTTAAATTACTTTTAATTAAGGTACAAACTCTGGACCTGAATTAGAAGACAGGAAAAAGAATGAAGATTATTTTTTCTGAAAGTATAGCATGAATCCATGCCGAATTATTCCAATTATTCGATTTTTACTGCATAAAAACGGGATTTTATACAATTTATAACAATGGCCCAATATTTCTGTCATGACTACGAGACAATGCTTTTCTTTGGGAATTTATTTTACGTGTTAATAAAACTGAAGGAGAGCTTAGTGCCATGAACTGAAAAGTAGCTTAGTGTCATGATGTCACTCTCAGACTGTGGCATTTAAAAGCAAAGGGAAAACATATTTTGGTGCGCAGACAATACTATGAGGAATATTGCACATTGGTTTATTTACAAGTTAGGATCTTGGTGTATGGTGATTTTTTAAGCGCTTGCGCTGGAAGCCCGAGAAAACTTCTTCACATCTATTCGCCGGGAAAGTCTGAGATCTTTCTATATAATATATGTTGTACAAGTAGTTGGTGCTTGCATTCTGCAAAAATAAAATAAATAAATAAAAATTGTCAATAGGTAATAATCCTTAAAAATACGTATAGCAATTGGAAATTTTACTCCCTTGCCTTTATATGATCTGTAAGGTATGGATTAAAAATGTTATCCATACGGAGGATAAAATTTGCTACAAAATGATTGCAAAAGCTCGTTCCTACTCCTTATAGTTTCCGAGATAAAAATTATTAAACTTTAATGTACAAATGGGGTAAAAAAACCACTAAAAATATACAATTTTGAAATTTTTGATTTTTTTTGTTGGTTGTGACCAAATCCCATAATCGTGCAAAATTTCAATACCCTATTCCTCTTAGATTGGTTTACACACTAGATAGCCACATAAACTTCAATGCAAGGAAAATCCACGCCGTGGCATGCCTTAGAGGAAGAATAGCCAATGCCAAGATTAAGGGTACAAATGGATTCATGCCTAAATAGACTATAAATACTTTTAAAGTGAGTCAAATGATTTTTAAGGAATATTAAAACATTGTTATCTTTTACTATTAACATTGAAAGATTTCTTGCAACATTAATCGATACATCTACTTAAATTTGTTCAGTAACCAAGATGTTGTTTATTGCTTACGTTTTGGCTAATAGTATCGACATAATCCACATAATTTTATTGCTGCTTTAAAGGCTGCGGTGCATCTATCCATGTGAATATTAATTAAGACGTTAATGCATAATTATATTAATGGTAAAACTTTACAATACATAAAATAGTAAATGTTAATGTAAACATCGCTTGCGTAATTAAGGAACGAGGAATGAAAATTCAGGGCTCGGAGTAATTCCTATTTTAATAAAATTGCTCGATTATGCCAAATATTCTTGGAAAAGCAGTCTGCCTTGATTATATGATGGATTTGCCATTCATATACACCCACGAGCTCAAGCCTGACTAAAATTTTTCAAGTGTTTCTTTAGGTGGTAGTTAAAATTCTGTGTGAACCTCTTCTCTGAATAACACATTTGGGGGCACCAACAGTGTGGGCCCCGAGAAATAAAAATCATTTGCTACTTAAAAGAAAACTTTCCCAAGCGAAGCTGGGTAACTCCAGCTAGTCCTCCTATATATCATATATATATATATATATATCCTCTTTTGTAAGGAACATCTATATATAATGATAACCCTCCTCTGTAAAAAGTGTCTATATATATTTACGATATATCGATATGAACATGTATAATTATAAAATGCAATTTCTTAAGGCAATTTAAATGCTAATTTCATTGGAAATAGACTTGGATTAAAAATTATCTTTGTGAGGCCGCTATTGCTTTATTTGACAATGTGTGAAAATGAAGATGAATGAAATTATCATAACTGAATGTGGAACATTATTCAACAAGCTAAATTTATCAATTGAAGTAATATTTCAATGGCCAACAACTAAACCATTTCCCACTCTATTCTTTAATCTTTAATAATGTATTCTAGGCTGTGCATGCATGCCTGGCACACGTCAGCATAAAATCTACGAAATTTACTTTTTTGCCAAAAAATGGTGCAAATTTTTGGGGGGTCGGCTAATATTTCGGCAGATACAGTACCTATATATATATAGGTACTATATATATATATATATATATATATATATATATATATATATGGATGTCAACAAGGTGTTGGGATGAGGATGAGGGTTTCCTCATCCCAACACCTTGTTGACATCCATATATTCATTTTACCTTTCCTTTTCCGTAAGTTGTTATATATATATATATATATATATAATTAGTTTCAAAGATAATGCTGTATCCCTTTTCATAGAATGCATGTTTTGCCAATTAATGTAATAATAGATACAAAGGCATTTTAATGAATGAATGTTCTACAATGGATACCATAGAAACTTTTGTTTAGTAAAAAATTTCTTTCTATTCCAATATTACAGCATAAAAATGGTCCATAAATAAGAATCCACACTTTAATAATGCATTAATAATTCAAGCATTTTGTAGTCATTTCATTAATTTAAAGTACTGCATTTACAAAGCTATACAACAAAAACTTGCTTTGCATTCCCAGTTAGGCAATAAAAAAGGTGTAAAAAGTAAAAAGAGTGTTACATATGTTCCAAACCAAAGTCAATCAAGTTCTCTTACTTGGCACACCTTTGTAAATGCAGTACTTTAAATCAACGAAATGACTACAAAATGCTTGAATTATTAATGTATTATTAAAGTGTAGATTCTTATTTATGGACGATTTTTATGCTTTAATATTTGAATAGGAAGAAATTTTTTACCAAACCCAAGTTTATATGGTATCCATTGTAGAATGTTCATTCATTAAAATGTCTTTGTATCTATTATTACATTAATTGGCAAAACATGCATTCTATGAAAATGGATACAGCGTTACCTTTGTAATTAATTACCTTGTGCCATGCAGGGTCAGTCATAAACGTTTTACAGGGGTGTGCGAAGGAAAATTAACCTACCCTTCTTCTAGCTTAACCAAATGTAAAAATTTCTCGATTTATGAATGTTTGGTTTATGCATTATCTTATATATGGAATCTTTATTCTTAGGACCATTATTAAGCTTTAAAGCACAAATTTAAGAACGTTTATAAGTGGAATACATATAGTAGCGATCTGAAGGCTGCCCCTCAGAACCCTCCACGCATGTGCCAGTGTGCGTGTTGCACACGCCTATGACTGACCTTGGTGCCATGGCACCGCAAGAATTTCTCCTTTTAAGATGAATTCGAGATTAGTAAAGATGCACAGTTTGACCAAGGAGTGGCCACACTATAAATTATTGTCTTTGAAAGGAATTTTAAATGTTTAGTGGACATCCTAAATGCCTTCGTATGTTTTTATTCTAGGAGAGGTGTATGTACTAGATGACGGAGGAGAGGTGGACTTAGATTTGGGAAATTACGAAAGATTTCTTGATATTACTTTGCATAAAAACAACAACATTACTACTGGAAAAATTTATCAACATGTAATATCAAAGGAAAGAAGGGGTGACTATTTGGGAAAAACTGTTCAAGGTTTGTAATATTGGTACTATTTAACAGTGAAATATACTATGAAAAACTGTTTAGCTTGGTAAATCAAGGATATTTTCTCATCTAGTTGTCCCTCATATCACTGATGCTATACAAGAATGGGTGGAAAGAGTGGCAATGCAGTCAGTCAGTGATGATGGTGATATACCCGAAGTGAGTTCCTTATGTATTTTTTGTTTTAATGAACTTTTATTTACATTGAGGATTTGCTATATTTATTATATTTAATTTCATGTTAAGAATACATTATTGCAAAGAATTTTTTAATTCCATAAATGCTTTCACTCGCAAAAATATATTTAGGCTTGTGTGAGTGTACCCTTTATTTTCATTGAGTGATTTTCTGTATGATTCATTGTCATGATTAATATTTCAACCTTTTAAATTACAGGTTTGTATTGTCGAGCTTGGAGGCACAATTGGAGACATTGAAGGAATGCCTTTTGTAGAAGCATTTCGGCAGTTTCAGTTCCGTGTAAAACGTGAAAATTTCTGTTGTGTTCATGTGTCCTTGGTGCCACAGGTAATCATGTACCATTTTTACATTTATTTCATTGGAAGTTTTTTTTTGTGCTATGTACGTTAAAAGAAAGTAACAGAATTGAAAAAGGTGAAGAAGAACTTTATTTTTATCAAATTTGTTTAAATTAGCATGCTCATTTAGTTTGCTATATGTCTCATTTCATTTGCTAGATGTCTCAAATAGTTATGCTTTATCAAATTTATAAATGAGTATCCAGGTTGAATATTATTCTATTTTATCAATTGAACTTGACCAAATATCAGTTACTTAGAAAGGGTCTACATTAGTTAGTATGACTATTTAATGCCAATAGTTATCTCTCATGTAGATTTTAACTGTTGATACTCATTGTTAGTATGTGTCAACTTTTATTACCATTTTCTGATGAAGTCATCTTTATAACTTGTATTATTACGGAATAGACACTCAGTGAATCAATACATTGACATTGAGATTTTGTAAGAGCTGCTACAAGTAGTACATACTTGGTACTAAATATTGCGTGGTGTTGATATTGAAATCACCTAAATTCATAGGTGATAGTAATTTAGTACATTGGTTATTAGTACCAAATCACTGTAGCCATGTATGTTTTTATGGGTATTGTATCAATTGCACTTATTTTGCATTTTGTAGATTCATTTTGTAAGCAATGTGATAAGCTTAGGTTTTAAGCATCATTTTTATAATCATTATGTAGGTATCTATTTTTAAACATCTTTTTTATCTCCTTTGATTTACTGACATAGAGTTGACAGCTACATAAATTACACAAGTTTTGTTATCTGTCCTTTATAGTGGCATAATAAGAATGGTGCTTCATTGCACATCTCTTTCAGGGATTTATTTAGGACAGCTGTTTGCTCACTCGTAATGGATGCTAAAGGTTCAATGCAGCACCTAATAAATTAGCATTTAAAAATTATAATTGTGATGCCCATATTACCAAGAGATTAACAAGAATGTTGATACAGTGTGTAGAATTATTGGAATCTTTCAAGATGTGTACTGTTGTAAACTAGAAAAAGTTTGTTGGAGTGAGAAGATAATGATTAAGGAGGAATTAAAACTAGCAGTAGAGTAACTTAATTATATTAGCAAGGCAGAGACCCAGGTAAGTAGTTCATATATTGAGAGGCAATGTATTGTGAAAAGGAGCCATAGTCGGGTGGGCACTTAGAAAAATACAGAGGCAGATAGAAAGAAGGAATTATAGACACTTTAAGAGAAGTGAATGTCTGTGAGAAAATTAATAAAAGTGCTTCAGATAAGGCCAGTTGCAAATTTAAGAATTTTTCACCCATCTGGACTTTCAAAAAATATGCAACAACTAGAATGCAATGAAATAAATGAACAAAATATCTTAGTGTTAATATACACATTGATTAAAGGTGTCCCTCGCTAATCATCATTAATTGGTTTCTGGAAAATGCAATGATTAGCAAAAACCGTTTTTCCATATGTGCATTGCTAAAAATAGGGGTTGTGATCCTACAGATCTAGATCACGACATATAAAAACATATTACAGCCTAACCAATTGTTTAAATATTATTCAGCACATATGATAAAAATATCAATTTTAAACAACACATAGGTGTTTATCATTCTGGACTCTGCCACTGATTACGCAAGAGAAGAATCAGCTATATGGATGAGGGTTATATTGTTGTAATAACAATTAAGCAAAACAATGATCAGCACAGGTGAGGATTAGCGAGAAATGCCTGTAATTGTATACTCATATAAATTTCTTTATTTCTTCCAAGCAAGTACCTCAACGTAAAAACCTTTTTTTTTCATAAAAATTTAAAATTTGCTGTCCCCTGAAATGTTGCCGTGAAGGCCATTCCTCAATGGCCTTGATCTAAAGACACTCCTGGAAAAAGCATCTTGAGAAGAGTGAACTATGAATCTATGAAGGAATGATGTTCATTCACCTCCATTGTGAATGGCATGCTAAATTGGTTAATAATCTGTATAAATCATGCTCGGCTTATCATTTTTTAATTGGTTTTAATTACCGTGTATACAATGTACATTATAGATAAATTTACAACAGCCACAAAAATTAATGGATGCACTGTCACTCAGATGAATTTCACGTGCACTTAAACTAATTTTAATTGTATACTGTCTTTATGCAATACTTGATTCAATTTAAAGTTTATTTTAATGATAGAACTCATTTAAGCATGGAATTTGAACAGAAGCACGGCTAACTATAGAATGAGTTTGCTAACTTTTTCAGTCTTTCATTTATAAAAGTTTAGAATTTTGTTAGTTTACACAGCAGTGTTTAGTTCTGAATGTTTGATTACAGTTGCGTCGTAACTTCTCTTGGAATTGGGAGGGTAATAGAGACGGTTCACCCGTAGAAGATTTGGAAGTGGATTGGGGGGTGAGCTTGAATTACCTTACCATTACTCACTAAATGTCAAGTAGCGTGCACATGTGATAGTCTCCCCCTCTCTGGTCTTCAGTGAAATTGTCATGTGGCTATAGGAAGTGCTTCATGTGTCTTTTGCTTATTGAAAGTGAATTAAAGAACAAGCTATAAAAATTAGTACTCAATGCGCTGTTGAAGGTCAGTTTTATTCATTGGATAGCATACTTTTAAATTCATAGATAACAGCTTATTACTAATAAGTATACTAAAATGGATTAGTTTTTGCCTTTGACTAGTTGCAGCATCTGTGGCTAGAAATATTATTATAAGTTACAGAATGTATAGTCATTAGTTAAATATTTTCTATATTGTGATCTATAAGAATATTTTAATTTATTTGATATGTAATTATCTTGCTCGAATACTGCATTTCTCATATGAATGTAGTAATTCCAGGTTAACTTGGACAAATTACCAGATGTGTTTATGAGGAAAATAATATTTTATGGTGCATAAAATTCTTCTAAAGCTGACATCAACTTCACTGTCTTGTATGCAAATTTCACATTTGATTAATTACTTCTCTTTAACCTTAATAAATACAAAGTTGAAAGGCAAACAACCTTTGAGTACACATTTCCATTACACCTTTTTGATATTTTTTAGTGTAGAAAAATTACATCAAAGTGGTCAAATGGTTACACAAATATTTGGATCAATTGTTTATTTTTTAATCAAAAAACTAGCCCAAGATTTTTATCCAATTTCACTGCAACCATCCATATACCCTCCTATGTACTACCCTTAATTCTTGTTGAATCTTCTTCCAACTTTGAATGTTTACATCGCTTTTATAAATGTTGTGATTTATGATTGGGAAATGCGCCAAAACCTAGGAAATTTACAGTTTTAGTCCTGTACAAGTTGTATGGCCAAAATAATGTTTGTAACTATTCCGTTGTTTTATAAATGTACAGTTTCTGAGGAAAAGTTCTGAAAAATGTAGGCTAGCCTGTATGATTTTAATTCCATGTTGATTATGTGCAGAGCCGCCCCAAGATACGGGCAAGCCGGGTGGCTGCCCAGGGTGCCCAAGTATTGGGGGTGCTATCCCGATCATCTATCTATGCATTACATGCAAATGAACAAATTTTGGATACACTTTATATCGCCAAACAGGCTAGAATATTGATGGAATCTCTCATATTTTTTCATTATCAATAATTTTTATGCAGTGATGACTAACTTAACATGTACTTTGTAAATATCACAGCAAACGTTTATGGAGGGGGGCACTGGAGTCCTATCTTGTCCAGGGCACCAAAATTCCTTGGGCCACCCTTGATTATGTGAAAGGAAATGCATATATGTAATATATTTATCCGACTATAATGCAGCCTCACATATAAGACAACTGTCCTTTACAGAAGTTAATTTTGACAAAAAAAAATATTTTGTAAGGCATTTTGAAGTAAATAAATTTAATAAGATTTTTGAAGTTATTTTAATTTAAATCTCTAAAAATTATGATTGCAATGTAGTACAGTCCAAAGATAAATGTTATTTAAATCGTGGTAGACTAGTCACAATCACTGTTACTCTTTTTATATATTTATTTATTTATTTCTTTGTTTGCGGATATGAGACTACCACCAACCTTTCATTGAAATAAAATTTAAAAAAAAACAAAAACTCGTCTTATAATCGGGTAAATTCAGTAATTATTTTTCAAATATGTTGAAATAAGGAAAGTTAAATAAGTATTGGTTAAATAATTTGTCCTCAAGCAGTGAAAAGTTACATTTGTCGAGAAAATGTTTTATTTTATTTAGGAATGGAAAAAGTGTTATTTTGTGTCGAGATATTTGAGCAACAAAAACTAGTGCTTATTTTAATCACATACTTGCTCTACAGAACTAGCAATTTACAAAAGCATGTTATATTTATTCATACTGTAGTCAGTGCTTTTGCTTTTTTTGATAGCGACAAGGAAATGTGATTGAATCACCATCATGTTGTCATTTGGTTTTTCTAAGGAATATCTATTAAACTCCTTATGGAGAGATGGACTTTTTCATTATTTCTAAATAATAAATTTTCAGAGACATCTGCAGTTAACTTGTTTTGTCATCTGCATGTCGTCATTTCCTGTCAAACTGGGAATCTTATGTTTTTCTTGCACCACCTAAAATAGTGGTTTCAAAATTAAGAAGGGTGTATTCACCATCTTAGATTTTTTATTTCACAATTAATGTCATTTGTTGACTTCAACTCTGCATGTATGCATTCTCACTTTAGTTTTTTATTAGTAACTAATAAATCTTTTAAATACAACTATAATGTATATGGCAGTCTACAAGTCGACCTTTGAAGCTTAAAAAAATCCTGTAAAATCTTGGGATCACCTTAAACACCAGGTATAAAATGTGAACCATAAACTCCACTGTATTTTTCGATGTAGATGACCACCATTTTGAATCAGCTGTTTACCATTTATTTAGCAGATGATTCAACATCTTCCAATATAAAATTAATTAGAAGGTTAACAATTGTTATTTTGTCATGATGACTTTACCAATTATAAGATTTATTGAGTGAAAAAGTGACTCGACTTAAATAGTAAATGTAAAAAATAAATTTTAGTCAAAAAATCATGGTCGACTTAGACACCAGCATATATGGTAGTTATCAGTATGAGTTTGTAATAACTGCCATTGTTGAAGCATCTTCTTGGCATAGTCTGCACTCCTGAAATAAGCGAAGAAAGTCATTTATTATATGATTCCATTAAGAAACATTGACAGTTAAAAAGTTTGTAGATGAAGTTATTCATTTCCCTTAAACTTTTGTTTGTTAAAAATGATTAAGGTTGTACAAATATTACTTATCATACTTTTCAGTTTAAGTAAATTGAAATTTGGAACAATTTGTCAGATTGCGTATGAGTTTAATGTGCATGTTAAAGCTTTTTTCTGTTTTAATCCTAGCTAGGATTTAATCTCGAACTTGTAAAGGCTTGAGACATGCTGTGTTCCCTGTGGCTAAGATTTGTCAAAACATTTTGGGTGAAACTTTTTTTTTAATTCTTTGAAGCCTAGTATTAAATTGATCCTATATTGTTTCATTTCCAGCCCAGATCAACAGGAGAGCACAAAACCAAGCCTACCCAAGCAAGTGTGAGAGAATTGCGAGGTTTAGGTTTGTCTCCTGATCTCATTGTATGTCGCAGTGAGAAGCCAATAGGGCAGTCTGTAAAAGAGAAGATTTCCAATTTCTGTCATGTAACCACTGAGCAGGTAAGTTAAGGAAAGCACCCTGTAATCAAATGACTCAAACTTGTGATTATTGGTAAATAAGGTCACTTATTTGAATTGTAATTGAATGAAAAGATTGTAACATAAATCTACAATTAATATTAAGGAAGTTAATTTCAGATATAAAGTTATCATTTTTAAGTTCAACTTGCTTGTTATTATATCTGTCAAGGTCTTTTAATGAAAGCTGTGTATAATTTATAGTTGGATTTTTAAATGTGAATTTAGTTCGAGCTTGTAGATTTAGTACTTCTTGTAATTCTTATTTCAGGTTATTTGCATTCATGATTGCTCTTCTATTTATCGAGTGCCAATTTTGATGGAGACCCAGGGTATTTCAGAATTTTTCAAAGAGCGCTTGCAACTGAAAATAGAGATGCCTCGCCCACGTCGCTTTATGCAAAAATGGATTGATCTGGCTGACAGGTAAGCATGGAAAAACCCTGAATTGGAAGTGTTGAGTCTTTACTAATTGAAGAAAAAGTCATTACTTTTTTGGCACATTTTTATATTGAAAAGTAATTGGGCAATAACTTAAAAATTTTTGGACCCCGTTTATTCTGAAAAAAATCCAGTTGCTTACAGGGTTCGAACCACCTCACCTCACCATCACATAAGACAAGTGATTTAGTCACCTTATCCACCAGATCCTTACTTTGGCGCTGCGATAAATGTATATTTGAATTCATGTGGGAAGATAGACAAGTGTTCATCATAGCAACGAGATTAAACAAACTAATGTCATTGTTCATACTGTAATCTTTTAATACAAGTCTCTTTATTTTAATGTGAATTTGTATTGATATGAGCATTCCTACGTTTTTTGAAGGGATATTTCCGCTAATAATTGTAACTTTTTATTTATCATATTTGTTATTTATAGTAAGTTTTTATTTATCTTAAAAACTTTTTGTCTTTATTCACTAGTTTAGATAGGTAATTCTGTTGTAAAGGATGTTAATTAGAACAAGTTTAAATGAAACATTTTAAAGTGTTATGTTGTAGCTTAGCAATTCTTCAGCTAACTATATTTATAAAGTGTTTTATATGGATGGTTGATGTGATGTTAGGAAAAGAACAATTTATTATTTTTGTCATTTAAGTTAGGTGACTAAAAGATGAAATATTCAACAATTTCACTCCTACTAGTATCTAAAGCTGAATTACTCTGAACTAGCAATATATTTTCGTTGATTTTAAGCAATATGAATGGATAAGTTAGTATTTCCATTAATGAAACAAAAGATACTATCAAACTTCTTACTACTTATATACCAAACATTCTTACGTTTGCCACTGTATTCTCTACTTCTGTCTGCCATTCTCTCAACTGTAAAAGGATTAAATAGAGAGATCCCCACATCACTCAACAGCTGGTAGACTTTTGTAAATTTTTACGCACATGCAAGCTGAAAGGTTATCATAATTATATTATAAAGTTTATTCATATTAAAGTATTAGCCATATAAAAGTTGATAATAAAAATTCATTTTTATACATTTACTTGTTTATCAATCTTGTACATAAACAATTAATTTTTGGTGAAGTTGACTGGTTTTTGTATCAGTAAATTTACTTTTTGGTCTGTGCATTGAAATTACAATTGTAATATAACTGCAGTGAAATTTTATGATATATTTTTAAATTTATTTTATTTTAACTAGCCCATAATCAGCACTTAACAGGGTTTACAATGAGCATATCAACAATAACTAAGAAGAGTACTTATGATAATGCCCTTGGCTAGATTTGTAGTGGTGACCCTAGTATTGGTAGTCATTTATACTACCAACTCCTCTATCAATTTAATTTTACCTTCAATTAATTCTTGATTTCTGTTTACAATAAACGGCGCAATATACTTGATCTGCCTGAGTATAAGTCGATGTTTTTTGTCAAAATCTTCAATGAAAAAAATCATCCCTCGGCTTAAATGCAATTTCGAGAAAAAATTTGGGGTTAGGGTTGTCTTGTAGTAACCCATAGATGGCAGCATGTCTCTCATTGCCATCACCTTTAAGTGGTTATGTTTATTTACAATAATTAACGCCACTTGGTGGCGCAAGTCCTATAAAAAACTAAATAAAATACTAACCTACAAATACTCATGTTAAATATTAAATACTAAAGTTTTTAACAATTTTACTTTTAAATGCTTTCTCGGTCTGAGGAAAGGGCATAAGAAGTTCTTCGGGTAATTCATTCCAGTCCAATGCTGTTCTATTGAAAAATGAATATTTACCAACATCTTTTCTTCGAACGTTTGTACGAACTTTACACGAGTGATCATTTTTACCTTTAAATGTCAGGGTTTTAATCTTAAGTTTTAGTTCTTTCCAGGCCGGTTTACCGGTATACTTTCGATAGAAACAAACTAACCTTTTCACTTTCCTCCTCTTTTCTCAAGTTTCCCACCCAAGCTCCTTTAACATATCTGTTACACTATCCTCTCTTCCAAAACGGCCCATAACAAACCTGGCTGCCTTTCGCTGAACCTTTTCCAATTTATTAATATATATTCTGTCATGAGGATCCCAGACTCCTGAAGAATATTCCAATATAGACCTTACTATTGTTTTGTATGATAATTCTTTAGCTTTCCTACTGCTATGTTTTAAATTTCTCATAACAAAGTTAAGTGCCTTGAAACCCTTTGAAAACTGTACATTCTGCCTGAAGACCCCATGGTAAATCTTTCGTAATATGTATTCCAAGATATTTTATATTATCAACCTTTGGTATTTGTATCCCTTCCATATAGTAAGGAAAATTACTCTTTTTCCCTTTTCATAGAGAATAGAATATGCTTGCTTTTCTTAACGTTTATTTTCATTTTATTTGAACATACCCAAGACATCAGCTTATCTATGTCCCTCTGCAGTAAATCTTTAATGACTATAAATGATGCGAAAAGTCTCACTTTTGAGGATATTTGACTTGGTAAATCATTTATGTAGATTAAAAATAATAACGGTCCTAAAACGCTTCCCTGAGGGACACCTGAGGTGACATCTATTTCATCGGATAAACTATCTCCTATCCTAACCCTTTGTTTTCTACCTGCTAGAAAGGCTTCTATCCATCGCACTACCCTCATATCTATTCCTAGAGCGTAAACCTTAGTCAAGAGTAAATCATGAGGTACTACATCAAATGCTTTCGTTAGATCTATCACTATACCTTCCGCTTCCTGGCTATTGTCTAATGTTTCTGCAATATCTTCACATAACCCTAGCAACTGGAGCTCGCAGGAGTGACCCTTTCTGAACCCGGCCTGTCCATCAAATATCATACAATTATTTTCTAAAAACTTTTGTATATAGTCCGCCAGACATTTTTCCATTAATTTGCAAACAACGGACGTTAGGCTTACTGGTCTATAATTTGCAACTTCTGTCTTATTTCCGTCTTTATAAATAGGTATAACAGTGGCTGATTTCCATTCTAATGGGATACAACTGTTTGCTTAGGTAACAGTAAAGATGTGTTTTAGGTATGGTATAATCGCTTCGCTCCCTAATTTTAATGCTCCTTATGCAATATTATCAGGTCCTGTGGGCTTATGCCAGCGCAGACTCTTTACCTTTTTATTAATAGTATTAAAGCTAAGCTCAATTCTCGGTCCACTTTCATTTGGTAATCTTACTTTGCCTAAAGCATAAGTTTTCACTTTGAACACTTTGGAGTACCATTTATTAAATTCGTTTGCCTTTTCTAAGTCGCTTATGATTAATGCCCCTTCATTATTTTTTATATTTTTAATCTTGTCTTTGGTATCCTTCCTTCTCCGTAAATACTTATAGAAGTTGTTGCTATCTTTTGAGTTTAATATATTTAGTAAGTATCTATCATGCGCGACCATTTTTTCTTTATTTAATTCTTTTAACAACTGAGTATATGAATCTCGTGAACATCCGCCAGTGTTCAGCTTCCTGTGTGCATCTCTTACGTTCCTTTTCAACCTCCTAATTTTCTTATTGTAAAATTCAGGATCGGGTTTGTTTTGAATACATTTTTTTGGAACATACTTCTCAGTAGCTTCGAAAATTATTATTTTGAATGCATCCCAAATATCATTTACGTTTATTCCGCTTTTTACCCATCCTATGAAATTTTCCCTAAGGTAATTTTGGAAGCCTAGTCTGTCCGCTCTGTGATATCTCCAAATGACTTGCTTACGATACGAGATATCATTCAATTTTATTTATGTGTTTGGACCCTAGAACGGCAAACAGACAGGCAGCATGGCGAAAACCACTTTTATGGACTCAGGGGCACCTAAAACATGTATTTCCATCAAAATCTCAGTCGAATTTTTTCACGATTACAATACTTTCTCAATATAAAGTAAAACCTTGTTATTTCGATGCTGGATAATTCGAAATAGCGTGTAATTCAAAGCTAAGAGCAGTGCCTGACCAACATCTTAGGATTTTACATACTTTTTAGTACGGATTATTTGAAATACATCTACAATGAAATTCGAAGTCATGATATGGGCCGGTGACTCGCGAACATTTTATTTAATTCGAAACCTTTATCCATATTGTGTGTTTAAATGGAAAGTTTGTGCGTGGACATGACAAAGGCATCACGTTTTTGTTTTCCATTTCTCGCTAACAAAATATACATTGCCCCCCAAACAGGTAACTTCTTTTTACTTATTTAATAGTCAATGTGAAATAAAACTGTATATGATACAAATAGAGGAATCATCTTATCATTGCATCACTAGACCTTCTTTATTCCAGGTTCTCAGATTACTTCACGTATACTGCATTATCGTAGATCTCTACCTCTTCCCCGTAAGTTTATTGGAAAATAAAACTTCAAATAAGGATAAATAAAGATGCTAGAAGCGCACAGGGACAGGAGAGATGAGGTTTCGTATTTGCCCACTCAACAAAAAATGCCAAAAATATAAATTTTTACCTTAGTAATTTGAGCTTCAATATCAATATCTTCAATGTTATTCTTACTATCACTCTCTGAACTGACACTTTCTTCCGAATCACTTTCAAGTAAATTTAAGTTCTATCAGTTGACGTCATGATAAGTTCGACTCTTTTAATCTCTTAGAAATTAAACAAAAGTAACAATGGAAAATAACGAACAATAGCTGCCTCCGTACAGCATAAATGTTTCCCTCAGAGTGGCAAGAGAATATTTTTTGTGTGATCCAAGCGCTTCCCATGCACTCGGATCACACTTTCGTAAATATCTTTGAATGGGCTTGTTTTTGCATTGATGTCAGATAAGTATTTCTCTCTCTCACTCATTATATTGTTCTCAAGAAATGGTGAACCAAGCACTAGCCCAGATCCGAAGACCATTCCTCCTCCCTTTCCATATAGCTCAAGTGTTGATGCAAAAGAAAAAATATCTCAAGAGTGAAAGACATCATAAAGCAAATAAACAGTGCCTGCATCCCCTTTCACCACACAGTAGCTTTCGTGCAGAGGTTCGGTTAGTCTTAGCATTGAATAGGGGTTTTTAGAACCCACAATTCGCATAACTGTGCAAAAATTCAATCGCAAAATTATAAGTATAATATAGGTAAGAAGGATGACAGTAAAAATTGTAGAATTAAGCGCAATAGGAAAACCCGAGGTTACTTTTTTGAAATATATCAAGGTTTTTTAGATTTAAGAAAATTTATTGCATCAAAAAAATAAAGATATCTAGCATTCTCCGTGGCGTACCCAGTATGACCACAGAAGACGATGCTGAGGGGTTTATTACAATAGAGATTGTTCATAAAATACATCATGCTTATGTTTGCCATTTTAGTTTTCCCTTCTCTAAAACTCGGCATGCTCTACAATAAGCTTGATCCCTACCCTTCCCTCCTACCTGCATGACGCAATTAATGGATTTAAATCCCCTTGCCAGGAGTCCCAAAGGGAGAATGCATTAAGTACGTATTGCAGAAAAGAATTCGTAAGTACATAATTGGAAATCATCACCTGTCTTAACAAATACGACCATGTTATTTTGAGAGCACATATATTTTATTACAGCTATGTAATATGGATGGAAATATAATTACAATGCAATGTATGAAATTGCCTAGAGCTAATAAAGAATTAATGAATTATTTATTTATTTTTGACCATACCGATGGCATGGAAAGTTTGAACGAAATTGGAGAGAATTAATACGTGATGATTCCTATCTATTATCTGGACAATATTGCACACAAGTGTTTTCCCAATCTTTTTAGCATGCATTTTTGTAACCTTTTGGCTGAGTACACGTGGTAGAAAGTCTTTTCTTCCGAAACGTGGTGTAAAAGAGTACCTTGAAATACACACTGGATAAATTAGGATGTTCACTCAATCCTATTTTTCACACGCGGTGGTGTTCGTGAATCATGAATTAAGTGGTCACTTCAGCTCTGTTCATGAATTCGCCATGTGTATGAAGTTGTAAGGTCAATATGTTTAGTAGCAGAATGTTTAGATAAGACTATATTGAGATTTTACTGACCAAGTAGCGGATCGTAAGAAATTTCTATTTTTTTAAAGTTCGTTTATTTCAAACCCGGATAATTCGAAGTCGTATTTTTGTGGTCCCTTGAACTTCGAAATAATGAGGTTTTACTGTACTATGTATGAGTTGTCAGTGCTTGCATACTGCAAGAACTTAAAAAATCACCATTCACCAAGATCTAAACTCGTCAATTTCTAAATTCTCTGGTGATTGGCTCACGTCCAAGTTTTCAAATTTCAAGCTCAGATCGCCCTTTTTAAGTCATAACTATAATCATCATTAAGACAGTAGCCTATATTATACACTAAAGCTTATGTAAAATTAGGATACTTTGTGTGTTCTGATTATGGTGTCATCATCACATCTACATCTACAGTTTACCCTGCAAGCCACCGCAAGGGTGTGTGGCAGGGGGTGTATTAACACCAAGGGGAAAACTCCAAAATTAGGCCTTGGTTTACGCCCCTACGCGAGGTTACTTTTGATCGCAAGTTTTATTCTGCTCAGCTATCGTTCTAGGGAAAAATGAGCCTTTGTTTCTCTCTGTCCTACAGGCTATCTCTCTTATTTTACGAGGATGGTCCATTTTACCGATATAGGTGGGAGTTCTTATTATTTCTTTGACGTCGCTGGAGAAAGTACTCGTTCTAAATCTTTCAAGAAGTTTTAACCTAGCACGTGATCGACGCTCAGCTAGTGATTCCCATCCTAAGTCCTGTATCAAGCCTGTAACGCTTATATTTCTATCATAACAATTTTTGACGAATCTAGCAGCTTTACGCTGCACTTTCTCTAACTCGGTGATTAAACCTTTCTCGTACGGATCCCATATGCTCGACGCATACTCTAGCAGCGGTCTAACTAAAGAAAAGTAACATGTCTCTTTGACTTTTTCTTCGCTTTTACCTACTATCCGTTTGATGAATCCTAGTTTTTGCTTAGCTTTCCCGGATATATTTCGTATGTGTGTGTCCCATGAGAGGTTACTTGTTAAAATGACACCTAAGTATTTGACGGATTCGGATAATTTTAGATGTACGCCTTCTATACTGTAATTCATCGCCTCAATTTCTTTGTTTCTCCAGAATCTCATGACGGAACACTTACCTAAGTTCAGCTCTAATTGCCACTCTTTACACCACTCGAGAATTGCGTGTAGGTCGTTAGAAAGTAATGCTTGATCAGCAGGACTGTTAATCTCTCTGTAAACTACCGTATCATCAGCGAATAACTTGATTTTACTTGTAATAACATTATCTAAGTCATTTATGTATATAAGGAATAATAGGGGACCGATGACACTTCCCTGTGGAACGCCGGAGGACACGCTGACCGAATCTGATTTAAATCCATTTATGACTACCATTTGTTCCCGATCATTGAGAAAGTCCCTGATCCACTCGATTATCTTTCGATTTATTCCACAGGCTTGTAATTTTTTCAATAACTTAATGAGGGACTTTATCGAATGCCTTCTTGAAGTCAAGAAAAACCGCGTCTAGCTGGGTCTTTCGATCACCGGATCGTAGTATATCATGTGCAAACAGAGCGAGCTGTGTTTCACAAGATCTTGCCTTCCTAAAACCGTGCTGATATTTACTGAGCAAGTCCATGCCTTTTAGTACATATCCGGATAAAAAATTAATTTAAAATTATCACGTCGTCATATGTATATATCCTTGGCTGAAATCAAATGGATTATAATGTAGTCTAAGCATTAAATCAATGCTCTTGAAGTATGGAAAATCAATTCCCATTGAAAGGAATTGGAGTCATTATTATGGTAGTTCATATTTTCATTGTTGAAAACCAAAAAACTTTTAATTATTTTATGATTAAAATCAACTTTTTACGCAAATTCGGCATGGATTTGAATTTTGTCTTCAAGAAAAATAAACTTCATTCTTTCTTCCACAGTATGGTGTCTGTCCTGACTCTGTATCTTAATTTTAAATAATTTAAAAAAGCAATTTTATATAGCCCTGCACAGTTTTCAATGCTTTTCTTATGGATGTTTAAAATTGGACATGGGGTCAAAAACACCCCTTAAATATAACAATTTCTAAAATTTCGGATTTTTTTCTGAGGTTGTACCCAATGACCTATATTCATGCCAAATTTCAGCTCTGTAGCACTTTTAGAAGTACCTTAGGCTTTATATAATATATGCTATATATATCCTATATATGTAAGAAACAGCTATTTATAATGATATGAGAAAGTAAAAATAGATCAGTATTGAAAGGTATTCTGTCGTTAATTTTCATAAATTTATATTCATTAGGTATGATAACTTGAGGAAAGAAGTGAAGATTGCTTTGGTAGGAAAATATACTAAACTGGAAGATTCTTATGCTTCTGTGGCAAAAGCACTGCAGCATGCAGCCATTGCAGCTGGATACAAGTTGAAATTGAAGGTTTTTAAATTTCTGTAGTACAAATTTCATTCTAATATAGATGTCTCGAGCATTTTTTTTATAATTACATTTTGTTTACAGTATATAGAAGCATCTGATTTAGAGAAAGAAACTAAGCAGTCAGATCCTGTTGCTTATCATGAAGCCTGGCAACAGCTCTGCAGGTGTGAGTAAGTACTCTTTCATTTATTAAATCACAAGGATATGGATTAAGTTGATTTTTGATGCTTAGCCATCTCCATTATTAATTCTTTCTTATTATTATAAAGAGAAAGTGGTACTTGACACCTGTATTCTTTTCAGTGGTGTAATTGTTCCTGGAGGATTTGGTAAGAGAGGTTCAGAGGGGAAAATAGAAGCATGTGATTGGTGCAGGAAGACTATGAAGCCAATGCTGGGTATTTGCTTAGGTCTTCAGGCTGCCGTGATAGAATTTTCAAGGTATCTCTGATTTAAACATGGCAAAATTGTACTCTGACCATTATCTGTTGATACAAACCTAATTAGCATTGTATTTATATTTTAATATTTCTTGTAGCCATTGAGGTTATAGTTTGTGCAAAATGAGAGAGTTAACATATGACCTAATTTTGAATATGCAAGTCATTCCTTAGAAATTATTCCACATTTTGTTTATGAAACATCATAACCAATTTATGTATTACATGAAGGCATGTGCTTGGCTTGGAGAATGCCAACTCAACTGAAGTTGATCCAAATACTCCCCATCCAGTTGTGGTGGATATGCCAGAACATAATCCTGGTCAAATGGGGGGCACTATGAGACTTGGAAAAAGGAAAACTGTTTTTCAGCAAAGTCATAACTCGATTCTCAGTGAGTACATATTATATTGATTATAATTAATCTCAAGTATTTGGAAAGATTGCTATCAGTAGTCAACTGTAATATGAATTCAGTGTTATAAGATGTATGTATGGGAATATGCTCCTTTCATTAAATTTAAGCTATATTACTTAACAGGAATTCTTTATGGAAAAGCTGATAGTATCCAGGAGCGTCATAGGCATCGCTATGAAGTTAATCCTTTGTATGTTGAGAAACTGGAAGCTGCTGGGCTGAAATTTGTTGGTAATAATACAGTTTTGTTAATATATTCCTTAGCATTCAAAGATATTTAATTTATATTTTTGGCATTCTTTACAAAAAAGTAAAAAAGGAATGCCTTATGGCCAGGTTTGTGTCCAGATGTATGCTTGTTTCATCTCTGAAGCTTTTAAGCAGATTTTCATGAATTTAGTACGAAGGACTTCTTGACAAATGTAGTAAAAAAATGATATAAATGGTTCACATAACCTTTTCAGGAGAGCCACTTAACTGGGAACAAAAAATAAACTCGTCTAATAAAATATTAGTCATACCAAAAAAGTCTTCAAAGAAAATTTGTTGAAATAGTTGAATAAAATATTTCTTGCCTAATACATTTTTATCGAAAGAATAGCCATTTTCAAGAAAATTTAACAAGACTATCCTTATTCACTTTGAACTTAGAAAACTTATTGCCTGCTTTTTTAATGATTTTTCATAAAAACAATCTTTGTAGCAACTGAAGTAAATAAGACCTGCTATAATTACCTAAATATGTTTAATTTCCTTTTGTGCACATAGCATTTACTAAGTGAAAAGAAAAGGATTATCTAAGATGAATAAATGAATGTAAATGTTTATTTTCCTCTTGTGAGTGAAATGAATAATTTACAACAAAGAAATTAATATGAACATAAAGGTTACATTACAACTACTTAACTCAAGTGAGGTATGTTTTAAATAATTTTCAATTCAAAATTAATTCCCTTTCCAGAAGTTGTAGCAGTAGTGTAAGAAAGAAAATACAGTTACATCAGATTCACTCTGATTTGACATCAACTCAGTATTTCCTTGGCACCACTTCTGATAGTCATTTTGTGGTGTTTAGGCATATTAAGCTATTAATATTTTCCTTTTTTTTGACATTATTATGTAATACATAATGAACACTTCTGCCGGCATGTATGAAACATGCATCATTCCTTTCTTGTTAATAAAATGTTACCAGTTTTGCTGATTTCATTTTAAACAGCTTTCGAAATCTGTTAATTTATGACATTATAGAAATCCTAGAGTTTGAAGTCTTCAGTTGAGTTGTACATACCGTATTTACTCGTGTACCCTGCGCACCCATGTACCCCGTGCACCCCTATTTTTAAGCCGGTCTGGAGGAAAAAAAATTAATTTAAGCAGGAATAAATTTTTTTTAAATAAAATCGGGCTCTTCAACGGTTTCCACTCCATGAAACAAGTTTCGCTCAAATTAAGTATCTTGACTTCAAAATTCAATTCAAAAAGAAAATTCACCGATCCACGGTACATTCCAAGTTGAGAATTATCTTTCTCTGCCCCATACTAGGTGACGTAATTTATTGGGTGATCTCTTTATGCCGATACTAGCAGAAATCTCCTTATCTTTGATAGTCTTCTTTTCTGTTAACCTCTTAATAGTTTTTAGTGTAATATTACACAACTTCCACAATTTACCGTTTTGAGGTAATATCAAAGATAACTTTGGCATATTACGCACTTTATCTTTAGTAAAATTACGCATCAATGTGGAGCTTCACATATTGCTTATTTTGATGTAATATGGCGCTCAGCATCGATAGCCTGTACAGTAAGGTCCTCTCTCATACCGGCGGTGGACCGGCCATGGTAGTTGAAAACACGGGCCTAAACGTTTGTTGGTTGCATTGATACACGTATACTTCATAGAATTCAACGTCTTCTGCATATATAGACGTAGATGCAATCATATTGCGGAAAATTTACTATTGATTAAATTTATATTACTTGGTCATAAAACCCTGTGTAAGATGCACACCCCCTTTTTTTTGCCGGCATTTCCAGTAAAAAAGGTGCGTGGGGTACACGAGTAAATACGGTACTTCGTCTTTGATGATTCTGGCAATCGAATCCATGCACGAAAATGTGCGATGTTGATCTCTACTTGATCTTGCTCTTTTCAAAACTGGTCGACAAGTTTGTATACTGACAGATGATGGCAATCTATCGCTCTATGTAATTATCTTCCCAGTAGTCAACGATGGCATTCATTTCATCAGGACAACTGTTGGCCAAGTTTTCAAACTGTAACTGTTACATCAGCAATTGGAACAGAACTCAAAGTCAATAACATCTTGACATGCATTCGCAGATTTTTGTTGTTGTGATAATCTTTGGCAAAATGAAATTCTTGGACCTTGCTCCACAAACATTGTCCTAAATGAAATAGACATCCAACCAGTTCCGTTGCAGTGAACACATTTCATTGCACTATTTTCTCTTGGTCTGTTTTGAGTGCAAGCTATTTTGACGAGGCTGTTTTGTTGGGGCTGTTTTGGCTTGGGCTATTTTGTTAGGGTACTGTCAATTTGATTAGAATTTTTCCGTTTATTGTGCATTCGATCATTTCTGAGTTATTCATTCCAAATGTTTTCCTTTTTGTGCTATATTTTGAGAATCTTTATAGAACCTCGGTCTTGATTCCTTTTTTAATCTTAATGGAAGATCTTTCGTTGGTATTTATATGCAAGATATAGAAAAAATTGATAGAACAAGAAAAATTGAATGTTTTTTCAGTTGACTACAAAATGAAAAGTATGTCCTGGTATAAATGCCAAGAGACAGTTAATCATTGCTGATTTTCATGTTTAAAATTAAAGATTATATACCTGCAATCACAAAATTTTATATAGTTTAATTATTATCCCCTCAAGCTGGCAGCCCGAGCATGTACTCACCAAATGTCATCAGTTTGAGGGGTGGTTGAATGAGTACATGCTCACCAAATGCAGATTTCACATAAACCATGACACTTTTGCCATCAAATAGCCATTCATGAAACTATTTGTGTCACAGCAGACCATAGATATGAGATATTTCAGTAAATCACAAATTCCCTGTCAGTTTGGATGTTTTTATACTTCGAGGGAAAACGTAGCATAAATTATGGTATTTATGCTAGGTTATTCCTCATTTAACCGCCCTCCTAGGACTGATGATGTTTGGCGAGTACATGCTTATGCTGGCATTTTGAGGGATTAATGCAAATTTTGAAATGAAATTGATTGGACGAGTAGGTTTTGAACAACATCCAAATAATTAAAACAATGAATTTTCCATTACTTGGTGCAAACTTAAATATCTCTCTTGAAGCACACTTTCAGGTATTTAAATACTGGATTGAGGGGTTATTAGAATGATAGCTATTTCTGGTGGCCTTTTTGAAAGGTAGGCCTTGGATGTGTACTTCATTGATATTGGAAGAGCCTTTTCAGTTTCAATTACTTAAGAGTAAGTTTTTGGTAGATTTGGAAGAATCAGCACCTAAAATGATTGATGGTAATATCAAGTTCCAATTTGTAAGATCTTGACAAGATTAAATTTGATTGATATTTTTTCATTGGTTAAAGGCATAATGTGAATGTTGTTTAATTTCAGGTCGTGATGTTAAGGGAGAGAGGATGGAGATGATGGAGTTGGAAGGTCATCCGTACTTTGTGGCCACTCAGTTTCACCCAGAATACCTCTCTCGGCCACTTACTCCTTCTCCTCCATACCTGGGTCTAATTCTGGCATCCATTGGCAAACTATCATCTTACATATCACGAGGATGCAGGCTCTCACCAAGGCAACATCATTCTGATGAGGATTTCACAGGTGTGATCAAGAGTAGGTTTTATATAATTGCTAATTATTCATATATGTGCATTGATGTATACGATGCTTTGCTCTTATTTTGAAGACAAGACTGCCTGTTGCAACATTGCTTGCAAAATGATTTTTTAACGATTTTTAAGATGCAAAAGAATTTAAATCCACAAAAACTTCTAAAGAACTTCTCTAAATGCAACTTTTGTTTTTTTTACACTTATTTAATATACATATATATATGTATGTGTGTGTATATATATATGTTTCTTTCGAATCTTTCTCGCTTTATATCTCTGCCCCTATAAATGCTACAAATTTCAGGTATATTCTTATTTCAGATGACAACTGATGAGAAAAATCAAAAGTCACAAAAAAGTTAATATTTAAGGGGTCTTTTTAACCCTAATGTTCCATTTCTATATCCCATAAGAAAAGCATGGGATTCAGTGCAAGACTTTCTAAAAATCCATTTTTAAATTACTTTAAATTGAGATACGAATTCGGGACCTGTTAAACATTTGTATGAATGGTCACCAGATTAGCGTAAATCTCTGATGCCCCTTCCCAGTTGCATCACACGCCAATTCCCACTATGTCTCTTTCAATAGTTGCTACAATGTAAGGGCTATTCGCACCTTACCCGATGACACCGCTTGCCTCCCTTTTCTGACAGTGGGAATTAGCCCATATACATCTTCTCGACTCTTGCTCCCCCCCTGGCCTTAACCTCTGCTAACCCTATTGCCCATTTGACAATGCCCACAATGTTTCCCATTGTTATAATGTAGCTATTCATGCCTTACCTTATAATACTTCCTCCTTATTGACCATCTACCCCTCTCTCTTCCCCGTCTCCTCCTATTATCAACCTTCTCACATCAACCTGTCATCCCCCCACCCAGTGTGTCACCTTCAGTTACTATCTCTACATCGCTGACAAAGGGCTTATGCCCGAAAAGTTTAAGTGTTTCGTGTTTGTTCTTTATGTGTGTCTCTGACGCTCCCAGCATCTTGCCTACTTGGTCCTTTACTTGGTAGGTGTCCACTGGGCTTTCTTCAACACCTTGTTGCCACCCTCATCACTACCTTTCCTTTTCCTTAAGATTATATATATATATATGAGTTGTCGGTGCTTGCATACTGCAAGCGCTAAAAAATCACCATACGCCAAAATCTAAACTCATAAATAAATAAATGCAATCTCCAGGACAACAGCATTTCAGCCACATGGAGCCTATATGTATTAGATAATGAATTCCATGAGTTTTAGCGGAATATTTATAACTAGCAGTCCGTTTCAGCTACGCTTGCAATTAATTTGTATTAATCTTACCACATTATTTTAGTGGTACCCGTGCAAAATTTTGTTAAGTCAGTCAGAAGTCTTCACATTAAAAAATTAACTTGGAGAGGAAAATAATGATACATAGTCTACCCCTTGACATTTTTTAATTTTCTGTGGTTTTACAGCAATGTATTAGAGCAGCGGTTCCCAACTTGATCACTTCCCGAACCCCTTGAGCTAACCTATTTCTCGTCGCGAACCTCTTGAGTTGCAACAGTTTTGGCGGTGAACCCCTTATAATGGAGGGTACATTTTGTAAAAACATCTTTTTTAACATGTTTAATTCATGAAAAATGAAAAGTTTATATAGCACATAGTATGTAAATGTTTACAATAAAATCAGTACATTAGAGTTTTGTGTCAGTGAGTTAGTGAACGAGGCATAAGTAGCTGTAATATATATATATATATATGTGTGTGTGTGTGTGTGTGTGTGTGCGCGCGCGCGTGCGTGCGTGTGGGGGGGGGGGGAAGGCAACGGGAAACCACCACACCGTGTATGTATATTCCCTAGTCAAAACCAATTAATTAATTAATTGGTAGGACCTGTCGCAAGACAGAACACGAATGAATGAATATATATGTATATATACACACACACACACAGGGTGTGGAAAAAATGGCGCAAACTAACAACGGGGACGGGTAGAAAACCTCAAAACTAAGGAAAATGTATAAGGAACAAATTCTCTACAATGAATAGGTACTGAAATATCATGGTAAGAAAGAACTATCAATTGGGGCAAGCATGTAGTCATGCTGTGAGAGGACTAAGGCTGCGTCCATGCTGACGCTCACAGCTTAGCTCATAGCCTAGCTCAGAGCTGCGCTTGTAAAATGAATACATTGTTTTAAATGGCGTCCATACTCAAGCGGCGCTCATAGCTGCTGACCAGCGATGATAGCTGCGATGACATTTAAATTTGTTTTCTCAGCTAGTAAGCGCTGATAGTCGAGACGCGCGCGCGCAAACATTAAAGGTGAAAACACGTTAAGCACTGTAGGAAAGAACGCCTCCAGTTAAACATTTCAGGTAAGTAGAAATATATTTGCAATACGTATAAAATGCATAATTACATCTAATTTTTTATTGGTATTTTATATTTAACAGTTTATTTCTTTTAGAATGGAAGTTGACAAATTAATAAATCCTGTGTCATCGCGATCGCTTTTGTGGAAACAGGACGATCCTAACCACCACAATCGTTTCATGCTTGACAAAGCATGGAACGAAATAGCAAATGAAATGGGGACTGCAAGTGAGAAATAACTGTAATGGGCAATGTTTGCAGTTTTATAATATAGTATTATATATTATTTACTGATGAGAAATGAACTGAGAGATTTGAAATACTTTCAGACACATTTTGAGTATTCACTTTACAAAATTGATATTAGTGTTTCATACATGAGCTAATGTCATATACGAAATGAAATAACAGCTTAAATAGAAAAAAGCACAGTTATACAAAGAAATATAGTATGTCTTTCTGGAGCTTCTGCAGACCTTATAACACCGATAAATTTCTGCGACTCAGTCGAGGTTCGCTGACAAACCTTCCATGTCAATAATTGTGTTGTGGAGGACACAAATAGCCTTGATAATTTTATCTGCATTTTCAGGCGATGTTTCAATTGGCTTCCAAAGAATTCTGAACTTAGAAGTTATTATGCCAAACGACATTCAACGCATCTTCTGTCTCTCGATAATCTCTGATTGAAGTATTCACATTCTACAGTGAGATCAGCTCTAGGATATGGTTTTAATAAATTACTTATTAATGGATAGGCCTCATCTCCTACGAAAACATAGGTGAAAGAAGCATTAGATCCTGTTTGACACAATTACTCCACTTACAAACGACTTTAGGCGACAATTTCCCTAAAATGTTTTCGAAAGTGGAGACAGAGATCCTTAAATATTCCTGGAATTTTTTTGGATGCTTCTTTAGTTCAGGAAAAAGGTGGAGAAATTCGCCGAGACTATTCCTTTTTTCATTTATAGGATGCACTGAAAAAGATCTCCCGTTTTCTATCGCTAAAATACGCAACGCAAAACTTGGTTCACGCAGAAGATACCGGCGACTATCGGCGAAGCTGTGATCGAGTATGCTCCTCTCTAGCATGGCCGTAGACAGCGCTCATCGCAGCTATGCGCTAGGCTCACTGCTGGTATCTCTGCTCTCGTCGCTGAGCGATGAGCGTCAGCATGGACGCAGCCTAAGGATCACAAGACGTCACGTGTGGCACAGGAAAGACAAAGAGCTCACTGCAATATCATGGGCGACAGTAATCAACACTCAGTGCACAGTATGCAGGCCTACTGTCATACTGTGAAATTGTTCCATAGCAGTATGCTGTTAGCACGGAAGGGGAAATGTTATGGACTACACGTTACACGAACACTATGAAATGCACTTTATCCTTGGTGCGGTTGGTAACCGGGCTTATGCTGCAGCCAGGGCTTATACAGAAAGGTATACTGCCATCCAGACAAAAATGTGTTTTGCTGGCTGTACCAGCGAATGAGAGAGACGCAATGTCCTACCATATCTCGGTACCTATTCATCCTAGAGAATTCGTTTCTTATATTTTGCTTAGTTTTGAGGTTTTCTACCCGTCCCCATTGTTAGTGTATGCCATTTTTCCCACACCCTGAATAACTCCATATAAACAAGTTAACTTGAAACATGTTTTGATTTTTAATTGTCTCATATTAATTATTTTTAAAAATTTTTAAATACACCACCTTTTTGAACTTCACGAATAATTAATACCAGAAAACTGGTGCGAAATGCAAATTCGCGAAGTGCAAGTCCCATAAGATGCAATGCATTAATGGAGAGTATGGTTCCCGGTCAACCTGAAAAATTCACTTTCTTATCATAAATATTGCTGTTTAACGGAAAATAAAAGAAAACGTAACAGAAAATGATAACCTAGCATCATAAAGTGAAAAATTCTTTTAACTACCTTCAAAATGTGTAATAACAAATGAAAACCCTGCTTTACAAAGTGATAACACTTCTTTCTTCAATTGTGCAGTTTACCTACAGCACATTTTCACATGCGATTTTCGATCTTCTTTTGTTCATTCCAAGGAAATGCTTAAATTTAAATTGATGAACTACTGAAATGGAATGTTGAGTACATGATGCACAGATGTTTTCTTGAGTTCTGCCACAAACATTTCCAAGCCGCCAAAAAAAAAACGCATTGTATAGTGAACATTTCTTTTATTAATTACATTCAAAATGCAAGTTCGTAATAAAAAATGAAACCTTAACAAAACAAAATAGCATTTCCTTTAATTAGAATCAACATTTAAGATAATGGCAAATGAAAAGCTTATATTCCAAATTGATGGCATTTCTTAAAATTTTAAACTCAAGTTTCGTCATCGTTGGTGGTAAAGTTCAAACTGAACTACAAAATAATCAAGTCAAAAGTTATCACTTACGTTTACTTCAAAAACTGCTAATAATGAACATTTAAATATAATATAATAATAATAATAAGTCCTTTTCTAAGGGCACCAAAGTTTAAACTGAACTTCGAAACAAAAATGTAGAAGGAGATCATGTTTGTTGGGATCGCAAATGCATGTCGGGAAATGCAAATAATCGGTGCAAAAAAGAAGTAATGGTCGAAAAATTTTGTCGCAAAGTGCAAATTCACGAACTGCAAGCACGCAAAGTACAAAAAGGTAGTGTTTACCATATTTCTTGGCATACAAGATTTGCCAGGGTATAAGACACCCAAGATTTTTCAGGATAAAGTATTTTGGTTCACCACATCGTGTATCATTTCCAACCATGATTAAGTCCATATCTGGCAACATTTACAGATAATATCACGGCATGATAATAGCTAAATATAACATTTTATATAAACTTAATTCTTAAAATAAATAGGGATGATCTAAAACATAAATAATTGCTTCAAGACTTTTATAGCTAAATGTGCCCTGCGAGAACTTGTCAGTCGTATTAATTAGGCTGTCGGAGTGCACCGCGCATGTCACACGTATAGATACCCTTTACTGATAGTACTTTCTTAAACTTAAGTGCAAGATGATATTTTAATTCTTAATAAATTGAATGTATATCCAGTACCGATAACGTATGCACTTCAGATCTACTGCTCACTTACGGACGCATATCCATGATCTTTCAATACATGGCACTAGTGCTTGGAAATAGAATTTGTATCAGATGTTTATGATTATCCACATAAGGAAGTAGAAAAAAATAGCTTCTACGTAACTGTTGTTTCACTTTTATTGACTTATAATTAACAGTCTTGTATTGAAAAACAAGTTGATCAAATTCTGCACATAAATAAAAATATTATAAATAAAATCAGAATTGCTCTTTTAGGAAACACCAATAATATAGAGAAAACTTTGTACCAACCTTTGGTAACTACATACCCAAAATCTGCATAAATAAAATTACTAATTCTGTTAAAGGAGGAATATTAATTCACTTTCCTCAGATGCACTACAAAACAACTAATAAACAAATCAAAAAGCAATATTTTTGTTGATGTCCTTGTCACTGGATCACAGAACAAAAGGAACTATGAAACATCTAAAATTAGCAACAATCTTAAATTTACTATGCCACTCCAAACTCAAGCCTATGCTCTCCAGGTGATTGTTTAATATGTTGATTTTCAAGAGTTTTGTAATAAGGGAAGCTAGTGATAAAAAAATTGGCAAATTCAGAACACCCAGGCACAGGAGCAACTTTTTCACACCCAACCTGACTGCTGAGTCACATGATGTCTGACTACTAACTTCCACTTCTAGAATTTGTCGTGATTATGGTGAATTTCTCATTTTAGTGAAATTATGATGGTCAATCGTAGTAAATTTCATGCTGAATGTGATTGTGCATATTATAATTTTCTAAAAATCTGGCTCAGTAACAGTAATTTAATTTCTCGTGTGCCTGTCCATCTATCCATCTCTGTTTCTCGGGTGCTGTTTTTCGTAAAGAAATGTGGTAAATGACATTTTGTTTCTTCTAGCTAGGAGACCCCAGGAAAACTATTTTCATTTGCCATCTTGAAACAGAATGGCAGTCATTTAAATTATTTAAAATTTTATATTTCGGAAATGCTGCGTCCGAGAAAAAACTTCATGAACAAAAAAAGTGGCTTGATAAGATAACTTCCGAAGAAGTACTTGGAGCATAGCAACCTTTTTATTGATGACTTAGCATCTCAATTACGTCCCTCTCAAGCCGAAATACTTATGTATGCAGATGACTGCAAAATATTTAGGCAAATTCATTCCGCTGAAGACAGTTTAATACTTTAACAGGCAATCAATATCATACCCAACTGGTGTTCAGATTCTTCTCTTCGATTAAATCCAAACAAATGCACCGTAATGACCGTAACACTATGTAAAAATCCTCTAGAATTTAACTACATAATTAACTCGCGGCCTCTAATCTTTCCTCTCTTGATTGTGTGCTAAATTTCTTTGTTAGAATAGTTAAATATCGTATACCCTCTTTTCGCACCTCCTCTAAGGAAGCCATCCTAACGGCCTTGTCTCTAGACCAACTTTCGGTATCCCGACAAAAATCTGACATTTCTCTATGTTATAATATTTTAAACTCTAATATAGGCAGTCCAGAACTCTTGGCTTCTTTAGGTTTACGAGTACCCTCTAGACCAACTCGCTCAATGGATATACTCCACATCCCAACCACAAGGTTATCTATTGTCAGGCACTCTCTATTTTTCCGTCTTTCTACTTTATTTAATTATCTTCCTTCCCATATAGATCCGTTTATCCTTTCCTGTAAATCATTTATCAAAGGTTCTAGAGCTCATTTACCTCATTCTCAGCTCTGACTTTTCTGTGCTCCATTTGTAGCGCTATATTCCCCTTTTCTCTTTTGTGTTGTTTTTTATTATTCTGTATTTTTTCCTGTTTTTATTTGTACTCATGATTTGTTATGTATTTCACTCTAAAATTGCGAGTGCTGTATGTGAAATTTTGATTAAATAAATAAGAAAAATGCGAGGCGCATAGTGCTGAGGTTCCCGGAGTGAGTGAAGGGTGGGATGGCGCATGCAACCTGTAGTGGCAGGGCCCCTAGTATTAATAATTCTAATTAATTTTAGTAATTCAGTCTATATTCTTAAACACTATTATCCTAAAGAATAGGCACTTTTTCTACATCGGTGATTAATAATTCTCTGCAGATAAGACATACGTTTTCTGATAAAACAATGCCTGCACAATGAGAATTGCCTCGTGTGGCCAGACGACTATGTCCAAAATTCAGATTAGAAATGCAGCAGTGTTGTGATCCTATTGCAGGTGGCCCTGAGATGCAGGGAATTCTCATCTATGAGGCCACCTAATTCTATTTCCACTGGATCCGTTGCTTGCATTTTTCCCGTCCAATCTTGAATTCAGTTTTTTTACTATCTAGTGCCGACGTTGAGGGGTTACTGCAACCAGGTATGCCGAACTGTCCTAAACATGTCCTGTCTGGGAACACCTCATCTAACATGTCCTTTGTGGCTTTTCTATGACAAGTGACTCCATCTTGTTGTAACTACAGCTTGGGTAGATTAGTATGAGGAAATTTTCGATCGTGTACCAATATCTTTCACCATTTACTGTTACAGGTACGTCTTGATCATTCTCGAAAAAGTACCAATTATAGTTTGCCATAATTCCACACCACACAATAACATGTTGTGGGTGCAGTCTTTTCTGGTGCACAGTTTATGGATTTTCTGTGGCCAATAGCTGACAATTATTTGTTTACAATACCATTTAAATCAAAATGAGCTTCATCACTCATCATCAAGTGGGAAATTTGGTCTTCATCCTGAAAAAGTTCCAATGGCCTTCTTAAAAATGTCAAGCGAGCAATGTTATCATTTGGAAGGAGTTTTTGCACAAGCTGCACTTTGTATGGATAGCACTCCATTTTTCAAAATCCACCTCGGAGACCTTCCAGCAATTTGAAGTTCGGTTTAATGTTTCTGATCTTTGTGGGCTTCTCAAAACACTATCATGCATACACTCAATATTTTCTTCTGACCTTGCAGACCATGGTCTGGCTGATTGTGGCCTATTGTTTACTGTTTCAGCTTCTAGAAATCTTGAAACATAAGTGAATGACATAGTCAGAATGAGCAACGTTAATGCCAACTTCTCGATGGTATGCTCTTTTAGCCGCAACAATTGAGCAGTTCTTTTTGAAAAAGTTACACAATAAGAGAATGCTATTGATTTGTCCACCTATCCATTATGAAATTATACACATCAATTTTTAATCT
Source organism: Tanypteryx hageni (assembly GCA_028673005.1). Classification (NCBI taxonomy): domain Eukaryota; kingdom Metazoa; phylum Arthropoda; class Insecta; order Odonata; family Petaluridae; genus Tanypteryx; species Tanypteryx hageni. The sequence continues at coordinate 154,467,022 of CM054113.1, read as the reverse complement.
GAAAGAAAAAACAAGTTTTTATTGATATATAAAATCTGTACACTTCTTTTACCAGACCCTGTATTTGTTTCTCATCGCATAGGGACAGTATAATGTGGAACATCAAGTTCTGTTACCTATTGACTTCTTAAAAATTGAGTGAAAGTAGTGCAGGCATTTTTTGTTTAACCATTATCGTACGGTTTTGAATCCCCACTGTGGGAGGACATGGTCGGATTAATTTGGGATATTTAAATCAAAAACGTTTGAATAGAAACAAATTTTCATATCTTATGAACTATTGGTCAGAATTTGTTCAAATAAAAAGCAGTTTGTAGTAAAAGAATTGCAGTTTAGCATACATTTAATTACATGAGAAATGTAATTTTAAAAAGAACAAGAAAATGCATTGACAATGAATTAAAATAAAAATTATTACTTTCACATAAAGTGCTATGGGCTTAATATATTTCAAATTCATGAACATTATCTCTCCCATTGGTTATGAACACTTCCTCATTGTTTTTTTTTATAAATATCAAAAGGAAGCTTTCATATGATACTCGCCAAAGCAAGGAATAACACACAGTCCCACGTCATATTTTCAGCTCCGGAACTTCGTCCACAAGTCTTTTCCTTGGACGAACACACACAGCAATGCAATGTTTTTCCCTTTGCTGGCCAGTGTTTATTGTCTTTGGCTTCTAAACGGCCCAAACTGGTACTAGGAGGAAAAGCTCTTTCTCGCAGGGCAGTATGGGCAGGAAGAGCACTTGAACCATACTCCTTCATGTGTCTCATGAGGGTAAGTCAAAAATCTCGATGGGAGAGTTTTCCCCTGCAGGACTTCAGGAGGATCCAGCTGTTCAGAATCATCAGGCATATGAGGTGAAAGAATAGCTTTTTAGTCCAGTTGTCACTGCAGCTGCACAATTCAGTGGTTTGAGGACGACTAATGTAAGCTGTGCCACACAATGCATTTATGTGGACTTGGAATTGCCTGCCAAGTCCTGAAAGACCACTAGTGCAGGAATATGCAGTACTCGAAAATATATACAACTATTTTCTCCGACCATATGATCGAGTACAGGAATTTGGGAATAACCTGCAATAAACCCACTTGACCATTCCTTTTCATTGCCTCCCTGAACAGAAAGCTCGTCCAATGTGTCGGAGCACACATGGGCTCTGTTTCGTTCTGAGTTCCAAAACATAAAAATTCCAAACTCAAACCTAACATCCCACCAACACCTTCTTGTCCACAAAAATCTGCATGTATTGTCCAGTTCTCTAATCTCAGACCCTTAAGCAGCTGAAGTGTAGATCTGCCCTGCCAAACAGCAGACATCATTTTTGAAGGATCCCAATTAGTATGTAGTGATTGTTCATGAATAAAGGCACTATTAATTCTATGAGAACATGCATTTGTAGAACCGTGTTTTATCTTGCAAGCAAAAAAATTCAATTCCGATTTTGAAGTCTTGTATAGAGTGACTCGGCCTCAAAAATCAAGGAAGGAGCTTCCAATGGAAGTGCCTCACTAGCAAAAACTACAAAATAAGTCAGAATATATGGTGTTTATGTTATGAGTGTATAAAAGAATCGAAATGCATAGCTTTGCCTCCTTCCCTAGACAAGCACTTGAAGAAAGAATCCCTATTCCCCTTAAGTCTTTGTAATTCTTAGGTCATCTTTTTAGATATATGAGGTGCTACCCAAAAGTTCCGGAAATTTGAATAGTGCATGCAAACCACTTGTAGTACGGCCACTCGCCGCTAGGTAGTGCTGGCAGTATCCTTTGTGAATAAGTGTGCAATGTGGTGGCTAGCTGAGTGCACGTGTTCGCAAGTTCTGTGCATTTTTGTAACCTCGTGTTTGAGTGGTTCTGCGAATTCATTTTGAACTGAAATCGCTGATGTTAAGGAGCAAAGAATTTGCATCAAATTCTGCTTCAAACTTGGCAAAAGGGCAGCAGAAACACAGAATGCTTAAACATGCATTTGGTGATGATGCTTTAAGCCAAAGCAAAACATTCCTTTGGTACAAACGTTTCAAGGATAGACGGAAGTCTGTTGACGACGATGAGTGTTCTGGTCGACCGTTGACAGGCTTAACTCCAGAAAACATCGCAAAAGTGCGTGAGACTATCCTGGCAGACCAAAGTCGAACAATCCATGATGTTTGTGACATCGTCGGACTGTCGTACGGGACGTGTCAACACATTTTGTCAGAGGATTTGAACATGAGGCACATTTCAGCAAAATTAGTTCAGAGACTGCTGAGCAACAACCAGAAAGACCATCGCATTGCTGTTTGCAGGGAGCTTCAAAATGAAGTTAGAGATGACCCCAACTTCATCTCTAAGGTCATAACTGGTGATGAATCTTGGGTTTATGGTTATGACCCTGAGACAAAGCAGCAGTCATCACAGTGGAAGTCGCCAAATTCACCGCGGCCGGAAAAAGCATGTCAAGTTCGCAGCAATGTCAAGTCCATGCTGATCATTGATGACAATATATGATGACCCATAAGGAAAGAAAATACGCCGTGTCTTTCCTTTGGTTTATTCTATCTCACTACCCAGGTTTCTCTGCACAATACGCTCTTCAAATGAGGGGCCTCTGGAGTGCAGTTGTTGATATAGTAGAAAAAAGTGGGAGAATAGTTTGAAGCAGAGCTGAGAAACGGAGAGAGGGGGGAATGGAGTGAGAAAGGCACACCAGGTAGTCAGGTGAAGAAACTTTGGAGAAAGGTTAGGGGAAGGAAAATATTGGAGGGTTGGTGAGAAGGGGAAACAGATGGGAGGGGAAAACCAGAAGGGAGGAGGAAACCAGAAGGGAGAGGGGAAGGCTAGGGAAAGAGAGGCAAAACATTGGAAGGGTTAAAACCAAATTGGTAGGGTTTTGAAGGAGGAGGTGGTTAGTGAGGATATGTCGGTTAGAGAATGGAAAAGGAAACAATGAGGAATGCTAGAAAACACATGTTCACTCACAAGAAATTGCACTTTGATCAACAAAATATAATCTATAATTTTTCAGAGTCTCACCGTTTTCCTTTTTCTACAAATGGAGAACATGAAAGAAAAACATTTTTGCAAGGAAACACACTTTGTTTTTTCACTTACAAAGAGTGTTCCGCAGTAAATACTAATGGCCAAAGACTACTACCCCTACGGAAAGACTGGGAACTTAATGCTATGAATCGATGCCCAGGTTTTCACCTAAGGTGATATGTAGTGGTACCGTGAAAACTTGGAACTACATGTTCACGATGGCTATCGCTATCGTGACGTCACCACGGCTCTCGCTGTCGTGACGTCACCACTGATCTCGGTATCGTGATGTCAACACAGGATGTCCCTCACCCCCTCTCCCTCCCGTTTTAATATGATAATCGTAACAAATGCTCAAAATTGATGGATAGAAGAATTGGACTAAAATGAAAGAATGTTGAATTGCATTTAATAAATCAAATTTATTTGCATATATCACACATAGCGAGAGTACATAGTCATTATCAAACTACAAAAGTGAGGAATTTGTACATAAATACAACACACAAAAATGAATAATTGTGACCAACTTTTATAACGTTAATACCTTTAATGCATAGAAATGTAGTTAGGGAAACTCATGCGAATTACAGGAAACATCGAACTTTCACGTTTAGAACGAATTTGTGGATCAACTGAAAATCTATGTTAAAGTGATTTTTCATTCTTTTCGATGTTCTTCGGTGAAAATCCCGTGTCCGTATGGAAATCTTAAGTAATTTTAATATGCCAAACATGAGAATGCTGCACCCTTTCTTGTGCCATTCAAAGGGAAGATATGCTTATACTAGTAGTTGGTGCTTGCATACTGCAAGCATTTCATCTCACCTTGAAAAAACATTCATTTTTCAGACAGACATTTCATCATTACAAATATTCTTTTAATTCTAAAGATTTCACCTCGGCAGCGATTTTCGTTTTTCCCACATGTAAAAATAATAGTTTAAAAAAATCCCCAAATGTTGCAATTTTGAAAATTTTACTTTTTCTCCATTATGGGGTACTAATGCTAGACATTTTAGCCAAATTTTAAAGTTGTAACACATCTAGAAGTAAAATAATATTTTTCTAATTGTTTAAATTTAAATAATTTTTAACGGCCGCCGCAATTCATATATGGCGAAATTGAAATTTTTATTTGTGCACATTCACTACTCTGTAAATAATTTCAAAATTTCAGCATCCTAGCTCATTCCGTAGTACTTAAAGAGTTATGTATTTCTTTAAATTTTAAGAATTTTTAACGGCCAAACAATATAAAATATCAAAATTTGTATAATCCCTATTTCGTTTTTTTACGAATTCTACTTACAAAAAAATTTCAACTCCGTAGCACATTTGGAAATACATAAACCTTGAAAATTTGTTTGAACAATTGCGAATTTTTAGCGGCCGCATTGTTGCACTTTTTCAAGTTTTTCGTTTTTTCTAGTCGGTTTTGCACAAAATCCTACCTACGAAAAAAATTTCGAATCTCCAGCTCATCTGGAAGTGCCTAAACATTAGTATCCTCCTATCATATGTTATATGTTATCTCCTCCTCCTCCTCCTCTGTAAGAAACGTCTATATATAATGATAAAAGTTGGCGAAAAAGCAAAAACAGAAGAAGACAAACAGCTAAGAATAAGAAATTCAGTACTGGGGAATAACAGAACCATTACATGTATTACTCTTTGCATTACACAGTTGTACACAGGCAACTAATAATAATATTCTGCTAAGGTCACAAATAATGACATGTAAGTCGTCATTCAAAATGCTAATTACATATTCCAGATAATGAATTTTCACTTTACACGGACACATTTTCACTGAAATAATAAGACATCAAAATTATGTAAACAAGAAACAAATTTCATTACAGAATTCTGCTGTAACAGCTAGTCTGCCATAAATTCATCCACACTGTAAGAGCATTTAGCCAGTAATAGATTTTTCACCTAGTGAAAGTGAAATTGGGAGAAATACCACTTGAATCTAAACTAAATGACATCCTTCAGGTTGCTCCCTATTGATTGATGTTTCACCATTTTTCACTGAAGGGAGCCAGACATCTTTCTTATCTTTCCACCGCATCGCCATGACTTTACCACGTCGATAAGCCACCATCTGCTCTCTGTTACATTTTTTTGGGATCTTCAAATTTTGGGGAACCTCTTTTCGGTTTGCTTTCAGTGTGCCATACGTATCCATTTTGTGAAGCACTAGAACATCTGCTAACTGCAGGGAAGTGTAAAAATTGTCCGTGGTCAGACAGTACCCTTTATTTAGCAGAGGCTTCATCAAGCTCATAACAATTTGTGATGAAATTGGGAGATTTGGCACATCACTTTCAATGACAGTCCCTTTGCCAGTATAAATGATAGTTGACCAAATATAACCAGACTTCGATTCACACAACATGAAAGTCTTTATTCCGAATCGGGCGCGTTTCATCGAAATATACTAGATCCAGCCTAACCGTCCTTTATAAAGCATTAGACTTTCATCTATTGTCACATTTCTCTGAGGAGTGTACGCTTCTTGAAGTTTCTTATTCAGGTGCTCATAAACTGGCCAGATTTTATTTAATTTCGGATTTGGGTGAGTGTTAGGATCGTAACTCTCGTTGTCTGAAAAGTGAAGAAATTTTTTTACAGAAACGTATTGTCTATGAGACATTGTTTGTGAGAAGAAAGGAGTAACAATCACAGGATGCTTGGTCCAATATAACTTTTCCTCCAGTTTTACCACAATGCTTTGAACCATTGCAATAGCAAAAACAACACAAAGCTCAGCTGATGTTGTGGGACGCCACTGGCTTTTGCCTCCAGAGGAGCTTGGTTACGCCCTGTACCACTGATCAGCATACAAATTACTTTGCTGCACAATCATATCCACCAAAGAATCGTCAAAGAAGTAGTTAAAAAACTGCGACACATCAGTATAAGTTCTATTTCGGCATTCATGGATGACTCACCGCTAAACTGAAATGCTGAAGGAGGGGAAGGAAGATTCATTGATGCTGGTCCATTCAGGCACATCAGGTGATTCAGCTGCATCTTGATCACTATCAGAAATCATTTCATTTCCAGAAACACTAATGTCTTCGATATCAATCCATTCACTCACTTTCGCTGTCCATTTCGTAAAAAATAAGGGTACGAAAAAAGTCAGGAAATTGGCACAACAGTTCCAAATAAAAAACAAATAATAGCAAAATGGTTTCACAGATAGCGAATGTATTCCGTAATAATAAGAATGAGAAAAAAGTTCGTGAAAAATAAAAACAAAAGTTCAGCTGGTAACAAAAAACATCAATAATAACTTCAACAAAAAATTCCACAAAAGTTTTGACACTTCTACAAAAGATAACAAAAGTATTCCGAATGCTAGTGCGCAGAGGCACAGAGACCAATTGATACCGTTTTTAGGAGAGAAAGTCTCATTCTGACCACAGATAAACCGTTATGTTGCCTGTGTGAACGAGTCCTTTTTTTGGGATAAAAATATAACACCCGACTGCCTGGACAGGTCTATCCTGGGGTAAGAATCTTTGACCCGAGACTCATCGACGAGACTTCCTCGGGAAAAAATATTTGGCTAGACCGCCATGAGAGAGCATCTCGGGATAAAAGAAAACAGACCGGAGCGCAGTGGACGAGACCATCTCGAGATAAAGGAAATTGACAGTGCCGCCGCGAACGAGACTATCTCGTTCGAGCATCTTAAGCTGTTATAGGTATTATCATCCATCAGTTGCTCATATCATTTAATTATGGTGTATAGATTTTATTTTTGGAGTATTTTATGAAGAAATACCTTGATTTCACTCATATTTGACCTAGAAATATTATTGATTTTAATATTTTGCTATTGGACTATGTAAATCTGCTAGTTAGCAATTTATGCCGATAATAGTTCAGCGTTATTCATAATTCTTGTATTATTAATACTTTTTTTTAATGCCATAATAGTGATTATAAAAGCGTTTTATAAAGATTAAAAATTGAAACGTACTGTTAGAATATTCTTATCTTGCAAATTCTTAAGTCATTAACTGTGTAATTGGCATGCCGAAATAAATAGGTGTCTCGTCTGCATTACCATTTGGCTTAGAATTTTCCTCAACACAATTACATACTTCTGGAAGGCAGTAAGGACATGACATTTATTTTTATCTATAACTTGTTTTATCCAGCTCTGAGCTGTGATTAATGCTTCAAAGTGAAAATACTAGACAATGAATGACAAATGTATGAACTTTTCATAGAAAGTGGCTTTTCAGAAGCTGTGGGACTTTGTAGGGGGTCCACAGCTCCTAAAAGGTTGAAAAACACTGCACTAGATGATTTCCATGTTGAGTTAGCACCTTCAAGTTTCTGTTTTGCTTGCTTCCAACTTCACACAATTGCCTCCATCACATTATATTTATTTTTGCCCTCATAATTGTTAGTTTCTTCAGCATAATGCAACACCATTAGCTTAATATTTCTATCAAAATTTCATCTTATACCTTGTGATACATTCCCTTTTACAGAGGTACTTTTCTTCTCTACACAATCTGTCATTTCAGTCCTAAGATTTGGGGTAACTTATTTAAAACTGCTAAAAATAATAACTAGTCCTCACTTCATGTTAAAACAGCAAATTTTGTACCAATCGCATGCTCTCATAGAGGTTATACTCTTCAAACTGCAGGTGTATTTGTTGTCTGCCGCTGGTGCACCAATCGAAAAGTAACAAATATGTTAAAATTATAACAAGACATGCATAAAACCCTGGCAATCTTATTGTAGCCATTTTCGATGCATTTTGTATCAATTTCCTTCCAAGCTAATTACAAGTTCTGATGTAGGTTTGTCAACACTCCCATATCAGTATCTACGAGGTGGAAAGCCACTCATTTGCACATTGTGAACTTCAAGAATATGAATAAATTAAATGTAATATATTGTATATGTATAAATAAATGCGTTTCCGTGAACATAGAATTGGCATCAGGGTGTTCCGTGCAGCATTTAAAACTTTGTATTCAATTTTAAGACCCTAATTTTTTTGCAGAAATTCTTGGAAAAACATCTTCCTTTCATGTTAATACAGTTTCCTCGATTAACATCATTAATTTGTTCCAGAAAATCGTGGCATAGAGCAAAAAAACATTAAATGTATGGATATTTCCCATAAAAACCCATGTTATACAATGTAATTGGTTCCAAAAACTCGGGTTCAAAATCTCTTGAAATGCAAAAAGACGTTAAATACTGTATTTTATGGAGCTTTATGGTATTACATATGATATAAATGGCATCAGAACATATATAAATCAATATAAAATTATTATTAACATATAAATGTAAAATAAACATGACCCGACTTCATTTCAACATACCCAAAATCAGAAGAAGCTATATTTCTCTATATATATATATATATATATATATATATATATATATATATATATATATATATATATATATATATATATATTACATTTAGATACAAGAGAAAAGAAATACATAATATCAATTCGGAGAAATGTAGTCGTATGAGCTATAGAGAACAACCAACAACCAAACACCCTGAAAAGGGCCGACAAGAATCTAGCACTAATCACCGTGCTCCAGACCCGAGAGCCAATCACTGCTCTCTAGTGCCAGCTGCTGCACCCATACATACCAGGCAAAATCCTATGCGACCTGAAGATGTTTCCTAGAATGGAAACGAAATTGTCATCATCACATGTTACCAGAGGCGGTGGATCACCGAAAGCCATAGCCAATAAACAATAGTGCTCTCTGCATCCGAATTGGAAAACCTGTTATATTACGTTTAACACAAAACGTGCAGCAAAAATAAAATTTTGGGTCCTTTGAAAATATGGCTGCTATCTTATGACAAAATCTTTTCTGAATATGATATTAGGTCCAAGTTGTTCCAGCAAATTTTAACCATTGAAATATAGTCGACATGCATATATAATAGAGTAACTCATTCTTTCTGATAAAAACTTTCTTCTCTGATCCCCACTTCATTTTGCACAAGCACTCTTATCTCTTCCTTTATCCTTATGTCCAACAATACCACTATTCCCATAAATGATATCCACTGTTCCAGTGTTGTAGGTAATTGCTCTAATTCTTATAAGAAAACAATAAAATAAAAAGTAAGAGACAAACAAAAAGAATATTCTGCTTATTTACATTATTCAAATTTTGTGTTTAATGTGAACATATGAATGCAGATACCGTAATTTTAGCCAATAATTAGAATCAGCCAGGGTGTTAAACCGATTTGTAAGTTTTGTAAATGGTTGCTAAAGTATTATATTAGGAGCTAGATTGAACCTAAAGTCGTTATATCTAGCTACAAATTCACTGGATTGACAACACTGGATGCAAACGGCGATAAAATGGCAAGGCATTAAAATCAAGTTATCCCAAAAGCACAAAATAATTTCAAGTTTATAAATAGGGCACTTGGCAGATCTTCCTTTCCACACAACTCAAAGCTTGTAATGTTTCATGGGGATTAAGAAGATTTTAATGACTGGAGGGATTTTGAGAAGAAGGCCATTATTGCCACTTCTGTTTGTACTCGTTGCTACAAAATGTCACCCTGCAAATTTAATAAAAATACATCAATCCAAAACACATTTTCCACTCAAATAATGCAATCCACTGCAACAGATGTATGTGAGAGTCATCTGCACAGTATTATTTTTGTCCTTTATTTAAGTGCCGAGTCAGGACAATGTTAAGTTGAATCATTGGCGACGTTAATTCGAATATGGGTAGTAATGTTTGAACGACGCTAAGTCGAATCGATGTTAATCGAAGCGACGTTAAACCGAGGACACACTGTACAGTATTCTTAAGTGGATTTAGAAAATTTATGGAATTTGGTTTAGAAATTTCTATATCAAAAGAACGTACTTGGAAATTTTATGGACTGGTTATGTTATAATTTTTTTAACAAGTTTTGTATGTTTATGCAATAGTAATAGCTTTTTTAATTTTCATTAAAAATAGAATGTACATTTCAGCAATTATTTCAGGTTTTTTTTAAATCAAATGTATGGAAATATTGCCTTGGTTTTGTCTATTCTAATCAACTATTAATTTCCACAGTACCGTATTTACCTGAATCCAAGATGACGGCAAATCTTTTAGCCTACCATCAAAACAGAAAATAGATTTTATGACCTAATTTCTCACTGAACGTAATTGATATATATTTCGAACACACGTATTCAGTATAGATATACTAGTTCATTCTTTAATTGAAATGGTTTGTTAAAAATTTTTGTCTGAAAAAGAAAAATTCAATTTTAAAAATGTATTTTTTTAAATAAGACTTTATTAATTTAATTCTGGGTCGTAAGTTTGCAGTGAAAAATTCTGTAGATACCATTATTTTATCTTGTTTCATTTGTTTAAAAAAAAACATTAAATGCATAGCCATACTTCCTGGTGTTCTATGACAACTCGTCATGGTCAATTCATCGTGCGTCGATTCATTGCACGAAATATTCGTCACATGCCAAACTCATTGTGTGTCAATTCATCTCTCGACAAATTGGAACGTGAGACACCATGACTGGTGAACAGCAGGGGAAGAAGACACTTTTCCACAAAAAAATATTTTCCGTATATTTCGATAATACCAGAAAGAATCACAATTCTCTTGCGAATTACACGAAACACATTGGATGGTGTATGGCAGAGGGCGACTCCCAACCCAACAAGTGAATCCCCCTGCCATACACCAGTCCTGGTGTGTCCCCTTCCAATTTGTCTTGCAACAAATATGTCTCACAATGAAATTGTCATGCAATGAATTAGTCTATCAAGGAATTGACTTGTGATGAATTTGATGCATGATGAATTGATGCACCATGAATTGAAGCACAACGATTTAATGTGCAATCAATTGACTGTGATGTGTTGATGGTATACGACTTCATACTCAAATTTAAGACAACTCCCAATTTTCGCAAGCTGAAATTTGGGGAAAAAACCTTATCTTAGATTCGGGTAAATACTGTAATTATAAAATAAAGTTTAGTGTTTTTAAGCCTCTGACTGTATAAGTTTGTTTTTTATTTTCAGATGAAGAGGACCTGGTAACTGCTGCAAATGAAAAGCTTAAACTCTGTGCTGCACAGGTGGCTGTAAATGGTAGCATTTGATGTTAGAAATAACTAGATCAGATATTACTTACATGGCTTACTTAATGATATTTGTGTGAAATCACTACAGAGAGTTCAATGTATTAGTTCCGTGAGTTATTCCAAGCGCATATGTCTGCTGGTTTTTGGTTGACATTTCAAGTCAAAGAAATTACTCACCAAGTCGAATGCATATTTTAAAGCTAATTTTATGCTTTATATATGTAAGAGATACTTATCTATTTAAATTTATTACCATTTTGAAATGTGATATGTATTCATGTATTAGATGAATGTTAAGTCTTATTTTTGATTCCTTTGAAGTTATGTTCCAAATATTTTTCATATGTAATTTATGTTTATACAAAAGCCATTATAGAAAGTGAAATATTATCCCTGTTAGAAATTGAAATCTATGCACAAAAAACATGTACAATATATGAAATATTAAACAATGATTGTGAAACTAACTGCAGGTTTTTATCTACCACTGCAGTAATTAAAAAAATACAAATACAGAATTAGTACATGCCACCAAAAAAATACTGAATTTCTGCTCGTTAAAATGTTTAACACTTTACCGTCGGTAAAGTGTTAAGCTGGCCTGGCTGTTCTAGAACTGGTGTAACATCAATTTCTGACCAAAAAGGTACTTTAGCAATATTTGCTTCCTCATCAGCTGTTTCTGAATCACTGTCATTGGATGGTGGCAATGACAATAACAGCAAGCCTTTTCTTTGCGTAGGAAAATCATCACTATCACTCGAAAATTCTTCACAATCAGCTGCCTTGATTCCTGCGTCACTTGGGTGCTCAGCAAAAATTTCTTCAGTACGGTCATCCGTTTCTAAATCAACCTCTCTGGCAGACATTATCTTTATGGAATGAATGAATTATTATAATAAGATATAACACTCAGTTATTATAATATGATTTCATAATGTAATAATTACCTAAAATCAATGAATATTCCGAATGTACATCAACAGGTTCAAACAGTTACAAAAAGATACAAACGAGAGACTACACATGAAAAACTAACACTCGCAGCATCTCCTTGATCATATCTCACAGTCCAGCTATAATAGTTACAGTAGCCTACAAGGACATCCCTAAATACATAGCACAATGTGTGCTGCCCTCAACACGGCGGCTGTGAAACACAGATGCATTTCCTAATGCATATGCCAAATATGTACAAATACGTGCCCCGACTACAACGATTGGGCGGTGAAACACGTAGTACTACGTTTCCAGATGATCAAGTGTTAAGTAAAATAATAAGAAAGATCCCAGTCAAGTAAAAGGATTTTTTTTCCTTCTCAAATGTCAAAAAATTAAGTAAAATAATGGTAAACTCATTTTTGACTGGAGTAAATGAAAATATCCTCTATTTTTTACAATTAACCTTCATTGTCCAACTGTCATCTTATGGTGAGAATCAATCTACTCCCTAACAGCTGAGCATCACCATTTGGTGACAAAGTTATGCTGCCACACATGCTGGATTCTCATATTACATTTTCTATTTCATGGAGAATGCTTATAGACTTTCTTGTTGAATATTTTGTAAATATACCACCCTTGCATGTTTTTACAAAGAAATTACTATGTAAATATGCCCTAGCAGCATGTGTTTTCTTCTATCCACCAAAGGAGCTATTAGAAAAAGGAAATGGAAGGAGAAATATATTGCTCAATGGAAGGTCAATGTAGGACATTGTGGGACCCATTACGAGAGACATTCTGAGCAAAATATTATACACTAGATCAGGGGTCTCAAACTCATTACCTGCGGCCCACATATGGCCCCCGTGGTACATTTTTGCGGCCCACAAAGTAAGCTAGTTTACACTAGCAGCCAAAATTCAAACGTATATATCTTATAAAATATTTCACGGAAATCTAAGAAATTTAAGAAGTACGTATATTACATCTGCACTTATTAAATGTAAGCAGTTTGTTGCTCATTCTGATTTATAAAAATTCTGAACAGGTGGGGTACTAAGTATGTTCATCCTGCTGCCAGCTTGTTTCTTGCGTGTCCAAAGATCCTAACCCTCAATGCTGAATCTAATGTTCTTGTCATGAATGGGTTTAAGGTCGCATTATAGCGTTGGGGCGATTTCTTCCTTGTGGAAGGGGAGAACGTGAGGACTTGGTACGATGCCTTAGTGCGGCCTGCGGGTTCGATAGAGGGCCTTTATGCGGCCTGCACACCAATGTGAGTTTGAGATCCCTGCACTAGATGAATTAGCCCATTTAAAATGGACTTTGTAATCAAACAATATAAAAACAAATTGGACCATTTTATTATAAAATCATAATATAGTGATCCTTGAACTGGGTGAGGTATTGAGTGTTACAGACATGGCCAAGAGAATAAGAGTTTTATTGTTAAGATTTTTTCCCCTACTTGTTACACTACCAAATGTCAGCTATTCTTCCTTCTTTCTCTTATCTTTATGGTTGCATTGAAAAGTGTCTCTTATTTTTGCAACATCCAGCTATAGAGGTTAGAATCTGCTATTGATGAATTACCGTATTTTTAATAGATAACGTGTGCATTGACTCTACAAAAACATTTTGAAATCTGGCAAAAATGGTCATGTGCGGCATACATAAGAAAAAAATGTAAACCTTAAAAGCGAATAAAAGTTGATTTACCCATAGCATTGTGACACTTTTTGCCATCTTGATGACTAAATCCTGATAATTCGTCTCATTTTCTTTTAAAGTCTTGATGTATGCAATTATTTGAAATTTGATTTTCATAGCTTAAAATACAAAATTTCCAAATTCAAAAATAATTGACGTCTTAAAGCATAATAAAAAAGAAGTTGTTGAAAAATAACATTTCTCATTTGGGCAGTATTTATTTGAGTCGCGAGTTTTAGCCTGATTTTAATTAAACGTTTAAAATGTAAAAGACCACTTATTTTTCCATACTATACAGATGGAGTCATGAAATGCATTTGTATGCTAACACAGTCAAGTTTTAAACATGGCAATTCACTAAAGGACTCTTTAGGCAGAGATCTCTAAAACTGGAAAATAAATAAACTGTGCCTCTCTTTAGTTATTCAACATTTCTTGGGAGTTAAATCATATCTAGCAGAAACCGTGTTATGTATACATTTTAATGAATGGTGAAAATATTGAGGTGTTTTATCTATTGAAAAATACGGTACTATTGATGATGGCTGTCTTGTAGCCAAAATACCTATTTGGTTTTCTCAACTATTTTATGACTTTTGGAGTTTTCTGATTTATCAGCCTGATCATAGCCATAAGACAAGCATGATAATTCTTTGAATTATTACACAAAAGTGTAGAATATGGTTGACAAACTTCGTAAAGAAACAGCATAATTGACAAGAACTGATGAAGCTCTGCTAATGCTGTTCAAATAACTGATTTCCTCAACCTCTTTAAGTATCTGACCTGCATCAACACAAACTAATTCTAAAAGGAGGTATTCTTAGGAATGGGATTAATATTGCATATATGAATTACATTGAAATTTCAGAGAGAAAAAAACAAAACCAATTTTTTTTATTGGAGTTAAAATTTTGATAGAAAATATGAGTTCAAAAACTGCCTTTTGCTGGAAATTTATAGCTATAGATGTTTTATAAGAATATAATTTTTATATTTTAGACTTCAGTTGCTAAAATAATGAAAAGATTATTTCAGAAAAAATCATATTGAAGATTTATTTTTTGTCACGTTTTTATTCTGCCAATATAGAAGAGGTTTTTTCAACAACTTCTATATAATAATTTGCTTATCCCAACCTATGTCATGAAGAATTTTGAATATATTTTTCTCAATAATTAACATTAAAAAGCAATAACTTTTACCAAATTTAATTGATGCTGTATGAACTTAGAGTTGAATATGCATTTAATTGAAAAAAGATCCTGGTTCGACTCAGGGGGATAATTTCTGTTTCCTATAAAACAACATATAAAATCCATTTGTCAACATGCAAGCTTCTTTTCTTTTGCAAATTAAAATTAGAAAAAATTGACTTACAATCGTCAGACCTAGACTGTTTTAAAGGAAAATTAATCAAGTTTCTCATTCTTATAGTTGATTTCCCTGTACGGGAAATTGGTCCACAAATGTCATTTTAACTTGAAAATATTACATTTTTAGAAGTGAAAATTTTTGGTTAATGATTACTGCATTGTTGCAGAATTAGCGAAATTATGTATATTTAACTGGATTACATGAAAAACGATAGCTATATATTAATTGGGGATATTTCCTATATTAAGCATAGGTCTACTTGAAGGAACCTGTATTTTAACATGGGCAACTTTATATATCTGCCTCTAGAGTCAATAACACTGCTAATATCAGGTTTGCTTTACCTGATTATCCAATAACATTGACCAAAAATGTCATTTATCACGATGCCTTGATTTACAAAATATTTTCAATAAATTAAAATAACAATGTACTAATCAATGTGAACAACCAACTATATTTTTAAAAAACGTACACAAGCATAGCTGTGTCTTAGACCACTAGAGAAAATTAAAGGGAGAAATGTAGAATGTTGCAGAGACCACAGTTTGACATGTAATTACAGACCTTTTTATGGACGTAATGAAGAAATAAATATGAGGAAAGTGAAGTAATAACTTACCCACAGAATTAAAAAGACTATGGAATGGTAATGGATTGAAACTAATACCTGTGTAATTCAAGGAGAAAGTGGCAAAGGTATTTGGTATGAAAAAACTGGATAAGCAAAAGTTGTTAGATTTTCTTATGAGTGGAAAATCACAGGTTTAACTGGAAGTGGGAAAGGCTAAAGCAGATGGAACATCTATATATAATTTGCCGAAGGCGAAAAATTATGGTACAATGTCCAGGTGCACTGTGTAAGGGGCGTAAAGGAGGGGAGTGAGACATGTCACTACCCATGTTATACTTTCACCGCATATTACATTGTTGTTCTGGCACACTTTGGTAATGCGGTAAGGAAGGAGTGAGCTGCTTTGTTGCTACATTGTTGTCCTGGCACACTTTGATAGGGGAGGCAAGGAGAGGAGTGAGCTTCTTTGTTGCATAAGGGGAGTAAAGGGACATGTCACCACCCATATAATACTTTCACCGCACTACATTGTTGTTCCAGCACACTTTGGTAATGCTGTAAGGAGGGGAGTGAGCTGCTTTGTTGCTACATTGTTGTCCTGGCACACTTTGGTAGGGAAGTAAGGAGGGGAGTGAGCTGCTCAGAAGAGGTGTTTATCGAATACTCAGTAGTATTAGTAGTAGTATTCGAAAGTAATAAATTTCAAGTGCTTCACTTTCTAAGTGAATTGAAATTCATCTAACATTCCTCTATATTTTCAATGGGGAAATCTCTAGTTTTACATATTTAGTTATCATTTTGAGGTTAGGGTGGGAATAAGGGTACAGCCAGACAGTAGAGCGAGCGAACAACAAGCGACAGTCTGGCAAGCTACAATCACAACTATGAACAGTCTTGTTTTGGCATTTGGTCCATGACATGGCATCATGGAAGACACTTTGCAGTGCTCAACTAGTAGAAAATTCGTTTGCAAAATATCGTTTTCTATTAAAGGAAAAGAGATGTGTTCACCTGATTAACCAATTAAGAAATGTTTATTAAATTAAAATCTTACTAAATTTAGCCATAATTAGTAATGTAAATAAAAAATGAACTAAATTTCCACTAGACAAATTTATGGTGACCGGTTTTTGCAGAGGGTTATATTCTATATATGGAGAAGGATGGAGGGGGTGGGTAAGAGGATTAAATGAATAATAGGCAGGAGGGAGAATATATAATCAGTAATGAAATAATTTGAAAACAATCATGAAGTAGAAGTTACAAAGTAATATGACATTAATTCAAAATGTTATGTATAACAGTAAAGAGAACAAGGTTTGTAATTGGAAAATGGAAATAGTTAAAAGAAGTTACAAATAAAGGCATTAGATTACATAGTAAAAAAGACATTAATTTAATTAGTGGTGGATATCAGTAAAGAGAACAATGGATAGTGATTAGAAAAACATATTCATTAGCATGTTCAACATTGTCCATAGCATCATGGATTAAAATTTCCTACTGTTCTAAGAGGTCTAATCTGCTGCCCTTTGATTCGAAGTGGAGAAACTCGGGTTTGAACGAACTGGAATCAAAGGGCAACAGATTCATGTGCAGTACTGATACCTGTGGTTGTCGTGCTACTCCTGCGCATGTGCAGAGCCGGTATTACGACATTGAGTCAAGTGATATCGCTCAGAAGATAGAACAGGTGTTAATTCAAAGCAACATCGCTTGCGTGCTCAGCAACATTGCTTATGTGCTCGCGTCAGTATGGCCACTTACATAAAGTACAATGTGTCCTATCTTTTTTTGTTGCTCGCTCACTCTTTGGTTTAAGGGAGACCAAAGGAGGCATCTGTAATATGAGGTAATATAGTAGAGAGCAGGGATTTTCAAACTATTCTGCAGAACCCTAGGGTTTCCCAAGAGAATGAGAAGGATAGGCCTGATGCATGCTGTCCTGTTCACTATGATTCAAGAAAAAATAATTTCAAATATAATGTTTCCGTGATTTCAGAAAGATTGAAAACCTCTGGTTTATCCTACAAAAATGACTTCAACCGAGATTAAAAGAGACGAATATTTAGACTCAAAAGAAGTGAGATGAGGATAATTTGAATGATAATTAGGTTTGCCTACTTTTGAAATTGTTTGGGAAGGGCAACTTTTTTTAACATGACTTTGAAATGCTATTTATGTCAATATTTACAATCGCTTATGATTTTGTCCTTCCACATGATATTTTTGGTGATATGATAAAATCATTGTAGGTTTTAGCTCCCAATTTAAATTTGCAATCCAATGAGTTATACGAATGGTGCTGTTTAATCAAAAACTTCAGCCAATTATACTAAGTTTTCCTCTTTTGAAATCTTTTTAACTAGAAATGTGTCCATCAGCTTAGATGAAATTGTTACTTGCATATTTTGTTTGAGAGATTCACAGTCAATATGCTTTTTAACTGCTCCAATTTCAAGGTACACACAATAAAATCTAATATTGCCCAAAGTACATCTTGCTTCAGTTAGATTTCCTTCTTTTGACTTAATCCAATCAAATTGTTTTTCCCATAAATTATTAAAACTACATAAATGTTTCTTTGGTTTAGGTGAAGTTGTAGAACTCATATTGGGAAGAATTAAATTCCCTAAAAGTGGAAAAAAAATTTAGAAAAGTAAATTTACTTAAATTTTGGGTCTTTCGAAGGCAAATAGATTGCACAAAAAACCAAATTGATTCATGGGTAATTTGTCTAACAGCAACAAGCATATGTAAAGGGAGGTTACACACTCAGTTTTAACTGTACGAACCTGGAAAGGACAGTTAAAACAATGTGTGAACTAGAAATCAGTTTTTGTTTTCTAGCTCACACACTCATTTCTAACTCTGCAGTCCAGGCTTCTACAGGTAAAAACTGAGCGTGTAAACCCCCTTAAGACTTTTCATAAATTATTGATTTAAAAACTTTAGTTGATGGAAGGAAATAATCCTGCATAATCTTATTTTGTGGACACTATTAATTTGTTTTGATTTGCGATGGCATATAGCAGTGTTTGTTTTCTAATTGATGCTGTTAAATATCAAATAGGCTGAATAATAAATTAATTGGAAAGAAGGAGAAACTGCATCCTTCCCAGCATCAGGGAAGGATGCAGGACATCGTTTGAAAGGACTTTCCTCCCCAAAGGAGGATGGTTGGCAACTCTAGTTATAATGGAGAGACAAATGATATTGCTGGGTCAAATTTTGGTAGGCAGTGGTCTGTAGTCATGGAAGGGACGATGCTAGGAAAAAGGTGTAAGAAACATTGAGTATTTAAAAGGAGGACATTTATGACAAGATTTAAAGCTTACTGAAAGATGAAAAGCTTATGAAGGTGATGATAGAAGGTATTGAGGACTCAACAACTGGTCTATGGGAAAATAAAAATGGCACAAATGTAGTGGAAGGGTGTCATCATGAGCGTCCGCAGGGGGGAGCAAGGGGGGGCACTTGCCCCCTGGAAATGCTGTCATCTTACGTGCACCGATCAGATAACACCAAATCTTTTTTTTTGTGTTAGGTTTTTGAATCTGTATAAAATTGACATATGTCATGACAGGAAACTTGGTGCTTAGTATTCCTGCTTTATACCTTAAATTTTACTTTATTTATGCCTGCCACACGTAGAGGTTAATTTTAAATTCAAGGGATACTGAGCATGAACCTAAGCAGCTTCTTAGACTGCTCTTCTGCCCAAAAACATGCTTTATCCTATTGAAATTTTTCACTTGGAAATTATAAATTCGGAAATCTCTGTGGCATACGGTCAATGCCTGACTACATTCGGAAGGAAGAGGCGCCGGAGGTCCTAGCTAAGAAAAGGAATGGTCGTCATAAAATGCTTCAAAAATGCAACATTTTTAGGCATTGTTCATTGTTTATAGTCATGTCAACAGCTAAGGTTATTAGTGACTATTCACAATATTCAGCTCTTTCTGTTTTTTGGGAGCACATACACTCATGCCTAGAGTGGGATTTGAACCTGCGACCCTAGAGTTGGGAGTCAGACACACAAACCTCTTATCTACCAGGGACAGCAAAAATGCAATGCAAAATAACTTCCGTACTCAGGGTGGCCTGAGACCTGCTCCCTCGTGCCAGCTTGTCACAACAATGTAATACATTCTTACATATGTTCCAATTCAGCTCACATTGTAGACAATTTAAGCTTTCGTAATATTCCTTGAAAAAGGAACTACATATCAGTACTGCTCTGAGATCTGTCAAAGTAACACCTAGTGTGGAAAGTGCATTTGTGTTCAGTGCCGCATTTACCATAAGGTAAACTAGGCAAGTGCTGGGGCCTGAGAAATTGGGGGCCTTTTAAATAATTTATTTAAAAAATAATAATCATATTTAATAATTATAAAATGCAACTGACTCTTGATTTGGAAGTGAAATAATTAAACCAGGAGTCAGCTTCAACTGTGGAATGGGGTGGCCTTGAACCCAGAAGCAGGGCCGGTGTTATGTGATATGCAGAGTATGCTATGCATAGGGGCCCCAAATTGCGCTTGCTGTATCATCCTTGGCAACCGATATAACATATTTACATTCATCAGATACAGATAAGTAGGCTACGGTTAAGAATTGGATTCTAATACGAAATCAGTATCCATGCTATCATCTAGTTTCAAGCTACCCTGACAACCGATAATAAAAGGCGGCATGTGGGGGCTGTCTTGTTCCTGTGTTTTCCCATTTCGACACACTTTTGGAGGCTTTTCCTTCCTCTCTCCCTTCGCCCTCTTCCCTGTGTCTTTGTTTCCCCATGCGGCCGCATAAACCCTGAAAACTTGAGGAATGGAGGCCCTGAGTGCAGTGCTGCCAATCTGGCTTTTAACCCACTGGATCTGGAAGGTTTTGGAGACCCTTAGCGAGAAAAATTATCATGTAGCGGGTAGCAGGAAATCTAGCATGAAAGATGTAACTTTTGGCTTTTTCTGGCAAAATTTGAGAGTTGAAAGCAGTAATGGATTGCTACATAGCAAACGATCGCAAGGCAGTGATTGTAAGGTCCCATAACCTGGCGGGATGGTGACCGGAAGACACCTCACATCAAATGAAAAAAGAGTTACTACAGGGTATTTGTTTGTCTCGTGAAGGGTAAAGCAAAATGATCCTGGATCCCAAATAGCATCCAAATGGAGGAGTCGGTTAGTATGCAAAGGTGACAATGAGTTGATTTCGAGGAAATATTTTTCTAAGAAATTTTCAAACCCCATTTGGGAAAAGCAGAATGCTTTTTAGGCATTAGTTTCACAAGGGTTGTGTTCGAAGCAAGACCAATATTGAGAGTGCGTCAATGTTTTTTGGGTTGGAATGGTTTCTTAAAAATTATAACTCTGTTATCAACTATTCTTACAAATTCATTGAAATTTCCCTGATGTCAAATTTGCAGCATCTGGTAAGTCATAATTCAAATTAATTTCTTTTTAATGCAGATATTTTTCTCAAATACTATTTCAATGTGAACATTGTTGTTATTTATAAATAGGCATACATGATTAGTGAAAGAGCTTGAATATAACCTAAAGATAGCTTTAATAGCGGTCGTTTAGCACCCTTCATAGATTAAAAACATGGCTTCATTCTACAATGAGTGAAGATAGGTTAAGTTAACAGAAAAAAAATTAATGTAAAAACAGATTTTATTGAACATGTAATAGAGTTTATGGTCAAACTCCAAGGAGACTTATTTAACCTCACAAAATAATAAACTATTTTATGTTAAATGTGTATTTTTTCTTGCCTCCCCCCTGAATTTTAGTCTCCGGATGCCCATGGGTGTCATATTAGCAAAAGAACTGAATTGAGACTAATTGGACCTTGTATATGAAGTAATAAAAAGTAATGTTAAAATATAAGCAGTTTGGGGAAATTTTGAAAAACTTCCCGTTAAAGGAAACTCGGGGATAAAAAATTACGTTGTTTTGGTCTTTATTTTGAGGGCTTCTAGGTTGTGAACGTCAATATTGATTATTAATATTCATTATTTAAAATGATGAGAAGAATAATAATTAATGTAGTTTATGACTTAGCAACTACTGTAAATACCCGCGTATAATGCGCACCCTCGTATAACACGCAGGGGGGTTTTCAGCCTCATATTCTATGATTTTTCTATATACCCGCGTATAGTACGCACAGATTTTTTTAGCGTTACCGTTCCAGAATAAAGTAGATGGTGTAACGTGTTCTAAGGCAATGATCGAATTATTGGTATTACGTATGTATTGGTAACATAATGAAAGTGCGAAATGAAATTTTCGAATACCGTTCCAAAAGAACGTCAGCTAACTCAATCATTACATACTCTATGTTTACTTACAAGGTGATATTAGGATATACAAAATAAATCGAATTATATTAATTTCATAGTATGGCATATGACATTCTTTGAGCTAATAAAATGAAGGAATGACGATAATCCTATTTTTTACATACGTTTTTGTCACGCCTGAGGTGGACGGGTTCGCCCAACCTTCAGTTTTACCCTTATTAGAACACTCGGGAGCACATAAACACGATAGCAAATAACCATAATTAACCACAGACTCTAAGAATCAAGAATAAATCACGTATGAATGCTGAGAGAAAGGTAGGGAACGATAACTTTATTTAGTTCTACAAGAAGCATCAACTGCCAGCGTACTCAAAGGCATCAGCTGCCATTGTTTCTAATTGTAAGTAGTGCCAGTACCTCACCGGGTGCCGGTGTAGGGTGACGTCATGCGTAATATGACGATTCCGATAACAACATCGAAGAAGAATGGTCCAGTGACGAAGAATTTCTTGGCTTTTAAAATTAATAAATACTGAATTCATTCTTTTCATATCTAATTAATGTATGTTTATAGAATTAGTAAATAAATTTTTACTATTATCTATCTTAATTTTCGTAAAAGTCAGCAATAAAAATATGAGGATACCTGGCAGTAATTACTATGCCAAAATTGTGGAAATATGGGGTAAAATGAAAATAGGAATATTATGTACCCTCGTATAACATGCATCCTAATTTTTAACTCAAATATTTCGATAAAAAAGTGCGCATTATACGCGGGTATTTACGGTAATCAAAACAAAAAAGGTTGGTGACTTTGGTCCCTGCTCCTTAATTTAGTGTCCCCTGCTATCTCAGGGTCTCAGCAATGGTCCAGCATTAATTATTTTCACTGTCTTTCGTCAACTTAATAAGAAGAGTTTCTGAAAGTGTCTCAACCACATTGGTACATGTACCCAGTGCCGTAACTTGGGTATGGCGAAGGTGGCATTTGCCATAGGCGCCGAACATTCCAGCAAAAATGCCAAAAGTTTATTTTCCCATAAATAAGTATTAATTTAATGCTCAAATGTTAAATTTACATTTAATAAAATGCTACTATTCTCTATTAAAGTGCAGGAAAAATAATATTCTCTATAACTTAGATGTTTCCTTAAATTTTGCCATAGGCTCCATATCTCCCAGCTACGTCTCTGCTTGTACCCATCTACTTTTAGCAACTTTCACAGTATTGTGGCATTATTTGTAATTTGTATTTCCAATTGACTGCTCAGAATTTTCAACAATAAATACTAGAGGATTTTGTTTAACTCAACTTCTGATTTAGGGTATCAGGAGCAGATGACTGAGGTTATCCGGCATGTAATGTGAATTTTGTAAACAGGCAGTAAACAGCAGTAGAAAGAAGAATCAGATGAAGGCGACTGATGCCTGGAGAACTTGCACAAAATGCAGGCCTTTCGGCAGAGGATGAGATTGTACTCATGAAGAGCGTCCTAGACTGGCTTCAACAGGAAATGATGTGGTTCACCCAACTTAAAGACCTGAACTTCAAAGTTGGATTCTTACTTAGTGTTGATCGTCTTTTGAAAGATGATGACTTGAACAGTCTCTGCTAACATTGTATTGATCTTGGAAATTTTTATGACTTGGATGTGAAAGGGAAAGAGTTATGCAATGATATATGCCTCTGCTTCTCAACACCTGCCAGGATGCTGCACCCAAGGTTCCTTTAGAACATTCATTGTGAGTTATGGAGATTTGTTTTGGAATTTGCGCCTTGCACTGCAAATTCTGCTAACCATTAATCTGTCAATTGCCAGCTGGCAACACTCATTCAGCAAATTTAAGATTATTCTGTCTTACCTTTGAGCATCAATGGGACAGGATTGTCTCAGCAATCTAGCCCTTCTAAGTGGGGAGAGGGAAGCACTTGAGAAGACTGATTTTGATGATGTTATCAATCAGTTCGTGGCACTGAAGGCAAGGAAAATTAACATCTATAATAATAGAAGAAGATGTGTGTGTGTTAGTGGCAATCAACAATCAGAAAATAAAGGTGGGTGCTTCAATTTTTGGCAGCAGCTTCGGGTTGATCATGTAGTGCCAAAAATAATTTAAATCAATCCTAAGGGGCCTGAGGGATCCCTATGGAACAGATGTTCCAAATTTTAGTTTTTTTTTATATCTCAGCAACCAGTTGACCAATTTTGATGAATCTTCCATATATATCCAGGCCCGGAAATAGAGACCCAGGGCCCCTAGGCAGTTAACAGTTTTGGTAATTTAGCAAAAAACAAACTTTACTTTTATTTTTTATTTATTTAATGTACTTTGACTTTAGAAAATAGACAAGCAGACTTAGAAATGAAATAGACAAGTACCAACTATACTTTTTTACACATTATAATTTTTACATTAAAATTTACTGACAAGTTATAGAATGAAGTCAGGTGCGATGCAAAACAAACAAAGAACACAAACACAGTGTTGCCACTTGACTTGTCAAAAAATTAACTATCGTCAATTATTTTCTATTTCGTTCGGAAAAATTGACATTATTTTCCGTGTCCTGTGTCCTCAATGTGCACCATTTCGGCCCCTGGTCGGGGCCCCCGCCGAGGTTGGGGCCCTAGGCAGCTGCCTAGTTTGCCTAGGCAGAAGTTCGCCGCTGTATATATCTATGTTTTGACGAGACATTTTCGAGCTGAAAATAGACAAAATCAGTCCACTGGTGATTAAGTCCTGCCACTTGTTGCATGAGGAAATCACCGAGATATTTAAACTGCAGACAAATCTTGCGTGACTCACTGTTTGCGAGCAGCTCAACGTGACTTGACCTTGGTGTTGTCACAGCAACTCTCACGCTTGTGTGTACACTGTGCTCTGTGTTGAGTCCAGTGCGGTATGAGTTTGCGAAGGAAGGTTCTGTGTGCTGCTGCGTTTGCCATTGATAGTACTATTAAAAAGAGAAAAAAGAAAATAAATAGAAGAAAATGCTTGGTCAGAGAATGGAATCTCAGAAGATCGAATTTTGGTGCTTACGAGAATATCTTCATTGGTTGTCTGAAAATGTTCGGCAAGAGTCTTGGTTGCAGTTATTTTTTTTAAAAGCAATTTTTGTACTGCGGATTTCACATCCCATGACTCCACATTTCACTCATACATTTGGATGAGTTCAATTGTCTCTTGCTTTGACCATGTTTACTTCTTGTCGCCCATATTTTCTTCTCACCTAGCTCTCAGTCAGACAGTAGCAAGAAATTCCAACAAGGCTGGAACCGTTTGAGAAGCTTTCATGACCAAACTGATACCTGTCTACACTGATAGTTAGTCAACTGTCGTTGCTTCTGCTGCAAGTTGATAACACTATCTGAGAGACCGCTCATAGCACTATCTACACTGGTGAGATTGCTATCAGACAGCTGCTCACACAACTTTAATCACCAGTGTAAACCGGCCATAAGGGCCAGTCCAAATTTTGTTTTTTTTAAATATATATATCTCAGCAACAAATTGACCGATGTTCATGAAACCATCAATAATATCAATTTTTTGGTGAGATACATTTTCGAGCGATAAGGCATGAATGAGTTTCACTTTTTCTCAACCATTTAGTGATCCTTGATCCTTTTTTCATAATTTTTTATAAGTTCCTGACATTCTGAATAGATCTTCCAGATTATCTCAAGAACTATTATGCAACTTGAGGTTGATCATTAGAGTTGCAGTGCCAAATATAATTTTTCTCAGTCCATGGGGTTGAGGGGTCCCCATGGAATGGTCAGTGCAAATTTCGTTTTTTTTTAAAGATATATCAGCATTCAATTGATCAATTTTGATTAATCCTCCACCAATGTCAATGTTAAACCAAGAAACGTAGAGACTTAAAACTTGGTAAATGTACTGAAGAGACATTGAGGATGTGTATCTCAGTGCCAGAACTTTGATTTCTTGGAGGAGGGGGTATCAGATTTTAATCTATATTTTTAATTCGTTTGTTTCAATTAAGGAAGAATACTGGTCTCTTATCTTGAGAGTACTTTGAGTTTAAATGAAAATATTAGCAAGTGAAATGTGCATGAAAAATTCAAAACTGTAAACCTGGGGCAAAGCCCAGGCAATTATCTAGTGATTTAATAATTCTCCAAGTTATGATATTCAAAGTTTCTGACACTGACTGTGTTGTTTTTTTACTGGAATTTGAGACTTGAGAAAAACTACTGCAGACTTGTTAATAGAATTAGATTAAAATATTGTTCTTTGTTTAAATTTTGTTTTATTGTGTGCATTCATTAATACTGTATTACTTTTAAGTTTCCTGTCCTTGGCAATTGGCAGTGAATTCAAGTTATTTGATTATATTCTAAAATTGTAATTTTCTCGATTAAAATGTTAATTGGTCGTTTATTTGTTATGAATCATATCAATGGTCATATTGTGTTTTTATGTCTGTGAAACAGTACTTTCAGTATGAAAAAGAATATGGTGATATATACCAAATCCTCTCAAATACATGTGAGTAGTATGGTTAGGTTTCTCTCCCATTTCCTGTACCACATTTGGCTGGGACCTTGGGTCTGAGGGCATGGGCATCTGCAGGGGAGGGAGGTGAGGGAGGGGGGAGGGGGCAGTTGCCTCCATTTGGATCAGACCTGTGTATAGGGAAAACAGCCATTGATGTCTGGTTAGGTCAAGGGATTAACATTGTAATTTTTCTGAGATCAGGCAAGCAGGTAGGAATGCCTTGCAATATGCTTGAAACAAACCACTAAAATATTAAGCCCACCAAACCGGATTGTGGGAGCTTGCCTATCCCCTTGCCCCTTCCCCCTCCTGGAAAAGTTCCAGTGGACGCCCATGACCAGGGGTGCAGATATGTAACTTGCACCCGGGCACAGAAGACCCTAGCCACGCCATTGGCTCCATGAGATACATTTTGCTCACATTATTGCAAGATTTCTGTTTTTTTTTATAATTTATATTAGTACTTGAATAATGCAACAAATGAATCGCCTGAAATACAGATGTAGGTATTTTATCTGGAGCTGTTTTTTAATATTATAAAGGAGAAATTTGAGCTGACTCAGAGACATTTAAAAGCTGGCCGTTTTTGTTATAATGTGCACGATTTGCAGATACTAATTCAGTTGAAGGTTTACAAAGGAGAGATATCGAAAAAATTCAGCAATTAAAAGAATATTTTTCATTAAATTACGAAAAGTTCTCATGTCTATTTATAAAAGTATTCTAACGTGAGATGGTAGAGGTGCTAAATTGACCTGATGTACCGAAGAGATCTTGATGCCATTAGTGGCAAATGACTAGATCCAAAAAAAAAAACGAAAAATCATTGGTAAAATTTAAAATTAGATCCATTTGGAACAATGGTACTACTCGCCTTAATATATAATGTTTAGTTTTCATTATTCCTATCATATTGTGAATAGTTGTTTTTATATTTTCTTTGCAAATTATTTGACATTTAATCGCGACACGTTATTCTCATTCAGTCATAGAAATCTTTTCATTCCTTTTTTTCTAGGCAAAAAGATACTGAATGAAAAGAAGAGAAACACTTAGTAAAATAATTCCACTTTATTTAATAATGTTCAAATCAAACCAGGAATTTTATGCTTACAACACACGTTGTAAAGGTGACATCCACATTAAAAACTATCCGTTGGCTACTTGCCAGAGAGGCACTCATAATGCTTCCTCAGTTATTTATAATAAGCTGCCTTGCAGTGTTAAATCTGCAACAACTGTTTCTTTGTTCAAGAAATGTTTGAAGTGTTTCCTTCTTAGCAAAAACATTTATAGTATACAGGAATTTTTTGAACCCTTAAATTAGCATGTTTTTTTGAATAATAATTAATTAATTAATAATAATTGAATACCTTAGTATTTTTTTCCATTTCTGTTTTTAGATTTCATACTACTTATAAGGTTTTCCTTTGTATGTGTGTAAATATTATTTAAGTGTTCTATGTTGTGTTTATTTTATCTCTCACATTAGTTTTATTGTCGTGAATTTATGACTTGCTCTATGTCTGTACATGACCAACAGAGTTAATAAAATTAAAAAAATAACCATCTCGACCGGTTTCGACTAAGATCTAGTCATCATCAGGTGATACCTTAGTCGAGTTGGTTCTATTAAATGAAGTGGAATTATTTTACTGTTTCTTTCCTTTTCATTTAATATGGAGTTCCACAAAGTAAAGGCTTCATTCGTCGATTTTTAAAATATATTTGTACTTAAATTTGACGGACTCTAATGAAGTGGAAGGAAATGTGTTTGATAAAACTATTTAATTCGTTAATTTTTAAATATTTAAAAAGTTTTTTCAGATAAATATTCCTCCATTAATGTTCTAATTATTGTTTTATTTTTTAATAAAGAACTTTTTATATTAAAACAAGTGCCAGTACTGCGTTACGCCAGGAAAAAGCACCGTCTTAAGGTACTAAGGATTCTGCCTCTAGTCTTGCTCAAAAAGCATAAACTCGATTCTTTCAGCTATATAATTGTTTATGCCCAGAGTTCGTATCATAGTTATAAAAATACAATTTTAGAAAGCCTTGCACTGATTCTCATACTTTTCTTATGTGGTGTAGGAATGAAAATATAGAATCGGTATAACTTTTGGAAATATTTTTTGTAATTTTCTCGTTGATTTTATCTAAGACCTGTATCCATGCCAAATTTCAAATTACAGCATGCTAAAAGTACCTTATGTTTTATATCCTCCTACATAAATATATAAGTAGCAGCTTATTATAATGGATGTAATATAACGCAAAAGAAAGAAATTCATTATACAGTTACAGGAAGTAATGTTAATGAAACTATTTAGCGAGAATGGAAGTTTAGCAAAAATAATGAAATAGGGGCAATCTTTCAAAATATGCGCTTGCTCAAGTGGTGAATTGTCTAATAGGGGAAGTGTTATTATTAAATCAATTGTTCTCAGAAACAGCAAAATGTGAAAAAAAAAATGCATTTTACAATACTAATTGCTGTAAGGTTACCCGATGCTTTTAAGGCCCTGTGGCGCAACGGATAACGCGTCTGACTACGGATCAGAAGATTCCAGGTTCGAATCCTGGCAGGGTCGATCACTTTTTTGTGCGCGTTTTTTATTGCATAAAAACAATTCCTTTTATTGGCTACCACTAGTTTCTGTTTTTCTTATATTATTATTTATATTGTTACTTTTATCTCAGTTAAGAACAGCAGGTCTGTCAGCTATTAACTTACAGTTAATTTGGATTTAAACTCTGTATTTTTATTATAAGCAGCTTTCCTTTTCCAGCGTGGCTTTTTTATCATTTCAATTATTTTGCAATCATATGAAATACTGACCGTTTACTCCATCTTATTGCTAGAGCTATAATCGAATCGAGTTGTGTAATCTTTATTTCATATTTTCTTTCCCATCAATGACAAATTTTATAATTGTAAACAAATTAATAATTAAAATGAATCTATACTTATAAAACAATATTGAATTTGTTTATTATTTACGTTAAACTGTGGTAGTAAACATGGTGGGCATCTGTGTTCGTTCAGCCATCCTCACCTTTTAGAGAACAGTGTAAACGGAGTGCAGCGTGGACTGCGAAGTTCATCTGTCCTGTGTTGTTGAAGGAGGTTGTGGGCAATGGCTGGTTGGTTGAAATCCTACAGAAGGTTTCGATAGGAAAGAAGAATTGGTAAGTGTTGTCATTTACTTCAGATTGTGCATTGGAAGTGATATTATGTTAGTCGCACCGGTGGCTGTGTTTACAAGCGATGATATTTAAAATGGTGCGAATAGCTCTGTCATGCATACTTTGGCCTTATTCGTCTGTTGAAATCGTAATGGCCGAAACTTGACCCATATATTCGCAATGCAATGATTGATAAGTAGTTAGTGCTAAATATATTCCTCTCCCTATGTTATAGGCTTTAATTGTACTTCATAAACCGTAAGTTGTGAAGTGATTAGCGGCATTCTCCTTATAGCTACCTTCTTTTGAATCTTAGCAGAAGCCTCGCTCACGGGAAAGTAGTCGTGCTATAAACAAATAGTTACTTTATTAGTTACCGGCATTTTGTGCCATAGAATATACATAGAACGTGATAAATGTGTATAGTTTACGCTATCTGGGCGTGTAGAAATGGTGTAGGCGGATGCGATGCTAGTTAGTAGTAGTGGGAAGTTTAGGTAACGTATAGCCTGAATTACTTCTATCATGCAAGTATTATCTAATAACAGGTGTTGAGATTGCTGTAAAATTAATCTTACCAATGGACCGATGTCTGAAGTTTATCGCTTGCGTTTGGATCAGACGTATCGTTGAGGAAGTCGTATTTCATGCATCCAATCCCTAAAAGTAAAGTATAATATTAATTGTTTAATCATCCTTATCCAATAGTGATGATAGATGCGTAATTTCGATGTATAATAAATGGCTGTTAACTTTATTGCGTCATCGCGATAGGGTGGTGTTAACGATACTGGTAACTTCTGCAATTTCTTATCCCATTCTAATATTGTTCTCGAATGTATAGTATTATCTTAACTGTAACTCATTAGAATGTGGCCGTACAATGATAGCAAATAAATATACTAATAAATATATCTTACTTGGCGGCAGATATTTTTCAATTTCCATCCATAGTGTCTCGTCTAAATCAAAGCTACTTAAACATCTGGGATCAACACTACTTCTCTCATTTATGGTTACTGAAAAATGGGTTTCGTTGCTAGGATACCGGTCGAGACTGGTTTTTACTCGTCGTCATGGAAACGGCATCTTCATCGCCGCCACATAGATTTACCATTAGTTTTGAAATTACTTAACTTGAACATATGTTGATACACGTCAGCGTCTTTTAAGACACAATACATGAAAACTCCCAAGTGGTTGGGCTGTTGCATTTAATATGGTTATTAACAATGCTATATATTCCTAAGTTTTACCGGGTTTGTTTTTTGCTTCATATTTTAGAAAATATGGAGACTTGACGCGCTCTCGGAAGTTCTTGCCGTTGTCAGGTTTCATTCATAAAGACATCGATCGCACGAGATGGGACGGCTGAACGTGTCCCAAGCGTTTTTTGTCAGCTCTCCTTTATTTCGAAACCATATTCTGACTCCTTATAACCTCATTTAGCGCTAGTTTCCACAATTTCCATATCATATTCGGTATGTAGAGCTCGAAAAAAGCTACTATTTAAACCCAACGTGCCCATGTTATACGTTCCACTCGAGAGAGGGAGGGAGAGACAAGTATTGCGTGGTCGCTATGGAGACAAGCGTCACGGTTGCCATGGCAACCGGCCCCCAAAATGGCCTCCCTTGCACCCGGCTGTAGCTTACGAGACGAGCTTATATGGGGAACTGGTTGTTAAGCGGGCCGTAGTTGTTTCGGATTGACAGGTTCTCGCGTAAATCTTGTTTTTCAATCTATAATCCACACCTTATACAGTGGATTAAATATCTTCATCCACCATTTTTTTCTTATTTCAAATTTTGTTCGGAATTTGCATTTTTTATGGCCGTGTGGAAAATGTTCTTAATATTAATAATTGTGGCCTCTTATATCGACCATATTTTGGATTTACCTCGTTTGATTAAATATGATTGTTATTAGTATTTCATTATTTTGTAACACGAAGCCAAAGTTGACGTGCATCGCCACCATGCCGAACGTCGAGGCCGTAAATGTTTGCCCGCGTCGGTCGTGCTGTATTCATCCCCTTTGACCACCCTTTATGGAACAGTGAAGAGTAAATTCAAACACGTATAACAACTCGTATAGAAGAAGTGACGTAGGTGCTTTCTTCCTCCTTTAACTGTAAGAGTAAACCGGATGAGCATTTCGGCTACAGTGCGGCCATTAACGGCGGCTGCGGTTTCACGATAGTTGAACAGAATGTTACGCGGTTCCTTATTGGCAGCACAAGATATATATATATATATATATATATATATATATATATATATATATATATATATATATATATATATAATTGACACCACCGTCAACATCTGATTGGGATTGGACAATTAACGTTCGTTAATTTATTTTCGAATTTATAATCTCATTTTAAATATAAAATATAAGCGAAGGAAATTCTCCAAAGCCAGTCAAACTGATAAAACCCGGTTAAAAGGCCGGATAAAAACAGATGAACCTGGATAAAAACCCAATACGTATTTCGGCTACAAAGTAACCATCATCAGGGGTTAAAAAGGGGAAAGGGGGACTTGAGAGAGGGCGACTGAAACCAAGACCAGTGGCACGCTCTTGGTCTTGGTTTCAGTCGCCCTCTCTCAAGTCCCCCTTTCCCCTTTTTAACCCCTGATGATGGTTACTTTGTAGCCGAAATACGTATTGGGTTTTTATCCGGTTTTTATCCGGGTTCATCTGTTTTTATCCGGTCTTTTAACCGGGTTTTATCAGTTTGACTGGCTTTGGAGAATTTCCTTCGCTTATATTTTATATATTTGCCAGTGTAGCTCGCTCTCTTTTACTTAACTCATTTTAAATACATCAAAAATAAATGGATGCGTAAAAATTTCCCGTGATTGTAGGCATATATGGTTTTTAGCCTAGTTGGTGATTTTTCGTCTAATTTCGCAGCTGGTGTGCCCGGGATTTTCTCTCAGCGGTTGCAGAATGTTGTGATATTATTTACTCAATAATGAGTATCGTTTGCTGTTTTGAAATCGTTTCTCGACTGGGTTTTCATCCTTCATAAACAGTTTTTCTGCTCTCATTTTGATTTGTCCTAATAAAAATGGCCCTATCATATTTACAATCTTATCATTAGTTGTGGTTGGCATCTCTAACAGATAGCTAGCTTTTTGCAAGATGTGCGTGGCGTATTTACCCGAAATTTTGCACCAAATATTAAATTTGCCGGCATTGTAGTCCCCGTCGTTATTCTCATTGTGTGAACTTTCAAGGCCGCCAATTATCGCTGCCGTGTTAGCGCGGGCTGCATTGAGTATTAATTATATATATATATATATATATATATATATATATATATATATATATAACAACTTACGGAAAAGGAAAGGTAAAATGAATATATGGATGTCAACAAGGTGTTGGGATGAGGAAACCCAGTGAGCACTCACCAATCAGACGACTTCAGGTTGGCGAGGCCCCGGGGATGTCGAAGCGACACACGTAAAATAACACAAAAACACAGAAACATCACAAACGTAAAGCTTTCGGAACTACTCCTTCTTCAGCTACAGAGAGAGAACTCAATATATATATATATATATATATATATATATATATGGATGTCAACAAGGTGTTGGGATGAGTTCTCTCTCTGTAGCTGAAGAAGGAGTAGTTCCGAAAGCTTTACGTTTGTGATGTTTCTGTGTTTTTGTGTTATTTTACGTGTGTCGCTTCGACATCCCTGGGGCCTCGCCAACCTGAAGTCGTCTGATTGGTGAGTGCTCACTGGGTTTCCTCATCCCAACACCTTGTTGACATCCATATATTCATTTTACCTTTCCTTTTCCGTAAGTTGTTATATATATATATATACATATATATATATATATATATATACACACATATATATATATATATGTATTCAGTAACCGTCGTGGGTCAAGCGAATCGCTTCAGTCTGAAGGGTCTCATTCGCCAACATTTTATTCTAGGATCGATTCTTTTCGGAAAGCATGAAGACGTTTTGCATAAGAAAGATCCAAGTGTAAAATGACCATAGTAAATAGCCTCAAGACAGTGACGTGAAATGAATCGTTAATCGACTGTTTTTGATCCGAGCGTGTGTAGGCTTATAGTGTTGGATCGATGATAATTATTTGTGCGCGATCGTGTAACATTAAAACGTCTCTGAATTACTGCAAAGGAACGTATTTTGAAAATAACTTGGTTTAATTCCACTTTCTAATATTTATACGACGATGCGACAGGGGCTTCAGGGCTTAGCACCAGCATCAACTTTGATTTTCGCCGAGATTTTAATATTTTTTTAAGCCTAGTATTTCATTTTAAATGCGCGTATGAACTAGCAGCGAATGTTAACGAAATGTGTGCGTATAGTTTTACAATGGGATAGTACGATGGACTTTCCGTATAACTTTATGAATCTTAGAATACGCTAATTGATTTTTTGGGCGTAAACAAGGCAGATGAAGAGAGAAAAAAAGTTCGTTAAATTCCCCTTTTAAAAAAAAACATCAAACGCATTTCTCGTTTAAAGTCTTTTGCCAGGACGTATTTTTAAAAACTTTTTCCGAGATAACCTGATGATAGATCTTTCGATCGTCAGACGCGTTGTAGAGAGAAAGCGAACCGATGGACGTATTCTTTTCTTTTTCAATGTCACTCGCGTTCCGGATGAATAAGGAACGTTTCACCGATTTTTTTACGTTTCGGCGAAACTTTCCCTGCGATAGAAACGTCAATAGCACGACGCGTTCGATTCGAGTAGCGCAAGGAAGCTAGGTTCGCACAGTAAACACGTAGTACAAAAAAGCGTGACGTCACTATTAGAGGTCTGCTACCCAAATTATTTGGTTTTCGGTAAAAAAAACATGAAATTCATTCGGTGGTTTTAAAAATAATGTCACCACCTCTAGATATTTAAATTAACATATGTCATCCTTAATTAATTGTCGTCGATGATATAGTACGCTGAAACAAATATTCGGTAACTGTAGATCTGGTAAAATAAAAGTCATCATTAAATTGGGTGTCGCCAGGAAACCGCCGACCGAATCCTACATAGACGTAGAGAACGTGTAGAAGGGATTAGCTGTGAGAAAGTGTTAGGAATAATCGGAACACCAGCATATTTTGGAAGGCTCGACGCGACGGAGACTTTGGATCTATTGTACGGCAGGGCAGTACAGAAGTTCATATTTCTCTGTTGTCATTTGGGGATCACGATGGAAGAACCGGGACAGCAAGATAGGATTTTTGATCCATTCCATCTCCTGCCATCCACCATTTTGCGAATTTCGCAATAAATCGTAGATTTAAGTAAATATTTAAGTGGCGAAAAGGCTTCCAAATTAAATCCGTAGTCGAAATTTGTTTTTAATTGGTTGTATCTTCTTGGCGTATGAATGAGGCAGGCGATAACGATCTCCATCATGGCTTCGTATTTTTTACGCAGACACGTAACGGTTTCAATCGATGGTTTCATTAATTTGTATTTAGGAAAAATCCCCCCCCTCCCCTTCTATTGTGACTCTCCAACATATAAGCGTTTCCTGATTTAATCGTGTGTTACATTGTGTGGCCGATTAGAATGTAATTGTTTCACTAACTCTGTTGCTTCTTTTTTTGCCGCAACGGACAGAAATAAACCGTGGAAAGATGGATCGGTAAGTGTGAAATATTATTCAGTGTTCATGTTTTTTTTAACCCACACGCTTTTTATGACTTATTGTTTTGCTTACCGTTTTACTGCCTGTGTGTGGCTGCATTTTATTATCTAAGCTGTTGTCTTTGGTTTGGACGGGGGGAAAGGGTGATGTTCCTTCATGGTTTGATGATAAAGCAGCTTCCAGTGAAAGTCGCTTACAGCTTGGAGATGCTTTCGTACATGCATTTGCAAACATCGGGTCAGATGAGCTTTCACAGCCGCCCGCTTAATTATCACGACTCCAAGCTATTAGCACTGATTATCAGGAGGTCTTCGCGACTCTTGCACAGATTGCTGAAACTTCGATCTCGCCATTCGCCAAATTACAGAATTTATATCCCATTAAAAGGAATAAATCGGGAGTTAAACGAACTTTTTACCACCGACCGAGTAGGGAATAAATCTCTGACTGCGCGACTAGTGTTGAAGATGAACTTTGTCTTTTAAGAGGCGGCGCCACAGTCGCGATGGTAATTGGACCTAATTGGCTCCTTTGCAGTGTGCCCTCCGGTAAAGATGCTTAAGGAAACTAATTTAGCGCGTTAACGAAAGGAATGGAGTTTTTTGGCCTTCGGGTTACTAATTTCTCTGACAGTAATTTGAAGGCAGATTTTGTTTATTTCGCCGTATTTAGAAGCCATAGCTTAAATGACCAACATTCTCGATTCATTCAGCCGTATACTGATTTTTACGACGTCGCAGTGATTATCTTTACGTACTTATTCATTTATTGATTATGGCCCTTTTCGTGATTTTTCCCTTAAGGCTCTCTTTTAGCTCAAATTGGTATTTTGACACTTCTATTTCTGCCCACGTTGCGTTAAACGCTGTTTTTTTATTGAAATTATATCATAGAATAATCGTAAAAACTACCTATTTCAGTTTTTTCCAACTTGTGATGCTTGTACCCGGACTTTTAGGCTTTCAATTTTTTTCATTTTACACGACACGGTCCCCGATTTTTTTTATGAGCAAAAAATTCCGTCGGTACTGATGTGGGATTGAAAAAAATTGCTCGCTTCAACGCATTGTTCGTCGTCGTTTATCGGTATTTCCGTTGACAGATGAGTACACATCTCGTCAACAATGAAGTGGGCTCTCTTTCATATTGAAGTGGTCATGATAATCGATTGATATTTATTTCCACGATCGCCCTCGATTAAAGCGTCCGAGAGAACTCTTTTTGTGCCTCGGCCGTCCACGTGGATCAAAATTTCACGCCGTGATCCTTCATTATCCAGCGGTGGAATCGAATAATAGAGAGCGTCCTTTTCTTCTGGAAAAAAAACTAGCCACGTCACTTCCTCATTTATGTGCGCTCCACCCCTCTCTGCATAAAGTCCGACCTACGAGTCCCGGGAAAAATAATGAAACTTCTTTTTTAAAAAAAGAGGTGAAACGTAATTGTGAAGCAAGTAAGATACCCTTGCTAAAGTAGGAGGTGGAAGCGCGTTTTCTTTAAAGTTTTCAGGGTTCTGTTTGGCCTCCCCCTTTTGGGAGAGAAGAACTCAGACCGTTGGGATGTAGACCCTCGCTAGACCTTCCAATCCGTGAAAACTTCACTCCTCTAGCTTCAGTAGCTTGGCTATGCTACCATTTCAAAAATCCAAATTTTTCGATTTTGAAGCCACCTAGCGAAAAACCTACGAACTACCGCGAAAATCCAGTCCGTGGGAAATTCATAGATTTATAAGGGCTACCTAATTCAAAAAGAATTTTCCAAATATCTCTTAAAGCAAAAAGGTTGATTGTCCACAGATACGGTGTTCACGTTAGCTTTCAAGGAAACGTGCTAATAAGGAGTAATAATAAATGTTTTTTTTTCTCCCGACTGAATCTGTAGTTATTTCGACCGCGTCACCTGTCTACTACGGCTATTCGCCGCCCACCAATTAAACGTATCGTGTGCCTTTTTATCCCGCGTGGGAGTGAGGCTCGTATCGAGGGAGAGATACGGAGGAGTAATCAATGAAAACCGTCGGATTCAGGAGGGCGAGGCAGGCGTGGCCTGTCGTCATCCAAATATGTGTTCCGCCGTGTATGTAGCAACCACGTTATTTATTTATTTTTTCGGTGCCGAAATGAGGATCGAGGCGAGAAAGCATCCCGTGTAGTTATGTGTCTCGCAGCGACGGCCCGTATTTTTTTTTCGAAAGTATATATTTAATTAAGTTGGTCGCTGAGGGGTTAAGAGGAGGTAATAAATGACGGCCCGAATCGATCCTCGAAAAAAATAAAATAAAAACAACTTGTAAGAATTCATCGGGTGGCGACGGTGACAGCCTTGTAGCGAGTCGACGAAAGAGTAGGCATGCTTCGGAGGTTTTGAATTAAGAGAAATTAATTTTCCGTGTAAGGGTTCTGTGGGTCCGCATCCTATGGGCTTAAAATAGCGAACCAATTTTCTGCTTTGTGCGAATCTGAGGACGCGTTTCCCTTTTACCGTTTTGTGCTGTGATAAATCGTTTTCTTCGACGCTTAAACTTTAATTTTTTTAAAATTTTTGTGATTTTTACACTTGGCGCGATATGGCATAACATACGTAAAGTCCCCCATCGCTTTAAATATACATCTAATTAGCGTCATTGTAAACAAATGCTACATCGGAAAGCTGTAATTTTAGGAGTTTATAAAAAAACACAAGTTACTGGCATTTGATTTACAAGTTTGTTTATTAATCACGCGAAACGGCATATATGGCATTAAGCATCTCTCAGCATCTTGTTTTTCTCCCGATCAAAAAATAACTCGATCTGAATCGACTGCCGCGGTAGCTGTTTCCGCATTGAGCTTTAATTGAATCGTTCACCTGCTTTTATGGATTTTTGAGGACAGATAACGATTCGGGTCTCGAAAACTTCGGAAAATATTCTCACACGCGAGGGAAACGCAAAACGAACATCTACGCAGCTGTAAATTTTCTTAGGGCCGTAACTAGTTACTTTATTCGACGTAAATATGTCTCCCCAATCCCGAGCGGATTTTTTAAACGCTTTTCCTCTTATTCCGGACGCCGCCTGTCGTCATCGTTCGCCGACGAATTTCATCGTAGACGTGAATAACGTTTCTACTCGCTGTAATTCGGACGGTCGTGTTTATATCTCTTGTACATTATCGTCTCGTACGACTGAGGGAATCAGCGGATAGAGGTTGCCTCCCGAAAGAGCGCTGTTGCGTTGTTTTCGTCGGCATTCGATGCATCGCTTCACGGCTTGTAACGTTTGTGTCTCTATGGCGCTTCCATTTTGACGAGGCAACTCTTTAACAATAAGAGGAAGTCGCTATCGGTTTGCGGTCAAACCTTTTCGGAATTCCTCGGGTAGGAATCACCGCGCGCTTGTTTGGTTATCTTTGATATCGTCATCCCATTTAAATCCGAGCTGGAATCTGCAGAAGTGGCTCGGAACCGGTTTTTCCATCGCAGGTATTTTTTCCCAATCAGCCGGAACTCGGCTTTCCCCCTTCGGAACACTATCGCATTTTGAGGTTACAATCATCGGTCGCGATCCGTCAAGTAATTCGACGCGGATTGAAACGGAATGAGGGCGTAGGGATGAATAATTGAGTAGGGAAAGCCATCAATTTTTTTGTTCGATGCCTCGTGGCGAAGATCTTACCTGTTTATTTTTTCCTCCTCACTCCGTCTAATTCTCCGAATAACGGTTGCGTCGCGAATTTCTTTTCGGGTCAAAAGGACTTTTGCGTTTGGCCTTCTTTTGAAAAGGTTGTAAATGTTTTTACGCGGTCGTAACTTTCGGACTAGGTCCGCGATGGCCGCTTCAGGTTCTCGTTATTGACGATTCGGTCTTTTCGCATGAGATAAAAAATTGGCTCCTCGGCGAAGAAGACCTTGAACTATGTGCGCCATAAAATACGAAATGTTTTGATTCGCGAAATTGTTTTTTTTTCCGATAGGTTTTTTTGTTCGTTCGCCGTTTTCTGTTATCCGTTTTCATTTTATTTCAGCGATATGATCCATTGAAAGAATTGATGACGCGTAAACAAAAGAGGTGCGGTGGCGCGTATTCCGAACGGCGTGATGTAAAAGGCCTTTAATTCGATGGCATAATTAACGTCGCGTATGTTTTATTTCCGCGGCCTCCGCTGAAATTTTCATCAATTGTCTCCGCTATTGATTTTCGTTTCGGAAACGGATGTGGCGGTGACGTAGGAAAGATGTCATTCGCTAAACGAGGACATTCGAACGCAAGATTTGTTTCTTAAAACGCGTAGTACAAGGTGTCCATAAAGTCTGGAGACGTTGGGGAAGTAAAAAAGAAATTGTATATATGAACTAACATTGCTCAGTGCCTTCTCTTGCTGCGTCAATACATGTTTTACTTTTTGTTCTTTCGTCAGTTCCATCTTTAAACCCTCGGTTGCCTACCTGTAATAAAAACAGATATATATGCCGTACATACTCGTGTGTAGTTCGACTCCGTGTATAGTTCGACCTCCGATTTATCGGCGAAAAAATTAGATTTTTTCATTTATCTCGTGTATAACTCGACCCTAGCTTTCCACTTACTCTTTTACCGTAGATTTCCGTCAGGATCGACATTTTTCGTTTCAAGCTCACTATAGATGTATATAGAACGATCTTGGTTTTCAACAGCTTTTAGTATCATAATAATACTATACTAATAATAAACTGTAAACATCGTAAACCTATTGCACGATCTTGAGAAGAAAAATATTTATTACTTTTTAACTACGAGATGTGACATACGAATGGTGGCAAAATTTATAGCAAATAGACGAAAATTAAGCTTATATAACGAAAATTAATAGACGCATATTACTCATAAAACCTTTAATAAAAGATAATATAAATAAAGATAATAAAATAATTTCGAGATAATACAGGACAGGTATTTAAGTCTTCGAAAAAGAAAAAAATGAAATACACAACATAGTTCTAATGAAAATCGATCAAATTAAAGGTAAATAGGAAGTTTTGGAGCTATATCATAGAAGTTAAGTCAGCGAGGTGGGTGACCAAAAATATCTTGATTTTTATTATGATATTTTTAAAAGGATGATTTTTTTAGATCAAAAGTATTACTCGTGTATAGTTCGACTACCAATTTTTTGCACAAAAATTTGGTCTTAAAAACTCAAACTATACACGAGTATATACGGTAGATAATTTTCCTGACTCCCGATTTGGGCACATCCGGAAGGAAACTACATTGATCGGCCCTCGAGTGATTTCTTTTAAATCGCGTAGCGCTTCTCCACGATGTTGCCTGGGTAATTGTTTCCAGCAAAAACATGCGCAGATCCGAATTCCATGGAGATGTAACCCCATCCGCCGTTCAATTGGAACCTTTGCCAATTAAATTGGGATCGTTTTTAATTTCTTACTTTTATGAAAGTGTCTTATTGCGTCCGTATTGAAACGATTATGTGCATTTTTTTAAAAACCTCTTTTCATGGCCTTCGCAATGTCGTCGCCACGATATTTAAAGCCCTTCACGGTTAGATGATCCAATTAGGTAGGTTTTTTAAGACCGACCTTCGATTATAATTATATTCTTATAGACTTGTTCTAAAGCGATAGAATTTAAAGATTCTTCGTGCTCGCGGCGGCTTTTCTCCCTCCTCTTATGACTATTTATTATCGAATTAAATCGGCGGTGGGATCCTCCCTTTAGGGGATCAGGTGGATTGTTTTTTTTTGAAAGGACGAATTAAATTTACACATGCTTTTTATTCGCTCTAATACCGCGAACGGCTGTTTGACTAATTTATAAATTGTATCTCGTCCGACCGCACGACCTTTAGAGCCAATCTGGATGGGTGTAACACTCGCCTTTTTATTGGTATCGATTTGTTTTAGTTGTTTGCCTTCCGCGATCTTTAGTTGCGATAAGTTTATCCGCCCAATCTGGCCTAAAATTCAATGGAACAGGGAAATGCCGATGCAAAAAAACTCAAAAAGTGTAGCGATACGCCTCCTGTAGTTAAAACTAACGAAATGATCGAGTGGACGAAATCCCTTGAGTCTGAGGTGACCGGTTATTCCCCTCGGGCTAAATGAATTCTTGTAAATCAATATGGCTGATAACAATTGAAATCCGTGATCCTTCGTGGTGGCGTGACGGGACATAGGATTCCATATCGGCGGTGCAGCTGTTATTTTTTTGTAAAGCGCGCTCATTAACCCTTTGTATTATGTATTTGTTTTTATCTTGTTTACTACACCGTATAAGACAACATTTTAAATATGCATGGAGACAGAAGTAACTTAAAATACTGTACCGTTTCCTTGCAAATGCATCGAAAAAAACATTACGTCGACAGAGTATTTTATTAATGACGGAAGGAATTGTGTGGTTATCTTGGTTGTCCGGGAAACGTAACTTTCATTCCGAATTCAATTAACGGAAGTTTCCTTTAAAGTTTTACATCCCTCTGTAAATTTTCCCTGCAATTTTAAAACGAACCGGCTTTTTTTAGACGCTAAAAACCTCACGACCCTCTCTCGTAAGAGAAAGCCTCCGGTTCGATCGTTATCGCCGTACTTTTCCTTAAAAATTTAAACGGTGTAGAGATTAGCAGCCCGTGATTCCTCTTTCCTTACTGTGCCAACGGCTGCACCAACATCTCTGCAGGTATCTCCTCGAAAACCTCTCCCCCGCCCTCCCTCCATCTCCTCCCCCCTCCCTCCTCCCCCTCCCTCCTCCCCCTCCCTCCATCTCCTCCCATCTCTCCATCTCTTCCCCCTCCCTCCATCACCTCCCTCCTCCCTCCATCACCTCCCTCCTCCCTCCATCTCCTCCCCCCTCCCTCCATCTCCTCCCCCTCCCTCCATCTCCTCCCCCTCCCTCCATCTCCTCCCCCCTCCCTCCATCTCCTCCCCCCTCCCTCCATCTCCTCCCCCCTC
The DNA here is from genome assembly GCA_028673005.1 of Tanypteryx hageni. Lineage (NCBI taxonomy): Eukaryota > Metazoa > Arthropoda > Insecta > Odonata > Petaluridae > Tanypteryx > Tanypteryx hageni. The sequence continues at coordinate 154,424,610 of CM054113.1, read as the reverse complement.
CCTCCATCTCCTCCCCCCTCCCTCCATCTCCTCCCCCTCCCTCCATCTCCTCCCCCTCCCATCTCCACCTCCTCCATCCTCTTCCTCCATTTATCCGTCTCTCGGGTTTGTGTAAATGTGTGCGCGCTTCGTTCCCGTATCCTTGACCGGAATCGGAAAGCGGGGTGCACTTGCACGCCAATACGTAACAGGTCATTACTTCACCTTTGCAAGTGAAGGGGAGGTGTGTGTGTGTGTATGAGGAAAGTGGGTAGCGCACGTGTGAGGGAGGTGTCGGTCGAGTGGTGGCGAGGTAGGGGAAGGGAGGTTGTGAGGGAGGAGAGGTGAAGGGTTGGAGAGGGCAGCAGCGTCGCCGGCGTCGTCGAGGTGGTTTTTTTTCCTTGAGAGTGGGGTGTCTCTCACTTACACTCACTGCCAGCTGATGTAAGCGGCATGCGCCTTAGCGGCGTCGGAATGGGGTGATCTTAAAAACGAAAGCAAGTGTCTCTCTATACCTCTCCTCCCTATCTCTTGCCCTCCCAATATCTCTTCCCTCCTTTTCTACCTCTCTTCCCTTCCTCCTTACACCTCTTCCCTCCCTTCCATACATCTCTTCCCTCCCTCCCTCCATACATCTCTTCCCTCCCTCCCTCCATAATCTCTTCCCTCTCTTCCTACCTCCTTACATCTCTTCCCTCCCTCTATAATCTCTTCCCTCTCTTCCTACCTCCTTACATCTCTTCCCTCCCTCCTTACATCTCTTCCCTCCCTCCTTACATCTCTTCCCTCCCTCCTTACATCTCTTCCCTCCCTCCTTACATCTCTTCCCTCCCTCCTTACATCTTTTCCCTCCCTCCTTACATCTCTTCCCTCCCTCCTTACATCTCTTCCCTCCCTCCTTACGCCTCTTCTCTCCCTCCTTACACCTCTTCCCTCCCTCCCTCCTTACACCTCTTCCTTCCCTACTTCCTTACACCTCTTCCTTCCCTCCTTCCTTACATCTCTTCCCTCCCTCCTTACACCTCTTCCCTCCCTCCTTACACCTTTTCCCTCCCTCCCTCCTTACACCTCTTCCTTCCCTCCTTACACCTCTTCCCTCCCTCCCTCCTTGCATCCCTTCCCTCCCTCCCCCCTTCCTTGCATTCCTTCCCTCCCTCCCTCCTTGCATCCCTTCCCTCCCTCCCTCCTTCCTTGCATCTCTTCCCTCCCTCCCTCCTTGCATCCCTTCCCTCCCTCCCTCCTTGCATCTCTTCCCTCCCTCCCTCCTTACATCTCTTTCCTCCCTCCTTACATCTCTTCCCTCCCTCCTTACATCTCCTCCCTACATCTCTTCCCTCCCTCCCTCCTTACATCTCCTCCCTACATCTCTTCCCTCCCTCCCTCCCTCCTTACATCTCTTCCCTCCCTCCTTACATCTCTTCCCTCCTTCCTTACCTCTCTCCCCTCCCTCCCTCCTTACATCTCTCCCCTCCCTCCCTCCTTACATCTCTCCCCTCCCTCCCTCCTTACATCTCTCCCCTCTCTCTTTTCCCTTCCTTCTCTTTTCCCTTCCTCTTCCCTTCCTCCTCTTTTCCCTCCGTCCTCTTTTCTCTCCCTTCTCTCCCTCCCTTCTCTCCCTCCCTCTTCTCAACCCCACACGATTACCAGCTCTAAAAAATCCTCTCTCAGCACACTTCCATGCCTCCCCAAACGGGGCTACATGAACCTATTTATTGGTTTCTCCTCTTCCCCATCCTTTCCTCCCTCCCCGCCGCATTTTTCCTCTCTCTCTCTCATGGTCTGTCGGACTCGGGGAAGTGTGTTTTCGACGCGACAATCTTAGCATTGGTGCGAGGAGGTGGCTCATCTTCGGCGTCCTTTCTTTCTTCCACTCTCTCTTACTCTATGTCTCAGGTTAAGTTGGCCCTCCGTTTGTATTTTTGTCTCCCAGCTTCAACCCTCTCACCCCTTCTCCCACCCCCTAATCCCCCATCGCGCACTACCGCCACTCCACCTCCGCGTCCTACCTTCTTCGAGGGAGAAAAAAACCCTTCCAAAAACCTTCTCTTTCACGCATGTACAATACCCCCTCTTGTGTGTGCCTCACTCTCTTTCTCTCTCTTGGTCTTCAAAAGTTCTCACTCGATCCCTCTCTCTACGCCCCAAGCATGTTCTTGGCATTTCGATTCGGGTTTTTATCGAAGCGTTGCCTTGGCCACGGGCGTCCTCTCCCGAAGTCTTTCTCTCTCTCCTTCCTACCTACCTACCTTCCTTCCCGTTATCAAACTCGTGGCGTTCTTGTCCGTACAAACTCTACCGTAGCCCCCCTCATTCATTCGGGAAGCAAAGAGGCAACGACCTCCCTCTATCTCTCTCTCCCTCTCTCTCTATTCATTCCTCTCCTCTCTTCCACGTGGTCTTCCTCTCTCTTGCTCTCATTTTCTGCAACCTCCCTCTCGCTCGCTTTTTATTCTCTCTCCATCCCTGCCCGATATTCACCAACGAATAACCGAATCGCTGCTTGTTTAATGTCATGCGTGAGGGTTTCCCTCCCTCTCTCTCTCTCTCTTTCCCCCTTCTCCAACATCCATCCCGATCGGCGATCGGGTTCCTCACTCAATTGGCCTTTTAAGCACTGGGCTGCTACGGCGGCGTCGGCGGTAGGAGGTTGCGGCTCCATAGCCGCCAGCGCATCGGCTCTGATTTTTTTTCTTCTCCCTCTCTTTCTCCCTTCCTCCTCCCTCTCCCTCCCTCCTCCCTCCCTCCTCCCTCCTCCCTCCCTCCTCCCTCCCTCCTCCCTCCCTCCTCCCTCCCTCCTCCCTCCCTCCCTCCTTCCTCCCTCTTTCCTCCCTCCCTCCTCCCTCCCTCCTCCCTCTTTCTTCCCTCCCTCCTCTTTCCTCCCTCCCTCCTCCCTCTTTCCTCCCTCCCTCCTCCATGTCTCCCTTCCTCCTCCATCTCTCCCTCCCTCCTCCCTCTCTTTCTCTCCTCCCTCTCTTTCTCTCCTCCCTCTCTTTCTCTCTCCTCCCTCTCTCCTCCCTCTCTCCTCCCTCTCTTCTCCCTCTCTCCTCCCTCTCTCCTCCCTCTCTCCTCCCTCTCTCCTCCCTCTCTCCTCCCTCTCTCCTCCCTCTCTCCTCCCTCTCTCCTCCCTCTCTCCTCCCTCTCTCCTCCCTCTCTCCTCCCTCTCTCCTCCCTCTCTCCTCCCTCTCTCTTCCATTTCTTTCCCCTCTCCCTCCGGCCACGTATTGCTTTCTTGCTTTTTTTCTCTCCTCTCCTCTTTGTCAATGTACCTCTTTCTCCTTCGCTCTTGAAGTCGCCTTTTTTCTCGCAATTCTCCCTCGCCCTCTTTTTTCCTCTTTCCCCTCCGATCCTCGTTCTTCTCGGTTCCTCGTTCTTCTCGGTTCCTCGTTCTTCTCCGTTCCTCGTTCTTCTCCGTTCCTCGTTTTCCGTTCCTCGTTCTCCGTTCCTCGTTTTTCTCCGTTCCTCGTTCTCCGTTCCTCGTTCTTCTCCGTTTCTTCGTCCCCTCCGCTCCTCGTTCCCCTCCGCTCCTCGTTCCCCTCCGTTCCTCGCTTCCCTTAACCTGGCATGCTTATGTTTATGTACATATAAATGTGTGCATGGCCAATGCATGCATTTTTTATGTATTCATGTTTTCCGCCTCTTGGTTTTTTATTACTTCCCCGTTCCCATCCTATCCCCTTCTTCTAACCTATCAGAATTCGCGAATCTCTTCCCATCTCTTTCCTTGAGTCCTTCCCGGACTTCCTTCCACGGTCCATTTTATCTCAAAATCATGACACGCCCAATCTTGCCGTCTGTGCCAAATCACGCCAATTAAGCTTCTCTCTTTTCCTACTATATTTAATGCCGCCAAAGTTGTTTTCCTCTCAGTCATGCGGACTTTCTATAGCCTGCGCCATGATCAAAATTCCATTCTGCTTACGTCCTCTCTTCTCTAGAGTCCAGCGTGTGCAAACAGCCAAGGATGTATCGACTGGAAAGCAAATACGACAGAAAATCAGAAGTGTTAAATTTATCAAGTACGAGTTCAAGAATACCTTGAGGAAAGATTACTTTGAGTTGGAGGCTTTCGAATTTTGCCGGATTGTTTACATAACTATAGATTTAGGAGAAAGAATAGAAGAAGATAATTTCTGGTTATCGTTCGGGAATATTGACTTAAAAGGTATTTTCAGCGAGTTATCGAAAACTCGCACCGTAGGCGATCGAACGGAGGTTTCAGTAAATTTTTTTCTTTCGCGCAGTTCGAGACCACCGCCCTCGTGCGATCCCTAGGGAAAGAGTTGGACTACTTTCCCGTACTTTCTTCTTCATCTTCCTCTCCATCGCTTCTTGGCAGCCTCTATCTCTTTCTCCATCTATCCCTCATCTCCTTGCACGACATTTTCCCGACATCCCGGCCGCTCGTTCCCTCTCGCCTTCCATTACGTAAGCCGTGACGCGATATACTACGTCAGACTATTGAATTCGCTGGTGACGGTTTTCCGTTGCCATGGCTACAGCGGCAGCTGGCTGTGTTGCTAGGGAACGCAGTGTGATGAGAGAGAGAGAGAGAGAAAGAGGGCGTATAGAGACTGGGCGGTTGGTTTTGGGATGGTGGGAATTTTTGGGAGAGCGAGATGGAAGAAGAGGAAGGTCTGGAATGAGGAATGGAAGGGAAAGAGAAGGGGAAGAGAGAGAGAGAGAGAGAGAGAGAGAAGAGAAAGGATCCGAAGGGAGTGAGAGAGAGAGGACGATTGATGCCGCGTGTGGGAGAAGGAATGAAGTCTCGAGCTGGCGGTACGGGCTTCCATGTTAAGCTAAAGGGATAGAGAATATATCTCCGAAGAAGGAGTGTTCCACGGAGTACGCGAAGACGGGAGAAGTAGCGAGGGAGAAAAATAAGATAGGAAATGCGGGCGTTCCGCAGGTACGTATTCCGGGTCAATCTTGCAGAGGTGTCTGGTAGAGGGAGTGATGTGTAGGGAGGGAGAGAGAGGCGTGGAGGGAAGGGCAAGGTGTCTTTCTCTCTCTATAAACGAGGAGGCGTGTGTAGTAGTGTAGTAGGAGGTCGTGTATATATACACACTGGCGGTTGTCGCGTGTGGTAGCGGAGAATATTCTGAAGGAGAGGAATAGGGCGTGTCTATTTCGTGTGTTTGCGTGTGCGCACGAGTTTGGTATCTTACGCATTCCTCATGTTTACCTTCCCCTTCCAACGAGTCGTCATCCCTTTTCCTTGTTACGACCCCCGTAGGTGTGCAGGTCGTCTCTCATCAAAAGCAACGGCGATGAATAAATTATCTCTACGCGAGAGGGATTAAAAAAATGGGGAGGAAGTGACGTCGCTGCGAAAGACGGCGCTATCCGCCAGGTTATAAGGAGGACAATGCAGATAACGAAAGGGATAAGAAGGAGCGTGGTTCGATAAGGGGGGTTTATGAAAATGTTATACCAACTTCTCCCCTCCACCCATTCGCGACCATCCCCCTACCACGCCGCCAACCCCCCTCCACATCATACCCTCCTACCAACATTCTCCCCATCATCCTCCCTCCCCATCACCCTCCCTCCCCATCGCCCCCCCCTCCACATCACACCCTCCTACCAACATTCTCCCCATCATCCTCCCTCCCCATCGCCCTCCCTCCCCATCGCCCTCCCTCCCCGTCGCCCTCCCTCCCCGTCGCCCTCCCTCCCAATCGCCCTCCCTCCCAATCGCCCTCCCTCCCCATCGCCCCCTCCCCATCGCCCTCCCTCCCCATCGCCCTCCTCCCAATCACCCTTCCCCCCAATCATCCTCCTTCAATCACCCTCACCTCCCAGTCACCCTGCCACCCAATTACCCTCCCACAAAATCTCCCTCCCCAATCACTCCACCCACCAATCACTCCCTCAATCTCCCTCCCCCAATCACTCCCTCCCCCAATCACTCCGTCCCCCAATCACTCCCTCCCCCAATCACTCTCTCCTTCAATCACTCCCTCCCCTAATCACTCCCTCCCCTAATCACTCCCTCCCCTAATCACTCCCTCCCCTAATCACTCCCCAAATATCTCCCCAAATCTCTCCCCAAATCTCTCCCCAAATCTCTCCCCCAATCACTCCCTCCCCCAATCACTCCCTCCCCCAATCACTCCCTCCCCCAATCACTCCCTCTCCCAATCTCTCCCCCAATCTCTCCCCCAATCTCTCCCCCAATCTCTCCCCCAATCTCTCCCCCAATCTCTCCCCCAATCTCTCCCCCAATCTCTCCCCAATCTCTCCCCAATCTCTCCCCCAATCACCCTCCCAATCACCCTCCCAATCACCCTCCCAATCACCCTCCCCAATCGCTCCCGCAATTACCCTCCCTCATCAACCTTCTGCCATCAAACTCCAAACACCCCCTTCCCCTCCAATCATTCTACCCCTCCAATCAGCCTTCCCCTCCAATCATCCTACCCCTCCAATCACCCTACCCCTCCAATCATACCCCTCCAATCATCCTACCCCTCCGATCCCCATCACCCCCTCCAATAACCCTTATCTTCCATCAACCCCTCCATTAACCCTTACCTTCCATCACCCTTCCTCCTCCATCACCCTTCCTCCTCCATCACCCTCCCTCCTACATCACCCTCCCTCCCCATCGCTCTCCCCTCCATCACCTCCCATCACTTCTCTCCTCCACCCGTTCGCGACCATCCCCCTACCACACCGCCAACCCCCTTCCCCATCACCCCCTCCTACTAACATTCTCCCCATCATCCTCCCTCCCCATCATCCTCCCTCCCCATCATCCTCCCTCCCCATCATCCTCCCTCCCATCATCCTCCCTCCCATCATCCTCCCTCCCCATCATCCTCCCTCCCCATCATCCTCCCTCCTTATCATCCTCCCTCCCCATCACCTTCCCTCCCCATCGACCTCCTCCCAATCGCCCTCACCCCGAAATGATCCTCCTCCAGTCACCATCACCCCAAATGATCCTCCTCCAATCACCATCACCCCCAATTCTCCTTCAATCACCCTCACCTCCCAATCACCCTCCCACCCAATCACCCTCCCACCCAATCACCCTCCCACCCGATCACCCTCCCACCCGATCACCCTCCCACCCAATCACCCTCCCCCAATCTCCCTCCCCCAATCACTCCCTCAATCTCCCTCCCCAATCTCTCCCCAATCTTCCTCTCCCAATCACCCTCCCCAATCACCTCAATCACCCTCCCCAATCACTCACCAATCACCCTCCCCTATCTCTCACCAATCACCCTCCCCAATCGCTCCCCCAGTTACCGTCCCCAATCACCCTCCTCCAAATCACCAGGCTCCAACTCACCCTCCCTCATCAACCTCCTGCCATCAACCTCCAATCACCCTTCCCCTCCAATCATCCTACTCCTCCAATCCCCATCACCATCACCCCCTCCAATCCCCATCCCCATAACCCCCTTCAATAACCCTTACCTTCCATCAACCTTCCTCCTCCACCCTTCCTCCTCCTCCACCCTTCCTCCTCCATCACCCTTCCTCCTCCATCACCCTTTCTCCTCCATCACCCTTCCTCCTACATCACCCTTTCTCCTCCATCACCCTTCCTCCTACATCACCCTTCCTCCTACATCACCCTTCCTCCTACATCACCCTTCCTCCTACATCACCCTTCCTCCTACATCACCCTTCCTCCTACATCACCCTTCCTCCGACATCACGCTTCCTCCTACATCACCCTTCCTCCTCATCTCACACCCCCATCACCTCCCACACTCCTCCCGAATGTCGTTCTACCTGATCGAGTAGGAATATTCCGGTGATGGTTTTTATTTGCACGTCGCTCACTTGCATCCTTTCGAAGCGTATGGGATCATCTAGAGGAGATTATTTTTGGGACAAGCTCTTCCCGTCTTGTTTGCGGTTGAGTCAGCACTGAGAGGGGAATGCGATGGTTGGTGAGGGGCGGAGAAATGGGAGAGGAAAAATGGAGGAGAGGCGAGGGAGAGTGGAGAAAGAGGTTTTATAAACGAGTTGCGCTCCCATGTTGGCAAACCCATTCTGGAAGGGGTTACGACGGAATGAGATGGACGCTATTCGACAATATTTTCCCTCCACTCTCTTCTTTTTAGTAAGACCGCGTCGTACACACGCTTCCTCTTCCTCATTTCTCTGCCTTTCCGACTATTTTCGACTTCGCTCGTGGCGTGGTGGCGGCGGCGGTGGCCAAACACCCACGTGTTGTGCGCCCCCATCTAGTCATCTCTACCCGCTCGGGCCATTTGGGTCGTCGTAACCTTGCGTCGTCTCTATAGATTCGTGTGTGCGAGAGTCGCAAGAGGGGTGGGTTGGGATAGTTTGAGGGAGGAATGGAGTGGGTCGGGGTGGTCGAGGGAGTTGGGAAAAGAGAGGGTTGCGGAGGGACGTACATACGTGCGTTAGTCTGTATTTGACGCCCATACCTCCGCGCCTTTCTCTGTCTCTCCTCTCCCTTTCACTATCTTTCTCTCCGTGCCCCCACCCACCCTCCTCCTCCCTCCCACCACCTCTTGTAATCCCTCAGACCACCGGATTTCCTTTTCTGTGGGCTCGTCTCTCGTTTGCTTCCTGCGATTTTCTGACGTGGACGTGGTGAACTCTAGAGGGGGAGAGGGAGACATACCCGTCGATATGCGAGTGGCTCGCCATACGAGGGCACGTCCACCCCTCCCCCCCTTTAATTTATCCATTGTATTAATGCCAGCCGTTAAGGGCGGTCATGGAAAAATTTCTTCTGCTATCGTTCCGCGTTTTATCGGTCGTTGTGTGCGTGAAGCCAGAACGACGATAACCCGCACTTTCGTTGTCTGCGGTTAAATGTGTCTTTTCCCCGGTTAAATTTACCTATTAATCTGGCGTTCTTTTTATATCGGTCGTAATTCTATTTCTCAATTTTTTTCTGCGGATCTAAGATAAATTTTTTTGCGTCGGTATTCGCTTATGTCAATTATGCAACTGAAATTTTCTTGGTGGGTGGACTGTGAATGTACAATATTATTTATGTGCATATTTGACACGTACCTGATTTAAATTTCGAGTAACCGCTGAAATTGCCATTGCCATTAAATTAATACTCGCATTTAAGTTGGAGAATCTCACAGTAAAATGAGAGAAACCGCCTTTTAAATTAAATGCAGAGATGCAAATGCGGTGTTGTACCTTCCTGATGTTCGAAATAAATTTTTATCTGTAAGATAATATATCTCGCATTCTTGTGTCTCGATATCTTTTTAAGTATCCAGCGTAGTGCATAAATGAAGCACTTTCCTGTTTTCTGTTTGCGTCGCGATGAAATAGCATGGAATAATCGGTTTTGGAAAACTCATTTCCATCCCAGCTTATGTTTATTCAAATCTGAAGTTCCCGATAACCGCCTATATTTTGTAAAGCGATTCTTGTCTCGATCGTTTTCTAATTCGTCGCCTGTTGTTTTTGCACTTTTGGATTTCCCGAAAAGATGCCTGCGTTGGGCTCCCGACGCATTTCTTTTCCTCAAAAAGAATCGTGGAAAACGGCCAAGAATGGCGCAGAGTTGAATTTTGAAATGTTAGAAATGCGACTGACGTTCACGCCACTAAATGAATGAGAACAAACTCGTATCGAGGCACGTTTCGACCTTTCGGATGAACGATCCTCTCTATGTATTAATATGTTCCCATCAAATTTCGTTTTCTTAATCCAGCAAGCGAATTGTATTTAGTTGGAAACAGGCTTATTGTTTCTTCCTTGTGTCTGTCTTTCCCCCTATTTACTTTTAACCAATAAACCGACTTGTATGAAACTTGGTGGAAATCTCTTGCTACTTGGCTCGAGCTCCCGAAGATAGTTTTTGTTGCGAAGTTTGAGAGTCCCGGGTTCGATTCCAGGAGCAATCCTTCCCATTTGATATACATGGGAAATCTGAAACTCATCGTGCAGGATAATTTTCTCTTGCACATTAAAATATCATAGAATAGTAAAATCGGGGCGAGATTTTTATTATTCTCTGAGGAAAAGAATGAAGAATCTAATTTTTATCGTAGAATTTTGCTTATCGGTCGTATTTCTTCGAATTTCCCGTAAACAATGGCGTTTTGCTCATTACGAGAGTGTTGCCATTGTAACGACTACTGTTGGACTCGGATTCGGTATAGTCTAGTACAGGGTTTCTCAACCAGTGGTACGCGTACCCTAAGGGGTACGCGAGATACTCTCGGGGGATACTTCAATGCTCGTTAAAAAAGAATAGGTCAGTAATTCTGGATAATAGCGTACGCTTCTTTTAATTTGTGTATATTTGGGTTGGGGTATTTAGTCAAAATTTACAAGATAGTACTTGGTAAGAAATGGTTGAGAAACCCTGCTCTAGTACACGCGTTATTTTTGTCACAAAAACACGCGTGACCAATTTAGTCTTCCGTTCGTATGTGTTTGTAATATTTTATAACGCTGAATTGTGAAATTGGGGAACACAAAGAGCAACTAATTCGCGGTGATTTTAGAGCTATTAAAGCCAATATAAGTATTAAATAAATAACTATGTGGAAAGTAGGCATCATAAGTTCCGTTTGGATCATCTTGTTTCTTATAATTTACGGGAAAATAGAGCAAGCAGATTATCTGCCGTCATGAATTTTTGAGAAGATCCTTTTTCAAAGCCCGAGATTGCTGTATCTTGCGCTGAATGTAATTTTATTTGTTCCGAATGTTCACGAAAGATACTTTGGATTAACCCTGGAATACCTTTCGTAGAAATGACGACTCGTAATCGGCATAATTGCGTGGTTAGCGCCCTTCAGGCTTACACTCTTGTTGCGTTTATTGTGATCTGGAAATCTAATCACAGCTCAATCTTTTTAATGCAATAACAATTATCTGATCGATAAGATTTTTGAAGTGTTTTTGGCGATTATCGATGAATATTTCATCATTCGTGATTTTTATGAGTAGCAATGTTCCTCCTATCCAAGTTTAAGATTCTAGGGTTAAAAAACCTCGCAGTTTACTTCTTGAAAAATAAGAATCGTTTCAATGGATATTTTAGCCTCTTCTGCTGCAACCTTGTCAATGCCACTTATACAATTTCAATGTCGGATGGCAAGGTCTCCTCCTCCTGCGGCGGTTTTATTATATTCTCCGGAGTCGTTCCTTCGGAACTCGAGACGTAATTATTGATTTTTGCGAGCGTTTCATTTGATCGCTTGTGGATGATCTGGTAATTATTTCTTAATTTTTCAAATCGCATCGTCTTCGAAAGAGTCACCGATGATCTTGCTGGATAAATCCTGTGTATGTTCAACTCTCGCACATAGTTTGCTGTGAAACGTCAACCCGTGGCAGTTTTATTAAGCTTAGTTTAAGTATAAATTACTAGAACTGTTCTTTTCGATGATTTGAAAGTGTTTTTTTCGTCATGTCTGCTGTTAAATATCCTTAAAATACGTCAAGTATGACTGGGCTTCAGGGCAATAGGTGTTGCTTAGGAAAGCTATGATGTTGAATCTCTAAGCTGCCATCTCTGCGTTGATGTTGTTCAGCCTATAACTTTTGTTAAGAGGGTGATCGATTGAAATTCTCCGAACGTCGAGACTTAGTAGCTTTGTCGACATAAGTCACGGCTCGCTTACCAGTCAAACCTGAATTTGAGTAGTTTATTTGAAAGGAACTGAAAAAACTTACACAACTCGAAAAAAATTCCAATGACGCGTTCATTTTTTTCCGAAAGAAATCACGCGCGCGTGAACTGGCTAATTTTCTAACATTTTGTTTCACGTTGCGATTTATTGTTTAATAATTTCGATTTCGCTGTTTCAAATATATTTATTTCGTCGGAAGATAGTTAATGATAATACAACCTAGTTTCTCGCAACTTCTCAATGCCATTGGAATTCGGCAGCATAATCCATTCATTTCTATTTTCTATCGCTCTATGAATAAAATTCTTCCTCGATGGCGCATTTTAGCGCGACCAGAACCGGCGACGGTTGGATGGCTTTTTATGCACCCTTCAGAGATTTCAACAAGCCGAAACTTTCGATCACTCTCATTCTTTTGTCTTCCCTCGAGATTCGAGTTATCGGGATCCGACATTTTTCAGTAATGGAATTTCACAATAGGTCGCCGACGCCGCCTCCTTTCTTTTGTTTTTTTCCCCGCCCCGCCAATTTCGTCGAAGAGGACTGACGGGCTATGAAGAGGTTACTTTCGCGTGTATGAATACATTTTAACGATTCAAGGTTGCCATTCTCGCCCGCCGTTCGATCCGCTATAAGGTTTTTTTCGATCAACGCCGCGGGATCGTGCCGCTGCAGTTATCGCCAGCGTCTTCTGGGAGATGCGGTAGGTCGTATCTTGAAACGACGCCGAGCTCTCCTTTTTTAGAAAAGAAAGGGAAGTGGTCGCTCCCCAATGGAAGGGGAGTGCTATCTGGTTTGGCAAACGACGGGTTGAAAGATAATTCCGACATTTTTCGGGGCGAAGTTAAAAGGACAATACGCTACCAACTTCTCGAAACACCTACGCGTTTCGTTTTGCCGCGCTGGTGTAGGTAGCGATGCTGCAACCACGAAGCGGTCGGGTGAAACCGCAGGCCTTTTTCAGATAAAGAAAAGAGTCGTGATCAAACTCCTCTTGATTCTGACGACATTAAAAGAGTATCAACTCGCTGGGCGAGAAAACAAACGGTAATCCAACTATGCGACGTCATTTCTCTATTTTAAGAAACGGGGATGGTCGAATTCGTTTCCAGGAAGGGTAATTAGCGTCGTAATTCGCCCGTGGTTCTAAAGGATGATGTTTCAAAAGTCGCGCAACCCTGTATGTCCCACTGTAATATCTGCGCACCAGCTGTACATTACCTCCACATCCATCTCACAGCAAGTGTTGGAAGCGACCTCTCATCGCTCAATTCCATGTCCAATTTAAACGATAACCGATGTGTAGATATTACGGCGAAATATACAGGGTTACGCGATCTTTGAAACGCCCCTTATTAACCTTTCTTTGCACATTTAGGAACAAACTTAAGAGTCGATTTGATTTTTTTAATCGATGCCGATCTTAGCGATAAAGAAGGATATTCGCGTACTTTAATCGAAGCGTGCCGCGTAAAAAAATGAAACGGAGAGAGATGTCGCCGGGTGGACGTGACGCGGCACGATCGCCTTTGCAAAATGGTGGCAGGAAACAAGGCAGGGATGCATAAGACCCGTCACGAGTCGTTCGGTTTCGCTGGCTTTCGCACGCACTCCTCCGAGATCGCGAAGAACGCTCGTATCCTTCGCTTTTTTTATTGCATCCTCGCCAATTATCTCCGCCTTGGCGGTCAGCGTGATGAAAGACTTGGCGTTAAACGACTCATCCCGAACGAGCCTCCGACCTTAAAAGAGCATTGATTTATTTCTTTAAAAGGACTCACCTATGTAAGAGGTATATATGTCTTTTCCTTTTCGCGCGAGGTCCAATTCGTCGAAAGAACAAAACAAAAGATGGCATTTCCGAGTAATCGACCAGTCTCAGAGGTCTTCAAAGAAGAAGCTTTGTGGGTGTGTGTGTGCGTTTGCCACACGTTTACTTTCCATAATGATAGAGGAGAGTGGATTACGTAGCCTTCAAGGTTACACGAGAGGAAGGATGGTGTGGTTCAATAATAGATTTTTTGTATCTGACCGCTCGGGAAAGGATCGCGGAGAATTCCCCATCGAGTTCCTCCTGAAAATATTTCTCTCGGGGCTTCGAGAGTAGTTGGAAGAAAAAAACCGGTGGAAATCGAGCGGGGGAGATTGTCTTTCGAGCTGATGGTTTTGGAAATGTATGCATCGGTTCTCCCTTCCCTTCCCCCTTGTCCCCTCCCCCTTTCCTCCTCCCCCTTTCCCCTCCCCCTTTCCCCCTCCCCCCTCCCCCTCCCCCTCCCCCTTCCCCCTCCCCCTTCCCCCTTCCCCCTCCCCTTGTCCCCTCCCCCTTGTCCCCTCCCCATTGCCCCCTCTCCCTTGCCCCCTCTCCCTTGCCCCCTCTCCCATACCCCCTCCCATCCCATTTTCCCTCCCGCCCTCCGCCTTACCGTGCAGCATTGTGGTGGTGCCGTATCGTTTGTTCACGGACTTCGCTATCGGAGTTATCTGCTTCCAGCGTCCGCTTTCTGAGGGCTCTTCTCCTATGACGATAAAGAATACGGGAAATCATAATAATCATTCACTAAATAACCGGTTTCTGTCATCGTCGGTGAGCGTATAGGTTTCTCAACGGTTCCGAGGGCGAACGTTTCCGTAGCGCCAACCATCTTCCGAACCGCATAAATTTCCGAATGTTTGTAACCGAGAGCTGCTAATCGGAACCCGACCGGATGTTTTTTTCCCTGTTCGCGTTCCATTGTTTCGTTATCCTCGTGCGTAGATACCGGCGTAGAATCTATAGTTCAGCATCGTGCTTCCTCGGTATCGGCGCGGCGCCGGAAAGTTGGTATCTCGTAAACGCATGACTCCGTCGCGTGACGTTTTCATGTGGATGATGGTTGTAATCGCGGCGGTCTGAAAGTGTAGGAGTGGTAATCGACGTCTCACTTAACTCCCGATGCAGGCTTTTAGCCGAAATTGAAAATCTACCGAGAGTTATTTAAATGTCTCAAAAGCTTTTGTTCGATGATGACCTTGCGCGAGGCTAAGTAGGTCCAATTACCGTGGCGTCCAACCTGTTGCTTTTCCGGTTTTCTCCGAATATAAAATCGATCCCGAATTGCAGCCGCGCCGACTGTCCCGAAAAAGTTGTACCTACGCCACCCCCCTCCCTTCCCTTACACCGCAGACATTTGCTTGCGTGGAAGGGTAACATGTTAATTAATTGGTATACTTGGATCATCAAACGCGTTTTATCGACGTAACTCTACGTTTATAGGCAATGTATTTCAATTCACACTTCCGAGGAATAAAAGTTGCGTTGTGACAACCGCTAGATTAAGAAAAGATAGCGAGTTATGGTGACGTTTAACTTAGTGCGCCGACACGACGCACGGGTTAATTGTCGTCGAGGCCATATCGGTCGAAGGATGTCTGGATAATCAAGTTGTATTTCACGTCATCGTATTCAGTAAATGGACGCTGTTGTTAATCCTAAAGATAATTGGTTCGAAAATATGACCAAATAGAATTTAAACCCAATTTAATTTAAGACATAAAATCGGTCGTAATTCATTCGCTAATGAGAAAACGGTCGAGATTGAAAGGGATTTCCGTTGAAGAAATTAATAAAATCGCTCGAGAAAAAGCTTCCCTTATAGATTACAACCGATCGTTTTTGGATAAGAAGACAGTGAATGATTGGTCAAATTGTAAGAAGAAGAGTTTCAATTAGAGGCATATGAAAGAGCTTTGAAGATAATTGGAATTGTAGTTAGATGGTCTGCATGGAAGAATAATGCATTTGCTCTATGTATTATTGGAGGCTATAAAAATTTGCGTCTTATAGGATCGTCTTACCTACTTAAAATAGGTTTTACAAAAGCTTCATTTTTTTATTTTATCGGCCCCTTTGTTACCTTGAGCGTGAAATATTTCTTTACTTTTGCCGTTACCAATTTAAACAGGTGAAAGCAATTGCGGTACGAAGTCAAAAAATAGGCAACCTTGGGACTGGTTGCTGTTTTCTGGAATTTTCCTGGTTCTGAACAATACGTATATGTATATAGCCGTACATGAATTATTACGTTCATAATAAGTAAGAAAAACAAAATATATGGAAATGTAGAATCATTCTGTTTTATTTCTTTGGAAGTTTTTTAATTTCTTCTCCGTGTACAAAGTAATCTATAAAAGTAAGGACTGTTTGGTAATAACATATTTCTCTTCGTCGGAGTTGGAGCTGCTAGATAGAGGGTTTTTTGCGCTACTTTCATTACGTTTTTAATACTTTTTATCATTTAAGTTTTATTTTCATGCATTTGGGCTTTCCTGAAAATATTCTTGAATATTATGAACAGGCGTAATATCTTGTGTTTACCTTTTAAAATTTCTAATTTTCGGATAATCTCTGTTTTTGGACGGCCAGTTTTTGGACTTAATCGTGCATATAGGTAGTCAAATCTGGTTGAAAATTCCGCCAAAACTTTCCACAGCCGTTTTAAATCATTGGTGAAATTTGTATGCAACAGATAGTGCACGAGCAATGATCCTGGATTGTACTTCAACAGTTGTTTTGGAGTTCATCCAATTTACCATTTGATCGAGTCAATTTTTGCCGTTTATGTTCTACACATACCTATCAGTATGTCAGTAAAATAGTCTTTTATAGACATAGTAATAGACGCATAAAATTTCAATAGCAATATGCGTATAAATTACAAACTCTCATTTTGTTTCTTAAGTCTTTATTTATTTACCCTTACATTGATATGGGAATGTATTTTCTGATCCCCAATTACAAACAATCTCTTCTAGAATGCAATTAAGCAAATGGTTATTTTTATTGAATTAAATTTCTTTTAATTATTAGGTTTAATGAATCAAATAATCTTTTTATCCGTTATTCGTGTCCACATAGTAAAAATTATAAAGCATAAAATTAATTTCACCATTTATATTTTTAACTTTTGTTTGAGCACTTCACCAGTAACACATTAAAAATTAATGCATTGTCAAACAGTAGTAAGAATTAGTGTTGGATATTTATTCAAAATATTGAAATAAAACTTATCAAACCCCGGTGTATAGGTTTTAATTGTAGGTAAATATTAATTTTTTCTCGTAATATATGTTATTTAAAGTTATTTATCCTTAAGTAACATTCAGAACTTGCCTAGTACAGATACAGAAATAAAGTATGTGATGATGCCCGATTAATGTGAAGTCTTAGTTAATGGTAGAATTTTACGTAATATGTTGCATTTCGAAGTTAAAACTGAGAAACGAACTCTGAACTGCTACTGAATGAATGATTTTAATTTACCGGTCGCGAAAATAAAGGTACAGTCAGAGCGAGGAATTGGAGTCGATTGTAAAACAACTCGGCATTTTCATTCTTTTTAAGACATGAAATTGTAATTGCCTTACGTATTGTAAGCTAATGTGAGCCGGCGTAGTAATTTCTCCTTTCTCGCACTTGTTTGGGTTTTACGGTGGAGATGACCATTCTTTCTTTCGTGCTATAATAATCAATTTAGCATTTAAATGGGATTAGAGTTGTAAATACCATGCGATCATAGTAAATTTCTTTTTATGCAATACTTAAAAAAATGTATCATAAGTGTGCACTAAAATTTATTGGGATGAATGAAATGGTTATATTTTTTAGTTTTGACATGGAGTATTGCATTTAGACGACCGTTGTATATTTATTTGTTCGTTACACATGTTAAAAATATGGTTTAGCTGAAGTGTTTTGACCAAAAGAAATAAATATTTGGAAATAATGTTCTCAACATTACCAGCTCTTTATTTTTCACGACGAAAAGTTAAAAAATAAAAGTTCTACAAATGTTTTTCTGTTTTGTTTCAGTAAAAAAAAACAAAATGTTAAAATTTTTCAATATTCGCAATAACATTTTTTGGTTAATAAACAAGTTTTTAAGAGAGTAATAAAATTTAATCGAAATTAGCTTTCGTTATTATTACGAAAGACGTGCCAACTCTCCCCCCAACCTCGTCCCCGCAGGTTTTCGGGAGTTTCTGCACGGAGTCCATCGCATTGGTGTCAAAGCGTTAGAATCGGTCTGCGTTCATCAGAGCGCAGGCATGTCACCGGCGGGGGTCGAACCCGTGGACCCAATATTGCTGGATCGGCACACGGCCCACTCCTTCGCCGGGACGACATCGGTAACGTGGAAATATTTTTGGGTCACTTTCCCAACGGCAGGTATAGGCAACCCTGGAAAGGGAGGGAGGGGGAGGAGAGAAACGGCTGAACAAATCGTTCGAAGCGTTCTACTGAGAAACGGGAGGATGTGCGCGTTGTAATCGAGTATCGTTTTCTCAGTCGTCATTCATTTTCCAGCGTTCGCGAAATTTAATGGGCAATTTTTCAAAATCCGGAGATGAAACAATTGTTAAAGAATCGATTTTTCATTTAATTTTGCCAAAAGATAGAAAAATCGCAGCACCAATCAGCTGTGTTCGCGAAAAGTCTCTCAGCTAAATGTTTTGTGTTTTTAAAGATACAAGCTTTAGCGGTAAGTATGAAATCATCAAAATTTGATAGCGCAATATCATTAAAATGACAAAACAAATGTTGAGACTTTCTGCGGACGGCCTAGTTTCTAAATATTCTTCAAATGCCGATGAACACCATAGACGCCGTCACTGCCCTCTCAAATCTCCGACCACAATTCGACTACTGATTTGCATTCCAAAAATAAAAAAATGATAATGTCCCGAAACAGGCAATCTACTTCATACGGTTTTCAAGAAAATATAAGTTAAAACTTAGGGAGCACAATGTTAAAACACCAACATGGTACCTCGCTGCGGAAGCCTTCTTTCCAAACGATTTCGGGATAGTTCAGAAATTTATGAGGTTGATACAGGCTTGAAATAAGAACAGTAAATAACATGGCTTTCCATTGTCACCTCTTACCAAAAATTCGTCATTTGTGAAACATAAGAAAACTACAGAGTCGTTGCACATAAAAGAATGATGAAAAATGAGAATGCACCAGATTATGTGCATTTCCATTTTTCCACGGTTGTCAGATTCCATTTTTTTGTTTATGTAAATAAAAAATTAATGTTCTTATTCATTGACAAATTTTTTATACCTTGGTTTGTACCATGATCCCTTGAACATCAAGCCCAAATCTGTTATTAATACGAGGATCGTGTAGATTTTTGTTGTCAGAACGTGTGCTCGGAACGTTAGCCAGTACTCTCATTCTCTGTGATCAAGGTTCCGCATTATGCCATGATACTGCTAGTTTCCGAGAAGGCGATCGATTTATTTTTGACCGTTCAAATAGATAAAATATAGAAATAAATGCTTGTGCATTTATCATTTGATAGTATATTGTAGGCACTATCATTACTATTTTTAGTATTTCGAATTGTTTTAATCCATTTTCTTGGAAGTTGGTTGTTTTTGGTCCCTTCAGTTTTGAGCACACGTGGTTTTACTACGCTTGGAAATTTGGTTGTTAATGGTTATAAAATTGTTTGATTTTTGAGCAAATTGATCAATTTCATACATATGGAGAGGATAGTATATTAAAAATACATATTCTTTGACTTAAAAGCTACAGACCTCCAGAGTTCTGAAATTGATGCAGATTTACTTTTGATAAGATTTTATAATTGCATTTATTGATGATCCTTAGTAATTACTAGTAGAATAATGCTCTTTGCAGCCTCCATAATCGAAGGGAGAGCAAGGCCAGAAGGGAGCCCAGAAGTCAATCATAATTACTCTTATAGGAAAATGAATTTTGTAGGGTCCAACAACTTCAGTGCATGGACACATCTTGTGCAGTTATACCACTAGATATTTCTCTGAGAGGATTTTATTGAACCTTAAATGAGTAATTAAGGTAGTCACTAACCCCCTTTGATGTTTGAGGTTGACATTTTTATTTTGTCATTTTTAACACCTCAGATTTTTATTTCAGTATATTCATATTCCTTATCAAAATAAAGCAAAATTGTATTGCATTAATATTAAGAAGAAAAAATTTTAACTACTACTTTCGTGTCATATATTTCTAAAGACATTAGGGAAGTTAGTTCAAAATATATCAGCATCTTCACAAAAAAAAAATAAATTAAAATTTCCTGTTTTAATATGGTAGTATTAATAAAATTAAAACTTTTGCAGTCTCAGATTATTTCGTTTGTTTAAAAGCCATTTTTATTTAAAGTAGTAATTTTCTTCTTCAGGTAAATAATGGCCCCTGAGAGACCAGGACCTGAAGAAGAGGATTCCAAGGGAGTAGCTGCAACTCCCATGGTGTTTGGTGCTACAGGTGGGGGTGGCAACCCTGTGGCTGTTCCTTTAGTGAGACAACCTCATCGTCAACAAGTGTGCCCAGTTTCAAATGGGATTATTCAAGTGAAGGTGGGAAGTTATATTTTTTCAAACATTTTAAGCATAGCTAATCACTTTGTCAATTTTAATCCTCTTGTTTAAAAATCGTTAATGCTTAATCTTCACATAAAGCATCCAAATGTAAGTTGGGTTTCTGTGGAATTTTACTGATATTATGTATTTTAATGGCTTATAACGTCTTCTGGTATGACTCTTAGTAAAAAATTTTAGTTTTCTATTTAATTGTTAATCATGGATTATCAGCAAGTTACAGAAGTCTTATTAGCATCATACAACATGAAACCTATTGGTGTGCAATGATTTTATGTATAAACATTATCAATATTATTATTTATAAATACTTCTGTCTGTGTGGCTTAGGGATTGAGACATAAATTATGAAAGACGTGCTATTTGGATGAATTGATAAATGATTTTTAATCCTTTAAGTTAGTGTCACAAAATTTTTCACATATAAAATGGAAATCAAATTGTTACTCTTAATTTTATGTGCAAATGGCAAGGATGTGATCAGTATAGGTGTTATGTTGTGTTTAACACTCACACTGCTGTTTCATTGGAATGTGTGTGTGCGCCTGTCATTGTTGAGCAATATTTATCATCATGTTTATTAATCCCTTGATGCCCAATTTACTTTGCGAGTGGTGAGGACATAAACTCCTAATCATTATGTATTGTATGAAATTTGGATTTCTCCATTTTATGAAAATATTCTTGAAAATTACCTTGGTGCTATTTTTTTACTTTTTGTTTGTTGCCTGTATTACATTATTGCATCGCTGGTAGCATTTTGAGATTTTATATCTCCAGAAGATGTAAGCTGTTAGAAATTTACAGCACTCTCTTATTCTCTCACTTTGTTTATGTATTGGCTTTGCATTCTTTGCTGTAATTGGTTGGATTTTATTTGCTTCTACGTTTACTTCCTTCACTTTCACTTTTGAATAATGGCAACTTCAATCTTGTAACAAAACTTGCAATCAGTCAATGTGAAATATTTCTAATTTTATTTTATTGCACACATGAGAAAATGATTTTTTTTCCAAATGATGAAAGTGATCTAATGAAATGCAGGCGGTTGTTGAAAAATGCATATGTCAGCTGTTTCTAGGGAATACTCTGTATATCTGCAGTTCCCAAACTTTATGCATCTGCAATTCCAACTAATGGCAGCTGGCTTTACTGCAATTTCCGTAACTCCATCCATCCACTAATAAATGTAAAATGTGAATGGGATATGAGAGAAAATCAGAATTTTTCTTTATATTAATTATGAAAAAAAAACTATGAAAAAAATTAAAACAAAAAATTAAAACTACTATGTATACTAGTATCCCCTGTTTAACATCATAGATGCATTCCTGAAGAAAGGAATGTTAAACAAAAATACATTATGCAAAAGAATTTTCCCATAAGAAACAGCTATATTTGAGAAGGGTTACGTTTTTTGATCCTGAAGAAACTTATTTGCTAATTGGGATTATTTATTTACATTAATCATTGCCTGAAAGGATGCTACAAAAAGTTTTGAAATAGTAGGTGGGTGTTAAACTATTAAACTGGGCCCGTACCAGAGACTTGTGCAACCCCCTATCCTCTCCCTAGTTTCTTATATGCCCCCACAGTTACAGCGGTTGCAGATTATTACAGCACGCACGTGTCCTGCAGGCGTCATCTTGTGCCTCCTTATGTCTCTTTGCCTGCCATCATAACAATGCAACTTCAAAATGTTAAATGAGAAATTGGTCATAAATAATAAGTGACATAACTTTGAAAATACATTATGAGCAGGGGCGCGCCTACCCGGGGTGCAGTGGGTGCAACGCACCCGGGTATCGACTTGCCGGGGCACCTTCCCATTAAGGTATTTGTATCTATATATTGTTGCAATTCGAGTTGTGCATTGTGTTTAGGAATGTTTCATCCTTGGTCAGAGTGAAAAGGGAAAGTGGGAGATACTAAAAATGACACGAAATTTTCCACGCAAAATTTTTCCGATCCCTTACGATACGCGGTCGCATGACACAAGAACGCTAGAACATGTATCAGTGGCGACCGAAAATGGGTTCACCATAGTAGTTGCCAGGAGGTCTGGGCACTACTCTGTTAATTGCTAACCTGACCCTAGCGAGGAGCTCCTGCTAAGGCGGCAATCCTTTCGTAAAGTACCATCAGGGTCGGCCCGAGGTAGGGGTGAGCCGGGGCGCCAAGTATTGGGGGCACTAAATCAATCATCTATGCATATCTTACTTGCAAGTGAATACATTTTGGAAACAAATTTACATCACGGGATAGGCGAAAATCTACATGGAATTTCTATTTCCTTTCATTATCAATTATTTTACAGAACAATGGATAAATGAGCAAGTTCTTCTAAAAATATCTATTCAAAAATTTACGGACAGGAGCGCTGGAGCACTTTCTCGCCTGGGGCGTCAAAATACCTTGGTCCACCCCTGAGTACCATCGACCTTTACCATAAATCCTTTCCCTGGAAGAATACCAGACGTCTACCATTTTTTAAATTCTCCCTCTTACCAAGTCTTGAAAATCCCAAATCTGTTTAAAATTGTTTTGGAAGAGCTTTTCCGAAAACTAGCTTTCCTTACTCCTTCACGATCCCCCTCCTACGTTAACGTTCATATTCATTTCGGAAAGGATACAGAGCTTTTAAATCTCTTTTGTCTCAATGGTGTGTGAACATAAGAGTGTGATACTTTAAAATAGGAAGAAAGTATACTTCGTTCAGCGAAAAAAATTTCTTTTTGAAGCTGAGGAGATCATCGTTCATGCAGAGGAAAACCACATATGTAGTGTTTATTTTCTTTATTTAATCGAGGAGGTATTTCATATAACATGTTTGAGTTTCTACTCTAAAATTCTTTTATTGCTTTCCGTTCATAAGTCCTAAATTGTTTTGAGTTTTTGATAAAATTGTAGGTAAGTAGTTATAAAAGATAGGTTGAATATGCAGCTAAATCTGTCATAATTGTAATATCTTAACAATTTTAACTATTAACCCTATTGAATGTTCACTCATTTTTGAAGAGTGAATTTACAGTAATGTACTCCTGTATTCGGTCCTTTTATCTAGTCCACATAAATTTATCGATTTATATACACAAGATAGCTTTTGAATACGAAAAGATTCCTTTATTTAGAAGAACGAGGATCGGCGGAATTGCAGGGCGATCATTTTATCGTAAGCCCGGCACCAGTGTTTTTGTATTTTCACGATTCTTTATTTGTTAATTATATCCTTATAGAAGATAATGTATACTAGTTTTACTAGTGGACATTATTCTTATCAACAACTTTCCAAATAAGTGTGTGTATATAGGGTTACATTTGGTTTCCCACTTATTTGTACATCATATAGATCCGCGATGGTTTGCTAATACTCATAAAGTTATAAAAGTTCTAGAGGTAGGTCAAAAATATCTTAAAGGGTGGATTGCTAAATAAAATTTGATATATGTTCTGGTATGTATTATTAAAAGGTGGGGAAAGAGTAAAGTGTTTTTGTAGGAGAGAAAGTTTGAGGATTGTTCTCAACAGTTTTTAAAAATACTTTGATAAAATTCAATAAATAAAATTAAATGCGATGGATGTTTAAGTTCTATTCAATAATTAGCAAATTAATCAAGATCTTTGATGACCAAAAACCAAATAAAGTACAATTACCATGAATGGGTATATTTGAAATACGATCGAAAAATCGACAAAATCTAGTAAATGGAATTTTTCAGATATAATGCAAATCATTAGTTTTATTTTTTTTGTCTTCTTAACCATCTTAGTCTTACCATTTTTTTGGTGATCGTATGTAGATGTACTGAATTCATATTCCATAACAATTTCTCCAAATAATAATCGAATTATTGACATTTACTTCTTCATTGGATTTTAAAATATCTTATAATGAAAATACGAAGTCGGGACTTGGACATAGGAATGCATGATAATTGAAGTTTTGTTTTCTTATAGTCAAAATAAATACTGCATCTAATTAGGTTTGTAAATTGACAAAATAACCCAAAAATATTGGAATTTTTGATTCTTCATTAAGGTAACGGGACAGAGTATTGACTCTTAACCAAATGTGCGGCGAGTTTTATAAGTTTTGTTCCAGCAGATATTATATTATATGTTTATCTTTATATTTATACATCGAATTATTTCAATCACTTCATTCTGGGATACGTCAACAGAAATCCATCAGCTTGTCTGCACTCTCTATCGATGAAAAAAGTCGTATCTGTTCATACCACAAAACTTTGCTAGCAGGGGGGCGCCACAGAGATATCTTTCACCCGGGCACCAGACACCCTAGGTGCGGTCCTGATTATGAGATGTTATTCAAGGGATAGCTTTACACTGTTCTGTCTTTGCAAACCCCATAGAAAACCTTTCTCGACCCTCAGTTTGGGAACTGCTGCTATATAAGATCAAGAAAAAGTTTTCAAACTGGCCAAGAGTGATGCTTATAGGTAGTTAATTTTAATTGAATGTCCTATTAAAAGCTGGATTCACAGTTGGGTGTCAAGGGTTTAATAACAAACCATTTCATTGTGGGCTGTAAAATAGAAGCTTATTAAGAATACTCAAAAAATCTGCTCATTTGGTACATATGTAACATGTGTAACTGTCATACTAAATGCTGGAAATGCATTCCCTCATGCCTCAAGACATGCTTAACAATGTTGAACCTTGTTTTAGAAGATACATTTTTGTGTGCATAAAATATAATACTTCCTCAGGAATTTTAACAGATTTGTTTCAAAATTGTGTCAAGTTCTCTCTTTGGTCTTTAGAGCTTTCCAAAGCAAATTATATTACTTTTATTCTTATTAGGTATGATTTCAATTATCTTGTTAGTAAAACTGCAAAATCAGTGTTTCTCAGCTGCAAATCCACTTCTATTTCCATTGAGTATGTACTCTAATTTGAGAGGATTATTATATTTGTATATTTTTCTCCCAAACCATTGATGTAGGATACCTCCTTAATTTAAAGATATTGTAAAATCCAAACTTGGATGCCAGTTCTTAATTTCACAGTTTATTGTCTGTGATTAATGAAAAGAAGTGCACAGACACTTCAATACCCTAAACTCAAAATAAGTCATGAGGGAGAATTGAGCAAGAACATGACCAATGTTATTGAATATCTTTATAAGCAAGATTCAGTGTGTTAGTTTGTCTGGATGCATTTGGGTACTCCTGGATTTTTATAATTTAAAAATATTTGGCATTTCATTTCTGAGACTTAAAGTGCATTCTCCACTATGATACTTACTGGCAACATGGCAATTTTCTTGCTGGTTAAAGTAGTTTTTTCTCTGCTCTGTTCAAGTTTTCATAGCTATTGTGGATTCAGGGATTTTTATGCAAAGGTTTATCCCCTAGATATTAAAGTCTAAGGTTGTATCATTGACTTGTAAATGTATTCACTGTTAAATTATGTGTGAAGTCGAAAGCTAGTTCCTTTATTCTGAGCTCTTTGCTCATAACCGCCAATTTCTTGCTAGGAATGATTTACAGTGAGGAACCCTTCTTTTGTGACTTTTGACATGAGAGCATTAAATGCATCTGAAATGTTGGAAGGACTCCAGGCTGTGGCAATGAAAAAGTGTGATTTTGGAAAAGGAGGCTTCTACAAATGGTTCTGGAATAGTAAAATTAAATGTGAGCTGTTGAAGAGTTTCATCTATTAAATGTTGTTTATTCAGTGTTGTATGTCTAGACACTTGTTTGGTTCTTCTTTGTCAACTGTTTTGCATATGCTGTTGCTGTTAAACATAACAGATGCTTTAATCATGTCTTTCGGTTCAGTTAATGTTTTGTTCTGTGTCAGTGGTGTATTCATTTTAATTAGTGGCAAATGATTATATTTTGTTCCTGATTTTTTCACTCGTACCAATTGTCTATGGATATCAAGGATGGATTTTTTTACTGTACCATTAAAAACAAGTTTTTTTATATCCTTTCACCTAATACATTAAATTTACTCTTTTTTTGCTGAACATAGATGTTGTGTGTATTCATTTGATAATTTTGAAAATGAATTCAGCTTCAATGTCCTTCTTAATGAATGAATGCATGCAAAAAATTTTCTTAGGCTTAATGGTGTTATTTTTATCTCCTTTCTAGGAAGGTGATGGTGCTAGTGATTCCTTCCCAGATGTTCGTACTTTAGTGGAGACTAGTTATGAAGACAATGACCTAACTTCTTTAACATGGCTTCAAGACCGAAATCTTTTAAAAGGTGATATTTGAAAACACTTTACATTATTTTTTTAATGTAACTTAATTTGTATATTCAGGACAATTTCTAACAAAAATTTTTCACTGCAAGTATTTTAATTCAGATGTGTAAAACAAAATATAAGGCACCTTCATTGGTAGGATTTATTTACTGAATAACCTGAACTATTGTGCCCTGCCTTTGCAAAGTTGCTTCAATGAGTAATTTCGTATGCCTGCAGGAATACTGCCTTTATTTAACTTTATATCGAGGATGCGTTCCAGGGAAATGCGACGTAAAGCGAAACAACATATACCAAAACTGGATTTTCTGTGACCATTATAATTCACATATATACAAAGATGATAAGTTCTAGGGAAATATTTTGTACCAAAAGTCGAAGAAAATATTTAGCAAGCTCTTTTCAATGAGGTTAATAAAATAATGCACGCCCAATGTCAACAGCCCACTCTCCAGCTTCAAAAAACCATAGCATCTTTAATTTAACATCCAAATTGATGGTTTTATGAAATGTCTTTGTTTAAGTACTTTCTGCATGTCTTTCAGCCGTATTTAAGGGTTTTGTGCTATTTAACAAATTAAAAAATCAACTGTAATTACGTCGGAACACACACAAAACCAAACTATGGCCAGGCCTTTTAGCTTCCTTGACGGAACAAGCGATGCCAATGACGAGAAAAAACTCTGACTCAATTCATGCCCCGATCTGTTTGGTATTATAATTTAGTAAATTTTGTACGCATCATCAAAGAAGAAATGCCTACATTGTATTCTTTCTATGATGATGGTGACTCTTCCATGTAATGAGAGGGTGGGGCACTCATTCTGGCATTTCTGTTGGCTCAAATATCACCTCCACCCCTCTACTCTGCCTTTGCCTGTTCCTACACTCCAATCGATGTAGCTTACAGATACAAAACTGATACATCTGGTAACAATTTTAGGGATGAAAACATAGGTACGTCGCTCATAAATATCAAGACATCACACGAAACTATTTTTCCAATGAGGTAAATTTAATTAATCATCTCATCACGTCATTTTTAACAGCACAAAACAACGTTAAATCAAAATAAAAAAGTTAAGAGGGAAAAGGTGGTAGAAATAAAGTTGATAATGACTTTCATGTTAAATGAGTCGATATTGTCAGAGGACAGGAGAGGCTAACTTGGCAAGTACGATGTAGACACCCACTTTCATTCATCCAATAAGTCTCAAACAAATTTAACAGATTTCGAGGAAAAAGATACATCAGTAAAGTAAGATAATTTATTTCTAAATATTTTGTAGTGATGTTTTAATGCAATTTTTTATTATTGACAATTCCTTTAGCAATGTTTGAGAATGTATTTAGCTACATAAAAGAAATGAAGTAGATATTCAGCATCATGGTAGACAGGTCCCACAGCATAACATAGTGCTAGGAGGAGGGGAACATTCAGCAACAGCATTATATCAAAACAACGTAAAGCAGGATGACTTAAATAGAGGACTTTCTGTAGTCATTGTCATTAATAAGCTTCATGTTGAAATTTTTTGCATAAAATTAAAATATATACTTAGTTATGAGAAAAGATTATTAAAAATTGGAACTGCAGAAGGGCACTATTTCAACACTGCCATTATCGTACTTTAATCATAAAGCAATGTAAACAATGAAGTCATGGGTTGGACTTTGATATAGTTAGATAGCCATTTAATTTTCTGTGGAAAATAATTACTCCTGTCATGAAACTGCTACACAGAAGTTCATACACTTTCGTGGGCATTAAGCAAGAAAGGTGACAGTGAAACTGCATGTGTATGTATTATTCTTCTAGTCTTGGATTAATTATTAAAAAGGTGGTACTTAGTTGTAGCTTCAGGTATGAGATAATTTCCATTAAGTACAAAGATATCACACTCACCAATAAGATAGAAAGCATTACATCCGTATTCTTGAAAAGGCAAATGTTATTCAGACTGATATTTCAAGATGACATTATAATCAGAGGTATTATTTTTCTGGCTCAATGGCTTCATACTCCCATGGAAGTGATCTCTTTTAACAATTGATTAAAATTTCTCTTGCTTAATATTTTTTCCAAACTTTCCAGGAATGAATCTAAGGTCAGGGGACTCCCTCTCACCTGAATGTAATATGGATTATCACAATGATGAAGATGGCTCAATGGAGGATGATGAAGATGACAATCTTCAGCCACTTGGAGGAACTTTGTCTCCCACTAGTGATTATGCCGATTCGACTAGTTCAGGTGGGGGCCGAGGTCAGTCTCCAAGTCCACCAGCATCGGCAGGAGCTAATAATAACCGTCGTCGTCAACAGGTCCTACTTTCCCACCCCATGGCTGGTAATCCATCTCTGCCAATAATGACTAGGCTTAAGCTTCAACACCCATCCAACCAGAGTCAGCCGACTCAGGCAACGGGAAACCATAGGCCTTACGATCCTCAGGTAATCACATAAATTAAATTGGTAGTAGGGCTAGTTTTTTTTAGCCATTTCACTCAGATAAATAATTTCAATCATCTAGATAAATAGATTCATGTCATATTGTAATTGAGCATCCTTGTGATTTTTAAGATTTAGTTATTGCTTAAATAATAAGTTTTCTGTATTCTTGAGAGTCAATACAATGTAGCTTTGCACATTTGCATGCTTTATAATTTACCCATTGTAATTAATAAATAAAATGTCAGTAAAATTAAGTTGTCATTTTCAAGAATAAAGTCTGTCTGTAGGTTGTTTAAACATTAAATCTCATTGTATGCTTCAAATCTGTACTCATCTTTCCATTTTATAGAAACTGTAATTATATTCATAGCCATTCAGTATATTTCTTACAAGTTATCATCACTTATTTTTCTCCTTGCAGGTTCATGTCAACTCCAAACCTCCATATTCCTTCTCTTGTCTTATATTCATGGCAATTGAAGATTCTCCCAAAAAAGCCCTCCCTGTCAAGGAAATATACGCTTGGATCTTGGCTCACTTCCCATATTTCAAAGATGCTCCCACTGGTTGGAAGAATAGTGTACGACATAACCTCTCACTTAACAAATGTTTCAAGAAAGTGGAAAAAGCACCAGTAAATATCAATTTTTTTGCTATTTGATTTTTTACTTTCCAGAGTGGAAATAGGCTTATAGTTTCATCATTGTGTTTGTCTGTCTGTCCATCTATCTGTCTGTCTGTCCCCCCTATTAATTTGAACCTATATAGACCGATTTTCATGACACTAGGTGAAAATCTTTTGATACTTGAGCTGAACCCTTGAGGATAGTTTTTGTTGCAAAGATTGAAAGTCCTGAGTTCGATTTCAGGAACTATCCTTCCCATTTGATTTACATGATAAATCTGATAGCCATTGTGGAGGGTAATTTTCTCTCGCACATTAAAATATCTTAGAATTGTAATATCGGAGCGGAATTTGTACTATTCTCTGAGGAAATAAATGGAGATTCTAATTTTTATCGTAGAATTTAGTTTATAGATCATATTTCTTAGAATTTCAGATAAGTACTGGCATTTTTACAGTTTATATCACTCATTATGAGAATGTTGCCATATTGTTGGATTCGGTATAGCCTAGTACAGCGGTTCTCAACCTTTTTTGGTAATGTTCCTCTTGTTAATTTTCAACATTGTCGTATATCCCCACCCCACCCCCTCTTCCTACTTGGATTTTATGACCAAGGTTTTCTTATGTAACAAAATAACTATTATAATATTTAATGAAATATTATATTTTAACCGTCTTTTCAAAAATCACTCTTGTAATTTATAAAGATGATTTATTAATTTATTTACCATATCTATCAGACTATAATACACTTCAGAATATAAGAGGCACCAAGGCTATGAATTTAAAAATTTAGGAAACAGAATCTCATTGTTTTTTTAAGTTTACTTATATATAAAAGCAAAAATGAAGCACTACAGAACAGCAATGCAGCACAAAATTTTAATTGTTCTTACTCCTCATAAAAAAACCCAAAAAGTCTCATTACTGCTGTCATACTCAATAATATGTATGCAATTTACAATTGAGGTTGTCACTTTTAGAATCACATAGTTGAAGAAGTAACACTAAAACTTGATCAGATAAATTTTGTCGAAGTCAACTCTTGCACGGGTGGTTTCAACGTGATTCACATCATCATCTGAAGATAATGTAAATTGCGCCCAGGTGTGTCATACAATTTTTTAGTCTGATGGGGTAGACTTATCAGAGTTTTGGTGTTATTTCCTAAGCAATTGTGTTATGATGTAACTTTCACAATCTTCAAATAGTGCACCATATTCACTGCCTTCAATTGCCTTGCTAATACTATGTTTTCTAAAAAACTAACAAAACAAGGGGAATAACAATAATATCTACAATTTGTAAGGCTAAACAATCAACGCGCAGTTATGCATGAGATGTAAAAATTTACATTATAGTCAACTGCTTCAGCCGTTATTTTGTAGAAATCCATAATTAAAAAATAATGTAACTTGGTATTGTTGAAATTTTACCAATTTACATTATTTTTGAATTACTTACATTAGTGCGATTTTTGCACATTTTCCAGATATAATCTGGCACTTTCAGCACCCTTGTCACTCTGTACCCCCTGGAAGAAATTTTGTACCTCTGATTGAGAATTGCTGGCCTAGTACATACATTATTTTTGCCACACAAATATGCATGACCAGTTTAGTTTTGCATTTGAATGTTTGTAATATTTTATAACGCTAAATTATTTAAATTGGAGAACACAAAGAGCAACATCCGCGGTGATTTTAGAGCTAGTATTAAAGTCAATATAAGTATTAAAATAAATGATTAAATGGAAAGTAGGCATCATAAGTTCTGTTTGGATCATCTTGTTTTTGTTACTCGTAAGAAAATAGAGACTCTGCTTTGATGTTTACTGACAAAGTTTTATCATTTGTAATTTTAGAATCTTGGAAAGGGGTCTTTGTGGATGGTGGATGACATTTTCAGACCCAACCTGCTGCAGGCGCTCAGGAAAGCACCATTTCATCCTCATACACAGCTTGAGCGAGTGTCTGTGATCACCAATCGTCTTCAGGTTAAAAGGTATTTTGGCTGCATGGTTATTTTGTCATATTATATGTTGCACCAGAACTAAGTTATAATTATGTTAAATTTATCTATATTAATTTTATAGTTTCCCCTACCCCAAGTAATTTTCATATCTACCCCTTGAGGTCTCCCATCATTTTACTTTTAAAATATAGAGCATTAAGTTATTTTTCTTGGATTTACATGATATTTGAACCCTCATTTGTTCATGAGGGGACAGTGATATCTGCCACGGAACTTTTGTGTGTCCAAGCTGACTAGGTGTTATGTAGCTGATGCAGCTAGACAAACCCAAATCTTTTTCAATTACTTTAAGAGACACCCAGTGCTGGATTATCCAATAGGTGCACTAGGCACATGGCTAGGGGCCCCAAAAGTTAGGGGCCTCTGTAGTTTCCATAGGTGACTCGTATGTATAGTCAGTATTATTGAAAGAAAAAAGAATAATGAAATAAAAAAAATGAATAAGCCTCCCAAGTTGGGGAGGGGACCATAGGTTATATAGTATTATATAGGTATAATAGTATATATAGGTTATATAGTATTATTAAAAGCAAAAAGAATAAATAAATAAAATGAGTAAATATGTAAAGATAATGTTTTTTTTTATTCTGAGGAATTCAAATGCAGTAGTTAATACAATAATCTCTGCATATAAATTTGAATATCTTATTTAACTGGTGCAAGTCATTTTGTTCATGCACCACTCATCTGTTATGTGTTTGGCTTCCGCTTGCAGAAGTCCTGCTATATGGTACAGGATTCTTACCATTTGCTTACATCAGTGGTTTTAAATCTGTTTTTGGCCCATTGCCTCCCTTCAATGAGCAGCGAGTACTGATTTCCCCTCGAATACATTTTACAATGAGCAGGAATTCTGTTGAAACACTCCATATAATTTTACTAAAATAAGCAATTATGAGGCAATATAACACAATTAGAATATCAAAGGTATTTTATTTTA
Organism: Tanypteryx hageni; assembly: GCA_028673005.1. Lineage (NCBI taxonomy): Eukaryota > Metazoa > Arthropoda > Insecta > Odonata > Petaluridae > Tanypteryx > Tanypteryx hageni. The sequence goes on along the minus strand of CM054113.1, from coordinate 154,392,321 downwards.
GCAAAAAAGTCATCAAAATTGTTTTTATATTCATACAAAATTAATTGTTGCCTAGAACATTTTACATGATAATGCTGATCAGAATAGTGACACTCAAGCAGAAGCTAGAAATATTTCTGCTAGAATGTGTCTACTGGAATCAGTCTTTCTTTGTGTATTCTGGACTGTTGTTTTGGAATGAATTCATCAAGTTAATCTATTGCTGCAAACTGAGTGTTGTAGAGCATATGAAGTTTTGAACAGATTTTCTTCGGGCTGTTCAAAATAACTTCAATCTCTTTGAGGAACAAGCAATGCAGATGATACTGAAGATCGAGGATGAATCAGAAAATGAGTCCCGAGTGACCCCTGAAGACAGAGTTAGTCATCGAAACGTTAGCAGAGATTGTTGAAACGACCTGTCTCGTAACCCAAGAACACCTCACTCACAGTCACATCAAAGTTTTTATACAGTTTATTTTTGAACATTCTTTAGCAACACTGTGTTCAACACTTCAGAACAATGTGGGTGTATTGGGTGATATAAATTACACAATGTATTGGTGATATGGGAAACGTTTCCACCGAATTGCTGAAAAAGTGGTAAGTGGAGAAGGCTATTCACCCTCGTAGCCAAGCCATTGATCTGTCAGTATTTTAGCTAATCAGTCAAACTCGAATTACAGAAAAAGAATTTTTTATTACCAAATAAAGGTTACAAAAAATTTAACTACATGAATAACACTGATTGCTGAGGAATCCTCAAGAATAACCGGTACACAAATATTTCGAAGAAAGAAAATGCATGGAAAACAATAGCGAATGAATTTCTGTTTAAAGAAATATGGAAGGAAAAGACCATCAAAATCATTCACTAATTGTAGACGTATAAGTGAGAGAAGAACTCCCGCAGGATGGAAGAAGCCCTATGTATAAATGAGAATTATATACAATTCAGTTACGTACAAGTCAGTATGTGTACGTATGATAGTGTTTTGCCGGGGATTACAAAAAATATGGATAAACAAATATTACATATAACTGGGTTAAGTGTAACCCAGATTCTACTGTCCTTGTCATAATGTTTTCCATTCGTATTTATGTAATTTTAAGTTATTTTCATTTATATTAAGATTTGGCAATGTTCAGAGTATATACTGTCCTGTATATTAACCAGAGGCGTATATTCAGGGTGTGCTAGGTGTGCGGTGCACACCCACGGATTCGCAATGTCACAGATATTATATTTTTACATTTATTCCTGTTAAAGACTCCCCTAATCGTTTTCCAATATACAATGTTTCATGAAGAAGAGAAGTTTCGGCGCGTAAACATCGTATCACATTCACGTTAATAGCCCGGATGTGCGGTAAGAAATACGGACAGCTTTGAGCCCTTTAAACATACGTACAGATGGCGCAGCGGGTCAAATTCTTAGCCTCCTTGTGGTTTTAAACCGTCCAGAAGGCGTGGCAGGGTGCGCGCTGAGACAACAGCACCCAGAAGTAGTTAGCGGTTGTGATTGGCTATTGTGTGAAGCAATCCAGTTCAACATTGTTACTTGTCATGAGATGCTGTTTTTGTTTTCCGAGTTTCGTCTGTTTAGCGTGCGTGGGGTAAAGTGTGAACCGACGAGTTTATGACACCGATTTAGACAAGTTTTTAGGATATATTTATAATTTTTTAGATATAATTTATAACTTGTTGCCCATATTTACAATGTTAAACAATGTTGACGATGTACTGAATGCCCCGTTTTCTGCCCGAGCTTTTGCGGATTGTATGAACATAGTCGAAGAAGGTAAGCCTCGTCCTCTTCCAAATTTACTGTGCAAGCACAAAGATGCAAAAACTGAGTACATGAGACATTTCTCTGTTTCGCAATACGATACAGTAGAATGGTTAACTGGATGTGAAGTGCGGTCAAGACTTTTTTGTTGGCCTTGTTTATTATTCTCCAAAGAGAAAGGTGTTTGGAATAAGCACGGGTATTCCGATCTTAATCATTTAGCTGGAGCAGTGCAAAAACATGAGTGCTCCCAACCACATGTTCAGTCATTTTAAAATCTTAAGATGTTTGGAAAACAAAGAATTGACACTCTCGTTGACAGCCAAAGAAAAATTGAAATTAGTCGTCATAATGAACAAGTAAAGAAAAATAGAGACATTTTAAAAAGTTTAATTGATGCTGTATATTATTTGGCTAACCAAGAGCTTCCTTTGAGAGGTCATGATGAGTCTGAAGATTCAGCCAACCGAGGGAATTATATAGAATTTTTAAATGTGCTCCGTGAGTATGATCCTCTTTTAGACAGTCATTTAAAGGCATCGACTGTATTTCGAGGAACTTCTCCTACAGTACAAAATGATATCATTAACGCCATATCTGATGTGGTTAAAGATGCTATAAAGAAAGAAATTTCTTCCGCTACATTTGTGGCCATTCTTCTGGATGAAACTTCTGATGTCATGTCGAAATCGCAGCTATCAACTGTTTTCCGTTTTGTCCATTATGGGCAAACACACGAAAGGTTTATCGGATTTACAGAGGTAAGTGATGATAGAACGTCCAGTGGTCTTTTTAATCATGTTGTAAACAGAGTTGAGGAATTTAATATTAAGGACAAGTTGATCGGCCAAACATATGATGGTGCCTGTGTAATGAGTGGACATATTAATGGGTTGCAGAGTAAAGTTATCGAGGCCTACCCTTTAGCAATATTTACGCATTGCTACGCTCATGTTTTGAACTTAGTTCTGAAGCAAAGCCTCTCGAATATCAAGGAATGTAGATTGTTTTTCCAAACTATCAGTGGATTGGCAGCATATTTTTCTAAATCATCGAAAAGAGTAAATGCTTTGCAAAATTTTGCTGCTAAAAAATTACCCTCCATCGCACCAACCAGATGAAACTTTACTTCCCGTTTATCAAACACAGTAAAACGCCACAGAAGTCAACTTATTGAATTTTTTGAACACATTGTGGAGAATTCTGGGGAATGGGACGTGGATGCTGTAATCAAAGCTCGTGGTTTTTTGTATTTCTTGCAAGATTTTCAAACAATTTTTTTGCTAGAAATTTTTTCTGTTCTGTTTGGCTATACTGTTGTTTTGAATAATATATTACAAACATCATCCTATGACATATTGTACTGTTGTAAAAAGGTGCATGATACTGTGAAACAGCTTAGGAATGACAAGGAACATGGATTTGATGATATTTGGGTTTCTGCAAAGGAAAAGCATACGGTTGAAGAGTCAAAGCCTAAAAGACGAAAAGGATCTATAGAAGAGGAGAAGAGGGCGTGCCTTCGATTATACCAGAGAATAGTCGACTGCATATATCTGGAGATGGAAGAAAGATACTCTTCACTTTCGAAACTTGAGTTTTTTCAACTCCTTTGTAGCGAAAGATATGATCAATATGCGAAAACTTTTCCTGATGGTATTCTAGAAAAATTAAAGGATTTCTACGGACCAGTTTTTTAATACGTTCGTCTAAAAAATGAAATAAAAGTGCTCTTTTCTTCTGATGAATTTGCGAGGAAACCAGTGCATCACCTATTAAAATTCATGCAAGAAAATCAGCTCCAGGTTGCATTCAAGGAGATTTATAAATTAGCGGAACTTATCATGACGATTCTGAGTTCTACTGCTACAGTCGAGCGTTCTTTTTCGGCTATGAAGAGAATACATACGTGTTATAGAGGAACACAAACGCAGGAAAGGTTATGCGGCCTAAGTTCACTCGCCGTTGAAAAGACATTACTGGTGGAACTGAAGAAAAGACCTTCACATTATGATGATGGTTGCATACCCCCAATCCCCAATAAAAGCACACCCAACCTAAATGGGCACGCGACGCCGCTGATATTAACCCTTTCATGCCTGTAAACAGACTTGTTTTCTTAGTTTGGATATCATAGGGTACAGTGGCAATGACTTAAACCTAATCTCCCTTATTACATGAAATCTTATGAAAGAAATTCCCCCTTTTTCATCACGAGTGATTTTAATGGCGAATTGGAACATAATCCCCCTTATATTATTCTGCTCCAATGATAGTATATGTATTTTTGTGGAGAAAAATTCCCCAGTATTCGCTGTTTCTGTACTTGTGGCCATTTTATGGTGTGTAACCCCTGTGAATAACAGGGACCCACTGTATATGCAACTGAGAAACGCTGTTTGTGGCAATTGAAATAAGCTCCCATGCAAGTGATAGATGATACACTTTTAAATGATTTACCTGAACAATGAATCAGAAAGACTTGAAGCTTAATGAAAAACAAGATGATAAAACTCACCTAAAATAAGGTTTTTTATTGTGAAAAACTTACAATGTGGCAAGAATACAAACATGAATATAGTGAGAAAATTAAACAACCAACTGCTTATATATTGAAAGTAATAATTCACACATTATTCCAAACTCATGAATGGCTAAGTTATGAACATTAAAAAATATAAATGAAGGAAAATTATGTGGACAATATCTGGATCTGGTCAAGACTATTTTGAACCTATGTTTAAGAATTGCAGAAACAATATTCTGGGATAGCATTGCTTAATAATCCAAAAATTTGTTCTTAAATACCTCAATCTTGAATTATGCGTTAACCTATTTCACAGTTGGTGGTAACCAGACACACACTATTGGCACACATGTATACCCAGATCTGCAAGCTTTTTCTATTGGTTCAATATGTGTAATTTAATGCTTTGAAATACCAGAATAATTAACATTTTTAGAAATTCCCTATAGATCAGGAATGCAAAGCAGCTGTAGGTGGTCCATGTTGGTGACCAAGCTAAAAGCTATGGTGATGAAGGTGGGACTTAATCAGCATTCCAGAAAGGAAATGAAATAGATACCAACTGAAGAAATGTGATTGATGGCAGTCTGTGGTTGTGTTCTGTTTTGGTGGGTGGCATATGAATGTGAAAAGGTTGAGATATTCTGCTCTAGGCATAGCTTTGTTCCAGTTATGAGGAAACATTTGGGAAAATGTAAATCTACAGTAGATCTTTTCATGTTATTTGAAATCTTGCAAACAGGACTACATTAAGGGTTAGCCTTCTGTCAGTTTTTGGTCAATCTCCAGAGTTTACTTAGTTGCGCATGCTCATAAATTTCAGCATTTTTAGGAACTAGGTCGAATTTTGGCAGAATATTTTATGTAATTTATTCATGTTGTAGATTTTAAATTTGTCATCTTAATGCACTTTGTAAGAACAATGATAGTAAATATCTATGCCTCTCAAAAATGTTTTTCTCTCCATCAAATCATTTCCTGGTCTTATACTTTCCACCGAATTATTTTACCATTAATAATCGCTAGGATTATTTATTGCCGAAATTGATGATTTTTGTTCCGATGTTAATCTTCCTGGAATGTGGATTTAAAGTTAGTATCCTGACTTAGTTTCGTATTTCGGTTAACAGAGAAAATTCATTTCTATCATTTTCTCAAAGTCGATATCATCATCTTATGCATAAAACAATACAATTCTATTATCCACGTATGTATTTTGTTTGATTGTTATTTTTATAATTGTGTATTTAGCTGTGGTAGTTACCGTATTTTTCAGCCGATAAGACGCAATTTTTCCGAATAATCTCGCCCAAAAACTGACCAGCTGCTTATCGGTCGTCTGCTAAAAAACAGGTTAAGTTAGCGATTGTCGCCGGTACTAGGAGAATCATTGGCGACTCCTCAAGAAAGGTTGAACGACGCAAAGTTGCTTTCTTGACGCAAATGATTTTGTGACGAACGTATTGAAATCATCTGACAATCCGAAAAAGCCGATACTTGACATCATTCCGTTAAAGTAGGAAGTTGAATAGAATAATTACTAAGACAACATTAGAATCGTTTCACTAAACTAACTATACGCATTTATATTACAAATTAATCATAATAATAGTTAATGAACAAATTTTTACTTTGTGAACGAAATCTTAAACGCTTAGTGACTTACAAGCGTGAAGTAAAAAAATTTCGCGCGCAAAAATAAATTAAACATTTTGCCGTGAGTGCACGGCCGATATTGGCCGCTCTGTTTTCCCATACTGGCGTCGCGATAGCACATTATTGGATGCCTCGTTGATGGCGTAATTTGTTTTTCCCTGTGAGGTTAGGTATAACGACAGGATATACGATAAATAAACTTCATTTTAGTTTGTTATTTTAATGTGCTATTATGCTGCTTTTATTCTTGTAAACAACGTAAGTATAAATATATGCATTGAAATTTTTTCATTAAAGCTTTGTTTAACAATATATGTACGTAATGTCGGCCAGCGTGTTTTATCGGCGGTAAATTATAAAATTTAAGAACATAAGTATAAGAATTGCCGTATATTTCGATTTAGCCTTTTGTCGATTTTTTTCTTGTGTCGGTCATGAAGTAGTCAGTCTCTTGGTGGAGTGAACAGAAAGTCATATGCACAATGCATTATGGTGGGATTGGTCCATATATGAACTAGTGAATAAATATTTGATGTAAATTTAAATCTTTGTGAAAACTCAAATTTGACCATTGGTGGTGCTGCAAGGACACCATTTATGCATAAAAATATTTTGCACAGTTTATCATTCTGTTAATGTTTCACTTGCAATTTTTGCAGCCCCAGTCCTCCAAATGATGACTACATTGTCCTTTCTGGTGCCAAATCCAATTGCAACTTACCTGATCCAGAGTTGTTCCCATTTTTGAGTCGGAGGCTGGCAGCTGCCTCTGGGATGGATCCTGCAAGAAGTTCTGCTGATGTCTCAAACCGAAGGAGGCAGCGCAGCGTCAAAGAAGTGAGAGATGCCATCTGTGCTAAAACAACTTTTGGAAATGACTCTCTTGATGATGTGGATGCAGCTGCTGCGATGCTAGCATTAAAGCATGGACCTCACATCCTCTTTGCTCGGAAGGGTAAGTCTTACTGTCCTTGATATACTAATCTTGTATTTTATTAAACATTTGCAAAGCTAAAACATTTATTTACTGCAGGTTCAATTTCATTTGGAAAGGTTTACCTATCCATATGCAAGTCTTAAATATAATAATGATACTGCATGTGTGGAACTGATCAAGTATAGGCCATTATCTTAAAGACATTGAAATCAATCATTTGACAGCAATTTGTACTTAACTGCAGTGGATTCCAACAAAATTTATAATCCCAAAAATGTATTATACCTTCTAGTTTCATTGCTTTTCTTCACATAGTGATTGGCTACTTTTGTAAAAATTTGTGTTAGCAAAGAAATAATCAAACAGTTTTTGTAATTGCAATATCAAATTTTGGAAGCCATGAATTAATTTTAATTTGGTTATGACTCTTGCTTGTGATAATTTAAACTTCAAAATATTATTACAGGCCTTTCTTTTTTATTGCTGAGTGGTTGTAAATATTATGTTTGTTGGAAATAAATATAGATTTGGTATTTGAGATAACTCATTAATTGCTGTCATTTGCTCCTATGAAATCTTTGTTTAAACAATAATTTAACTTGATCAGCATAATAGTTGTAGTGGCATTTCTGCTTGGATTCTTTTCAGGAGTGATTCCATCTGATGTAACTTCTTATTTTACATGTTCAGTTGGAAATAAAAATATTCTAAGTAAAAAATATTTGGATGTTTTCAGATGAGTGGCAACAAGAGGAATGTGATGGCAATATTTCTAAATATCTCCCTGGAGCCCGATCACTCAGGAAGGGATCAAATACACCTTTCAAAACTAGTCAGGTATGAGTGAAACACTTAATTTTTTATCTAAAGCTAGTTTGTTGAAGAAGTAATGTTCAGAGATAAACTAATTCATTATTTATGTAGCAGAAAATTTTCAAATATTTTTACTGTTTGAATACAATAGGCAAAGAGCAGCTATCTGTTCAGTAATACCTTTAAAATATGCATTTTATTTTTATAATTGTTGAATTAATATCAATACTGAGACAGAAAGATAGTTTTGCAGTGTCAATTTTCATAAAAGTTATGATTATTTCAGTAGTAATGAAGCTCTTTTGTCAGCCAGCTGCATATTTTACCTATACAACAAATGTGCAAAAGATTTCTGCCATTATGCTATCGACTACAATAGAATCTGTGTAGTTGCTTCAAGCCTCAACTAATAATATTTGCAAAGTTTTAGTACATGGCGTTTCAAAAGTGATGCAACCCTGTATATTTTGCTGTAATTATCATTATCATTTTATTATCATTATCATTTTATTATCATTATCATTTTATTATTATTATCATTTTATTATTATTATCATTATGATTTTATTATCATTAACTAGCTTACTTCGCAGGCCCCAGAAATGTACCATGGGGGCCATGAGTTTGAGACACCTGCTTTAAACTATAACTGATATCTATATACAGTAAAACCTCATTATTTCGATCCCGGATAATTCGAAATAGCATGTAAGAGCAATCCCCGGCCAACATCATAGGATTTTGCATACTTTTTAGTATGCATTATTTGAAATACGTCTACAATGAAATTCAAAGTCATGATCTGGTCCGGTGACTCATGAACATTTCGTTTAATTCGAAACCTTTACCCATATTGTGTGTTTAAGTGGAAAGTTCATGTGCACACATGACTAAGGCATCACGTTTTTGTTCTCCATTTCTCGCAAATGAAATATACTTGCCCCCCCCCGAACAGGTAACTTTTTTTTACTTATTTAATAGCCAACGTGAAATAAAATCGTAGATGATAAAAATAGAGGAATCATCTTATCCTTGCATCACTAGACCTTCTTTATTCCAGGTTCTTGGATTACTTCAAGTATACTGCTTTATCGTAGATATCTACCTCTTTCCCATAAGTTTTACGAAAAAAACTTCAAATAAGGATAAACAAAGATGCTAGAAGCGCACAGGGACAGGAGAGATGAGGTTTTGTATTTGCCTACTCAACAAAAAAATGGCAAAAAATATAGGTTTTTACTTTAGTAATTTGAGCATGATCTTCAATGTTATTCTCACTATCACTCTAAACTGACACTTTCTTCCGAATCATTTTCAAATAAGGTTTCAGTCTACCTTTCATCACCAGATTTAATTTGACGTTGACGTCATGATAAGTTCAACTTTTTTAATCTCTTAGAAATTAAACAAAAGTAACAACGGAAAATAACGAACAATATCTGCATTCGTACAGCATAAATGTTTTCCTCAGAGCGGCAAGAGAATATCTTTTGTGTGATCCAAGCGCTTCCCATGCACTCTGATCATGCTTTCATAAATATCTTTGAATGGGCTTGTTTATGCATTGATGTCAGATAAGTGTTTCTCTTTCTCACTCTCATTATGTATATTGCTCTCAAAAAATGCTGAACCATGCACTAGCCCAGATCTGAAGACTATTCCTCCTCCCTTTCCATATAGCTCTCAAGTGTTGATGCAAAAGAAAAAATATCTCAAGAGTGAGAGACATCATAAAGCAAATAAACAGTGCCTGCATCCCCTTCCACCACACAGTAGCTTTTGTGCAGAGGTTCGGTTAGTCTCAGCATTGAATAGGGGTTTTTAGAACCCACAATTCGCATAACTGCACAAAAATTCAATCACAAAATTTTACGTATAATATAGGTAAAAAGAAAGACAATAAAAATTGCAGAATTAAGTGCAATAGGAAAACCCAAGGTTACTGTTTTGAAATATATCAAGGTTTTTCAGATTTAAGAAAATTTATTGCATCAAAAAAATAAAGATATCTAGCGTTCTCCGTGGCATACCCAGTACGGCCGCATATGAAGTTTTCGTCCTGTGTGCCCAGTACGCAGGATAATGCTGAGGGGTTTATTACAATAGAGATTGTTCATAAAATACATCATGCTTATGTTTATCATTTTAGTTTTCCTTTCTCTAAAACTTGGCGTGTTACACTAAGCTTGACCCAAGGGCTGATCTAGAAATCTCCCAAGGGGGGGATTAAGTACTATTTTCCTCGTAAATAGGAAAATTTTCAAATACACTCCCTATATTCATCAAAATTATATTCAGGACTTTTTAAAGAGATTATCACAAGAAATAATAGTATAGTATATTTTTTATCATAAACCCTATTTTAGGTGAAATATATTTTGAAAACCACGCATACATTGACCTCCCTTATAATAATCCATATTTTGCGAAAATGATGTATAAGGCTTGTTTCGCATAATGTAAAAAAGAAAAAATATATTTAAACCGGGTATCTGTGACATTTTATTGACTTTGTATAGCACTTCTTAACATTTTATTTTAAAAATCACAATAAAAAATCAAGTCGTCGATTGCCAGAATTAGCAAAATGATCTAAAATCTCTTCCGGGTCAAGATGAATATCTTGATGTATATGGAGTAATGCCAAACCCACAAGTATTTCTTCACTCATTCTGTTCCGCAACCAAGTTTTTAATCGTCGCAAAGCCGAAAATCTGCGTTCAGAGCTAGCAACACTTATAGGAAGAGTGAGTAAAGTTTTTAATAAAATTTTGCAATTTGGATAAATTTCCTCATCGCACATACTGAAATCTTCACAGACACTCGTGCCAGTTTTAATGTTATTGCATTTATATTCACGTTCCCATTTGGTTTTCCACATTATTAATTTGCTTAGAAAAATAGTAAACAAATTTGAAATAATGGAAACAATCAAAAAGTCAGAATATTTTTCCCATAATGACGTTCCAGTATTATCTAACTCAACTTGATCCAAACACAATAGTTGTTTCGGTAATATATTTGACACGGCAGTTACCGGTGCATATTTTTCATATCAAGATTATTTTTTACTAATAACTGAACAACTGATTTTCCTAGCACATTCCCCCCTAATTTAGGTTCTAGGTCTTGTCTAATTTCTGATGTGAAATTTTTATCGTACAAATCCACAAAACCAATGAAATCTTCACTAATTTTATTTTCATAAACATACCTAATAACAAGGCTTAATCGCTTAATTGAGACACCATAGTTATATCAGTAGTTTCGTCAAATAAAATGGAATAATATTTTCCTTCCCTCACAAAGTTTAGGATTTTTCCAAAGTTTCATCGCTGCAACAATCAATAATCGAGTTCTGAGTCGTTTTTGAAATGTATGTGGCATTTTTGCTAGAGGATTTCAGATGATTTTCAATATCCTGGTCACCACCTCGGATACGTAATTTTAATACAGCGCGAAAGTTTCCCTTGTTCGTAATGCTTTCACTGCTCTCAGGCCTGTCTGAAAAATTGCCGTCATCCCTATGGCCTCAAAATGGTATATTTTGGCTACCTAGAGTGATGATCGTGTCGATAATAGGCAAAAGAGGCTTTCGATTCTCTTGAACTTGCTTCAGTCTCCCTGAAATTAACATGTTTTGAACTTCAGTTTGGGGCTTGCCAAAGTTCCTTAAAAACATTTTTGTCGATTCCACAGAGCTATTATGATAAGCATTGCCTTGGGGTTTTTCAAGAGCACTACTTACCCAATAATTTTGAAAATGCAGTAAGCGGCTTTGAAACTAAAACCCCGGTCTGAGTTTTACATTTAATTGGACCAACAGTTGTAGGAGCGAACAAGGAACAATATTTTCTGTAAATTCCCTGCTTTATTGGAGAATATACTAGGCAAGTAAATCTATCTAAGTGAGTTTGATTGAGGTATCTCTTTTCATCTTTGCCGTTCTTTTGATGCTCAGAAAAAGGAAAGACATAATTTTTAGGTGGACAAAACGGATTTTCTAAAAGTTCTTTCTTTGTTAAATTATCCAATTTTCCTCCAAGGTAAATACCAATATCATTCTTCACCGTTGCACTACTATCACTAATATAATGTTCGATATCTACCGAATAAACCGATGAAATAACTGAACTGTTATCTTCATAAGCATATATCTCTCTCTTCAAGGAGTCGACAGGTAGTAGTGTAGATACTGCAACTTCCACTTCTTGATTGCTAGAATTTATTATTGGTTCTTTTTCTGAAGAATTGATATAATAATGCAATGTTTTCTGGCACCTTTGTCTGTTTTATTTCATTTTAATCAAGGTATATCTGAAAATGTTCAAATAATGATTCACGTTAATAATCTACAAAATGTAACTATACATCTTCAATGCTGAATCAAGTATAATACTATGACCAAATATATAAATTCCCTTTTGAAGATAAATTCCATGGAATAATTTTTAAAATAATAATACTTTGATTGTTGCATTTTTAGTGCTTTGAATTCGGATATAGAGAAAATAAACAATAAAAATTTCGTAAGAAATCACTTACAGATAATTGTAGAATTCTTCCCCTGCATGTTCGTCAACTATCTCCAACGAAATAATAACCACTCTTGAAGTGATGGTATTTCGAATACTTGTAGAACTGCTGCTGTAATGCTAAATTGTGGGATACAATAAAACGCAAAACCTGATTGTCTGTACCGACTATATACTTCTGCGACACTTGCAACTTATAGCACTTCTTCGGCAGACTATCACACATGCGCTAGCGAATCACTGAATGAATGATCTTAAAATGCTCGTAAGCACTTGAAAACAATAACGGGAAAACCCAAGATAGAGAAAGGTCCCTTGTAAAGGATTTTGGGAGATGGAAGAGCTCGGAAGTGGGAAAGCACTCTAAGCAAACGGGGGGGGGGGGGGGGGGGGTAAATTCCAAAATGTGTATTTAGAAATATCTTCTTTCTTCTTAAATTATAGCCATTCGTATGAACAAAACGAACCGACACCAGTGAATGAGGGTGGAAGAAGAACCAAGGCATAAACCGATGACTTTGTTTCATCCTTTTACTGGCACCTAGCCGATAGCATAGGTCATTGACATGGCCCTCGCCCCTACTCTCGGTTCGAAAGAGAGAGGATTCATATGATACTATCTTTACTGCACCCGGTGCGAGGGTTCTCCAAAAGGCTACGCGCCCGGAGTGCACACATTGAGCGCATTCGAAGGCAATGCCCCACGTGGGTAGGTTCCTTCCCCTTCACTCGCCATTTGTTGAAAATCCTGGGAATCCCATTCTCCTCCCTACCACCCCAATTAGCAAGTTTCAGCACCGCCCAGGGTGACACTATCTTCAACACACCCTTTTTGCTAGGACAATACGTCGGCAGCGACATAAAGACAAGAGAATTTCAAAGAAGAATCTATTCAATAACCTAAGCCTACTGAATAAACCATCCCGCCACCTGACAACCTGCTTATTCTCTTGTCCCAGAGAGTATCCAAGGGGGGGGGGGGGGCGATCGCCCCCCCTTGGATCCACACATGGCTTGACCCCTACCCTTCCCTCCTACCTGCATGATAGAATTTATGGATTTAAATCCCCTCACCCTCAGTCACAAAGGGAGAATGCTTTGAGTACGTATTTCAGAAAAGAATTCATAAGTACATAATTGTGAAATCATCCCGTCTTAACAAATACGACCATGTTATTTTGAGAGCACATATATTTTATTACATCTGTGTAATATGGATGGAAATAAAATTACAATGCAATGTATGAAATTGCCTAGACCTAATAAAGAATTAATTAATTATTTATTTTTGATCATACTGACGGCAGGGAAGTTTGAACGAAATTGGAGAGAATTTATACGTCATGGTTCCTATCTATTATCTATATAATATTTCACACAAGCGTTTTCCCAATCTTTTTAGCATGCATTTTCATAACATTTTGGCTGAGTATGCGCGGTTGAAAGTCTTTTCTTCTGAAACGTGGTGTAAAAGGGTAACTGGGAAAATTGGTTTGTTCACTCGATCCTATTGTTCACACGCAGTGGTGTTCGTGAATCATGAATTAAGTGGTCACTTCAGCTCTGTTCATGGACTCGCCGTGTGTATGAAGTTGTAAGACATTTTGCAGCAGAACAGATAGATATATTGCAATTTTACTGTCCAAGTAGCGGATCGTAAGAAATTTTAATTTTTTTTTTTAAGTTTGTTTATTTTGAACCCGGATAATTCGAAGCCGTATTTTTGTGGTCCCTTGAACTTCGAAATAACGAGGTTTTACTGTATTACTGTGAAATATACAGGGTTGCAGGAGTTTTGAAACATCCTCTATAAATATTTTGTACCACTGTACTCATCAGGTTGTTCCCTTAACACCTTGGCTGCTTAATTTGTATAAAACTGAACAAACTTTTTTTACCCTTAGCTGCATAATTCGGATGTATCCCACATCCTTCAAAAATATTTTCCTGTCACTATAACATATAATTAAACCTCTGTGACCCTGGGTGGCCATATTTGTAAAAAAATTGAGGGAATAAAGTTCTGGAACTAGCCTTCACACACAGCTACATATGCAGTCACAAGAAATTTTTTCACACATCCATGTTGCAAGGTATTTTTTTGGTTCTATATCTGGACTGTGGATTGTCCATTTGTAATCTCTGCAATATATCTTATTTTTTCAATGATAAGGCATGCTTTTACAAATTATTTGTCACAATATTTTCTTCCCATATCCTACAATATCCCTGGTGTAACATAATTCAATCCTAGGCATTGTCCCATAGGTAGTACATGAACACATTTCAGCCATAACCTGCTAGGATGTCTTGGGCAAGGGAAAGGCAAGTGGTTTAAGTCAATGACAAAAGGCTTTTCCAAAATCACCCATGACTCGCCCTCCGCCATCTCCACTTAGGCCGAGTGTCTCAACTAAGAGGATCATTTACCTCCCAGATGAATCCTCTGCACATGCTGCAAGATGAGGCTCCAAGCAAGAAGTCTTCTGCATGTATTGAGACTTTTTTCGAAAATTAGCAAAATTTTAGGATGGGTATACCCAGGGCCATGCCGTGGGTTTTTGCCATCCATGTGCAATTCCCTGCTCCAGTGAATAAAAAATACTGAAGCGTTTGAGAAAAGTATGTACAAACACATTTATATGGTCTAAAAGTTTTTAATAATGCTGAGCAAAAAAGTTATGTCGTAATATACAACAAAAAATTACATGATTATTTAGTTTTTCAAGATCTTTAATAAAAATTTACTTTGCGAGCTTTGAGATTGGAAAAGCCTTTTATGACACCATCTATATCTAATTTCTCGCAAAGCTCATGTTTTATTGAAATAACAGACAAAGATGAAAGCCTGTCCTGGATCATAGATAATTTTTTATGATTTTTAATTTTGAGAATGATCTTTCTCCAGATGCAATGGGAACAGGAAGGGTCAGTAAAATACATACTGAGACTGAGATGTTTGAAAATGTTGTTGTTAGGTTATTTTCTACTACATACTCCAAAGCCTTAATTACATTCATGTTAAAGGCCGAAAATGTTTGCAATATTTCCAATTCATTCAACAAAACTATTGTGCGTATATCCAATTCATTCCTCATTGTGTCACTCAGTTTGATCTCTAGGTCTGTAGATAACTTCATTTAATCTTCTTTGCTTAATTTATTAAAATTGTAGATATCATATAAAAAGTTAAATGTTTTGTTGATCCGCGACTGGGCAAATCTTTCTCTAACAGATGAAACTTTCGACCGGTCGAAGCTCGTCTATTCGACCAAACCAATCAGTCGAAATGGGAACCAATTGACGCTAATTGTCTATATGTAATGTATCTTTTTAAATAATATCAGTTATATTGTTATTATTATACTTTGATTGTTTTAAATGTCGAATAAGTTACTTGATTTATCAGACCATTTCTTTTGGAAAAGTTAACGCTACACAAAAATACGCTTGTAAATAAAATCAAAAAATTATTCATTGCTACGTAAAAATGCAGATGAGGATAAAGTCAACAATAGAATTTAGCAATTACATTTCTATGGCGCTAAATTGGTTCAATGACTAAAATATGAGAAGAAATCATCTGGAAATGCACTTTTTGAATGTTTTTGAATTAGATTTGAATTTTCACGATAAGAAAATGAATCTTCATACTTTTCTTCATATTAATGGGCAAATTCTGCATCGATATCTCAACTTTAAAATATTAACAAATAATGCCTCACACGCTCCGTTTCAGCCTACAACGCTACTACTATTCGCCGACAGAATTGTTTGTGGAATGACTCTTTTTTTATATACTGGGTATATAAAAACTTTCTGTACAAACTTTTTGGGGTTATAGGGGGCATCAAGACAAACATTTTTTATTAAGTAACCATGGCTCAGAAGTGCTTCCTTATGCCACTACACACCATCAAAGTATTTTTGCATAGGGGCGGATATCATGATAACAAATAACCACTAACACATTATTCTTGATGTTTTATTGTATCATGGTACACAGTTACAGCAAATGTTCAAAATTACGGCCACCAACCTCGATACAAAGACCTAAATGATGCTGCAGGTTTTGCCGTGTGTGCTCGAACATGCCAACGTGTGCCCTGAAAATTGCGGCTGCCTCAGTAATACGGGCAACAAGATCCATTTGATGCTACAGATTGTCAAAGTTTCTGGTGGAACACCTGGCATCGAACATATCGCCTGTCAACTGTTAGTCAAATCTCCTGTGGCCAGACTTGCAAGTCATTTGTGTGCTCAGAACCAACAACTTGTGGTACTGTTCTGCATGTTGTAAAATTGTGACCGTCAGAATGGAGCGCTATACCTTGGCTGAATATGCTGACATCCACTTTGCGTATGGTGCTGCTTGGGGCAATTGTAGGGAAGCTCGGAGGATTTATTGTGTGCTTCATCCTGACAGAGAGTGTCCTAATCATCAGACATTTTCTGTTGTCCACAATCGACTGTGGGAAACTGGCACATTGCAAGTAAACATCCACGACACAGGACGACCATGATCAGTTCCCTTGCCATAATTTGATGAGGAAGTTCTGCATCACTTTGAGGACAACAGCTCCACCCATTCCGATGGCAGAAAGTCCAGGGTCTTGGTTTTGACGACTACGCTCGTCGCCATCAATACGCACATTGGCTCTTGCAGCAGAGTACATATCAGCCAGACTTTCCTGGAATGGTTTTGTTTACGGATGAGGCCTGTTTTACTTGGGAAGGGATTTAACTCTCAGAACAGCCATGTGTGGGCAGAAGAAAACCCGCATACCACATTGGTTCACGGTCACCAAGAATGGTTTGCGGTCAATGTGTGGGCGGGCATTGTAGAAGATGAACTGATTGGGCCTTACCCGTTGCCCGTGCGGCTCAATGCACAGGTTTACTGTGTTTCTAAGGGAAGTGCTACCAGAACTGCTGGAGGACGTCCCCTTGGCAGTCAGAAGGGAAATGTGGTTTCAGCACTACGGAGCTCCAGCTCATTTTGATCATCAGGCACGAGATCATCTCACCACTACTTTTGGCGATCATTGGATCGGACGGGGTGGACTTGTGGTCTGGCCTCCTAGGTCACTGGATCTTACACCATTAGATTTCTTTCTGTGGGGCTTCATGAAAGACCTCAGTTACACAACACCAGTGGAGGATGAAATGGATCTTGTTGCCCGTATTGCTGAGGCAGCTGCAATTATCAGGGGACACAGCATGTTCGAGCGCACATGGCAAAACCTGCTGTGTCGTTTAGGGCTTTGTATCGAGGTTGGTGGCCATAATTTTGAACATTTGCTGTAACTGTGTACCATGATACAATAAAACCTCAAGAATAATGTGTTAGTGATTATTTGTTATCATGATGTCTGCCCCTACGCAAAAACACTTTGATGGTATGCAGTGGCGTAAGGAAGCACTTCTGACCCATGGTTACTTTATAAAAAATGTTTGTTTTGATCCCCCCTATAACCCCAAAAGGTTTGTACAGGCGATGCTCGATTTATGCCAATCCGATTTACGTGTTTTCATTTTAATGCCATTTATAATAAACATACAAATAACATCCTATTTGCGCCTTGCGCCATCTTGCTTGTTTCTACGCCTCCTCTACCTTTGAATGTTACATTGTGAAGTCTAACGCGCATCCTATCGCTCGCCGAGAAAGTATACAATGTATACTATACATACTGTTACATTGTGAAGTCTCGCATTCATTTTCTTTCACCGCAAAATTAGGCATACATATACAGTTGGCAGTTTAACTGTTGTCGTCTTTTGTAGTGCTAACGTTTTCCATTTAGCTGTCATTTACCTCTGTGATTTTAATTTTTAATATTCTTTAATATATCCCCTTGTGTTAAAATGAGCTTCAAAAGAGTTAGCAGTGATTCTAACATGGAAAGGAAGGACGTGATAAAATCTACAAAGTTTCTTTCCTTAGAAATTAAAATAGAGGTTCTTAATAGGTTTGGACGTGGTGAGAGAAACATTGACATTCGAAAAGAATTGAGACTTAGTGATTCTATGTATAATAAGAACAATTCATGAGTTTATGTTTGGGAATGGTACTCCCTTAATTTATATGATTAGCACCAGCTCATATGCCTTTTAACTGGTGGGGACATTTTGTCATAATTTTGTGTATGCATGTGAGCGTAATTTTGGAACTCCTACATTAATATTTCGAATTTTTCACATGACAATCAACGTATAGAAAAGTTTTACAATACTATCGCTTGCATGATAAATTTATAATGCGTTATTTGCATTGATAATATTCAAGGAATATTATTAAATAAAGGAATAAATTAATTACTGAATTTACATCACCATAAAGAAAGATGTTACTGAGGTTTAAAATGTTTTGTTAGGAATGAATCTCACTTTCCCTTATGGCAGGAGCCGCCACTGTACATGATCAAATACTGCCGGAAAATAACTTTCAATTTATGCCAATTTCGATTTACGCCATATTCCTCAGAACGTATCAATGTCATAAATCAAGCTTTGCCTGTAAAGAGAGTTTTTATACACCCGGTATCGATAGATAACACAAGACGGGACTCCATACATTTTTCCCAAGATACTGGGACGCATCCTCCAATTATACCATCTAAGCCTATAGAAAAACTGCGCTCAACATTCGACTGTTTGAGATTCAACTGCATTTCCAGAAACGCATCACAGTCGAATCTTGGGCATTTCCTGTATTTTAAAATATTGCTTTGCTTCTGGTACCATCTCCTTATGTGATTTATAATTAAAATTTCTTTGCTTCATTCGTTGTCTAAGGATTACCACTACTGGAAATTTCATTTCAACATCTAAATTTTCTGCAATTTCTCTGTCTGTTATCAAAATGTTATTAATGCCTTCATCAGATCTGAACCGCATATTCAACAGGACAATGCAAATTATTTTTATTTGTTCAGTATGACTTCTGTCTGGAGTACAATCTAATATATTGAGTAATATTTACAAGATTTTAATAAATTTAAAATACTTGGTTATTTTTGATGAGATAATTGAAACGATTTAGTTTTGAATTTTGTTGCCAAGATTATGTGTCATAACTTCTTTATTGTTTTGCACACAACTAGTATGTTCTGTTGTAACAGTTATCAATGTTTGATTCATATAATGTGCTGGAAGTTCTCCGTTAAGCAAGTTTCTGTCTAGATAAAAATTGTATGATGCAAGTAATCCTTTCAATAATGCTTCCTTTCTTGATCAATAATACATTGAGTTTCATGATCAATAGTGGTATGATTTTTTAAATCTCTGAAAAGCTGGATCCAATCCTTGTATGCTTTCATATGTTGACCACTTTTTTCATGTTACTTAAAATGTTTGATAAATGCTGCCAGTCATTGCAGCCAAGTAAACTTTCACCATTGTCTAAGATTACTATATTATAATAGACATTTGAAAAACTTTCTCCATGCTTATCTTTTAAAAAATTTGACCTGTAGGCTTGTACAGGATTCTTTTCAGTTAGTACTACCCGGTATTTTTCTCATATGCATTCCAGCCAGAAACCTAGATCATCTGAAAGATTATGTAGAAAAACTTCTACTTCTGAATCTGGATCAACATTATGATGAATTTCTTCTTTAGTATAAATATTACTATCATTCATATTTTCTTCAATTATAGGGTACTGAATGTGGCTATCATTTGTCATGATTGCTTCTTACTCTATATTCTCCTCTAAAACTGCACTTAACTGCTTCCCTGATGGGTTTTTTACAATTTAAGTTCAAAAAAGGTAATTTTTTATTTTAGTTTCAGAAAAATCACAGGGAGGCAATTAAGGAAATGCTTTAATTTCTTTTTTAAAGCTTTATTACTAATTTTATTAAACTCCAAAATATGTAATATTATTGAAAAAAATCAAGGATTTGATAATTTCAATGACTGTTGGAACATAAACTTCTAGGAAGGTACAAAAAAACTAGGTTGAGTTTTGTAAGGGGAGAATAAAATACAGTAGCCTTAGCATACTCGGGCTTGTCAGAATTTGACCATCAACTCGTTCCGAGTATACTCGGGGTAATCAGGGAAGCGTTTAAAGACAACGTGGAGTTGATTTTTGTTGAATTGAAGATGAATTTTGGTTTAGGTTCTGCTAGTTCCAATAAATTCAGGGAGTTTGTGCTGAAGTAGGTACATGTCTTAAAAATTGGAAAGTAGCATCTCACTGACGCCCAGGAAAACCTGCTGCCCTCTAGAAGCTGCTGCCCGAGTGCAGTGCACAAATTGCACCTATGGTAATCCTATAATATCATCATCACTTCAAAATTAAAGTGCCTTCTTTTTAAGATTATCTATTGCACACAATGTGAAATTTTTTATTTAAAATTTTTTATAAACATTTGCCATGTTTTTCTCCGCAGCTTTTACCTGTGATCACCTCCTCCCCCAGCGAAGATCACACCTACAGTGCAGGTCAACAAATAGAATCTGCTACAACCTCCACACCCAACTCTGTCAGGAGTGGCACCATCAGGGAGCGACTGCCCATTCCATCAATGGCCTCATCATCTCCAGATGAGGCCTACTCTGAAGGTTCTGCATCCTCCGAATCAGAAGACAGGTAAGTAGCCAAAATGCGATTTGATTCTTTATTTTGACACAGCTCATAATCGCTTCTTTTACATCAGCTTCTTTGTATTGTGATAACAATAAAATTGCAGTACGTTATCATAAATGCTCCTTATCCTAGTATTTCCCAGTTTGGTACTACTACTCTTACTTGTCCCGCCTAATTCGTTCACAAATTTTTTATTTAATGCTTCTCTCTCCAACTTTCTCTTATTTTCCTTATTTACATCAACTTTGGCCCTAAGACTTTATCAAAGAGAAATAAAAACTAAATATCCAGATTCGAAAATTCGGAAAACTGAAGAAAAATATTTTTGCAATAGCTTTGCTTTTATGGTGCTTGATGAAACTTGTAATATTACCAGCCACTGCATAGCATGATTAGAATTTTAATGTGTGCAAGTTTTATTTGTTTTGCATATTTATTGACAATGCTGTGATTTTTTTCCCCATAGCATGACATTACAGCCTTCCAGATGTAGTAATTCGAAGCAGGAGGAGGAATGCGACCTTGAGGAACAGAGAAAAATAGCAGAGGGAGCTGACGCCTTGCTTAACCTTGCTGGAATTTGCACGAAAGAGAGGGACGGATTCTGCAACCAAGGCAACAGTAATATGACCCCCGAAAGAAATTATGGAGGTGGACAGAGCATTAGAGCAAAGAAGCGCTTCAGGTCCTCATCTCCTTCTCCAATCGACCTCTCACCTCGGGTCAAAATAAAAGCAGAAGGCAAAGAGGAACCATCACCTCTCGATAGGGGAAGTACACATCCAAAGTCACCAACACATGGTGGAAGTAGTGCTAGGTTCCTGAGAACCAAGAAAGCTTTGGGTCGTTCGTTGACCGGGAGCAAAGCTAAGCATGGTCAAAGCATCAGAACGAAACCAACTGGTCAAAACGGTAATGTGAAGGATAAAAAGAAACAGGGTTTGGTGAGGAGGATGGAAGACAAAATGTATAAGGTGAAAAGGTAGTATGAAGCACTGCTGTCGAAGATGGTTTCGTAGGCCTTAGGTAGCTAAATTCTCCAGTCTTTCTATCTGTTTGGTCCAGAACATTAATTATTATTTTATTCTTCCCTGTGACTGCCAATATTTCGTCCACCTCGTTCAGGTGATGAAAATTCTTTTTTTTTTAGCTGCCATGACCAGTGTTTGTTAGAATTTGTCTGTAACCACGAGGTTATGAGTTTTACGAGAGTGTAATCTTGCAGTTGTATAGTTTCTCCATGCTTTGAGAACATTTTGTAAGCATTGCTGAAGCTCGCATAGCTTATCCAATTTTTTCTATAAATCTAGAAATTTTGAATGATATTCCCGTGTGGTAATCCTTAGTAATAAAGGTATTTCTTTTTATTTTTATGGAAAGTAATAAAAAAAACAGAAATATCACAGTCTGATCGAATGTGAACGTAAAACTGATTATTTAAAAAAATATAGAAATAATAGTTACTGAAAGAAAAAATTAAGTAAAACATAGCATCCCCAGTGTCATTCTCAAGTTTTTTGAATTTGTTCAAATTTTGATGAGCAACTTTCAATTAGATACAAAGTTTCTATCTATTTCGGAAGTATTTTTAGGAATAGAAAACGGCTGTTTTTTTCATTCATTCAATGGACTGATTGCAGATTTTCGTAGTATATTTTATAATACTGTGTTCAATAGAAGTTCCCTTTGTAATTAGAGCTGAAGTTGTGATGTACAAATATACAAGTTTGGAAACCACAAAACGTGCGCTAAATGAAATATTTTACCTTCTTCTGTGAAGTGATATTATATACATAGCTCAGAGATAGAGATAAAAAATATATATGTATATTTTTTCATTACTTCTCAAGTGATATGCAGTTCTTCCTAAAAAATATCTTGTGAATGTACTATATTCTTTTCGAGACCAACTAGCAAAAATATTGGGTCTTGCTAGCTTCACTTTTTATCAGGAAGCTAAATATATATGTACATTAACTACTTACTGCCCTCCTAAATGCCATAAGTAGTTGAAGTTGCTGATGAAAATTTGTATTGCCTTAGGCATCCCAATAATTTTCTCCCTCCCAAAGTTTATATGACGCATTAGGTCTTGCATACACTAATAAAGTCTTGTGTGTCTTTATTTGATTTACTATTGAATTATAAATGGTAAAGTTAGTGATATTTTAACTGGGAAGAAAAGAATTCATTCTAAAACTTGAGCAATATTCTCATGTTTTAAACAATACTCTATAATGTAGTTTGAAACAAAAATGGATTTGCACATTACCAATAGGGTGTAGATTATATATGTTAATGAGAACATGTTATATCTTTGGGAAAATGTGTGCCAAACTGTTGATCTATTGAAATTTCATTTTATTACATTGTTATTAGCAGTGAGTTGTACCATATATATATATATATTGTGGCTGCAGAATGGTGCAGCAACTAACTACAATATTACATAGTTTTTTGAAATATGTAATAAAATGCCTGCCTTTCTGTGCGCATTTGATCAAGAAGGTAGTTTTTTTTCATACAATGTACAAAAGATCCAAAGAAATGATTGTTGTTTGTGAGTTTGTTACTATACATTGCTCTTCTCCTAAATGCCTTTCAAACTGTTAGCCTTACATTAATAATTGAGCCAAGAGACTAATTAAAACAGCTTAGTCGTAGATATGGAAGTTTATTGAATTTGATTTTTTTTGACATATTTGTCAATCAAAGTCTTCCCTGTCTATAAGTAATTATTTTTGCAAACATTCTCATGTTTGGGACTCATGGATTAGATTAATAATAATTTAATTTGTTTGTTGAAAATTACACAGGATATCATGAAGGCATTTATGAAAAAAATACTGTCAGCTTTGTGCAGGATTATTCTTTTGTGTTACGAGTCCAAGATGTATGTTATTATCTTATTTAGTGTAACCTACATTTTTTCTAACCTGCTTTCAAAATGTTTTTGTTGATGTTCTCAAAAATGAATTTCTTGATACTTGCTTTGAAAGTTTTGTCACTTTGTTTGGTATGCATTTGTTTGCTATGTATGTACAAGGATGGTAAATTTTGCTTGAACTCTGATTTGTTAATGATATGCATCATAGTATCATGTGGAAATGTGTTTTATATGTTTGTTGATTTTAATTGTGCTTATTTTTATGTTTGAAAATCTATCAAAAATTTCAAAATTCCATTTTGAAAGCAAAAGTGTAATATATTCGAGCTAATTTGCATTTCTAAAAACTCAAAGGTAAATTATTTGTGGGTGTGGGTTTATTTTCTGACTTAACTGTGGTTATACTGAGGAAAATATATTCCGTCATATCTAATTTATGCACAGGAAGAACCTTAGCTTTAATTCGAATTTTAAGAGTTTATCGTAGCCTTAATAAACCCACATTTCTGTGTTGAAGACATTGAATAACTCATTTTAAGGAAATGTCTTCCATAGTGTTTGATTGCTAGTTCATGTCCTGAAATCGATTAACTGACAAATCTCTTCCATAATTGTGCAGCAGAGCTGCAAGCAAACAAATAATTATGTTGCAATTTTGCTAAACATATGAATCCTCTAATGACCATGTTACTTTAACTGAAAAATTTTAAGGATTTTTAATCTTCAAGGTCATCCAAGAACTCATACCAATTCCACATGAATTGTGACCGTTTCTACTTGTACTGCTTAGCCATAAACATCCTTCAGCTAAAGGTTCTTTGGGTCCATTTGTTGCTGTTTAGAACTATAAAACTCTCCCTGCAGTTTAAGTGCGGTATAAATAATCGGTGTGATAGATACTGAATGATTAGACATTGGATTGGTCAAGTGTCTTGAAGGTTTCCAGACAATGAAGTTGGCTAGAAATGATCGATTTGTCTATAGTGTTAGCCACCCAAAGGTGTTTGAGTTTTTATACTACCTGAAACATAGTTGTGTTCAACCTCTGAAGCGTGTGCTTAGAAGAAAAGTATGTTCAAGGGAGGTGAATCTTTGCAAGACTCAAGGCTACTAGTATTGTTTTTCATTGGTGATGATGTCTCGACTGACCAAAATATGTTACCTATGTGAGAGAGGGTATGCAGAAATTCTGTGGTGCAATCAACCCTGGAAAAAATTGATAGCAATGCAAATATAACTATTCTTAAAAAAAACATACTTTTACCTCCAAGGGACAACTGAAGGATATATTTCTGCATTCTGTCTCATGTAGGTTGTCTTTGAATTACTAAAGCAATAATTTCAATACAAAATTATTTTCTCGTGAAGGCAGTGGCATTTTATAAATTGCAGCGAGAAATTGAATGTTTTTAGATGTCTTGTCTACAATGATTGACTTGCCTTCACAATTTAGTCAAATGATAGGGCTTGCTTGTGAGCTCAGAATGTCTCCCAATCCTTTTTCCATGTGCTTTACCGACAGATAGTTTTAGATGACCTATTTTTGCTGTCAACTCATTGTACAGATGTACATATCAAAATCACAGTAAAAGTAACTGGCTAGCAAATAAAGTTTTGAAGATTAAATGAATTAATGTTGTTATTTTTCCATACTTATGTTTACCATTTTAAAGTAATTTTTTCCTTAATTACCTAAACCTTTGGGATTTTGCTCTTAGGGCTCAAGTGTAGTACAACTACAAAGGAGAGGAATATTACCGAGATATAATGATCTGTGGGCAGTATTTCAAAATAATATTTCTATTGAAAAAATCTACCATTTGCCCTTTAATTGATCATATATTTAAATCACAATCTTATAATTACACAAGCTATCCTAAAATTGATGCCTCGGTTTTGGAATTGTGGTAAGTGATAGATGATATTTAAAATTAAATAGCTTATTTCTGAGCTCTGGTCTTCTTGAAAAGCTTTTCCCAGAGGATAAGCTTAATCTCTTTGCCACTCCTCACATTGCCCAAAAAGGTCTATTGTTAGGACATCCTCATATTTCCATTTTAAATTTGCTTTATCATATACATGATTATTATTTCATCAAAGTTGAATTAATTTCTCATTAAAGAGTAGAAAAAATAAATGTGATAGAATGCCTTGATTTTCTTGAATTCTTTTAGGTTTGGATTTGAAATTCCAGGTATTATTTTCTCTATAAGAGGTACGATTAAACTTTTATGATAAAATAGAGGCAATTTTGTAATTTATTTTCTAATGAATAATTGTAAAATTTAGAGCTAAAGAAAGTTGATTTTTTGGTAAAAAGGATTTTTTTCAACTTCTATTTTATCATACTTAAGCTGTGTGTTTTAATTTGGTGTAGCTGCTTTATTTACACAATTCAAGAACAATCCTTTTAGTTGTAGGCGGCCGAAGTTAAAGAGAAAACAAGCAGCTGCCCTTATTGAAGATTCGTATTTTGGGACATCAATTTTTAACCACCACCTCAAGACATTTCTCTTCTGCAGTAAACCCTAGAACAGAGATCGGAAACCTTTAGCAAGTGGAGAGATTTTTACATGACGCAATATTTCAGAGAATTACAAAATATACATATTTTTAAGACAGTTTCTAACCAAGACTAATCACGAACCTATTTACGGACAGTCGACCCAATGATGATGAAAACAATTTAACTTTTATTTCAATTGTATTGTAAGCACACCACATTACCTTCAGGATGCCTAATAAGAATCACTTGTAAGCAAAATGTAAGGTAGCACACGTGGAGGGTAAAAGATTATGAATATTGATAAAGAGAGGCATCCATCAGAATAACGCTGCCGAACCCTGCCCTAAATTAATAATGCTGTAAATGAATACTGAAATGGTGTAATTTATCAATACAATATTGCAGTAATAAATAAAGTGGATATTTTTCATTAATTAGCCTTTCGTAATTTAAGGCGTGCGTTTTTTTAAAGATCGCATTGTTCTCGAATGTCATGAGATTTCTATTCCAAAACATTCAAGATTATTCCATTCATATTTCCGGAAATATGAATGGGAGAAACAAAAAAACCCTGCGAATCCGTCAACCATGACGACGTAAACTAAGCACGTCAAAACACGTCGCGGAGGGGATTAATGAGATCATTTTTTACGGCGTCGTGCTCATCTTTAATCAATCATGCGAAGACAGGAAAAAAGTTTTTAAAACCCCTCTTCCAACGGCTCGCTCAAAAAGCTAATGAGAGTCATTTAGAATTCAAAACCATAATCGCGGCAGCTGCCGCTGACACTTCGTTTACAAATATAATGTATTCTTTCAAAATACAACGATCCCTTTCAATAGAAATATTAGGTAGCGAGTGACACTCGTTCCCACGGCCTTTTTAACAATGCGGCTTAGGGTCTTATTTACAGGATGGATCGCAGCAGGCTTTTCTCTTTGGATGATGGAATGAAGTTAGTTGAGGTCTCAAAAAATAACCTTTACTCAAAAATCGAGAGTTTTAGGCGATGGCCAACTCCAGCGATAAACAATTGAACGTATTCACCTCCTTCCTGCCGATGTTCTACGTCTCCAAACTGTTGGGTATATTCCCACTTTCCTACATGTCCAAAAAGTGTTCTTCGAAGGGCAAAATTAGGAGGCGCCTGCCGTCTTTCGAACATTCCCCAGCCGCTCGCACATACAGCGTCCTGTTCCTCCTCTTATTCGTGGCACTCTTCGTCCTCACCTTCCGCAAAGCCATCGACGCCTTCTCCGTTTTCGGCAGCCAAGAAGTCAACATAGCCCAGAGCGAGTTCGTCAGCGGCATGACCCTCGCCCCCGCTGCCCTGAGCTCATTGGTAGACCTACATTTCGCCGCGACTAGCGGCAGGAGACTGAGCAAGATCTTCTCCACCATCTCCAGGCTCGACAGAAAGATAACGCACCCTTTAGTGTCGCGAGGGATCGGCCCGAAGCACGTTTGGCTCAGGAAGATCGCCATCGCACAGATTGCCATGGTACCCACCATGGTGCTGGTCCAAGCAGTGGCTGATTACGAGGGTATCATGACAGGCAGAGAGTCTAACAACTACCTGATAGCCTTTTACGTCCTCCGTCTCATCTCCTTCACCCTGGAACAGCAATTCGTCCTGGTTTTGCTCATTCTGAGAGACAGGTTCGGTCTGGTTAACGAAGCGCTTAGGGACGTGTTGTTGTGTCCCGAGGTTCCAGGATGGCAGACATCCGTCGTGCTTTCCGAGAGGTCCAATCAGGAGATAAGGTGTGAGAAGGGGAAGCATTGGGCTAAGAGGAGGAGGAGGGGTTCTACTCTCTACCTTCCGGCGATCAGGTTAAAGGAGACTAGGTTCGCCCATTTCGCGTTGAGCGAAGAGGCGGTGTCGGTGAACGACGCCTATCAACTCCCCCTGCTGGCGATCGTGTTGGGGCTCTTCTTTGACGTCATAGCGGGAGGTTACTTCCTGCTGGACGACGTGATTTCCGGTTCCACTAACTTCTTCGCCTTCTTCTCTTCCGCGGTCTGGGTTTCTTTCGGATCTCTCCGAATCATTCTGCTTTCCTGGGTTGCGTGGGATACGACGGTTATGGTAACGCATAGGTCTAATGTTGGGAAATCAAAAAGTCTGTTAGGTATCGTGACTTTTTAAACCAGCAGAAACACCATAGATAATGTAGAACAGACTATATACAAACTATTCGGAAAATTCTACCATTAATGGCTACTAATGAATAATAAAATGAAATCTCGATACAACGTATGTCTACGAAACATGAATTTTTCTATTCTATACTGAAAGTACGTTATACTGAACATTCATAAGGTGCTCTGTGGAAAGGGTAAAAAGATCATATTTCAACATTATTTTATTACTTCATAAAATAATGTTTTCTTTTGTTTATTTTTTTAGAATATGGAATTTCACATATTTTTCTATATCATTAAAAGATTTGAATAAATTCTCTGGCACACCATCAGATTTTATAATTTTTTCCCCTCGGTCACTATATTAGGATAGGTAGCATGTTCCAAGTATTTTATATAATTTTTCTTTAGCGTCGATGTTTCCGCTCCATACAAATACTTCTTATTTAGCATTTTAGCAGTTTCTTACTTTATATTTCCCGTTAGTATAAATTTGTTTTTTTTTTCTGAAAGCGGCTTTTGCTTTCCATATTATACCTAGTCCTTTTTCATCGGTGTATTCTGCATCTCTTGTAATGATTATTCCTAGGTATTTAGAGTCTGAAACTAGTACTAATGGCTTTCCTCCGGTCACCAACGTTCAAGTTTTCTTCTTCTTTTGCCGATATTAACATGACGTTGAATTTTTCTGCATTTTTTCTATCCTATATTTTCTGTCTATTCATCATTTTCCGTAGTTCCTTTTCCTTTCTTGCCGGATGCAGTTGATCATCTGGATATTTTATTGTTCTTATAATCCTTCCACCAATCTTGAAATCTCCTACCTTATAGCGCTTCTTGCGTTAACCTTTCTCCATATATGCGTGTATATTAAATAGGATTGGCGATAGGGTATTTACTCCTCTGGTATCAGCTTTCTTCAATCTGGTATTCACAACTTGATTCACGTACAGATTCCTGATCAGTCTCCTGCATTTCCAATCTACATCTATATCCTTCAGTATCTTAATCAGCATAATTCAATTCACTCTATCCAAGGCCTTCTGCCAGAACACGGAACATACACAGCAATCTTGGCTACACTCTATTGCAGCCTTTCTCAACCTTTTTGATATTACGGCCCACCTAAGCTACAGGAAATTATCTGCGGCCCATCGAAACTACAAGAAATTTTCCGCGGCCCTCCTTTATATATATATATATATATATATATATATATATATATATATATATATATATTGGCAGAAATTCTATATTATAGACTAAAAGTAGCCGGTTATTTAAAAATACATAAAGAAGTTTATTAAAATTTTCATTCATAATTCATTACGGTTCCTTTTTTACAAAATATTAAGCTTTCTCTACACCTTTTCTGCATTTTTAGTTATTTTTAACCGATTTTAAATTTAAAAAATCTTTCGCGGTCCACTTCAAATCCTTTTGCGACCCACCGCTTGAGAAACACTGGCGACAGCTGTATGAGTTTTGCCTCAGGGAGGACTTTGCACAGCGTTGCCTATCGGCTTTCAGTGCTTGGACTAAGTTTGTTTAGTACGATGTTCCGAATTTGCGGACTGGTGGACGGTGTCTGCGTCCGTTTTTAGGTCCTCCTCCTCTTGGGGTAGGGGAGGTCCTCCTCACGCCCGGTCCCAGCCCTCGGGCGTTTGTGCACATCCCATGGCTTTACAGAGACTGAGATGTCCTTTATGGAGTTGCAGGCGTGTGGCAACCTGTCATAAAATGTCTTGCTGGATTCTTCCATTCAGGTTTTAAGTGTTGTGAAACCCAGGACATCCCTGATATAAGCGTTTGTTGTCCCGAGCGGTGGGCGCAGGGCCCATCGGAGGCATCCATTCTGGACCACTTCCAGTCGATCTGTTGATGTAGCTCTTCCCGACCAGGCCGGGGATGCGTACGTGAGTATAGGTCTTATACACGCCTGAAATAACTGGGCCTTGACTCTTGGTTGGATTGAGCCTGTTTTCAAAACGGGGGCGAGGGCGACCTTTGCCGCAATGGCTTTCTTTGCTTGTTTGAGGACGTGCTTCTGGAAGTCCAGTTTGCCGTCAAGGGTCACCCCGAGGTAGGTGACTTCCTTTTTCCAATCGACTAATTTTCCATTCACTGAGAGTCTTGGGACGGCTGGTGGTTTTATTTTTCTGGTCAAATTATGGCTTCAGACTTGGCAGCGTTAACTCCCATCCGCCATTTCCCGTACCAGGAGGTCAGTTGGTCGAGGGCTCGCTGGGTATACTCTTGTGCTTTCACGGTTTTTGTAGAACGTGAGATTACCGCGACGTCGTCCGCATAAATCCCCAGTATCGTATTGTGCCCGTGGGCCGTAGGCAGATCTTCCGTATATAGGTTAAAGAGTAGGGGGCCAAGGACTGAGCCTTGGGGGACCCCTGCTTTTGTCTTTTATCTGAGACCGTGCGTTGCTCCAGTTAACGTGAAAAGTCCGCCCCGTCAGGTAGGAGTGAATTAGTTTCCGAAGCCAGGTAGGAAAGGCTTGCTCTTGTAGTTTCCTGTGTAAGCCTGCATGCCACACTTTGTCAAAAGCCTTTTCTAAGTCTAGAAATGCAGCGGCGGTGTGTGCATGTCGATTAAAGCCTTCAGTGATAAAATCAGTCACGCGGACCAGTTGGTGGGTCGTAGCGTGCTCCTCGCGGAATCCAAATTGTTCCGGGGGTATGATGTGGTTGCCATAGGCATGCTGCTTCAAGTGGGGAGGATGACCCTTTCAAGTAGCTTGCCCAATCCCGACAGTAGGGAGATGGGCCTATAGCTCCCCGGGCTGGTGGGCGGTTTACCCTGTTTCAGTATGCAAACGACTTTGGCTTTCTTCCAGGCGTCCGGGAAGTGGCCGAGCTTCATAGCTGCGTTAGCTATGTGGGTGAATGCTTGTCCGGCGTAGCGCGGCATCGCAATGATTGCTTCGTTCGGGATGTCGTCGGCGCCAGGGGCTTTTTTCTTCTTTATTTGTTTTAGTGCCCTGAGTAGGTCTGCCTCCGAGCATTCGGGCGGGTTGTGGCCGTCGTCCTCCATGGTGATGGCAACTTCTGGGTCATTTGCTGTTGGCGGGTTTGGTGTGAATACCGTTTGTAAATGAGTTGCCAGAGCCTCCGCTTTCTCTTGCGGGGTAGTCGCGTCCCATGATGGTGTGCGTAGCGGGACATTTCTCGTATGGGGGCAACGGAGATGTTTAGTCACTCTCCATACGGATCCGTCTCCCTGGGTGAGCGTGGCCGCGAAGTCTTGCCATGCCTTTGTCCGATGGTCCTTGATGTCGGCGGCTATTTGCCTCTGCATCCAACGAACCTCGTCCCATATCCGTGGATCCCCTGTCCTCTGGTGTTTGCGCCGTAGCTTATTTTTGCGGGCTATAAAGTTTAGGATTCCCTCCGGAAGGTTGAGGTGGTCCGGTTGACGGGAGATTCTATATGGAGTGGCGTTCCTTGTTGCCGCTTCCATTTCACGGCTCAGTATGGCAGCGAGGTTATCTAGCTCGACTGGGGTTTCCGGTTGCCTGAGTTCTGGTAGTGCATTAGTCAGCTGCAGTCGATACCTGTTCCAGTCAGTCAAGTCTAACCTAGCTCTCAGCCTTGGTGGCAGCAGGGTGGGTTTAATTCCCAGGTATATTAATACAGGGTAATGGTCGCTTGATAGTGCGGGGGCCGTATATACGTTGATGGAAGTGCGGATGCCTCAGCATATCGCAATGTCAAGGGTCTGGGCTAGCCTAGTGGGCTGGGAGGGTGCCGCTATAGTTGCTCCGACGTCGTCAGCCCATTTCCTGAGTTTCCTCCCATTAGAGTTGATTGAGGTTGAGTTCCATGTTAGGTGGGTGGCGTTGTAGTCGCCCGCCGCTATCGCTGGGTTGTCTGTATCAAATATGGCTTCGAAATCGTTGGTTATCAGTAGTCCACCCGGCCGAAGGTAGGCGGACGTTAGTCTTAGTGGGCCCCTATCTGTGGTGATGGTGGCCGTTGTCTGTTCAAGAGAGGCCGTATCTATTACGTTTTCGTATGCGGCCACGTTTTCTCTGATCAAAATGGCAGTTCCCCCTGCTGGTTTGGCGCCACGGGGTACGTCGCGATCTCGTCTATATATTTTGTAACCGGGAAGGCTCCACCTAGTGTCAGGGCGGAGGTGCGTCTCCTGGATCAGAGCTACCGTTATGTCGTGGTGGCGAAGGAAATTTAGAAGCTCAGGGGATTTGTTCTTAATTCCCCCGTTTGCATTCCAGGTGCAAATGATTGTATTTTTCTTTACTGTTCTGCTGTCAGCCATGGTGGGTCATAAGTTGGTTAATGAGCGATGTTAATGCAGACAGCTGCTCCTGAAGTGCACTCGCGACGCCTGCAAGTGCCGTCATGATGTAAACGAGTGGTGATGCTGTTCCAGCAGCTTCTACTCGTCCTTCTATCCATGGGGCAGGTTTTAGTGGTGGCTCAAGCCTTGGCCTTTGCGTGGTCCTGGGTCTAATGATCGGGGCTTCCATGCGATTTCCCCAGGGGTTCTGTCTCTCAGGCGATGTCATTTGCTGGTGCGGTAACGCCTTCCGGGCCGCCTCTGCTGGTGTTGGAGCTTCCTTCCATGTAGGTGGCTGTGGCCTTTGGGCCTTGTGTCGCCCATTTGCGCTGGTGATGGGCTTTTGCATTGGCTTTTTGCCCCTGAATTTAGCGAGTTCTCGTTTGTATTCAGGGCATGTTCTAGATGAGGCCGTGTGTTCGCCGCTGCAGTTGCAGCACTTGGCTGGTATGTTAGCAGGTTTTTTTGCAGTCAGAACCTTGGTGAGGCCCTGCGCACTTAAAACATCGTGGTGCCGCGGTGCATTTTTCGGACCCGTGCCTGAAGCGGTTGCGTCTGTAGCACATCCTGGGTCGAGAAAACTTAAAAGGTTCAATGCGCACCGTGCTCTTGATTATACTGCGGATGCTGCAGACGTCCTCCGGTTTCATACTGGCGCTGACAGTAATTGCATATCGGTCAGAAGGTTCTTCGGTGGTTTTGCCCAGGTTCCGGACCCTTGTAACCGGGATGCCTGCGGCTATAAGGTCCTCCTTTATGTAGTCAAGGTCAGCCATACGGTGTAGTCCCCGGACGAAGTATTGTCGGGTTTGCTCTTCTTTTGTAGCCTATGTACTTGTTTGGGCTTTTTCAGCCGCAAGCATCCTGCGGACGCTATTAAAGTCGTCTTCAGTTTGAACTTGGAGTTTTGTTACTCCTTTGGAATTTTTTATGGTAAAGTTTGTATCCGCGCAGGCGGCTCTTATGGCTTCGAGAAATAGCCTGTAGTTTGCTATTTCGTATATAGCTATAATGGGAGGTAACTGTCGCCTTGGGGTGGCGGACTTGGGTGCTTCCATCTCTGCTTCGGCGGTTTCAAGATCTACGAGCGCGTCGTACCTGTTTGATAATGGGACGGCAGCGCTTTCCTGCTGCCTTTTCCGTTTTTTGATAGACTCTTCCACTGGTGTGAAGGCTTTGGTCTTTGTTAGTCCCCTGCTGGCGGCATGCACGGCGGTGGTGGCTCCGTTTGTGCGGTTTACTTCCTTGTCAAGTTCATTATTAAAATTTTTATGCTCCCGGGTGGGTTGCCTGTCTTGAGAGGTCCTTAAATGGCCATCGTCAGAATGAGAGACGTTATCTTGGTCGGTTAAGTCGTTATTTTTACTAAAAGCTTGTCCAAAGAGGACTTGTCCTATGTTTGGAGGCATTGCCCCAGAGGTTGACGGAGCCTTTTTGGCCGGCGGAGACCTATTTAGCAGCATTATGGACTATTTTAGGGTACCTGGGGGGGGAGTCCCCCGGCCTACCAACTGCCACCTAGCCCAAGTGACGAAAGTACGAGCGGGTGAGAAGGTGGGGCCAAGTTAGCCACCCCCCGCGAGAAGAAAGTGAGCTCGCCCGTGCAATGGCCCCCCAGGTGCTCTGCTCGCAGCGAGGCGTGCGGTTTACCCCTGGGTGTAACCTGGGTTCACTCGGAAAACCCTTGTTGCTCTGGGCCACAGCGAATTACTGTACTTCCTCCCCTTGGGGGAGTTTTCCGACACCAGCCAGAGCAACGAAAGAAATAGGGGAGTAGTTAAATGAGTGCCGCTATTGCCGTTAAGCATAAGCGTAAGGAGAAGCACGATCCGAGAAACACTGCTCTATTGCCCTTTCTGATACCATTCTCATTATTTCGATAGCGTTTCTCGTTATTCGTCCTTTACTGAAACCGTGTCGATCTTCTCCTAGCATTTATTCAGTCGGATGCGGCCCACTAAGCAATTTTATGCGGCTCGTCGCCAGCTTTTAAAAACTTTTTCATTTTTCTTTTGATTTATCTGCCAAATTTTATTTGGAAAAATCTGTTAAAATATCTAGCGTTAGATTAGGGGCCCTTAGTAAATATTTCTTAGTTCAAATACGTTCTGTTTAATTTTGCTTTCGGTCTTTTCCTCATAGGTATTCTTAAGATTAAATTCTATCATATTTTTTAATGTAGAAACAACCCTTGAAACCTAATTTTAACTACCAACCATCGGTACAACATTTTTAAGTCCAGAAAATTTCTTCTTTCCGGGTCTTTGAGGAGTTCTGCAGATCTTGTCGTACTGAAGACAAAAGATGCGTTCAGAATACGTGCCTTTCGTGGAGTATGGTGGCTAATCTTAATGTGAATACGATCCGAAACGAGTACATATTAACGGATGTGCTAAAGGGTAAAGAAAGGAAACAATTTCCTGAGCACATTGTTTTGCTCTTATATTGAAAAGTTTGGGGGAATCGGTATGGAGTGAAGCCGACTGGTCTGGAAAACCGACTTTTTCCTTTCCGTTTCTGCTATTTGGCGTGAGATTAGAGTGAGATTTTCCGATACACGCAAATCCTGTGCAATCATCGGGCTGATAAAGGAAACGGCCGGTCTGCTGAAACTTAAATATTAATTTTTTATCAATTAGTCACTCTTTTCCATGATAAAATTTTCTCTTCATTAAGTATATTACTTCATTTTAAATAAGATTTGATCCACTCTCCGCTAATAGTGTGATGGGAGGGGGGCTGACCGCATGTTCTTCACAAACATACAGCTAAAGTTCTAACCAGAATAATAACCAAAAGAATTGAATGTAAAATAGAAAAGGAGCTGCAAGATAATCAGTTTGGTTTTAGAAGAGGAAGGGGGACTAGAGATGCTATAGGATGTATGAGGATGATGATAGAAAGAGCGCTAGAAGTCAATAAAGATATGTATTTTTGTTTTGTAGATTGGGAGAAAGCTTTTGACCGAGTGAAATGGGATAAGATGCTGGGTATTTTAAACAAAATAGGAATAGATTGGAAAGATAAAAGACTGCTTAAAAACCTTTACTTTGATCAAAAGATTAGAGTCAGGGTTGAAGGAGAAGAAACAGAAAGTACTTCAATAGGGAGGGGAGTGAGGCAGGGTTGTCCTATTTCACCAGCGATATTTAATATGTATGCAGAAACAATAACAGAAGAAGCGTTGATGGAAGAGAAAGGATTTAAGATAGGAGGTGAAAGTATTACCACCATTAAATACGCAGATGATCAGGGCTTAATAGCAGAAGGCGAGAAAGAGCTTCAGAGGATGACAGACAGACTAGTTGAGGTTGGCCAACAATATGGAATGAAGATCAATACAGAAAAAACGAAAGTCATGGTGGTTTCAAAGGAACATAAAGAATTAAATATAATGGTAAATGGCCAAAAATTGGAACAAGTAAGTAGTTTCAAATATCTCGGCAGTATTTTAGCACAGGATGGAAGTAGTACACAGGACATCAGAAGTAGGATTGCAATGGCAAAGGCAGCATTTAACGAGAAGAAGGAGCTTCTCACAAGCAAGAAAATAAATCTAGAAACAAGGAAGAAATTAGCAAAATGCTACATATGGAGCATAGCTCTTTATGGTGCAGAGACGTGGACGATAAGGAGAAAGGAGGAAAAATATTTAGAAAGTTTTGAGATGTGGGTATGGAGAAGAATGATGAAAGTGAAATGGACAGAGAGGAAGAGAAACGAAGAAGTATTAGAAATGGTGGGAGAAGATAGGATGCTAATAAAAACAATCAGGAAAAGAAAAGCAAATTGGATAGGGCACATATTGAGAAGACAGTGTTTACAAAGAACGATCTTAGAAGGAAAAATTAGTGGAAAAAGAGGAAGAGGGAGAAAAAGAATAGGAATATTAGATAATATAAAGCAGGGATATACTACTTATAGAGGTATAAAAGAGGCTTCTAGGGAGAGAGAGAAATGGAGGCAGCGATTCAGTTAAAACCTGTCTTCGGACAGAAGCATGATGATGATGATGATATACATATATATATTTTTTTTAAAGGAAAGACTTAATTTAAGAGTCCTGCATTTAATGTTTATTTTTTGCAGTCCCATCAAACATCCCATTTAAGCAATGTATAATTTTCTTTAAATTAATGTTTCTTGATATAATGTTGCACTGGGATTTAGTGTGATAAATTTTCAATCACTTCATGAATCACAACCTCAATTTAATTCAACTTGGTGGTTATTACAACAATAAAAACAAGTAAATTATGCAACTGAAATTTCTCCTTAAGGCATGACTTCACTTACAACTTTAACTCAGAACATAATGTGTTCAGCCTGTCCTGAGCTGTGACTTTTTGATCATAACTAATCAGCTAAATAAACAAATCATTGAGAAAGATGGTCCCTATTTTTAGCCTACTTTCCAGAATGTAAATAGGCTTATAGTTTTGTTGTTGTGTCTGTCCATCTGTCTGTCTGTCCAATCCCCTCTTAACTTTTGAACCAATGAAAATCTCTTGCTACATGGGCCAAGCTCCCGAGGATATTTTTTGTTGCAAAGATTAAAGTTCTGGGTTCGATTCCAGGAACTATCCTTCCCATTTGATTTACATGGGAAATCTGAAATCCATCATGCAGGGTAATTTTTTCTTGCACATTAAAATATCCTAGAATTGTAATATTGGATCAAGTTTTGTACTATTCTCTGAGGAAAGGAATGAATATTCTAATTTTTATCATAGAATTTTGCTTATTAATTGGCGATTTTGCAGTTTTATCACTCATTACAAGAGTGTTGCCATAGCGACAAATATTGTTGGATTCAGATTCGCTATATTCTAATATGTACATGCGTTATTTTTGCAGCACAAATACGTTTGATCAATTTAATATTCCGTTTGAATGTATTTGTAGTATTTTATAATGCTAAATTATGAAATTTGGGAACACAAAGAGCTACATTTCTGTGATGACTTTAAAGCTATTAAAGCCAATATAAATATTAAATAAATGTTTAAATGGAAAGTAGGCATCATAAGTTCTGTTTGGATCATCTTGTTCTACCTAATTTTGGGGGATTATTGAAGCTTTTGTTACAGAATGTTACCAGGAGGGGGGAGGTCAAAACAGTTGAAAAATCATGTTATGTAATTTTTGAACAGCTCCTAATACATTCCCAATGTGAATTATTATAAAATTTCAATTTAGAAATATTTTTATAGCCATCATTATGTTAAGAGCTATGTTGTACTTTTAGCAAGATGAAATTGTTTTAATCTAAACAAAAAATAATAATTTAATGAAAAAGCTTAAACCTCAAAATAAAATTAAAAACTTTTATTAATAAATGAAATAAAAATTTGAATTGTTTTCAGTGCCTTTGATAATCGTTAATTTAGTTTATTAATTTCTTCTAATAAGGCAAAGAAAGGCCAAACATGGATCTTAAAGCTACGAGATAAGAAAACAGACATGACAGTAATGACAGAGGTGAGTATAGAAACAAAAAATTCTCAAGAATTTTATAATCCATGCAACCATATATATATAGTATTAAGAACAGAAATGTTTATAGTAACTTGCAAGCAAAATTGACAGATTTTCTGAAATAAGTGCTATATGAAAAAAAATTTAATTATAATTATGACATTGTGAATGTAATTAATGACTTCTTTCTCTGAGCTATTTACTAATAACACTATATTTTTGTTTACAGCTGAAAATATTTTTTGACTATTTTCTTCAAAGTAAAGTCCAATTTAATATCTGTGGACTCTTTGTATTAGATATGACTGTGGTTCAAGCGGTAGGTGCAGCATTAACCTAATAAAAATAATTTATGCATCATAAATATTGGCTTTAAATTATGGATATATCCTTAAATAAGAAATATATGTATACTTTCAGCTTGAATTTAGACCTGTGAGCACTAATTTCCATATATTTTTGTTGTTTTAAAGATCGCCCAGGCATCCACATCGTATTTACTGGTTCTAATGCAATTTCGTCAAAATGACTGAGAAAACACAACGCTTGGCCTACCATCACCTTGTTGCAAGACATTTATAGAATGCTGAATTACAAATTACATAAATTATATCTCAATATATTAAATTATTATATAAATACATAGATAAAATTTGAATAAAAATTATTGGAGTGATCACAACTGTATTGATTCAACCCAAAAAATGTTTTCTAAAAAAGGATATAAGTTTCAAACATTTTCCCCCTAAAAATTAATAATAATATATAGTTCATTTACGATCTAGCAAACTTTTCAGAACGGTATTACTAAATGTCTGATGAGAGAATATTACTGATGCGTGTGACGAACCGGAACTGCATTCCGCATCATTCTGAGTACAGGAATGGAGATAGATAGGTTAGGTATGGTTTTAGGTAGAGACTAGGTTTTAAGCTTTCATACAAATTATTTGAAAATTTGTTAGGTTTTCTGAAGAATAAAATAAAAACGTTTTAATTGATAAACAATGCTGTCCTATAATATAAGTACGTATTTTATTGTTTCACATATCTTTTATTAAAATATTTAGTCGATTCTACTCATTTATTAAACTGTTGTAATAGATTGAAAATTATGTATGTACTAAATATTGTTGTTACAGAAAATGAGAATAATAATTTTGGTTGGTACGCGAAAACCGTGTGGTGTTATACTAAAGCTGTTCCTGATTTTTTCCTTGGAATATATAATTCATAATCGGGCATCAAACGCTCTTTCAACGCACATTATGTCTATTTGAAACGACGTAGCGACTTCGCTGCCCTCTATAGAGATAAATAGGTATATATAAAACTTATATCGCAAGTCATTTGTTTCTTTGTTTCAAGCAAGATGCGGTTAAATTTGTTGAGAGAACTATTTTAGAAGTTGTTACACCACGTTATATTTATAATATCTTTCAAGAAAAGAAGCATGGTAGATGTTTGGCGATACACGTCGACCGAAGATTATTAGTGTTGGTAATAATTTCTTATGTAATCAGTTAACATAGCTGAGTACTATGCCACTAAGGACTAGTTATTTGTATTAACGATAGTTTAATGCAATGGTGCCCTAACTACGGTCAGCCGAGTGTTTTAATCTGGCCCGCCATGAATTTTACAATAAAGCGAAAAGAAATTATAAAAACCACGTTTTTACCTTTCTATTCCCGTAATAATAATAAATTGAAAAACCCCAACTTAGCCCTGTAGTTTCCTTAAATTATTCCTCAATTATTTTCGACTGCGGAAGTGCACTATGTGGCCTTCGAGCCGAAACGTTTGGGCACTATTGGTTTATTGCATGGATGACATCCCTTACACCACGTGAAATGAGAGGCATGACAGTTTCGTTGACCTTTCCTATTTATAATTATCGTAGAAAATGAGCAATGGATAACCTTTCGAGTGTTTTAAATTAAGATAACATTGTGAATATTAATACAAGAGTTTTAATATTATTTCAACTTGGAGCATTTTATAGAATTGCAGTTAAGATTATTTCTGATTTGTTTTTTTTTCAGTCATGATTTGAAGAGATTGTCGTTACTCTGCCATTCCGAATGTACACTCTGCGACATGGCTTGTACTCTGTATTATCTGCTAGGCTTTGTATTTTCCAGAAAGAAAACTGGTAAGCATAATCGATTTTTATATTACAAAGCAGATAAAATGAGCTTTGTGCTGTTTAATATTTATCAGTTCAATTTATGGGGCAACACAATTGGCTACTCTTTTACTTAGCATAAGGTGTCAGGTGAGCACTATCACTACTAACCGAAATAGTCTGTGCATCATTTACATCCCTAGAATACAATTGGTTTTTGCCATAATTAGATGCAAAGCTTTCAGATTTACAATAAAACCTCTGAGAGATGGAATCTGAATAAGACCGAAAACTGCCAAACCCAGAAATTAATTAAAACATCATGCTCTAGATACAGCTTTTCAGTTTCTCTGACTTGAGACAGAAACTGCAATATGTGGAGAACGATTATTGTTGAAAATTTTGTATTATTACGAGTATTCTAAACCTGAGAAAGGCTGAAGGAAAACTTTTCCCACCAAAATCAGTTTTTATGGCCATAAGCATTTTTGCTTAAACTAAAAGGAATTACACGAGGTTATATGCGAAAGACACGGTGAATGCAGATCTAACTGCATTATTTTTTTGAGCTTGCCCCTATAAAACCTTGCAGATGAAAGGAGAATGTTGACATTGATAGTAGCATTTTACTGTACTTTTGGTTGCATTTGCTTATGGAAAACTAAAAAAAACTATTAGATACTTATAGGTAAAAGTCGAAATTAAAAATTTGATGTAGAATCAACTTCTTGTAATATGGAAAGCAAATGGCAAGTATCGTTTTTGAAGATTTTAAAAAATTTAAATGGCAAGAATTCAATTATCTGTCTGATTTTTTTCAAGAAGCCAATATCAGTATTGCAAAAATTGAATAATGGTGTAATCATCATCATCACATGTTTGCTGCCTTTCTGTATCCCAACCCAATCTTTCCCATCCAAGCCTTTCTCTTGATGTTATTAACTTATTTTAATTCATCGAATATTCCTTTTAGCATTTTTTAAAATTCACTTATAGTTTCACTTTAGGATCTGTTCACTTGCTTAAATTGAAATTGGGACAAAACTGTAAACAATAGAGAGCTGAAACTTGGAGCATAGATCTGTGCTGCTACCATTTGTTAGAATTTGAGTTTTGAATAATATAATGTCGGGTAGCAGCCCATTTACATTTTTTTTAAATGCCTCCAAAGGTACAAAAGATGGAATTGATGCAATTTATTCTTATCAAGTTTGAGTTTTGAAAAATTTACAAAGGAAAATAGGAAACAGTTCAAAAATTGGCTTCTGTGATTGAATATATGACTGTATAACCACATATAAAATAAAAACTTGATATTCATAGATAACTACTTGTCTCTGCTTTGAATGGTATTATGCAAAACAGTAAAATGAATTAGAGAAGAATTGGTGGGGAAACAACTCGTCACAAATATGGACACATGTAATAGAGCACAAAAAAGATCTTAATCTCTGGGAGTATCTTCATTAGATCTTAATCCCTTAGCTTTACATTAACAAAAAAACTAATTTTGAGTCAATAATTCTCTAATATAAAACAAAAGCACTTGATATTAAACTTACATATTTAGGGGTAATTAATTTTCTAGGATATTTCATGGGATATGCATATTCGTTTTGTTGGGAGCTCAGTCAACAAGAAATTGTCTTAAAAGGAATGACAAGTATTATTTCTTAATACAGATATATTATTTGTGGTTTATTAAAATTTTATTTATAATAAAAAATTTCAAATTGATAATCTCTGCATATATTAATTTATATTTATAGTTAACTAATGGATCACTTTATTAGTTTTTACTTGCTCCATATGTAGTATAGGGGAAAGTATTGTTTTCATGAAGAAAATTGAATTCGAGATTTCAACGGAAATACGTTTTAAGGTCTGCTGAACACGTTTTTACTATTTTTTTGATGACGTCTGTGGATGTGTGTCTAGAA
Source organism: Tanypteryx hageni (assembly GCA_028673005.1). NCBI lineage: Eukaryota > Metazoa > Arthropoda > Insecta > Odonata > Petaluridae > Tanypteryx > Tanypteryx hageni. The sequence continues at coordinate 154,350,090 of CM054113.1, read as the reverse complement.
CCGGAATTTTGTGGGCACTCTAAATCAAAAACTATTAATCGGGTCAATGTGAAATTTTACATTTGACGTTTTTCATAAGGGACAAAAACTGATTAGTTTTTGGTAGAAATCGGTCAAGCAGAGGTGAGTTTTCACTCTTGTCACATCCGTTTTTTGAAATATTTGCTTTAATATTTGATAAATGGAAAAAAGTACTGGAATAACAGTTGTAGGAAATTTAATTTTCTACGTTATATTCGTTTGAACGAAATTGCAGAACAGTAAAAGTATTACAAGTATGTTGTAACAGGGTTTTACTGTATTTGGAATTTTTGAAATTCCAAATTTGAAAAATTTCAATTTTTTTTTTAATTTCTAAAACTTACAATTCAAAATATTTTAATAAGTAATAACTCCAAAAAATAATTATTTTCTTGAAATTTCATCTATTCCAAAATATTCAATTGTTCTCAAAAATTTTACATTTCCATATAAGTTATAATAAACTTGCTTAAGTACCTGGTTTGGCCTGGGTAAATCCTATACTTCATGTTTGTAACACCTATTCTTATGATTTCTTGTAATTAGGTTTTGGATTTTTAGGGTTTAAAAAAGTTCATTTGGAGGGTAATTATCTGATTTTATTATTAAAAAAAACATTTAAATAAAAGACGTAAAAATTTGCTGATTTTATTTTAGCTTGTATGATTTACATACAACATCTGCATGGGAAATGTATATTCGTTTATATTTCTCCTTTCCAGCATTTGCTAATAACGCAAATTGCTAAATGAACGCTACATCATAGCTACTTACATATTGGTACACATAAGGAAAACTTGTTTAATTTAAGTTTTTGGACTCCAATTCCGAACTTAACACTATCCAAATCTTTGTTTAGAGTTGAAGGCCCTAATAAATAGGCTGCAAGTTCGAGTTTAATCTGCTCTTTCACATCTCCGTATATGCTCAAAAATTCGAGGTTGTATCAGCATCTGAGACAAAAAGATTTATTAAAAGGATCTAATTTTTCTATAAAGCTTTAACGGATGTATGAAGATTTCTATTAATTTCAGCAATCCATTTTGAAGAAAGAACTTCCAAAAACTTTTATAGCCATAGTAATTTCTGTTGTGCTAGGAATTGTTTTCACAACAGCAGCATACACCTTTTCCAGAGAGGTTCCATTTGCTTCTTAAGTGAATGATGACAATGTGCCCCAGTCAATGTAGTTTAGGAGCTTTACCTTCATGTTGTTTTTGTAAATTAATAATTGGTGCCAACCGTTCTTCTAAATATAAGATCAAAGTGTATAATTATTCATTTTGAATAAAAGATTCAATTATGTCATTTATTTCTACTAGCCAAACTACTAGCCAGGAAGCTCCAACAATTAAGAAAATAAAAAGGATCGTCAGTAAGACGTAACTAAGTGTAAAGTGTTTACAATGGTCACCAGTAGGTGGTATGGTGCTGGCATCTAAAAAATTAGTTTTAAAAATATCTCTTAAACATTATATGAGAAATTGTTTCGAACAAACGTTGTAGAAAATTAAATTTTCTACAACATTTATTCCAATACCTTTTTACATTCAGCAAATATTAAAGCAAATATTCCAAAAAAATTGATACGTGACAAGAGTAAAAACTGACTTCTGGTTGACCGATTTCTACCAAAAACTTATCATTTTTTGTCCCTTTAAGAAAAATGTCAAATATAAAATTTCACGTGACCTGATTAATAGTTTTTGAGTTAAGAGTGCCCACAAAATTCCAGTCCCAGAGACACATCCACAGACTTCATTAAGAAAATAGTCAAAATGTGTTCAGGAGACCTTAAAACATGTACATTTCTGTTGAAATCTCGAATTCGATTTTTTTCATGAAAATAATACTTTTTCTATACTTTGGATATGGAGAAAGTTATAATAACCAAGATACTGAAAAAAATCTGATGTGGCCACCACATGACTTGATCCATACCTGTAATATTTCTTAAAATTCCAAATAGGTTAAATGATAATGAATAGGCTAAATGATAATGAATATTTTAAGGAACTGCGAGAAAAATTTACACTTTACAAAGAACAGAAATAGACTCATACCGTAGCCTTCTGATATTGGATATAGCCAGGAATCTCCAACAATTAAGAAAATAAAAAGGAGCGTTACTAATACGTAACTAAGCATCAATTGATAACAATAGCTGCCGGTAGGTGGTGACAGCTAAAAAATTAGTTTTTAAAATATCTCTTAAATAATGCATTATATGAGAAAATGTTTCAAACAAACGTTGTAGAAAATTAAATTTCCTACGACATTTATTCCTTAATTTCTTTTACATTAATCAAATATTAAAGCAAATATTAAAAAAAAGATGTGACAAGAGTAAACACCCACTTCCAGTTTATTTATTTTATTTTTATTTATTTAATAAGTTCAAAAACAGCACTCAGGCCTATTACATTGAACATTACAACCAATAAATAATAAATGCATATAAAAATATATAAAAACAGTCAAATAAAACAATAAGGAGTTCAATGGTAAACATCAATATGAGGATCTTGCATCAGAGTTTGGTTATATAAGCTTGGGAGGCGGAAAATTAAGGAGCGTTTTGTGGTTGAGAGCCGAGGAGTGCGGCAGTGAAATAAATCATGTAATCTGGTACTTCTAGAGGGAATACGGAGGGGGTACTGGAGAGAAGTTCGGGAGCTCTATATTTTCCATTTACAAAAACTTTAGGTCAATTGCCTGTCTACGATCGGTCAAAGGTAGTAAACCAAGAGTGTGGAGAATGTGGGAAGAGGACACATTACGAAGAGAAGGAACTCGCTGGTGGATAATGTGATAGAAGAAATTTAGGGGCCTTTCAAGGTGATTAAGATTTGATTGGGAAGCTGAGGACCAAATGGGTGAGCAATAATCTAAGATTGGGAGAACACAACTAACAAAGAATGTGCGTAGAGAGAAAACATCCATAATTTCGGCGAAATGATAGATGAGGCTCAGCATTGACATGGCACGAGAAGTGACTTTCCTAATATGGGTAACAAGTAATAGCTTCTGGTCAAAAATTACACCAAGATTCTTTTGTGTTGTAACTAAGGGAATTGTTATGTCAAGAATTTTGTATTGGTTTATAATTGGTTGCTTATGTAAGGTGAAGGTAAGAGCGGTGCATTTGGAGGGATTGATTCTAAGACGCCAGGTTTTAGTCCAGTCTGAGAGGCGGACTAGGGCAGCTTGGAGAATATCAGAGTCGGCTGGGGAATTGATCTGTTTGAATAATTTACAGTCATCTGCAAAGAGTAGTATCCTGCAGGGTTGTGCAATTATATCCACTAAGTCGTCTATGAAAAGGATGAAGAGAAGGGGGCCTAAGACACTACCTTGAGGCACACCGGAAGTGACAGGAGCAAAAGAAGATAGGTAGCCATCAATAACTACACGCTGACTTCTGTTTAACAGGAAAGAAGAAATGAGGGAGAGAAAGAGATGATGAACATTAAAGCGGTGGGAGATTTTGTGAAGAAGGAGAGAATGGTCAACGGTGTCAAAGGCTTTGGCGAAATCGATGTAACACACGTCCAGTTGAGAAGAATTTTCATATGTGTGCGTGATATTATTCATGTGCACGGAAAGGTTGGTTAGAGTTGAGGAGTCCGGAAGAAAACCATGTTGTTGCGTGGAAATATAGGGAAGAGTGAAAGCGAGGAGCCGATTATGAATAATTTTTTCACAAACGATTGATAGGTTGGAAAGAAGAGATATGGGTCTATAATTTTCCACCTGAGATCTACTGCCATTTTTGTGAATAGGGATGACGTTGGCTATTTTCCACTGTTGGGGAAAGACTCCCGTGGCGAAGCAGCGGTTGAGAAGCATAGAAAGAGGTATCGAGAGCTGAGAAGCGGTTTGCCTAAGAAATTCCGCTGCGATACCATCCCTTCCAGTCAGCCTTTTTCCAAGCTCTGAGGGTTCTTACGGGAGGCAGATTCCGAGAAGTCGTCGCGCTGAGCGAGGGAGCAAGGCCAGGAACACAAGCTGTTGGGGAGACACTGTTGCCAAGTAGTCAGTTGTAAGTAAAGATTACATCGAGTGATTCGTGGTCTGACTGAAAGGCGTTTCTTCCTGTAAAAACTTTGGGAAGGGGAAGATTCGAAATCACATAGTCCAAAATGGATGATTCATGAGTGACATATGGATTAAATTGGCACAATGAGAGAGCAGTTATAAAATGGTCTATGAACCACGAGTCCAGTGAAGTTTTTGGCGAACCGGCGTCAGGTGACTCCCAAACCACAGATAAGTTAAAATCACCAAGAAGAATAAATTTACCTAGTCGGGATACTTTTAAGAGAGAATTAAAGCAGTCCTCAAAGGACCTTTCGTCGTTGGGAGGTCTGTAGAAACAACCAATAAAAAGTTTGTTGGAATTTTGAGTCACTTCTACCCACACAATCTCACAATTTGATTCTAAGTCGGGGCAACGTCTAGAGCGAATATTATTATTCACACAAATCATAACACCACCACCACGACGATTCACACGATCATGTCTATAAACATTAAATAGAGTATAAAAGGGGAGTTCAACGTCAGGGACATGACTATTAAGCCAAGTTTCGGTGAAACAAAGGCAGTCTAACGAGGCGAACTCTGCGAGGGAGAATTCACATTCACTCAACTTGTTTTTAAGGCTACGAACATTTTGGTAGTATTTTGAGAAGTTACCAAAGATGTGGTTAGGCCCCGGATTAAGTTCAATGTCCGACGAAATGAGTAGGTGTAGCAGGAGCCATGGCGGCGATAGTCTATGAGACGGCTGACACGAGGCGTTCCTTCCAACTCCGTTCGCCGAGGAAGAGAATCCACAGATGTGAAGGAAATTAACCCTCGGACGTCTCATGGAATAATAATAATCGGCAATTTCCGATATGTCCGACGAGGATTCACCGCACTGGGAGGATGGAGAACAATAAAATAATAAAACTTTCACTAGAAAAAACAGAAAAAGAGCGGAGCAATTAGAGCGTGGCTCACACCCGGGCGCCATCTTGAAATCCATTGGTTGACCGATCTTTACCAAAAATTAATCAGTTCTTGTGACTGTCATACAAATGTTAAATATAAAATTTTACGTTGACCTGATTAATAGTTTTTGAGTTGAGCACCCACAAAAAAACTCATACACAGACATCATCGAGAAAATGGTCAAAATGTGTTCAGGGGACCTCAAAACGTGTATTTCCATTGAAATCTCAAAATTGATCTTTTTCATTAAAACAATACTTTCCCCTATCATCATTATATATAGATGTTCCTTACAGAGGAGGAGGAGGATATAACATATGGGAGGATACTAATGTTTAGGCACTTCCAGATGAGCTGGAGATTTAGAATTTTTTTCTTAGTTGGGATTTTGTGCAAAACCGACTAGAAAAAAAACGAAAATCTTGAAAAAGTGCAACAATGCGGCCGCTAAAAATCTGCAATTGTTTAAACAAATTTTCAAGTTTTATGTAGTTCCAAATGTGCTACGGAGCTCAAATTTTTTTTCGAGTTAGGATTTGTAAAAAAACGAAATAGGGATTATAGAGCTGACATTTTAAAGTTATTTAGAGTTTAGTCTATATAAACGAATAAACATTTCAGTGTATCCATGAAATTCTTATTGCGGCCGTTAAAAATTATTTAAATTTAAACAATTAGATAAATGTTATTTCACTTCTAAATGTGCTACAAATTAAAAATTTGGCAGAAATGTGTGGCATTATTAACTCAATGTGGAAAAAGTATTATATTCCTAAAATTGCAAAAATTAGCGATTGTTTTATTCCAGTATTGTTCCATAAGGAAAAAACAAAAATCGGTCCCGAGGTGATATCTTTTGAATTAAAGAAATATTTCCCATGATGAAATATCTCTCTGAAAAATGAATGTTTTTCAAGGTGAGATGAAATGCTTGCAGTATGCAAGCACCTTCTACTAGTACTATATATGGAGAAAGTAAAAATGGTAATTCTTCGCTGTTTTTAGGCTGATTGATTAGCGGCAACAGCAACACTTTCCAATGTTGTATGTTACCAGTTTACATGTGTAATCATTTTGGGCCCAAAAATATATAACATGAGTAATATAACATGTACCGGTTAAAAATTTTTTTTCTATTAAACCTGATGTAACCCAAATTTTTACTTTCTCCATATACAAAGTAAATATAGAGAAAGTATTATTTTCGTAAAAAAAATCGAATTTGAGATTTCAATGGCAATACATGTTTTAAGGTACCTTGAACATGTTAGACTGTTCTCGATGATGTCTGTGACTGAAATTTTGTGGGTGCTCAAACTCAAAAACCATTAATCGGATCAATGCAAAAGTTTATATTTGACATTTTTGTTAAAGGGAAAAGAACTGATTAGTTTTTGTTAAAAATCTGTCAAGCAGAAGTGGGTGTTTACTCTTGCCATTTTTCCGTTTTTTTTTTTAGATAATTGTTTTAATATTTGATAAATGTAAAAAGTCCTGGAATAAAAGTTGTAGGAAATTACATTTTCTATAACCTTTGTTAGAAACATTTCCCCATATAATGCATTGTTTAAGAGATATTTTTAAAACTAAATTTTTTAGCTGTCACAACCACACCACCCATCACCGACTATTGTAAATACTTTATGCTTCTTTTTATTTTCTTAATTATTGGAGCTTCCTGGCTATATCCAATTTCAGAAGGCTATAGTTTGAGTTTATTTCTTTATAAAGTCTAACTTTTTCTCACAGTTCCTTAAAATATTTATTATCATTTAACCTATTTGGAATTTTTTGAAAAACAGTAAAACCCTGTATTTACGTTATCGGAATGTGTTTTCCTGCTATTTACAACATTATATTTGGGACCCGTCAAGTTTCCTATGATTCCAATGTAAGTAAAACCCTGTATTTACACTATTTCATTTTAAGTTTTCCCGCTATTCGCGCCATTTTACGTTAGAATTTCCGATTTTTTAATGTAATTTAGCATGCGATTCCCAACAGATTTTAACATTTTTCGGCTTAGCTTTGCAAAAAAATCAGAACTCTTTTGGGCAAAGATTTTGAAAACAGCGGCTGCTGTTTTCTTTTAGAACTTTGTGACATTTATCTAAACTTAAAAAATATAACCTTAATGGTTCAAATAATTGAGTAACATGTTCAATGGTAGCTTTTAAAACCAACCACCTGGTTTTTGAGTAACCTAATAATTTCTTATGCTCAACTGAAGCGACCTCACAAAATTTAGCTTGACTCTTTACTCACACAGTGAAAGGATGAAAATGTAAGTATTTTGTGGAAGGATTACTTCTACATCTATAGCCATTCGACTTGAGAATACACAAATTAAAAGAAGGCATGGCTTGAGTAAAAGGAAGGACAATGGCAGAGAAATGTTCAAAAAGGAGGCCATTGAAGGACAAAAGGTTTAGGGAGGACAGCGATTGAAAAAGGACTGTCCTTCCAAAAGGAGAACATCTGGTCACCTTACCTTTAGTAGATGCTACTCAAGAACAGCATTCTTAGAGATGGAAATACATATGTATGAACTCTTTTGGGTGAAAACTTCAAAACCTCATACATAAATCACACTAGCAGAGCATAAACAGCGCACCTAGATAGGGAAATACTATTTACGCTATTTACTCTTTGAACCAAGTATGAATGCTATTGAAAATATGTTCAGGTTTGGCGCTATCATGTTTTCACCCTTTCCACTCAAATTCTGCCTCTTGGCTCCCACATTTTATAATTCAATTTAAGTTAATTTGTAATTTGTTGTAATTTAAATTACTGTATTGTCCCGAATAGAACGCTGTTTGTTTTTCCAAAAAATGAAATTTTAAATGTAGACTCTGCATTATATTCAAGTAATAGTAATTTTAAAAGATCATAAAATCGTGTTTCGAAAAATCACCATACATTCTGCACGTCTGTTAAGTGATACAAGATATGTACTTGTTACACTGAAACACATCAGGCGTACATATACAATGTACTTGAAAAGCATCTGAGGCGAAAATAGATCGAGTTCAGTCGGCAGCTGAACTCCTCATTAGTCATTGAATTGAAGCTATCAGTGCATCGGCGTATTCTTTGTACCTACTTTAACATGTTTTTACCCATCTGTTATTTTTAAAATGGGTGACAAAAAGGATGTTGATCATGTTGAGAAAATGGTTCTTCCAAATCCTAGGTTAACAGAGGAATCCAATGAAGTTATAACATGAATTATAAAATAGTCGTAGCTCAAGAGGTGGAAAAAACAAACACTATTTAAGCTTCGAAAAAGTATGATGTTCCTGAAGTAAATATACCTACGTCTATGTACAATTTTCCAGACAAATGTAATATGGAGAATGTAATGGAAACCCAAGCATACTATACTAGCATTTTAATTCGGCATTTATTTTAAAATTATTATTATAAAAAAGTGTGCTAGTTAAGTAAATGAATAAATAGATGTACTTTTTATAAACTTAACTCTTTTAAGACTGATTTTATTGTTAGTCTTACTGAAACAAATAAGCGAGTTCAAAAGTAAAATCAGTTAAGCTATTTTTCCTTTTCAAGCAATTTACACTTTTTTCCCAGGTCTCTAGAAAAGTGCAAATAAGGGGTTTTACTGTATTAAAAATATGGAGAAAGTCATGTGGTGGCCACATCAGATAAAAAAATAATTAAATTGCATTGCATTAATTAAAACCCGATTTGTTTAAAAAGTTCAAGAACCCGATAAGTACCCCCCTACTGACTGCGATTTAATTTTTAACCCAAAAAATAAATTCCATGCTTTAATTGTATCATAATTTTGCGGACTTCAGTCACGCTGTACATTTTTTATTGATTTATTAATGTAGAGTAATGAAAACTAATACAAATATTATGTCCAACTTGTTAAGTTGGTTTTTCAATTTTTAGTGGAAGAAATTTCTGCACTTTTTTAAAAACATCCAGATTTTATTTATCCTTATTCTTTAGCATTTAATGATTGAAAAAATTCTGTCCACACTGATTTTTGCTCAAAAAACTTGGGTCATTTTGCGTATACGTAATTCTGCTATATTCTACTTTGGCCAACCTATTTTGTGGCAAAATTTTTTCTGTTGGTAGGGTCGTGCTAGAGTATATATGATTCGATGATATTTTAATGTGCGATTAATATCATTTTATTTTTAAAGTTGAAGGAAGGTTTATAAAGTTGGTAATGAGAATCAATTAACTCTTTCAAGTACACCACCTTTTTGAACTTTGCGAATAATTGGTTCCAGAAAACTGACACGAAATGCAAATTCGTGAAGTGCAAGTTCTGTTTTCCCATTAGACAATGTAATAATGAGAGTACACCTAAACCTAAAAAATTCACTTTTTTTCATAAATAATGCAGTTTAACAAAAAATAAAAGAAAACGTAACAGCAAATGAAAACTTACCATTATGATTATATATACTTCTTTCAGCACTTGTGCAAATTACATCTAGCACCTATTCACATGCGATTTTTGATCTTCTTTTTTCCTTCCAAGGAATTGCTTTAATTTAAATTGATGAACTACAGTGGGCCCTCAATATCCGTCATTAATTGGTTCCTTAAAAGTGCGACAGATAAGGAAACAACGGATACGGAGCAATAGGCTCGCATGTTATTATGATAATTTGTTCCAGGGAAGTCATATACTTGAGCACTAAACACATTTTGAGGGTAAATAAACACCAATAAAGACTAGTTGACAAGAATTTTATTGATTTAAACATGCATTGTGCATATAAATTTACTCCTTAATTTAAATTTATCGAACCAGCCCTTAATAGCGAAAAATTCAATCTGGCGATTTTCTTCGTCTGCCTTGAGATCTTTGGCAGTTCTCTTAGCTTTCTGTCTTATCAAAGTGGAATTCACATTATCTCCCTTAGCTTGCCGATCAGAAACCCAAATCAATAATAACTTTCATTTTCACCAAAACATTTTCTCCAGTTCTCAAACATTTAATTGTGACAGCTAATTTTGCAACATGTTTATATTTTTGTTTATCAACTACAATTTTTCTTACTGTTGTAGGCAGTATTACATGTTCACTTCTGATATTGGCTGCTCGTTTGCCAGCTTCAAAATCATCAATAATTTTAAATTTCGTTTACAAAGTGGGGACTACTCTTCACCTCTTAGCTTTCTCATTTGACTTAGCAGACATGGGCACTGAGTTTTTTGCAAAAATAAAGTAAATATGTCACAAAATCCGCAAAGAACTGATTTGAGAACTTATCACTAGGAGAGTTGCTGGTAGACTGACTGATTTGAGGACCTATCACTAGGAGAGTTGCTAATATACTGACGCTACTGAGCGATAGAAAGTGTCGTACATGACACGTGAGACAGGTGGCAACATGATGACGGATATGAGAACCAACAACAGATACGGAAATAATGGTGTTAAATAGTAGACGACGGATATGAGAAACAATGGATTGTGAGGTCAATGGATATCGAGGGCCCACTGTACTGAAATGGAATGTTGAGTGCGTGATGTACGGATGCTTTCTTGGGTTCTGCAACAAACATTTCCAAGCCACAAAAAAACACCAGCATTAACAAGATTGGGTTCTTGAATTTTTATATCTAAACCTTAAAGTCATAATTATGTGGTTTTGCATACTGTTTTATGGCAAATGTTGTCCTCTATCCGAATAATTATTTTACTATATAGTTTACATATCGTATAAGAGCTTGGGAGAGAAATATATGGTATTTAATTGTTGCTTGATGGATGCCATTTAACAAGATATGAGTTTAAGTTTATGAAAGTAATTATGTAAAGTGGAAGTTCTAATTGACAGATGCAGTTCAAAATTATTATTGGATGATAAATTTGTTCTGATACTGTTCCGATCGCTCAATTAATAAACTAGTGGACTGTATAAATCGTATTTTATTCTACCGAGGGCGGTACAATCACCGAATTTGCGTTCTATTACAAACACCCGAGCCGGGCAGGCACGTCCAGCGTCACCGTTTTAATCTCTACTCCCGAGTGGGCAGACGCGTCCTCTCCTCACCGTGTTCAGGTCTCCACTGCTGTACACCGTCCAAAGGCAACATTGTCACACTTCACCATCAACCACACGGCGCCCGCCAGGATGCCGCCACCCGTCAACAAAACAAAGGCAAACATACAATGTCCCAACATGCTTCAACCACACGGCGCCCGCCAGGATGCCACCACCCGTCAACACAACAAACAAAACCAAAACATACAATGTCCCAACATGCCGGCCGCTGAAAAGGAATTACAATCTCCTTTTCTTACATAACAATTTAAATGTCAACAAATTATAATTCAGGTGCAGTTGGGAAAGGGCAAAGCCTTGTAATGGGCCGCTTAAAGGTTCCAGAGGGGGTACGGATAGTTGCTACTCGCACTAATCCGTCTGCGCCTGGATGGATTTCTTGAATCACTGCCAGCTTCCAACAGAGTGTAAGTAAGTTGTCTTCCTTCAGGATGCAAAGGGTTCCAGGTTGCACATTTGCACAGGTTGATGTCCACTTGGCCCTCTGCTGTAAGTGACTGAGATAGTCAGTCGACCATTTGCACCAAAATTGCTGGAGCTGCCGCTGTAGGAACTGCCATCTGGAAAGTAAGCTAAGCTTGACATCGATTAAGTCTGGTTCAGGAAAACTAGTGATAGCCGAGCCAATCAGAAAATGACCAGGAGTAAGAACAGCGGGGTCATTGGGATCATTTGAGAGAGGAATCAAGGGCCTTGAATTGAGACAAGCTTCAATCTGAGTTGTTAACGTGGTCAACTCCTCGAAGGTTAAACATGCTTTTCCCATGACTCGCCGTAGATGGTATTTAAAGGATTTCACTCCAGCTTCCCATATGCCACCGAAATGTGGTGCTCGGGGTGGAATGAAATGCCATGTAATGCCCTCTTGTTGAGCATATGTGTTCACCCTTAATTGGTGGTCTTCTGCTTGGAAAAGTGCCTTTAATTCTCGAAGTTCTCTTTCGGCTCCAACAAAATTCGTTCCATTGTCGCTGTAAACATTATTGCATCGACCTCGACGTGACACAAACCTTTTCAAGGCTGCCAAAAATGCTTGTGTGGACATGTCACTGACGACTTCGAGATGAATGGTTCTAGTGGACAAACATACAAATATGGCGATATAGCATTTACTCTTCACTTTACTTCTGCAAGTTCCAAATTTCACATACAAGGGTCCAGCATAGTCAATTCCACAATTAAGAAATGGTCTAGCGGGTTTCACCCTTGGGCTGGGCAATTGACCCATGAGTTGACGAGTTGATTCAGCTTTCAACTTGTGACATATTAAGCAATGGTACAAAATTCTTCTAATAGTTGCCTTACCATTCATAATCCAAAAAATTTGTCTTAAGGTTGATAATAGTAACTGACCGCTGGCATGGAGCATACGTTGGTGTTTGCTTTCAACGATCAGTTTTGTTAGATGATGGGATGGAGGCAATATTATCTGATGTTTTTTATCATAAGCAAGTTCAGCATGCTGCAGGCGCCCCCTGACTCGGAGTAATTGATTATTGCATAAGAAAGGGTTTAAATTCTTTAACTTGCTCTTGTTGTCAAGAGGCCGGGAATTCTTGGGCAACTGGATCTCTGATGAATATGCTGTACTTTGAGCAATCTTAACACAGGTATGTAATGCCGTTTGCAATTCCTCTTTAGAAAGCGGACCAATTTTCCGATCCTCAGGGGGTAACTTGCAGTTGGATACATAACGAAGACAATATGATACAACTCTTTGTAGCTTTGTTAGTTTAGAGAACCTCGAGATTATTTCATCTTGACAAATTGTCGTGGCCAAGCTGGTCACAGTCTTACGGTGTTCTGGCATGTCGTGTGATGCCGGAAGAATGCCTGCAGTAGGCCATGAAATTGATGGATCCAGGAGCCATGCTGGTCCGTTCCACCATAATGAGTTGTGAATTAAATCATTTGGATTGATTCCTCTTGATATTAGATCAGCTGGGTTGTCCTGAGATGCGGCGTGTTTCCACTCAGCTGTTGAAGTGATATCTTGAATTTCAGAGATTCTGTTCGCTATGAACGTCTTCCATCTTGTTGGTGCTGCGGAAAGCCATGCCAAAACTATCGTCGAGTCCGTCCACAGTGAGCTGTGACTGATCTTCATGGTGAAACCCTTAATGATCTTACTAAACAATCGCGCAAGTAAAAGTGCGCCGCATAATTCTAGGCGAGGAAGAGAAATCTTCTTTAATGGGGCAACTCTTGATTTTGAGCATAAGAGCTTGACAATGTTCTCTCCATTCTGATTGGTTGATCGTACGTAAATGCAAGCTCCATATGCACATTCAGATCATCCGAAAACCCGTGGATTTGGATGTCAGCTGGTGTGCCTTTCACCAGAACTAACCTGTCAATTCGAATGTTGTCAACTACTGGAATCTGGTCATACAAAGGTTGCCAGCACTCCAGTAATTCTGGTGTTAAATCATCGTCCCAGTTGAAGTTTTCTTGCCATAACTGCTGGAGAAACATTTTACATCGAATGACAATAGGGCTGATTAACCCTAAAGGGTCAAAAATAGATGCTATGGTGGAGAGAACCCTTCTCTTGGTAAAGGTGTTCTTTTTCGAGTTCCACAATGTAGTCTTGAGTCCATTTGCAATCTGAAATTGATCTGCAGCAGGGTGCCACAACAGACCCAGTGTTTTAATATGATCATTGTCCAGTTGCAATGGAAGTTGCGTTTCTCTGAGCTTCTCAGGGATACATTCAAGTAGGGATGGGTGGTTGGAACACCACTTGCGTAATAGAAATCCGCCCCCTTGCAAAAGTTGCATAAGCTCTTTCTGCACAAATAGAGCTTCCTCAATGGTTTGTGTGCCAGACATACAATCATCCACGTAGAAGTCACGTAATAAGACTTCTGCAGCCTTGGGAAAAGACTTGGCTTCTTCAACAGCGAGTTGTTGAAGGCATCTGGTTGCCAGAAAGGGTGCGCTGGCGGTACCGTAAGTTACGGTATTCAGCTGGTACACTCTAATGGGAGTGGTAGGCTCCTTTCTCCACAAAATTCTCTGAAGATTGCAGTCCTGAAGATGTACATTAATTTGCCGATACATTTTTGCAATGTCGGCTGTAAAGCACACCTGGTGTGTGCGAAAGCGTAAGATGATTGAACACAAATCTGGTTGGATTGTAGGTCCAACCATCAGCAAATCATTTAAAGATGTTCCATTTATTGACCCTGCTGAGGCGTCAAAAACCACTCTAATTTTCGTCGTGCTGCTAGACTCTTTAAAGATCGGATGATGTGGTATATGATAACTGACTGTAGCAGGGTTGGTTGAGGCGTCAATCGGCTGCATATGGCCCAGAGCTTCATACTCGTCCATAAAATTTGTGTACTCCTTTCGCAATTGGGGCTGCCTCTCAAATCTTCTCTCCAGTTGATGAAATCTTGTTGTTGCCATGTGGTAGAAATCGCCAAGCTGTGTGGGATCCTGACGCAAAGGAAGACGTACTACAAATCGTCCTGAAGAGTCTCTTGTGGTGAATCGTTTGAAATGCTCTTCATATTCCTTCTCTTCTTGGGTCCGAGGTGTTTGGTTGATTTCCTCAACTTCCCAGAACCTTTGAAGTAGTTGTTGTAAACTGTCATCACTTCTGAGAAGAAACGACTTGGTTAGCTCTGGCTGGGATGATCTTGAAGGAGTTCCTAAAACTTGGTACCGTCCTGATACTATCCACCCTAGATCAGTGTCCTGAAAGACTGGATGATCGTTGCTTCTGACCCGTTTTCCTGGTCAAAGAATATGAAAAAATATCTCGGATCCAAGCAACAAGTCAATTTTCCCAGGTTTGTTGAATGTCGGATCTGCGAGCTGGATATCCTGTGGAATGCTCCAATCTTGATAGTTGACACGTGTTGCAGGTAGATCTCCAGATATCCTTGGTAGGACAGAGCAATTAACATGACACTTATAATCATGAATATTGGAATGTACCTCTGCGAAAACGCTGTGTTTGGTTTCGGAGGTGACTTCACCAATACCTTGGATTGACGTTCTATTGCGTTCCCTTTTCAATCTCAATCGTTGTACACATGCTTCTGTGATAAAATGTGATTGGGAGCATGAGTCCAACAAAGCTCTACAAGTTTGTAATTTACCACTACCGTCTCGTATCTTAACTAAAGCAGTAGAAAGCAGTATCTGTTTCTGCGATCCAAACTTTAACGAACAATAAGTGACCATGTCTGAATAAGGTTGCTCATTATTGTTGCTAGATGATGCCATTGGCCATCGCTACTTGCAGGGTTTTGTTCGTGCTGCTGGATTTGGTTGCTAGATTTGTCTAAATGTAAGAGGCTGTGGTGCTTCTTATCACAGATGCGGCAATTACGAGAACGACACTGTCTTATGTAATGATTCTGAAGACAGTTGTAGCATAAATTGTTAGCCTTAACAAACTGTATGCGCTGTGGTACACTCGCTTGAGCAAAGGCGCTGCATTTATACAAAGTGTGTGGCTCTTTGCAAAACATGCATTGATTCTTTGTTGTAACATATGACTGCCGTGGTTGGCGAGTATGTTTAACATTACTTTCCTGAGGTTTGTGGCTAATAACATTAACCTTGCTTTGACTAGGTAACATAGCTTCCATAACCTTGCACCTTGTTTCTAGGAATTCATGTAAATCGTCCAATGTCAAAAATTGTTCCGAAGCTGATGACTGAAGTTCCCATTCTTTCCTAGTAACACAATCTATTCTTTCAAGAATCAACTGAGAAATTAATAATTCGTGCACTGACACCTTAATATCTAATGCCTTAATTGCATTCATATTGCTTAACGTTTGATTTAAGAGTGCTCTAAGATCAACAGCAGATTGCTTATTCACTGTTGGTAAATTCAATAAATGTCTGACATGTGCAGTTGCAATTAGTCGTGGATTATTGTAACGATGGCAAATCAGATCCCATGCCACATCAAAATTTTTACTAACAACAGGTAAATTTTCTATCAATTTATGTGCTTCTGCAGTCAATGAACTTAGCAAATAATGAAAACGTTGAATGTCATCTAGGGCTTCATTGTTGACAATTAGGCTAGTAAACATATCGTAAAAATGCCTAAATTGAGTCACGTCTCCTGCAAAAGTAGGTAGGTTAATAGTTGGGAGCCGTATTTCCTTCCTACCTTCCGGTAAAGAATGATTCAACAACAAATTTTCTCCATTATCTGACCCTTGATTAGTGGGAGATTTGTTGTCTGTTCCTTCTTCTATCAGAATTAACATCTTTGTTTTAAGCTCAAAATATAGCGCTTCAAAATTTTCCCTATCTTCAGCATGCGTTTCAAGATCATCAATAAATTCTAATTCTCCCTGAGCAAAGTTAAATTCCTGTTGAATATCAGGTAATGCTTGTAGACGTGTTCTTATTGCAGTGAGGTCTGAGCCTCTCTCAAATTTTCCCAAAAAAGTGGAAATGCGGGTCAATTGGCCTTTAGCGACGGCCCTTTGGTTAATGATTCTTTTCTTACTTTCCTTTTCCATATTGAAAATAAGAAGACAAAGAAAATGACAAATAAAGGAACCAGACTTAGTGTGCTTAGCTTACTCACGCCGTAACCGATGTAGGCCGGCCGCTATCACGGGTTAGCTCGTTCGTGGAGGGGGTAGAACGCCAAGGGATCCACCGCCGCTTCACCACGCCGCGTTGACGAAATCTCCTTCTTGACGTAACCGATGTAGGCCGGCTATCACGGGACCTCTCCAGTTAGCTCGTTCGTGGAGGGGGTAGAATGCCAAGGGATCCACCGCCGCCTCACCACGCTGCGTTGACGAAATCTCCGATGGTTATTGCGTAGTCGGTCCGCTCGTAGCTAGCTCCCACCCGTCGTAGTTTGTTAGAGACACAGATCCGGCCCGAAGGACCAAAATGTTCCGATCGCTCAATTAATAAACTAGTGGACTGTATAAATCGTATTTTATTCTACCGAGGGCGGTACCATCACCGAATCTGCGTTCTATTACAAACACCCGAGCCGGGCAGGCACGTCCAGCGTCACCGTTTTAATCTCTACCCCCGAGTGGGCAGACGCGTCCTCTCCTCACCGTGTTCAGGTCTCCACTGCCGTCACCGTCCAAAGGCAACATTGTCACACTTCACCATCAACCACACGGCGCCCGCCAGGACGCCGCCACCCGTCAACAAAACAAAGGCAAACATACAATGTCCCAACATGCTTCAACCACACGGCGCCCGCCAGGATGCCGCCACCCGTCAACACAACAAACAAAACCAAAACATACAATGTCCCAACAGATACTGTCGCTTTGCTGGTAAAGAATGTCTAAAAAGTGGTAACATTTCTTTTATAAATTACATTCAAAATAGGTAACAGAAAATCAAAACCTAGTGTAAGACAGTGATAACATTTTTTTTAATTGTTCAAAAAACGCCACAAAAAATATAAACAAAACATTAAAGATGTAACATTTCTTTTAGTAATTGCATTGATAATACACAGCAGAAAATCTTACGTTACAGGATGATAGTAATTCTTAGATTTACATAAAAAGAAATTTAATAAAAAACTTAAAACAAAAGAACATTTCCTTAAATTATGTTCAAAATGCAAAGATAATAGCAAATGAGAACTTTACATTCCAAAATGATGGCATTTCTTTAAATTTTAAACTCAAGTTTCATAGTGGTGAAGTTCAAACCGAGCTACAAAATAATTAAGTTGAGAGTTATCACATCTGTTTACTTAAAAAACTGCTAATAATGATAATTATAAATATGATGTATTAATAATGTCCTTTTCTAGGGCACCAAAGTTTAAACTGAACTTTGAAACAAAAAAGTAGAGGGAGTTTGCATCGAAAACGCATGATGCAAAATGTTAATAATCAGCAGGAAACAGAAGCAACGGTCATAAAAAATTTTGTTGCAAAAAAATTTTATAACCGAGAACACAATTGTTTTGTCCAATGCAGCAGGTACATACGACTTTTTTATTTAAAAAAATTCTTTAATTGCTACAAAAACAATATAAAGTCAGTACAAGAAACTTATTTAATGAATTATTTAAAAAGTCAGTTATATTTTGTTGCATTTTACTTTAGTACTAAAAAATTGGCAACTTTCTCTTCAAGAAATGGGGAGAAAGGAAGACCCGCGGTATACTGATGATGTTATAGCTGGGGATCAATGTATTTTATTTTTAGCATGTATTTACTTGGGTACATTTTTACAAGATTATGCAAATAATTTTCACCATTTATTCAGTTTTTACTTTCTCCATATGTAGTATTGTTTTCATGAAAAAAATCGATTTCGAGATTTCACTGGAAATACATATTTTGAGGGCCCCTGAACATGTTTTGACCATTTTCTTGATGATGTCTGTGTGTGTGTGACAGTTTTTTGTGGGTGCTCTAACTCAAAAAGCTATTAATCAGCTCCATGCGAAATTTTATATGTATTTAAAATTTTTATGAAAGTCACAAGAACTGATTAGTTTTTGGTAAAAATCAGTCAACCGTTATTATGAAATATTTGCTTTAATATTTGATATATGTGAAAATGTACTGGGATAAAAGTTGTAGGAAATTTAATGTTCTACAACCTTTGTTTGAAACATTTTCCCATATCTTAAAAACTAAATATTTTAGCTGCCATTACCACGTTAACTATTGTTAACAATTGATGCTTAGTTACGTCTTAATAATGCTCCTTTATAGTTTCTTAATTGATGGAGCTTCGTGGCTATATCCGATATCAGAAAGCTATGGTTTGAGTTTATTTCTGTTCTTTTTAAAGTCTTTAAATTTTTCTCTCAGTTCCTTAAAATATTTATTATCATGTAACCTATTGGGAATTTTTAGAAATAATACAAGTAAGGAGAAAGTATGTGGTGGCCACATCAGATTTTTATTGATAATTTGGCCAGTAGGAATGCCATAATAATGTCCAATATTATTATTTTAGCCTTTGCAGTTCTGTGAACTTCAGCATACCTGTGGCACAGTGATACACAGCCATTCTGTGATGAGGTCCATATTTGGTTGTTCATCTTAAGAGGAGCATTTGTTGCATCCCAGAGAGTGATATCCCACTGCTGGAGGATTTTTTCATCAATAAGGTAGAGAAATTGAACTAACACCGCTTTTCAGTATTAATTGGCTAAACTCTTGTTATAGGAATTGATGAGCCACCGCTGATTTTTTTCTTCCTCAAAGTATTCATAAATACTCACGATAGTTTCACGAGTTTGTGAGCACAATGTCGATCCACGACCACGTTTTTTTCCCACTCATCCCGGTCTTTTTCTCCCTTGGAGCCCTCCTGACTAACTTCGAAAAAATTATCTCAAAATTATGGACTAAATCACATGCGATAACTGCGTAAACCAGACTCGGAGAGTACTTGGTATGCTCTGGCACAAACTTCGCAAAGAAGAAAGACGAAAACTTCCTAAAAAACCTTAAAACTTCTAACACCACACACGGAGGACGAACGCACGGAAACTCAGATAGAGACTGGAAAATGAGAGGCGACCCGACAACACTGGATGGGTTTGCAAGGGAAGGGGTTACCGTACGGCCACTGTCATTGGTTGATGCTCATGGAAGCACTTCCCTCACCCCCTCATTCACGGAGCTGTCATCGGACTTGTTTCGCCGACTCGACTGTAGTCAGGTTTTGGGGACGAAATTTCAACCTCTCAAGTTTACCTGACTTTACATATGTAATGCTCTTTTAACAGTTATAACTCGGCCATTTTAGCTTCAAAACCAACCAAATTTTGGATTTAGAATAACAATGATACACTGAATGGATAAACTGTGGAACATTGATACAATATTGATATTTCCTGTGACCAGCAAATGACTTTCTGATAGCTAAAATTTAGAGTGAATGGAAAAACCTACTGAGGTATATGATGGCTCATTTGAAAGCCTAAGTCGCTCTGGCATCGTGAAACATATAAGTTTTGTATTTTCATGTGGCCAGCACAGGACTTTTCAATACCTAAAAGTGAGAGCGAACGGAAGAACCTACGGAGGTGTGTAACTTCTTTGAAAGTTTGCGGTCACTTATCTCGAGAGTACCTTGAGTTTGAATGAAAATATTAGCGAATGATATGAGCATAAAAAATTGAAACTCTGAACCCAGATCAAAGCCTGAGTAATTAGCTAGCTAGTTATATGCATGGCATATTTTTTGCATAATTTGCAATAAATAACTTTTTGATGTTACATCTCTGTTGTTGTTCACTCTATCGATGTATCATATGTGGTATATTATATGTAACTTCACAGACATGGCATACAGTCATGGTGGGAGTGGGAAGTCGTCGTTAACAGGTAAGGAAATTTTTTGAAATTCTCATTGGAATTAACGTCAAATTCATGTAATCAGTTGGTTCAGAATTATATTATTGTGAGTGAATATCAGTGCAGGATTGATTTATTGGTTTTACATTTCATAGCATGCGCATTTAGCCACACTAGTGAAAATTTGTTTTTGTCAATTGACTGTATGGTGCATCGGATGTGTGTTATTGCATAAATGTTGATGTAAGAACAGATTTAGTTTTGTACAAATTTGACTGTCAAGTTCATATTATTTTTTCGATGCAGAAC
This sequence comes from Tanypteryx hageni, assembly GCA_028673005.1. Lineage (NCBI taxonomy): Eukaryota > Metazoa > Arthropoda > Insecta > Odonata > Petaluridae > Tanypteryx > Tanypteryx hageni. Next base: position 154,329,404 of record CM054113.1, on the reverse strand, counting down.
TCTTAACTTTATGGAAATCTGAACACTTGATTGTACAAAGATGTTGAACTATGCACTAATGTTAGTGGCATCATAACCTTAGGTTTGCATTATTAAGGAGACATTGTTATTTAGGATCGACGTGATTGTGTTATCATGTTGATACCTGTGTTAATGTATCATGTGTAGTTGACTTGAGAAAGTTGAGAATGGAAGTTTGTTATCGAACAGTCGAGTGGATCTGGAAACGTGAAGTAGATGATGGTATTCGATCTGATTGATAAAGTATGGACAAACTTCTATCATTGTTTTCAACAATTTAAAATTTTCCTCTCGCGTCTTTTTCCTCTAGCGTCTTTTTTCCGCTCGCCTCTTTTTTCCTCGCGCGTCTTTTTTCCTCTCGCGTCTTTTTTCCTCTCGCGTCTTTTTTCCTCTCGCGTTTTTTTTCCTCTCGCGTTTTTTTTCCTCTCGCGTTTTTTTTCCTCTCGCGTTTTTTTCCTCTCGCGTTTTTTTTCCTCTCGCGTCTTTTTTCCTCTCGCGTCTTTTTTCCTCTCGCGTCTTTTTTCCTCTCGCGTCTTTTTTCCTCTCGCGTCTTTTTTCCTCTCGCGTCTTTTTTCCTCTCGCGTCTTTTTTCCTCTCGCGTCTTTTTTCCTCTCGCGTCTTTTTTCCTCTCGCGTCTTTTTTCTCATTTTTTGCTCCGCGGTTTTTTAAATTTTAACTGTTTTGTTAACGTCAAAAATAATAATCCTTGGAGAAAATATTTAATTTAGTAAACTGATGCAAAAACCCGCCACAGAGGACGACCACGGCAGCGCAGTGGGCTTAGTGACTGCCCAACCAATACAGAAGCGGGTTAATCACAGCGGTGGATCCGATAGGCTGAAAAAATGCTCCCGTCCTCTGGGCGGACGTAAACTCACTGTTCTCGACGGAAGCTTTTTTCAACCTAGCTCCACTTGAGCGCACGTTTCCACCGCTGGGATTGAACCCGCTTCCTCGGTATTGGGGGGCAGGTCGCTAAACCCACTCCGCCACCGAGCCGACACGAGGCACCCGCGAATAAGTTGTAGTTACTCTCCCTCCAGCAGTTATAGACAGCCCTCGGAGGGGTGGAACAGCGGAGAGAAGTAGGGGAGGGGAGTTGCACGTGAATTGAGTGGAGGCGTTCCGCTGCGGAATTGTATTTTCTAGTGACCATAAAATGTACGGGAGTAGATTAATGCCCCATTTATCCACATTCTTATTAGTCGTACAGTATTTCTTGGACGTATATACACGCGTACAAACACGCAGGAAGTGCTGGTAACGAATTTTGACGCTTGCGTTTCACGGCCGAAGATCCAAAAAGTAACGTTCTCGGCACCTTCGTGAGATAGTCAAATCACTTCAGCCGGAGTCGTTAGGGCGTGCATTGAAAACCGATTTGCGTTTGTTTTTCGTGCAAATAATTTATCTTATTATACTTTCAAGCTACTTTATCTAGTATAAGGCTTGTAGTTTCTGGATTTCCGTACAATTCGCACTATGATTCATTTTCTTTGTTTGTGAAATACCGGTACAGTCATGAGTCCGTTTACGCGGACATTTGACCATCCTCGATACTGCGACGACTTATAGATAGCTTTGATAAGGAATCAAACAGTAGGGCCGAAGATGGTCTGCTTAAATAACTAGCCTTGTAAAAGTAAGGAAATTGAAATGTCTGTCTTAGAACAGTCTCACATAGTTATATAATATAGTTTAGCAAATATGTAAATATAGATAGTAATAGAAAAAATAGATCAGTGATCTTGAGTAAGCCTATTTTTTTTGGCTTATCAAACTCTTGGATTATTATAGCCATAACTCATTCCACACCGAACACAATCGCAAAGGAGGGAACCCTGCAATAGCCCCCTGAAACGGCAGCATGCCTGTATTTTCTATAGTAATAATATCGTGAAAACTCGAAAAGTTATTGGCATGCAACCTTCTTCAAAAATAAATTTCAACTACCGTAAATACCCGCATATAATGCGCACTTTTTTTCGAAATATTCGAAATTAGGATGCGTGTTATACGAGGGTACATAATCTTCCTATTTTCATTTGACCCCATATTTCCACAATATTAATAACTGCCCGGGTATCCTCATATTTTTATTGGTGATTTTTACAAAAAGTAAGATAGATTATAGCAAAAATTTATTAAGTAATTCTATAAACATACAAAAATTAGATATGAAAAGAATCAATTCAGTATTTATTCATTTTAAAAGCCAAGAAATTCTTTATCATTTGACCATTTTTCTCTGATGTTGTTATCGGAATCGTCATCTTGTATCCTCCATTGCCATGGCGCTGTCATCGTCCTCTCACACCATATCATCTTCACTACTTTCTAAACTATTACTGATGCACCATTTCTTAAAAACCTTTTATAATAACATCCGTGGACAATTCATTCCACGTATTCTCGCATAATTCGATTTATTGTGTCCTAATATCACCTTATAAGTAAACATAGAGTATGTAATGATTGAGTTAGCTGACATTCTTTTGGAATGGTATTCGAAAATTTCATGTCACACTTTCATTATGTTACCAATACAATACCAATAATTTGATCATTGCTTTAGACCACGTTACACCATCTACTCTATTCTGGAATGGTAACGCTAAAAAAAACGCACTATACGCGGGTATATAGAAAAATCATAAATTACGAGGCTGAAAACCCTCCTGCACATTATACGAGGGTGCGCATTATACGCAGGTATTCTGAACATTTAATTTACTGCATCATCATAGGTAGTCTGTCCGTAGACAGGTCCATGATTATTCTTGGCTAAACCTGGTTCTCCATATACTCCTATTTTCCGCTGTCCTCTGCATATCTTGATAACTCTCTTTCCCTTTCAAATTGTCTATCAGCTGAAACCTTTTCCGACCTCTTTCCCATCTAGTTTTCCTTCTAACACATCTTTAATCATACTCTCTCCTCAGGTAATGTCCAACCCAGTTAGCCTTCCTCTTTCTGATAGTCTGTATAATCATTCGCTTCTCTCCTATTCTTTGTAGCACTTCGTCATTTTTCATCCTATCTGTCCATTCTATCTTCAACATTCTCCTCCAAGTCCACATTTCAAAGCTTTCCAAGTATTTGATGTCATTTTTCCTTAGCGTCCATGTTTCTGCCCCATACAATGCTATACTCCATACGTAGCATTTTATCAACTTCTTGCAGATATCTTCCCTGTAAGTAGTTGTTTCTTTCTCCTGAAAGCTGCTTTTCTTATTCTAGTTCTGATCTCATCCATACATTTTCCTTCTTGTGTTATGATGCTTCCAAGGTATTTATATTCTGAAACTTGTTCTAAAGGCTTTCCCCCAATACTTATGTTCAGATTCTCTTCTTTACCCAATATTCGAATGACCTTGGATTTTTCTGTATTTATTTCCATGCCGTATTTTCTACCTGTTATCACTAGTCTATTTATCATTTTTTGTAGTTCCTCTTCCTTTCTTGCTAGAAGTACTTGATCATCTGCGTATTTTACTGTTCTTATAATCCTTCCTCCAAATTTGAAATCTCCTGTGCCTTCTAAAGCTTCTTGCATTAGACTTTCTCCATATATATTGAATAGGGTTGGCGATAGGCAGCAGCCTTGTCTTACTCCTCTACCGATATTTATTCCGCAGGTGTCCACATTATCAAACCTGACCTTTACAACTTGATTCTCATATAGATTCCTAATCAGTCTCCTATCTTTCCAGTCTACACCTATATCCTTTAATATCTTCATCAACTTTACCCAAATTACTCTGTCAAAGGCCTTCTGCCAGTCTACGAAACATGCGCAGATATCTTGACTGTACTCTATTGCCCTTTCTGATATGATTCTAACTACTCCTATACCATCTCTAGTTCCTTATCCTTTTCTGAAACCGAATTGATCTTTGCCTAGTATTTCTTCTGCCTTTTATTAAGAATCCTCGTGATGATCTTCGATGTGTGTGACAGAAGGCTTATCGTTCTGTAATCTTTACACTGCATTGCCTTTGGCTTCTTCTTCAGAGGGATCATTGTCACTTCTAGGAAAACCTGAGGCCACTCTCACGTTTCGTAAATCTTATTAATTAATTTCGTGATTGCTTGTAGTCCTGATCCTATGACTTTAAGTATCTCAGCCGGTATTCCATTGCTGCCCATGGCTTTTCCCTTCTTTAGTTCCACTATCGCTTTTTCTACTTTGCTATCCATAATACTTGGTCCTAATTTGTCTTCTTCAATGAAGAATACAGTAGGTATTGTTTATGAATGTTAATAGATAAAGCTAAAAACTCCCCTGTCAAGTGTGTGCAAGCTTAGCCATCTCACTTTTTTCCTAGCTTTATCTTAACTCATCGTTTATGTCTTTCTCCTCTTGTGCATTATTGCAGGCTTTACGAATGTCTTATTTGCATATCTCTTTATTCATAATATTTTTTATATAAATATGAAATATAAAAACAATTGTTCCTTCTTTAGCCCAAAACATGTATTTTCAATGCAACATAAATCATAATTGGGAGAACACACATAGTAGTCACCTCACTGTAATGGGTAGATCCTTATGCATGAATAATTACTCCTTAGAATTTTGAATACAGTGAAACCTCATTCTTTTGATTTCTTATGAAAATTTTAGGATAACCTTTCATTATGCCAAATCTGAAGTCTAAAGCTCTTCTGGAAGCACCTAAACATTTATATCCTCCTATTTATTACTAATAGAATATCTTCGTATTTCATATGGGAGTCACATTTATGTAATAAGTACATCTAATAACTGAAAACTAAATTTCTTCTTGGATTATGAAGATTGCACGTTAAGTTATTTATTCTTGGGTCATATGCTGAGGAATATCAAAATTTTTTAATAAATATAATCTTATTATGTAATATAGTTGTTATCAGAAGGAATTTTTTGTTTCAGGAGGCTAGGATATGCTATGCAGGAATCCTGAGACACCAGAAGCCCTTTGATATGGCGTGTCGAACAGCAAAAATAGTATTTTCCTTAAAAGTAGAAATGTATAAAAGAATGTCAATAAAATTTCCTTTCAAATGAATTATATATTTATTCATAGTGTCCCTTAACTAAACTCTGCGAGAATCTCAACTGCCTGTTCCTTTGGATAAGACTATGAAGTTCTCGAGTTCATAGTCTGGCTTCTCTCTTAAAGAGTGCTCTCTCATATGGCATGGCCCCTCTCTTAAAGAGTGCTCTCTCATGTGGCATGGCCCCTCTCTTAAAGAGTGCTCTCTCATGTGGCATGGCCCCTCTCTTAAAGAGTGCTCTCTCATGTGGCATGGCCCCTCTCTTAAAGAGTGCTCTCTCATGTGGCATGGCCCCTCTCTTAAAGAGTGCTCTCTCATGTGGCATGGCCCCTCTCTTAAAGAGTGCTCTCTCATGTGGCATGGCCCCTCTCTTAAAGAGTGCTCTCTCATGTGGCATGGCCCCTCTCTTAAAGAGTGCTCTCTCATGTGGCATGGCCCCTCTCTTAAAGAGTGCTCTCTCATGTGGCATGGCCCCTCTCTTAAAGAGTGCTCTCTCATGTGGCATGGCCCCTCTCTTAAAGAGTGCTCTCTCATGTGGCATGGCCCCTCTCTTAAAGAGTGCTCTCTCATGTGGCATGGCCCCTCTCTTAAAGAGTGCTCTCTCATGTGGCATGGCCCCTCTCTTAAAGAGTGCTCTCTCATGTGGCATGGCCCCTCTCTTAAAGAGTGCTCTCTCATGTGGCATGGCCCCTCTCTTAAAGAGTGCTCTCTCATGTGGCATGGCCCCTCTCTTAAAGAGTGCTCTCTCATGTGGCATGGCCCCTCTCTTAAAGAGTGCTCTCTCATGTGGCATGGCCCCTCTCTTAAAGAGTGCTCTCTCATGTGGCATGGCCCCTCTCTTAAAGAGTGCTCTCTCATGTGGCATGGCCCCTCTCTTAAAGAGTGCTCTCTCATGTGGCATGGCCCCTCTCTTAAAGAGTGCTCTCTCATGTGGCATGGCCCCTCTCTTAAAGAGTGCTCTCTCATGTGGCATGGCCCCTCTCTTAAAGAGTGCTCTCTCATGTGGCATGGCCCCTCTCTTAAAGAGTGCTCTCTCATGTGGCATGGCCCCTCTCTTAAAGAGTGCTCTCTCATGTGGCATGGCCCCTCTCTTAAAGAGTGCTCTCTCATGTGGCATGGCCCCTCTCTTAAAGAGTGCTCTCTCATGTGGCATGGCCCCTCTCTTAAAGAGTGCTCTCTCATGTGGCATGGCCCCTCTCTTAAAGAGTGCTCTCTCATGTGGCATGGCCCCTCTCTTAAAGAGTGCTCTCTCATGTGGCATGGCCCCTCTCTTAAAGAGTGCTCTCTCATGTGGCATGGCCCCTCTCTTAAAGAGTGCTCTCTCATGTGGCATGGCCCCTCTCTTAAAGAGTGCTCTCTCATGTGGCATGGCCCCTCTCTTAAAGAGTGCTCTCTCATGTGGCATGGCCCCTCTCTTAAAGAGTGCTCTCTCATGTGGCATGGCCCCTCTCTTAAAGAGTGCTCTCTCATGTGGCATGGCCCCTCTCTTAAAGAGTGCTCTCTCATGTGGCATGGCCCCTCTCTTAAAGAGTGCTCTCTCATGTGGCATGGCCCCTCTCTTAAAGAGTGCTCTCTCATGTGGCATGGCCCCTCTCTTAAAGAGTGCTCTCTCATGTGGCATGGCCCCTCTCTTAAAGAGTGCTCTCTCATGTGGCATGGCCCCTCTCTTAAAGAGTGCTCTCTCATGTGGCATGGCCCCTCTCTTAAAGAGTGCTCTCTCATGTGGCATGGCCTCTCTCTTAAAGAGTGCTCTCTCATGTGGCATGGCCTCTCTCTTAAAGAGTGCTCTCTCATGTGGCATGGCCTCTCTCTTAAAGAGTGCTCTCTCATGTGGCATGGCCTCTCTCTTAAAGAGTGCTCTCTCATGTGGCATGGCCTCTCTCTTAAAGAGTGCTCTCTCATGTGGCATGGCCTCTCTCTTAAAGAGTGCTCTCTCATGTGGCATGGCCTCTCTCTTAAAGAGTGCTCTCTCATATAATATGGGAGGATAACAGGTTTAAAAAATCTAATCTCCACCGGATTCAAATCTGGAACCGCTGCATGGAAAGGCCAACTCTTCATCACTCCGCCAATGCCACCCTTACATTTATCCAATAAAATTAGAGGTTGACCTTAGCATTACTAAACTGCAACATTAATAAAAATATAAATATAGCAAGGGGAATTGTTTGCATCATATAATGACAGTTAAAAAGACATTACGTAAGTTGTGGGGATATCTATGCTACATAAAATTGTAATAATGTTTCTTTTGTAAGTTAGTATGGATAAAATGTATTTTTGCATATTTCTCCAAGGAATTTGTGTCATCTCAGAGTAGGTCAAATCAACAAGGAAATTTGTCATGAAAGGACTAGATCATTAAAAATGTGGACAAAATTAGGTGGCATGGTGCTTAACAATTATGGCATTAGTGATCAAATTAGGATTTAATAATCATTTAGCTAATAAACAACTTCCAATTGTGATTTGCATACATTATAATGTAGTGCAAACTCCATACTGAGATATATGTAGTGTCACCATCAATTCTCTGAAGGGTATCTAGTATTTTTACATCTTTATTAGCCACAGAATCTTTTAAATCAATAATTTATCATGGTAGACCATCATCTTATTACAAGATGGAGTTTTGTGGTTAACAAATTTACTAAGTGCACTCCTACATTTTCCGTAAAATTGGAGCCAAAATAAAAGGGAATTTATTCCAATCTTCACCATACAACAAATGAAAATCATGAATACAGAAGAAAGATTTTATTGGATTCAGCTTACACATCTAAATGCCATTATCTAACTACAAACCAATTTATCAGAAAACAATTTTTGTAAGATAATAGCATAACCTCTGAACTATGAATTTTTCACAATTTAGCTACCATTGTAATAAAAGGTCTGGCATTTTCTTTTTGAGTCCATATACATATTATTACTATATATAGAGTATTAGCAAAGGCATTGAAGAATATCAAGTAATTGTCCCAGTTTCAATTTTTATACCTTTTTCCAATGTAAAAGGATCCAGCTAGCACCAAATTTCATTACGTCTGACATCCACTTGGCATGGAGTACAAGTACTAATACACTGGCACCATTTCCAATCAGCAGGAATATAATGTCTTTTTTCAATGTTTAAGTCATAGACAACATTCAAGTTATTTCCGATAATTCTTACGTTCACATCTGATAAAAAATGCTTCGAATGCTATTTTTAACAAACAATATTTTTGACAATTCCTCAATAGCCAAAGTTTTTAAATAAGAGGATGAAATAACTTACAGCTTCAACACAAATTTATTGTTTTAAAAAATCCACAAATAAGTTTTTAAATTTCTTTTTCATTATGCTCCTAAAACATTTGAAGAATTCCTAAGATCAGATTTTTTGTCACCATCATCAGTTTTGGAGCAAAAAGTTAGATAGCAGAGGAGAATTATTATTGCAGGCAGTACAGAAGCAGGCCTACATAGGTCACTTATTGATCCCCATGACTCGTTTTAACCCTCTCCTAAGCTTATTATTCATTTGAATCTTTGATACAACTAATTTTGGCCCACCAAATAATATTCTACAGAACACCCAACATTCAGAAACAGGTAGGCTACCCTAAACGTTCAAACTACCTGTTCAAGAACATTATAATTGGCACCATAAGCAAAAAATATACGACTTGGAGCAAGCAAATATCCAGCCAAAGCTAAATAATAAAAAAAATCCACCAACTAAAAAAACTGTGTATGATTTGTGGCTTGGCAAAAACGGTCTAAGGATGAACTTCAGCCCTTCATGCAGAATTTTTTAATGCAACATTACATCACTCCAATATATTAGAAATGCAAATCATGTTACGTAACTTGGTTTAAATGGTAAATATGCCTCAAAGGCAAAAACTGATTCTCTATCAGGCTTAACTATAGAATGGTTAAGTTACAAATTTGTCCCAGGACATGGTAAAAATATTTCCAGATGTTACCACAGAGTAGCAGAAGACTGCCACAAATCTTTGCAGACTCAGTCTTTGCATAAAACCATTTTCACTGTTTTCCCACATTTTTCTTTCACAGAAAGCCAGCACAAGCACACACGCACATCTTGTCACCTTTCAAATTTGAAAAATATCGAATTATAACCATAGCAATGTTGTTTCACTTTTAATAAGGTTCCCATATATGGTGCAGACACAAGCACGCTTGTAAAATATATCCGAGAAAAAGCAGGAACTGTACAATTACATTTTGTCAGAAATGCTGGCAGATAAAATATCAGCAATGTCATCTTTAGCTTAAAAAAAGACCATACTTTCACAAATAAAAAAGTATAAGATATATCACTTAAAAATAACAATTCATTAAAAAACAATTGTACAGTATCTTCTAAGAAGAAAGATCAGAATAAAAATATTTTAAATACATTTTGAAGTGTCCATTAAAGGTAACAAATAATGAAGGAGAATTTTTGGAAAAAAAGGGATTATCATAGTAAAATGGTGAGCATGTCTTAGGAAACTGCCATTACCTTCAGGCAAAAGTTAAAAATTTACCAATTGCTTCCTTCAGCAACCAGTAATGTAAAAACAGTAAATGAAAACAGGAAGAAATATACTCTTAATCTACAAGTAATTTACAAAAAATTACATAAAACATGAAAAGATCAAAATATATTTCAACATAGAAAATAAACTTCAAGTAATGCAAAATAATGTAAACTTTAGGCATTAAACTTAATGCCCTAATATGAACAACAAACTAAATCTCTACACCAGCATGTTGTATCTTAGAGATAAATTTTGCACAGCAAATTTCTTTTTAACATTTTTTTCTTATAATATTCTGCATATTGATAATGAAAGAAGAATCCTTGTACCACCACTGTCCTTTTGACAAAATGCAAATGCAACAATAATAAAGAAAATCATAATTTCCAATGTTAAATAATAAAGAAATTTAGAAGTGACCTTGAATTTACAGCCATCAATGGGGAAAAAGACTAGAATTTCGGATCATAGTGAAGATATTTTATGAACATCCATTGACAAAAATAGAGTCCTTTTAATCTGTTTCATACTCTTTCCAGGTCACTTGAAAAAAATTAAGTAAACGAAATTTATAATCGTACATTTTCTTTATACATTGGATTAGGTTCCATCTTTGGTGGGAAGTTCTCGACATTGGCTTTTGACCTTCACAGGCATGATACACAATGCTATAAGGTCAAAGCAATATCTTCAATGGGAGAAAAGGTTAAAGATTGTTTAAAATAGTCTAGCCCGTCGCTTCAAGTCATTTCGTCTCCAAGATGGCATCCGGTAAAACTCTAATCGGCTCACGTGAAAGACCGCTTCAAATTCTGCCTCAGATAGGTGGCGCTAAAAGTGAAGTACATCAGATTTCAGTAACGTTAAAAAATTCAATTGAAAAACCACACCACAACATTTACATACATAAATCATCATAAGCCTAAAGTATAGAGTAATAATTATTCAGGCCCTTACAATGTTCATTAACGTTTACATACCCAGGTTTAAACATATAGTTACAGACCGCTGACAAAGATTTTTTGTCTTTCACGAAGCATGCTGCAGGTACTGCATTACTCTTAATTACCCAAAAATTAATGACAAAATATTGAGCTAAAAACTGAAATATAATTTATTAATTTTTCTATACAGTAATAAGTGAGCAAAAGCTAGAATAAAGTAAAAGAAATTATGGGTCATTAGTGAACACATTTTCAAAGTACAGTAAAACCTCATTATTTCGAAGTTCAAGGGACCACAAAAATATGACTTTGAATTATCCTGGTTCGAAATAAATGAACTTAAAAAAATTGAAATTTCTTACGATCTGCTACTTGGACAGTAAAATTGCAATATAGTCTTATCTTCTGTTCTGCTACAAAACGTATTGAACCTATACACACGGGGAATTCATGAACAGAGCTGAAGTGACCACTTAATTCATGATTCACGAACACCACTGCGTGTGAGTGAACAAACTAATTTTCCCAGTGTATATCTCAATTTACTCTTTTACACCACATTTCGGAATAAGACTTTCAACTGCGTGTACTCTGCCAAAAGATTAAGAAAATTCATGCTAAAAAGATTGGAAAATTGTATACGTGTGAAATATTGTATATATAATAGATAGGAATCATCATGTATTAATTCTCTCCAATTTTGTTCAAACTTTCCATGCCGTCGGTATGGTCAAAAATAATTAATTAAATCTTTATTAGCTCTAGGCAATTTCATACATTGCATTGCAATCCATATTACACAGATGTAATAAAATATACATGCTCTCAAAATAACGTGGTCGTATTTGTTATGACAGGTGATGATTTTACAATTATGTACTTACGAATTCTTTTCTGCAATACGTAATCAACTTATTCCCTCTTTGGGACTGCTGGTGAGGAGATTTAAATCCATGAATTGCATCATGCAGGTAGGAGGGAAGTTTAGGGGTCAAGCTTAGTGTAGCACGTTGAGTTTTAGAGAAGGGAAAACTAAAATGGTAAACATAAGCATGACTATTTTACGGACAATCTCTATTGTAATAAACCCCTCAGCATCGTCCTGATTACTGGGCACACAGGACAAAAACTTCGTACTGGGTACACCGTGGAGATCGCTAGATATCATTATTTTTTTGACACAAATTTTCTTAAATCTGAAAAACCTTGATATATTTCAAAACAGTAACCTTGGGTTTTCCTATTGCACTTAATTCTACAGTCTTTCTTTTTGCCTATATAATACGTAAAATTTTGATTGAATTTTCACGTAGTTATACGAATTGTGGGTTTAAAAACCCCTATTCAATGCTGAGACTGCACGAAAGCTACTATGTGGTGGAAGGGGATGCAGTCACTGTTTATTTGCTTTATGATGTCTCTCACTCTTGAGATATTTTTTTCTTTTGTGTCAACACTTGAGAACTATATGGAAAGGGAGGAGGAATGGTCTTCAGATCTGGGCTAGTGCTTGGTTCAGCATTTCTTGAGAACAATATAATGAGTGGGAGAGAGAACCACTTATCTGATATCAATGCACAAACAAGCCCATTCAATACGCAGATGCAGCTATTGTTCATTATTTTCCATTGTTACTTTTGTTTCATTTCTAAGAGAATAAAAGAGTCGAACTTATCATGGCGTCAACTAATAGAAAAACGCAAGCAATACCTGGTGATGAAAAGTAGACTGAAATCTTACTTGAAAGTGATTCGGAAGAAAGTGTCAGTTCAGAGAGTGATAGTGAGAATAACATTGAAGATCGTGCTCAAATTACTATAAAATTACCTATATTTTTTGGCATTTTTTTGTTGAGTGGGCAAATACGAAACCTCATCTCTCCTGTCCCTGTGCGCTTCTAGCATCTTTGTTTATCCTTATTTGAAGTTTTTTTCGTAAAACTTATGGGAAAGAGGTAGATATCTACGATAAAGCAGTATACTTGAAGTAATCCAAGAACCTGGAATAAAGAAGGTCTAGTGATGCAAGGATAAGATGATTCCTCTATTTTTATCATCTACGATTTTATTTCACGTTGGCTATTAAATAAGTAAAAAAAAGTTACCTGTTCGGGGGGGGGCAAGTATATTTCATTTGCGAGAAATGGAGAACAAAAACGTGATGCCTTAGTCATGTGTGCACATGAACTTTCCACTTAAACACACAATATGGGTAAAGGTTTCGAATTAAACGAAATGTTCGTGAGTCACCAGACCAGATCATGACTTTGAATTTCATTGTAGACGTATTTCGAATAATCCATACTAAAAAGTATGCAAAATCCTATGATGTTGGCCGGGGACTGCTCTTAGCTTTGAATCACACGCATATATATATATATATATATATATATACACACACACACACACACACATATATATAGATAGATGGCTACAAGATGTTGAGATGAGGAAGCCCAGTGAGCACTCACCAATCAGACGACTTCAGGTTGGCGAGGCCCTGGGGATGTCGAAGCGACACACATAAAAGAACACTAAAACAACATACATATATATATATCCTCAAAGCAATAAAGAGTCAAAGAAAGGGAAATATAATACATCAAAAGAAAACGTGGAAATGCAAGTAAGCAAACATGAGAGAAATATATGTATGGACATTTTTTGACCTGAAAATCAAGAAGCAGTTACTGATGAAACTGATAGGTTTATAAAAAGAAAAAACACAATGAATGATTGATCTCAGCTCAAAAAACATTGCAAGTAGAATAAAAATATACAACAGCATACAAAAATATTATTGTTAAAAACAAACAACTACATGTTTATTAAGAGCGTTCAATCCAAAGTGTTCATTTCAAAATGATCAGTGGATTGGAGCATAGTTTCTACAATGCTGAATTGCATCGCTGAGCATTTAAAGATTAAATGGCTTAGGATATCATCTGAATATATCAGATAAAAAGACACCATAATCAGAAGCAATTCACAGGTTGACTATGTTTGCTGAATTAGCAAACAGAGGCTATGTTGCGCATAACCTACAAATTGTTTACATAACCTTTTATGAGTATATATATAAACATATATATATATGAGTATATATCTTTACTTGAGGCAAGCTAAAAGCTGTTTATGTATGTTATGTATTTGTATAATTAATATTATTATATAATTATTTTTTTAGCATTTTTCTGGCTTAAATGTTTACTTAACAATGATTATAAAGCATAATCATGACTTCATGCGTACTTATCTGTTACCTTGAACATGTATGATTAAAAATATTTTTTTTTGGAATTATCATAATTATAAATTATTGCTGTGATAAGTAATGATACAAAACTTATTGTGACTAAGTTTAGTGTGGCAAGAGAGCAATATAGTCAGTCAATTCTCCACTCACTTCAAGGTTGCACCGGTCAACGTCGACGGGCAGACGATAATTGATGGTCACCAGAAGATGGTAGGGATAAATTTTGGGAGGTTCTGAAGAGACAGTGATGGCGTGCTGTGCCATATTTGGCAAGGAACGGCGAAGGTGAGGACTGCATGATGAAGCATAGCGAAGGAGGCCACCAGCATATGTTGTAGAACAGCGGAGATCAGCAGGCTGTAGATATGTGGCAAAATTGGACAGTTTTTGAAGCAAAATAAACCCTTATTGTGGTGAGTTTGTGAAAGCTAGTCATCTTAATTTATTTTAAAAGATTACATACCAATAATTTAATGAAGGTAGGACTGTTTCTCAATTGAAAAACAAGCTATAGGGCTTTCTTTGATGCAGAAAATGGCTCTGCAAATGTTTTTTTTAACTTTAAACATTCCAAAATTAAATTAAAATAAACATTCTGATCAAATACATAAGCATGGCTATGCATTACAAATATATACATTTGCATAAAAAGATGAGCAGCTTGATAATAATTACATTTCTGAATTGAGCATTAGCTTTCAAAAGATAAGCACTTTAAATTAAGCCTGCAGTAATACTATCAGTTTTAATAACTTTTGAAAAACAATGAGTTCCTGTCTAATAAATTTGGAGACTTGTAAATACTTCAAACAACATGATAGTCAAATAAATCCTTCAATAACAAATGCATCTGCATCAAATATAAGAACTTTATCTTTTGCAGGAAACCTCGACTATAGAAAAATTACAGCACTATGCAAAAGAAAATTTTTCTTTGAGTGATGAAAGCCTCCTTTGTCATAATAAATTTTAAGGGTGAAATTAGTTATTTTTTAACAAAGAAGAATAAGCTCTATAATAAGCTAGAAAAGCGAAAAAATAGTTTAAACACTCCACACGTTAATAATATACAAGTTAATCCTCACAAAATGTCGCATAACAATTCTTAGGCTGGAGTGCAACTAGAATCAGGATTGTGATTGCAGGAAGTGGAATAAGCAAAATTTGAAAAGTTTGAGTCAATAACTTTTTATGAGGAATTTCTTATTCATGAATGATCTTAGAATTTTGTTATATAGAAGCTTGACTATGTATTTCAGCCAAATTCAGGATGAATCATATTTTGAGAAATCAGTCCAACATAAATTAATAATAAGTTAGTTAAGGCTAGGTGAAATTTTTAAAAGTAACTTATAACAAGTTCAATAAGTCAATCATTTCTGCAAAATTTTCAGTGAACAAAAACTTTATGTACAATATCTGTAAAATTTGAACAAGCATTTGATTTTATATACAATAGTAAAATGAGACAAGCTGTGAATATTTTTATTATCATTTTATGAGTGGTATGAAAATGAAAATAATCTATGGTTGCACAGAAAGGCATCAACAAATCCAAATGAGCCTCTAGATTAAGAACTTCACAAAAAAGATGCACATCTTTTTAAAAGAGCTACTTCTTTCTACAATATAAATTCTAATGTGGCCAAATTAGTTTCTTTTTACTCATGTGCATCTGGTGGATATGGCATCTAACTATTCCTGAAAAATTATTTCCCAATAAATAATACAATTGAAAGGTAAAACTACTAAAATAGTAGGAAAATGAAAATACAGTTAAATTAGGCATGTGCAGACATGGTAGTTGAATGGAAACATTATTTGCAAGAGTATGAAAGGAAAACATGTACTTAAATATTCCTTAAATAAAATAGAACAGCTTTTTATAAATTTCATTCATGTGGACAGCATGTCATTTCTATAAGCAGTGAAGTTTTTCTATTTTATTCAACATTGCATGCCTAATGATAACATTTCACAATTGTTTTTATGAAACATGAAAACTAATATTGTACAATGTTTTATGGTATATACTACTATACAAATCAATAAGAAGAATAGGAAAACCAAAATTTAATATCCAGATTAAAGGCACAAGCTGCTTATTGAAGCATTGCTTGCAGCATAAATAAAATGTGCTTACTGCCTCCCGGAATATGCAATGGAAATCAAGAATATGTGTGGATTTACTTTTTAGAAATGTATTCCAAGATACTACCTCCTGGTGGAGAGCACTTCAATTATCTCCGACGTTCCAGTTTTCAAGGTTATACCAGTTCCTTGTATGGCCAAGAGATGGGAGTAAAATTGGGGTAAAATTGCACAACAATAATATTTTTTATCAAAATCTTCTTTTCAAATTAGGTTTTCCAACAACTGCTTATATTAGTTAGTCCTACTTTTTTAATTTTAATGTTTTAGGTTAAATTTGCAACCAAAAAAGGAACTATAAATACTTTTAATCAAATTTCAATAACATAGTTAACACACCATGGATCAGTGTTGTCCAATAACCATTCAGGGACAAAATGAAATGGTATAATGTCACAATGGGATGACCTGTGACCTTCGCATATGATAGACTAAGGTATCATTGTTCTTTTCTGACACACTGACAAAATGCACTTAATATATAGATAATATGTTCATCAAATTTAAGAAAACAGAAAGTTCTTCAAACGTGAAACATTTACAGATCTGGATCATACTTAAAAACACCAGAATAAAATTTTAACTACATGGATTGGAAAAGAAAAATTCCCTTAACTAGCTAAATCCATTGTCTGCATTTTTACATGCCTAATTTAATGGAAATAAAGAAACTACATGCATACTTAGCTAATTACTATAAAAATATTTTGCAGTATTCAGACTTATTATAAAAATATAATGTTTAATAAAGAGGAAAAAAGTAAGCAGCTTGAAGTATTAGTAAATATATTACAAGGCTACTTTTAATAATGGAAGATAAAAGCATGCAGTGAATAAGCCAGTAAAATACCTACAGAAACTTGCCTTTGTCGTGCATCAAGAAAGGTTTATTCTTTCACTGGACGCGTGGAATCCATCAAATGACTAAAAAAATTACCATCTCATGGCATGCAATTATTTATCAATTTACTACCAACTCGAAATAAAAAAAAACGTCCATGAGAAATCACTCCAGAAAATTTTTACTAAAATATTAGAAAAATTTGAGAAAGTAGAAAAAAATGTAAGATGCATTTCCAAAAGAAAAGATTTAAAAAAAGAAGAAAAAGAAATTATATATATATATATATAAATATATTAAGTTAAAAACTGTTAAAACTGAGAAGTAAAAAAAGTTAATTTTTAAAAAGGCCCGTCTAAGAGCCTTGCTACTTTTTGGGATGGCAAACAGGAGTGGCCTGTGAACCAACCCCTCCCCTCGCCACGCACGGTACGTACCAATGCCCCACGCCTGTCCACCTCAGAGATGGAGCCAGCTGAAACTGGGGAGGGAAAGGCAGGCATCAGAGCTTAAGAAGGTGGGAGCGCTCAAAATCATTATAAGGGATTTTCCGGCATCAGTGGATTAAGAAGTAAGATTTAAAAAAATAAACCAGTGAATGATACACATGTTCTCACCCCTTTCCATTTACAAACCCGTTCTTTTGAGGTTCTAACACCTCATTCTACTGAGATATCCAGTTTTCCTTTTGTTTTGCAAAATAATTTTTTTATTTGAAAGAATTTTCTTTACTCATTGAATTTATTATTTTTGAAAAATCACTCATTTTTTAAGTTCAGCTCTTTTTTTCTTGGTAAAAAAATCGTGCTGCAAGTAAGCAATTACTTCCAAATATGAAAAATCATTTTAATTTTTTTTCATCTAATAAAGTTCTTGCAAGCAGATGCATTAATAAAAAAGGGGCATGTTAGTCAATAGTGGTAATGTGTATGCAACATTACAAATAGCCAAGCATGCAGATTATTAGCCTACAGAGGAATGCCATAGGCAAATCAGCGTAATCAAAAAATGGAAAAAGCGCTATTGACATTACTTTGGGAGGGGCTTCAAATACAATTGGCAGTTTTATTCTTTGCTTATGTCTATGAGGATGGGTTTGTAAATAATTATTTAGCAACAGAATTTGGTAAAATTGACAATGATAAGTGACTGCTCTTCCAGCAACTGCTAGTGGTTAAGTATGCAGAAAATATATTACCTTAGATCAATAGAAGAGGGTTGAAACAATAAAGTGAGAAATATTTATTCAATTTAGTTTGAGAATTATATGTTAATGAAAACATGACAATGAGTTGGCACATGCTTCAAAAAAGAACTTCATTATTTTGTCTGATAATTTCAAAAAGAGGTCAAATTGCAGACTTCGTAAAATTTAATAGTAATTGAATTTTCACACAATTTAAAACATGATACTGCCAGCAAGTATGACAGAAAACTAGCTCAAAAGCTTATCAGTCCACTTCAGTCATTAATCAGTGATGCAAATTAAAAAGTATTCATGAACATAATTCTTCCTCAAATGCATTTCTACAATTTATTGGATAAGATCAAACAAAAATCTAAAATTGAAAATAAATATTTTTAAACAAAAAATCTGAAAATAGCTGTGTTCTGCTGCAATCATTAGCTGTCATCAACATGGGAGAGGTATAGTTATTTCATATCTTGCTTAGTGCCAGCCACAAGCTGATTAGACATTCATTTAAAATAAACAATGCCTTTTTACCAATTAATGTTTTCATCAGCATTTTCCCATGTTGTTTTAATGCATTCAGTGACCAAAATTTAAAGATAGTTATTCGTTTTAATTTCACACAACCAATGTGTTAAAAATTGAGGCAATGCAACAAGATATAAATTACCTATACAAAAATGAAGTTCAATCCAAGATATTTTTTGAGTCTTGTTAATGTGGACTTCAATGCAATTTTTAAAAAATCACACATGGTGTTGTGTGTTGCTATACAGAAATACTTCTCCATAAACTTACTGTCTGACTTTCCACTGCTGAACTCAGTGCTTTGAGTCTTGTCTCCAAGGCCAGTGAAGGAAAAGTCACCCTACAAAAAACAAATTGACACATAGACAGTCCTTGGAACATCAATACATTAAACAATACTCTACTTGCAGCAT
Organism: Tanypteryx hageni; assembly: GCA_028673005.1. Classification (NCBI taxonomy): domain Eukaryota; kingdom Metazoa; phylum Arthropoda; class Insecta; order Odonata; family Petaluridae; genus Tanypteryx; species Tanypteryx hageni. The sequence goes on along the minus strand of CM054113.1, from coordinate 154,310,484 downwards.
CATCCAAGTTCTCAAATATTATTAGGGCCACTAAGAGAGGCAATGCTTTTTTCGATCATCATTCGCTCCAATACAACTTTAGACATGCTATTTGGCAAATAAAGTAATGAAAAAGTAGGCATAACATGACAATAATGAGACATGTACAAACAAATGCAAATATAATGGAGGTTTGGTCATGTACTTTGGTTTATAACAGCTTTTACCACTTAAAATGTCTTATGAAACATTTTTAGACAAAATAATACAAATCAAGAACTATGGTATTAGTAGGAATAATAACAACATTAATTGCCATGTTTTGAACAATTTATTTGTTATATAATGTCAATTTCTATTAAAAATTTGATTGAATTAAATGTTAGATATTGAATCAAATTAAAACTTATACTACTACAAAGTCATTTAGCATGCAACGAAATATTTTTCTTAATTCGAGATGATTTAAGACTAATAAAATTTCATTGTAGATTTCAGTTACTTGTAGAAAAATTACTTCATTGGAGCTATTTTATTTTCAAGTAAATATGCAAAAAAAATTAACGTATCCATTTTATTAACAATAAAATTTATCATACCAGTCCAAAGTACTGAAAATAATTTAAAATAAACAGATCGGAAGGGCATTAAAATAATAAATAATTAGAGCTCAGACTTCCAAAAGCGAATTATTTCCTATTTAACATATAGCATAAAAATAATCTTTGCTTTTCTTTGCTGGCATAAAATAAAATTGTCTTTAATGATGTGCAATTTAATCAATAAATGAGTTCATTAAAAATAAGATAGCCTGTGAAATCCTCAATTTTATAATTATTCGCTCAACCTCAACTCGAAAGCATAAACTATCACAGAAATCTGTAGTGAATTAAAACCGACCTAATATGAGGGTCACTTCTTAAATGGGGAATGGGAAGATGGCGAGGAAAAAATATATATATTTAAAAAAAAAAATCAAGTCAACACTGAATCAGGTCATGCCAACAAAGTCTAACCCTCATCTAACTCTTCTAGCCAATAAGAACATCATCCACAGCGGGCATAGAAAATAGGAACACTTACACCAATCCCTGAAACGCTTCCACCCGTTGAACTGAAAGTGTGGGAGCGTGGAGCAAGGCCGTATCCAGGCTTTGGTACATGGCGGAGGGCGCTTACAACTACAGGGTCGCAGTATGATTTTGGTTTCAGGGTTGAAGAGGAAAGTCGAACAGAGTGGGGTGTTAGGATGTTTGGGAAAGAGAGAGAATGAAACAAATGAAGTACACAAATCTGTTTCCTTGGGGCATTTGATAAAACAATAACCTTGATAATTGCTGAGGAAATTCCCCAGTTCACATGTACTTTGTGCCCTCCAGACTTTCTGGAATGTGAAACATTTTAACCTTTCCAAACGAGTTCCTTTAGCAAGATGATGGAGTGTGCTTTTTAGAGATCTTTAATAAAAAACATTTACACATGATACTCACAGCTAAACCAGCTGGTCCTCCATTTCTCCCAGCAACAGGCAAAGTGGAGGATTTCAGTCCATAACCAGGCTTTGGAACCGAATGAAGTGATGAAATAACTGCCGGCAAACAAGATAAACAGACATCCAAACAGTCAAACAAACATGCAATACTGATTAAGTGCAGATAGGTACATAAGAACAAAGAAAATAAAGCAAAATTACATTTATGGGGATTAATGTCAAGCAGGCAAAGCTGTTATTTACAATAAAAGGAGTCATTTTATAATAACCATTAGAAAATTTGGCATGCACATCACAGCATTTCTTTTTGGAGATAAGATGATTGTAAAACATGCTTAAAATTTTTAAATGCTTTATATGCTTAAATGTCTCTTAAAAAGAATCCTCAACTCTCATCCAATTCTGATTGGTTTTCTGAAGAAGACGAAGGAAAATATATAAAATGATCGATGATTTAACCTATTTAAAAATATCTTCTAATGAATACACAAAGAAAATTATGTTATCTATAGATTTACATAGTAATATACAGTAAATACTAATATCTCCATGGTTATAGAAAAAATTTACATGTAAGGGATATTTACAAAGATTTCATCTAGAGGTAAAACCCACCTGCTTTTCAAAATCACATATGCTGTCTTAATTTCCATATATACAAAGTAAAATGGTAGAAAATGAGATTACCTTTCTAAAACAATATATACAGGGTGACCTGCGAAATGTGCATAATTTCTGGTGGTGATTCCTTGGCTTATTCTGCGTGAAAATGTCTATATCAACATGGGTTGATATCTCAACCATTACTGAACTACGAGTACTTGAAGTTCGGAGCTCTGATTTTTGTTTTGTGAAAAACTTACGTAATGTGCATCACATAAACAAATTATTTACACCTCCAGACGTAGATTAAAGAGGTGCATCTTTCTGTATACAGAAATGTGAGTTGCAAACAATAATGCTGGAGGAATGCTGGGTCAAAGAATGACTTCAAAAACACTAGTTTCCTTTATGCGGATTTTTGTGAAAAGCTAATGGCACTTTTACATGGAATGCCTACACCAACCATACAAATTTCACATGCTGCCAATTTCCCGTTTGCAAGTTGTAAGCGAAAATGTCCACAACTGCATCAAAGTGGAGCAGACTGAGATCAGCAAGGAACAATGCTGTACTTTCTGGTGCTGTTCTGCGGGTACAGGTATAATGACAGTGTTTTTGAGGTCATTCTTTGACCCAGCATTCCTCAAGCATTATTGTTTGCAACTCACATTTCTGCATACAGAAAGATGCACCTCTTTAACCTATGCCTGGAGGTGTAAATAATGTGTTTGTGCAATGCACATTATGTAAGTTTTTCACAAAACAAAAATTCGAGCTTGAACTTCAAGTGCTCGTAGTTCTGTAATGGTTGAGATATCAACCCATGTTGATATAGACATTTTCACGCAGAATAAGCCAAGGAATCACCACCAGAAATTATGCACACATTTTGCGGGACACCTGCTCTGTGTGTGTGTGTGTGTATATATATATATATATATAACATTATGTACAGATTAATTTACAAATAAACCATCTTTATACAATTTTGCTATAAGAAATATTAGTGCTGAATAAATGACAAATGTAAATGATGTACATGGAATTGTATATTTTAAATTATTATGAAAATAAATAATTTTTTAAAATCTACTTAGCATGACATTTGAATAAAAACATCTATTTTCCAAGTTAATTACTAAAAGCTACACATTGTAATTTGCTTTGATATTATTTTTTGCATGAATTGAAAATTGGACTCCAACCGTAAACAAAGAAAGGAATTTAGCAAGAGGAACAGAGTATTAAATACCTAATTCGATAGCCAGGCTCTCATCATCAGTAGCTGCTGTTGAGCTGAGTGTGTTGGTTTGCATCCGTGAATTTGAGCCGTTATCCGTTGGCAAGAAAGTGAAAGTGGGCAGGAGAGGAGTGGGGGGAGGAGGAGGGGAACCGTTAAACTGTAGAGGGGGGAGTAAGGTACCAGGCCGCAATCGATATTCATAAAGATTTTTTAATTTGTTGATAAAAAGGCTCTCATAGGCATCTTGTTTTCTTCGTGTATTGATTTTAACAGTGTCAAATTCTGCAGAAAGAACAACAACTCTCCAGAATTTAACACTTAAAATCAATACACAAAGAAAACAAGATGCCTATGAGAGCCTTTTTATCAACAAATTAAAAAATCTTTATGAATATCGATTGCGGCCTGGTACCTTACTCCCCCTCTACAGTTTAACGGTTCCCCTCCTCTCCTGCCCACTTTCACTTTCTTGCCCAAGGACAACGGTTTAAATTCACACACAAACCAACACACCCCACTCAACAGCAGCTACTGATGATGAGAGCTGTTCTCGCTAAATTCCTTTCTTTGTTTACGGTTGGAGTCGAATCTTCAATTCATGGTTTTACTCACTGTAGTCTCATCTATTATCATTATTTTTTGTATTTCTGCTGAATTTGTATTCGAGACATATTCTTCAATAAATTACAAAACACGGATAAAACACTTCCACCAGAAATACTTACGTTTGAAAATGATTATAAAGAATGTAGTTAAAAATTAAACTTTAATCAGAGCATATAAGAAAAAAATGAGCATTTTTATTTGAATCAATATTCCCCTATCGATTATGCTTAAATGGGGAACAGCCATATCTAATATTTTAGAAATTTCATTACAATCAACAAAATTTTATATCCTATAAATTTTGAATAGCTAATTATGAAATTTTAAAACCATAGTTTTAAATAATATTTATTTATATCTGAAATATTTTATTCGAGAAAATAACAAAAATGATAAAGAAGTCATAGTGCTCCAAAAACCAATTATCATCAACTATAAATTTTAACAGGAAATTAACTTATGCAGATGCCTGGAAAATTGGGGAAAAATACATTGCTTCATCAATTTCTCACAATAAAATGAAATTAAATAAAACAATGCTGGAATGACAAATGGTAAATGCATACAGGAGGTTAGACAGCAGGACAAATATTTTTTTAAGTATCAATAAAAATGATAAAAAAGAATTAGGATCAGTGGCATAGTCAGGACTGTGTGGGCCCTGGGGCTAAATTTTTCGAGGTAGCACTATTAGTGAATTTATTTGGTAGATTTAAGTGGAAAGTCACCCAGATTAAACAAAGTTTCGGGAACAATGAAATATATTTTTTAAATGTATCTGAAAAAAAATATTGTTTAACTTGAGCATTCAATCTCTTGCAGGACCCTTGAAACCTCGGGCCCCAAGGATTTGCACAGGCTGCCCAGGCGATAGCTACGCCACTGGCCTGGATATCTGTACAATGATTTTCATAAAATAAATAACTTTTCTACAATATCTTTTTTCTGTCGTCATGCTATAAATTCACAGCAGCAAACTCAAGTACTCACAAAACTTGCAGACCGAACAAAGATAGTCTAAAACTCAATTCATGCTGTTAACTAAACAACATAAAACAGGAACAACAGAGATATCAAATATTCCATGCTTTTTACTCATCTTCTGATCACCAGTGGAGTCAGTGTCACTTCATATACCAATGACTGACGAGGGTAGAAAATCAATGGAAATACACTTAAAACTCTTCTGAACACACATTATTTTCTAAATATTTTCCATGAGAGATATGAAAACAATTTAAATGCTTTTATCACATCAAAACCAATTCAACCTTCAACATCCTAAAACAATCATTTATTAAAGATTCCTTGCTTTTGTTAAAAATAGCACACCTCGAACATGGTTTACATGTGGACGAGTACCATCTCTAAATTTTGTATGTCAGCCAAATTTGTCAGAATGAAGGAAAGTTGTAAATAACAGAATCTCTAAAAAGCTAATCATTTTCCAGAACAATTTAGAAAGCTGCAAACTAAAATTTAAATACACTTTAATTCTCCTATTTCTTACTTTAGCTGAATATTTTAAAAAGTTAAATATTAGCTAAAAGATTAGCATATAAGTAGAATGGTAAATTTCCACATTAAGTTATAAAATTGTTTATAAGGGCACTCATCTACCATAACATAATGTTGGTTGTGTACAGCATATAAATTTTTCATCAAATAATAGAAAATGCTATATTTACTTGAATATAAGCTGTAATATTTTTTCAAATTTTACTTTTCCAAAATGAAGATGGTGTCAATGCAAGGAAAAAATAATTGTAAGCATAAAATCTAAGATCAACTTCTTTAGGGCATCACTCAATGGCTCCTGTGAGTCAATATCATTGCAACAAATAAAAAAGGGAATAAAATATTTTTATTACATGGAGTCGTGAACATTTCTGTTTTTACTGGCGATTGCCATGGGAATTGCCAGGGATTTGTAAGAAAGATGCTGTAATCCACTGATCTCATTGTATCATCACAGTTATGGTGAGGAGGGCTGGAAGTGAGACAGCTAGAAATGAAAGAGGCTAGAGAGGTGAGACATGCAACTGCACTGCATGAATTGGAATTGAGGGAGAAGTTGGATAAAGGAGGGATGGTTTTTGAAAATATAATTTGATTGATTGGTATGTTGTAAAAATTTTGCTAAGAAAAGTCTATGTTCAGTTGCATTTGCATTGAACGTTATTCCTTGTTTTGATTATTACCATGTTGTTCACATATAAATTATGTCATTCTTGAGTATAATTTATGAAAACTATAATTAATACCCTGACATTATGAGGAGAAGAACGGAATAGACAGCAACTTTGGCTGAAGCTTATATGCAAATAAATACAGTATTTGAGCTACATTCTCTATATCAAAATTAAAGAAGTAAGACATTCAATTAGCAATTAAAATTCTGTATGTAAGTTTCAATGCATTTCCAAAATAAATTAGACGAAATGTCATAGTTTTGCATATTCACTTTACAAATTCCATTCTGACAAACATGTAAACATACAAAGTTCCGGATAGGTATTTATCATTCAACCACAAGTTATTACAAAATGGAGGGCACACATATTTCATGTTTATAGAAGATCTACTTAAAAATAACCCAGTAAATAACATTACCAAAGTTTTAAAATGCTTGTTAAGTTACATGGTGATTTTATAAGAAATATCAGTTTATATTAAGAGATATGCCAGTAAATATGAAATCAGCACCTGATTTCTATCATGCACCATTAATTATGTAGGAATTTGAAATCTGAAATAAGATCAAACAATCTGCACTAGCTATTTCACAAGAGTTTTGCACCATCATTACTTCTTAAAAATAATTTAATTTATAGTTATAGATCATTAAATATTACTACTACATTTGACATTGTTTCTATAATGACAGCCTGCAATCTATATTTTTGCCAATAAAATTAAATCATTAAATATAAACTTTTTAGTGAGATGAATAAAGCAGCGTGCATGAAAAGTTGCTTCCAGGCTAGCGGAACTGTGGCCTAGTGACTTAAGATATGTTTAACAACACCCAGCTTGTTTTCCTTTTCCTAAACAATATATTTTTTATAATCATTGATGCCCTGATGACAAATTAAATATAACCTTGAAAAAATAACCCTACTCATAATTAAAAATTAACTCATTTTCTTTTTAAAAGGGTAAACAATATAAAATTTCAATGTGTAAGGAAATACAAATAACTTTGGCTTTTGATAAAATATTCATAATTTATTCAAATTTCCTATAGATTATGTAAGTAAATAATGCCTGGATTTAATTTCTGATGAAATTGTTACATATAAAACAATTACAATGTAATTAAATGTGATCAACTGCAAGGTAAAACCTTCTTTAGATAAATGTGATTGAATCACTTATTTGAGAAAATAATATGAGTTAAACAAAGATGTAATTGGTGAATTAAAAGTCGTTTAAATAACCACATACTCAAGTACACATTTAATTTAACCCATTAATGCCAACATTGTTATTTCTCTTATTTGTAAATTCAAAATAGGGCCTTTGATTGACAAGTTTAAACTTATCCTCAAATGCTCACATCAATGGGAAAATACATCCCCTAAACTGAGGCACAAAAGTTGCCATCTTCAAATGAGGATGTTGGGCGCTAATGAGTCAATATATGTAGCTGGCACGTATCAACTCCTTCAATTATTGAGCATAATCAAGTGAAAATTCAGCAGCCTTATTTTAATGCTCACAGCAATAAACAAACCACTCAAACATGTGCTGAAGTTCAAAGTAACTTAGACAGTGCATTACTATGAGGTTAATGCTACTTGAACTAACTTTTTGAAAGTTTTCAACTTACCATTATAACTGGGAATTGTGCCCACTGATCTTCCCACTGATGAACGATAACTTGAACCCCTTTCTGCAGCCATCATCGCCTCTTCTTCTTCCCAAGGTCGAGGATGGTCCATATTGCGGGACGGAGCTGTAACAAATCAAAATTTAAGAGTAGGTTAAATATTTCCCTTATTCTCAGTGCTTGAACTGGAAAATTTTAACAACGGGAATGCTAGCGACCAGAACATTCTTATCTGATTTTTAACAAAAGGAATGCTAAGAGCTTCATTTTGTAACATGTGGTCCCACACAATCTGAGTACTGCTTAGTCTAATAAACACACTTTATTAAAACTAACTAGAAATTATTAGTATAACGTGACAATATAAAAATTAATTTTTATAGACAACTTTTATATAGATAATACCTATGTTTGCATTTTCTATATAAAAGCCATGCAAAATCAACACTCACAGGCATTGACTGGTGATTCATATCGCAAACGGTTAACTGGTTCCCGAGCAGCAGATGGAGTCCTGGATGCATTCCGTGGGTCTAAATGGCTCATCTTCCATTGTCGCAATTTCTCTCGTTCTCGTACATTTTGCAAAAACACTTTTCCAATTCCAGTAGCAATTTTACTTAATTCTTCTTCCTCTTTCTGGAAAAAATATTTCACCAATGGTGAATAACGAGATCTTAAAATTCAAATTCATTTGAATAACTCCTAATCATGTGGCAAATAATGTGGAAAATTTAATCAACCATATGGAGAAAAATACCAAGAAATATCTTTGCTCGATGCTTAATAAATTTCCATCTTTAGCTCAAAATGTTTCGAGTAAATATCGTCATCATAACAAAATTTCCAAGACTCCAACACCAATGAAAACACTTAACCAAACTTACCTTAAAATTTGAGAAGTGAATGACACATACATAGGGCAAAATTCAACCTACTTTTAGCTTTTGGTCTTCAGTCTGCTCAGAGACAGCTGCATCCACTTCATCCTCATCATCAGAAATAGGTACACCTTTATATGTATCAGACCAACGTCGTCTTCGTTCTGCAAATTAACAAAAAGATGCTTTTATCCCTCAAAAATATTTTAAATAAATGTCGACAAAAATCAACAGATACATCAGTATATAAGCAGACATACAATTGACAGCATGATCACATTAGTACTTTTAAAAAAGCAAACAAAATAAAAAGTGAAAAGTGAATCATACCTGGATCGGTATAAGGGTAGGGAGGTGCTGGAAAGTCATCCCTTTCAATTTTGGGCTTTTCATTTGGAAGGGGTCGTTTTGCAGCTGGAAAGTGAGCCAATTCTATTGGCTCCTCATTGTTCATGTGTGGCGAGCGAGGGCGAGGAGTTTCACTTTGAATGCTCTCAACTAGCACCTTCATCCCTGGCTTCAACGAACCACTCTTGGGTATATAGTAAGAACCGGCAGTACTGCTTCCAGCCGACTTTGATCGGGAATGAGTGGCTAGATTAGAAAAAATAATAAATTTTTGGCCATTTCTCCAAGCACAGTATGGGAGTTACAGATTACTAAGGAAGAATCAATAAAATAATAACTAACAAGGAGAGTTTACGCCCTGTGCCTCCGGAATTCGGACTAAATTTGGAGAGTAGAAAGTAATTATTGGCTTCTCGCATTCGAACCCCAATGGGTAAATATTTCTTTTGTATTTATTATTATTATAAAAACATAGCAAAATATGTTTATAATATTTATTCAATAATTTTTATAATAATATTTATTAAATATTATTATACCAAAATTATTGATTTCCACATAATAAAATGATCTCCCATCCTTAATAATAATTATTTCTACAAATAGAAAATTTACGTGGAAACCAAAATTATAACAGCAATAATTTTGGTATAATAATATTTTATAAATATTATAATATTACCTATTTAATAATAATAACTATTAAAAAAATGTTCTCCCAATGGGGTTCGAACATGAGAATCCAAAAACAATACAACGTTTACTGCCTAAACTGCCTCTGATTGTTTGTGCTACTATTCCAAATGGAGTTTTATCACCTTTGTGCATTTCTGTGACATTTGGAATGGTTATTTCTCAGAAGTTAAGGGTGAATGGAAAGAATTTGGATACATGGGACCTCTTATTTCATGTATGCTTTCTACTCTCCAAATTTTGTCCGAATCCCAGAGGGGAAGGGAGTAACCTCTCCTTGTAAGATGAAAGAAATAATTCTAATATTTATCCATCCCTTATTAACCACTCACCTGGGTATGCTGTATATATACGGCATAGCCGGATGCTCCGGAGGTGGGTATGCCGTATATATACGGCACAGCGATTTTTAGCCTATTTGCTATGGGTATGCTGTTATATTCTGTCACGCAGCTTTTCTCACTCATAGCAGCATCCTTTTAGTTTACCGTCTTGCCAGTAGATCGACTTTCCTTTCCTATTTTAGGAAGCTATACGGCTCGTATCCAAAGGCTACACTTTCCATGAGGGTTGCATATCCCCTGCCCCTATTTTTTTGAAGGTCGGGGTTTGACATCTTGGATTATTTCACACCCTCATGCGAAAAATTTTGTTTGTCGCCGCTTGCATCTTACTTTCCTCAAAGAGAATGCTACTTGTAAATCCTTTTCTTTCATATTTAGCCTTTTCCACTGTTATGTGCTCTCTTTGTGCTCCCAGGACGGCTGAGTGGCAAGAAGGGTCATTTTATGGCACCCTAATTTATATCCCCCACATTGACAGTTTTGCTCAAAGGAACCATTGTTTTTCTGTTTTTTCCACCTTTCCTTGACGTACCCTTGTAATCCCCCAGAGTGAGTTGTCTGCACAGATGAGCACATAAGAGAGTGGGTAAGTAATTGAAAAAGTTCAGTTGGCCTTTGAGCATCAGAGTAGACGGTTTGTGGTAATATTTGGAGTTTTTATTCGTGAAAATTTTACTGTTCTTTTTGCAATAACTTTTAAATTATTTCATTCAAATTATTTTGTTTGAAATAATTTTTATTTCACTGTTATGAAATGCCTTCGTCCAGTAAAAGGAAATGTACTGAAGCCACAGAAGACGAAGCACTTCATTTATTGGAAGAGAATGATGACAAAAGTGTTTCCAGTGAGTTTTTGGAGGATGTTTACATCAACACTGATGTAAGTGATAGTGAAACAGACGAAGAAATGGATCCATTCCGGGAAGAGGAGGAGTTAACGAACCTCCCTGGACACCCTTACGTTTGGAATACACATGAGGAAGTGCGAAACAAGTTTACATTTACAGGTAACCCCGGTTTAAATGTACAGGTTGAGGATGGAGATAATATACTTGAATCTTTTGAGCTATTTGTTGATGACGAACTATGTACGATGATAATGGAGCAAACTAATACTTGTGCCAAAAAATTTCTTGACGCAAAATCTAGCCTAAAACCACGATCTAGAGCACGTAGTTGGGGGGAGACAACTGCAAATGAAATAAAAACTCTTCTTGGTATCTTCATACTCCAGGGAATTGTACTAAAACCGGATTATGCTATGCATTTTAGTAAACGAGAGAGCATTGCAACTCCTTTATTCTCAAAAGTTTTCAGTGAAAAGAGCATTGCAGTTGGCTTCCTCAGGTCAGCTGACCTGAGCAAGCCGACTGCAACGCCGGCAAAACGTCGTCTTGTGAAACAGCCGATCAACGCGGTGAGCTATCGAAAAACATGCAGCCTAAAGCCGAACGCTGCGAAAGCCTTCGCACCATATATATATATATATTTATTTTGTTTCTTTACGTAATAAATATAATTTTTCCTATTTCAATATAGTGTGTTTTTTAATTATACATAAGGTCTTAACTTTTATTAGTGATAATATGATTTTTATGAATATTTTGAGTAATTATGTAATTTTAGACCGTTTTAACCCCATTTTTTGTAATTTTCACGTAATTTTATTAATTTAAATTTTCCATTAAAAATTAATATTTATACATAATTGTTCATTCTTGCATGTTAAAAAATAAATAAATAAATAAAAAATATCCAATCAAATACTGAACATTTACTACAATTTATAAATATAATTCATAAGGTAAAAATTCGCCAAATTTTCAATTTAAATGCCCACCGCTGGTGCGGCTTCGAAAAATTAAATACCCAGATGAGTGGTTAAGATTACAACATTCCATTTGTGCTGCATCATTTACTTATCTCATTAGATATATTTTGGAGACGGAAGGCAACTTTTGCTGGTTTCCTTTTCAAAAATTATCAACAAAAAAGAAAAGTACACAGCAATCAAGAGATGCAAAACATGCATAAGCAAATGCACTTACATGGCGGTCGGTGGAAATGAGGCGAAGTGGGAGGTTTATCATAAGGATCAATTGGTCTCTTGAGGTAGCCATGTGTTGGTTCTTCTGTAAGGTAACTGTATGTGTAGATGCGACTGATGTCTTCTCCGGCATAATGCTGGTTGCCCTTGTACTCACGAAGAATGAGTCCAGGGCTGCCAGTGCGATAACCTCCAGAGTACTAAGCATCAGTAAAAGGAATATTTCAATATATTCAAACACAGTCATTATTTAAAACCAAAATAAACTTTTTAAAATAAAAAAGAAATAGAGCATTACTATTTGAAAATTCAATTTATAAAATACAGATTTAAAGAACATTGTAACTTCTCATTCAAACAGTTAAATATTTACATATAAAATCATAATAACAAAAATAGGGAATAATTAAAATTTAAATGTACTTAGGATAAACAATGCAAAAAATTACATCAATATTTTCCTAATGAATTTTAGTAATTTATGATATGCATAGAATTTCCATTTTTTTAATTACTTATATCAAAAGGCCTTAGATTAACTGCCAGGATTAACATGAAGAATAGAACATTAACAATACAAGACTATTACAAGAAAATTAGTCATGACAAACATCACTATAAAAGTTGTAGTTAAGCTATTTGGATGTTAAGAAGCTTGAAAAATGCTCATACAGCAACCATAAAATATAAATTAAAATTGGTAATTAAAATAAATAAAATGACACCAAAAGTGCTTCATTGGATACTATTTCTAGGAACCAACCTTTCTTGAGAGGCTATTATACGGACTATAGAAAGAACCATTAAGACTAGGAGTGCGCGATCTCGTGGAGAACTGAAACCAAATAAAAACAAACGATCACGCTAACACACACAACTATAAATAATATTCTACATCATGCCATTCTTAAAAACAATAAAGAATTTCATCCATTTTTATTAAATTAAATATAAGCATTCATCAAGTAGAAAGTAAAATCAGTTATTATAAATGGTGAAAAAAATTTGTGAAAACTTCATTGTGAGGATAAATTGAATTACTTAAAATGAATTAATTAACTCAACCTTACATTCGTTAAACAACATTTATGAAAAAATTTAATATGCATGCAAAGCAACATGTACAACAACTGTATTAAACAATTATTTTGACAAAATTTATGACTTAAGCTTAGAAACACAATGCATGCTTGTTTTAAGCTATTAACAATTTATGATGCATTATCTATTATGTTGACCATTTACGCAAGTTTTTTGCTGACAATCTGGATTGCGTGTTGACAATTAAATTTGTTTAACCTTCAGCACAAGCTTTTCAAAATACAATAAGCATTACAGCTACAACAACATGCAAATGCTGAAAAAGTATAAATTTTGCTTACTTGCATGAGTGGTCTTGAATCAACAAAATGACAGGAATCTGTTATGCAAAATCCATTTCAATTTCACTTTGAAAACTATAAAAATTTTATTTCGGTAAATAAATGATAGCTAACAGCAAATTAATGTACATGCTGAAATAAATTAGTTGATGACAACAAACAAATTTTCAAATTTGTGCTTGCCCTTCACAAGCCAAATCACACCACAGCCTCCTTGCCTGCATTTCACTAGCCGAGCTGCTCATACGATCAAACTCCTTCCCTCCGTCTTTGCTTTCTTCTCCTCCAGACCTGTGGCCATCACCTGTTCCTCCATGCCCATTTTCCAAAGACCCATTCAGCACCGTTCCATTTTCAGTCGGCCCTGGACCACAGCGAGGATGCCAGATGGCAGCACCTGCATAACATCAAGTTTTGTGGAATAAGCAACTGATGTCTCCTAGGATACATGACTCATTTATTTGACAATAAAATAGATAAATAGATGAGAAACAAAGAGAAAAGGTATTTGAAATGATGTGACGCACTGAAATAATTCTTTGGCTAACTATAAACATTTTTGTCAGTTACTTCATCAAAAGATTTTCTCATTCACTAGGGAATGAGCACAGCAGTTGAAGGTATTTCATTGCTCTTTTTTAGAAACAAAAATAAATGTTCATAAACTCACATTTGAATTTTACCATTGTACTTTTCCCTCTTTCACATACTAATTCCTTCAAAATAACAGTAAATGACAATGGAATATGGTAGAATTTAATATCAAGTATGAATGGAACCTATAAGTAACAAGATAACTTGGCGATTATCTATATAAAATGACCAAACAAATTACAGTATTTTTTGGCACATAAGACACACTTCTTTCCGGAAAAATGACACCAAAATCAGCCTGTGTCTTATACCCCGAAGGCAAGATTATTACTGTTCTCAAAACTGACACTAACAAGCGCACTCATCTCCAAAATGGAATAATTGGCCGTCATTCTTTGCAAAACCAATAAAATACACATTATTAATAATTAATAAGGAAAAATTGGTAATATATACAGTAACACATTATGCAATGTGAATTCCGAGGATGCATTTTCATTATTACCCTTTAATACACGTCCACTCACAGTGATTACAACTTTGGTGCATTTGCGATAGTTTAATTCCTAATGAGCCCGTTGAATAACGCGATTAATGCCATGGAACAGTAGAATTCATGTAGATGTCATTAATATTTCATACAAATCTAGGATTAATGTTAGGTATATTGAGATTGCGATGGCTACAAGAATGAAAAGATATCCCTATACTATTACCTATAAGCTTTAGGTGATTCAATATGCAAAAACACAGAAACCAAGCAGTAGCATGTCATTTCGGTCCACCTCCCACAGAAGGATCCGTGAATGGAGAAAACAAGAATAAAAACTGTAGGTGACAAAAAAAGAGAAACAATCTTTGTAAGGGACAACTAGAAGAGGACGTGATGGATGGTAGAACAGAGGAAGTTTGGTATTGCTGTATCGATCAATATCATAATGTATGAGGCAAAAAAAAAGTTGTAGAAGAAAAAGGTCTAGTTCAGCATACACATCGTTATTACATACGTATTCCGTTTATTATTTATCCCATTAAATTAAAATATCATCTTGCAGTTAAGTTTAAGTAAGTACCATCGGTACATGCAACGTGTGCAGCACCCTCTGACAGCTTTAATTAATATGGGCACATTTAGTTGCAAGATATGGATTTAATTATAGCTGGAAATGATACATGACGTGGCCCTTCCTAACTGCCTTGGTGAACCAAAATACTTTTTTCCTGAAAAATCTTCTAAAAACTATATCCCGATGAGTCTTATATGCCGAAAAATACAGTACGTTAAAGCATTATTTTCATACATTGTAGTTCTATGACAGATTAAATACAAAAATAGTTGTGTTCAAACTTTCTACCAACCTTGAAGGTACATCTCTTCTCCATCCCCAAACGGGTCTCCACATTTTGTACATCGAGCACATGTAGGATGAAAATGATGGTTGTCTCCTGCCTACACAGAAATAAAAAAATGAAATCAGATAAATGCTAACATCTGCAAAGAAAGTGTATATACCATAGTATGAAATTCAATGAGAAGGACAGCAGTTTTATTTCACTGAAGATGAAATTCGTTCATTTATATTTTTTAAATTTTTTTGATCAAGTCAATTATTTAAAATTAAAACAACTGAATCGGTGATACAACAAAAAAAGCTGGGAAAATATTTTCATGTAAAAAATATTGAGGGCAATTTAATGCCAACATGCAAAAGCTCACAACACTAATACAACCTCCCTTAAAACAAAGAATGCATTCCTACTAAATGGTATCTAGACATTGTTTCAAGTGATCTATTATTTACATAGCATAACTGAATGCTCTAAACCCTGAAATCCAATACAACAGCCTGTTTTTGCAATTACTGACATAGTAAATAAATAATATGCTGTGAACAAACATAAATAAGGCTAGTTTTTTATTACGTGGGAAGATGACGGAGTTATGAAGATTAGGTTGATCATTATTCTTTGAGTGGTACATTAGGGTCATTAACCTGCAACAAACTCATGTCACATGAGGAAGAGAACTTCCCTTGTCTCTATTTCAAATATCTCGCTGTGATGATCTATTTCATTGCATGATGGTAATCTGAATTTTGAGATAAATCAATCACTTCATTCTCAAAAAATCATTTAAACTCTAATGTGGATAATTTATATGAAATGTTTGGTTTTAATAAACAAATTGTTTAACTTATAAATTGTTAAAAGCATGGAAATAGTGTATGATCTCTTTTAAAAATTAAAGAATAGTGAGAAAATTAATGACAAATTCATTAACTTTAATTAGCCTACCTGAAGTACTTTTCCAGATATGTATCGACTGCAATATGCACATTTCACTCCAAACTGCTTTTGGTAATCCTTCTCACAGTAAGGTATTCCATCCCTATTAAAAAGATGTTAATTAGTATGATAGACAAGAATTAAGGTCAGAGGCATTAACCTCAAAGAAAATTACGTACATTTAGATTTACAGCAAACAAAAGAATATTAACATCAAAGATATCCGAATCATCAATATTAACAGGACAACTTATATGAACTAACAAGAATACCAAATAGGACTGATAACTTATACAAGAATGCACACAATGTTAACGTTTTTTAATCTAACCATCATTGATTGTAAGACATGAATATTTGCAGATTGCATGTAGCATAACATATAATCACCATTTAAAATTTTAAGATTACTCACTTTCCCATATATTCCCCATGTAAAACTACATCACACGTTCTGCATTTGAAGCACCAGATATGCCACTGACGATCAAGAGCTATCAGAGCCTGGCCTTCCTTCAGTTCTTCTTTGCACCCAGCACATTCTGTAGTAATTAAAAAGAGAGTGAGAGATTTAGAATGTTTATATAATGTTCAGCATAGAGAGCATAGCATAGATAAAATAAATGTATATCAGTATTTATTATAAAATTTTCCTTTAATAATGTAATTTAGTAAACAGAAAGTGAGTAAATAAGTTATGGAGTAGACAAGAATATCAATTAAAAAGAGAATCCTCATAAAATTTGGCATGAGCTGTCACCTACCAACTCAATTACAATGAAATAAAACATTGAAATAGGATGACATACCTGGGGCTGATCCTGTCGGGCTAGCCTGAGATGACTGGGAGTCTATAACTGGGATCTGCACACATTTCTGACAGAGCACCTCCTTGCCTGTGTACGTGACACGCTCACCCGATGGAAAAGGTTGCCTAATCACACAATTTAAAGAAATTGCTTATGGAACAGAATTTTCTATTACACATACAGCTTATAGTTAAAAAAAATTGTTTTCCAATTATTAAGGGTTTTATTTCCTACTTAAAACAATAACTTTATGTCAATGAAATGTCACAAAAAGAGAAAGCCTTCTAAAGGCATATCATTTCTTCATTTTTGACATTAAAATAAAGGTTATGGCAAATTATCCTATTTAAAATTAACATTAACTTAAAATTTATTTGATTAGCCATAACTTTATGTTCTTCCATTTCTTAAAATGCAAGAAATGAAAAATGTTTTAAAAAACACCTTTATTTAACAGAAATACGACCCTGAAGATGATGTTTAAACTGTTGAAACCCAGATCATATTTGTTTTATAAAGTGGTGTTTTTATAACGATATTTTTCCTTTCATTTGAACATTAACACTACAATAGTTTTATTGATAATATTGCTTTTGTTTTCCGGCATAATTTACTTAAAGAGCTTAATAAAAACTAGCTGCTTCTTGCAGCGTTGCTTGCAGCATCAATAAAATATGTGCTTACTTCCACCCAGCATGGTAAATTAATGCAATGGAAATCATGAATACGGGTGGGTTTATTTTTATAAATGTATGTCCTGCATTTACGGTTATACCAGTTCCTTCTATGGCCAAGAGATGGTATTAATACAAATATGCACGACAAATATTTTTCATCAATATTTTCTGTTCAAATTACATTTTCCGACAAATGCTGCTATTAGATATTCGTACTTTTTTATTTTAATGTTTTTTATGACATTAATGTAATGCAATGGAAATCAAGAATGTGCATGAGTATAATTTAAAAAAATGCATGTCAGAATACTACAGTGCCTCCTGGTGACGACTACTTAAACTATCTCTGATGGTTCCGCATTTTAGGTTTTACCAGTTCCTATTACTGCTATGAGATGGCAGTATGGTAAAATTGCACGACACTAATATTTTCTATCAAAATATTTTCAAATTATGTTTTCCAACAATTGCTTATCTTAGATAATCGTAGTTTTTTAATTTTAATGTAGTAGGCGATATTTGCAACAAAAAAAGAACTATAAATACTTTTAATGAAATTTCAATATCGAATTTGACAGGCCATGGATCAGTGTTTTCCAATAACCGTTCAGGGACAAAATATAATGGTAAAATGTCACGGTGTCGCAACCCGAGACTTTCGCATATGATAGATGTGAAGTGTCATCAGCTTTTCTGACAAAATGCACTTAATATATAGATAAAATCGAGATAATAAAAGGATATTTTAATAATGTGAGTATAATAATGATGTATACCTGCAACGTGCACACGTGAAGCATTTTTGATGGTATGTGTTTCCAAGAGCAGACACAACTTCCCCCTCCACATATTCGCAACATACAGCACATTTTGTTCCAAACTGTTGCTGGTAGTCAGTTGTGCAGTAATACGCACCTTCTTTGCAGAAGAATCCACCTTGGGCTAGGGAACCCTTACACACTATGAAAGAAATTGCCATAATTTGGTTAGAAAACTTTTGAAACAATTAAATAATTAGGCTTGCTGAGAAACTGAAATTACAGATTTCCATTGAAAAAGTAACAATGTCTTACAGAAAAATCCAATTTACCCAATAGAGCAGAGGTTCTCAATCTTTTTTATTTTTGTGCCACCAAATCAAAAACAAAAATGTTTGTGTACCACCAGAGTGAGATAGACGGCAATTTAAATCAATTTAAATTCAAATATTATAATAATGTCATGTGCCAACAATCATGCATGAAAATTTGTAATTGAATTATGTAAATATAATATAACAATATTTTAAGCTATGTGTTTTTATTTTTTTTGTGTATCACTTTGCACTAACTCGCATACCACAGGTTGAGAACCCATGCAATAGAGGATTATCACTTGGAAAGATACATAAAATTTTAACTGAATTATGAATTACAAATTATGTCCATGATAAACACTGAATGCTATAAGCCAATTATGAGTATAGACCTCCCTTTAGAAAATATGATTTATGTTTAGCATAAAAGAAGTCGAAATTTGAGAATATTAGCTCATATCATATTCCAAAATCAATAAATAAATCCAACAGCTTTATGGTATACATTAGGACAAAATATTATCATTAACTTAATTTCAGACTTTTCTGTATGATAGTCAGTTCCTAAAAGGGTTAATCACTGATACTATGATGCATGTGAAATCCATAATTTTCATTTGAAATAATTTACCTTTACACTTGAAGCAGCTAATGTGAAAGTATTTGTCTTGAACCCTCAGAACTTCTCCTGAACATTTCTTTTTGCACAGCTGACAAAAAGTCTTCCCTGAAAAAAGTAAATAAAATAAATAAAAAACAAATTCACAAAGCAAAACAAAAATTGAATTAATGAAATATAAAGCTTTTAAAAAAATGTCACTGCCAATGAAAAATGCTCAATATCAGGAAATGAAACACTGTCTTCGCAAAAAAGCTGCTTCACAAACTATTTAACTGAGTTAGCAAATTTTGAAGCAAATAAATGACTTTTACACCTCTGGTTTATAAATTCAATTATATAAATTTAAAAGGCTTCTACAAGCTTATAACTTGTTTTCAATTTTAGCAACTATATGTACAAAACTGATATTTATTCATGCTGTAAAAACCATGAGAACTGAGCAGCTACTTCAGGTAACTTTCAAATAAACCCATAAACCAGCATTTAAAGAGGAGAAACAATCACAAATTGGAAGTTTTACTAGCTTACTGGCTCAATGCTACACTGCATAATGCAACATTTCCTTTTAACAATTAAATATAGAAAATTCTGAAGCAACAATTTAATCAAATTCCTACCTTAAAAAACATTATAAAACCATACAGTAAATACTGTGCAATTTAAAATAGAAAATATTTTACATCTATAAAATATAACCTCGCATAAAGGTTTGAAAGAACTACTAAGCATAGGCAACTCCAGCATAAAATACTCAAACCTCTAAAACACGAACATCATCGCTTCTAGATATAAAAAATTTTATCAATAAAACTTCAACTCAACACATGGGGAGATTAATGGGATTAATTAATTTTTTACTCAAGTAATAGTAAATTCAAGTTATAGAGGTTTGACCGTAATTGAACAGAATAAGGACAACTTTGTGCTGAAAAAATTTAATTAGCTTCTGGCTTACTCGCAATTTCACAAGGAAACCAATAACCTTTCCAACTAATGCAAACATTTTCACTTGAAGCATAGAATCAAACGTACAGCTACATGCTACGCTTAATGTTACAGAATGGCTCCATATATTACTAAGCATGGACATTACAATGAGAAAAGCAGACCGGTGGAAGTACATGTGTCATTTTATCATGGAACACGGAAGACCTCTTCTAATCCCAAGTTGTAGTCCGTCATAAGTAGTAGCTAGTGGGGCTCAGACTTGCATAAGAAGACATGTTAACACAGAAAAAGATTAATCCTGTTAGGTGTTGGTATAAATGATACAGGATTATAATGAGCTCCATACTGCAAGCCTGGAGTAAAACTCTAATATCAATTAAGCATTATACTGTACTTCAGTAATGGGTGATAATGGGTTGCCAAATTATATTTCTAAGCCTTAACCTAACCTACGACACAATATACTTTTTGAATTAAATAAAGCATACATAACTTATTGAAGTATACTGCTTCTAACATATCTTAATGTCATGTAAAAGAAGTAATTCCAAAAAGTACAGTAAGTTTTACACAGCGCATAGTCAAAATATGGTACAGATTCCGCTTGAACTATTTTTTATTTTGTTGCAAAAGTAATGCAGATGTAATAAGCAACAACACCTTCTTTGCCTATAATCATTAATTTTCGGCCACGGATGGAACTGGAGTAATACACCAACTACCGGATATCATGGCATAAAGTCTGTGGCTTAAAAAAATAAATCTTCCAACAGGTAGGATCTATTTATACGTTGACTATAAAATGAGCATCTTGAATTCCTGACGAATGGTAGAATTTGACGAAGATGGTGAATCCTCCTTAGTACTTGATCAACATTTATAATCGTCTAAGTTTGGAATTACCCACCAATTTTTCGAATTGGTTTCTTTGTTTGTTGTTTGTATTTCTGGCTAATCAGCCTCTTGGACTATTATAGCCGAAGCTTTAAATTGAATGCACAGTGAAATGCTTATTAACGCATTTTATTAAACACTTACGGGATATAGATCTTGTCTGAAAGACTTTGTGAAGTGAAAGAAGTGGATCGACCTATACGTCAAGTACACATCTGAACACTTTCAAGTTGAGAATTCGAAGACGACCGATTCCTTGTGATATACGGTATTTGCTGACTTGAATAGCTCGAACGCGGCGATCGCTTAACGTGGCAATATAAGTCAAAATTCGCAAAAAATTGACTTACGAGAATACCTAAAATTTCCCTACATGTTGAGCGAGGAGAAACCAAGCAACTTCGATGAACTCTTCATTAACTAGAGCGATGCTTCGCAGGAAGATAATGAGAAGGGGCTCGGATGGTACAGATTTGAGCGAGCCTAAAACCAACCGAAAGATATAATACCTACGATGATAATACGTCGAAAATACTGAACGCTGACTACATACGCAAGGATAACTGCTTTCTTACGCTTGTGTACTTCAAATATTATTCTTTTGTTTCCAAGGTGAGTGAATTTCTGTCAACGCCGTGGCGTTACGAAACTAGAGGCCGGAAAGTTTCTCTAACTATATAAACGGGTGAAAAATAAAATACCTTACCGCCGATCTCCAGAATTGTAAACGGTGTGTTTAACGGTGCCAATAGAGCCATTGCGTATGTTCCACCACGTAACACGACAATACGGACAAATAAATATAAGAAACTAGCTCTCTCAAGTTTACAATAGTTAAACGAGTCGATACGTCCAGCATAACACGGCACGCATCAATCTGGCTGACAGTTGGAGCAATTGAAAATGTATAAATACGCCAGCAAATTCATTGCCGCGAAAAACACCATTATTTTTTGTTCAATTTTAAGAAACCTTGGGCTAAATTTCTTAATTATTTCAGACTTTTTGATGTAGAAAAAAGAGAGGGATACTATTTGTTAAACCAAGTCCGTTACACGCACCTTTGTTTTGGCGTTGGCTTATCAGAAACGTACTACAAGACCTTAAAACAGGGTCGATCACATAAAATAATCGTTACAGATAAGTTTTAAGAAGTTTCCTTAAAAAGTTTACGTTAGGCAAACCGCCGGCTAACGCTCAAGACTTGCGCTGACACCTTTGCTCTTCCGCCGAGCGGCAGCACCGCAAAGCACCTTTCCTCAAAACTATTAATTCTTCGTCAGCACAATCATGTGCCGTATAATAATAAAAAAAATCTATGGCCCAAAAAGCGACAACGTAAACATAAACGCAAGCCCTCGACTGCAGACGCCGACTGATTTTTAATCCTTTGTCAGCAGCGAGCGAGGTTATCCTGGTACGCGGAGGGAGTATAAATATCCCAAAGAGAAAGGATGGAGTCCTAGCTTTTCCCAGGTCGAAAAAAACAGGAACGCCACGTTTATAAGAATTCCCTTTTTCAGTTCACGCGTAACCGTAATGACACGAACGATCGCAAATGGAAAATAAATTTGTTCTCTCCGCCATAACTATTTTGTTTTCCGTTTTCGCGACACCGCCATCGCCGCGAAGTTAGAGAGTAATAATGATCGAGCAGCGAAATCCGTACCGCCGGGATCGATAGACAAGAAAGCACGCTCGAGCGATCTCTAATCCCGCTTTATTAGCGGTGAACCGACATCCACTTCCACACAGGAAATATGTCTGCAGCAACACCCAACCAGGAAAGCGACTTACATAATCGTGCAATGGTCTCTCGGTGCCTGATGGAAACTCCGCAACGGCTTGGAATTCTAAAGCAACCAACTAACAGCCACTAACGGCATTTTTTTCTCTATATACACATAAACGCGGTGTGCAGTCATCGGCCGCAAAACTTGTCCACTCCCTTTTTCAGTCACCGGCTTGTGTATGGCACTGAATTACGTAATCGGAGGAGGAGACGCTGATCCTACACTCTTGGGCATGAGTCATCCGCAAAGGCAATTACATGATAAATGCCAGCGCCAATCCACGCACCACCGACTAAAGCTCGCCTATTCCACAAATAAGTAACGAGCAAGGTAACAACAGCGCGAGAAATCGACGTATGTTTTTTGCACACTTGGCAAAATTTCAAAGTGTGGCCGCGGGGACACTACTAAAATAAATTTGCTGCGGCAAAGTTTTAAATGTAGAGATTAGAAAGCATAAAGAAAGTTTTAAAATTTGAATTAGGGAACAATGCGCATATCCAGAGCCAAATGAAGAGCGGGTAGATAAAACTAGCGTCCATATAGGTTATTTCAAAGCGTCGTAATTTACTCAAGATTGATTATAATGCGAACAAAGACTTCGCCGCACCGAATTCCAAAATCGCGTAACGGAAGATAATTCCTGGTTTAATGTATTTCTTGAACGCGACGTGTTTCTGCGACGATACAATCGTTTAACAAAATATATTCTTAAATTTTGAGATAATGTATGTACACGCGCTATTTGCGAACTTTGATGCAAGTTTTGGTATTCCTCGTTTCAACGAGCTATATAAAAAGTGCTGCAGCGTTATTACAAAAATTAATTACAGTCAAACCCCGATTTAGCGTCCCCCCCCTATAGTGCCACCCCCGAATACCGCCCATGAATCGTGAACAGACCTTCCATCTTATAATTACACAGAGCAAGCATATACCTCGATTTATCGCCACCCCCGCCTTAACGCCAATGTCAGTGATGGACAAACGGTAGCAGCTAAGTCTAGGTTTGACTGTATTTACAAATCATCCTTGCAGCCGAGCACTTTGCGCAAGCGGTTTTATCGACAGTTTCGTAGACATATCGGGCATTGAAGTCTCGTCGAAGTTGGTGTCTAAAACGGCTGGGCACGCCAAAACGGATACGTAGGATAAAAACTGTTCACGGAAACAGAAATCGACTCGACCGCCGGATGCGAACTTAGCGAGCGTGGGTTCCGAAAAACAATTTTCGAAACAAACATTTAAAGAGACGACCGTACACGACTTGCATCCACCGATCACCAATAATAATCCACCCGCCCACCTCCGAATCGACTACGATTCGAATCAGGAATACGGCCGGAAAAAAACCAACGCCGAAAAAAACACGTAAAGACGGGTCGCCGACCCCGGAGAGGAAATGGTTCAAATTATAACCGACTACGGAAATTGTGTATGCGGGTTTGTCGGAAGAAATTTCGGGGCGGTGGGAAACCGCCGAGCTTATCTGAAGGTTATTCCCGAAGACCTAGGGATCAAGGAGAAAAACTTTCTCGAAACCGGATGGGAAATATAAAAGGGAAAAGCAAACAAACAATAAGACCATTTTATCCAGCCAAGCTATAGAACCCAGAGAGAAACCGACCGCACAGCGAGGGGAGTGTGAGAAAATAAAACAAAACATGACCCAAATAACGCCCCGATAGATAAATACTATACCCGCGACTACGATATCGAAAAAAAATATTTACGAAGGGGGAAACAGACGCGACGGGGTACCCTAAAACAACAACTAAAGCGGCTGGCATTTAAAAAAACCCGAGTTATGGGAGAATTCTACGGATTTCAGGAAAAAACCGTCCAGGAAAAAACCGCCCCGAAAAAAATAACAATCTGAGAATGCGCCAGGTTGAAAACTTACGGTTACGAGGCGAAAAAACATGTCGAAAAAGTAGAGATTACGCACGTGTTTTCATAGTCTATTCGTTCTGAAAGGATATTTTCCCCGACGCCTGGAAGAAAAATGTGATGCCGGCAGACGGCTGGGAGAAAACTGCATCATTACTGTGGCATTTGGCACTTCCTCACTTACGAGCAGGAAATGCTTCCCGAGGGAGTGGAAGGAATGATGGAGGGGGGGAGAGAGAGAACGAACGGGGGGAGAGAGAGAGAGAGAGAACGAACGTGGGGAGAGAGAGAGAGAGAACGAACGGGGGGAGAGAGAGAACGAACGGGGGGAGAGAGAGAGAGAACGAACGGGGGGAGAGAGAGAGAGAACGAACGGGGGGAGAGAGAGAGAGAGAGAAAGAACGGGGGGGAGATAACGGGGGGGAGAGAGAACGGGGGAGGGGAGAGAGAACGGGGGAGGAGAGAGAGAACGGGGGAGGAGAGAGAGAACGGGGGAGGAGAGAGAGAACGGGGGAGGAGAGAGAGAACGGGGGAGGAGAGAGAGAACGGGGGAGGGGGGAAGAGAACGGGGGGGGGAAGAGAGAACGGGGGGGAAGAGAGAACGGGGGGGAAGAGAGAACGGGGGGGGAAGAGAGAACGGGGGGGGGAAGAGAGAACGGGGGGGGGGAAGAGAGAACGGGGGGGGGAAGAGAGAACGGGTGGGAAGAGAGAACGGGTGGGGAGAGAGAACGGGGGGAAGAGAGAACGGGGGGAAGAGAGAATGGGGGAAGGAGGGGGAAGAGGACGGGAATGAGGGCAAAAATAGACCCAAACCACATTTTCTAAGGAAAGCGGAACGCAGTCACACGCTTTAAGGATGCACTCTATTTTGGACATAAAGGAATTCCAATCGACCGCGTCTTCGTCCTCCGCCGCGCACTCCCTTCCCGAAATTCCCCTTCGAGCAAATATCTTTTGGCTGCGACATCCTCCCTAACGAGCGGCGTATATTCGTTAAAATGCATTTCTCCCATCGCTCGAGGGGCGAAAACAATCGCGTGAACGATGCACGAAAAATATTTTTACTGCATCGATAAAATCTCCGAACTCGAACGTCACATATTATCGTAACGTGGAAATTCCGTCGAGATAAGTTTTTAATCGAGAGAGAGATCGAAGGGTTCCGAGGTGAAGAATTCCGCGAAACAAAAATATCGATGAGCACGTTCTTGATAATTTAACATTTTACGCATATTTTACTAATGCTTTGCGGAACCCCTCCAATTGTTAACTATATGTTAACTACATATATATATTTATATTCCGCGAATCTCATACCTGGTTTGGTAAAAGGGGGAAAGGTGTGAAAATACATAGGAGCGTTCCCAACGATTTATCCGTTTCCGTTCATTCAAGCATTCGAACTTCGCGCATCGACAATTCGTGAAATGTTTTTGAGAACACCCCAATTTACGATCATCAATTTCTTGCAAATGCCAGTTGGTTTCGTATGCGAGAAATTTCAAAATGGGTAAACCATTGCCGAAGCGTACGCGTCATAGCGGGAGTAATACCAAACAATTTCACTCCACCCCATTATTCACGACATTTTCAGCCCATTTCTCGATTGCTCTGAATTAATTACGGACCGCCACGCGACAACGAAAAAATTCCTCTAGCGGCGATGATAACAATCGAGCCAAAGAAAACGAGAAAAGCCTCTTTCCGCCAATAAACGCGCAACCCGCATACGATAACGAGCTCCATTGTTAAAAAAAGCGGAACAACTCGACGTAATTTCTGAATCGATGAGCTAGGAGAAGAGAGCGGCCGAGCGAATTATTTTTTCTTCGGAGAATGCTTATAAATCTCTAAACGGGCGCCTGAAACAGGCCGAAAAAAAGCACCAGGCACCAAATATATATTTTTATAAGTATATATAAAAGCGAACGGTTCTTCGGGGGAGAGAATTATTTTCCTCGCTCTCGCTCGTTACCGAAACCAGGTTCTCGCGCTCCTCCTCCGTCCTAACCCGAAAATTCCCTCGATCCGATCCACTCTAACGAGAAGACCCTTCTCTCCCCCTTTTCCTCTGTCTAAGGCCCGATGCTGAAAATGCTAACGGGAGGGCGAGCTTGAATGTCAGTCAACCTAACGTCCCACATCTCACGAGATTTTAAGGGGCCAATAGAGCAAACTCTCTCTCGCACCCTCCGTAATTTCTCCCCGGATGCTGGCTTGATGACTTCCACCCCACCACTCTTTCTCCCCAGGAGAACCCTCGCACCGAATACAATTTCCTGCTTGAAGAGAGCTCTCGGGGGGGAAAGGAACCGGAGATGTGCTCCGAACCGTCGAGGAATCCCACACGAAAAATCGCAACGAATTGGATAAATGAAGAGAGAGAGGGGTTTCCACGAAAGCGGTAGAGGTTTCGAGCCCCATTGTGGCACGTAATGATTTCTGCGGGCACCTCGGTCGAAAAAAATGCGTGGAAATTCAAATCGATGGGAAGATACCGTGTGAAGGTAGATAGTGCGATAAGCAGATCTTAAAGATTAACAAAAACTTGAAATTTTTATCGAGTAAAAGTTAATTCGCTGATTTCACGAGGATCGAAAATAATCTTTCGGGAATTTTAGAACTCGAAAAAAATTACGAGTAAAATTACCAATGGTTGCGAGCAAACTCTTAAGACAAGTGCATACACTCCGGATTTCAAGAGAGGGGCTGATAAGTGAAACCGAATGTAGCCCTCAAATGACGGAAACTAGTAAGCAAAAGAAGAGCATTAGAATGGTTTATCGCGATGAAAATTTCTCGAGTTTAACCATCAAAACAACGCAAGTCTCTGACAATTAATATTCCGCTATCGACATTTTTTGCTTGCGCTACATGAATACAGCCGCTCGCAGGAGAAGACCCACGATCGATCGAAGAAGAAATAAAACAGCAAGAAAGCGATCCCTAAACTAAAAAAACTGTAATATTGAAAGGGAACAAAGGATTTATTGGTATGTCAATCATCGTCCGCGATGAGAGTGAAACGAACATGAAATTCGAGAATCCGACAGCTACGCGAGGAGAATTAAATGAAAACGCGACATCTTGTCAATATGCCGAAGACTTAATTACGGCAGTTCTCTCGTCCAACGAGTCAATTACCCCAAGAATTAAAAGGATCGAGAGGGGGAGGGGGAATTAAATGCTGGTGGCGTCCTTCGTTAACCTCCCGAGTCCCAAGAAAGTTTTTCTTAAATATTGTTTAATCTACGATATTGTTATTTTGAGTATATCATAGTAAATGAGGAAAAAATACATAAAAAATTCTGTCTCACGTACTTAGGCCTATATGGCATGTCCCTTTAATTCGTCCTTTTATTTGGTAGGGAGCTACGAATTTTTAAAATGGATGTCGTTTTAAAAGGACGCCAGGACTCAGGAGGTTGACTATGTCAATCCTTGCGATAAAATATGCACGGAAACAGACGACTACATCGTGGAAGTCTCAAAAGCATTTTACAGCCGGAATTGAACATGAATCAAAAAACGAAAACAAAAAGGATAGCGCATGCGAGGCAAAAATTAAGGGTTAAACATTTGACTTTTTCAAGGCGAAAAAAATTCATTTTTCTCACATGTTAAACATGAGAACAAGCAATTCGACAATGTTTGGGAAGCAACTGGTGTCGAAAACCGAACTACAATCAAACCCCGATTTAGCGTCACCTCCATAACTGGCATTGACGTTAAATCGAGGGTGACGGTAAATCGAGGTACATGCTTGCACTTTGTTATCATAAGATGGAAGTTCTGTTCACAACGATTTATGGGCGGCATTCGGGGGTGGTGCTATATTGAGGGGGCGCTAAATCGGGGTTTGAACTGTAGATAAAACTGTTTAGATTGTTTGACCGTGCCCTATCATCTCGAGGAATAGAATTCGCCGTGGCGCTGCCCCACCGCATAATCTCTTTAAATATTTACACACGCCTTTTTTTATAAAGCTGAGCACACACAAATTTCCTATATCATCTGATCTCAAAATAGAAAATATAATAACGCCGTAAGGTACTCCGCAGTGCGATTCATCGAGCGCAAAAACGAAAAAGCGACGAAGAAAAACAACTATTTTTCCTTAGGATGAGTGGAGAAATCATGCTAAGAAGTTCGTACAGGACGCCGCAGACCCTCTTCCTCTGGCATATTTTTCGCGATAAAATTTCCTAGTTTAGTTCCTTATCTACGTTGAGAGAAGGAGGGGGAAAGGGAAACTAGAAAGCAGATAAGAGAGCGTGTTTTTCAATAGGATGAGTAAAAACTCTGCTAACACAAACCGTCCAGTTCTGAGAATTGTCCATAACGGTGTTACAACTTGCCTAACTTGCAAAAAAAACATTAAAAAAAGTACTTGCATCTCCGATTTAAATATGGACCAATGACAACAGCTAGGATATTTATCATGCGACAAAAAAATGGCGGTCACAACGAAGGAAGTTATTCGCAATCTACCGCAGAACAAGCGTCAACGAGATATACTATACATAGAAGCCCGGTTGGTTGCCCTATGGCGTAAATTATGCTGATAAAAATGTTATCTCCTTCCGGAAGCGATTTAAAACCGAAGCGTTCAAAGAGTAGAGAGAACCATCATAGGTTAACGGAGATTAGATTAGGTTTTTTTGGGTAAGGCGCAATGACATTCACTGCCGTACGCCTTTGGCAACTTGCAGAATACGTAGTGATGTAAACACAAGTGAGCGGAATCACTGGTTTAAAAATCGTACCAAGTTCAAATTTCACGAGCCCAAAATTAATTTTTGGCCGTCTGGTCCCGATACTGTGAATGCTGATAAAAAACCAATGCTTAGACCTTCGACGTGAACGATAACAACCTAAGGACTCTTTTAAGAATAAAAAAACGACATTAAACCCATTACGGCATAACTCGAAGATGAAGTAGTGTTGCGGGAGGGAAGACAACTCTTCCCCAGTTAAAAGACGTTTTCAACGGAAACGACCTCTTCGGCGGGCCAATTCAGAAAACTTTCACCGACCGTCTCCCAGCACGACAGACGGAAAAATGACGTGACGTGGAGATTAATACGATAGACGAGGATGATTTGGAGAGCCTCTCAGCAGATTTGATAGCCGTTTCTAACGCTGATCGTGAGCCATTCCTCTGACATCGCGGAAAAAGAATTCCCTCGTCATGTAGAAACCCGACCACGCCAATCACATCAAAAGATCTTCTCTTACGTAATGCCAAGCTGGCTGGTCGACTGTGTACGAGATTAAGCACTGGAGACACGAGCTTCACACCAACGTCATATCTTACGTTTCGCGCGGGTTGAAAAGTATTGCCATATGGTTCGCCAGCTAACATGTTGTAAAAGAAAATAATCCTAACGTAACGCCGTCCCGACAGCCGATCGCAACAGTACAACCACTACGTTTCTTTCGAGGACTGCGACCCCGGCGGTAAAAAAGGACGATATCTACTCCCGTCAAGATTTTCTCACGGGTTCATTTTTTTCACGGGCGCCGAGGCTCTTCGCGCACGCGAAAAACAAAACTAAATATAAATCTCACCCAATTACGAGCGAAACGACGAGTGCCCCAGAAAAATTATTATTCTCATCAGAACGAGAGAATCCGCTACCCACAAACCATTCCTTTCTGTTTTTAAAGAGCACAGTCAGATATATTTTTTCTCCCATCTTCTCTCATTACTTTCTTTTAATAATCCCCGCGAGAAGAACAGAAAACGCTGCGCGCACCAAATCACCCTATTCAACTCCCAAGAGGATTAAATAAAAAGACGAAAAGCGAGACGAGCAAATCGCTGGAGACGATCTATATATATACCCATTGACGCTCCATTTTTTCCGCGATTCATTTTTTTCCATCCTCCCGAGACAAGGGCGAGACTTATTCAGCGGTTCGCGAGAAAGGCACGTATGACGACGAAGGGAGAGAAAAAGAAAGATGGAGAGGTCAGATATAAATACAAAAAAAGGAGACGGGAGTGAGAAGGGTGGATGAGAAGAGGATCAAAAGAAAGGGAGATTTCGAGGCTGTTAGTAGCGACTGGGGAGATTCGGGTTAGCGAGGTCGTGGGGGAGGGAGAGCGGGAGAAAAGGGGAGAGTGAGAGGACAACAAGAGTGCGGGGGAGAAATATAGGGTAAGGAAGCAAAAGAGAGGTCGCGTAGCAGGTCTCGCTTGCGAGAAGAGGGGTTGATGGGGAGAGAATCCGAATTGAAGTGAGGGTCGCGCCAAATTAGAGGGAGGAAATAAGGGTTTACGAGGGAGTTGGAAAGAGGAGAGAGGGTTTTGGGGAAAATTGGGCTAGCGGGAGTAGCGGGAGGAGGGGGAGGGAAGACGCGCTATTCAGGTGTATTGGGGGAGTAAGAGTGGAGGTCGAGGGGGGAATAACCGGGGCGATGGGAGGCGTTACCATGGTAGCGGGCTTTTAGAGCAGGCGCCGTCTGGTCTCGTGGCTTGCCTTTTTCAGTGGCAATCAATGCCTGCCGCCCAACCACCTCTCCTAGATACTGCTGCACACGAGAGGCAATGGAGATAAAGAGAGTGAGAAAGGTTTTGGAGGGAGACCACAACCTCAACACACACGACACTGTTTCGCAGACCACGCCGATCTAGACGCAGGTTGACGTCCGACTCTCGACTCGATTGGATTGATTGAGAGCAATTACAAGGGCAGAGTGCGATGAACTTATGTTAGCGTTGCACTCGGGTTATATATTTTTTGCTTCGAAAGGTAATACGCGGTTGAATGGGAAGAGGAAGGGTAGGGAAGAAAGAAAGGATATATGGACATCTCCTTTACGGCTTGTCTGCGTGCGGTTGATGGGATGTTTTACTGCGTAGCCTGCAGTGCCATTTCGCACGTGATACGGGGAGCAAGCGAGGAAAACACGCGATAACGCTGCCTTTAAAATGTTAAAGTTTACACGCGATGCAAAGGGAGAATTGACGCGATAGGTCATTCGGAAATATTCAAATCGGGGGAGGAAAAAAAAATCCTCGTAGCTTCATTTCTTAAGGCTTAAATAGTAATGAACAGAATTACCGCCCGGAAACATATGCTCGAGATATGAACGAAACGGAAGTAACATTTTTCAAACGTGGGTGACCAACAACAAATAAGGTAAAAATCGAAGTCTTTCTCTAACAAATTCAATTCACATCTGCGGATACATCCAGGGTAAGGTTACCAGATGTACCCTTTTCAAAGTACATGTACTCTTTTTGGAGGTCTTCTCTTTCCATTAAGAGGAAATTTTGTAAGACGACAGAGACTTCGCATTTTAATAAGATTTCAGTAAGATGTCGAATTGGAGACCGGTCATCGATTCCAAGCGTGGATAAACAACAGATCGGAAAGTTGGCGTGATTGTGTAACGCACGGGCGGGCGTAGCGCGATTGCTGCCACCAACTGAGGTTTACCGAGGGTCAGGATCTCGCGAAGGTTCTTGCCCTGGGGGCTTTGAGAGAAAGAAAAACACACATCTGCTTTACGATTTATTCCGCGAATGACTGCCTCCGAATGGTGCCGTACCCTGTCTTCCTCTCCGATTCCTCGGACCGCTCCCTTAGCTCGCGTTCTCGACACTGCCCATCTCCCATGCACGATGACGCCTTCGGAAGGAACCGTCCTCCGTCCACTTCCATCTGGAAGGGTCAAGGAACCCATTCGCTCCACAGATGTCTTAATGGTGCTTTCTCGCACCCTTTTGTGAACAACAGGTCCGAGGAGTTATGCGACGGAACAATAGCCGCCTAAGCCTTCCCAGAAGAACGCAGCAGGGGAAGAAGACGACCCTCTAATGTCCACTTTCACGACTACCCTCCATTAATCTAGAGGGACAGTCCAGCCGTTTACCAGACTCGTTACAATTGTATGATGTCCTATCGGGAATTTCAGCAGTCTTATGTATCCATCTTTTCCTTCACCGACATTTAAATGAAATTCTCCGAGTAGGGAAGAAGGAAGAGAAAAGAGCTTTCAGGCGCGTGATGTCGGAAGTTCCGAGTTCAAACCTCCATTATAACCCGTTTTAAAATGCACGTTAAAAATATCCTGCACTTGCTATAAATTATAAATAGTGGCGAAATAAAACGACTTTACGGAATTTTTTTATTTTTCTAGGCCATAACCTACGGCCGCGTGTGAGTGCACGAAATTTCAGGAATTGATTGCCACGGGAAGTGCCTAAAAAAGTGTGATGGACGCGGTACAGAGTCACTCAGAAAAAGACAAAAAATACGCTGATATTTCCTTTTGAAACGATAATGCCAGCCAATATTGAACGTATGTTCATTTAAATAAAAGCGCATTGGTCCAACAAAAGAAACGAATAGGCAACAGTCTCTCTAAAAAATATAATAGCATAATTGTGATTAACTTGCCTAGAAACTGCCAATTTTTCTAGTAATAAAGAATACTTAATTAGATCAAAATTTCAGAAATATATTGGCGTATTTTTTCTTTAAATCTATAATGGCTTTTTAAATTTAATGTACTTTTTTAAAGTTTCTGCAGATAAAGTTTGAAGTTTACAAAAACCTGGCACATTTGTTTCTTGGGGATGGAATTACCCGTACCCTTTTTGCCAATGAAAAGTTTAACCATGTCGAGTTTATTTCTCTCGAGATATCTGGCAACCCTATTTCACGTGAATTAATGGGGGTTCTCTAATGGTCGAATTCTCAGTCGTTAACTATTCAAGCGTTTCCCATCAATTGAATTCAAACAAATACGAATGCTAATGCGAATTCAAATTAAAACTAAGTACTTGGCAGTAAGTGATCGGCCGAGCCAGGCGGGGAGATCTTGGGAGCGGGGCACTAGCGAATTCGATGCAGACGCTTCACCCGCTTGGCAAGAGAAACCGGGTTGGCTGAATTCCCACCCGACCAAGGAAAAAATACACAGCCGCCGATGTCGGAAACCAAAGGCGCTAATTTATCCTTTTACGGGTGAAAAAAATAAGATTTAAAGCATTTTCCGTTCTCTCTCTCTCAATCGTGCGGATTTACGGTAAATAGTCCGATTAGACATTTATTGTTCCTCCTCCGTAACGATTCTTTTTTATCGGTCCGGGATGTGACCTATTTCAACAATTTGGCCCACAAATCTCGGGGAGAATCGAATCGAAGCCAAAGCGAAAATACTCGCGGGAAAATTCGGGCTAGTATAGCAGTCGCCGTTTGGAACTGATTCCGTTCCTCAGTCGCCATTAAGTGTGGAGAAACAGGTCTCTCCATTGGAACACGTCTCGACGGTCAATTTGCGTTATGAGCGTAAAAAGGATTCGCATGCCCAAGGCTAAATGACATAGAAAAACCTAAATATATGAAGAAATAAAGTGCGGTGTCTACGACGATGCCTACTCAATGGATCGAGTTCATTCCGTACGTGCATTCTCTGCGGAAAGAACAGAAAAAAGCCTTCCTTTCCTCCGGCTGAGAAAACATCGCGAAACTACTTAAATCCCTTTGGTTTTCACGATTTGATTTGATTGAAATACGTTTGCACGCATGCTTATATTATTGTTTATATGCATTTTATTTATTTGTAACATTTTATTACATTTTGTAATAGATTTATATTATTATTAATGATCAAATTAACACAATTATTTACTCATATATCAGATGCATAAATATCATGCATTGAAAAATAAGCATAAAAACAGTATCATTTTATTGAATATTTTCAAATGAACAAAACATGACAGTATTTTTACATTTCACACTGAAAATTGACTTTCTCATGGCCTCACGCCTCCCCAGTTTGGGAACCACTGACTTAAACGAAGAATTTACAAACAGAACACCGAGCTACAATGACTTACAGTTAAAATGATGCAATCGGGTGGAAAGAAAAGTTAGAAGGTAAACTTAGAGAGAACCTAAACTTATGCATGATTCAAACATAATATTTATTGGTAAACATATTCCTTATTTATTAGAACAAAAGAAACTTCAAATCCTTCACATATTACAACTAAAAATGAATACAATTAAGAAGGTACAAATTTTAGCTCACAATGAAAATGATGCAGATGCAGGAACCTACCACTTTGTGTGTACAACTTACTACTCTGTACATACTATGTAATGTGATGGTGTTGCGAAGGTATAAATAAGAATACGGCTGCTTAGGTCTGCTCATTCAAAGATTTATTCAGTTGCAGTAGCTGGCAGTTTAGATTGAAGCCCATTTCATTATAAGTGTGCTGTTTTGAAGGAAAAATGGGAGGAGCGGAAACTAGTAATTCAACATCATAAAAATAACAAAAGTCAACGAGAAATCGCAAGGATAATCAACAAAAGTGCATCAACCGTTTAGCACATCATTGAACGGTATCTTCGGGAGAAACGGATTGCAAACAAGCCTAAGCAGAGTTCGAAAAACATTTTCTCCACATGATGAGCGGTGGATAGTTCAAAAGTGAGCGAGAACCAAAAGCTAAGTGCACCAAAATTGGCAGTGGAAGTTGAGAAAAATCGAGGAAAAAGTGTCATTGCCGAGATAGTCCGAAGAGTCTTGCGGAGGGCAGATCTGGAGGGCATATCTGAACGGCAGAACTGCAAGGAAGAATCCATTCGTGAGCAAGAAAAATAAGCGCCTTCGATTGGAGTTCGCCAGAGAACATAAAAATAATAACAGGAACTTCTGGAAAACTGTTTTCTTTGCAGACGAAAGTAAATTCAATCTATTTGGGCCAGATGGAAAGGTTAGTGTTTTGAGAAAACCCAAAGAGTTGAATACAAAAAAATTTAAAGCAACAGTGAAACACAGCGGTGGGCATGTAATGGTCTGGGGATGCATGCCCTCGAATGGAGTGGGCAACCTGTGCTTTATTGAAGGAAACATGGATAAAAACATGTATCTGACCTTACTAAAAGAAAATTTAAAAGCTAGTGCCGAAAAATTAGGTATTGAACATTGTTTCCAGTTCTATCACGACAATGACCCAAAACATACAATACAATACATATTGTAAGGGAGTGGTTGTTGAATAATTGTCCGAAAGTTTTAAAAGCACCACCCCAATCGCCGGACCTTAATGTAATAGAGAATTTGTGGTCAAAATTAGAAACAAGTTCGTAAGCATTCGTTTTCGAATAAAAATTATCTAAAGAAGGCGTCACTCGAAGAGTGGGGTAAAATAAATCCAGAATATACGCTTGAATTGGTGACATCTATGCCAAACAGAAGTTTTAAAACAAAAAGGCTATCCCACAAAATATTAAAATTAGTCCAAAAAGATAAAACGTTAATAATTAATTACTACTGTAAACTGCATCATTTTCATTGAGAGCTAAAAGTTGTACCTTCTGAATTGTATTCATTTTTTGTTGTAATATTTGAAGGATTTGACATTTCTTTTGTTCTAATAAATAAGGACTATGTTTACCAAAAAATATTGCTTGAATCTTCCACAAGTGTAAGTTCTCTCTGAGTTTACCGTCTAACTTTTTTTCACCCGACTGCATCATTTTAACCGAGTCACTGTATCTAACGAAATTTATCGAGTTCATACTTAACCGTACTCGCCTGATTCTAGGACGCAGCAGAATAAAATACGTATAGGTACTCACTAACATGAGACTTCAGCTTAACTAGGAATGATTTACTATTTTTTTTAAAGTCGAGACAGGAATTCCACAATCTTAACATCATAACTGATTTACAGGAATTTACCTCCCGATGTAAGTTTTTTCGAGACATACTCCAACTTTTAGGAACGTTTGCCAGATATACGTAGAGCAAAAAATAAACTAGAATTAAAACACATCGTTATGAATGAAATGTCGTTTAATAGATGGCGACAAACGTAATAACTTAATTACATAGAGAAACAATTGAATTCGTACAAGGATAAGAGAATGAGATGAAAAATAAAGCTATATCAAATACACGATTTAGAATTTACAAATGGGAAGAAAGAGTCTTATCTCGACGACGCGGACTCGCGGATCCCGTACAACAGGGGTACGAAAATTTCTCTACATGATGGACCACAATGAAGGTTCTGGGCGCCATTGGTAGCAGCGAATACATCAGCGGGCCGCGTTAAGAGCCTACATTAGATATTAGAAGATAGCACCAAAAGATTCTGCGGAATCATATACGCGAAAATCGAGTCTAAAATTTTTTTATTAGCGTTAAAACCTCAACATTCACGGTTTCACGATCGCAATTTCAATTAACAAATATGTAAATTTGTGTTATAAATATTACGGATCGCTTTTTCATCCAAGTTTCGCGAGCCGCAACAAATGCTCTCGAGGGTCATAATCTGACGACCCCTGCCCTACAAAATGAAGGTTCGATCTTGATGTGTCGACCGTGAAAAAAACTTCCAGACGCCTCGGACGTCTTATGGGAAGTTCTTCCATCCCACTCTAAAGGGGGCTTAAAATTAACATCCACGCGAGGAGGTTGATGGGCATCGGGAGGAAACGGACAAGGAGAATGGGGCTAATAAAGGGCGACTGCTCGGTGGGCGCCCCCCGGAGGGGGGAGGAGAGGGGAGGGGGAGTCACGGTTACAGTTACAGCCATGCGTCGAGAACTGCTTCCCACAATTCCAGGCTTCCTTTAGCGGCGGCTCGGAAAATGTTATGGACATTAGACACGCAGCGCGAGAGCTGCAAAAAAAGTTTGCCGGGAGAGGAGATACGCTCCCGCAATGCTTTTCCCTCCATTAGGACACATCATTGGACTTACAATACGCTTAAATCTTCTCTGCATGACTTCATCCGCCTAATAATAGAGTATCCCACGAAATCACACGCCCAATTTCAAACAGCTGACGCATCAGTCGCCTCGAACTTTTTGTAAAACTTTAAACGCGCCATTTTTTTCGGTTCAGAAAAAATCCTAGTTAACTTTCAAATAAAATCTATTTTTTAACATTATTGATTACTTTTACGTTAATATCGGCCGGTTACCTGTGGTATCGAACAAACTCGTAAAACAAAAATAGCTTGAATTATCGATCGAGACGCGCCTCACTCTCCGGACGCGAGCTTTCTTTCGACTATCGCGTGATGTTTTTTTCGATAAAAAACGTGAATCTCGAGTACGCACGTCGACTGACTCACGCACAAGCGCTCCTTCCCTCACCGGCAGTTATTTTCACGACCGTGAAAAATCGCCGACTACGGAGCTGAGAAGGATCTTCTTTTCCTCGGCCTGCGACTAAATTTTCCCTCTCTCTCTCTCTCCTGCCAAGATGCTGTTCTCCGCACTTCATTCGGTATTGTGCATTTACCCTAACCTCCCTCCCCCCCTCTCACTCCGAGTTTCTTTCGTCCGACATTTTCTCCGCAAACGCACCTCGTTCAATCCGGCGTCGGATATAAATAGGACCTTAGACGTAGGGAAGTGACGCGGCCGAAGCATTGAAGACGAGAAATGATTGCACACCTGAACAGAAACGAAATAAACGACCGCGACGACGTTTTCTCGGGCGCGAGGACACTTCGGGCGATCTAATCTCGACGAACGTTTCCTCATCCGTCCGTCCAATTCAGTTTGAGGCCCGAGCGGCGACAAAAAAATAACTTTCCGAGGTTATCTTTCTGTGGACGATGGATAAATACATTTCTAGACTTCGAGTACTATCATCTTTTAAATCGGGGGCGTGTGAACTTTCCTACATGGCGGGCCACATTAGAAATTGCGAAAGCTTCCGAGGGACGTATAAGGGCTTACGTTGGCAGTTGCCCAGAGATTCAGTGGTATCATCGAAGTGAAAAGCAAGTCTAAACAATCTGTAGCGTTATAATTTCAATGTTGAAAGTTTTATGGCCACGATTTCAACTAAAAAATATGAAATTGTCGGCGATTAATTTTACGGATCGCCTTTTCGTCATAGTCTCGCGGATCCCCATAAAATGCTCTCGGGCCTGTTTGACGACATCTGTTTTCAAGCGATGAACGGCAGTAGATTTCAAAAAAGAGATCCCACTCATTATAATCTACAACCGTTGAAACACCGCGGTTGAGAGATCCCTCCACTTTTCCAACTATTTTCGGCAATTGGAGAGACTCGGTTCGCCATATTTTAAAGGAATAACTGAACGGTCCAGGTTTAGTCAAAAATGATTGATTACGGATGTGGCGAGAATGTAGGTCACCCAGCGGATATCAAGTGTTTAGATGAAAAGGATGCCAACCATCCGCTATTCAGCGACAGGATGAGGGACACGAGCTCGAATAAAAAACAGCCATCAACACGGCTGAGGTTACATGTAGAGAGGTCCCGATCCAGAGAGAGAGAGAAAGAAATGTTCTCAAAAGCCCTCATTAATATCCGCCTAATTAAACGGTTTTTATACGAGATTAAGCGAAGCTATCAAACGACCAACACTCGCAATAATTAAAAAAGTACCGTAAACACATGTAGCAGGTAAGGCTAATTCCCATCCACGACCTTAAAAGCATCCATGATTAAAATAATTTTTATAGTACATGAGATTACTTTCAGCTTGACTTTCTTCGAATTGATTATCTCGCTTTAAATTTCCATGAATTTTCTCTCTCTCAAGGAGATAAATTACAAGACATTGAATATTCAACAGTTACCAGCCTTACTTTCCGAAACGTTCATAATGGAACATTTTTTCTCGAAATTTTTTCAGTCATACATTTTACCAGCAATAAGTTATTAACGGCATTTAGTCATTCGAAAATAAAAAGACTACGGTGATGTTAAATTATAACCAATACTAATCATGACCGAGTAAAATGTATTTTTCTGTAATAAACGATGAGCCGACACGCCCCATACAAAACAATTCGCTTCCAAAGGCATGGCAAGGTTATTTTACACTGTCTCCTACATGTAACTGGCACTTACTCAGGAATCCAAATCCAGGAAATACAACGCGATTTTCAAATCTCTAGATACTTCACTGTTACAGCCGCTAGGCGCCCAAAACAAGTCGGTCAAAAGATTTACCCATCGCTCGAAAAAAAAACAATGAGATTAAAAGATATGGTAACTTTAATGTCACCCAACGACGAAAACGCAGTCATCCAAAAACCGTTGTCCTTTGGAGGCACTTCAAAATCAATACGGAAGGAGAAAGGGAGGAAAAAAGAATTTGTGATAGCACAGGCGGCTCGTTTGATCCTCGTCCCTCAGGCTCCGCAGGGATAACAACGATAGCACGGATGGAACTTCGTACCAAATCGATAGCGTAACCATTTTTCATCACCGAATTCTCTTATATTCGTTCCCCCCCTTTCTGGACATTGAGGATGGGTCACAACAAAATGAAACATTAAATTTCTCTTATTTTTTTTAAATTCCACACGTGGATGAAACTGTAAAGTAAGCTACGCGAGGTTCCCGAGACAGTGCGTGTGTAACACGGCTGCACTCGGTGAAGAGAGATTTTAAGGGGATGAACACGGACTGGAACTCCCACCTCTATGGAGAGGGAAAGAGGATAGAGGAGGAGATAGAGGAACGAATGCTAAGTCGGCCGTTAGGTGAGATTAAAGGTGATCGTGACCCGTAGTGGAGAGGGTGCTGCTGATGTCATTCCCGGGACGAGATCACGAATGCGGATATCGAACCGACTCCGGCTGCGGCATAGGAGAGTGGGAATTGTAGGAATAGAGGGAGAGGGTTAAAAAGGAGAAAGAGAATGGGAGAAAGGTGGAGGGGGGAGAGAAAGGTGGAGGGGGGGAGAAAGGTGGAAGGGGGGGAGAAAAGTGGAGGGGGGATAGAAAGGTGGAGGGGGGAGAGAAAGATGGAGG
Source organism: Tanypteryx hageni (assembly GCA_028673005.1). NCBI lineage: Eukaryota > Metazoa > Arthropoda > Insecta > Odonata > Petaluridae > Tanypteryx > Tanypteryx hageni. The sequence goes on along the minus strand of CM054113.1, from coordinate 154,269,658 downwards.
GGGGGAGAGAAAGGTGGAGGGGGGAGAGAAAGGTGGATGGGGGGAGAGAAAGGTGGAAGGGGGGGAGAAAGGTGGAGGGGGGGAGAAAGGTGGAGGGGGGGATAGAAAGGTGGAAGGGGGGGGGGGGAAAGGTGGAAGGGGGGGAGAAAGGTGGAGGGGGGGAGAAAGGTGGAAGGGGGGGAGAAAAGTGGAGGGGGGATAGAAAGGTGGAGGGGGGAGAGAAAGATGGAGGGGGGGAGAGAAAGGTGGAGGGGGGAGAGAAAGGTGGATGGGGGGAGAGAAAGGTGGAGGGGGGAGAGAAAGGTGGAGGGGGGGAGAGAAAGGTGGAGGGGGGGAGAGAAAGGTGGAGGGGGGGAGAGAAAGGTGGAGGGGGGGGGAGAGAAAGGTGGAGGGGGGGAGAGAAAGGTGGAGGGGGGAGAGAAAGGTGGAGGGGGGGAGAGAAAGGTGGAGGGGGGGGAGAGAAAGGTGGAGGGGGGGAGAGAAAGGTGGAGGGGGGGAGAGAAAGGTGGATGGGGAGAGAAAGGTGGAGGGGGAGAGAAAGGTGGAGGGGGAGAGAAAGGTGGAGGGGGAGAGAAAGGTGGAGGGGGAGAGAAAGGTGGAGGGGGAGAGAAAAGTGGAGGGGGAGAGAAAAGTGGAGGGGGAGAGAAAAGTGGAGGGGGAGAGAAAAGTGGAGGGGGAGAGAAAAGTGGAGGGGGAGAGAAAAGTGGAGGGGGAGAGAAAAGTGGAGGGGGAGAGAAAGGTGGGGAGAAAGATGGTGAGAAAGGGGGAGGAGGGGGGGAGGGAGGGGGGGGAGGAGGATGGGGGAGGAGGATGGGGAGGAGGATGGGGGGAGGAGGATGGGGGGAGGAGGATGGAGGGGAGGAGGGAGGGGGAGGAGGAAGGGGGATGAGGAAGGGGTGGAGGGGGGAGGAGGGAGGGGGTGGAGGGGGGAGGAGGTGGAGGGGGAGGAGGTGGAGGGGGTAGATGGGGAGGGGGTGGAGGGGGGAGGCGGAGGAGGGAGAGAAGAATGTAGGGACGGATAGGACGGATGTGGAGGGATAGGTGGACGGATGTGGAGGGATAGGTGGAGGGATAGGTGGACGGATGTGGAGGGATAGGTGGACGGATGTGGAGGGATAGGTGGACGGATGTGGAGGGATAGGTGGACGGATGTGGAGGGATAGGTGGACGGAGTCAGAGGGGGAGATGGACGGTGGCAGAGGTGGATGGAGGTAGAGGGGAAGGTGCGTGGATGGAGGTAGAGGGGAAGGTGCGTGGATGGAGGTAGAGGGGAAGGTGCGTGGATGGAGGTAGAGGGGAAGGTGCGTGGATGGAGGTAGATGAGAGGGAAGGAGAGACAAGATGGGAAGTTGAGTGGGAGACGGGTGGCAGGGTATAAGAGGGATTGAGGAGTTCGGAAGGATGGAAAGATTAAGGATTGAGAGAAAGGTAGATTAGGTGGGAAGGCGTACCAAGCACGTACGAGGGAGGGTGGGGGGGAGGTGAGACCAATCCACACGATTTCGAAGCGGAGGCGGCCTGAATGAAGAGCGAGAAGGGAGAGGCGACGTCAGACGGTAGGCCTATCTTTTTAGGGTTGGGAGAGGCAGGTGAATAGGTAATAAGTTGGAAATGGGTTAGGCAAAAACACCGAATCCGTGGCATCGAATACGGAATGGCACTCGTGTCAAGGCCCTTTTCCGGAAAGGATCGAGGAAATAATTAATTAAGCACGAGTCTTGAAGTAAAATACGCGAATAACTGAACACGTCAATTGCTCGCGGAAGACATCGTTCGTTTGAGCGGCGCATCCTTAAGCATCTGGGTCTCTCTTGGAGCAAGTATGCAAAATTGGATGACTCATGACTCGAGGCGACGAAAAATGCACTTACATCCATACACGTCACTTTTTCATAAAATATGTATGCCTAAGACAATGCGCAAGTCGTTAACAAAATTCGCGTAGAGAAATTAAGGAATTGAAAAAACATTACACGTTGTTGAACTAAAAATCCATACTTAAATTTATTTCTCGTTCTAAATTGCAAGGGAGAAGAAAAAGTTAAAAAACGAGGAAAAAATAATAAATAGAATCTAACTGACATAATGTGATGTTTTAAATAATGCGCTCTGGAGATGTGATTTTCGCGCTCACATTATCAATGAAAGTAAAAAAATACAATCCGATAACGTGAACAAGACTATTAAAACGAAAACAAAACCGCTACGGGCGCCACCTATTATCCGAAAACCAATATGAAGACTCCATCGGAATAGACTCTCTAAATATATAGTAAAAAACCATCGGCTACGCTCAGTTAACCGCACATCCCCAATGCCGAATCAGCCGTGAGATTTTTTTCTCCCTTGTCGTGGGAAAAAAATTTTTCTCGAACAAGACCCATCGATCTTTTCGGCCCTTGAACTACATCCGCACGGGATAAAGCAGACCTTAGAGCGATCCCCGACGCCGCTTCTGAAATGGTCTCCCATGGCGAATGATGACCTATCTCGGTCATCGAACCTATGCATACCGGAAGGATGGAGGAGGCAAAAAATAACGAGATCTCGGCAGAGCAGAGTGCGCGAGAGTGAAGGAGGCTGCGAGATGAACGATTGGGAGGGGGTGGAAGAGAGAGGACTGGAAGGAATGAGAGAGAGAGAGGACGGGAGGGTAGCAGAGCGTGTAAAAACCAGCGATGACCTGTCCGAAAAAAGAACTCCAATCGTCTCCATTTTTTTCTGCTCCCAATCCTAGTCAAAGGAAGGGGGAGGAGGCGTGGGGGAGATGTGGGGGTAGGGAGGCGCAGTTTCTGCCGCTCTCTCGCTGGAATGTTTCTCGCCGACTAGTTTAGTTGGCTTGAGTTATCCTTCCTCCTTTTCTATCCCCCCTTTTCCTCCATCCTCTTTCCATCTCTACTCCGGTAAGAAGGTATATTTCGGGAAGGCGTCTATGCCAAGCGTGAAAAATCGCTGGCAGAAAACTCTTCGAAGAAGAGACATGCGATCCCTTTTGTCGCCCACGAGCCTTCTGCCCGCTAAACTCGAGAAGACGCTCCTATTAGTGTAATACACACTTACAAACGCATGTTTATATTCATGGACGCGCATACAAAAATTATACACGACAGGGAGAGCGGAAAGTTGGGTGAAATGGCCGAAATATTCCTACGGTACGAATTTTACGATATTTTCCAAACAGTACCCCGATTCAACAAATATAATTTTCTTTCGGTCGAATATATTTGTTTTTGGCTTCGAGGGTTCGAATGAGCTTTAGTAATTGACGAAATAATATATACCTTCGGTTCTCTCAATTGTCGAACGGTATTCCGGTTTCCTCTTAAATGAACTAATACAGGGGCATTCCCATCGAATACGCCCGCTAGGAACCGTGACTTCCTCAAGTATTACGCGCTTGGAAAAACGTCTTCTTACGACAGAATCAAGGTCTCTAAACTAAAAAGATCAATAAAAGGACAACTCAGAAGTTGTAAAAAAACTAAAATAAAGGTCTTAGAATATTACCTTAAACTTCTAAGGTTAAAAGTTCAATATGAGGATGAACATAACTGGACACTGAAATAGAATTTAAAAATAAACATTCCTCATTATATACTAACACACATTAATACCTGTTTCATCATAACAATCTTATATTAATAAACATTTAATTAAGCGGATAAACTTGACGAAAGCTGAGCGGTAAATGAAGCTGACTTAATTACAACAGAAGCATGCAGCTATCTCGATGCTCTCCCAATACCTGCTTCGATTAATAATAAAAAAATTAAAGGTGCAGAAATATTTTAAGTGTAAAAAAGAGGTTGATTAAAGTAAATGATATTTCTAGAAGCGATTAACGTACAAGTGTGTAGATAAGCAACACAGACCAATAACGCAAACTTGCTCAAGAAAATTGAGGCCAATTAAAACCGATACCACCTACCGTCCATTTCAGCAACTGCAGCTGAGCATGAAAGAAGGAAATTTCACAGTTACAAATACGAACTTGATCATTTTCGCAACTTTTAAAAATACGACCCACAGATTTAAGATATACACGCACGCACAAGCTCAAGCATCCACACGCGCTCTCCCTCTCCCCCCACACAAACATTCCTAGACTAAAGTCTATTGTTATAGTATATGCTAAAACGTATACATATTTAGCATTCCAAATTTAGGTTTAATATTTTCTATTATACTGGTAAATTCAGCGCTATAGGCCTGGAGTGTACCGCTATTATTTCCGTCGCTATATTCTGATTCGTTATAAAGCTTAACTTCATCCTCGCACACGAAAGAGCATTTCAATCGTAAAAAGTAAAAGTTGCGGTGAAACACGAAGATACGACAGGAAGCTATAGAAACACGACGCGATCTTAAGGTATTCAAGATTTTTGTCGTGGTCACGATTTGGATGAAGTTAGACACCAACTGAATGGGTCTTTCAACGCCACGAGAGCCCTCGAAAGCCATTAGATGGTGTTAAGTTTTAAGAGGACTTCGAACTCGTAGGAGTATTGCGAAAAGATACGAAAATATGAACATCATTCCGAGAAAGTCGTTCGAAAGGTGAAGTCACGGATTTCAGACGAACCCATCCATATTTTATCAACGCTACTGTGATTAAACACAGATTGGATTCAAAAGCAAACAACCAATATAAAAAGAAACGAGTTCCGCCGCGAGGTAAAATACGATTTCCTCCGGGCGGCTAATAAAATCGAGAAGTGAATCCTCGGTCGTTAAACATATACTGAAGCGACGCATAAATTTCTCGAAATGGATCATTAGCTACGAACGGTAGAAGGGCGATCAAAAAATATCCTTCCTACTCGTGTTTACGACTACAGAGATAATTCGAAATGTTTTTTTAATATTGAAAACAAAAAAAAACTGCCGTCCTTAAAATTACTCGAAAGAAAAATAATGGCGACCACAAAACTTGTGTCCTCGTTAATTGCAAGTGCAGTGCGAGCAACTGGGCGATGTTAGTTGATGCCGACGCTTGAAAAGTTAGCGAAATATCTCCCTCTTTAAACAGCTACAGAGAAAAGATAGCCACACATCTGATGCATTCCCTGTATCTTATCTCCCTTTGGTAATGACAGTTCAGCAAAAAAACGGAGTCCAATCACGTCGAAGCCACTACTTGTTCATCAGCACGAGAAAACGGGCTTATCTGGGATCATATGCGTTGGGGGTGTCATAAAACACGAGATGACGTAATGACGGAGATTCGGAGCCATTTTTTTTTGGTCGAAGCGAACCATATAGTGGCAGCCGAGGGCAATTTTTCTTATGGGGCATTTTGGGTAAAATACGCATTTAAAGTGCAGTGGGGGCGACGACTAGGCGGCGGCCGGGAGAAAGCGACGACGGCGCCGATTTCAGGGCAATGCCGAGGCCTCTTATCTCCCTACTGAAATTGCGCGCGTCCCACATACGCCGGTTGCGGTCGGTTGGGCCTGCACACTCACGCACGCAAATCGGACACTTGGCGCCCGCACTCGAGAAGGGCTGCTCTTTCAAAAGGGAACGAACGGCCACCGGCCGATTTCTATTCGAGGCAACTTACAGCAGAACCATCAGTACAACAAATGTTCTGAAGTCAATCGGGCATTTTCAATTAATGAGCAATTTGATCAAAATGCTGTTGGATAATTCATCGCGTCAAGTTTAAATTCCAATCTCTTTTAGCAGTCTCGTAGGAGTTAAATGCGAAATCATTGCGAAAATGGGTATCCTCTTGCACCCTTTATTGGCCCCGTACACTCTCAGTTTTCTTCTAGAAAAACGTATTACGAGAATTTAGCGTCACAGATAAATGGAATGTCGGCTTACGCAAAAGAACATATAAAAACGAAGAAATAAAAAATAATAAACGAAGTTTGTTGACATTTAGAAATCGCAAAAGGATCTGAATGTGATCGAAACACCACTACTGCTCCGAAAAAGGCTTTTTTTGGATTCAGTGGACAGTCGCGGAACGGTCAGTTTCGCTTGGAAACCAGTCCGGTATTCCCAACCAAAGGCGTCCTGTAATGACTGCATACCAACTCAGTCCCGGGATGTTGTTGTTCGAAAAGGTCGCATACTAGCTCAGTCCCGCTGTTGTTAAAGGCCCATACTAACTCAGTCCCCCGCACAGGCGCTAGAATCAATGGACATAAAAAGTAATCCCCAAGAGAAATTTATGTTCATAAATTACAGCGTCAAAAACATTTGGTTTTTCGACAAATTCAAATTTGGAACTTTTAGTTAGCATGGATACTATTTTCGTTGATGGCACATTTAAAAGTTGTCCAAAATATTTCCGTCAGCTTTTTACTGTCCATGGCATGTGTACCTTTGGTATTTTTCTTGCTTCCTAATAAAAGTGTTGAAGTGTAGTATGTAGAGGCTTTCCAATATTTAGTCTCCGAATGCTTTGAACTCGTGAAATTTTTCATTAAGTATAATGTACACACGCGAATTTCGAGAAAGCTACTTTTAGTAGAGACAGTCCTAAGTCTGTGAAAAATGGGAAGGAAAATTTTGTTTCGTGGTGGGACTGAATTAGTATGTCCTGAAAAACCTGGGACTGAGTTGGTATGTTTTTTTTTGACCGCCGGACTGAATTAGTCTGCAACGCCGGTATTTCATTTGATGGCTACTAATGCACGCCAAGTCCGAGCCTCACCCGAGAGGCGACGACCCAGGTCACTAACATCTCCCCCTCTGCAACATTCACAAAATCTGCATACAACACCTCCATAAAAGATGAACCCTTAATGCGGCGGTCCCTTATATGCGTCCCATGGACTCAACTAGCAGAAGAATCGCTTTTTGCTATTAGGCCGACATTCGACTCGAGTCCTTATTGTTAGAGAAGCGGCTGAAGTCTATCCTTTCGCAGAAGAATATATATTACCTCAAATGAGACAAGGAAACCGAGGGAGGTAGGAGAGAGAGAGAGAGAGCAAGATATAGTAAGAGGTAGTAGAGACAAATGGACAGGCAATAAATGTTATCTCAGCGATATCCATCTGAACTTTGCGCGATCCTCTCATGGAAATAACGCAAAATCTCCGTCCGACACCGCGCCGCCTGCAAAGCGAGTCAGCGCGCGAAAAATATAAACCGCGGATCAACGGCCAAGACGTCCAATCTTTCGCAATCTTAACGGCGACCGCTTTTTTATCTATCGGAAGGCGATCATAAAACTCCCAACCTTCGCATCTCCCGCAGCTCCATTCATCCCGCTAGGCTACTCAACCTCTCGAATTAGCACGTCCTCAATTTGCCGCGCCATGCTAAATCCGAAGCGCAGGCTTTATTTCGCAAAGGCGTGCGGGATTAGGTCGGCAATTATAAAGTTGTCGAAAATGAGTTTCACACCTCCTTTTAAACAAAGTGGGCAAGTAACGGACTTCGAAATACGGTAAGGATGACGCGACACGTCGCGATTATCACCAGCAAAATTTTCTGCGACGGCTACTGCAAGCTAACGGTCGACCACAAGGAGGTACTGTGTCGAAAGCTTTTCCGAAAAAAATCACCGAGGACATTTTCAATGCTCGGAAGTTTTCACAGCCTTGAAGAAAACAAGGATTAGGAATTGAGGATAATTTCCAGCTATTCCCTAGCGCAAAAACATTTGAGGCTTTGCCGATTGCTCGCTTTGACCTTCGACCTGGAGATGACAATCCAGATAGTCTATAATCTAAGCGATTATCAGGCAATTCGCTCAGATTAAACAGCAAAAATAATAGAGGAAAGACAGAGGCAAACTAACTATGATCCATCACGAAAGCCTCACCCACATCCTCTCTCTCTTAGGCCTTTGGTGCCGCGTGACGTAACATGCGTCAGTCGCCGGCGTGACTCCTCCATCTGAATTTAAACCAACACTAATTCGCGCGTCCCACGTTTCGCAATCGGCAGACGACGGCATTTGAATATTTTAATTCCGATCGATGAAAAACACGCGTTTCTCCAGCAACCTCAAAAGCCAAGGCGCGAGAAATTTTCACGTTAGAAAAATAATATTTAAACGACCAGTTTTCGCAAGTCTGTGCGCCCTCTAGCGAGAGGAGGTTAAGGGGAGAGGAGGCAGAGATTCTTTCATAAAGTTAATAGAGCAACGCGAGAGGAACGGCAGACCGAATAAAGCTGTTCGAGCTCTCAAAAACACTTCCCCTCATTTCCCGCAGCCTTGCGACTCGAGGCGAATTTTTCTGAGCTAAAAACGAAGGAAGGAGACGCGCTCTCGACAAAGGTGGCCAGGAAAACGGGTGAACTCCGTTCCTATAAAGGCGCGCGTAGCGACTACTTAAATAGTTCTGCATAGACGTTAAAGAGAACGAGAGAGAAGGGGAGATATTTGCGGGAAGGGAAGAAAACGTGGAAAGAAGCCAAAAGCACTTAAAGATTACTTTTAGAGAACCATTGGCAGACAGCGCCATTAAGGGGAATACCCTGGTTACTTTAAATTATAATAAACACTGGAGAAAATAGGAGAGGGACGTGACAGAAAAGGATGAAAACTAAACTCGGGAAACAATTTCGCGATTTAATTCGGTAACATCCTACCCAAGGAAGAAAAATGAGCATTTCTGACATGTTTTTTAGAAAAAAAAAATGGAAAAAAACTAAACAAAAATAAGTTTAACCATTAAAAATTCTTACACGTTAGGAGCTAACTATAAAGGAGCCAAAAACATTTTGGTTATAAAAAATCATTAAAAAAAGAACGCACACCTAAGATATCACACGAAAAACACGAGTATAAATTAAAACTGTTTTGTGTTGCTTCAAATATACTGCAGGAAACAAACTAACGACAAAAATTAATTCCCACGTTAAAAAAGGGAAGATTAAAATGACATAAAACAGGCTTTTAATGTTGTTTTAAATGAAAAATGCAAACTTCAGGTTTTCAAAATGCTTGTAAATGAACCTTTCCCGAATATATACGTGCCAGAAGCAGAAACAAGGAAATTCGGATACAAGAAAGGCAGAGAAATCTTTTTCTGTCAAGTGCCAAAGTGTCCAAGTACCGCACAAATAAAAAAAAACACCGTCAAAGTAAATTAATTATTTATTGGAATGCATTGCTGTAGTTATAGTACAGAAATCTATCATATACAATAGACATACAAAAGTTCTCAAGCTATTGGTGTACGCGCGCCGCACGTTGACCACCTCCGAGGTAGCATCAATTTAAAACTTAAAACCGTTCGTAAACTACTGTATATTATTATACTGGACTCCATAGCTAATGACAGCAAAACTTTCAGAAGCCTGCATGATTAATTTTTAACAAATGGAAAATATTCTCTCACAGTGTTGTCCAAGATTTCAATGATTTATCCTAAAACATTCATTTCAGGTTTAACAGAGCTCCTGTCATTACGTGGGGAGGAGAAAAAATGCTCCTTCCAAACAAAACACAGCGTCACGCTTTAATTTTCGTTTCAAGGCAGAGCAAAGGGTCATTCTGACTCAGGATAAAGAGCGTCCAATTACGCGAGACAAAGTCAATCTCAAGAAGGTGACCCTCCCCCACGAGTAGTTGCTCAAACATTCATCAACTTTCGTGACTTTTTTTTATGAGGCAATTTCAAGGTTTCATACCTTCCCAGGGCAAAAAATAAAGATGCTTCACGTCGAGGAAGAAAGATCATCTTCAAACCGAGCCGATCTTAACGGTAAGAAATGAGTTTTCCAAGCGAGCAAATATTTGAAGGGAACGATACAAAAAATCAAACTAAGCGCTAATCGCAGATTTTTTGTGAACGTATTTACGGTTCTGACGTCACGACCGTACCATATCAACCAATGAGAACCTCAAGGCGAGCCTTTCGAAGAACATATTTACTAACCCCTTTCCTCTCGCTATACACAGCCGTATTAGATAGTGAGGTAAACATTTACAATCCGGGTAAAACGCGCGAGGCAACGTTTTTTTTCGAAGAATTCCAGGGCGGCGCGATAACGAGCGATGTTAATTTCCACTTAGCGTTCGCGTGCGGCTACGGATGGAATCCTTACTCTAAACCTAGGAGAACGTACGAGGAAAGAAGAAACCGAGCTCAACTACGCGATTATATTAGAAATGGAATGGTATGTGGAAAACTTTTTAACCCCTCCACGGTTCCCGCCAATTTTGATTAAATCCCCAAAGTAAACTTCATAACCTTGAGAACGAAAATAACCAGACAGACGTCGCTCCTTGAATCTCTGGACTTCATCCATTCAAAATATCACTCGGCAGCTCTTTTTCCTTAACCGCCGAACAGGTCGAAAAGGCAATAAATCTGCCGGATAAATACCCCAGGACACCACGTCGAGATTAAGAAGTTACTCGCATGGATTAAGCAAAAAACGAGAAGATTCTAAAATGTCGAGACGAAACAAAAAAACAACTCGGTCGAGCTAGAGAGCCGCTTCATGTATCCTTGAAAATTCTTTCCGCGCGATAAGATATTTAAAAAATGCATTAATTGACGAACGCCCTTCGAAATCGAAGACGAATACATGAATTATTGCGAGAAAAAATAAATACTTGTGTTGCCCATTAAAGATTACGAGGAGTGGAATATACATACAAAAGGAAAAGAACCCACGAACCCGGGTCGAAAATGAAAAAAAATAAAGGGTGAAGCGATGATGATTTATAGTCCAAGTGCTGACGACGCAACACAAAAAGTTACACAATATTTCTAAATAAAACCGGACTCACACCAACTTAAAATCCAGGACCCAAAAAATCCTTGTTTTTCAATGAAATGGTATCCAAGATTCTTTTATGAAACCAACTTACCCTAACGAGGTTCATCGAAACCACATTTTCGAGCTATAAAGTCGAAAAATAACGCAATGCTTAAACCACTCTCGGTCTTTACTTAAACTGCATTTACCACATCCAAGAGAAGTAATTAAGCGTACACGCAACCTTGCCCACGGAGACTTGCATTTGCATTGTGCAAGTATTTTTTTAAAGACGCCGACCCGCCATCACCACCGTTGCGAGACCACCAAGTGTGAGAGAGCAAGAGCACGTTTGACGCGTGGCATTTGTCTGCGTCCAGGACGAAAAATCACTCCTCCCGAGCCGACAGAACAGAACCATCGGCTTAGAAAGTACGTACTCTCTTCCCCAACCCGAGCTGCGAGATGAGAGAGCGGAAATACACAATTTAAGTCCAACCCACGGGGGACTGATTGCGCTGTCCCCGCCCCCATTCCCCCTACCCACTCACTTACCCCCATCCACCCCCTTCCCACCCACCCCCTTTTCCTCTCCCACCTCCTCACGCATCCTCACCACCTCACAGCTAAGGCTTCTCACGGACGAATCCACACGAAAAGCATAGCTGCGCACAAGGACCTCCCCTTTGTGTCCTTCCTCCCACACAACCCTCTCAACTACCTCGTAAGAAACAAACGACTTTGTCAACCCACCGACCTAGCCAACTGCGTTGCTGCACAGTCACGTCCCTTACCAGACAAAATAAGCAGGTGAAATTAGTTTTCTCGCGAAGAATTCTGACAACGAACGCTTCGCTAGAAGCGACATTAATTCCATCGATATAGGAAGTTATTGAGGAAAAGAAAGGCAATAATAGCCTATAGCTGATAAATTGTGAATTTTAAAATTTTTTGAAAACATTCATTCTAAGTAATCATCGTGACAAGTGCATTTTGAATAAATAAAGGTTGTTTTCGATTAAAACATTCTCTCGATAATTTACGTGTGGATTCGAGCGTGTAGAGAACGCATTGTTAAATAGCAGCGGCTCGAACCCGCGATCTCTAAGTGATAAGATAGTCGAGACACGATTCAGCATGAGGTCCTAGAAAGATAAGGCTTAGAGGCGCGATGTTAATGCAGAGAGCAGACAAAGGAAGGAAGAGGGATAAACGGACAAAAGGTTGTGCAAAGCACAGCGGATTCAAACGGAGAGTCCTTGGTATCCGACTGGAACATCATTTTTCATCAATGACCACGATTTGTTGCCACCGTTTTAATAGTCGATTCAAGACTTAGACGATCTTGTTGGAGGGTTGTGGCTAGTGCGTCCGGTTCCCAATGCAAAGATCGGGGGTTCGAGGCCCGCATTGGTCATGGCTGTTTGCGATTGTCTTTGTTATTGTTGTTATATATTATTGTTAATCGATCGGCTGTAATGGGTCTCGTGCTGTAAGCCGATTGTTTACAAATAATTAAATAAAGAAAACGCCAGATATCGCGTTCCTCGCGAGTTGGAATAATGACCTGGAAGAATAAATCGAGCGCGTATGCAAACGAAAAAACCGCCAGGCATTTTATATCATACGACGAATCAGAATAAATGAACTGGAGATCCACAAAATAATATCCGGTGATACAGAAATGCCGGTATATGTTTAAAAGAACCGCCATATTTCTTGCACCCTTACGAATAATGTTCAATGGTGGATTTCTCCATAAAACTAATATAACCTTAGAGATACCAAGGGGGTTCCGAGGCTCACCACTTTTTTCGTCTATTTCAACATAGTAAAATTCGCGAAATTTTTCGAAAATAAATCAAATTGTCCACTGTCTTTTTATAAGCAAATAGGCATAGTTCTCAGACGTTTTTACACTTATTCTTAATTTATACAATTATTTTCGACAATGGCCGCGTGCTATGACATACAGGTGGCCGAAATTAAACTGCACGTGTCGTGATGCCAGACAACTCGGAGTAACACGTTCTTATTGTTTATTATCTCTGTAAATTTGAGAGTAGTTTGCACTCTTATTGCAATATGAATCTGAACATGCAAATATAGAGAGGATAAATGCGAAAAAAGTTTTTTCGAGAATATACCTACCTTGGCGATATGATAAGACTATATAATATCAGTTTAAATATGAAAATTGTATTTTTATATTCTTATGATAACTTTAAATATATTAAAAAGCCGAAAAACATTACAACTTTTTATTAACTCTTTATTATATTAAGAATGGGAACGATTAAAAAATTTAGCAATCCTATTCGAAAACAGTTCGCGTCCATCCCAACATGAGAGTTTCCAAGATCCAAAAATAAATTTAAAAATCTTTTGGTCAATCTTTTGTCAATAACCCTTCCTTGATGGAAACGAATATCGCTATCTAAAAATTAAACATTAACTGTAAAAGCAGGAACAGAGGTAATTTAAGCTCATATACTGCACAACAAAAGATGAAAATCGCTAGCTAACCAGCACTGCATGAAAATTTCCGCATAAAATAGTGTATCAGAGGAGGATAAATATCTGAAGTTTCTACAATATTTTAATAAGACATACAACAGAATGCCAAAAATTTCGCGAGTTTAAAATTCCAAAATAGTGGGCGATACCTGAGATTATCCTACCAAAGTAAAATTAAAACACATTCACTAACAATGTGTAGAAAAACATCATGCAACTGAAAAATTTGACATCACAGGAAAAGAGAACTCCTACAATTGTACTATTCTAACATGTCCATAAAACTTATCAACGATTTTCATAGCAAAGATTCGAAAAGAAAATGATTTAATGAAAAAAAAACACAGAACCAAGCTAAGCAAGGCACTCAGAGATCAAACTGACCAACACAACAAAGACCCCCGCGTTCACACGAAACACAATGTCAGTTGAATTATCGATAAATAACATTGTCCCAAATGAGCAGGAAAACAGCCAGTCATGTGCTCACCTCCCCTCTTAGGACCGAGTTTATTATATTCTCAAGATTAAAATATCACACCGAAGAATTGGGTCAACATTACAGCCACAAATTCCGATTGACGTAATGATCTATTCCAATCTCTTAAATGTTTCAGCAGGATGGGGAATCAGAATCGCAAGGAAGTTCGATGAAGATGAAAGGGTTAACCTACGATTAATAGGTCACCCAGAAAATCCTGAGACCGTAGTTCAAGTTAAACAATAAGTACTTCCTCTCGCTCAAACAAGAGGCGTTAAAATATTTTTATACATTTAACTCTGTATATTATAAAGATAAATAATATATACGAGACAAAAAATTAACTCTTGATCTACCTGCTACACACTTTTCGGCTTCCCAAAAATTTAATAAATTATATTATCGATAGATGTAATGTCGAGGTTTCGCAAGTAGCTCATTAACTATCATATTCAAATATCAGATTGAGATTATGAATCCTATAATTTCATTTTTCCTAAATAACTACCATTATCAACAGAAATCACAGTTAATAAGATAAATTTAGCGCCATTATCATTCAAATAGCTAAATTATCTGTTATGTTGAATCACATTACGTATCAATTGTTTTCGTAAATTATTTGAAATTGAAATTTTTGAATAAACAGGGATCACAGAAAGCCTGATGACGTGACGGATCAAGTTTTTAAAGATATCACTCGAATAAAACAAGGCAAATGCTATTGCTGAATTCACTTTCTCCAGCTGAACCTATTTTTTTTAACAACTTATATAACAAAATCACTGGTGGTGTAGTGGTTAGCGTTTCGGCTTCAAGCCCCGCGAATGGAGGTTTTATAAAAAAAACTATCATCGGTGCCTGGCAGTAGGCAGCAGTACTGTCAGTAATGTATAGAGCCGAAAACAAATTATGTTGGCTGGGTCTATATCCAATACAGCTGTAGGCGTGATCGGGACGATTTGAACGGCTACAGTACTGAGATGTGGAAAGCAAGAAGGAAACTACCACATTACAATCCCTGGTAATGATTATATGGTGAACAATATGAGTTCTCTCGAGGCAAAACAATCCGGAGGTAAAATAGTCACCCAATCGAATTTCCGGGCGGGGATTGCATCGAGGAAAACATTTATCGCAAGTAATTAACGAATAGGCACTTGGAACGTGAGAACTATTGAGAAAGGCAGGAAAGCTAGAGAACTTGAAAGAAGAAATGAGAAGAAATAGAGTTGACATTATAGGACTGAGAAAAACTAGATGGGTAGGAGAAGGACAGTTCGACTCGGAAGAGTTCACGGTAGTTTACTCTGGAGAAAATAGTGGGGAAAGGGGAGTTTCTCTGGTACTTAGGAAAGGTATGATGAAAAGCGTGACAAAGATAATAGCAACGAACGATAGACTGATGGCAATAAAGCTAAAAGCAGTTCCAGTGGACATGCCGATAATCCAGGTATATATGCCAACGTCAGCTCATGAAAATGAATAAATCGAGGAGATTCATGAGCAAATTAATGACATTTACGAAGAATACGGAAAAGGAAAGTTTAACTGCATAATAATGGGAGATTGGAACAGCGTAGTCAGAGGACAGGAAGAAAATGTTGTCGGGCAATACGGACTTGGGAAGAGAAAGAGGAAAAACTGGTAGAATTCTGCATCAATAATGACCTTGTAGTGACTAATACATGGTTCAAAAACCATGAACGAAGGTTATGCATATGGAAAAGCCCAGGAGATAGAATGAGATGCCAAATAGATTATATCCTATTAAAACAAAGATTCAAGAACAGCATAAACACCGCCAAGGCATTACCAGGAGCAGACATTGATTCAGATCACAGCCTTCTAATAGCTGACACAAGTACAAAGCTCAAACAAATAAGAAAAACGAGAAGAGAAAGACAGACTTGGGACCTAGAAAAATTGAAAGAAAGACAGGATGTAGTCAGCATGAAGTTGGAAGATCTCCTAAGAAATTTGGAAAACAAACCCAAGACCGTGGATATAGAATGGGAAGAAATTAAAACCAGTATCAAGGATGCCTTGGATAAAGAGGTTGGAAAACAAGAGAAGAAAATAAAAAAACCATGGATCAATAAGGAAATGCTAGAGAAAATGGATGAGACAAAAATGGAAAAACGTTAACAGTGAAGAAGGTAGAGCCAACTACAGACACATAAACAATGAGTTGAGAAGGGTAACCGATAAAGCTAGAGAAAATTGGATAGAAGAAAAATATGATGAAATACAACATATGGAGAAGTTAGCACGGTACGATATGATATACGCTAAGGCACTGGAATTAGAAGATAAGAAGTCTAATGGAATTCGTGGTAAAGGAATTATGAATACGGATAGGAAGATAGTCTCAGAAGCAAAGGATGTAATACAGGTATGGGAACAATACAATAAGGAACTATATAGCAAGCAGGCAGGAACGGCAAAAATACAACTGAAAGATGACGAAAACATTGAAGAAGACAACTTAGGACCGAGTAATATGGAGAGCGAAGTAGAAAAAGCGATAGTGGAACTAAAGAAAGGGGAAGCCACAGGCAGCGATGGAATACCGACTGAGGTACTTAAAGTCATGGGAGCAGGACTAAAAGCGACCACGAAATTAATTACAGTAGAGTCTCGATAATCCGAACCAAACGGGACCGAGCAGTGGTCGGATTACTGAAAATGTCGGACTATACGGAAAAGAACGGGGCGAAATGAAACAAAAATTTGAATTGTAACATAAGTATGAAATCACGTTTATTAATCATTATTCTACAGTACAAATAACATAATAAAGTACAAAACTATTATTTGAAGTTAAAGTTATTGTTTAAAAAACAGTAATTGAGGTTTGTTTCCAGGCTATGCTTCTCTTCCTTGCGGCGAGGTCGCGCCAGCATCTCAATAACATGACATCAGTATCAGAATCAGTAGAACAGTAGTAGCTAGGTTTTTGAAAGCTCGTAGTTTATTGGACTTTCCCATAAGTATGAGTTTTAATTTGTGGTTGCCAGTAGCGTTACAACAGGCTAGAATAGTCACTCTTCCTTTACTTCGTTTATACCCAGCAGCTGAAGCTTCAGCCCGAGAAACTCAGTTTCTGATGGCAGCATTTCATAGTTTAAGCTTGTCATCCCAGTTATATATCTGCTCACCTAACAATACTTCGTTGTCAATGAGATAACGAAATTTCGCTTTAAATTTAAAAAATTCGTCCGAATTTGCCGATAATTTCTCGCCACAGATATTGAGCTGCCTATGGCTATGTCGGATTACGCGGAATGTCGGACAATCGAAGGTCGGAATATCGGGACTCTACTATAATAAGATTTACGACACGGGAGAGTGGCCTCAGGATTTCCTAGAAGTAACAACGATCCCTCTAAGGAAGAAGCCAAAGGCAATGCAGTGTAAAGACTACAGAACGATAAGCCTTCGGTCACACACGTCGAAGATCCTCACGAGGATTCTTAATAAAAGGCTGGAGAAAAAGGCAGAAGAAATGATAGGGAAAGATCAATTCGGTTTCAGAAAAGGACGAGGAATTAGAGATGCGATAGCGGTAGTTAGAATCATATCAGAAAGGGCAATAGAGTACAGTCAAGATATCAGCGTATGTTTCATAGACTGGCAGGCCTTTATAAGAGTAAATTGGGTAATGTTGTTGAAGATATTAAAGGATATAGGTGTAGACTGGAATGACAGGAGACTGATCAGGAATCTATAAGTGAATGAAGTTGTAAAGGTCAGATTGGAGAATGCGGACACCTGGGGAGTAAATATCGGAGGAGTAAGACAGGGATGCTGCCTATCGCCGACCCTCTTCAATATATATGGAGCAAGTGTAATGCAAGAAGCGTTAGACGGCACGGGAGTTTTCAAAATTGGAGGAAGGATTATAAGAACAGTAAAATACGCGGATGACCAAGTACTTCTAGCAAGAAAGGAAGAGGAACTCCAGAAAATGATAAATAGACTAGTAATAACAGGTAGAAAATACGGTATGGAAATAAATACAGAAGAAATAAACACAGAGTTCATAAAATGCTATGTATAGAGTATGGCTTTGTACGGGGAAAACATGGACGCTAAGGGAAAATGACATCAAATACTTGGAAAGCCTTGAAATGTGGACTTGGATGAGAATGCTGAAGATAAAATGGACAGATAATATGAAAAATGTTACGAAGAGTAGGAGAGAAGCGAATGATTATACAGACTATTAGAAAGAGGAAGGCAAACTGGGTTGGACATTACCTGATGAGAGAGAGTGTGATTAAAGACGTGTTAGAAGGAAAACTAGATGGGAAAAGGGAAAGAGGTAGGAAAAGGTTTCAGCTGATAGACGATTTGAAAGGGAAAGAGAGTTATCAAGATATAAAGAGGACAGCGGAAAATAGGAGTATATGGAGAACCAGGTTTAACTATGAATAATCAGGGACCTGCCTACGGACAGACTACCTATAATGATAACAAAATGTTGACGCACCATTATGAATAAGACGCAATAGAAACGACATTGAAAGGAAATGCATTCCAAAAATTTCCCCTATAAGATTTTTAACGAACAAATTTGTATTTCCACTACGGAAATAGAGTTAATCCTGTCCGATTTTCCGTTCGTGCAGACCAATGGTTTCTCTTCGTTTCGCTCACGTCGGGGCGCTTTTCCTTCGAAACCTTCAT
The DNA here is from genome assembly GCA_028673005.1 of Tanypteryx hageni. Lineage (NCBI taxonomy): Eukaryota > Metazoa > Arthropoda > Insecta > Odonata > Petaluridae > Tanypteryx > Tanypteryx hageni. The sequence continues at coordinate 154,251,288 of CM054113.1, read as the reverse complement.
GCAAAAGAAACAATTGGTCACATTTCTCCCCGAGACACAAACGCCTTGTACTCAACCTCAAAAAATAAAACGTTTCAATGCCAGTCAGAGATTTCGAATCCTTCCAAGGATTCGCACAACCAGAAGGCTATTGTTGCGTAAAATCCCTGACATTCGAAACGCTAACACTTACGTTTTCGTTGTCGAGAACGATCGTCTTTGCTAGAAACGTCTAAAACTGTTTCAACTAACTGCACTGGAATAGATCCAATTCATCCCAATGGTTACGACACGCCTAAATCTTCCTTCCCTCCCCCCTTCTCCCACCCGCTTCTCCCTGACGGACAAAATGTTCCATTAACCCACTCATCTTCAATGGGCGAGTCCAAAAAAAAGACGAGCAACGGAGGGCGTGAATAGACTGAAAATCCGCTTGATGGGACAGGCGCCGATTCTTACGACGAACGAACAGCCTACAAAAGGCGTCAGGCGCACGTTAAAATCAAAACTTGGTTTTGAAAATAAATTATCAAGCCAAGCTTGATGCTTTTATCAAATAAATTATTTGGGTGACTTCTATAATCATGAAACCATATGCACGTTTAAACACGTAAGTCGTACTGCATTAATTAAGAACTAAGAAGTTGCACCGACACAAAAGTAGCCACAAAAAGGACATGAAAAACAAATGCACATCTCAGATATAAAGCAGCCGTCGCCAGTGTTATCCACCGATAGTAGATTATAAAAGAATGATTTTTGCCATAAGGCGAGCTTGATAATTATCTACTGAATTTAAAAAAGTTTCATAGTTAACTTCAAGAAGGTTCCTTTTCACTTATCGGTGATTCATTAGAATAATAGTTACCAAATGACGGAAATAATGGATCTTAAGATCCCTATGTGAATGCCATGTGCTGGAATTTTATAACAATTTGAAATCAGGAGAAAAACTTCAGGCGGGAGTTAGGTAAAAAAATGTTCGAGACCGTCTCGGCGAATTACCAGCGCTGGCATCAAATACAAATATTTAGCCGAAATGTTCATATTGATCACTCGAACTTTTCACGGTTATTATTGGAGATTTGTCATTTATCATTCATCCAAATTGTACCCGCGATGGATTTCGTAATTTTAAGTCGTCAATTTAGTATCCTACTCTCAATATGGGTGAATCACCCTCATGACGGTCACTTTGTAGTTTTAAGTGTTGTTTTATGACCTAGGTAGTTGACAATACCATTCATCACACAGAAAACAAAGGAAAGACGCCGCCTTCTCGAAAATTCCCATCATCTTCCACGCTGACAGCACGTCCCTAAAAACACACAAACGGAATTTTTATCACCGAGAAGGAGTTGGTTTTCGGGAAAAAATTGACAGGCAAAAATTTCAAGATCCGGTCCGGGTTATACCCATTTAAGGTTGAATCGTCCGAATATGGATGTAAATAGTAGTACAGACTCCTTTCATTGCGTAACGCTGAGAAAACTCTCGTTCTCTCGAGACCAGGTGCGGAGCAGTAAATAAGGGCGATTTTCGGTGAGAAGAAAGTTTACGGAAGTGAGCGGCGCGGGAAGTCGGAACAAGTACGCGGTTGCATGTCGAAAAGAAATGTGCACGAGACCCATTTCACTCGAACGCCTCTGAAAAAAATAAATGTTTCTTTCGATGCGCCATTGTATTCAACAGTCACGTCCGGATAGAGAGATACGAGTTGAAGAGCGCTTTTGCGGAGAAAGTCGGGGTAATTGACTGCATTAGAAAACGACATCCATTCTCCCGCTACGGTATTTTAACTCGGACGACTTAGCGCTCGGTCTTGAGATCAATTGGCTCCAACTGCGTTTCTTATTGCATCCTGTCCGGTTAAAAATTCTACACTGCGCTCTACCTTCGGCAAATCGTACAAAATAAGCTTTAAATAATTGTTTAGAAAAAATTACCTATAAAAACGTGCTTGTGAGACATTATTTTAAGCCTAGTTTTGAAGACAGCTAAATTCCTACGTTCAACTTCAAGCATTAGTAGGCTAAAGGAAATGCAATTATTCAACTGCTGTATTCATCATTGTCAAATAACGACGTATGAGCACATTGGATGCTTTAGAGTAGGGATGCACTACGTGTTTATTATTTTAAAAAGTATTTTAACATATATTTTAATTTGGTAATACATAAAGTGACTATTACAGAAAAGAGCAAACACACAGTAACACGGAATTCAAATTAACCAAAATGAGGTAGAATAGTCATTTCTTAAAAAAGTGAATGACAGGAAACTTGCCATGGTTGTTATGAGGGTGTTCTGAAAAGTGACAAACAATTATGGATATGTCCAAGTCACACCCTTCTCCAGTGCGAAGCAGTTGTCGACTGACAGTGTATTAAAGTGGTTTTAATATTGCTCTTCATTTGTTATCTCGATTACGTGAGTTTAGTGCTTCAGTTTTTTAGTTATTTGGTATGACATCAGCGGATGCAGTTCCGTCCCTTCAGCTGGAAAAGGTGATAGTGAAAAACATTTAATCATTAATAATACAAACAATTTACGTTTGGCGACTAGTAAAGTGAATCCTAAAATTCCAAAGTTAGTTAATATTTAATTGTTCGGCTTTATTATTGTGCGGCCCACGGCTAAGTAAAAATCCTCAAATGCGGCCCGCTTATGTAAAAGGTTTGTGCTTCCCTGCTTTAGAGCAACTCGAAGCTTGTGCAATTGCACTGCATCCAGCAAAGATTTCTTTACTGAAACTAATAACGTTCAGCTCAACTTGGAGAAATTTTCCATTCTGGATGAGGAAAGAAGAAGATAAAGCACTTGACAATTTCACTTTTGAAAAGTAACTTCAATACGATCTAGGTTTCATTTCAGCGCAACATCCTCAGGAAATTTATTTTCATTCCATTACTCATCTTATTATGCATCTCCACAAAATCACGACTCGCTCTCCTTTTGTCTTGTGTAATGCACTCTTATGAAAGTGCGCTAATAAGCACGCAACTTCCATTCACTCGAAAACAACAGCCCCGACTCTTTGCAGCACAAAAACCTTTTCATTATGCATGCGCTGAGACTTGAAAAACACGGGACTATTCAGCGCGCAAACAAACGACTGAGATGAAATTATAAACACGTTATAACTTTTCCGGATCGCCATTGTTTATTATTATTATTTATTCACTAGCTACGTCTAAAATTGGATTTTCCGTGTTAAGGGTCAATAAAAAATCTTAATGTTCGTTTTATTTCTTTGTAGAATTTAACTATCGAAAAGTAAACTAGCGTGATAATTTGACAGCATAACTTGGGTGGTGTCTCACAGACCACACCTCATTTAAGGTTAACGTTAAAATCTTCGAATAAATGTAACGTGCGACATGTACAGGTACGCGATGCAAAATCGACCCGCTTTAATGTCCTTACACCGTTACCTCACATCCCACTGGAAATTCGGCCCGGAATCGCTATGAAAAAGAATATCTTCACGTTTTTACGTGAGCCGAATGACACGATTCGCCGTCCAGAATATCTTCCTCGGGCTCGCGGGAAACGTGAGTCTAATCCCGAAACGAGCGGCGAATTGGCCGGCCAATAAATCATGGAAGGCGATCCAGAGCGCGAGACAAACGGCGATGGATTTGGGTCGAACTAGTCCGAGAGGTTTACCTTGGGCCATCTTGCGGCGCACGAAGCCAAATCGTAGCGGAGGAATAAAACGGGCGAGCGAAGACGGGACTGGGGGTGGATGCCGCCGATAAATAATGGATTCCCGAAACGAGCGCGAAAACGCCCCGAAAATGAAAAAAATATTATTGCAGAGGAAATTACATAAGGAGTTTTTTTCACCGACTACTATCGTTCCAGCGAAGTAGAGAATGCATATGCGATGTATCGCTGGTTGCCTACATTTGCAGCAGGCTGCACGTTTAGCGATTTTTCCCGATTACACTCAAACAGCTGACCCTACATCCACCAAAAATATTTGCTGCATCTAGCTCGTATATATACCAATTTGTTATGAAAACTTGGCATCTTCAAGTTTCAAGAGATATTGCCCGTACAGACGGACGAGCAGACGAACCGAATGCAAATTTTTTAAGCTCAAAAAATGAATTATCGAGCTCGCATCATGGTTTGCATACAACAACCGACGTAGTCTACTACTACAGCTACGAAACGGTAGCTTGAACCACCCGCGCATATCAACAACAGAGTAGCCGAACACCGGTAGACGATTCTGATAAACGCAGCCGTATGCGCGTACGGTATACACGACCCATTTATGGCTACACGAGTTACAAATATTCATAATTACTCCAAATATATTTAACATTGGCAAACGGACTCGCGATTACTACCCGCCTAAGCGCCTACCATAACGGTTGTTTGCGCTCATTTTTTCGCAGTCCCACGCCCTAAAGTTGAAAAACACCTAAAAGGTGCCATGAACACGCGGCGAATCGTGCACAACACACGAAAGCGACTCAACGCATCCTTTAAACTCGCTAACCGAACGAATAAAACGCCCTCGTTTACCCTAAGATGACCGTTCAAAGCTTTGGCGTTGTAAAGAATTCCCCATCTCCCGCCTCATCTTTTTTCCCGAGCACTCGCTATCAAACAGGTACTCGGAGGTCATCCGACTTCAAAAGATACCGAACGAGAGCATTACGTTTAATAAAATGCCTTCGAAAAATAAAACGAGCACGTTACGGTATCGCGGGACGTCAAGCGGTTTTTATTTTACACTCGTTTTTCCCTTTCACTTGACCCCGACGAATGTGGGCCAACGCAGAAATAGAGAGCGGAGAAGAGATAACGCTTTATCTGCTGACGTCCTTATCAATCCCATTACACTTCCACCGACTCCTTGGAAGTCGTAGACTAGGACTGCTCGGCAGGAGAGAAGGGGAAGAACGAGGAACGGGTTTGAGGAGTCCCTCTTTCAGACAGAATTCTAAAGAGACCGCTTTCTTCTTCGGAGAGTGAGAGGAAAGAGGGGGGGGGGGGGGTAACTTGCACTTGCTACGGTCAAAAAGTGACGCATGCGAGTCTCGATCCAGGTCCTCGCCGACTTTGGTACAACGCGTCCTCCGTTCTCCATATGCCGTCAATTGATACAATTTAACAACTACATTTTATTTCAACTGCGAAAATGTGAGGGAAATTTACTTTTTTACGTTCCGAAGGCACCTTCTGCGGTTAACTAGGCGGATTGAAACATTAACCACACTTGGCACTTTTCCCGAGATGGTAGTGCTGCCAGGGAATGGTAAAAACCCATCTTTATGCAACATTTTAAATTTCTTCCCACTTTTCGGGCTTCGGCATTAGAGTGCGATCACAATTTGAACTTGGAAATCTTAAATATTTCGTATTTAGTGTAAACTACGCAGTATATATTTCTTTGGTATATGCGAACTGCTGCTACTTATCTATTCTGCTTAAATAATATCTATAATATATCAAATACGTCACACTTTGACCTCCCAACAGCTGCAGTCTTTTTCTACAACACTCATGAATGCCAAGAGCTTAACACTTACAAGTTAACTTTCGAAAAATTCCAATTCTTTCTCATAAATGTTAAATATATTTTTCCATTTGCGGCGAATGTATACGCTAGAATACTGAAAGTTTCGTGAGCATCAAAATTCTACTGGGCTCACAAGCCCTAGAAAAGCGATTGCCGACCATCTCTGGGCGAAGGAATACCAGAATGACGGCGGACCCCATATTAATTAATATACACGGATAAGGTGGAGAAGAGATTGGTAAAAGGAGAACACGACTCTGGGCATAAAATTGAACCCGTCACACTCCCGCATGATGAACCCCACACACTCATCATAAGAAAATAGACCACGGAATTCCATTTTAAATAATTTTTTGAAATAAAAGTTATAATGAAAATTGCGCCGACGCCCTGAAATTTTCTGCGGACGCCTTGCTGCTCGCGGCCGTAAGGTTGATTACCACTGCCCTATCGAGTAGGAAGGAAGAAATGGGACCGGAAAGGGAACGGCCGAGGGAAGCGTGAATAAGAGGCTAAAATGCGACATGGGGTTTAATGGTGCGACAGCTGCACAACCCTCCCTCTTCCATGTGCGCTAGATAGAGAAAGAGAGAGAGAGAACAGTTTACGAGACCTTAGGGACAAACGCTACGACATGGCAGCGACAGTCGCCTTTGGAAGCGTCCATGAACCCCAAAAGAGAAGCGTCTGCATATACGAATCAAGCAGAGATGCTTTTATGTGGCATGCGTAACAATGGGCGAGTATTTATCTTTACGCTGCCAACAGAACAGTACGAAATCTAATCAGATAACCAATTACAGTCCAGAAGTTACGCGGACCTCCATCAGACTCAAATTCTAAATTCTGAACCTCGGCTGCGAAACAATCGTCATCGGTGAAAAAACACTTAATTTTGTTGTTTGTTAAATTAACTAGCGTCTTGTTAATCAAGTCGCAACAATGTTTTAACATATAAACTCCCGCGTACGCTACTACAAGCTTTTCCAGTTGCTATTCCGGCAATCCAAGTTATCACCCTTATTTCAACAATTGTGCTGTCAGATTTTTCTCTGTGGGCACATATTAGCCCAAATACTCAGTAATTTGGCCGGTGAAACACTTGTTGTAATGGTAATAAGGCTTGCAAACTATAGATAATAGCTTGGATCCGAGGGCGGGGTTCGTTCAATAACCGAGCTGTTTTTTAATGTTTGAAAGTCCAATTAAAGTAATGGATAATACAATCGCGAGTTTACCGGCAACGCCCCAATTCGTAAACCACATTTACATATGTTTTAAAAAAATAAGCCGTTGGAATGAATTGCGTGCACGGCATACTATCCAAACGGAAATGGATGCGCAAAACGCAAAAATTACACCTTTCACGTCCGGATATAAAATTTTCGCAGAATAAAATGACCGAGAGAAAGTCGCGCGTTTAATTGTCGGCGGAGAAAGACCTTCAAACCGAGAAAACTATTTCAGACCAACGGGAAAACCACCAACATTTCCTTCACTAGGAACAACTACTCTCGAGACCGCTTTCTCGCGAGTCTTAACGCTGAAATCGGCTGAACTGCGGTTGAAGAAAGAAATTCGCATTTTTATTGAGAATTTATATATAGGACCCCAGCGATAAGACGCGAAATATATATTCAACCCGAAACGATGATAGGTAGTCATCCTCGGGGTGAAATGTCGCAGCCACGACGAACTTGACGCATCCGGGGCAATGGCGAAGCCAATCTCCTGAACCCAAGATTACTCAAGCGATTGAAATTATTTTTAAAATCGGAGTGCCGTGTGTGTGACATGGTGCAATCAAGTGCTCGCCAGAAGCCCTCGTCCGACTTTCCCGTTCGATCATTGCTCTACATGTGAAGAGCAAATGTCGGCGGCCAAAGTGATGGTGGAGAAATAAAACTTTAGAAAGGCCATGATTGAAAAAAAAATCGTAAAAAATAGCAAAATTTGCTGCATCAAAGCAGCATATTAAAAATACACCGATATCGAAAAACGAACCTGATTGGATGGCAATATTAAAAAGGGTTCTACAGATGAATTATCGAGCAAACAACCTTACGGCTTTTAACCGATAGATGGCATGGAAAACTGCGAGAAGAATCGACGAACCGAAAATAAACACCGAAGAGGACAACTCTAAACCTGACATTTGCAGCGAATTTATTCAACCTGTTATGATTATTGCCAATATTCTGTAAAATAACTTTCCTAAATACAAAACGATACGTCGCGTTATTCGAAAAACTTTTATATTAATGCTCGGCCTTTAAAAAAAAATCTGATGTGTCCACCACATGACTTTCTCCATACCTATAATATTTAAGAAAAATCCAAATAGGTTAAATGATAATAAATATTTTAAGGAACTGCGATAAAAATTCAAAGACTTTACCAAGAACAGAAACAAACTCAAACTGTAGTCTTCTGATACTTGATGTAGTCACGAAGCTCCAACAATTAAGAAAATAACAAGTCCAAACCAGGACTAATGAAGGCTGGTTTCCCAAAGTTGACGTCCCGAATTGCTTACATTGACAGAAAACGTTTCACTATGTAATAGCCATTCCAAGAAATTCTCATACCATAAATACCATTTGTAATTCATAGTTTATCAATGATAGAGAAACATTGGAAAGCAAATTAATAAAGCATTATCAGGTTTAAAATATTAAAATGAAAATATTATTGATCTGATATATAGTTTGAGTTAGAGCACCCACAAAATCTCTATCACAAACACACATCATCGAGAAAATGGTCGAAAGGAGTTCCGAGGACCTCAAAACGCGTATTTCCGTTGAAATCTCGAAATCGATTTTTTTCACGAAAACAATATACTACGTATGGAGAATGTAAAAATAAACAAATTAATTACATTTTCACGCAAGTATCCTACAAAATTGCACCACCGATTTAACATAATTGACAATTTTCTAGTCTTCGTTTCATGTAACTCCATACATTTTCAACGGCTAATTAAAAAAAAGACCCACTCCTTCCGCACGTCGAAAACACTGAACTGTTACCAAAGCGTGACCGGAGGACTGGGAGCAGGTGGTCACCGGATGTAACGAGGGGGGAGGGGGGAAAATGGGTCAAACATTAGATAGCCAACATCCGACAACTGCAATAGAGGATCGAGAGAGTACAGTCACCTCGCCACTCTTTCGGAAACCGTTCCGAAAATTACGGAACTCGTATTCACGTCAACAGAAATACGCCCCGGTTGTTTACGAATGTCTCCGTTAAAAATATTTTATCCGATCTGTCTCCTTAAAAAAAAAAAACAAATACGACCTCGATATGTACTCTCGCCGATTTCCAGGATGTACTAAAAACTATACGTAATCGTAAGCGAATTACGCTTGAGGAAAACACGGAGAGATGCGAGGTATTCGACTGTGTATATTCTGTGAAATATCTCCACGAAGTTGCTATCTTCCAAATGGGTCAAATTCCGCGATGAATGATGGGCCACAAGGCGCTCGGAGAAAATAAACCCGGCGATCGCGTCTCCGCGGAACAACCCGCCGCTAAACATTATTTCCTTAAATAATTCCCCGAGACGACCCATATACAAGTCACTCGTGTTAAGCATTTAACAGAGACTTCCAAAACGTAAAACAACCCCGTTTTAAGGCTCGGCAAAAAATTTTTTCGCAGTCAAAACTCACAAAATGTTTATATATTATTTGGAGGCTCGCGGGCACAATGTTAACTCATCCGAAGAGGGCTGAAATGACAAGACATAACTCAAAAACCCGTGGAGAAATGTCTCGCGAGATTAAAATTTTCAAGAAAATGAGACTCAGTATCAGAATGCCAATTCTAATTATATATGCAATACAGTAAGACTACTAATGGTTAGAAATGAAAAAACTTTTAGTGGATTATTTTAATCTAGCTCCTAAGGCCGATAAACCCTCCTGTTGACAAACAGACGAATACGACATTTCAATAACGCATACAAACGAAATAAAAAGAACCACAATGACTTCCTAGGTGCTGTAATGTAGGACGGACTTTTCCTAAGCAATGGCAATAGTCAAAGTTGACCTCCAATTAAAGGAAGGACATTAGAAGACATTTATCAAATATTCAAATAGGCGGTTCATGAAAAAAATCGGATTTAAAAATTGAATTATAACGAGAAGTAATCGTATACGATTTGGTGTAATTGGAGGTGTAATAGCAATTTATTGGGTAAAATTCTTTTCTATTTTTACCAGACAGAGGAGAAAAATGTTCCGAAACCTAAACTATACACCATTAACCTTACTTTTACCCTTCCGATGGTTATTTGGCAAATGAAATGGGTACCGATACACCATTTCCCGTCCTAAATTATCCAATTTTAAAATCTCCATCCGATCCGGCGAAAATTGCTCTTCCATACACTATTCGGTAACACGAGGTCGTAATTTACAGCGTGGCTGGCGGAGGAGCGAAACGACCACGCATGAGCCAAAAAATCTAGTAGTCTAAAATAATCGTTTTCCTTTCATACGAGAAAAATAACCTAGATGCCGCCGAAAGATCTCTAAAAAAATGATAAATATTCGCGAACATGGAATTTTGGAGGAAAAAGACATCGACAACGCGAAATTGAGAGAAAGGGAGACATGGAGAGAAAGGGAGATTTATAACTCGCTCACTTTCTTCACCCTCGCATGGGTGGGGGGAGGAGCGAGGAGGTCTTGGTGGGTGTGGAATGCCACTGAAATAGTTCAGGCAAGAGGCGAGGTGGCAACCCCGCCAGCTGCTTAATCATTCATCCCAGAGACCCATGTACCGTGTCGTCATGTGGGAAGGTCATAGACTGTGGCGTCGATGCAATATTCATTACGGAAAAAAAGAGACCGATCTCTTATAAATAGGTTTTGTGCGGCTAACCGTTGCCCTTGAGGAGGTGACGGAGAGATGGGGAAAAATATTCGCATCTTGTGTGTTGACCAGTTTCTTCTTTTCCTCCTTCCGATTGCCTGCTTGGAAATAGGCGGATTCGAAGCCTTTTTCCCTTTCCTGGAACGATAAATAATTCTCTCTCCCGCGACTTCCCCGGCGATGTGGCTTTGGGGGAAAATAGATATTCACGCGAGCGGGGAATAACGTGAGATTCCGCGAAGACGTGCCAAACCACTTGCGTGGGTGAGAAAATTGGAGACGATTCGAAAAACGATTCCTACCTACTGTTTTCCCCAACCGAACTATGCAAGGCTACGAGAACGTCTTAATTTAAAGCGTGCGTATTTATAAATCCTTTGCCAAACCTTAAACCTCTCCTCCGCGCACGGAAAGAAGGAATTCCAAAATGCGAAACATTTTTATGATCGGTTCTCACTCTTCAAATGCAAAAATTCTCGACAAGAATAATTTAGAGCTAGGAGCTGGCAATTAGCTTTTTAACGCGCGTGTGATAGGAGGGGAATTAAGCTGGAATTCTGGTAGTTAAAACGTAAAGCAAGAACCCCGAGAAAAACACTTAAAAGAACTCAAGATGTTCATTAGGACCTGGCGATGAGCTTAAGAATGTTTTAAAAAATCATCCCTCGGAGATTTAACTTAATAAGGGATTAAACCTAAATACAAAAGCTAAAACAATCTTTTGTGACGCAAAAGATATCGTAAACAAAACATTAAGATACAATAAGCTAGGTTAACAGAGATTCAAATAAGTGTATCAGTAAATGGAATCCCCTCCCATACGCTTCGATTGGCTCTCTGGGTAAAAATGCAAAACTTATTCCTCAAAACATTGCTTAGGTCCGGAAAAGATTTGTTTACTATTCACAGGCATTTTTCTTCTCAAGGGCATCCTGAAGAACTACAAAATTAAACCGAATTTTGGCACGAACCGTACAAAAAAAGGTTTTAAACAGGGATACGTAATAACACTCGGAATTCTTCCGCCGCGCAAAGACATAACTCCTTTATAAAAATTGACACACTGCGAGGATTGCGCGATCAAACTAATTGGATGATTGCACAGGCGTTCCGAAAAGATCCCAACTAATTTTCCTCCGCAACCAGCGAAAGAGTGGGTGTGTGTGTGTGTGAGAGAGAGAGAGAGAGAGAGAGAGAGAGAGAGAGAGAGAGAGAGAGAGAGAAGAGTTGGGTGTACACGAAACCCACGTCGGGTCATTTGTGCCACTTCACGCAACTATGCCAATGGACCGATGACGCAACGGACTCTTGAGGACAATGAAGGGCAGAAAACATACCTCTTACGTCACCGTATCTCTCTCTCTCCCAATGTCTTGGTTGCAACGATGGAGCAGCCAGCAAGCAAGAGAGCTCGAGCCACCCCACAGCCACCATGCGTGCCTCCCACGGGAGGTTGCGGGGGAGGTGGGAGGAAGAGGAAAGGGTGGTAGGGCGGTGGCGGCAGACAGCCATCCAGAGGAACGGAGAAGACGAAAGCTATCACATTCCACGAGTGAATAAGCTCTAGAAATACACTTCTCCCTTCCAATGGGGAATAGCAGTCACTCCCTCGCACCCTCTAGTTCACACTCAACATATACTACACGGATTCCTCGATGGGAGACATTTTCCAAACGAAACGAAAATATTATTCCCCAACAATAAAGACGATACGTCCGTAACAGAGACGAGATAATAAGCACATACATCAATAAGATCGATTCAATTGTTCAATTAAGATAGTAATAAAGGGCCGTTAAAAGACGGCTCCGTGGAAAGTGGCTTTCAAACATTCGGTTGAGAAGTGGTTGATGGAGATTGATGTTAATTCAAGGCTAGGTTCCAATCTGATTACGTTGCTCTTTGTAGGCTTCTGGCGCTGATCGTTGCGCAGGTTTGAGTACATAAACTTAAAACCCTTTCCAAAAACAAGCCGGGCTCCCGAGCGAGATGTGATCGACGCTTTTATTAACGAGTGATTTTTTTCCGACCCAATAATACGCTCCTTAGATCGCAATGAAAATACAGCCTAACATCAAAGGAGGGCAAAAGATTGAGTAATACTTAAAAATCATAGCACCTCAGACCAGAACTACCAATAGTGATACCGACGGGAAAAACATTATGACATATGAACATAAAGAGTTAAATAAACTAACAAACATCAAAATGAATAATACGTACATCTTTAATCTTTTCAAAGACAACAGCAATGAAGTTGTTCACAAATTATAAACAAAATTTTTAGTCATTATTTTGGCTTACATTTTCTTCTTTTCCAATTCGTCAACGGGGCCCAAAACGAACTAGAGAAGATGAAATAATAAGAGCGACTATTGACTCCCGGTCTAACTTATCCCCAAAACTTAATCCAGTTCAGGCTTTACTGCGTTCGAGAGGGTTAAAAGAGCGCACAGAGACCGGAAAAAGGGCGTGTTTGGGCGCAAAGAATGCCCGAAGAAATAAAAAATGAAAGAGGGTTTGTGGTGGGAGGATCTCGTGACGAGATGACGCAAAGGAAAAGACGGCTATGTTCTAACCGAGACCACTCCCTCTCGTCTCTAACGCTAACAAACACCGCAGCCCGCATTCTTTTATTTCAACGGCGAAACGAATTCTCCCTCTTTAAACCTCTGGCTCTCTCTTTCTTTTCTCTCACCAAGAGTTTTCGTAGGGAATTTCCGCGAGAAAGAAAAAACATTGGCAACGTCGCCTGGCATCGGAAATGACGTCATAGGTCTAGAGCTCTAAAATACGTGTGACGTATGTTAGAGTTAGAGACCGTGCTTCAGAGCACTATCCGGATCGGGGAGAAAAAATAGCTTCGAAAATGCCCTCGGATTATCGCGAGCGTCCACTGAATGAAAACTGCGGAGAAGCGAAACTCGTCAGTTCGGAATTATCGTCCGGCAGATTTTTGCCGAAATTCGGCAAATCGAACCTCGTCTGCCGAATTTCGGTAACATTGGCGTGGTGTTAACTCCCAACCGCCGATGATGTACTTGGGAATTGAAGCTGTATATTTCGAGCATCTGATGTTTCTACGAAAATGTGGGTCAAAAGGAAGGCAAAAATTAACGTCCGTTTTTCCCCTAGGTATTATTTTTTCTGTTCCGATGCGAACTGACTCTTCTACATATGTTTCCATTGTTAATTTATAGTTCAAGTGTGTCTGATATCGTTGTACTTTTCGTTGCCGTATTTTATCCCTTGTTTTCCATTTATATTTTTTAATCAATCAAGCAGCAATTGTCTTCGTGCTGTACGACGCTTGCTTATGAATAATTAATGTTTATGATAAAGATAACGCAACTGTTAGCATCGTCTTTCCATCAGCATGCATATTTATCTGGTGCACTAGAATTGACCGTTTCGTTGAAATTTGACCGAAATACATGGCGAAAACTAAATTAACTGGGTCTGAGCTGCAAAATTACAGGGAGTGGCAAAACATTCGACCGAAAAAAGAATCGCAGAAATATACAAAATAAATATTTGCACAAAATTCTAAAAAAAAAATCGCGCCTAATGCATGCATCTTTCAATCTCATCAATTCCAAACATACAACGAACGATTATCTCGTTCCAAAACGTGAAAGGGATAGAGAAAGACGAATTCAAAACTACTGTCACTTACAAATAAAAAAGGGCAGAGAAGATCGCAACAGCATATGACCCAAAATAGATGACTGCGTCATTACGAAATGAGGCGCGGAAGACACATCGACACGCGAAGCAAAAATCCAACTTTTAAACGCGCAAAACACGAAAAGGCGACCGGAGATTCACACGTCACCTCCGACCGCAACATTCCGGTAAAAAATATGCACCGTTGGTTGCCCAAGATGACGTAAGAAAAAGGTCGTGACCCAGGTCATGATCTCGATTTAAGTTTTTAAATTAAAAAAAAAGCTTTTCTTACCGACTCGTCATGGGTTCGAGAGCGAACCTGTCGCCGCCTGCCTACATTCCACTGCGCCGGGAACAGCGCGATCACCTCACCCCTCCACAATTCGGTCGCGTTTTTCGTAAGGAAGGAGTGGGGGGAGAGAGAGGGAAATAAAGGGAAAGGGGGGGGGGGGGGCAAAGGAGATCAACGAACCAGATAGAACCGTGCGAGCAACCACCTTGAAAAAAATACTCCACAAGGGGGAGGGAGGAAGAAGCAAACGCCATAAGCCGGGCTAAAAGTCGCTAACAGTATCTGTTACAAGGACGGGTAAAGGCACCCGCGCCCAGGTACCAAGGAGCGAAGGTTACTCGCATTATACAATGTTAACATTCCAAAGCGTGAGGCCTTTATTATCCTCCAACCTACTGTTCGCATATCACGCGATCAAAAGGTGTACTTTTTTTTACGTGCTCCGAATGACTGGGGCGGAAGTGTACGGAATTAGGTCCGACACGTTTTATTCCCCTAACTAAAACGTTAAGCGGCAAACGAGCGTTTTTGAGGTTCCGTTAGGAAAAATAAAAAACAACCTCTTGAGCGATCATGGTCGAAGAAAAAACAAAACAAAAACAAGGGTCTTTCGATAAAAACCGAGGTCTTTTACGAGAATGGTGAAAAGATAACAAAAATTACGTTTATTGAAGTGACGAGTGGGAGGTCTAATTTTTATGGAACACTCTCGAGGGACCACTTTCGATATTTCCCGCAATTCAGAAACTGAATGGCTCGTCCTCTCTCCTGACCTTTCGTTTTTTACGGCCTTAAAAACCGGACGGGTGAATATCTAATGCCCCCGAGGCCACGGCTTTCGTCTTCCATTCGAATAATAACGGGTGTTATTTCAAAAAGCGTTTCGGAGTAACTAAAGTTCGCGTTTAATAAAATGGTGAAATTATGTGAACTGTATAGCGGCAAATTTCAATTCGTAATAGACTTTCATTATGCAATATAAACTATTAATTAAAATATACTTATATTAACTTTGGTATATTGAAAACATGCTGTATCGTTACTTGAGGAATGAGTCGAAAATACATCTCCACTGATTCTACATTCATTGAATCCCAATCGATTAAAATTAATTGCAATCAGCTGCACCGCCTACAAAAAGAGAAAGCATTTTGGCAATAAGTCCCGGTTAATTTCCATCAGAAAAACAATAACTCATTTAAAAGTCTGGTATTTAACTTCTACATCAAGCAAGATGTTTTCGTTACGGAGGGAAAAAAACACGACGCGTGCAAACGAATACCTGTTGACCTAGAGAAACCTCCCCATGTTACCGTAATGGCTGGGCGACAAGTGTTTTGTAAACTCCTCGCCAACGCGATACAGGACCAATGCACAGCTAATGGGAGTTATTTTGATCTTATTTTTTCCCAGGGCTACGTACTCCCGCAATTACCCTCTCCAGTGCCAACTGCGATTCTTGTTTTCGCGAGAGCGAGCGTGAAGATACACGCGAGATTTTGGCGAACAAAGACGGTAAGTTGTCATCACCGCGCAAAATTAAGATTTCTGAATGCCGAACGCCGACAAAATTTCATAATTCAACATCTGCACATCGAGCAAGAACCGAGGCTACCGTTTTCTCCACGCGAATAACGAAGTCGAAACTCGATGAAACGTCTATTTATAGACTAAACGCAATGCACGGAGGGTTTAATCACATTGTGCATTTGCAATCAAAGTCTTAATAAGTACGAGGTCTTCTGAACCGCCTCCGGTTTGAAAAATGATTTGCCGATTCGATCCCAGCATTGCGCACGATTACCCAGCACAAAGTTGTCGATTACATACATCCATGTTACGATCGCAGGTTTCTTTGAGCCCTTTACCAATTTATACTCTGAAATGCCGCACGTGCGGAGTCATTTTTTCGCTGTTGTATCGTCACCACAGAAGCCGAAGATAAATTTAACCTCCACATCGGCGATGTTAAATGTCTTTAAATTCTCGACATTGATATCGAAAAATATTCTGAAAGGCGCTATTTCAACGAGCAGAATTATTATGATCGCTCGATGAAAAGCTGTTTCTGTGCGGTAATCCGAAATTCCAACATTAGACATCAAAAATCTCTCGAAAAAATTATCTTCTCCCCTTCAGGTTGACGTATGCTCAAGTCTCCCATCAAAAATACCGTCGAATTTTTGTAATTGTCGCGTCCCGTGAAAATAATATAAAAATCCGGAAAAATCGTACTCGTGGAAACTCATAATCGCAAAAATACTTCCATAAAATGCACAAAGGAAAGATATCTAATTGTAAGAAGGGGTTATTGATAGATGACGCGATAAAATATACTGACCATTTTTAAGTAATACGCTCTTCAATGTTGTAATCTCCAGATTTGACGGGTGTGATTAAAAAATTTACTTTACCCCATATCGCCTATAACCACCACAAGATAACAGGTATACGACAATTATTTTTATGACGCGCAACTATTTTTGAGGTGACGATAATCGCATAACAATAAATTAAATAAAACTTGGGTACATAAAAATACCCATAAAGCAAGGATTTATTTCTAAGTCACCATTTATGATAATATACAAATTGTTTGCGGTAATTGAAATGTACATACACAAAATTTTATGGGCAAGATTAAATGCTATCATGTACACTTTACAAAAAGAGTGGTCATTGTGTGGCATTTCTAGTAATAGCTCATATACTAATTGGCCAGTGTGCAACAACCACAATAATCCATCCCTAAAATTAATACCGATGATCTTGGTAAAAAAAACACCAAAAAGAAAAGATTCTAGACGATAAATTGTGATGCAAGCGAACAAAACAATTCCGTAAAATTCAGGGTGTAAGTACCTCATATGCTCAACATTGGTTTCACAAAGCTACATAATAATTGAAACGGGGTTATCTCAATTTTAAAGCTTATTCCCTTCGGCTTTTCTATCGTGGAGCTTAAACTGCGCGAACTGTGATTGCGGAGAGTAAATTATGCTATTAGAGTAAATAGGACCTGGCATGTTTGCACCGAGCCCATACGTCACATTCACTTCGCAATCTAACCGAGAATCTAGCAAGCAACACCGGCGTCAAGGTGGTCTGGTGATCATTCCATTCGGGTGATAAATTTATTCACGCCGTCATCGATTGAATAAGAATCATGCAATAGTTTAGAGAAAAATAAACATTCGTAAAATTTCAGAAAAAGTTATAGCCCTTTTCTCTTGAATTTTGAATGATGTGAAGTCATAAAATGGACTAACGCATTATTACACGGTCATGAATATTGCCGAATACGATTTTGATTAAACTAATACTGACAATGCATCGAAAAAAGTAAACAACAGAAAACTATAACATTTCCGACCGAGGGTATTACCGCGCATTGAATGAATAAACGCCCACTTCCAAGTGGAGCAATATGGAAACAGCGAGACGTGTGGATGAATATGCAATTTTTTAAAGGACAAGGCGACCCGGCCGAGAATGAAACGTGAACTCATCGTATAGTGGGGAAGATATAAAGTGAAGGGGCGTAGCAGAGGTTTGCGAAAGGCGACGCGAGGCGGCAGCACATCGAGTGGAAACTACGGTCAAGGAAAAACAAAACTTCGCCAGTCTCGGTCTCTCGGCATGTTCATGTGTCATCGAGCAAAACTGGCCGGAAAGGAAAGTGACTAGATGGCCGGGAGGGACGTCGGAGGCAGGCAGGTTATATCTATCTATTATTCAGACTTCGCGGGAGGAGAAAAAGAAAGCTAACGCCGCCATGCAACCCGCAGCCTCCTTTCTCTTTCTCAATGATACAATCCGGCTTTTTCTTTGTTCTCGACGTACGAAATTATCGCTCTGCCGATTCCGCGGATCCGACGTCGAAAAGGGGTCGAAATAATGTTTTTTAAATAGATAAATACTGTCGGAGATCGCATTTGAAATGGCGAGCGAATAGAAGTTTGGTAAAATGACGTAAAGGGCGATAGGTTGCCGCAAATTTAAAAAATATAAACTACTACATACTAACGTGGAGAAATGACAGCGTAACAGTGAGGCGGAAACATTGTTTTACAAGTTGCGCCCCTATCTTATCAATAAATAAACATTTCTTCGCAGAATTCACAAGCATTTCTGGCAACGACCCGACTTCCTTCCTTCCACCGAGCTGATAAAACAATCGCGTTTCGTCACGCCCACCATTGAGATAAGCAATTCTTCCACAGGACCAAAAACTATCGGATGACCCGAACAACGCGACCCAAATTACACCGACCAATGGGAACCCTCTAATCCGCCACTGTTAATTTGCATTAGAAACGGTTCCTTAAAAGCATTCAATCTAGATAAGCTCCATTGGCAAACGCGTCAAACTGCCGACATTCCGACACGGCCTTATAAAAAATACATAAATATAGGACACACAACAATACCCTGCCCTTATAGTATGCACCTCAGATGACTCCCCCACCTCTGCAGTCGCCTGTTTAAATCTCCGACAAAAGCTTCCGACGCATTCGGCCCTCCATTTCGGGAGAGCGTGGAGAACAGCAACGCAATTCGAAAACAAATTCCCTTCCGTCTCCCTCCCTCTTTAAGCTTCGGGTAATAAAAACGTCGCTTTGAAGTACTCTTCCGTCGAGAATACCTCTCAAGATTGTTTTCTCTCTACGATTTAAAACCGCGAAAACTACGCGTCGAGGCGCTCCTTTCTTTTTTACGACGCGAAGAATTCCGGTTAAATGGTTTATCCGGAATTAAAAAGGCCAGAAAACGGGAAGGCTTCTCTTTTTTGGCAAAAAAAAGTCCGTGAGTCATCGCGCCGGGGAATGGTTCGAGACTTTTTTGTTACTGCGTCACAGGCTAATGCGCCGACCGCCGAGGCATAGAAAAAAAAACAATCCATCAAAACGCCTCCACATATACCTACGAAAGATGTATTCGACGTGGCAGCTATCAACGTCCCCAACCCGGCGAATTATCACCCGCTGTCGCGATGTTTTCAATCCGCTTAGCAACGCGACTATGTAATGACCGGCGCAATTCACATTAAACCCCTCAAACGAACGATATAAATTATTACCGCAGCGGTTAGTTATCGAGTTCTAATAAGTCGTGCTACATCCCGCATTCGCGTTATCTCGAAAAATTATCTCGTCGCTGCCAACTCATTATCACTTTATTATAACGCCGACTCCGAAGACCGTCCCGAAAAATCTTAACTCGACTTCTTCCATTTTATTCCTTTCTTTCTCTCACCTTTGTGCTTTTCGACGCTAGGCCCTCCTTGCTTGCTCCTTTCCTCCTGCTTCTTGGGGGATTTCACGCCCCTCTTCAACTTCCCGAAACTCCTTTCCAAGGTTCCGCCGCCGGAACTTCCATTGCGATGCTGCTCCTCCCTCAGAAGGGTGGACGTGGGGCTTGGTTCCCCCTTGTCCCCCTCCTTATCGGTCCACAGAAGAACCATTATTTCTCTCCCTACTCAAGACCGAATGATCCTATTCCTCTATGGACAAAACTCGATCCCTCTTTTCCTCCCCCTCGACCCTTTTCTCGCTCCGTGCTCCGTACGAAAAGAATTCCACGGCCGCGGTAGGACTTCTCCGTTGTAGAGAATCGACTTCACTGGACTGTCGCCGACTGCGCCACTCAAAGTTAACGGACCCCACCTCTTTCTTCTTTCCTCACGGCCACACGTAAACCCCCTCTACTCCTCTCCCTCCTCCTCATGCCGCCTTGCTAAGACACGTCAGATACCCCACACCCACGATCTGGAGGCTGCCCCTTGTAATTTCCCGCCTCCTACTCCTCTCTCTTCGCACACCTCACTCCCAACTCTCTCCCTCACTCCTAACAACCTTTCTCTCCCTCTTTCTCTCTATCCGAGCCTCGATCAGCCAACCGCAGCAGCTGACCTCCCTCAGCATGACGTCACCTCCCAACCAAACACCGGTTCTTCCGGCTGTCTTCGGACAACCTTACCCCACTGCCAGTATTATAACAACATTTTTGTTTGTTGGCTCATCCGAGGACCGCAACACCGCCCGCACTTTCTTTCGGCGGATATACGCGGAGAGGATGAAAACACGCGAAGATATGAACGACCGAGGCAGTTCCTCGAAATTAGGTAAACATAACCTGCGCCGCCTAGACGAGAGGTTTTGCCTCATGCCGCCGAAAAGACCTCGCCGTTCGAAATCTAATCGCGACCGTGACGACGGGAGACGAAAATAAACGAAAATGACCGATCTAATGACGGAGGTGATGTATTGTGATGCCCGGGGCTCGAGCGAAGCCATTCGCTACGAATTCCTCGACGAGCACCAGACGGCTCCATTCCTAATTGAGCCTGGCATTACGAAAGGAGAACGACGAAATCGGAAATCCACGTGCGCACGAGTCGTCAGAGAATTATCTCCCTGAGATATGCGGTAGAAATCTTGAAAAACATGTCGGTTTAAATGCTCGACGATTCCGAGAAAAGCTGTTACCTTTCAATTATTAAAAAATGTACAAATAAAAATATAATAATTTTTTTATTAATAGCTTATATAGAACGCACAGAATGAAAAAGAATTTAAATAATTGAATTAATACAGACATTGAATATATAAAAGTTATGTTGTAATTCTAATAATTAGATCCCATGTCCTAATGAATGCTACATAAGTTTTATATATTCAATATTTCTATTAATTCAATAATTTAAATTATTTCTTTTTCATTCAGCGCGTTTTACAGGGTTATCGGCTATTATAAACACATTATTGGAAGTTATAGACACATTATTGTTAGTTGTAAACAAAGTATCATTAGTTATAAACAAACTATCAGTAGTTATAAACACATTATCGTGAATTATAGACAGAGTATTCATAATTATAAGCAATACTAACTAACCCTACCCTATAATGGAAGAAAACTCTCAGTAAGTAGTAAATGAAAATGGAATACAGAGTGAACTAAATGATTCAGTTGCTAGAACAAGAAAGAAAAGAACCTCAATGACCGACGAAAAAATTGAAGTATTTAAAAATATGAGAGAACAAGGTGAGTCAGCGGTTAAAATGGCAAAAAAACTTGGGCGTATCTGTGTCTGTTGTGTACAAACTAATGAGGAAAACACACGAAACTGAGGAAAATGTTGAAGAAGTTGATTTAACACGGAAGAAGCCTGGACCCAAACCCCAACAAGTTTCTAGATTATCGGACAAAATATGTGAAATTATTCAAGCCGACTGCTCATTGACACAAAAAGGCATTCAAGAAAAGTTGAGAGAATATGACTTCATCTGCACACAGTCTACTATATCGACAAATCTAAAAAATATTGGCATTACAAGAAAAAGATTGAAAAGAAGTTTAAAATCCACAACACCTGAAGTTTTATCAAAAAGGAAAATATACTCTCGTGAAATCATGAGGATTCCATCAGGAAGAATGTTATTTCTAGATGAAACTGGTTTTAATCTACATAGTACCAATAGTTACGGATATTCTCCTAAAACTATAGATGCTATCAAAAAGGTTCCTAAGAACCGTGGGAGAAACCTAAGTTTGATAGCTGTGCTCGCTATAAACGGAATTAAGAATTATAAAATAAAAGTGGGTGCTTATAACACAGAATATTTCGTTGACTTTCTTCAAGACTGCAAATCCAAGAATGTTTTTAAGGAAGGTGATATCGTTATTATGGACAATGTGAAGTTTCACCACAGCTCTGAAGTGATTACTTGGCTTGCCGCAAATAATGCTTGCTACAAATTTCTTCCCCTTACAGTCCGCAATTAAACCCAATTGAAGAGGTTTTTAGTGTGCTTAAAAGTAGATA
Organism: Tanypteryx hageni; assembly: GCA_028673005.1. Lineage (NCBI taxonomy): Eukaryota > Metazoa > Arthropoda > Insecta > Odonata > Petaluridae > Tanypteryx > Tanypteryx hageni. The sequence goes on along the minus strand of CM054113.1, from coordinate 154,229,091 downwards.
CCATGCTATTCGTCCTACTCCTGAAACGTCATTACAACTCCAAGAATATGTCGCAAGATGCATTGACAGGATGAATAATGATAGTACATTACGTTTTGAGGCTTTTTATGGCAACATGTTGAGATATCGCGATTTGGCTTTTCAAGGTCTTTCATTTTAAATAATTACATATGTACATTATATTTTTCCCTTTTCAATTCTCCTTTTTGTTCATTGCAGTATGTATGTATCATATCTTATATGTATACTACACAAGTTAATTAATTGTATGTATTTAACAAACATTTTAAAGGAAAATGAATGTTACCTAATTATATTTACAATTACTTTATTGTGTACTGACTAAATATGTATGTACCTACCATGTATAATTCTCTACTGATATGAATTCTTTTTCATTGTACATATTATACAATGTATTCACTATTATGTACCTACGCATCATTTCTCGTGCCGCCTTTAATCATAGAATTGTACAATGTATCATTAAATAAACACAAAATTAATGGAAATCAGTAATTTATTCTATTTAATTTTCCTTTATGAATTTTTATGTACCGAAAAGGAGTTGAGTTCATTTATCGGTAACAACTCACAAAAATTAGTATACGAGAAAGAGTGGCTGAAAAAATATTTTCATTTTCATTAGCATTTGTGTTTTCCATATTTGTCTTCTCAACAGAATCTATATGTTGTCTTGATTTTTGAGTTGACTTCATTATTTTCGTTTCCAAACCACTAAAACAATTTTTTACATATTCCCTAAATTTTAGCGTAATGGCCAGGTTTTGTTTATAATTATCGATACTCTGTCTATAATTCACGATAATGTGTTTATAACTACTGATAGTTTGTTTATAACTACTGATACTTTGTTTATTACTATCAATAATGTGTTTATAACTAATGTGTCTATAAATTTCGATACTGTGTTTATAATAGCCGATAACCCTGTATATAAGTTAATAATAACAAAATTATTATATTTTTACACTTTTTGTGCGCTTCATAAAAGTTATTAACTTAAAAATTTTATTTTTATTTATTTTTTCCTTTTAGTCTTAATGAGAAATATATGAATCTAACAATAATAAAAGACTACTTCTGTCCCTTTGTGGCTCCCTCTGTCACGCTATAAAAATGCGAATAACTCGATAATGGAACGAGATACATTTTTGATATTTGGCAGGAATGATCGATTCATATATTGTAAGATGACGACGAAAATAAATCTGGAAAAAAGTCCTTGGTTCGACACCGAGGTAGGCATTTCTATTTCCCATATGATAACACGTAAAAACCGACTTTTTGACTTGCAGGCTTTTATTCTTTTTTAGATCTAAATTAGAAAGAATTAAACTATGATTTTCGGATCTAGCTCATTTTAAAGAAAAAACTATGAAGTTTTTTATTCTGTATATCTTTTCCCGTCTACAGTTCAAAATTTCTCATGTTAAACATTTAATTCACATACTTTGGGGAAATCTTGGAATTTAATTGGGATGTTGCCTTGCCAAACAATTACACTGTTAAACCTAGAAATTCTATTGTTATTTCAATCCTTATGGGTGAAAGCGTGCTTTGAATGCTCTTACAATTAGTACGACAGAGAGAGAGAGAAATTCTTTTCATAGCAACCAATGTAAACAACATTCGTTACGTTATTTACGAGAAGGAATACATTTGAATGTAGAACATTAATCATTCGCATATTAAAATTAGGTACTTAGAATCATCGTAGGAGTTCGAGACTTGAAACAACGAACGTCTAAAAGAACGAAAGTTTCTTTTCTTGCCATCCAAAGAATGTCACGGTAATTAATTTATTTGTTCATTTTATATTTCACAAAAATCTTTTTCGTTGAATTTCAACAGGCATCTCCCTAGTGTTTATATATTCTTCAAAAATTAACTTTATTGACTAACTAGGGAGATGCCCGCTGAAATTCTATGGAAAAGTTTTTAATTAAAATTACGTGAATAGATTATCCAAGTTAATGGTACCCAATTACACGAAACCGGCAACAACGCAAATGACTAGGAATGCGTAAAATTCTCGCGTTAATAACTTATCTGTTGATCGATTCGATGCGTATTCAAAAATCGATGGCAGGAAAACAAACTTTCGTTCTTTTAGGCGTTCGTTGTTTCAAGCCTCGGCCTTGTACGGTGATTCTAAGTAATTTTAATATGCGAATGATTAATGTTGTACATTCTGATGCATTACTTCTCGCATATAACGCAACGATTCATTTCCATCTCCTTTCTACTCTCTCTCTCTCTCATTAAAAGCATGCTTTCACCCATAAGGATTGAAATAACAATAGAATTTCGAGGTTCAACAATGTAACTCGTTGGCAAGGCAACATCCCGTTAAGATGGCAAGATTTCCTCAAAATATGCGAATTAAATGTTTAACATGAAAGATTTCGAACTGTAGGCGGAAAAAGATGAACAGAATAATAAACTTAATGCCTAATTTTTTCTTTCATCATCATCATCATGCTGCTGTCCGAAGACAGGTTCTAGCTGAATTGCTGCCTCCATCTCTCTCTCTCTCCCTAGAAGCCTCTTTTATACCTCTATAAGTACTATATTCCTGCTTTATATTCTCTAATATTCCTACTCTTTATCTCCCTCTTCCTCTTCTTCCGCTAATTTTGTCTTCTAAGATCGTCCTTTGTAAACACTGTCTTCTCAATATGTGCCCTATCCAATTTGCTTTTCTTTTCCTGATTGTTTTTATTAGCATCCTATCTTCTCCCACCATTTCTAATACTTCTTCATTTCTCTTCCTCTCTGTCCATTTTACTTTCATCATCCTCCTCCATACCCACATCTCAAAACTTTCTAAATATTTTTCCTCCTTTCTCCTTACTGTCCACGTCTCTGCACCATAAAGAGCTATGCTCCATATGTAGCATTTCTCTAATTTCTTCCTTGTTTCTAAATTTATTTTCTTGCTTGTGAGAAGCTCCTTCTTCTCGTTAAATGCTGATTTTGCCATTGCAATCCTACTTCTGATGTCCTGTGTACTACTTCCATCCTGCGCTAAAATACTGCCAAGATATTTTAAACTACTTACTTGTTCCAATTTTTGGCCATTTACCATTATATTTAATTATTTATGTTCATTTGAAACCACCATGACTTTCGTTTTTTCGGCATTGATCTTCATTCCATATTGTTGGCCAACCTCCACTAGTCTGTCTGTCACCCTCTGAAGTTTTTTCTCGTCTTCTGCTATTAAGCCCTGATCATCTGCATATTTAATGGTGGTAATACTTTCACCTCTTATCTTAAATCCTTTCTCTTCCATCAACGCTTCTTCTGTTATTGTTTCTGCATAAATATTAAATATCGCTGGTGAAATGGGACATCCCTGCCTCGCTCCCCTCCCTATTGAAGTACTTTCTGTTTCTTCTCCTTCGACCCTGACTCTAATCTTTTGATCAAAGTAAAGGTTTTTAAGCAGTCTTTTATCTTTTCAATCTATTCCTATTTTATTTAAACTACCCAACATTTTATCCCACTTCACTCTGTCAAAAGCTTTCTCCCAATCTACAAAACAAAAATACGTATCTTTATTGACTTCTAGCGCTCTTTCTATTATCATCCTCATACATTCTATAGCATCTCTAGTCCCTCTTCCTCTTCTGAAACCAAACTGATTATCTTGCAGCTCATTTTCTATTTTACCTTCAATTCTTTTGGTTATTATTCTGGTCAGAACTTTAGCTGTATGAGAAATTAAACTAATAGTTCTGAAATCCTTACAACTTTTTGCATGGTTCTTTTTCTCCAGTGGTACCATAACAACATCTAAAAAATCTTCAGGCCATATGCCAGTATCATATACTTGGTTAAAGAATTTTGTGAGTTGCTTAACTGCTTTCGACCCCAAAACCTTAAGAACGTCCACTGGTATATCATCGCTCCCAACAGCCTTCCTTCTTTTCATGTCATCAATTGCTCTTTTAACTTCAGACTCGAGAATACTTGGTCCTAGCTGATCTTTTTCCGCATCCTCTTTTTCATTTAATTCAATATTTCTTGGCTTTCCTTCTTTGTCATACAGCACCTCAATGTATTCTTCCCAGACATTCTTTACATTGTCTGGCTCCGAGACTAGTTTACCATTTTTGTTCATGATTCCTTTACATCCTATCTTTCTAGCCTTTTTCTTGAATATTTCCCTTGCCTTGAAATACATGAGGTCTGTTCTACAAATTCTTCCACACTCGACAATCTCCTCGCATTTCTCATTTATCCACTGAAAATGGTTAAAATCCGAAGATCGTAGGTTAATACTTTGTAATTTAGATTCCAAAAAGAATAAAAGTCTGATATAAAATGGAAAAGTCTTTCTTAGAGTCGAACCCGGGTCGTTTTCTCAAATACTTTTTCGTCAATCACTGTTAATATGTGAAAAAACCTTATTGCCAAATTTATATTTTCTATTTTGATTCTTTATCGATTTTATGGAGCTTGACAAACATCTATATAGATAGATTTCTACTGTTCTTCATGCTCACTGTGTCGTAGTTGTTTTAATCTATGGATATCTATTATAATAAAACGCTTAGGCGGTACGTGGCACAAAATAACATTGTATTGCTAAGCAACAGGATATATAAACAACTGAAACATATCGGCTATCGTTCATTTGCTTGCATAAATTCCTCAAATTGACATACAAACCTCGGACCTGCATATTTTAAAAGAAGAATGATCAAGGTTTTTTATTCTTACAGTCTTTTTTCGTCTTCTATCGGAAATCGCTTGCATTTCAAGTTTATTATCATTAATTTGAACTAAATTAAATGTTTATTAAAAAATACCTAGGTACGTACTTATTAAATATAATTATTTGGTGAAATGTACTTAAACGTGGCATTAGAATCAGTAGAACTATGCCAATTTAAATAAAAACAAAATATTTGCCATTTTGGAAGTAATACATTATAATACTTTTCCGTATTAATATCGCAACCAAATAAACAATGTCTAATGTTTATTTGCTCATGTCTCTAGCAACGAGATAAATAGCTTCTGTATATCGAATTGAAATACTGTACTATATAAAGTTAAAACCATTTAGATAATGCTTATATGAAACTATATCTATTAATTAATGAAATTTATATTAAAATTGTTTGTTCAGAATAAAAGTAATGGCTGCAAGAGCAACACGTTACGCTTCTCTTGAACTAAACAATCGTGTATTGGAACGTATACCCAGAGATAGTTTACGAAAGTGTAGATACCATCGTATGTGAGGATGCGACAGATCAACTGGCATACCCCAAAGAATTTTTGAAGTTGACCGCCAAATGGAATGTCTCCGCACAAACTGAGATTGATACCAGGCGCTGTGATCATGTTACTCAGAAATTTAGTACCTTCGAAAGGCCTGAGTAATTGGACGCGACTCACAGTTACTCGACTACAACGTAACATAATCGAAGCAAGAGTTATAGATTTAGATAATTCTGAAACTATTCTCATACCAAGAATTCCACTCATCCCATCAGACACAAACATGCCTTTTAAATTTAAGAGAAAACTATTCCCAGTAAGATTAGCTTTTCTATAAATATCAACAAGTCGCAGGGACAGACTTCTGATAAAATTTGCCTTCACCTTCAAAAACCAGTATTTAGCCATGGACAATTGTATGTGGGTCTCTCGAGAGTAAGATCATTCGAATCTATAACGATTGTGTCAGAAAATCATGACATAGAAAATTGTTTTTAAAGAAATTTTTTTAATTAATGTTTGTGCGGTGCGCTTATTTTTGGAAAAAACATTAGATGCTAATTTTTTATCTCGATATCGTATTTGAGCGATATATATATTGTATATAACTTCACACATTAGCGCATCGCATATTACAAATATTAATGCAAATAAAAATATAGCTGTTTTAATTAAAAAAGGTTTCATTTCATATATTATAGTTTGGCTAGCGCGCAGACGTTCTGCGCGGGTTAGCTAATAATAATAAAGCTACTTGAGCCTCACTCACTCACTGACACAAAATTCTTAGGTACTTCTAGAAGGGCTAGAAATCTTAAATTTGGCTTGTTGGTAGGTCAAGTGGCACAACCGACGATAAAAATCGAAAATCACATAAAAGTTTATATTTAAGGGGTGTTTTTAACCCAAATGTTCCATTTCAATACCCCATAAGAAAAGCATGGGATTCAGTGAAAGGCTTTCTAAAAATGCATTTTTAAATTATTTAAAATTGGGATACGAATTCTGGAGAAAAGTTGCCTAGCTGAAAAAACGGAGGTCTTAATTTTTGAAGGAAGAATTCAAATACGTATCGAATTAGCGTAAATATCTGCTTTTAATCGAAAAAAAGTGTTAATGTATTGCTCTTTTCAACAATGAAAATATTTAAATACTATGGCAACGACCTAAATGCTTTTAAAGGGATCTGATATTATACGTTACGATTGCAGTGATTTAATGTTTTTAATGGAAATTAATTCCGTCATAACGAATTACAGCGGAACTTCCATAACTCGAATCTTAAGGAAAAGTATTAATTATTCGAGTAAAAGAAAATTCAAGTTATGGAAATATATTTTTAAATATTTGCATATATACGGTGGAACTTCTATAACTCGAATATCAAAGGAAAGCAACAATTATTCGAGTTTAGTATTTTTTTAAAATTTAATTAACATCAAGTTTAAATCCTTATAACTCTAATATTCAATAACAGGCATATTATGAAAACATCATCATCAATATTTTCTTCCGATAATATGTAAGATTTTACTCTATCCAAAACATTAATTGCATTGATTGTGGGCAACATAGATAATTGCAATTCTCACGTACTACTGAAAGCACTAACATGACGATTAAATCTGTTATCGACTGTAGGAAGGAGCGAATAGGCTTGTTTTTCTCCAGGGCTATAAGGGGTCACAATAGGAGAAGCAACCCTGATAGAGGTGAAGGTAAAACGTGAAAAGTATTTTAATGTTGTGTTTCGTAGTTTTTCGAGAAATTTCAACTCTTTTCAATTGTTAAATATAATGGCGTCATACCTATTTCTCGATATTTTTTATCCAAATACGCGCTAAATGCACGGAGGATGATGCCATATTCTTAACAGAAAATATCCTAATTTTTCCATAAATTTAATGTATAGGGTATTGTCTTAATGATGATTATTCTTATTGCTCATGCATGGCGATATGAGTGACGCAACTTAAAATGCGAAAACTTGGACACGAGCCGATTGTCAAAGAATTTTGAAATTACGGATGGTTGCCTTAATTTCACGGAAAATTATAAATATTACTCATGGAATTTATCGTTTAATACAAATAGGCTCCACGTGACTGAAGTGCTGTTGCCCTGGAGATCGCGTTAGTTTATTTACGAGTTTAGATCTTGGTGAATGGTGATTTTTTTAAAGCGCTTTCAGTATGCAAGCACCGACTACTCGTGTATGTATGTATCGTGAATCACCAATGAGATCCGCGGCTTTGTAGCCAAAATGCTGATCTGGTTTTACAATCGTTTTGTGGGTATCGTAGTTAACTAACACATCGATTTTTAACTATCAGGCCGAATAGGTTTTATTTTCCTAAAAAGGTACTCTTGATAAAATTTTCCATAAAACATCGCGATAACAAGTTCACGTAATCTGATATGGAGAAAAGCTGTACATGAAAGCGCGAATTTTAATCCTATTGGTAGGTGTAGTGGCGCAGCTAGGTTCTCCTTCGCCCGGGGGCAAGTCACAGAGACGCATCCCCCTGTACAATTTTACAGACAAATGTAATGTGGGGAATGTGATAGAATGCGGAGCAAACAGTAGAATTTTAATTCGGCATATGTAAAATAATATTATTGCTTATAAACAGGAACGTTAATTTTCGATCCATGCCTTTGCGCCCCTTCAGCCCTGCGCCCCGGGCCAACCTTCCCCTCTGCTCCTCCCTCACTACGCCACTGGGTAGGTGGCGGAACCAACTGCCGACATATTACACACCTGATGAACACGTTCTCATTTAATTTACTCCACCTACCTGTTATAACCAGGTAAAGTCCAGCTAAAACATTAACTAATAAATTGGGCTTAAAAGTTAAAATAAACTAACAATGACATTAATAGCAACTTTTAAAACTACAAAACTTGGTAAACAATTACAAAGATCTAACTTGCGGGAGAAACACCTTATCACATTATCGTTATCTTCTTATTCAAACATACTTTTGCGTGTGCGCATAAATACAAATATAAATAAACTGATGTGGGCAACACATGACTTTCTCCATATTTATATGGCAAATTACGTTGTTAGCTCTGGGATCGTTGTCAATATTTACTTCCGGTTGACAATTAAGAAAAGAAAAAGGAGCGTTACTAAGACGTAACTAAGCGTCAATTGTTAACAATAGTCTTCGGTAGGTGGCATGGTGGTGGCAGCTAAAAATGTCAGATATCTCTTTAAAAATGCATTATATGGAAAAATGTTTCAAACAAAGGTTGTAGAATATTAAATTTCCTACAACTTTTGTTCTAATATATTTTTACATTTATCATCTATTAAATAAAATATTTCAAAATAACGGATAAGTGACAAGAGTAAACACCCACTTCCGGTCGACCGATTTTTACCAAAAACTAATAAGATCTTCTAACTTTTATAAAAATGTTAAATATAAAATTTTGCGTTGACCTGATTAATAGTTTTTGAGTTACAAATCTATCACATACAGACAGACAGACACAGAGACATAATCGAGAAAATTGTCAAAACGTGTTCAGGGGACCTTAAAACATCTATTTCCGCTGAAATCTCGAATTCGATTCTTTTCATGACAACAATACTTTCACTATACTTCGTATATGGAAAAAGTAAAAACAGTGCGCGTTTCTGCATGGGTAAGGCTTCTCATAGAAGCCCGTGGAAACCTGATGACAAAAAATCCGGCTCATAACATGTAGGCATACCTAAGAGTTCGAGAATAAACACATCAACATCCGCGTTCTATGCCGGAATTGACCTATAACTGGTTAATTTCGGAAGACTTGGATGGGCGTTGATGAATCTCAACCGGTCTGGTCTGACGGTTGCATCCGTGCACCGGAGACACAGAAACGAAAATAAACTCGCGCACCGAGGTTGCGGAGAAAGAACGAGGAACATCAGCCTGCATTCCACGAGGTAAGACATTTCGAACACAGAGATGTTCTCTTGCCGAGCCTTACCAAGTACGCGTACGGTCTTCTTCGGGCTATTTGCACTTCTGTGGAAGGAAAGCGGTAGAACGGACTCCTTCAAGAGATCTAGAGCAGAAACAAATGTAAATAAAAAAAGAGGCCGTTCCCGAGTATAGCGATCACAGCTGCTTGTCTTACTCCTCTTGGGGACAGTAAGGAAAGCTTGAAAACACGATTTCCTCAAGAAATTTAAATGGCAGAAACACAGCTGTGCATTGAACTCGATTGGATACAGTTCGAAGGACTGAAATAGGGTTGGACTAAATCATTTCGAGTTACCCTTAGTTTTCATTTATAAATGAAGTCGGTTTATCTTCAAATTATGTAACACAGGATGTTGAAAAAGAGAGTGCTTTCCCGGTTATGGATGAAATAAGGAACATACGCAAAAAATAACACGAGAAATGTTCACGATTCATCATCTATGGGCGGAGAAACAACAGGAGAAAGCGGTAAATTCAAGCACGCAGCTTTGAGAGACCGAAAATATTTTTCATTGACGAAGAACGGAACTCCACATACGATTATGCAGAAAAATGTACTATTGGGCAGTACCGCCAAAATTCAACTCAATTGACAGGGCTGAAAATTACGCTCGTACAAGAAGTTACAAATAGCACATTTGTTTGTCTAGTAAACAACGTCCACAGTTCAGCCCTAACCAACGATTTCCGTCCACTTTTATAGACCAAATTTGAAATTTTATATTGAAATGTAAAATTTTCACGCGCCTCTAATGTGAACGCTATATTGCTCTGAAATATACATTTAACATTCCCTCGTAGCGATTGAATTCGATTTCAATGAAGGTATAATTGAACCAAAGTGTACAATCCATGATTTCAATATACACGAACAAACTAATACAAAGTCTGAAATTAAAGGTGTCTGCCTTAATAGTAAACAATCATTTTTTAGACAGTTTACACCCCCATGGTTCCTATAACCATTATAAATTCCAAGAGTTATCTATCACCAGATTTTTCGCCTGATCGTTGAGATGCGCCTATACACTTGAAATAATGGGCTTTTTCCAAGTGGAATAAAGATAATTGTAAGCAATATCCCCCAATTTCTAGAATTTGAAGAGAATTGGTCATTTCACGAGGATAAATAAATACAAATGCTATACGGTAATTAACCGTAGAACAGATTTTAAGGCGGAGGTAACAAAAATCTGGCTTCGCCAAAATTGTACAAATATGAAAAACGTTGTTCGTATTATTTTCACTTTAATGTGTAAAAATAATACGATTAAGATGTTTTATACTAGCATAAACAATTGAAGAAGCCTCAAACAAACCTCAAAATCATCGGCAACACTGTAGTAGTAATCACTGCAATTAATTCGGCAAAGCAGAGATTAACAAACCTAATTCTATTAATAAGTTTATAAACTATACTATAAATACAGAAATTACAGCAATGTAATACTAAAGAGAACCACATTCTCCTTAAAGACTTCCAATAATGCCAACAACAAAGTATTACATCCATAGACAATAAAAGGAGTCTGCCAACAAAGTCGCCAACACATTGCTGACATTAATAAGATTGCTATGCGTTATTGGTTCTAGTGGACACGCACCGCGTATCACAAAGAGCGGATGTACCAAAAGATGAAAGGGTAGCTTTACGGTGAGATGTGGCGGGCGGCCTCAATTCCATTCCAACATATAGACCGTAGTCTGCATTCATTATAATGCAAATAACTATAGGCTTTTGTGCCGTGCGGCCATATTCTTGCACCACTTGCATCAAGGTCTGAAATGTTTAGCGTGTCTGTCTTGAGCTCCGTAGGATTGATTCGCCAGAATATTTCACCGTATCGCTCTCATAAAAAGAACTTATGTAAGGCTCCAAAAACTATCAACAAAAATTTCCAATCATTTTCACTGACGCCAAATAATAAATTCACTTGAAGGAGAAAAAATTTGGCAAAACACACAACGATAAATTCAAATGTTTCTATTAACATCATTTTATAAAGCTCACCAACTGTTTCCGTAATGATGATTTCATGAGTGTTGCTGGTCAATAGAAGTTTTCGTCATCCTTTGCCGAGTATACTCCTACTGTTAAATATGCGAGCATTAACTTGCGTTTGATTCCTATCGATTAATGTTTATAAATGGCACAAAAGAGTCATTCAATGGGAAATATGAACCAAAAATTTAAACCTAAAGATAAAATTCCCGATCATTCGTAACGTATAGTATAAAATTACAGTTAGAAAACAGAAGGACTTATGATAATACATAAAAACCTTTTGCAGCACAAAAGTGGGAACGTCAAAATTCATCGCGCATTGATCTGAATTGATCGAATACATGTTTATATTACATTTATATAATATATTACTTCCAAAATTCATAAAGAATGCTAACAAAATTGCGGTTTCAAATGTAAAACGAAAGCGTCATCTCGGAATTTTAATATGAAGTTATCGAAACCATAATAAAGCATTTCTTTGGGTCAGGATCTTTTGGTCTGCCATTTTAGACGTCGATGAGTCAGTCCAAGGGAAAATCAAGAGTACGGTACGAAGGACGCATCGTCTACCACGCCCCCTGCTTTAGGATCGATTAATTTATTGTAACAATCCTAACTAAAATCTAAGAATGCACAGTAAACTGCATTGTGGGTCATATACATTAACATCAAAAACAACATATTGATTAAAAACGTTATCAATTAAACTTAACCTATTACAACAAAACGCCGTCACAACACCTTTATCATAGAATAGAGAAAGTAAGATACATAAGAGACAAATGCACAGGTTTACATCTTATTAAACTCTCAACTTGAAAATTCAATGAGGACCACCATACGAAACTGGGCATATCATCCTAAAATAGAAGTGACATTAGCGTACCTAAAATGAGGCAAAGCAAAAGAAAACTTTACAAACTAAAATTCTAAATGTAACATTATGCTAAAAGAAAGCATCCGAGACATGAATCACTTCCTCGCAGCATGTTATATGCGGATAATCATTAAGAGTTTACCTAAAATGCAAGCAAAATATTAGTACACTGGCAAATTTTAGCCTGTTGCCGTCTCCTAAGCGTTCACTCTGAAAATACTCCAAAAATAAACCCACCAGAACTCAATGTAACACGACTAGCCGGGCTTAGAGGGTGACTTACCCATTTTGAAGATTAAGGGTGCTCTTTATTATCCCAGGTTCACAAATATCCACTATACGTGTCACCTTATTTCCATATTATCTTAAAAGAAGGCAATATGAAACAACTCTCCAAAGTCAATATAGTAACACGCCCCAATTCCGACACGCAGGACAGTCAACTTCCACTGATAAACGAATTCCTCCAGCCGAAGAGCCGAATAAAAGGAGCAGTTCAATCATGGAGGTGGGGCGCCAAATTCCATATTTCCGGCAGCAGACAGTACGATGAACTTTACAAAGAAAACACTATAAAATGTTTCAGATTTGAAAATGATAATTATAAAAATTTCCTCACTCGTTTAACCTTTATTTTTACAATATATTATTTAGAGAAATAATTGTCAATTTCGACGAGGGCGCCTCTACAGTTATTTACATGAAGCTATGAAAGGATGAGTGAGCCAGAGTGAGCGTAAATATGCGATTGTACGGTGACAAAATAATAACTATTTACAAGGAGAGGAATTATAGCTGCTATTTCGTTTATAAACTAATAGGCAGGCTTAAAAGAATCCCAATTAATGTCAAGCAGCTGAAAAGGTCCCAATACTCGCAATAAAACTTTTCTAAGGTAATTAAATAATTTTGGCTGTGATATAACGTTTCAAGATATCCAATATCCTGTTGAGACAGTTGTTAACGTAACCGAATAATTATTTCCTCCTGTGTGTCAACACTTATTTGCGGTTGATAAAGATGCTTCCATCGGCATTCATCTCAAGTGTTGGAAATATATTTTTATTTGTTGTTTGGTTCACAAAAAGTTTTTACGATCACCTGGACGAAGTTATCAATGCTGTTATTGATTTTTGTGATGTCCTTAAATGCACTATTTAGCTATTCAACACGTAGTTTTTGTATTATGAATGACAGTCAAGGTTTTGTTGGTTCAATTTAGGGCGTTAAAAATGAGTAACGAAGTCGTATCATTCCAAGACTCGGAGCGCAGTAACAACGAATAATGTCAATAAATTTCCAGTTCAATAATAATAATAATATTTAATACATACCTAAATCTTACTTTTAAAAGATTTCACAATCTTTATGAAAGTCATGTATATTTTTAGTCTTGAAAAATATAGATCTTTTTGCCAAAAGTTTGTCTAGTAATAAAATTCTAGTGAGCGTTGCGTCCTTCGAGCACCTTTAACATTCCTCTGAAACATAAATGGCCTGAGGATTATTTATTAATAGTCGTAAAGGATTTTCATGAAATGTTTCGTGGCAATGTCAAATTAAGCCATCACCTGTCGCAACTATTTTAGTTGAACCTCTTTCCAAATATCTAACTTTTTGGTTTGATAGTTTATACAACTTAACAAATTTTAAATTCAATTACTGACAGCTGCGTCATGGAAATTACTACATTCAAAGCTTCCCAGTTGTAAAACAAAATTATATCTGCATCCAAAAAATGGGATATTTGGTGGGTAATGGGCACGACCACAACTAGAAATTTTAGCCCCCAGATCAAACTACTAAATATGCGCCCCCCACATTCAAACTATCATTTGTTTAGTTACTATTTGGATTTTTTTGCGCCCCTTACCTAGTTGCGCCCGGAGTAGATGCCCCGCCCTAGTTCCGGCACTGGTAATGGGTTCTGATCTGATTTTTTGGCTGGGTTATGTACAAAGGGTATGGAATGCAGTGCTGTATAGGGTGTGGGAAAAATGGCGCACACTAACAACAGGGACGGGTAGAAAACCTCAAAACCAAGCAAAATGTATAAGGAACAAATTCTCTACAATGAATAGGTATCGAGATATCATGGTAAGAATGAAGTGCCAATTGGGGTAAGCATGTAGTCATGCTGTGAGAGGACCAAGGATCACAAGACTCACGTGTAGTACAGGAATGACAAAGATAGCTCACTGCAATACCATGGACGACAGTGATCAACACTGCGCACAACACATTGTCATACTGTGCAGTCATTCCATAGCAGTATGCCATCAGCATGGAAGGGGAAATGATATGGACTACATGTTACACGAATACTGTATGTACTTGATATGTTTGGTAACCAGGCCTACACTGCAGCCAGGGCTTATGCAGAAAGGTATCCAGCACATTGCCACCCAGACAAAAATGTGTTTTGCCGGTTGGACCAGCGAATGAGGGAGACTGGCAACGTCCTACCATATCTCGGTACCTATCTATTCTCGAGAATTTGTTCCTTATACATTTTGCTTAGTTTTGAGGTTTTCTACCCGTCCCCATTGTTAGTGTGCACAATTTTTCCCACATCCTATATTTGGCATTTGTCATAGGTGTCCTATGCCCTAGCAAAATATGCAAAAAAGTACTTTTGTTAAAATAAATATTAATTTGATGCTCAAATATTACAATTATTTTAGTTAGAACGAAAATGTTTGTTAATTTTAACAACGGAAAAATATCAAAATATTTTTTAAAGTGCAAACATAAATAGGCAGCAAATCTTCCTGCTTAACTCTGATGAAATGCATTTCCAAATGATTCAATTATTGAGAAAATCTATTAAAATTTGATTTTAATCGCAACTCGAGCATTCAATGAGACCTGATGCCACTTGCATCTTATTGCGAGACCTTTATTTATATAAATTTTACTCAAGGACAGAGAAGTCAAAATTTTAGTAATTGCTTTAATAATTCTGATCTATAAAAATCCACACATTCAAGATAATATTTGAGCAATGGCGTCCACTGGTACTTTTCCAGGTGGGGTCAAGCAAGTTCCCACAGTCAGGCTTGGCAGACAATATTTTAGTGGTATGTTTCAAGCATACTGCAGGGGGGCTCCACCTGCTTGCCTGACCTCAAAAAAAATGACCGCATTAATCCTGACCTAAACAGACAATGGTTGTTTTCCCTTGACACAGGCATGATTGAGAGAGGGGCAACTGCCCCCCCCCCTCAGTGGATGCCCATGTTTTTTGAGTATTGTAGTAGGGTCCCAAGTTTTTTGCTGATACAATTATTCCTGCATTAAGTTCAATTAAACCAAACTTGGAATGTTGAAAAAGTTATGCAACAAAATATTTCTTATATACAGGAAATATTTTATGCTTAATGAATTATATGCTGTATTAAAACAATACTTAATTCAATGTAGATTTTTATTTTGCTGAATCTCTTAAGCAACAATTTTTTAAGTCACATTTTTTGCACAGCCAAGCATAAGCCATGTATTATTGTATTTGGTAGTCACTATAAATTTTAGTCAGGTCTGCATGTTGAAAAAATACATTTAAAAACACATTTTCATCCAGATTTACATTGATCAGCCCAGGAAATGTAATTTCTTTTAACACTTTCTGTATAGCTTCGTGTTCTTCTGTGAGGATAAAAATTTCAGTTGAAAGTTAATATCCTTGTTATTCCTAGAGAAACATCTTTGTAAAGCAATTCAAATAACAACAATGACTAATTTTGAGGTAAGATTAATTTAATTATAAACTTATATGACAAATTCTAAGGTTCTTTGAAAAAATAAAATTCAAAATGTTCAACAAAATACATTTTTGCTTTTTTAAATATTTTATTTTTACTGATATTATCTGATAATTGTAAAAAATACCTTTTCAAATGTTATTTAGTCTCAACAGAATCAAGAAACCTGATTTTCCAAAATACAGTAACTTTATCTAATAACCAAGGAAATTACAAGAAACTGAACTTGTAAATGTATCATGTTAATCCTGGCTTTTTAAAATTGGAAATAAACTATTCACACCTAATCTATTAACACCAAATAAATAAAATGATTTGTTGTGACACTAACAATATATTTATTTCATTCAACATACTTGTCAACTCTATCAACAAATAATTTACTTCTTGATAACATCCCACTATTTCACAGGCTTATGAAATTATATAACAGACCTTGTAGCAACATTTTGGAAATACAAATTGTTAAGTAGCTCATCACTGGAATGCACACTCAATAATTCCATCAATCGACATTTCTGGCTTTTTTCTTCAGTCACACTTAACAACTAAAATTGCATTTTGGAAGATAAACCACCTAAGAACATTAAAGGTGGACATTCAACATTGTGCACCCAAATAATATTTTCTATGAAAGAGGCAGGTATTCTCTATTTGGCTATAAAAAGTTAGCACAATTATTCAGTTCAAAGCTAAAAATCAATCAAGAAAATAAACACAGCTACTGCTTACATATCTATGTTATGAGATTATTATATAACAAAATCACTTATTTAAAATACTGGTCTTTCAGAGACAAATGTGATTGGGACTGAGTGATAAACATCATGTAAAAATCCATGAAACTACAGAAGCAAATTGACCACACCCAGAGTAAAATATATGAGACCACCTGTTTATATTAGTACAAGCTGATGTTCAAAACATCAACAAATGTGCAAGCATACTGTCACATATATATGTACAAGATGAAAATGTAAGCAGGAAGACCATGTAGGTGGAAACATAAGCTTTGAAGAGAGGACGGAGTGAAAAACCAATTCTTTCCAAACCTCTGTGATTTGCAATTAAGTGCCTTCCTCGGTTATTTTTTAAATATATATTTATATATTTGTCTATATATTATTATATATTAGAATAACAACTTTGAATGACCACAAACTCCTCGTGGAGTATTTGGGCATATATGCAACAATCTCCTTTTCTCTACAATTCATCACTATAAAATTATCTTCCTAAAAAGGACGTATTTACTCCAAGTAAATAGAAGGCCATTTAAATAATTTAAAAACTGAAAACAAGCAGATTTTTAACAAACTTCCTTAAAAGAAAAACACAACCTTGTGTGGTCTGCACAAATAAATTGTAGTTGCATTCAATGGTTCATGTTTGTCCTCAGTACAGAATCAATTAGCTTCTTGGACTAGACTTGCAAAAACATCACAAAAATATATGTATAAAACAAACTCATCAACCATGTTTTAAACAAAAATCCTTTACACCATCTATCATGGCTAACAAACATAAAAAACAAACCTTTCAAATTTGTACATACCATGAGATTTTGTACTCGACATAAACTATTATAGACTTGTGAATGAAACACAGCTACAATTCAGTTACATAGCTACCCTTGAATAAAATTTATATAGCAACTCTGGAAATAGTACACAAATTTGGATGTACTCAACCACTACTAGGTTTTTTAGATAAAAAAAGTCATTGGGCATACTTTCACTCATTTCCACTTTCACTCTCAAGATATTAAGTCAAAATACATAAGAGATAATCAAGAAAATACTTTAAATACAGTACCTCCAGAAAGGCTCAATTTGTCCAGCACATATCACTACGAAAATCAAGTTTTCAACAGTAACTTGCCAACAGTCAAAGAGGCCTTTCAAGGGCTATGGTGAAGCTTTTGAACTCATTTCTTTCTTAATCATCCTCTGAATCTCCATCGCTAGAGTAATCTTGTACAGGTGCTATTCTGGAGAAGGGAGCTATTGCCATCTGCCTGGGAAAGGAGTGCAAACATGCAACAACTGTTTACTCATACTGCAGGTGGACTGTGCAGTATTAATCAAGTCTTACCTGGGACTAGCAATCTAATCCCAAATTCAAGAGCCTATGCTTCAGGTGGGAACAATCTACAATTCTAAAAAAAATGAAAATGCCTGTTTTTATTAATTAATTTCAAAGAATTGAGAAGTAATTTATGAGCTTAATATGACCTCTGTAACACAACAATGGAATATACATTATTTGCAAAATGAGATAATGAAAAAACTCCAACACTCAAGAACAACTGTATATATATATAATGTTAATGATCCTCTTGAGCATTTGCAAGTACCATATATTGTCGTGTAAAAGTCGACCTTTTAAAGTTGAAAATTTTTCCCCAAAACATTTACCTACTTATAGGCCTGATATAAAATGTCATCCTTAAATTCCAGGTGAACGACGTTGAAGTTAATAAAGATGGCTGATTTTTCAGTGTAGGAGATAGTAATTTTGAATCAATTTTTTCGGTTTTCAGATGTACTAAACAGATATTTCTGTTGATACAGTGTATTTCACAACAGCTATCAATGAATGAAACTGCATGGCATGTCACATGGAACTTTAGAATTTCCCACACATCCAATTAGCCAGACATTATTGAGGTGTTTATTTCCATAAGTTATTCAAAATTTTGGCTGGACAGAATCTAGATTTCATCTGCAAAACGATTTTATGAAAAGGATTTTTTTGGAAAAAAAATAGGCCTACTAAGTGGTGTGTAGAAAATATCTATACACAAAACTTTCAAGCTTAAATTAATGGTCAACTTACACAGAGTTATAGGGTACTTATCTTTATAAATCAACTGTTTAAAGGCACATATGTGCAATATATATACTGACAAAGATATTCCCTTTTCTGAATTAAAACTTAATAATTACTACAAAATGTTTCGAATAAATTGAAATGATTGCTGCCTCATCTCTTAAAAATTACCCAATTAAGGCATTTAAGAAGTTTTACATAAACATTGACAAAACAATTTTATAATTACACATCTCCAAATAAATATTGATGTAAGCTTTATGTGACAGTATAATGCATTTTAGTTATCCAATTGATCAACTAAAACCATATAAATAGATATAAGTAAGTGAACTGTTAAGATACAATCAGATATATTTAGACAAACCTGCATTAAATTACAAAAACACCAATCATAAAAATCAATATTTTTTTTGAGTTGTACTTATTCTGATAGGTAAGAGTTTCACAAATATCTTTGGTAAAATGTTAATGCAATGTAAAAATAGACAAAGGTAGAATGGCCATTCTAGAAATTCACAAAGGATATCAATCTACTCTAGATAAATCCTAACCATATTATTTTTATTCCAACTTTTCAATCAGTAATATATCTAGTGTAATTTCAGATTTATTTACTCTTTTGCACTAATGCATTTTTATGACCTATATGGTTTTAAAATCCACACCAATCTCAAATTGGTACTGGTAGAAATTTATAGATGTAAATGCTCTAAAAGCATGCTATACATTTCAATGCAAACCAAAAGTATGCATACGTGTGTCTTTGTCATAAGTGAATAGTAAGAATTTTTTTCAAACGTGAATTTCTAAGTAGATTTCATGGATAGGTTGAACCATGCCTGAGAGTCCAAAATATTTAAATATATCCAGGTAACATGACCATCATTCTTTTAGCCCTAGTAATTGTTGCATTTAAAAATATAAAATACAAAAATATTAACAGCGAAGGCACAAAACTGATCCACTCACCTTGAAACCTCAGATGTAACATTTCCATAACAAACACAGAGAAATTACAATCACAACTGTAACTAATTTCAATAGTAAATAATCAAGTAAAATTTCACAAATGTTCATGTCATACAGTCATATTTTCTCATAAGAATACCACAGTTGAAAAGATAGAAATTAGTGAAATAATAAAGCTCAATACTGCTTAATTACTGTAGTGACAAATGTAACCTTAATATTATAGCCATGAATTATTTAATTTCACATCTTTCTCAGAAATTCAAGTATCTGAATATTTATATTTTATCATTATAAAATCTCATTGCAAATTTACTAAAATTTCAAACAAAATATACCGTATTTACTCACATATAATTCACCCTTTTCTTCAAATTTTACATTTCCAGAATGAGTATGGAGTTTATATGTGAAGACCAAAATTCAAAAAGTCCAAAAACTCAATAAAGAACAGTTAGTGTTGATTCACATTATTTTTTTGTTTTGACTACTGCCATGTTCAAAAATTAAATTTTGTGTACTTTTTTGAATTTTTATGGTTATAAGGAGGTTTCCCCTTTTTCATTTTTTACTGCCATGTTGTTCACATACGACTTCATCATTCTTGAAATATGCACTATGTATTATGTATATTCTTGTAAATAACAGTAATAATTGTAAAAACATGTATTCAATAGTATTCATCACTGATTTTTAGTTTGCCAAAATGTTTTAGGCCTAACAGTGATTTAGCTTATATTCAGGTACTTTATTTTCCTTAGATTCAGTCGCAAAAAAGAAGGGTGTGGGTTGTATGCAAGCAAATACGGTATAACTCCGATAATTAAATATGAGCTTTATATCTTTCTGTAAATCGACATTGGTCAACTTCGTTTTTAGGTTTTGGGATATTTACATGCTAACCAACATATACTACACATTCCAATATTACCTTAGGTTTATAGTTCATCAATAATTATCCACAGTGATTGTGCTATATTATGGGCCTCAAAGCTGTATAAATTCTTGAGGAACATCTAACATGAAAGACAAAATAGTTAACAAGCTCATAACTAAAAGGGCATAATGAATTTAACTTCATATGAATAGGTATATAATCTGCTAAGCTTACATAAACACTTTTAAGCCCCGAAGTGTAAATTTAATAGGACAATGCAACAAATTACTTAAAATATGAATTAAATGTTTTATTTTCTTATATCCATTTGATGTAATAACTTTTCATTTATGCATTTTTACAGCAGATCTGGCATGAACCCAATAGCAAGTCTAATAGTAAAAATATAAAAGAAATCTTTAACATCATTACTACAATTACTGAGGAATACAACTTTTGAGAAAAATTGAATCCACTTCTCCGAATTAAACTTTTTTACTTTTTGCAGGGACCAGGACAAATTTTCGGAAAAATTCGGAGCAACTTAAAAACATAATTCAATTTTCCTTATGAGTAACGGAATATAAAATATTATCATGGGAGAAGCTCACAATAAGCATAATTTTTTAAAAGAGAGATTGTACAAAAATACAATGAAGCAAGTTATGTGCGACAATTTTTCAGATTGATTCAATTTTTACTATATCACAATACCAGTTTAAAGATAACATGATTAAATTTTATAATTATAATATATAATCATAAACCTTTGTGTGAGTGAAATTTAATAAATAAGTTGTCCACTAAATGGAATGCAGTCTTAAAACAACAAGAATCAATCTTCGACATCTCCTTATACAACAGGCACAGATGGACCAAATTAACAATGAAATAAATAACCACTAAAACATTAAAACACTAATACTCACGCAAGTCTTCGATAATAATTGAGCCACTCCTCAACCATTTGGGCAACTAATAAAGGTTGTTTATGTAGACGCTGCTGTGCTACAAGTATGCCTCCTTCAGTAACACAAACATCCAACCATTGCCTCAAGATAGATTCCTCCCGGCCCATCTGAATAAAAGGTAAGAAGGTAAAAATCATGTTTTACATTGATAATTATTTAGTACAGTAAATTTTGCCTTGCAACCAATATCATTCTTCAGAAAATAAAGAAAAAAGGGAGCTTCATGTGTCAATGCAATATGAACAAGAAGTCCAAATCAGGACTAATGCAGGCTGGTTTCCCAAAGTTTACATCCTGAATTCATTACTTATATTGAAAGGAAAAATTTCACTATGTATTAGTCATTCCAAGAAATTCTCATACCATAAATGCCATTTGTAATTCATAGTTTATCAATGATAGAGAAAAATTGGAAAACATTAATAGAGCATTATCTGGTTTAAAATACTAAAAGAAATGTCAAAATCTCTTTCTGACATATTTTGGGATGTATTTTTAAAATAAACGAATTTACTAATGTTACTGTTTATATGCTAATATGTATGTATCAACTGTCCACTGCTGAAGGGTCGTCGAGTAGAAAAGAAAATAACCGATATCACAATTTTAAGATATTTTAATGTATTAAAGAAAACATCTCTGCATGATGGATTTGAGATTTCCTATGTAAAACAGAAAGGGAAAAAACATTCTTGGAATCGAACCCGCAACTTCAATCTTTGCCAAATAAAAGATACCCCCGAGGTGGATCCTGGCAGCATGAGCCTCATACCTAGTTTCATGAAAATCGGTCCATTGATGCAAAAGTTGTTAGTAGGGGACACACACATACAGAAAGAATCATTTCATAAGGCTATGTTTCCTTTGGAAACCAGCCTAAAAAGGGGTTTTATTTATTGAGGTTTATAAAGAACTAGTAATACCCACAAAAACTTTTGCGAAGTCAGTCGGAAATCTGCATGTTTAAAAGTAATAATAGACCATTTCTCCTTATAAAAATTAGATTACTGACATTTCGAATTTCATGCTTGTTTTTATAATAGTCCTTGGGATGACTTAAAATAATTTCACATGAGAGAGTGCCATGAAACAGGACTGCGATGGACTATTTGAATGCTACTGACAAGTTTTATGTAATAAACAAAAAAAGCTAAGCAGTCGACCCTGGACCCTTTTTTTAATAAAACTTCATAGGTGTTCTGAGAAATATTTTGAAATTATGTATGTTTACCGCTAAAAAGCTTTTTTGTCTTACTATTTACTAGGTAATTTTATAGTTTGTTTAATAAATTACGTTCTAAAAGTCCGGTAGAAATATGTTTTAAAATGAATGTGGATCCATAAATACCATTTGGGAAGTTATTTCTCTCTGGATGCCTAAAGGTTATGGTGCCATAGCAAATGCAGGTTTTCGCTTAATGCGGAGACCTCAGGAAAGCATCCCCCGCATTAAGCGGGGCTTACCTGTATATATGTGCAATTTTAATTGCTTCTCCCTTACGAAAAAGGTAAAATTCCAGTATTGAAATAAAGCAAGATTTTTTTCTTTTGGTCAATCATTAAAAATGTCCACAGTCCACACTCAGTTTACTGAATAATAATAATAATCTGCAATTATTAACATTGCAATCTATTAAGTTTGACGTTGCTACAACTATAATTTCAATGCTTCACAAAAAGTGCAAAGTGAATAACGCAATTATTTCATCTATTTGAAGGCTTAACACGTTGACTGCCAAGCAAAATTTTGAATTTTTCGTACTCAGGCCAACGTTATTATAGGTATTGTAATTACTTATAAAGTACGAAAAAAAATTTTAAAAATGAAATATGCCATTAAAAAAATATTATTGCAAATATAATGTAGCGGTCACCGGTGACCACCATGGCCCAGGGAGATCACACAAATAGCAATTTTTAATTACATAATTTTTCACTTTGATTTGTCTCATTTTATTCGCGATCGATTTTCACCATTTATAATCCATTTTCCGTGTCATTGCCAACTGTGAATTCAAGAAGAATCTTTATATATCGACGCTTCTTACAGAGGAGGATATTATTAACTCCTTCCTAAGTATCATGGGTTAAATCCCAAAACATCTGAAATTTGCGTTTTTCCCCATAAGAAGAGCATTGAGAGGGATTTCAAAAATCCCTGTAGCACAAATTAGCGATGATAGAAAGTTGAAACTTTCAGAAATTGTAGATGTCCATAGTAAAATTATATAAAATAACAATGGTAATTGCAAGTGTTCTGGGTTCGTAACCAGAAATTCTGGAATTTTCTCTATAAGAATACCATGGAAAAAGGAAAATTATGTGTAGCTCATGTTTCTGGTGGTATTAAGTTGTTAAGTTAAGGGATTGTATGTATATGTAATGCATCTCTATAATGGAAGGAGCATTGTCATAGGAGCCCTGAGTTCGACTCCATAAATTCCAAAATTTTCGTTTTTCCATGAGAAATGTGCGGAATTCAAAATTCTCCGTTGCGCAAGCCACTTAGGATATCAAGTTCAAAATATCAGGGGTTTTATACGAGGATAGTGTAATTCCACAACGGAAGGTGCATTTCCGTAGGAGGCCTTAGTTCAACTCCAGAAATTTTGGAAAATTACCCCATATCAAAAGCATAGGAAGTGGGAGTCCATTGTCTAGGAAAAACTATGAGAACAGAAGCTGAAATTCTTACGGACTGTGAATGTGGATAGTGTAATTCAATAACGTAAGGATAGTTACCACAGGAATCCTTAGTTTGACTACATAAATTATTGAATTTCGCCCATAAGAAAAGCATGGAGAAAGAGATTTCATTATATGGCGAAAACTCTGAGAAATAGACAGCTCAAATTTTCATGGACTACAGAAGCTAATAAAAGGGTCTTTGGAAAATAACAATCACGTAAGTGTGCTTGATTTAATTCGAGAAATAAATTGATATTCCCTTATGAAAACTTTTGGGCTGAGACTTCTAATCTGAATGGAGACTATAAATTTGATTAGTTATTGGTTAGTAGGAAAAAAATGCATTACCTTGTTGTGTTAGTTACCTGGCATGAATGCTTGCAGAATTCAGGCGTCATTTACCCATATATAAATAATATCCTTATCTTGCAGCAAATTCTATTTGGCAACTGAAAGGGAAGTATTGCCATGTCGAATCCAATTTTCTACTCTTTATGTTATTCATTCCGTGTCTGCATTTCATCGAGTTGTTTTAGTTCCTTTTAGGTTGGCCGACCCTAGCCACGTGCACACAACTGGGTTATAAACCGTAATTCGGGAGGTGCGTGAGAACCCTGCAGCGTGTATGGTGCATGCCTTTTCTTCAGTTGCAAAAATCTTTTCTCAGCTGCAAATGGAAAGTTTTTCCTTTACAGAGTTAGCACTTTTCGGTCTCCTTTGTTTCCTTCAATCCTCAAGACCACCCTTGTCCTCTAAGAGGTCACATTCGTCATAAATGTTTCGAAAAAACATGCACATTTATTGCTTTACCCTACTGGTTGTCATGGGTTGGGTATATTTTCTAGGGATGTCTTCCGACGATTAGCTCTTTTACCCTCATTCTTTGTTCTGATGTCAAAGAGTGTAAACATTTTCTTAACTAAGAATGAATTTATTTCATACGTTTTGGCAGAGCCATAGTGATATGGTAGGCAACTAGGCAAATGCCTAGGGCGCTGATCGAGTGGGGGTGCTGCGCCATAGAGTTGACGCTCTGTAAATTGTACGGAGCGGGTGCGCGGATTAATTGAGCAGCGGGTTTTTGACGCATGAGTGGTGCTAGAGAGCAGAACATTTTGACTGCTCCATGGCTCCTGGTTAATATTTTTTTCATTTTTATCCAAAATAAATGTTAAGAAAGTCCTGAACATGCCTAAAAGTTTTCAGATTGTATAACGATTAATAGTAATTAATCTAAATCACAAAGGCACGATATTTGCGTAATTATACATTGGGAGAACGTACTGGAAAATTCATTAAAACATATTACTGATAATCCCTCGAGTTAAATTGTCTATGTATTTTTGTTTATAAAGAATCTTTCAATATATAATATTGTTTGAGAATATAATTATTCTTTTCTCATTTTTAAAATTTTCATAAAGGGCGCCAAATGCTTGGTTTTCCTGGGGTGCAAAAAATCTCACTATGGCTCTGCGTTTATGTATTAAAATTTCACAATTTGTGTAGTTATATTTTAGTTTTATTTCATTTTACTTCTTGTTGAATTTTTGCTTCAGTATGCTGAATTTTTAAAATCATTTTCTTACTGTAGTGTTACTTCTTGAATAAATTTAAACCATCTTCAAGTCCTCCCATTGAAGTGGACATGGCAGAAGAATTTAATTCTGAAAGTGATCTGAGTGAGGACACTGATTATATCCCGTCAAGTGACGAGGATATTGATTTATCTAGCAGCAGTGAAACTATCTGAGCAGCCATCATCGGAGAGCTCGTCTGAAGGTGTCAGTAGTCCTGTAAGTGCCCAAACTTCACAACCAGTCCCTGATTCTTTTGGAAACATTTGGATGGAACCAAAAAAACAACAAGGTTTTAATTTTACTGGAGATTTTGGAGTTCACTCTTCTTTAATTGGGCTAGAGAATCCTACGCCAATTGGAATATTTTCTAAACTAATTGGTGATGATATTTTTGAAATCATTGTTGAGCAAACAAACTTGTATGTGGAACCGAGTATTAGCAAAGAAAAAAAATGAAAGAAAAATCTAGGATAATCGCGTGGAAACCTACAAATGTTGTTGAAATTAAAATTTTTTTTGGTTTAGTAACATACATGGGAATTGTAAAAATGCCTAGAATTGCTCAATATTGGAGTAAGAAACATCTTTTTCATAACGAAGTAGCCCCAAACACTGTCTAGAAATGGATTTGAGTTGCTTCTATGCATGCTTCATTTTTTCAACAATGAGGAAGCCCCTGAAAATGACCATCTTTATAAGGTGCAGCTTATTTTAGATAAAATCATAATAAAATTTCAGGAAATGTACAGTCCTGGTGAAGTTGTTTGCGTAGATGAAACCATAATTCCAATCAAAGGAAGATTGGTCATGAAACAATAGCTTCCTCAAAAAAGACATAAATATGGCATAAAAATGTTTAAATTATGCCTAGAGAAGGGTTATACGTGGAATATGAAAATTTATTCGGGTGGTAGTAACAATGATAGAGGATCAGCTCCCACAGCTGTTGTTACGGAGTTAGGAGAAAATTTGCTGGACGTTGGTCGGAGAATAGTTACCGATAATTATTACACCAGTTTGGAACTTGCAAATTCTTTACTTGATCGTAAGACACACCTTCTAGGGACACTGCGTAAAAATAGGAAGGGTCTTCCCAAGGAAGTGATAAACAAAAAACTGAAAAAAGGAGAGGTTACTGCAAGGGAGAAACAGGGGAATTTCAGTGTTAAAATGAAAGGAGAGATGAGATGTCTTACTTCTTTCTACTGTCCATTCTGATGAAACAGTAAATGTAAATAGGAGAGGGAGCACTATTTTGAAGCCATTGGCCATAATAGATTATAAAAAGGGAAAGTCTTCAATAGGTCTTTCAGATCAGCTTTCTTCGTATTCCACACCATTGCGGAGATTGTTGAAGTGGTATAGAAAGATCACTGTTGAAGTTATTTTGGGGGCAGCCATAATTAATTCCCATTTTATTTATCGTAAGATAACAAATAAAGAGATGGAAATAACAACCTTGAGAGAAAGCATTGCTAAGGTTTTGCTGGAAACCGGAGATGAAGATGAAAACCCTGAACCTGGCCATTCAGAACCACCCACAAAAAGACGTAGATCATTTCACGTGTTTATGAGAGAAGAGGGCAGTGTAAGAACAATGCGCAAATACTGCCAAAGTTGTTATCAAAAGAAAGTAAAAGGGGAAATAACAAAAAATAAGGTTAAAAAAGTAGCCACTTATTGTCAAGATTGTCTGAATAAGCTGAGGTATTGCTTAGATTGTTTTAATAAATATCATAAATAAAAAAATTGTTCTTAGTTATATTATGTAAAATGTTTTATAAATTTATTTTAAATGTATATAATGTTTTCTAAATTTCTTGGATCATTCTATTTAATTTAACAAATATATTGTATGGATTATTTTTATATGTTGAATGACATATTGTACAGATTATTTTGTAAGTTGAATGACATAAATGTTAATGTAAATGTTTTGTGAATGTTGGAACAAGCTTTGTAACATAAAAGGAAATATAATCAATAATATTCTGTACATTGTATCAATTTTTAATAAAAATTATTTTTCCTCAAATAACTATAAAGCTGAATGAAACTAATGCTATTGAATTATATTCATGATGCTAAATAAAAAAAACAGTATACTTGTTATATGAGTTATTACGTTGAATATCTTGATATAAAATGTTAATAAATACTCATACGCATAAAGAATATATGCTGAAATTTAAAAATACTATTGCTGAATATCCTACGGATAGAATTAGGAACATAAAATAAAACGTAAAAATAAAAAAATATAAGATATAGAAAAATTCATAAACCAAGACCGCGTATGTAACTGGTGGGCCATAGCGGACAAAACGCATACTGTTTAGTGCAGGCAGGGCGGTCACACGGCCTCAGAGGGAAGCAAAGGCGAAGCGGTCACCGGTGACCGCCATGGCACGGGGGTAAAGCAAGCGGGCGGTCACCAGTGACCGCCATGGCATTCAACATGTTAATAGATTTTAATTCAATCTGAGGCAACAATGCGGGTTGCCTTGGCAACACCCGGAAAGAGTACAGAAAAGCCATAAAATTTCGAAAAGATACACGTGTTTCTGACAAATTCTTCCATGCAACATCTAAACATCACAAGAATAAGATATTTTATAGTTTTAGCCATTGAATAAATCAAAAAAGGAGAACTTTGGTCGATATTTACGTATTTTAACGAATGAAGAAAATAAATCTTGCACCTTGAAAAATCGAAACTCCTGTGAAAATATGGGAAAATATAATCACCTCCTGGAGTCGAACATGGGACACCTCTGTAAAAAAAACTGTTTTCTTGGGGTCTCCTAGTTGGCAGAAACAAGATGGCATTTACAGCATTTCTCTATGACAAACTGTTCAAGAGATAAAAGGAGAAGGAGACAGACAGACATTTGAGTAATTATATATAAAAGATTTTAAACTTAAATTCTTTAGAAACTTAGTACAGTGTGTCCTCAATTAACATGATTGATTCCTGAAAATTGAAATGTAGAATGAAACAATGTTAAATGAATCAATACTTTTCATAAGAACCCATGTTATACAATATAATTGGTTCCAAAACCTATCTGAACACAAAAAGACCTTATATACTCTATTTTATGGAGCTTTATCGTGCCATGTATAATATGAACGGTATCAGAAGATAAATAAAACAATGCATTAACATATAAATGACAAAATAAACATATAGTACGACATAACTACATATTAAGGTGCCAAAAATTGGAAAAGGCTAGATTTCCTAATAGTACTTAGTTACAAGAAAAAGGAACTACGTAATATCATTATGGGGATATGTAGTTGTACGGATGAAAGAAAACGGTGCATTTTTACTGGATAGTTTACAGAGACACACAAACACTTCTGTGCATGCAAGTTCATGAATTGATATTGCTAGAAAAGAAATGCAACAAACAAATTATTTCTTGTAGCAGTTACGATGTAATTAATGGAAAATCTTCCATAATATGAATAATTAAAAATTTATCTAGTTGTTTTTATTAAACAGCGTTTCATTAGGTCCAAAGAATAATAACTACTCTGTTGAGTCACAGCTGATGCAAACGATGATAAAATTGGGGGCGATAAACTCAAGTTATCCCAATAGTACAGAATAATTTCAAGATTTTCAATAGGGCACTCAGCAGATCTTCCTTTCTGCAGAACTCACCGAGCTTGTAAGGTTTCTATTAAATGAGATTAAGAGGATTTTAATGACAGTTGGGAAGACTTAAAGGAGGCCATAACTACCACTCTTTGGACCCATTGCAACAAAATATCACCATGCAAATTTAATAAAAATATTTCAATCCAAAATACTTTTCCTAATCAAGTCGATTCGCCATAACTGGAGAAGCACTGCACAACTGATTCGCATGAGAGCCATCTACACAGTAGTTTTTTGTGCATTATTTCAGCGCTGAGTCAGGACAATGTTAACTTGAAACTTTGAGGATGTTCATTTGAATAGGGATAGTACCGCATTAGTCCGAATATAGTCCCTCCCTTTTTGGCCAAAATATTAGTAAGATATATTCGCGCCCAAAAAATTAGCAAACGAAAATATCACCGCCGGCAGTAAGTATAGGTAACACTTAATGCCCTTACTTGATTTGTCTGTTTTATGGAGAATTTATTGATACATATGCCTCAGTAACTCAATTCTTTTTGTTCACTCTTTGGAATCCTTGCCTTAACGTTCATATTTTCATAATAGCGGGAATTGCAGAAGTTTTCGCTTTGAAAGCGTTGATTGGCCAACTTCATCCCTTCCCTAAGTCACAAATATGCAAATATAGATAGGTAGTGGTACCACCTATCGTTATTTTAGAGAAAATGTCACTACGACAAAAAAATTATCTTCGTTACCCGTCAATCCGTAGTGATCCGTATGGCCGTAGGCACTTCTGTCAGCTGATCAGACTCCAGTTTGCACAGCTGTTGAATGTATATAATGCAATTGCATTATAAAATTATTACTTACGTAAATCAAACCGAGGTGTTTCAACTATCTACAGAATGTATTCCTTGATGTGATATTCCGAGGCATAAATATCGTAAGTAACAAAAATACGAGTAAAATAAATTATGAAAAGAATATGTCAACTGGAAATCTGGTGATAATTACTTTTTTACACAGGCATGATTCAAGTAGCCATTGTCAATGGCATCTGAATGATACGAATGGAATTTAAATAACATTGATAAATCAAAGTTTTCGAATTTAGTCCAGTAACACTTGATACATATTTAAATTACCCCTGCAACTATAACATGCAAAACGTGATGTCATCATTTCATTATAAATTGCTCATACAGATTAAAACTCGTTCTTTAGAATATTACAAGATGATCCAAACAGAACTTATGATGCCTACTTTCAATTTAATCATTTATTTAATATTTACATATATTGGCTTTAATAGCTTTAAAGTCATCATGGATATGTAGCTCTTTGTGTTCCCAAATTTCATGATTTAGAGTTATAAAATACTACAAATACATTCAAACGGAATATTAAGTTGATCACACGTATTTGTGCAGCAAAAATAATGTGTATGTATTAGAATATACCAAATCTGAGTCCAACAATAGTTATTGCTATGTCAACACACTCGTAATGAGTGATAAAAACTGCAAAATCGCCAGTATTTATGCAAAATTCTAAGAAATATAATCGATAAGCAAAATTCTACAATAAAAATTAAAATCTTCATTCCTTTCCTCAGAGAATAGTACAAAACTCGCTCCAATATTACAATTCCAAGATATTTTAATGTGCAAGAGAAAATTACCCTGCACGATGGATTTCAGATTTCCCATGTAAATCAAATGGGAAGGGTAATTTCTGGAATCGAACCTGGGACTTCAATCTTCACAACAAAAACTATCCTCCGGAGCTTGAACCATGTAGCATGACATTTCCACCAAGTTTCATGAAAATTGGTCAATTGGTTCAAAAGGTAATAGGGGGGGATGGACAGACAGACACAACAACAAAACTTTAAGCCTATTTCCTTTCTGGAAAGTAGGCTAAAAAGTGAGGTCTGTAATGAGGTTCAAACTTTTTTCTAAAACTGAGGCTTCACAAATAGGGGGAGACTATATTCGGACTAATACGGTAATTTATGAACGATGTTAATGTGAATCAATGTTAAACCAAGAACACACTGTAATATAATTATATGGCAAAGTAATTTATTCAATAATTGAATTTTCTTCTTACTTGTGAAAATTCAATGATTCCTTAATAAATATTAGTTTTAATAAAATATACTTTTGATGCATTCAAAAAAATAAACTCTGCAAATTTCTGCCTTATATCTCATACCGTTTACCTGCTATTTAATTTAAATGATTGCACAGACAGGCAGAGCAAAAACTTAAGCTCCATTATGAAATAAAATGTGCTTAAATTGCAACAAAAAATTATATACCTCAGCTTGGGTGAGAAAATGGACAGGAAGAAGGCTATGGTCTTGAGTCATCAGTGGAAGGAAAGCCATCTGCAAGTCTTCTTCATCAGCACCAACAGCACCCACTCCAATGCCAAGGCCCATTCCTAACTGAGCCGCAGAATAAGGCTCTGTAGCCACTAGAGCAGAAAAATGACCTCTGGTGTACCCAAGGGCTACAGGTGACTTCCAACAAAATCCAGGATCCCATAGTAATGGTAAATATACACCTGAAAATATTGCAATTGAAATTAAACCCTTAAAGAAATACGAATGATATCAAAATACCAAACTGAGGTATAAAAACAATTTCTGTGTGTCTAGCAGTTTTAAAAATGGTTTAGCAACTTTTATCACAGAAAATTTGTCACTACGACAATTGGTCACAGACATTTGGTCATAGGGACAAGTGGTACCTAAGACATTTCGTCACATATTATGTTTGGTAAGTACGACATTTCGTCATCCATGACATTTGGTACCTGAAACATATATTAAACATCATTGCAGCTTATGGCAACAATGTTTCTGATATATTATATGTGATAAATGATAATGCCATAATTCAGAAACACAAAATCCTGATATTTCTAATAGTTTTAGGGCTGAATATTACTGACAGTATAATGAGACATTATTTCATTGGAAATTGAATTCATCCATTTTTATCGCTTCTGTTAAATATTTTCTAATATATCATTGATTCACTTGCAATGGCCGTCTCCTCGCCTTATTTCGTAAGTAGTATTATATTTTGTATAAAAATCCATCTACAAAAGTCTATCTACAAACTAAGAGCGAACAAAAATGTTGATAAATCTCAAGGGGGTAATCGAATTGGCAGAGGGGAGGTGGGGGAATAGGGGTTTTTATTCGGGAACATGGGCTTAATGGGTATCAAAGTACTAGCGACGATACGTATGCTGGAAATTTGTTACATTTACAATGTGAAAAAGAATTCAATTTTCTTATTAAAACAGTTTCATCGACCTCTACCATCTTCATTAGCCTACACAACCACATCTGATAGAGAAGAGTGTTCCATATCTAACCACTTCAGAGTGCTCCATGATGGGAGAGTGCTTGGTGCCTGCTACACTGGCAATCTTAATGCTACCATTTTTAATGCTGTATGTATCAAATTTCCTGCCCAGCCGATTACAAGTTCTGACATGGGTTTAGCAACACTTCCCTTCCACCAGTACCTACGAGGTGGAAAGCCACTCATTTGCACTTTGTGAACTTCAAGAATATGAATAAAAGAGTTGGAGAGTATTTGGAATAACTGTTATTTTGTCACAGTGGCTAACGGAACTGTGACAGGTATGTGAGTAACAGCCAGTCACAGGTTGTCACTGCGGGCTCAGTGGAACAGGAGAAGAGATGCAGTCCCTAGTCCTACTCCCTCCCACACGAGTCCTAACTTGGTCCCAATAGTTCCAAGTGTTCCAACGGTCCAAATGGTTTCAATTGACGCCGCACTCAGACATTCCTCCACCAACAGGTATCGTATCATTGTATTGTTGTTTGAACCTACCTGGGCTGTTATAGCTCGTGCTCTCTAAGGTGGTAGACAGAGACGCATGAGAGGGGAATGGAATGAATGGGAAGGAGAAGCTTTAAGGGGGAGCTGGTGAATTGTGGCTTCTAAAAATGAGACAACTGTGTATTGGAAGGGGATGTAGGCACTGTTTATCTGCTCTGTGACATCTCTTACTCTTGAGATGAATATTTTTTTCTTTGCATCAACACTTGAGAGCTATATGGAAAGGGAAGGGTCTTCGGGTCTGGGCTAGTGCTTGGTTCAGCATTTCTTGAGAACAATATAATGAGAGTGAGCGAGAAACACTTATCTGACATCATTGCACAAAGAAGCCCATTCAAAGATATTTACAATGCTACCCATTATCGGCTGATACTTGGTTTGATGGTGTTGCCACTGTCACCAGCTCAAGGTCAATGCAATGAAAAAGTCACTGGTGACTCAAGTAACAGGTACGAGTCACAGGTATTTGTTTGCCACTGGAACAGTTTGTCACTATGACAGAAAAAGGTCACACTCCCCAACTCTAATGAATAAATGTCTTGTATTAATAAATAAAATGAAATGAATGTACTAATAAATGCGTTTTCATGGACAGAAGTGGCATTGAGGTATTCCTGTGGAGTTTAAAACTTTGTACTCGATTTTAAGACGATCCCTTATTTTTTTGACAAACTTTTCGGTAAAAAAAACCATGCATTCCTTTGGGATTAATACGGTATTATGATCTTTGCAACTTCTATTTATAATCACTAATATTAATTTTTTAATGGTCTTATGAAAAAATTAACAGTGGAAAACTCGTTTAATGTGACAGCTTTATTATAGCATTATTACCAACCTTCAAAACGTGCATAACCGAGAGCCTCTCCACGAAAGCTCCTTACATACTTCACTCCATAAACAATGATGGGTCGGCGGAGCACATGAGCCAAGGCAAATACATGTAATTGCTCAAGAGAAGAGCCAGGTTGAGCAGCCAAAGATAGCAGCCCAGCCCAGTCCTCTTCCCACTGACATTCTTCCAAACTAAACTCAAGTAATCTTGCTTGCACAGATTCATATTCCTTCCATCTGGGGTAAAAGCTAAAAATAAAAAAGAATAAATGAATATTAATATAAACTTTTAACATTCAGGCAGATCACAATCCAAAATTTCATTACTGCACTAAATCACACAGGTAATTCCTATAGCCAAAAAGCATAAATGGAAAGATGTCATCAAATTATAAATGGTTTTAACAGTAGTGAATTAATTTATGCTGAAATTTTGTTGTTTTCATGTGTTATTTTTAAACATGAAAATATTATAATGACACTATGTTTCTATAAGTTGTAGTGGTGATTGTTTCTGCAGTTTTGCTGGACCATGAAGGGATCAAAATACTGTATTTACTTGGCTATAAGATGAGGTTTTTTCCTTTTCTTTCTATCAAAGATTAGGGCCACGATCACGAACACACACACACACACGAAACGAACCATGATCACGAACAAAGAAATGAATGAAAAATAGTAACAATGATTATGACTAATCTGGCATAGTTTAAATCACATTTATCTTTGCACTGCACATTGTGATGACAATTTTTTTTATTTAAATAAAAATGTGGCCATCACATGACTTTTTCCACATCTGTATTATTTCTAAATGACAATAAATATTTTAAGAAACTGTGAGAAAAATTTAGACTTTACAAAAAAAAACAGAAATAAACTTCTGATATTGGATATGGGCAAAAAGCTCCAACAATTAAGAAAATAAAAATGAGCATTATTAAAGCGTAATTAAGCATCAATTGTTTACAATAGTCACTGGTAGGTGATGGCAGCTAAAAAATATAATTTTAAAAATATATCTTAAACAATGCATTATATGGGAAAATCTTTCAAACAAAGGTTGTAGAAAATTAAATTTCCTACTTTATTCCAATACATTTTTAAATTCATCAAATATTAAAGCAAATATTTCAAAATAACAGATGTAACAAGAGTAAACGCCCCCTTCTGGTTGACCAATTTTTACCAAAAGCTAATCAACTCATCCATTTAACAAAAATTTTAAATATAAAATTTCGCATTGACCTTAACAGTTTTTAAGTTAGAGCACCCACAAAATTTCTATCGCATACACATAGACATCGAGAAAATGGTCAAAACCTGTTCAGGGGACCTCAAAACATGTTCAGGTGACCTCAAAACGTGTATTTCCATTGCAATCTCAAAATCGATTTTTATCATGAAAACATTTTTTGACTAAATTAGCTTCTGTAGAAGTCATATATTCGAAGTCATCTTATGGTCAGGTAAATATGGTATATTACCAAACGGACAACCATGAGAATTATAAACATACATGCTAACATATAATGAGACCAACATTACCGGAATCATGCAGTGAAAATTTTGATATGGGTATATAAGCAGCTAATGTTTATGAAATAGCACTCACCAATCAATTTATACAAAAAATTGGAGTGGGCCATACACAAAGTTAAAACTATATTTGCATGAAAATTTTTATTTGAAAATTCTACTCAAGTAAAAATAAAGATCATTAAATGATTACAACTTGGCTATTATTTGTAAAAACATACTCTTTCTCCTGCATTTAACTTGTAACAATTAGATTTCATAATATGAAATTTTTGATAGTGACTGGATGATGGCCAACCACATTTGACCTTGACTGAAATCAGTAACTGGCAAGCTGTCTCAGTTTCCTACCCCTATACAGCTGAAAGGTTCATTTGGCCACTTAATGACAAGAATAGTAGCATCAACCCTATATAATTTGCTTGGCTATGTGTCAAGTGTAATGCTCAAATGTGGCACTGCTCTTAATCCTTGAGTATATTAGTAACGTATTCGCTTGCGTTGGGTAAAAAATACCCGACGTAACTTTTGCTCTTATAAAGAGCACTAAAGGTAAATATACTAGAAGGACAACATTAATAGGTCAGATATTGAATAATACATGAGGTAAATAATACAATATAAAATAAATAATAAATAACGGGGTCTACAGATTTTTGTTGATTACTTTAAGAAAATTATTGTACATCAGTTTTTGAAATTTCAGTTTCTTGATATCGAATTCTTTCAGGACATTTTCCACAAATCAATGCTGTATGCTCGCAACAAATGTAACATTTACAATACATACATGCACTTTTAGTCTTCCAATAAGATTTGCAATGTTTACAACATACTTGTTTATCCAGATTAATATTATAGGTATACCTTCGTCTTCTTCAACTTGAATAGATGAAAAATGGGTACATGAAACTTTCAATGAAGATGATAGAATTGAAATTTGAGCATGGCAATTGATGTGGGGTTGAATAGGACTTAGGGAAAGATCCTTTAGAAACAATTTTCGACTTTTTTATTTCAATGGTAGCTGCAGCATAGACAGCAAAATTATTCGAGTGTTCATGCCAGCTACATTCATGAATGAGTAAAAAATGAGAGGCCACTTATTACATTTCCGAGTCACGCTGAAATAGGCACATAACTGATCGGTAGTATCCACTCCACATTTAGTGGAGTTGTAAAATGTAATAACTTCAGGTAACTGATTTTCATTTTCAGTGATTTTGTCATCATGAAGCAATGATGATAGTAGCAAGACACATTTATTTTTCTTCGGCATGTAAGTCAAAATAGTAATTTTCTTTAGAAAGCCAAATAATGTTGAATTGATTGGACGAAGTTTTGGAATTATAAAAGATGGTAAAAATTACCCAGATGTCAAAACAAGTAGCATCTTACCACATGGAATGACTAAGCAAGACTGAAATATAGAGGGACACAAAGTGTGGTTCAAAACTCAGCTACTAGGCAAATGAAGTTAGCAGCCATATATTGTAAAGCACTATTCACATTTGAAAATGCTTTGGGTATTTTTTACCCATACATCTACAGTTTACCCTGCAAGCCACCGCAAGGGTGTGTGGCAGGGGGTGCATTAACACCAAGGGGAAAACTCCAAAATTAGGTCTGGGTTTACGCCCCTACGCGAGGTTACTTTTGATCGCAAGTTTTATTCTGCTCAGCTACCGTTCTAGGGAAAAATGAGCCTTTGTATCTCTCCATCCTACAGGCTATCTCTCTTATTTTACGAGGATGGTCCATTCTACCGATATAGGTGGGAGTTCTTATTATTTCTTCGACATCGCTGGAGAAAGTACATGTTCTAAATCTTTCAAGAAGTTTTAACCTAGCACGTAATCGGCGCTCAGCTAGTGATTTCCATCCTAAGTCTTGTATCAAGCCTGTAACGCTTTTATTTCAATCATAACATTTTTTGACGAATCTAGCAGCTTTTCGCTGCACTTTCTCTAACTCTGTGATTAATTCTTTCTTGTACGGATCCCATATGCTCGACGCATACTCTAGCAGCAGTCTAACTAAAGAAAAGTAACATGTCTCTTTGACTCTTTTCTCGCTTTTACCTACTATCCGTTTGATTAATCCTAGTTTCTGCTTAGCTTTCCCGGATATATTTCATGTGTGTGTGTCCCACGAGAGGTTACTTGTTAAAATGACGCCTAAGTATTTGACGGATTCTGCTAATTTTAGATGTACGCCTTCTATTCTGTAATTCATCGCCTCAATTTCTTTGATTTTCCAGAATCTCATGATGGAACACTTACCTAAGTTCAGCTCTAACTGCCACTCTTTACCCCACTCGAATATTGCGTGTAGGTCGTTAGAAAGTAATGCTTGATCAGCAGGACTGTTAATCTCTCTGTAAACTACCGTATCATCCGCGAATAACTTGATTTTACTTGTAATAACCTTATCTAAGTCATTTATGTATATAAGGAATAATAGGGGGCCGATGACACTTCCCTGTGGAACGCCGGAGGCCACGCTGACTGAATCTGATTTAAATCCATCTATGACTACTATTTGTTCCCGGTCATTGATAATGTCCCTGATCCACTCGATTATCTTTCCATTTATTCCACAGACTTGTAATTTTCTCAATAACTTACTATGAGGGACTTTATCGAATGCCTTCTTGAAGTCAAGAGTCTTTCGATCACCGGATCGTAGTATATCATGTGCAAACAGAGCGAGCTGAGTTTCACAAGGTCTTGCCTTCCTAAAACCGTGCTGATATTTACTGAGCAAGTCCTGGCTATCTAAGAAGTCCATCACAGAACTAACGATGATGTGCTCTAGAATCTTGCAAGATATTGAGGTTAGCGAAATCGGCCTGTAGTTTTCTCGGTCGTCTTTTTTCCCGCCTTTATGTAGCGGAGTTATAAAGGCTAATTTCCATTCCTTAGGTATAACGCCATGACCAAGTGACTTACTGAAAACTGTTACGTGAGTGCTCAAGGGTTAAAGAGCCTATATAAAAGAGTGGGAGAATCTAGAATTATTTATATTGCCATTTTTAACCCTGCGGTACTCACGTTAATTTTTTAAATGCAAGTACTCGTGTGGGGTGCTCCTGACACCCCACAGATTATTTGTTATAAAAAAATCACTATTATTCAATTCATTCTTTATTTTGTTCTATTTATAACCATTTATAAGTGAATTTTGAGAAGTTTCAAATTATTTTTTTCATTAGAAATCTATTTCGAAAAGAAGTCTTAAGGTATATTTTCATGAATATTTTCGGTTGTCAATCTATGAGACACTTGACAGTTTTTAGGAATTATAATATCGTCAATTCAATTAAATAATTCGGAAATCCCATAATAGAACACAAATAATAATAATTGTATATGAGAGGAAAGTGTTTTTCGCATCATGACCTTGAAAACTGTATTCGCTTTACTTTTTCAATTTGAATATTCGTGCAATTCACTATAATACTTATATATCTCTCTCTCTTATGGATTGGTAAATGCTTACTAGAAATATGAACTGTCCCTCGTGGTAGTTGTCAAAACTTCAACTTAAAAAAAAAACCGAACACTGAAATAATAAAAATCTACAAACCTTGTAGGATCAGTCATTGAAGAAACTGTTGAGATGCAACCTCTGATTACAGGAAATAACACATTATATGATGATGATCAGTGAAGAAACTATTGAGATACAATCTCAAATTATGTGAAATAACAAAAGTTCTATAGATAGTAACAATAATTTCAGAATAAAATATCACACATATCTGCACAAAGAAAAAAGCGCAGATTTCCGTAACATACAGCGCAACACTCTCTTAGAAAAAACGTCCAAACTCAAGGGATTACCACAGAAAACTGAAAATTTTAAGCAGAATAGGTTCTAAATACATGTCATTCCAGCCACTGAAGGGTCAGGGCCATAAAAGTCCAAAGGACAGGAATCCTGTCATAAAACGTGTCTGGGGTGTCACAGCACCCCGCACGAATACTGGAGGGTTAACAAACTTTCCGAGTGGATAGAAGATTGAAAATTTGTTGGAATGTTTGATTCTTATAGTAAAAGCCATTTATGAAAAATAATCATCAAAAAAGACCCGGATTCAACTCCAGAAAATAATTTCTATTTCCCATAAGATAACACATAAAAATCAATTTAGTGACGTGCAGGCTTGCATTCATTTGCTCATAAAAATTAGAAATAATGACCCTTAATCTTCAAACTGGGACTGTTTTAAAGGAAAATAAACAAAGTTTCTTATTCTTATTGTTGATTGTCTCTCTCACTCCACAACGCTGGAATGTAATGTTTAAATGGCTTATTTTGGCAAAATTTAGCGATTCCATGACGATATGCCTTGACAGCCATGCCATTGTCAAAATCGACACCCATTATTATCTCAATTCTCATATGAGTAATATATATATGTAAATATACCCATTCTCATCATAGTGATGAACTTTTATACTAGTATATAAAATAAATTGCTAAGTTAACTTACAGGTGGCCCCCTTGGTGAAGACTTTCTGACAGAGCTCGCCTCAGTGCATTATCCCTGTCAAACACACCCCAAGTAGCTTGCATGGCTGAATCAAGGAGGCAATCCCCAGCAGATCGATTCCAAAGTGCATGTAAGCGGGAACCCAACCTAACAGTTACTTCTAATGACCAATTCAAGGCAGGTGGATCTCCTTCTTCCAATTGTGCCTGAGCATCCCTATCTAACAACTCCTCCAGTAACTGCTCTTGCACTGCAGGAGGCAGATCTTCAACTTCTGAAAAAGATATTAGAAACTGGTGTTTAAATTAATATTTTACTTTCCGTAGACAAGATATTTTCTGAAAAAATTCAATCATATAATGTCTTCTTTCTTAAAAGAACTTTAATCGACCATATTTTATACCATCATCAAGTGAAATAGTTGAATTTGTTGTTAAAACTAGATGCTGCAATTTAAAACCAATACTTCATTCAGATGGATTACTAAATTGCAATTCCATTCAATATTAATTAACCCTTTCAGGTCCAACATCGAGGTGGACACAACAATGCATTTTGTTTTACTGGGTCCGTCAACCTGTACTCAACATGGACTTTTACTGCGATTCTAGCATCTATATGTAGGCTGTTTCCATCTGTCATCAGACATACGTACTTCATGTGTTTCTTCATGAATAACTCGCATTTCTAAGTAAAAATTGACTTTGGATCAGATTACAAAAAAAAACATTTAAAAAAATCTGATGTTGCCACTTTCTCCATACCTGTAATATTACTAAAAATTCCAAATAGGTTAAATGATAATAAATATTTTAAGGAACTGGGAAAAAATTTTAAAGACTTTACAAAGAACAGAAATAAACTCAAACTATGTACTTTGTCTATACTTCATATATGGAGAAAATAAAAACTGGATCAGAAAGGGTTAATATAGTGACCTATTCATGCACTTCCAGCAACAATGTATTAATTTGGTGGAAAGTGTAGTAAAACATAATATCAAAGCAAAAGAATTCAAATAAGAAAACCATTTTTTATTTTTGACACAAAGGTTCAACTTTTTCCAATGTTTCATAGTGTGACAATATTCCTGAAATAATTTTCTAATTTATAGAGCAGTTAACAATTCTATTAACCCTTTCGCACTCAAAGCTTTTGCCGCTTTTCGTCCCAGAAAGCTCACACCTATTTCTTGAAATTTTCATGCATTTCTCAAAATCTTTTTGCAAGTCTAGTGTTTTTTCTCTAGGAAATCAAAACTTTTTGTGGTAGTAGATAATAAATTTTAGTTTAATAAGCAAAATTTTTTGACAGACTTTTATTATCTTTATAAAAAATAAAAGTTTAAAATAAGTTTTTTGAAAGAAAAAAAATCATTTTCAATGTTATATAAATTCATAACCTCTATATATAACATATTATTGTATATATATTCTGAAAAATGTATTTTATATATTACAACATATACAAATTTCAATCTAATAAACCAATTTATACAAGAGATATAGAATATTACGTGAAAAGCGTGTCTCACCACCTCAGCATTTGTGCTTGGCCAAACAGTCCCCAAAGAATTGACAGTAACAGTAGACCAGTAAGCAGATATTGTGGACTTTTTATTTAGTCCCATACTTAGTATACATGCCAACAATGCCTTCATCTTAGCCACCGTAACATTTTTCCGTTTCCGTAGTAACAGTGATAAGCATTCAGCAAGTGTCGAAATATGTTGTTGTGCATAACAATTTGCTTCTGTGACAAAAACGGCTAAAAGGGACTCCATAAAAACAGGTAAAAATATGCAACAGCAGGAGCATCTGATGGAGGCACGTGTTTTGGACCAACCATTTCCTGGAAGAGATGACGTATGTGATGAGGTTGTTCTGGTTCTTCAACGTCTTTCCATCCTTCAACCACTGAGTCGGATTCAACCTCACTGTCTGTTATTTCTGGGACACATTCAATGTCACTTTCAGATCCTAAATCACTTTATGGAGAAAAGAGTGATTCAATGACATCTGACACATTGTCTAAATAATCCACAATTTCATGTTCAATTTTCATGATTTTTCGTGAAGGGCCTACCATAATGAGTTTCTGAGATTTTTGGAATTTATATCAGC
This sequence comes from Tanypteryx hageni, assembly GCA_028673005.1. Classification (NCBI taxonomy): domain Eukaryota; kingdom Metazoa; phylum Arthropoda; class Insecta; order Odonata; family Petaluridae; genus Tanypteryx; species Tanypteryx hageni. The sequence continues at coordinate 154,186,788 of CM054113.1, read as the reverse complement.
TACAGTCAGTAAATTTTATAACACCAATAAAAAGTCTCCAAAGCAAACAAAAAGAATAACTGGGTTGATATAAATTTACAGGCGCAACAAATAGAAAATATATCCGAGGAATAAAACACGTCCTTTTGGTAACCATCTGAATGATCAACTATATGAAATATTATCTCAGCTGCGAGGAGAAACAATGGAAAATGTATGCATATGCAAAATTATAACAATGTGATAACTGATATACAATGATTATGTGAAGACCGCTGACAAAGTTAACCCGTAAGTTACGTTACCAGCGAGCGAGATTGATACATAGGAGAAAAATAAAAAATCCCAAGAAATCCTCAGAAGACTTCGGTAGGTATTTTGTTACATATGCTGTATCAGCTTTCGATCGATAACATTGTGATGAAAATACAGAGACAGGCAATGATAATGAAAGGTCGGTGGAGGTCTAAGTGTGCGTTATCTACGAATGTGAAACGCGAATCATTATTTGAATGGCAACTCGCCGCCAATGTGTTGCATCAGACAGGCGCGGAGAAAAGACAAAACAAATAAATTTGCTTAGGAAAAATACTAAAGTCATAAAAAAGACTACCATTTTAAAAATAAATATAAACTAATATATTATCTTCGACTTTGTAGCAATTAGAATGCAAAAGACGCAATATGAAGTTTTTCAAACGGGTTTAAAGCTAGAGCCGATATATCGGCAGGTTGAGCATTTTAAGGCAACCAAGGGAAGCTGATATATCGGCACCTTGAGTGTCTAAGGGTTAAGCAAATAAACACGCATAAGGTTATGGCTAGACTGAAGGGTGAGTGACAAGCAACAGCCTGGCCAGCTACAATTGTAACTATGAACAGTCTAGTTTTGGCATTTGGTCTGTGACATGGCATCATGAAAGACACTTTGCAGTGCTCAACTAGCAGAAAATTCATTTACAAACTATCATTTTCTATTAAAGAAAAAAGATGTTGTGTTCACCCGATTAATCAATTAAGAAATGTTAATTTAAATTTCCTTACTAAATTTCAGCATAATTAGTAACAGTAAATAACAGTCACTTGTTCCAACACGTTCTCTCTTGAAACTGCAGCACTGAGTAATGTGGTTATAGTGCTACTTCTGCACATGCACAGAGCCGGTATTAAAATGTTGAGTCAAGCGATATCCCTCAGAAGATAGAACAGGCTTTAATTCAAGGCGACAATGCTTGCACGCTCAGCAACATCACTTACGCACTTGCATCAGTATGGCCACTTACATAAAGAACAATGTGCTCTATCTTTTTTTGTTGCTCGCACACTCTTCTGTCCGGCCATACCCTAAGACTTAATCCTACAAGTCCTAATACAGTAATGCTTAAGTTTTTCTTAAATTAGAAAAACCATTCTTTAGAAGATAATTTTCTGGATAGAAACAAAGAACACATAAGATGATTCCAATCCTAGAACTTTGTATTTCCATTTAAATTCTTTAAAATAGTATTTGTGAAAGAAAACTTTTATAATATAAATAATTTTCTTAACAAAGTGTCATATAAATACCATTCATATCTAGCTATCTTTGCTTCTATCACTGAAAAGTCATTGATTGTTGTTTCACCTCCCTTCCCTCACAGAATATTATCTTCCTATCTGTTTGTTACACAATATGCCATAAAAATCCCTGAACAATTGATGCTGAGATATTCCAAGAGATACAATCCCATCAGCCAATGCTGACAATATAACTGTTATATTCGGTTACTAATTGCCAATAATTTTCGTCAGAGATTTTTGACATCTTTTATCAACAGTGGTATGTGTAGGCATAACAGAAAACAGACATTTTGTCCATATTCAATTAATTCTTCAGTTGTTCTCTGAGGAAAGACAAAGCGATTTCATCTCATGAATTCAACACTAGTTGTGGTATCTTAATGATTCAACTTCCAAGATCTTCATTGGATAATTTGGAAACAGGAGAAAAAATCTGCCATGACCATCAATCAAACTCATGTCTTCCAATTAACAGGTGGATATTCTATCACTGAACTATTGTGGCAGACTAATTCTCCCATTTCAGAATGTGGATGTTTTCTTAGTTGGAGCCAGGCTAGCCAATATATCCATCCAGCATGTGGAAGACTCAGGTTCGATTCCCACTCATGTCAAATTCCATCAATTTGTAAGATCATCACTGGTATATACTCATCAGTAACTGGCAGTTCATTATTATGTTTTTCATTCACAAATTCTATCACTTTCTCTTCTAATTCTTTACAGCAACCTTCTTTGGGCCCACAAGAGATTTACATGTAGACGAACCACATTTCAGTTTTTCTTTTGTATTTTTGCTGTTCTTTCTTTCTTTGGCATGTTATGCAAACATGACTTTAAATTTTGATCAAGTTGAAATTAATCTATTTTGGTATTTGCGATGCTGTAGATACCCCTCTTCTCAACCTGAACACCTATATCTTACCATAAATAAACAAAAGGCTTTGACACATGCTGAATCTCTACCTGATCACTTTGACTGCTATAGTTGGGAGCACGAATGAAGGCAGGTGAGTCATGATTCCTGCGCAGAGAGAAAGAAATACACGTTACATTGCTGCCACACTGCCAGCCTGAATAAGCTTTCGCTCAGAAAACAACACATGACGCACGAAGTCCTATGCCACTATGCCACAAGCACTTGCTGTTCGCTCTTGAGAGCTGGCAACATTGTAACCAGCTGTACGTGTTGAATCATCTGCATGCTCCGTCCCGTTTTTGAAGTACTGATACACTTTATATACGATTTCTCTTGCTTGTTAATGCAAAACCTTGCATTTACTTCCTTCGCCCTCCATTTTAGAACACCACAAGACAGTACTATTTAAATCTCAATCGTAAAACAATGTGAATAAACACTAAAATCACGCCGCAAATGTACGAACTGCATGCCAAGAGCCGCTTTAACTGACTGACGCTGATTGGGCAAGTGAAGGAGCAAGAGAAACCACGTGACTTTCCAGGCCTTCTGTGCATCCAATTGCCACCCGCCTTTGTTCATGCTCCCTACTGTGGTAGGCCACATTTTCATGAAGATCATTCAACTTAACTGATGCCATATTGCATGACATATCTAAGTTTCAATTTTAATTTTTTTTTTACAAGATACAATTCCACCTACTGGTATTATTATACAGCATATATTTAATTATAAGACAACCCTCAAAAATCAACAAATTAAACTCAAAACATTTATTTTACTAACCATAAATGACAACATATTATATCATTCACATTAATTATCAAAATAAAACACTTAAGCCAATGTTCTAAACATAGACAGCATGCCACATTATTATGAAAAGCTACATGATGAATTTTATTAAAATCTCATAATACGCAAATAATTAAATAGTAACTCAGATTTAATGAGCTTCACTACACAGCAGAGTTCTGATTATCTGTCTAATTAAAATCAAGGGTGGTTCAGAAAATTGAGAATTTGTTTGTGTGTATTTTCTGGTATTGAGAACAGAATTTGGAAAATCTGACATTAATAAAATATTATGTCCTAATACCAGTGGGTGAACAGATGTATTTTGGGAATAATTTTGAAACGAGAAAAAAGTCTGCTATGACCGGGAATCGAACCCGGGTCTTCCACTTGCCGGGCGGATATTCTACCACTGAACTATCTTAGCAGATCAAGTTTCTCATTTCTTAACGCGGATGTTTTCTTGGTTGGGATGGGATGTATTTTGAATACATAATTTAAAGTGCTATGAGATTTATTAATAAATCTACTTACATTAAATGTTATGTACTAGGTAAAATATAACAAGTGCTGAATGATTGATTTAGCTAAACACTACTTATAGCAAAATACCAACTTAAGTGGAGCTAACTAGTGAATATGTAAAACAAATAATGAATGATTTATATTAACAAATTGCTCATTTAAAAATTTTTGACATATTGTAAGTATCCCCTTATATGTGATTTTACAAAATTTTGAGTAAATAAAGATATCAAATAAAATAATTGGATGAAAATTTTTTGCTATTAAAAATTTTTATTATCCAAATTTGAATTGAATAACTTCATATTCAGATAATCAAAATTCTACTTAGCTAAATGAAAGTTAGCCCATGGAAGCAGCAGAAAGTGTAAGATTTAAAAGAATGATATATACAAACAAGTCAGTGACAATCAAGTTCCATTACTTCACAATGCCGCAACGTATTTCCTTTGCGTTGCAGACAGCAAAATCAATAGCAACCTTGATGATAAATTGTACTAACACCTCTTCACCAACAGTTTCATTTGCTGCAACAACCATGGCCAATGTTCATCCATCAAGTATTGGATTATATTGTGTGTAATTATGATGCTTGGTCTGGTAAAGTAATTCATGTTCAAATAAATTTAAAATGATTATTTCGAAAAATATTATAATTGAACCCTTACATAATATACATTTTTACACATATGCTAAGGTCGCTGAAATAACTAGAAATAAGCGATGCTGTTCATATCCCATTAGAACATCTGTATCACAACAAAAATGCAACCATATTAAAGACAGTTCTTTATAAATTCAAACAAAATTATAAGCCAAGTTTTATTCATCACTCCAAACTAAAGTAACATTCTTAAATCCTTCATTACTTTAAAACAAAATACCTGCAGGTAGAGCAAAAGTAGCTATTTCTGTAAGATAATAGCATGGAAAAGATGAACCCTTTCGTTGCCGGATGATGGATGAAACATGGCGGTGAATATCGGCTGCCAAATCAGGTGCAACATAAGAGGGAACTCGTTTGACTCCAGGACCACCTCCCTCAATCTGAGAAAGAAGAGTTGCAAGAAGATCTTCCCTATGGAACCTGAAAAAGTTAATACTTTGCCAATAATCTGAAACTTCTCCATAATCATGTGAAATACAATCAATGAAAAAATGTGAAATGCTTAATGTTCAGATGTTTTAAACTTATATAATGTGTAAACTTCGGCTGAAAGTTTGCCAGGTCTCCATTAAGGGTACAATAAGTACATTGTGAAATCCTGGTTAATCATTTATAGTGATTACTTATTATTAAACAACCCATAGAACATATGATTTACTGTACCAACAGAAACAGTGAACAAAACAAAAAATGTTGTGTACCGGAAAGTGTTAGTCTAAATCAGGGGTCGGCAACCTACGGCCCGCGGGCCACTTGCGGCCCTCAAGAACGCTTTATGCGGCCTGCAAAGCTGTAATGAAAAAGTGATCAGGAAAATTTCTCATGGGCAATTTTATATTTTTTGAGTAAAATTATGGTCTCAAAGCCTTTTCTGGTGAAGTTTTAATGCTAATAAATTACGTAGACTTGATTTCGTTCTTATGAAATCACAGAATCTCTAGAAAACTTCTGATTTATTCGCTCATCCGGCCCGCCGAGGCTTTCTCGACTCCCAATGCGGCCCTCCGAAACATTCACAACTGCAAATGTGGCCCGCCATGCAGAAAAGGTTGCCGACCCCTGGTCTAAATCATATATGTGTTTTTGGTTGTGAAAATGGCATGAGCTATTTGATTATTTTGAGAGGGTCAATGGAAGTGGTTAAACAAATGTCACAGTTCTTTGTCATAGGCCCTATTGCATAGAGTCACTTCATGCAAGGTTCCAGGATTGTTTGCAGGAAGTACTGCAACGGGCCCCTAGTTATATATAAATACTGAAAATAAACTCTAAGGTGATAATTCACTATGATCCCTTAATATCAAATAGTATCCTTTGATGTGAGTGTTACCATTAGTTACCATGTCTCCAAGTTTTCTTCTCATCTGTTTGAAATATTAAAAAATAAAAGAGACAGACGTTTGAGATAATCTATTAAATAAATTACAAAGATTACAAAATCTATTAAATCAATTACCCTAAATCCAAGACATGTTAAATATCAGCTTATTGGAACATATTCCTAAACATAATTAACCCATATGCAACCCTTAACTGAGAGAATGTATAAATCACTAGGCAAACACTCTCATAAATAGTCCTACCCGATAAAATCAACATTTAATGGAAGTCGACATGTGTTTATTGCATTTTTATGCAATTATATACAGAGCAAAGATTTACTCATCATGCACATGATACCAAATCAGAGTTAATGACACTACTAAATTTGGGAGCTATTATACACATATATCTCCAACTACATTCCAGTAAAAACAATTTATTAGAAAAACAAATATTATAACGTGAATGAAGAGGCATAACACAATTTTTTATTGCTCGAGTTCATAAGGCTCCATTCAAAACCATCAAGTTGAATTGCATTCTGAATCATTCAAAAAGTCTTGTTAATTCATTGTAATATGAGGCCTCACCATTGACCACCCTTACTCTTCACGTTTTACACTAGTAGTAGTATGCCCAATATTTATCAACAACATTACTTTATATTGTCTATTTTTCCATAATGCTCACTATTCTATTTCCAATAGTATCCATGAAAATATAACAACATCTTAAATATTAAAATGAAAAATTCCTTGGTCAATTATTTCAATCATCTTTCTGATTTAAGGGGACCATTTGGTTAAAATTAATAGCATTGTATGTGAGAACAATTATTTGAGGTCAATTCAAAGAAATAAAAGATAAATCAAGCTTGGATGAATGCTAAGTATCTGTGCTAAAATTTGGCAATGAAAAAGCAAATGAGAATCAATGTTAACTGTATGTTCTAGATTTCAACAATTTTCCAATTTGAACTTAAATAATGATTTTAAAAACGATTCAATACCTACCTAATGGCCAAATGAACAAGAGTGTGACCAGCATCAAAAGCCGATGGACGATTGAGCAACGCCACCTCACTGGACGTTAGCTGCCTAGCTGGGTTTCCACCTGAAGAAATGTATGCTGCCACAGGATGAGGATCCCCTTCAACAACACCTAAACAAGCATTCAGCCACAGCCAATCAGCTTCCCGCTTACGTTGTCTCAGCTGCCTTAACCGCCTCTCATATTCACAGTTGTTTGGGGATTGAAGACTCCCGCCCCCGCTGCCCCAACCCACCCCTCCAATGGTCCCCGACTGCTGTTCAGGTGCAATTATGAGAGGAGCATCCACAGATTGATCAACCCTGGACCGAGCATAGTTGTTGTTGTTATTGTTGATCAAGCATCCAGATATCGACCATCCACTTCTGCTTCCCCCTCCTGTTACAATAACTCCAGAATCACTTGGTGTTACAGTGGCATCCAATCCTCCACTCACATCCTGGATGCCTTTCAATGTAGGACGAGAGGCTCCACACATCACACAACGAGATGCTTTTGGCCAATTCTCGTAAGTACAGTCTCGACAAGGCCATTTGTGACATGATGAATGAGCAGCAGCTTCTATTGATGTTGAACTTCCACTAGCAGAAGCCTGAGAACTTCCAGCTATCAAGGTTGGCCTTCTAGGTCTTTCATTCTTACAATCCTTAGCAGTTATTAACTCATCATTCTCGGAGATTTTGCGAGTTTCTTTCTCTGAAATAAGTTTACCCCGGTTCTCATCCTTGGGAGAGCCAGCCGAGGGGGTTGGCGGTGGAGGGGGTGGTGGTGTTGGAGATGATGATTGGGGAGACTTCCTCTCTGTTGCATGAGATTTCACGTTTTCACGAAGAGAAGTTAGTTGCTCATGAAGACTTAGAGGTGTGGCCTCTGATAACAACGATGAATTAGATGATGAGGGTGAGGCGGATGTGACATTCTTGCTACGAGGAACTAAGCACTCTGCACAATTGACAGCTCTGGGCCAATTTAAGTATGTACATGTGGAGCAAGACCATTTTCCATTGGGCCGTTCCTCAGGTGAGGTTGGGTTCTCATTTGGAGATGGACTAACTAGTGGAGGAGGAGCACATTCACCTTGCAATTGGTATATATCTTGATGGCAGATTGCTTCCGCAATTAAAGTTGGCGGTTTTGACGCTCGACACATTGTACATTTCAAAGACGATGGCCAATTTTCAAAGGTACAATACTCGCAAGACCATTTTCTTGAACTACCACTCATAATTAGAAAGCTGAAAAACGAGATTAGGCTTTCACCTTATTTAGATTGCTGCGATTTGTTATGAGATTATTAAGATCAAAAATATTTAAATATAGGAACACAAGGGTGTCAGCATCATAAATAATGCCTATATATATTATAGTTCCACTGTCATGAAAACTTCATGACAAAGACACTCTACGCTTATCGATGCATATTACTAAATGTCAAGCTGTCAACGTGATTCTCATTCGCAGAAGTAAATAATTCATCACCAATTAAATACTAAATCAAATAATTACTTCCAATGTTTGCGAAAAGTGAATTCATACAAAGGTGGACTCATGACGGATACTGCACTGAAAAGAAAAAAAACAAAATTACGATGACTATGTTTGCAATTCTAATAGTTAAGCTTTTGCTTACTCCAAAATAACATTTTACAGCAAAAACATCAAATAATGAGTAAATGAAAATAAAAAATAATGTCCTTCCTTCTTACGCTATGTAAAATATTCCGCTTCATGAACAATATACATTATACTTAAAAATTTCAAGCGAATTCTATAAATTATGCCAAATGCGCACAATAAGCGATGTTCCGCACATTCTTACGTACCTGGACAATCTCCAAGTTGGGTCTGGTCAAAATTAACCTGGAGTTTGTTACAACATATTTTGGATCAAAATGTAAACATTACAACCTTAAAATAATTCTTCTTTCAATATGATGAAGGAATATAAATTCAAACTAAATGAGTGACGCACTACAACACCTAATTATCCATTTTCATACTAACACTTTACCTTCACTTGCATATTGCTAAAGGAAACATTACGTCACTACACGTTACTGCCATCTATAGTTCAGTTTTTTGTTTTCGCCTTTTCGCTACCGTCCTCCCGTCTCCCATAAACTTGCAAATGTCGTGCGCTGAAATGCTGTAATTGCGCGAGATGCATCGGATCGTGGAAAACAGCGCCGATGAGTCAATTAATTAATATTCTTTCACTTTACCATCTAAAAGATTGCCTTAGCTATTGTTTGGCCGCTTGTAAATGGCAGATATTATCGTGGGTAATGACTTTTTTCATGAAGCTTGTCATCATCTAGATATGTCGCGAAGGAAACTTTGCGTTACTCGATGTTTTTCAAAAAAGATCACATTTATATTTTGTTACCGATTTTTATATAGAGAGTATGTATCAACGCTAATTACGGTATAGTGTTATGTTACGAACAAAAATTAATCCATGATGTACTGTAGACTACTACCAAATTTAGTACCAAAAACCATTAACTTTGCCAATTACACGAATTTATGCTTAGTTTCTGGAATTTTTTAAATCCTGATGAAATGCTAAAGATACGAATTGATCTATAATATATTCGTGATATTTTTAACAATCGATTTATTGGAAGTGAAGGAGTCATGGAAAGAATTTATTAATAACCTGTGATAAGTATTCAGAGATAGACATGTACATGGATTCAAGATAAATTTCATAAAATCGATACTGATAAAGGGTGAAAATGGAGTTTCTGAAATAAGGGTCAAACTTGAAATTATTCCAAATACTTTGCTCATATAAGTAATATCGCTACATAGTTCACCAAATATTAGAACCAAATAAGTCAAAATAATATTTAAATATACCCTGCTCGTTTAAAAATTAAGCTCAATATTATTAAACAATTTTCCAGAGGTCTAGAGTCAATTTAAAACATTCCTCACTTATATAATTTAAAAATCTGAGCATATGAATTTGTTTTTAAGAATAGCAGTAAGTTTTATCTTGTTAAGCTGAACATAAAACTAAAGTTACCTAACTAATTTTTCCATGGTATGATAATTTTTGTGGTTATGATCTGAGAAAGATCAACGAACAATCACAAGAGGTTTATTAGTTAGTCAAAGTTTCTTAAAATAAATATAATTAATATAATATAGTAAGCGAAACTTTACAATTTGGATGAAATAGATACTAATCGCTGAAACTGATGCTTAAAATCATTTAATGATTTTCAGGATAAAATTATTATTTCAACGTTTTTTTAGAATTAGATCTAAGAAATAGGTATCTGATATAGGCACTACACAGGATTATGTTTGTCTGAAAAGATATATACATACACACATTATCGCCTCCAACATGTTAAGAAACAATTAGCTTCCATGATATGCGATTGAAAGTAGTTTTAAGTAGATTTTAGAAGTCTTAGATTTATTTTCTGAAAATGAAGCACTACAAGCCGGTGGCACGTGTAATGACGAAGTATGTTTTTCAAGGATCACAACGATAACATGGTCAATCAATAAGCTAAAAGACATCTACTGTTTTCTCTTAAACAGCACATAAACTTTAAACCTTTTGAAATAAGTGTAAACAAAAGCTTGGTTACATCATTTTTCCTTTTCTGTTATGAATACAAAAATTTATGAAATAATATTTACTCTTACAGATATCGATCATTTGATTTTAAACGCAAATGGCTAAGATTCAAAACCTATAAGAGACAGAATTTTATAATGAGCAAACTTTCACTCCGCTTAACTATATGAAAAACCCATCATTCAGGTATTTAGATAAAGGCACGTCCATACGGATAACTTACTTATAGTAATAGAACTTCCTCTGAAGCAGCGATAGTGAAAGAGTTCGCATACCTGAACTGATCATGATCTGCATATAATAAATACTTTCAGGAAAGCAATCGATATGCGTCTTTTTAAAAAATTGTTGATTCAGTGTTATAAAAATGATCTTATCGAGTTTCTATTATTTACATAGATTTTTTAAAAATTTTATGCGATGGTTACGGAATAACAATGAAACGAAGTTTTCACCGTTTAGCTTATGAGAAAGTTCACAAGTGTGAGCCTCGAATTGAAACTTATTTCCTGGTTGTTTTTTTTAAATCCATGGATGGAAAACATTCTTTAAACATAATATGACGTAAATTCTAAAATAAGCACTTAAGAATCAAAAACTGAAAAAAAGTACTGATCTGGTTTTTCATAACATTTTTATGGCTACTGAAGATACTCAATAACGTATTTGCCCATTTTATGTTACTTAGGTAGGTATTATTTTTTATTTGTTTTCAGTCACAAGACGAGTCCGATAATTTTATAATGAATTACATAATGAAGTATTAGGATCGTGATTAATGTGAATGGACCGAAAAACTTTACTTAATGGGTTTTAGATTAATGGAAAAATTAAAATTATCTAGTCCATAAAAGGATTCGTGCGGAGTAAAAGCGGAAGGAGGGGATGAGATAGCTGAAAGGAAAGGAAGTAGGCAACGGAGGTAGAAGTAAGCGTAAAAGGAAGACCTTTCTGGTTGAAAACGATGAAAGCGGCACCTGCCCAGAGCGGAAGTCCTGTAGGGGGATATGGATATAGTAGGTAAGCGGAAGAAAAAAAAATAACTTTTGCTAAGGAAAGTTTAGATTACAAAAAAACGGAAAACACAGGCATGAGAAAAGGAGAGGACGATAGGTGACGGTTAAGAGATGAGTTTGAACAACTTGGATGGTAAGAGATGTAAGAAATAACGTCACGAAACCAGAAGTGAATTCGTTTCGAGCACGTTGGATGTGATAAAACGAATGAAAAAACACAAACAGGAAATATAAGGTTTGTCCAATTTTTAAAAGTATGTTAATAACAAATATCACACTGACCATCGACATTTGCCTCTTCAGGTTTTGTGCTGCTGTGCTCTATCGCCTGGAAAAATGTAGTATACATCTCGCACGCCGAAATTGTACAATTTAATTAGGGAGTTCTCGTCTTAGCTGGTCAAGCCGTAAATTATAAACAGAGGGAGAGACTGTTAAATAAAGGAATTCATTGCGCGCAGTTAATTTATCGCTGAATAGAATACGCGCTTTCCATTTGGATGAAATTTTTGCCTATTGTTCCAGTGGATTAGTAAATTATTATTGTTCCCATATTTTTATTATCCTGGTATATAACATATTTACTTGTACTATTCTCCCTTTTAACTAAAAAACTGGTAAGAAGAGATTATGAACATAATGTTCCTTTAGGAGTGAAAATGGAATTGATTTTTCTTTCTTTTTACTTTCTCCATAAACGTAGTGTAGTCCGTGCGCGTACGTGATAGCTTTTAGGTCGGTGCTCTAACTCAAAAACTATTAATCAGGTCAATGCGAAATTTTATATTTAACATTTTTATAAAATGCACAAGAACTGATTAGTTTTTGTTAAAAATCGGTCAACCGAAAGTAGGTGTTTACTCTTGTCACTTATCCGTTATTTTGAACTATTTGCTTTAATATTTTATAAATGTAAAACTTTATCAGGATAAAAGTTGTAGGAAATTTAATTTTCTACAACCTTTGCTTGAAACATTTTCCCATATAATGTATTGTTTAAGAGATATATAATATTTTAGCTGCTACCACCACGCCACTTACCGACGACAATTGTTAACAATTGACGCTTAGTTACGTCTTAATAACGCTCCTTTTTATTTTCTTAATTGTTGGAGCTTTGTGACTATTTCCAATATCAGAAGGCTATGGTTTGAGTTTATTTGTTCTTTGTAAAGTCTAAAATGTTCTCGCAGTTTCTTAAAATATTTATTATTATGTAACCTATTTGGAATTTTTAGAAATATTACAGTGTTGTACAGTGTTGGCTATATCAGTTGTTTTTAGAAAGTATTACTTTTAATGTCGACTCCCCAAGTTTTAACAGTTAAGCGAAAAAAGCAGGTGTTATGCTGAAAGGTAAATCCTACTAGGTACATATCCTTTACGAATTGCCTTCCCGAGAACCAGCATGCTTGATTTTTCAAAGAGAGAAAAAGAAATCTTGCTTCTCAAAAGCTGCGTCCGGTGGAGTCACTGACCCAAAATAGTGATTTTTAATTTGAGACGAACCGGAAGACAATGATCAAGATAATTATTTTTTGGTCGAAAAAAGACGTGTTGCAAGACGAAAAATTTCGAGATAGGAAAGCGTTCGCCAAGTTTCTGATGGTTTTCAAACTCGAGCATTATATTATGTTTCCGTTGAATTTCAGCGAAAATATACGCTAATCAAAAACGATTCAATATCGACGTTTCCCAAACCATAGTTTGAAAGTTTTTCATTACGTTTCGCTAAGTAAGTATTTCGGAAAAGGGAAATCGACGGGTAATTTTTAAAGAACTGTGATTTCATTAAATCTTTTGCGGACGCGAGTAAAAAATGTTTCCTTTATCTTGAAGAAAAGAGAAAATCGATGACGAGAACAACCCAACAGTCGGTGAAAATTCAAGAAAAATGGAATTCTTTCGGAGAATAGGCTACTTTTTATGAATTTTTAATTTCATTTGAATTTATTCAAAAAAATTCCTATTACTCGTCAAACACTACTCCAGAATTAGATTTTCACTTGGATATATGCTTTTTTTACTTTTCCATATACGTATTATATTTTTAAAAAGCCTCACTTTGTCGGGCAGCCTTCAGTCCAAGCCACACACGTGCGATAACACCTCAGTTCAGGTCGATCTGTCAGTCGATCGGTTTGCCGATCCCACAGTCCGTCAGGCCAATATTTTTTAACTGAACAGTCCATCCGGCTTCCCCACACACGTACGATAAACCGGATCAGTCCTGGACTGTTCAGGCCGAACTGAAGGCAAAACTGACCGTGTGTGGGCCCACTTTAGTAACGCTCCTTCTTATTTTCTTAATTGTTGGAGCTTTGTGGCTATATCCAATATCAGATGGTTATGGTTCAGGGGCGCACCCGAGGGGGGGGGGGGGGCTGGCGGGCTTTAGCCTCCCCCCCCCCCCCAAATCGACATGTTCGTACTACGGCTTTAGTATTAACCAGAATGTCTGTACTAATTGTCATTAAATCTGCTGGTTTTTCGTAAGATTTCTAATAATATTCTCGAGAAATTCTTCATAATGTCGATCATTAAGGAAATGTAGACATCGGTAATTTTTCAGCCGTTTTCCTATGCAGCTTGCCGAAGTAAGACTTCTTTTCATTTGTTTTGCATCCATTTTTCTAACTTCATTATAGTCGTTCCCTACACAAACGGAATAGTGACAGGAAGGCACCCCGCACTGAAGAAAGTGGTCATTTCAGCCTTCCTTTGTCCTCCATGTGAAGGGTAAAGCTAAGTGACCCTGGATCCCTAATAGCTTCCAGATGGAGAGAACACATGCTAACGACGCAAAGAGGGAATTTTGAGGAAAGGTTTTTCTAAGAACTTGAAAGCACATCTTGAGAAAGGAACGCATTTTTGAGCGTCAGTTTCACATTGTCTCTCCTCAAAGCAACTGCATTAGTGAGTGTGTCTGTTTTGTGTATTCTGAGTGCAAGATAATTCGTTAGAAATCATAAAAGTTGACAATAAGTTACCTTTATAATAAAATCTCAAGTTATCGGTTATGCTCTCCATATCCTGTTGCTTCCGGATAGTTTTCTTTTTTGAGGAGTGAAATCTTAATTTCGGAATGTTTGTTACCATAAGTTTCGAGTGTTTCATCTTATTATCCTGAGTTTCCTCAAGTTTCAACGGCGACGAATTTACATCATTTGGTAAGTGAAGTTAATTATTTCACAAAATGGAATGTTTCCTATTTTTATGTTACTAGTGAATAGAAGTATGATTCGTGTTAAGAATGACAAGTCAACCTATTTATGTATTCTCCATATAAATCAACGGTTTAAATGTAATCATAAGTATAATTGTTTTAATTGAATTTTGGACTCTTGGAAATCGTATAGTTTGTCTGTTGTACATTAGAACTCTGTTAAAACTGGTTTTTAAATAATTGCGTTTAATTTAACCCATAACAGAAATGGCAGAAAAACGAAAAAATGTGCGCAATTTGTTACACTTTTTTGGAAAAAACCGAAGACCGAGACGCTCTGAAGAGGTGGAAGACAAGTCTTGCGGTACTAGCAATAATGGACCAAGTGCAAAAAATAGCGAAATACATCTCAATGAAACAGAGGCAGCCTCTTCTAATTCCTTTAATATTGATCAAAATGATATAGCTCTCTTGAAAAGTAAACTATTGTCTGGCGATGACAAGTTAGATATTCTAAAAATCCTTTGGAAACCTAAAGCAGACTACCATTTTCCTTCCTGCATCTTTAAAAATCAAAAAAGATGTTTTCAAAACTCATGGCTGACAAAATATCAGTGGCTATGTTATTCTAAATCTGAAAATAGTGCCTATTGTAAGTACTGTACATTTTTTGCGCCAGTGGAAGTCGGTAAGTATAGGGCACAGGCTGTTGGATACTTAGTTTTAAATGGTATTTATGACTGGAAACACGCAATTGAAGCATTTAATGGACACGAAAAAACTGCTTATCATAACAGTTCTGTGTTCACTTTTCAAAGATTGCAGGACCTTCGTGATCAGAAAGTTACATCTATAGATAAGCAAATAGATAAGGCTAAGGCACAAAAAGTTAAACTAAATAGGAAAAGATTAGAACCTATCATTAAAACGGTAAGTATTTGTGGAAAACAAGGAATACCTCTTCGAACCCATCGAGATTACGGTCAGTTTTGTGTTGAAAATGAGCCTGAAGAAAATGAGGATAACTTTCAGGCAATATTGCGTTCCAGAATTGATGCTGGCGACAAAGAATTAAGAGAACATCTAGAAAATTGTGGTAAAAATGCAACGTTTCTCAGCTGGAACATTAAAAATCAAATTCTGGCAGCATGCAACGACATAATACTGAGGGAAATTGTTGCGAAGGTAAATGCTGCAAAATGTTTCTCAATTCTTGCAGACGAAACCTGTGATATATCGACTACTGAGCAATTTTCATTGTGTGTGCGATACATAGATGAGGACAAAGAAGGGAGTCAGTACGAGAAGATTTGTTACAGTTTGTTCCAGTATCAGATACTTCTGGTCGTGAACTATCAAGTACGTTCATTGAATCGGTTAAAAGTGTAGGAATTGATTTAAAATTCTTACGAGGTCAGGGCTATGATGGTGCTGCGTCAATGAGTGGGAAACTCAATGGAGTTCAAACACACATAAAGAAATTGTACCCCTTTGCACTATATGTCCACTGCTCATCACATAGTTTAAATTTAGCAATTGGAAATGCTGTGAAAGCACAAAAAGTAAAGAATTGCTTGGGTATAGTAGAACGAATTTATAAGTTTTTCAATACCTACTCCTAAAAGAGGTGAAGTATTAACGAGAAAAATTAATGAACATGCACTGAATCAAATAAGAAAAAATTACGACAACTTGCAAGATGGGTTGAACGGCATGAATCCATAATGGTAATGATTGAACTCTTTGTCGCAATTTATTTTGCTCTTGATGAAATAAGTTCCTGGTAGAACCAAGAAGTTTCATCCGGTGCCCAAACGCTATTAAACTCTATTTGTGAGTTTGGGTTTCTTATTTCAGTATATACAGTACAGGCATTTTTTCCCTATACATTAGCGTTGTGCAGATTACTGCAAAAAGTTGATAGTGACCTTCACTCAGCACTTAATCATGTGCGTGATGTTGTAGAACAAATAGATGGTATGCGAACTAATTCAGAAAATGAATTTAGGGTTATATTTCAAAAAGCTTCTGAAAAAGCAACATCGATTGGTATTGAAGTAAAGAGGTTAATAAGCTGCAAACGCCGTCCGAGTGAAGATGCTCCATCTGAAATTACGGAGGAATATTACCGAAGGTTTTATATTCATTCCCTTCGCAGATCACATGCTAAGCCAGCTGAATGAAAGATTTTCTAAACATCAGGCCGTACTACTTCAATTTAACAGTATTCTACCTAAAGGAGAACTTCAAAAACAATCTGAAATCGAGAATTTTTTTAGGCTTGTTGAATTCTACAATACCGATATTCTCTCAAAAAATGAGTTTGTCTTAAAGGCAGAATTTATAATGTGGTACAAACATTTTGATAAGTTGGTATCTACAATAGCCCCACCGAAGAATGTTATAGATGCGTTGAATCAATGTGATAGATTCATTTATCCAAATATTTTCATATTGCTAAAAATATTTGCCACACTTCCTATTACTACGTGCACCAGTGAAAGATCATTTTCGACTTTACGAAGGTTGAAGACATAGTTGAGGAACACGATGTCTCAAGACCGTTTAAATGGCTTAGCGCTTTTACACCGAGACATTAAAATTATACCTCAAGATGTTTTAAACGAATTACAGAAATCAAAGAGAAAAATTGACATTTAAATCTAGAATGAAATATGTATTGAATGACGTAATTAATAATTAAAAATAGTTTGTATTTTTTGTCGAATTTATACCAAGCTTTTCATTATTGTTAACCATGTCAAAATTTTCATTTTTTTCTTTTGTCATTAAATTTGTGGGACCTTAAAACTACAAATCTCAATCGCATTTCTTTTCTTTGGTGAATACCCCCTATTCTCTATCAGAGAATCGCTACGTTTTTATCCCAAATTAAAACTTCAAGTATTAAATATGTTCGGTGGGATATATTTTCTTATGGTTTAGCCCCTCCCCCCCAAGAGAAAATCCTGGGTGCTATGGTTGGAGTTTATTTCTGTTCTTTGTAAAGTCTAAATTTTTTCGCAGTCTCTTAAAATAGTTTTTATTATGTAACCTATTTGGAATTTAAAAAAATATTTCAGGTATGGAGAAAGTCATATGGTGGCCACATAAGATTTTTTCATTTAACACGTAATTGGATAGAATACGATGTGTAGACCTTTATTCTTTAACATTTTAAAATATCTTACGATCGAAACCCTGACTCGAGATTTATACCATTTCACGCAGAAAGAAATAAAGATTCTTATTCTTAACACCAATTCTGTGGTTTAATTCGTGTTTGCTCATATTTTAAGTTTATATTCGATTTTCTCCGGTTTTTCGACATTTCAAAAAGGAGGTTGCTAGGGTAGCCGGCATTGTTCATCTCGGATTTTTGCATTGTTAGACTCGGGCTTCAAGTGCACTTGCACTAAGCTTGCAATAAAACGTATGAAGAACAAAAATAGATAAAGCATCAAGTGACTTTACCTCCCCGTATAAACGCAAATAAATCAAGAACGGTCGATTCGATTTCGACAAATATTTCGCCTGAATACTCGGCGCGAACTTTTGAAGGTTTTAAGTCGGAAGTCATCTCCCGAAAAGGCATGGGTACGATACCAGGAAAGTTTTCGATTTTGCATTTGATTATCACATAATCGGCTGGAATACGATGTGTAGACCTTCAGTCTTTAACATTTTAAAATATCTTACGATCGAGACTTTGACTCGAGATTTACACTATTTCACGTAAAAAGAAATGAAGATTCTTATTCTTACTTTCGATTCTGTTGTTTAATTCGTGTTTGCTCATATTTTAAGTTTATATTCGATTTGCTCCCATTTTTCAAAATTTCAATTTTTGACCTCGGATTTTTGTATTGTTAGACTCGGGCTTTCAAGTGCATTTGCACTAAGATTACAATGAAACAAACGCATCAAGGGCAGTAATCGATTGAAAATTTGTGAAAAGTTTCGTGTAAATATAAAACAAATGAAAGACGTCGCGAAGAAAAGAAACGATTCCAATGCATTGTAATAATGGACAACTTAACATTTCAAATAGAAAGATATTTCACGCATGCATTGAAATATCGTTTCGTTTGCAAGTTTTATTGTGTAGTTTAAGCAAATTATTATATTGATAATGTTTGTGATTAATTTCTTTCGACATTGATGCGTGGCCGGTGAATTGATTACTTCATATTAAACATACCACAGAACATACGATATGCTCTACTATAAGAAATATTGAAAACAAAAAATAGTGTACCAGTAGTAAAAATCATGTAGGTATCTGCTTTTGGATATGAAAATGGTGAGAGCTATATAATTATTTTAAGAGGGGCAATAAAAGTGGTTCCAATAATAACACTCTTTGTAGCAATTTTTTGTCATAGGAACTATCGCATTGGGTCACTTCACGCACGGGTCTCGTTATGTTTGCAGGAAGTACTGCAACAGGCCCCTAGTTTTTATAATTTTTGGCTGAAATCGGTTAATGGGAATTGGATTTTACTCTTGTCATTGTTTCGTTTTTGGCAAATAACTATTTCAAAACTTCATTAATATATATGTTACTTATTATAAACGTTAGATAAGGTAACTGTACCCAATATGGCCTAATCGCCGTATCGAACGTACTTCGTGACAAAATTGATGGATGGTGGTTGCAGTATATCGGTAGACTGCTAAAAACTGTTTATATGGAATTCTGCTGGATGTACTCTGTTGGATGAATTTGCTGGAGTGTTTTGTTTGATACCAGCGTTTGTGGTTACGTGCATCTAATTTCAAGACATTGGTTATGTCATTGTACAGGTAAAAGTTAATTAATTAATTTGATTTGTACCCAATATGGCCTAATCGCCGTATCGAACGTACTTCGTGACAAAATTGATGGATGGTGGTTGCAGTATATCGGTAGACTGCTAAAAACTGTTTATATGGAATTCTGCTGGATGTACTCTGTTGGCTGAATTTGCTGGAGTGTTTTGTTTGATACCAGCGTTTGTGGTTACGTGCATCTAATTTCAAGACATTGGTTATGTCATTGTACAGGTAAAAGTTAATTAATTAATTTGATCTTAGGCATTCTACAAGATGTCTCTACTATTAGTGATGATTGTTTTGTCAAATCATTGAGATGTCATGTGGTTCTAACGGAATGTTTTACTAGTCCAAGTCTCCCCATTATGGCCTATGTAGGCCCATTTTGTGAGCCTTAAATAATGACAATGAATTTTTTGAATAATGTTAGATCTCATTTTGTTGTTCATTTCTTTATTTAAATTAAATTTTGACCTTGTGCCTAAATCTTGAGTGGTACAATTTTATGATTTTGACTTGTGTAAAATTAGAATCTTGACTTTTATTCTCTCATTTTTTAGTTATTTTTGCCTACCGACAATTTATTGCAACCATTTTTGAGCAATCAAGCATTAGAACTTTGGTACAAGTACTTGATAAATATTTCAGATTCTTGTTCTCTTATTTTTTTAACAATAACCTAATAGGCCATATTGAGATCATATGTTCCTAATATGGCCTAACAGCAAAGTTTTGCAAAAATGCTAACCAGTAATTCCATGTTGTAGCATTATAGTTGTAACATTTTTTTCTGTTTACTTAACTAAACTGTCTACGAGTACATTGTTAGTTTTACTTTCAGCATTTGGGAAAGGTGTTTAAAAATTAATAAAGCTTAGCTAGGCCATATTGGGTAGAGTTACCTTATATATTCCTTTATTTTGACCTTATATAAAATAATATTCTCTAAAATTTTTGTATTAAACAAATTTTCGTAGAACATATTGTTTAGAAGACATATTGTTTTTTGTAATACCCTAATAAACAGAGTAACACATTGAGGAAATAAGATAAAACAGAATTTAATGGAAAAGGAAAGGGTTCAGCATTTTTTATTAGCATTTTGAAATTATTTATAATAATCATACAAATTTGGCACTTGAAACATAGGATGCATGAATCAATGGTATTTCTTTTTTGATCGATTTTTGAATGTTTCGCTTCTTGTTACAAATTTGTTTTGAACGGAAAAATTCGACCTTATTTTCTAGTAAAAAATTTTGTTTGTCGTGATAAATTGCACTGTTGTGGATTTCTTTTCTCTTTTAAGTCTGATTCCCCTATGAGAATATCCTTTATACACTAATTAATATTAATTATAATACTATTATACTTAAATAATATAATAATTAGTACGGCATACTTATGGATCAAGTCAGATTTTCAGATTACTATGTAGACATTAGCCAACCCTCCATATTTAATCAATGTAAATATAAAGGTTCCTGAGACCCACCCAGCCCCTTGGTAATGTTGCAAACTCTTCAACAGCATGGTTATAGACAAATGTAACCCACCTAGCGATCACCTTTTTAAGTGAAAACAGGAGAAAAAGGCCTCAATCCTGGAGAATTTCTGGGATCTTGCCCTATTCCGGAAGACTCCTGGTAAATCTGGTAGGGTTGGCAACCTTATCTGTAGCCCTTCTAGCAGTACCTTAGGTTTTATGACATATCATATCCTATATCATGTATAATACATGTAAGAAGCACCTATTTATAATGATATGTAGGTATGTATATAAGTAGATTTTGGTTGAGGTGCAACCCCTCTTCTTTTTGACGCCACGAGCCACCCCTGATTGTACATAAGATTTTACAGATCATATTTATTCACTAGGGGGGCGTTCAAGTATTACAACAGCAAATATTTAGCTATTTTTGACCCCCCCCATTCCTCCATGTCAGCAACCGTCAGCATTTGGATGCCACCCCCCCTCGCATTGTAAGATTTCATTGTACCTCCTCCCTTTTTCAATAAAAATTATAAAATGCAAACTTATGCATGACAATACAATGTACTCCCTTCTTATAGTGTTGAAATGCATTTTAGTGCTCTCTAAAGCACAATGAGGAAAATTTTATCAGAGCAAACTATTCAACAGAGAACAATCGAGCTCTTCTTATGGCTGAATAAATTCAAGAACAAGCAATTAAAAAAATGTGCTTGCCTTAGGTATCTCCAATAGCCACAACAAAGTTAAAAAACAATATGTGCATTTCAGCTACAAAGCAGCCATCTTCAGTGGTAATTCATCAAAAATTACCACTGAGGACAGCTGCTTTGTAGTCAAAATGTGCATATGGTTTTTTAACTTTGTTGTGGCTATTGAAGATGCCTAAGCCAATTACATATTTTTAATTGCTTGTTTTAGAGCAAACAAGATCAAGTTATGTTTACCGAAAAATCAGTTCCCCAAGTCAGCAAACATCAGCTTTTCCTTGACCTCCCCTCCCAATTAAGGGGGTTAATCACAGACACCAGGGGCTTAGCTCCTACACCTGAAAATGGGTTATTTGAAGTGCATCAACATTGTACAATACATGGGATCAATGGCTACACTTCCTCTCCAAAAGAATACTTGTCATATTTCTAGCTGTAAAATATCATTGACCTTGCCGAGAATCGAACCCATAATACTTGAAACTATTGATGAGTATTTCATCCACTGCTCCATCGGCATTGACTGATAACTGTAAGTTACCTATTATGTATACTGAATCATAGAGCAGGCATGTCAAACTCGAAGAGGCATAAGAGCTGCATTGAAGCAATGGATGTTATAGAAGGGCCGCATTGGAATTACAGTTATTTAATGAGGGCCACAATTGGCAAAATAGATAATTTTTGCCATTAAAAACAATAATTTATAAAATGTGTTATATTATATTTCAATAACTATTAAAAAATATCGTCTCCTTTTCAAAAAATAGAATATTTATATAAGGTATTTAAGGATTTAGTTATGACAAAACTTGGTATTTGGGCCACAGCATAGAAAAGGCCACATGCCGCCCGCAGGCCACTATTTTGACATCCCTGTCATAGAGTAATGAATACATTTTATTTTTCTTGTGTCTCTATAGCATTATAAGGATTGTTACGCATAATATATTATTTTGAACCCATTTCTCCAAATGGATTAAAATTAATAAAAGAAACGGACTTACTATTACTATATTTTTTTATAATTTCATACTTTTCAAAATATCAGTAGCGTTTGTGTGAGGGAGAGGGAAATTTTTCATTAATATACAAGCAATGATAAGTAATTCAATTTGGAAAATATTTAAGACACCCATTTTCCAGTACACCACTGCTTGTATATAGTATGTATGTACAAAATCATATTATCTTATATTTAATTTAAGGCTTTGCAAAGCTGTTTCTGACCTAAGAATGCACTGTATACATATGAAGATATATTCAACCGTTGAATTACTTCTTTGTCATAATATTGCTTGTATTGACAGGTTTAACTGTTGTTTTTTGTAAATGGTATGTACAGTGTAACTATATCTATAAAATCACTCTACCACCAATAGAATGTATGAGATAAATAAAAAGATATTATATAATAATTTGGTTTGAGTAGCTAAAACTGGCTTTTACATATGTATATGAAAAAATACTCTTTAATTGAAAGAGATTTATTTCCCTAAATATTAGATTTAAAGGAATTATAATTTGGTGTTTTCCTATGTTGAGGAAAGTTCTTTAACATTTGATGACTTCAATATGTACAGTAAAAAATATAATCAATAAAGAAATAAAGTGGAAAGGAGTTTCTGATTTCACATCTGGAAGTAATGTTCACACTACTTCATAGTACTTGAGACATTAAATTTCTGATGATGTATTTCTATTTAATTTTTATCAAAGCATATAAGTAAATGTCATATTTGATGATCTTGATGTTTTGGCATGAAAATGTATGTTTAGGCATATAATTGCCATATAAGTTGACCTTCCTCATTAACTGAACAATTGTTTTCATGAAATCTTTCTTAAGATAAAATCTAGGTCCCACAGATTGTTTTGAAAAATATTGAAGTAAACATCTCAACCAAGTGTAGACAATATAGAGATTCCGTATGAACAAAGTTTTGAATAAAACTTGGAAATAAGCATCTTAATTACGAGAAGCTGATATGGCAATCAGGAATTATGAGGGTAATTACCATCTGGAAATACATAAGAAATTCCCCATCATTAGCATGGCATGTATGATGTAACATCATGCCATTCTCTGATATCTACTGCAGACTGATAACTAATAACCTCATCATGACCCTACTGACCAAAGAAACTGAAACATGAAGCTAGTTTCAAGTTAAAAGTTATAGAATTTGCTAAATCATCAAATAACTGTGCTGCAGAGGGAATTCGATGCAATAAAAAGTTGGCACAAGAATGAAGAAATAATAAACCCATCATGATGAGGATGCCTAACTCTAAATGTGCCATTAGAATAGGCATTAGTTATTGGCTTTAAATTCCTAAATTTATACTCTGCAAACTAGTTGACCCTAAATTTTTGAAAGATTTCTTGAAGCTTTAAAGGTTAACTTATACATTGCAATACAGTAGTCCCTCACCAACCACGGTATTAAGTATCCATGGTTCTCCATGTGGATGTGTCTAGTTTTACTTATAATAAAACTTATGATACTGAAGAAGTTACACACTAACTAGTCTTTACCAGGAGAGATATAGCAAAGAGGATTTTTAGCTCCTGATAAGACTACAAGTGAGTCAGAAGATCGAGGTTCAAAGAATTTTATGGAGGCATTGGTTTTACCAGAGTTCTTTGAAGTGTAAGGCCAGGCAGGCTGAGTTGGCAGGGGCTGATCTATCATTATATTATTAATGTACAACACTTCTTTGTACTTGAAACATATTTTCTTTTATATTTTTATACAATAAAAAATATTTTTAACCCTTGCAGCTGGCAAGGGACTACTGTATATGTTAATATTATTTTAATTTAAGATTTTATATTTAATTAAGCACATATTAATATTTCTCTTAATCTTAGAGATTGAGTTTAAAGATCAAATTGTCATTCATACACACCCAAAGCACCTTGTGAATGCATCAGGTTCCTCACTTGCCACCCCCTTTTCACAGTACTGAGATTTATTTATGTAGATTGAGCAGAAAATACAGTCTAAAAAATTCCAGTTCACTTATTTCCAGAAAAAATACTAAATACCCTGAAAATGTTGGTGTTCAGATATCAGGAATTATGGAAAATTGGACAATGTTCAGATCCCAAGTGTTCCAGAGTTTCAGTTACACTATTTACATCAGGGCTCGACAAATTTTCTAAAAAATATAGGTGCCAGCTCCAAAACCTAGGAGTTACACAATTTTGGCGAATATTTTTTATCATCAGAAAAATAAATGTTTAATAATTTAGACACAAGTCTGCTACAATAATTAAGCCATGCATATGTATTTTCGTCACATTATGTAGCAGAACATAATGAGCCTTATTTACCTGGAAAAGTCTAATGATATGCTGAAAACATGTAGTTTACGAACAAGAATAAAAATTTGCACTTATTTTCAGGAACTTGAATGCTTCCGACAGTTATATTATATTTTGCTGCTCCTACTGCTGAGCCCGACAATACAATATGATTGCAGAACGTGACTACAGCATAACAAAACTTCACTACAGCATGCACATACAATATCTAGTTGCCAGAATGAAAATCTTAGGCACCACGGTACTTTGGTGCCCAGGATTTGTCGAGCCCTGATTTACACAATATACAATTTAGAATTGAGTGGAAAATTGTTCTTTCACATTAGTTGAATATTAGAGTATTTGTCAAGGCAATTAGGTGGTCAAGTTCAATTACTGGCCATGTTAAGCTTTTTTTCATCAGTGTTAGCTGTTCAAAATAAGAACAACTTAAGAAGGACTGATCTTATTCTGACCATTGAAACTTCTTCTAGATTTTTTTTGACTTAAGCATTCTTTGTGGATACGTTTCCATCACAGTCTCCTTTAAAACAGTGGCAGGATGTAGATCTCCCAGTAATTCAACCTTATTAGAAAAAAAGAAATGTTAACCTTCTGTAATTGTTAGATTCATAGCATGCAGTGGCTCACTCTATAGATTTTATTTCAAACATGATAATTATGATTGCAAAATTTGATCATATCTGAAAACAATGTCTTCATATACATTTACCTGGATTTTGGTTCCTGGAGTTGCTAAAAATGGAGGGACATATGCAAAAGCTAAAGGTTTACCAAGAGCATGACTGAAGCAACCAGATGTAGTGTTTCCAACAACCTAGAAAGAGATTTTGCAGGTTTCAGCAATAACATACAAAAAGCAGTATAATATTTTTTTAAAATCTAAAATTAATTCTAGATTGTAAACTTTTTACCTCAAAGGCTAATACAACATTTTCTATTAATAATTTGTGGCTATATCCAATATCAGAAGGCTATGGTTTGAGTTTATTTCTGTTCTTTGTCGTCTAAAATTTCCTCTCAGTTTCTTAAAATATTTATTATTATGTAACCTATTTGGAATTTTTAGAAATATTACAGATACGGAGAAAGTCATGTGGTGGCCACATCAGATTTTTTAGCTATGGAGATCTGTTAACCCTATGTATAAGCATAAAATATTTCTTTCTTAAGAAACATTGTGACACCTTTGTGACATGGGGGAGGGGGGGATCTGAAGCTCTAGTGACATTCTGTGACAAAGGGGGGAGTGTTGGTCAAAAAAACCCCCAAAAAGCTGTGACATCATTTAAGGATGACCCCTATGCTAGGTATAGATTTTAAAATGTATTCAGATAGGGGACAACATTTACTGCAAAAAGGCCTTGGGGCTATATAATTACTTATAGTTTTGGAGATAAACATTTAAGAACAGCATACATTTTTCCTTCTTTTCTTTTAATCACAGCAGTTATTGCAGCATCTCTCTGCCTCAAGTTTGAAGTTTTAACAATCAACTTCTTAGTGTAATGCTCTCTTTAATAATTTCTTTATATCAACTGGAACAATGTCGATTTAATTACGAAATAGTAATAGTTTGAAAAGTTGACAGTAGAGAGACTGACAGTGCCGGGGAGTTGAGAGGAACCTTTAAGTGGTTCACTCTAAGCTGAAATTACCAACAATGCAATTTCCCTTGACGATGAAAGATTAACCCAAAAATACGTCGAATTTTTGTATTCGAATCTATGGACCAATTCAAAGCGTATTTAAAAATCAATGGTAGGAAACTGAATTTTCATTTTTTTAGGCATTGTTTGGTATAAATCCCACATTTGTACAAAGATTCTAAGTAATTTTAAAATGTGATTAAAAGTTATGCAGTGTAACAGCATTACACATGATGATAATCACCATTGTTTTTATGTTATGTAGAGAGAGATATATTTTTCATGTATGTGCTGTTTGTATTGTATTTTGATGTATTCCATGCCAATTGTATTGACCTCAATGGAATAAATAAACTTATTATTATAGGCTTTTGGTTTATTTGAATTTATTTTGCATGTATAAAAACATGGTTTCAGAGGGCAATAAAAATTGCATCAATCCTTAATAAATCTGTCCATCAATTAAGTCTGAAAATAACAATGGATCATGTAACTCAGAGACAGAAAGCTTTATGGATAACTATCAGATGATACCTATAGGATAAGCTATGAAATGCAGATGTTTATTGTATTTTCTTTAAATTAAAGGGAAAGAAATATACCAGGAGGCATAGATATGGATATATTGATTTCAGGACATCATAAAATTCAAGTGAACTTGTTAAACATGGTGACATATAACTCATGTATGATAACTATTTCACAAGGAAATACAGGTAGTCCTCAAGAAACGTTGTCTCAATATATGTCATCTAAAGATACGTTGTTTCGCTTATGCGTCATCAATAAATTAGATGAGTTTCATATATAAGTAGATAAGTTTCATTTATGCATTGCTTAAGTTTTGCTAATTTGTTGTTTTCCCCAATCAACAAAATCTATTCAAGAATAAAGTTGCCATCGTCATTCTCTTTGACTCATCTATTTCACTTTCATAGTCACTAACACATTTTTCCAATCAAAAACCTACTGAGATTTCCCTCACCATTTCTCCAACAAAGTAACCTTATGTAGTGGCCCCCAAGAAGTTGAAAAAAATAAACACAGTTGGTGACACATTGTAACCACTACTTTTGTTAAGACATGAAACTTTACAGTGAAATAGAATAAGTTTTTCTGCTATTTATAATTATATTTTTTGACGAAAAATAATTTGCAAATAGGGTTTAACTTAATAATTTTTAAAATATGACATCTGAAAAAGATCTTGTGAAATCTAAACATGTCATTACATTGGAGACAAAACTCAATGTGATAAGATGCTTTGAGTTAAGACAATGTGGAACTGAAATTGCAGCTGCATTGAAACTTCCCACAACAATTTACATTAAAGGTAATCTCTTAAACCAAGTATATAATAACATGATGATGTGATCATATAAACCAGTGTTTCTCAACTAGCAGAATGCATCCCACTGGCAGGATGCAAAATTTAAAAAATTATTGGCTTGCCCACTGCTACGCAACTTAAAAAAATAGAATAATATACTTTGCTTTTATAATTCATATATTTCAGGATAACAGAAAATGTATGAAATTAAATTTACTTAAAATTTTAGTTAAAAAAAGATGACTCAATGGCCATGTTCAAATCAAAATCGTCAATCAAATTAAATATAAAATTGAATAAAAAAAGTGACCCAATCGGGATTGAACCCATGACATATTCATGAGTCAACGTGTTGTCCACTATGCCACCCAGACATCATTTAAATTGATTCAAATTGCTATTCTAATAGTGTGTCATTCAAATGACCTTGCCTTGGATGGACATTTGACAAATTATGCATAGATAATAATTTTTAAAACTTTTTCTCAATGAAATACAGCAATATTTAAGGTACTTGAAAATTTCCATTAATGATTAATATAATACCAAAATGAATTTGACGTAAATATCCATTTCTTCGAAAATATGAGGTTTTGTTTTTATCATGGTGGGACGAGGGTTTTATTTGGCAAAACAGTTGGTAGAATGCAAGATGTTGATATAAACAATTATTCTGCATGCCTTAAATAAGAAATTCAAAAATTTTAACTTATACGTGTAACTTAGCAAATTATGTGCTGAAAATTTTTGATGTGGAATGTATCCCCCATTATAGCATGGAGGCTTATGGAAAAATGAGTTGCGAGATACAATGCGTTTTGAGAGATGCATCTACGACATATCTCAGGGACAACCTGTATGGAGAAATTAACACATTCAGTGCAGGTGACTTCATATGAAGTCATCGGTCTAGGGACGCTATTTACCTTTAGTTTGGGTGTTAGCATGCTCGGGGTGACCTTTTTTCACTGTGACGCTCTTAGTTGTTCCCTAACCACCACATAGGAAGCAGCTGTTTCATTGCCAGCCGATTTTTTGGATATCATTTATAACTATGATAATTATAGACCCTTAACACCTATACTAGCAAAAATTAAAAAAAATACCCCATCACCGGGAATGGCAAACAAATTTGCGCCCGCACAGAATGTGTTAAAGCCATAACAACTGGAATTAAATCAGAAATAAAGAAAAATTTAACTTTACTTGAAAGAATATTCAAAAGTTAATTCTTACATGTTGCTGTAACAATATTTTAATGCAAAATTTTTATTTAGAGCTCTTGTGAAGAACATAATGTTAATCTAGTAAATGACTTTAATGCTCTTCAGTGGTGCAATTTTTGATTAATTTAATAGATTCACATTTCTACTTCATCTCATTTACATCATCCTCACATTATAAAATAGATATGAGATGAATGTTTTAGTTGCTCAAATTTTTATCACAAAGTGACATTTTATATTAAATTAACTTTTAAAGCTAAAAAATACCTTTCCTGAAGACCAAACAGCTTCATCTCCAATTGGATCAACATCTTTGCTATCCACAGCCAAATATACCAGACACTTTTGTAAGCCTTGTTTTAATTTATTAATAAGACCATCTCGACCCAAAAAGTTTCCCTGAAACCAAGAAATTAACAGTATAAAAAATTGGGTAATTACAATTAATTGTTATTTAACCATAGTAATTCATTCCAAGCCTTACAAAATAGGCATTCTGTAATTACCGTATTTATCGGCATATAAGACACTTTTTTTCCATAAAAATTACCCCCAAAATCAGCCTGCGTCTTATATGCTGAAGGTAATACGAGAATTATTACTTTTCTTAATACTGACACTAACGAACACACTCCTCCCCAAAATGGAATAATTTCCAGTCATTCGTCGCAAAAACCATAAAATATATATTATTTATAATTAATAATGAAAATTTTGTTAATATATACTGTAATACCTTATGAAACGTGAATTCCGAGGTCGCATTTTCATTATTACGCTTTAATACATGTCAGCTCAAAGTGAATACAATTGCGTCGAGTTTTCGATATTTTAGTTCTTAATGAGCCTGTTGAATACCGCGATTAATGCCACGGAACAGTAGAAATCGTGTAGATGTCATAAATATTTTATACATATCTAGGATAAATAAAGTTACGTGTATTGAGATCGCAATGGCTACAAAAGT
The DNA here is from genome assembly GCA_028673005.1 of Tanypteryx hageni. Lineage (NCBI taxonomy): Eukaryota > Metazoa > Arthropoda > Insecta > Odonata > Petaluridae > Tanypteryx > Tanypteryx hageni. The sequence continues at coordinate 154,156,670 of CM054113.1, read as the reverse complement.
GGAAAGATATGCCTACACTATTAGTTATAAGCTTCAGGCGATTCAATAAGTAAAAAAGCATGGAAACCTAGCAGCAGCACGTCATTTCAGTCCACCTCCCACAGAAACAATTACCCGTGAATGGAGAAAACGAGAAAAAACTGAAGCTGATGGGATAAGATAAACATAGTCATTGTAAGTTTGGTCTTCAATGGCCACAACTAGAGGAGGAAGTGATAGATAGTAGAACAGAGGAAGTTAGGTATTGCTGTATCAAATTATAACTTGTAATTATGTGGTCTCACAGACTGGTTTGTGGAAAATGTAGTCCTCTATCCGAATAATTTTTTAAATATGTAGCTTACAGATCATATAAGAGCTTGGGAGAGAAAAATATGGTATTTAATTGTTACTTGCCGAGAGAAACATCTTAGTGATCGATGTAAACAAAATATGTGATGTTTTTCTTGGGATTTTCTTGAATTTTTATCTCCAAAACTATAACTCATAATTATGTGGTCTCATGGACTTTATTGTGGTAAATAAAGTTCTATATCCAAATAATTTTTTTAATCTATACCTTACAGATCATATAAAAGCTAGGGAGAGAAATATATGGTACTTAATTGTAGCTTGATGGATGCCATTTAACGTGATATAAGTATATTCAAGTAGTTATGTAAAGTGGAAGTTCTAATTGACAGATGCAGGTCAAAATAAAAAATGGGAGATAAATTTTAATAAGGGTCACTCGTACTTAATTAAAATCTGTCCAGCAGTTTAGGAGATGAAAGTTACAATAGCCGGAAGGATGGACGAGACGTGTCCATAAGGCGTTCTGCTACTATTATTTCACTGGTAAAGAACGCCCAAAAAACAAAATTCTCACAAACACTTAACACACTGAGTGCTGTACAAGTTGATTATTAATAGCAATTAATTGATATAAATTAATAAAGAAAAAACTGAAATTGAGATGGCAGAATTAGAACAGCATGTACAGAAAATTACTTCACATTCACCTTATCCATTTTGATAAAGGGGTTTAAGCCAGCTTCTATTGGATTAGTGTCTACATTCATATCTGCTCCCCACATACGAAAGCCTTTCTCCATCCTCAACACATTCAAAGCACGAGTTCCAAAGTCTCCAACTCCTGGAAAGGAAAAATAAAATGTATGTGCGTATTATCATTATTTTTATCAACAGTGCAGTGACCTGAATGTAATTATGTTGATCCATTTCATTACTCAAGAGTGTTGCATTTTACTGCATTGAGTATAAATTATGTGATAGGAAATAAAGTGCTTAAATTTTTACACCTATAAATTTAAGTGTTAAAATAATATAGGTATATTCACCTGTTTTCATAAAATTATGCAAATGAAAAATATTTATAATTGTTATCATGCTTTAGCTATCTGATTATTATTGTAGAACTATATCAAGTGGCTAAAACAGAACATTTCTCACCTAAATCCTTCCCAGCATCCAGGAGTAAGGAATACAGAGTGCCAATTTCTTCATGTGAACAGTAGAACTCCCATCCCAACTCTCCAGTGTATGTAATTCGAAGGGCAGTTACTCTGACTTTACCACCTAGCAGAAGCTGTCAGGACACATGCCGGATCGGTATATACATTTTTTAGATAAAATCCTGTGAAATTGTTTGATTGATAATTGGGTACTATCCCTCTCCGGCCCCACAATTTCTGAGGGGCAAAATCTGCAACAATGGCGCCATGAGTGACGAGAAATGGAACTATGTGGAGTTTGCTCTGCTTCAACGCTTCAAGCTCTGTATCTCTGCTGGCATGGAGAGGGTGATATGGTTCCAGGCCGGATGCCATAGGCGCCCAACACGACTAACGACTAACCCAACAACAATAACGTTTCCATGGCATCTTTTTCAGGTTTTAATCGCTGTGCAATTCCTGCACTAGCTTTTTGAAATTCATATCGCATACTACCGTTTCCATCAGCTGTTTCCATTGCAAATTCCACATAGTTCCATTTCTCGTCTCTCATGGCGCCGTTGTTACAGATCTTGCCACTCGGAAATTGCAGGGCCGAAAAGGGATATTACCGATAATTGTGATAATCAGAGCTTATTGTCTCCAAAAGCTCATTTAAATTACATTCATTAAGGAAGGTGAACAGAGAAAATTTAACAAGAAAATCAGGTTGAGTAATTCAGGCATGACCATTCATTTCCATATTACGATAAACTGTATACTATAATTATTATTCTGATTGATTATTTATATAACAGTAGAGTCCCGATAATCCGACCTTTGATTGTATGACATTCCGCATAATCTGACATAGCCATAGGCAGCTCAATATCTGTGGCAAAAATTATCGGCAAATTCGGACGAATGTTTGAAATTTAAAGCGAAATTTCGTTATCTCATTGACAACGAAGTATTGTTAGGTGAGCAGATATATAACTGCGATGAGACAGGCTTAAACTATAAAATGCTGCCATAAAAAACTTGAGCTTCTCGGGCTGAAGCTTCAGCTGCTGGGTATAAACGAAGTAAAGGAAGAGTGACGATTCTAGCCTGTAGTAACGCTACTGGTAACCACAAATTAAAACTCTTATTTATTGGAAAGGCCAAAAAACCACGAGCTTTCAAAAACCTAGCTCCTACTGTTCTACCACTTATAAGTACTGCTACTAATGTCATATTATTGAGACGCTGGCGCGACCTCGCCGCAAAGAAGAGAAGCAAAGCCTGGAAACAAACCTCAATTACTCAGTTTTTTAAACAATAACTTGAACTTCAAATAATAGTTTTGAACTCTATTATGTTATTTGTACTGTAGAATAATGATTAATAAACGTGATTTCATACTTATGTTACACTTCAAATTTTTGGTTTGTTTCACCCTGTTCTTTTCCATTTAGTCCGACATTTTCGGTAATCTGACCACTCCTCGGTCCTGTTTAGGTCGGATTATTGAGACTACTGTATTTTAAGTATAATCCAAGCAAACTTTAAATATTTCATTTATAAACTGAGCTTCATTTTTGTGACGTAATTTAATATCAAAATGTCTTCACTCTGCAGCTGATAAAGAGGTCTGTATATATATGAATTCTTGACTCACCTCTTTAACAGACATGAAAGGAAACTTTGGCAAGCTTCTGTTTTCCAACAGATTTGACAGAAGCTCTCCTGACTTTGGACCAGCAATGCTCAAACATCCAACCTCATCAGTCAGGTTTTCAAGAGTAACATCTAATTTTCCTATGTATGCCATCTCATTCAGCCACCTGTTAAATCAAACAGGTCATCACAAAAATCAAACAAAATTTCAGAAGAGCAATTGTATTAGTTTTTACACTTTTATTTATTTTTTATGATTTTGTTTTAGCATCTTTATATATATATACTCAATGTCTGACTGTCTCTCCATCCGTCTCCCCTTTTATCTCTTGGACAGTTTGTCATAGAGAAATGCTGTAAACACCATTTTGTTTCTGCCAACTAGGAGACCCCAGGAAAACTATTTTTGTTTACGGAAGTATCCCAGGTTCAACTCTGGGAGGCGATTATATTTTCCCATATATTACACAGGAGTTTCGATTTTTCAAGGTGCAAGGTTTATTTTCTTCATTCATTAAAATACGTAAATATAGACCAAATTTCTGTTTTTGATTTATTCAATGGCTAAAACTATAAAATATCTTATTCTTATGATGTTTAGATGTTACATGAAAGAATTTGTCAGTAACATGCGTATCTTTTCGACATTTTATGGCTTTTCTGTACTTTACAGGTGTTGCCAAGGCGACCCGCATTGTTGCCTCCGATTGAATTAGCATCTATTAAGCCTTCAAATAGATAAAAGAGTTGCATTATTCGCTTCATGCTTTTTATGAAGCATCAAAATTATAGTTGTAGCAACATCAACCTTAGTAGATTGCAATTTTAATAATTGCAATTATTATTATTATTATTCAGTAAACTGCATGTGGACTGTGGGCACTTTTAACGATTGACCATAAGAAAAAATCCTCTTTCTATATTTCACTACTGGAATGTTACCTTTTTTATAAGGGAGAAGCAACTAAAATTGCACATATAAATTATAAAAACAAACATGAAATTCAAAATGTCAGTTGTCTAATTTTATAAGGAGAAATGTGCTATTATGACTGTTAAGCATGCAGATTTCTGACTGACTTCGCAAAAGTATTTGTGGGTACCACTAGTAATAATAAATACATACATATTTAGTGCTCTGGAAATTCATATCTAGATTTGATAATGTAAAATCTTATTCCATGCAATGCTGCACCCAAAACATTAAATCTTATTCAGGAAAGAATCATGGAGCTCAACAATGGCTGAAAGCAAAATAAAAACTTTTTCTCCAATAGCAATAAAAAGTTTGGGAAAATCAGATATATGTACACACTATATGCTTTTTTCTGGTAGTATGCAAAGATACAGAGTACTGGCAACTTTTAAAAATAAATAAAAACCCTTTATTAAAAAATAAAATAATCCTTGACAGCATTCCCAGAAAAACATTTACCTGAAATAATGTTAAAAAGAATTTAAAACTTAGTAAATTTGATAGTTAAAAAAAAATTCCTTCCTCTTTATAGGAGTCCATCAAATCTGAATACATACTGGTAACTTTCTTTCTAGAAAAAAGCACTATATACATTTACATATGTATAAAAACTATAAAAATAACTACAAATTTTCTTTATTATCTATGATCAGTGAATCACTGCGCATCAATGTGCATCTAGTTTTCTCAATCTTTTTTAGGGCTATTGGAGAAACATTTTTCAATTATATCTTATTTCTAATGGTCATTAATTAAAATTGACACATGGGTAATTCATTATTAGTTTTCTAAAAAGAACATTCATTTATCTTAGGCAACCTACTTAAACTCTGCTCAGAAGTAAATATTTAGGGTGAACTTTGGGCTAAATGATTTTTTATTCATGATATATTAAGAGTTGAACAAAAATATGCTCACCTTAAGTCATGCAATTCACTTCCACTTCCTGTCACAATCAAATAACTTGGATCATCAGATGGTTCCTGTTTTGGCAGGGAAGTAACAGTGAGTTCAGCATATACAGTGCCAGCACGAGTTAAGCAATGTGTCACAACAGCACGGCCAGGTTTAGGAACATTATTAGCTGTGACTTTATCCAAAAGCAGAGTTGCATCATCACCACTGAGACGGAATTTTGCAAATGGCGACAGATCAATGATTCCTGCAGCTTCTTTTACTAAAGAGCATTCCATTTGTACTGGTTCATGCCAATTGCTCCTTAAATATAGAAAGCACAGGATTAAAAATCTCAATTCATTGAAAATAAGAAAATTTTACAGAAAATGTGTACGCAAAAAAGAAGACATTTTAAGCATTGAAAAAACCTTCCATAAGTTAAGAATGTGTTTTCTACATGATGTTTTACTTTAAGAATTTCAATGATTTCCATTACATTATATACATATTAAACAAAATGCTACCATTTTTCACCTTCGAAAACTTGGTTTGTATTCTGGAAGTTGATATCGTTCATCTTTTGGATAAGAAAACCATGCAGGCTGTTCCCAACCAGAATGAAAATCCATATGAGCTCCTCTTGATAGCAGGTGAGAATGAGCTCCACTTACCCGAGTTGTTGGTCGCCCTGGAGCAGAAAATAATGTATTTATTGTTTAGATAAAGCCTCAAATCTTATTGATATAATATGATGAAAACATAATACACATAAGAGTAATTTGGCTACATATTAATTTTAATGAATTATGATCATCCACATTTAATCAATCAAGTAGACTTTAATAGTAATAAAAAGAATGACGATTTTGTATGGATTATACACATTAAAACAAGCGACCATGCCTTCAAATGACAAAGTCATCATCTTAATCATCACAATCATTATGTTTTGCATTTTGCTGAAGTGGAATTTATGCAAAGTTAATGTTGGAAAAATGTGGAATTGACTATACCTGTTATCATAATAGTTTATCTAATCTGGAAGTGCAACCTTTAGCATTCCTTAAAATTCTCTCACCAAATTTCATTCTGTAGAGCAGGGGTCACCAAACTTTAAATTAAAAGCATGAAATGAGGCTTTACATACTAAAGTGCAGGCCACAAATGGTCTCTCAAATGATTGATTGGGCCATGTAAAAATTTCAGAGAACTAGTTTTCAGATTTTTTTAAATATGTAATGTGTCATATGCCTATGTTAAAAAACGAAGATTATTGCATCCACATACTTGGAAAATATTGTTTAGATTCCATAAATAATATCTAATGACACCCTTTTCTGGAAAATATATGAATCTGCATGTCTTAACGGATTTGATTAGGTAAGGTAGACCAGATATGGTGGGTTGTAGTTTGGGAACCCCTGCTATAGAGGCATTAATTTAACCTTTAAACACCGAGCGTACCTGTACGGGAATGCAAAATGTGCCCACTCGCTGCCAACTGTACCCATATGGGAATGCTTTGTTTGGAAGTTGCTTACAGATGTCGTTTTCATCATAGAGGTGTGAAATTTTGAAGGGTTTGTCCTTGAGCCATGCTCTCAAGAATCATTGAGGCAACCATGCCACCGATTCACCACTGGGGGCGAGAAAGACCTCCCACTAATTGTAAACAGAAATAAGGGAGTGCAGCAGCCCCGCCCTTCTCATTTCACATGGACAAGGGGGTTAGGATGGCAACTAGCTATGAGATCAGCCACCGTAGTTGAAAGTGGATGAAGAAGCTCTTCTTCCACCTCCTAAATGTCACGGTCCTCAATAGTTATGTTCTCCTGACGTCATCTGGAAGGCAGATGACGTATTGAGAGCTTCGTCTCGCTCTCATGCTAAATCTGATCCAAGAAGGGGTCTTCCCGCTGTTACTTCCCAAAGCGGAAGATTGAGCAGCACAAGCTGGACACAATTGCATCACTTGGAGGCCAAAGAAAACAAACCCTGACCTGTAAAGAGAAATTGCCTTCGCTGCTGTGTATGCTCTGTGAGGGGAAAATATACAAGAACAGTGGTGAAGTGCAAAATATGCGATAATATGCTATGTAGTGCTCTGTATATTTTCATGCTTTGAGGAGTACAACACCAAAACAATACTTTAAAAGTTGTACATAAAATTCTTTGTAAAATATATGAAAAAGTAGTTTTAGTTATGTTTTATTACGATTTTTTATACTTTATATTACAGATTTACTTGGAATTTTGGTTGTTTTCTTTTCTTTCACTATAAAGGACTTATACCTGTTATTACCCAAACAATTTTGCTATATTTTACTTTTTTGCAAAAAAAATTTAAATGACCAAAAATAAGTCCGGCAGCAAGATTCGCCATAGGGACATTTAAATCTGGCATTTAAAGGTTAAAATAATAGTCATAAACTGTATACAGGCATCTCTTAAAAATTACTGCATGTTCTATGTAAAGAGTGGCTCATGAGCCACATGGGGCTGATTTAACTTAGCATCTGGCTCTTTTAAATTTTCATTTGGAGGCATATCAAGATTTTTCACTGCAGAGCACTATGACGTAGTGTGACTTGAAGATGTTGGGATGCCTAAGGGACATGCATTATATCTGAATTGCTTTGGATACAGGTTATGTTTTACTATTCATAAATTTATGAGTACAGCATGTGTGTCATGCAGCTCTCCATCTTCTGAAGATGAGTGTATGCGGCTCTGAGGGTAAGTTTGGCCACCCCTGCTCTATGACATAAGAATATGGTGAAAGAGACAATGACTACCATTCCTTTTTTAACAAAAAAAAAATACTATAGCAAAGAAACCAAAAAAAAATTATAAGTTATGCTATGATCCTAGCAATATAAATCATTTAAATTTTAAATATAAGTTGTATTTGTTCAATGAATTAATAATTCTATTTCACCTGCAAATCTTTCCTCATGGGGATATGTTACTGCATTATTCATGCCATAAGATTCACGAGCTTTGGCAAATGTGTACTTTAAATCAGTCCAATGAGAAAATCGTAGTGGGTCCAATTCATTCAACTCAAATGGTGGTTCTCCATTGTGTATCCAATTCGCTAAATAATGTCCAATTCCTCCTGCATGTATAATCCCATAACTGCAAAGAATAAATTTTATTTGGCAGACACTGGCATTGATTAAGCCATTAAAGTAATAAAAATTATAAAGGAGAATGGAGAAAATCAAGAACTATAAATTTTATCTTAACTTCCATAACAAGATCATTAGGGTACACATTTAAATAGAATTAGTTAAACACTTCTATACAAAAGAAAATTTATCTTTCTTGAATAAAGTGAAATATTGTCTGAATAATAGCAAAAAAAGTGACATTTTACATTTTTCTTTTATTTACTACTCTTGAAAAACTTATTTTGAATTTTTCATTCCTTCTAGGCAAATTACTTCTATTTTATAGAATTTGCATGCATGTCTACTGAATTTCTTAGTTATATATCCAGGACTCTTAAAATAGCATTTTTCTATTTGTTGCAGAGTTCCTTTAAATGCATTGAAATTATTCAGTATATTGTTTTCTTTGGCTATATATACCCTAGGAAGTAGCAAGTTAAAACAAGATGGACAAGTATACACCATAAATGGAATACAGAGAGATTTCAAAGGAGTTCTTAATGGGAAATATGCATAAAACGGCATCGAAAGATTGGGTGGTTCTTAAATAAGTCATAATTATATGATACCACAGACTTTTTTGTGGTAAAAACATCATATAACAGCATGGAAGAGAAAAATATGTACATATTTTTAATTGTTGTTTGCCAATAGAACCATCTTACTGATAGATATAAACAAAATGTATATAGGAGATGAAAGTTACAACTGACAGATGGACAAGACGTGCCCGGCCTTCCACTACTATTGTTTTGCTGGTAAAGAATGCCTAAAAATGCTTACACTTACCCAAAACCAACAGCAAGCCACATGTTAGGTAGCATTGATGGTCCAACCATAGGTAATAAATCAGGTGTGTAGGTTATTGGTCCAGAAACAACTGTTGGAATGGAGGCAACAGCCAGGCAGGGAATTAAATTCATAGCAATTTCTAAATGTGGAGCCAGTCGATCCAAATCAGGTTGAAATAACTCTTTTCCAAAGCCTAATATAATTAGAAAAGAAAAATGGATGTAATTTGATCAATGAATAAGAACTACAGTGGGTTCTGTTTATTAGAGTCATGGTTAACTGAATCAGCTGCTTTAGCGAATCAAAACTAGAAAACCAAAACCATTTTGTATAAAATGTTTTCATAATTCTCCCCTTCTTGTAATCACTTATTTTGGTTTATTGAATCATGCGGCAATGAATGGCTGTAGGGTTGTATACCTGCTTAATCCCTCAAGTGCAGAGGGCATTTAAATCAATGCCATCCCGGAGGTCGGAGGAGATTTAAATGAATTAGCTAATCTGAAGTAAACTTATAAAAAATGCATAACTTTTTACCTATTCATTAGATTCATTTGAATTTTTTTGAGAATTTGCATAAAACTATGGGTATTTATACTTTATTTTTTACATTTTTTGTGTATTTCTTTTGAGTGAAATGGTTTGATGAAGTATTTTATGCATTCACAGAAGCGCTATATCACACGTCTTTATTCCAGGTTTACGGATTACTTCATATATAATGCTTTATCATAGATTTCTACATCTTCCTCATAAGTTTATTGGAAAAAAACATTCCAATAAGGATAAACAAAGATGCTAGATGCAAGCAGGGACAGGAGAGAGAGGAGGTTTCGTATTTACCTACTCAACAAAAAAATGCCAAAAATATAGGTTTTCACCTTAGTAATTTGAGCACGATCTTCAATATGATTCCCACTATCACTGTCTGAACTGACACTTTCTTCCAAATCACTTTCAAGTAAATACTGTCTCGTTTTTATCACCAGGTATTGATTTTCTTTTTCTACTGGTTGACGCCATGATAACTTTGACTCTTTTAACCTCTTAGAAATTAAACAAAAGTAATCACAGAAAAAACGAACAACAGCTGCCTCCGTACAGCATAAATGCTCTCCTCAGACTAACTTCTTCAGAATGGCAAGAGAATATTTGTTGTGCGATACAAGCACTTCCCATGCGCTCTGATCATGCTTTTGGTCAAGAGAGCTTGTTTGTGCAGTGATGTCAGATAAGTGTTTCTCTCTCTCAATCCCATTACATTGTCTTCAAGAGATGCTGAACCAAGCACTAACTCAGATCCTCCCTTTCTTTATAGCTCTCAAGTGTTGACACATAAGAAAAAATATTAATCAAAAGAGTGATAGAGCAGATAAACATGTGTAATACACAACTAAAAACACACATAATACACTATTAAAAATGCACAAACGTAATACACAATTGCAAACAAATCATAGAAAAAATAAAAACCACAAGGAGCACCATTCAGGGCAAAGACTTCTTTCGGTCTGCCTGTAGAGATGTGAGAAATGTTTGGCGTAAAAATGCTCATGGGATCAGTTAGCATATTTCCACGTAGGCTTTTAGCTTCCTTGCTCATCCTTTTCTATAATGGCTTATGCTGGTTCTTATTCTTCAGAGATAAGTGAGGCTGTTTGGAAGACCCACATTGTCTCACTGCCTTGCTCTAAAAAAAGTTCCAAGAGTGCCGACCAACAATATACAGATAATTTTGAGTGTAAAAATAGTATTGTTATCTCTGTGATATGACATTGTTAATGAGTATTATATGTAAACTTATACTCTAAAACCTACAAGCATTATTGTATTTTATTATCATATTTTTCAACTGTTGCTGTAACGCTGTTACTTCTTTTATATTGCACATATGTTCTCCTGACTTATCCTATGTCAACACTATGATGACCGTTACACTGATAAAATATTATTATTATTATTAAATAAATATGCGAGCTGCCTTTGGAGTGAAGATAAATGAAAAATTTTAACCACCTTATACACAAAAAAAAATATTAACAAGTAAATACTGGTGATAGTACATACACACAGATACACCTACCCGGTTTACAGAAAATTAATATTCTCCAGGGACCAAAGTGTTATGCGTGCGAGTTTGTGGAAAAATGATTTCACACTAGGGACTCACGTGCATGCACAAACACACACAGAAAATCAGACAACTATACCAGTATTTATTTATAACCCATTTTATATAAAAGCACATTTCGACATCAGTAATGTCATTGTCAGTAGGAAAATTAGGGAATGAACGGTTGACTGGATGCAGAATTTATATAGGTGCTGGGGATGTGTTGTGATTGGTGAGATGGGTTGATGACTGGTTTTGAGAATAAAGGGAAAGGAGCATGTTGTTGGTGATCGGGCCCGAGTCAATGTTCATTATTTTATCTTTGTATCGGTGAATGTATATACTTTCGTATGCATCTAGTTTCTTTGTGCTTACAATGTGTCTAAGTAGTGTAAGGTCCTTAATGTAGATAGGGTGGGCTGTGTCTACAATGTGTTTAGCAATGCTGGATTTGTCAAAATTTCTGTTTTTGAAGTGTGATAGGTATGTCTGTGTGTATTATCACCAGTATTTACTTATTAATATTTTTTTTTGGTGTATAAGATGGTTAAAATTTTTCATTTTTGGTACTGTTCGTATAACTGGGGCAAAGGTAGACAAGGCAATGTTAGCACTGGCGATGCCAAGAAAGTGGCGAGAAATGGAACTACAAGAGGGAAAAGGAAAAAAGTGGAAGTCAAACATAAATATAAGAAACATTTCAAGATACATAATGAAACAACATAGACAATGAGTAATATCACAGAAGCTTAACCACTTCCCTGATTACTCCGAGTATACTTGGATCAAGGCGAGGGTCAAATTTTGACAAGTCCGAGTATACTTGGGCCACTGTATTTTTTCCTTTCCTTTAGAAACGCAACAGAGTTTTTTCGATCCTTCCTAGTAGTTTACGTTCCGACCATCAGAGGTCACTCAGAGAGACAGATTAGATTTCTCGAAGAGTTTCTTGGAGTGGGTTTTTCGAAATATTGGAGTACTGAACTCACACGCTGTCGCCAAAATTTCTCTTTACAACGCAGTTGCTTCGATTGCTACTCCAGATGTTCTTTACCCTACCAAGGAGATCATTCATTGCTACGTCATTTGCCCTGAGAGGGTTTTTCCCAGGCACTCTTTCTTTCCTCAATTCCTGGACGATCCTTCGCCTCACTCCCTGGAGATAAGTATGCACCCTTTGGGATCGGCCTTTCGAAGACATTTTTGGGACAGTTATTCATAGAGCTTTCGAGTGAATATGTTTAGCAGTTTTCCTTCCATTTATCCTCCATAGCATTTTTATTATTCTCTTGTATTTGTTATATTGTTATATTCTGTTAAATTGTTATATTATGTTATACTGTTATATTGTTATATTCTGTTATATTGTTATACTCTGTTATATTGTTATATTCTGTTATTTTTTATTGCATATTATTTTGTTATTTTAGGATTTTATATCACTTTACTTATCCCTAATGGAGTGTGAGGAGTATTCTGATAGTGATATTGATGCTGAAGAGATTAGCATTGAGGAATTTGGATTGGAGTCAAGTGTGCCTGAGGAATATCTTAGTTCTGATGCTAAATACACAGTGAATCCATCACAGGATAATTGATGGCGTGAAGTGAACACATCAGGTCCTCTTACTCCTGCTCCAGAAAAATTTCCTTTTGAAAGTGAATCTTCATTGAATTTTGAAGTTGATCCAGAAGGAGGTATTTTACAGTTTTTTTAACTATTTTTTGATGAAGAGCTAGCTGTTTCTATTGCCAATGAAACAAACAGATATGTGACTCAGTTTTTCAATGCTAGGCCATCGAGTTCAAGTACTGCTGTACGTCAGTGGCACCACACCACTGGAGCTGAAATTTGTGTTTTTCTTGCGATAGTGATGTTGCAAAGCATTGATCACAAACCTGACCAAGAGTTGTATTGGTAAACAAGACCTGTGTTTTTTCCCCATTCTTTGGACAGACAATGTCTTACAGAAGATTTGTGAAAATATGGCAGTTTTTGCATTTCAGCGATAATGAGACCTACGATGCGGAAAATCACCCTAATCCTAAATTGAATAAAATATGGCCAGTCTTTCAGAGCTTAGAGGAGAGAGACATCATGATTGATGAAAGCCTTTTGTTATTCAAAGGAAGACTGGGATGGCGACAGCATATTCTGCAAAAAAGGGCTAGATTTGGCATAAAAACTTTCATGCTTTGCAAGGTGAAACGTGGGTATATGTGCTCGAGTGTAATTTACATGGGGAAAGGGACTATTCTCGACAGGGAATTCCAAAATCTTCCAATGACATCACAGGTGGTTATGACTCTATTGAAGCCCTTGCTAGACAAAGGTTACTGTCTAACAACAGATAATTTTTATACTTTGCCGCAATTGGCAGATTTATTGGTTTCACGGTCAACAGACATTTATGGAACAGTGCGCACAAATCGAAAAGAGATACCTGTTGGCATAAGGGAGACACCACTGAGAAAAGGATAAATAGTGCCACATCGTAGAGGGAAAGTAATTGTGCTTTAATGAAGGAATGTGGGAGACGTAACGGTTCTCTCTACCATCCATAACCAAGAAATGGTTACGGTGGAAGGAAAGTGGTAATAGGCAAAAAAACAAAGACTGTCGTTGATTATAATGACACAATGGGAGGGGTAGACAGAGTGGACCAGCACCTTGCAGGTTATTCCATTCCACGGAAGCATGGGAAAAAATACCATAAAAAATATTTTTCCATCTTCTCAACATTGCAGTATGGAATTCATTTGTTCTGTATAAAAAGACTGGATGAGAACATGATCATTTAGAATACAGGACACAACTGATTGAAAAAACAATCAAATCTTATAACCCTAGCAGCACCTCCCCTAGGGCTGGATGACCACCTTCGATGCCGCATCCCCTTCGCCTTTTAGGAAGTCATTTCCCTGATTATATTCCACCTACTGAGAAGAAGACGAACCCCATTAAGCAGTATACATTGTGTGGATGAAAGTGAGATGCCCAGGGAAAGCGAATTAGGAAAGAGAGCCGATTCTACTGTGCAACGCGTAATGTTTCATTATGTGTGGTGCCGTGTTTTAGGATTTACCACACAAGTGCAAATATATGAATGTTATATGTTTTGTATATATTTTATTAGTTACTTATGTGTATTAGTTATAAGTTGAATATTTAGTAGTTTTTTTACTTATTATTAGTTATTTTTATTGTATTTTATTTTATTGTTTCATGTTTAACACATACATGTATATATAATTTATACTATATATATGTATTTTTTATTGCATAAAAGTGTTTTATATTGTATATAGGTATATATTATACATAACTTTCTCTCAATTTTGTAGTTACCACAAAAGAAATGTTAGTTTTGAAATATGAATCAAGTTCAAATACTTCGTATTTATCAATAATATGAAAATTTTAAAGTTAAATAAAATTTTTAATAAAATTTATTGTTAAAAATTAACGCATTTCTTTAATTGTCTCACTGTGATTTTTCTGAAACTAGAATTAAAAAATGACTTTTTTTAGACCTATATTGTAAAAAAAATATCAGGGAAGCGGTTAAAGTTACCCAACCCAAGGGGGGGGGGGGGGGCACAGCGAATGTGGGAATAAACCAATACCACCTAACCAAACTTACCCAACCCGGGGGGCTGAGGAGGTTGTTATGCCGTAGAAGAGAAATACTTAAAGGAAAACCATAATCAACCAACTACAACCAACTAATTATCCAACCCAGGGGGGCCGAGCTGGAGTATGCTGCGGGCAGAGTACTGTTCCATTTCTTGCAGCTTTCTCATCGCCAGCACTAGCATCGCCTTGTCTATCTTTCGCTGCCCCAGGTATGCGAACAGAACCCTATTTTTCCTTACAGTGAATACACCATCAGTTATTCAACCATTAGATCAAGGGATCATTAAAACTCTTAAGATTCTTTTGTGACAAGATATGAGAAAGATGATCAATAAAATATTTGATGAGGAAGAAAAAGATCAACTTGTTAGACTCAGCTCACATGCTATAGAGGACTTGGGAGTAATTAACATCAATTACAGTTGCTAACTGCTTCATAAAAGGGTTTTTTCACATTAAGCCAAACCACAAAGCAAAAACAAAAGATGAGGAAACTGACAAATAGTTGAGTAGATGGAATTCAATAGATGATGATATTATTGTAGCTTCTAAAATGATAGAAGATGACATTGTAGTTGACAATAAAATAAAAATTCAAGTGTTGATGAAAATCCAAACAAAAAAAGACCAAGAAGTGTACTCTTTACCAGCACCTAATTTTAAAGAAGTCAGATATGATTTTACTGTTTTTAGAGGAAACCTATAATTGAGAGGAGGATGGTCAGAGGAGTTTAGCCACTTATACATGGTAGAAGATGATTCAGTGTATCATCTTAAGGAGAGTACGATTCAAATGACTTTGAACAACAGTTTTAAAACTAATATATAAAATGGATGAAATTCATGTTTAAAACTTTTTTTAACTTTCATGTATATCATAATTTATGAAATGGATATGAATTTTATTATAACTTGAACTAATTTAACATACCTAAAATACACAAACTGCATAATTGAATCAAATGATGATAATCTTTTACTTTTAGTCTTTATAAAAGTGGTTTTCAGAAGATAAATTTATTAGATTTTTTATTTACAACACATATCCAGTAAAATTAGTAGATTTTTGGAAATTTAGTGAAATTGCACTTAATTTATATTAGAAGTTAGTAGTCATATTCCCAAATACCTGAATTCTCATTATGTATCACTGTATTTGAATAGGTACACTCTCAAAATTGCAATGGCAAAATTTCTCTCCCCTCCATTACTAGTTCTAGAGTGAAAGGTTACATTGATCTTATTAATACAACATTTTAGGTGCATATTATACAAGGTAATAAGACAATTTAAAATATCGCTCATGAAAACCAAGGTACGTATTATAATTGGAAAATTATGGCAACTCAAATATTTTTATTAATTTATAGGCACTAATTAATGAAAGCAATACTATCTGGTTACTGATTCATATAACATTATTTAATGTAAATAATTTAAAAATTACTAAAACTTACCTTCAAATAAATTTATCTTAATCATTTATACAGCAAATTGATTTTGAAATTCTGAATATTGAAATGAATATTTAAATGCGATTAAATAATAAATCTACAAGAATAATTATTTTGTATAATTGGGTCATTTAAAGATCATGCACTTCCAAGTGCATATAAAATGATTTTATGTCTTAAAATTTAATAGATAAATTTTTGCAGTACCTACTTGTTAAAATAATGCAGTAAAAAGAGCCTAAATTATGTTTACAAAATTTCATGCCATGAATAAGATTTTTCACAAAGGAAATACGTATAGTTAACCCTGAAGTATTTCTAGGAATAAATAACTTCAATAATAATTACCAACGGGGACTCCACCTAGAGCCCAATCATCCCGTAATTTCATGGCTTCTTGTTTCTCGTATGGTCCAATAAGTAGACCACTTCTTTCCTGCCTCAGGTAAAATGAACCATCAAGATGACGTAACACTGGCAGTTCTCTGGGAGAACCATCACCACTTTTCATAAACTCTTGTACTTCTGGAATTGGAGCTGTGATGACATATTGATGCTCTATTGGCACCAGAGGCAAGTTTGGAGTGATTCCAGACAGCTTACCAACTTCACGTGCCCAAAAACCTATGAAGAGAATCCAGCATACCTCATTATTTTTTATTTCTAAATTTTCACATGCTAAGGGCACGAAGTAGATGAAATGTATAAACAGATTATGGAGATATTGGAGGAGGAGGGAAAAGGAAGGATCACCACCATAGCAATGGGAGACTGGAACAGTGTAGTCGGAGGGGGACAGGAAGATAACATAGTGGGAAAATATGGACTAGGAAAGAGAAATGAAAGAGGGGAGAAACTTGTGGAATTCTGCCATAGAAATAGATTGATTGTAACTAATACATGGTTTAAGCATCACCAGCGGAGACTTTACACATGGAGAAGCCCAGGAGACCAGAGACGATACCAGATAGATTACATACTAGTCAATGAAAGATTTAGAAATAGCATTAAAAATGTGAAAATATTACCAGGGGCAGATATCGATTCCGACCACAACCTTTTGGTGGCAAATACACAATGTAGACTGAAGAACATTAAGAGAAACATAAGAGTTAACAAGAAATGGAACTCCTTAAAAACAAGGAGGCTATCATGATAGAGCTGGAGGAAAGGTTGGGGGAAAGAGCTAAAGAAAATAGGAAGAATGTAGATGAGGAGTGGAGATACATCCATAGCAACATTATAGATGTAATGGAAAAGAAGGTAGGAAAGGTAACGGGTGAAAGAAACAAAAAACCCTGGATCACAGCAGCCATGCTGAAAAAATGGAAGAGCGGAGAAAGTGGAAGAACATAAACACTGAAGAAGGCCAAAGAAAGTACAAGGAGTTAAATAATGCTTTAAGAAGGGAAACAGATAAAGCCAGAGAACAGTGGATAAATGAGAAATGCGAGGAGATTTTCGAGTGTGAAAGAATTTGTAGAACAGACCTCATGTATAGCAAAGCAAGGGAACTATTCAAGAAAAAGGCAAGAAAGATAGGACATAAAGGAATCATGAACAAAAGTGGTAAAATAGTCTCAGAGCCAGACAATGTAAAGAATGTTTGGAAAGAATACATTGAGGTGCTGTATGACAAAGAAGGAAAGCCAAGAAATATTGAATTAAATGAAAAAGAGGATGTGGAAAAAGATCAGCTAGGACCAAGTATTCTCGAGTCTGAAGTTAAAAGAGCAATTGATGACATGAAAAGAAGGAAGGCTGTTGGGAGTGATGATATACCAGTGGACGTTCTTAAGGTTTTGGGGTCAAAAGCAGTTAAGCAACTAACAAAATTTTTTAACCAAGTATATGATACTGGCATATGGCCTGAAGATTTTTTAGATGTTGTTATGGTACCACTGGAGAAAAAGAACAATGCAAAATGTTGTAAGGATTACAGAACAATTAGTTTAATTTCTCATACAGTTAAAGTTCTAACTAGAATAATAACCAAAAGAATTGAATGTAAAATAGAAAAGGAGCTGCAAGATAATCAGTTTGGTTTCAGAAGAGGAAGAGGGACTAGAGATGCTATAGGATGTATGAGGATGATGAAAAGATTAGAGTCAGGGTTGAAGGAGAAGAAACAGAAAGTACTTCAATAGGCAGGGGAAGTGAGGCAGGTATGCCCTATTTCACCAGCGATATTAAATATTTATGCAGAAACAATAACAGAAAAAGTGTTGATGGAAGAGAAAGGATTTAAGATAGGAGGTGAAAGTATTACCACCATTAAATATGCAGATGATCAGGGATTAATAGCAGAAGACGAGAAAGAACTTCAGAGGATGACAGACAGACTAGTGGAGGTTGGCCAACAATATAGAATGAAGATCAATGCTGAAAAAACGAAAGTCATGGTGGTTTCAAATGAACATAAATAATTAAATATAATGGTAAATGGCCAAAAATTGGAACAAGTAAATAGTTTAAAATATCTTGGCAGTATTTTAGCGCAGGATGGAAGTAGTACACAGGACATCAGAAGTAGGATTGCAATGGCAAAATCAGCATTTAACGAGAAGAAGGAGCTTCTCACAAGCAAGAAAATAAATTTAGAAACAAGGAAGAAATTAGAGAAATGCTACATATGGAGCATAGCTCTTTATGGTGCAGAGACGTGGACGGTAAGGAGAAAGGAGGAAAAATATTTAGAAAGTTTTGAGATGTGGGTATGGAGGAGGATGATGAAAGTAAAATGGACAGAGATGAAGAGAAATGAAGAAGTATTAGAAATGGTGGGAGAAGATAGGATGCTAATAAAAACAATCAGGAAAAGAAAAGCAAATTGGATAGGGCACATATTGAGAAGACAGTGTTTACAAAGGACGATCTTAGAAGACAAAATTAGCAGAAGAAGAGGAAGAGGGAGATAAAGAGTAGGAATATTAGAGAATATAAAGCAGGAATATAGTACTTATAGAGGTATAAAAGAGGCTTCTAGGAAGAGAGAGAGATGGAGGCAGCAATTCAGCTAAAACCTGTCTTTGGACAGCAGCATGATGATGATGATGGGTACTGCATTTTAGGGCATATAAGGCACATCCCTAAAAATAAGGCCATTTTCAAAGTTTTCTCATAAAACAGATTTGTTTGTATTCAGTTAATTACATCCGTTATTATTTTAATATTAATGAATACATTTTAATTAATAACAAAAATATAAATTACCTTCACAAATCACCATCTTCAAGATTTTAAACTTTTATTGAATAAGATGCAGAATGATTTTAGGACATGTTTTTGTGTAAAAAAAAAGCACCTTATATACAGGAAAACAGTATTTTAATTTATGTTCCATAAAATCTTTAAAAATCTTCATACTTATTTAGAGAAAACAAGGTATGTAAATGCAGTATTGTTTTACAGAAGAGCACAAAGATTTACAAATTATTTTTCATGTTTTTAAATCGATTTATAAAATTTAATTCATTTTGATGTAAAGTTTTTTAAGTTTCACTTAATAAAACAAGCTTCAATAATTATAAAATAAATACTTTCCTGCAGCATTGACGACTCTACGAGCAATGATAGACCCAGAGTTTGCTGTGTGGACTTCCCAGCCATTGGGTGCATAAGAATGAACGGAGCTCAATGGAACTAATCCAATGACTTCAGAATCCAAATAAATTTCTCCACCTCTCTTACGTGCACCAGAAGCAAGAGCTTGAGTCAAAGAATAAGGATCTATGTAACCATCGTTTGGATTGTATAAACCAGCTAAAATCTGGAAAATAAAATTATTTGAGTTTACTTAAAATAAGATTAAAGTTTGTGTCTGGGTTCTTTGAATAGTAGTGTATAATACACCAAAAATAGTACATTCAGGAATAAATATAATTATTAGATTTAGCTCAACATGTGAACATATGTGTGACTTTTCATAGAGTTGAAAAAAATATTATTACATTAACTATTAAATGCCAAATTAAAATCCCACATTCTGATTCATAAAAATAATCATATCTCCTAAACTATCAATCAAAAAATGTTCAAATACAGTGCATTTTAAAAAAGTATTGATGAATTATGTCATGAAAGGTTTTTCCTGAAAGATATTTTTTTCATTACAGTAAACCCTCGATATTCATGGGGGATACATTCCTCGAAATCATCATGAATAACAAAACTGCAAATTTTAAGACTCAAGCCTTATGAAGAAAAGAGGATTAGGTGGACCTTTCTTATGGAAATCAAGGCAAACATTCATGATCAATAAGAATTGCCTTGTGATTATGTAATAACCATGTTTATTATAATAAACAAATAAAAACACTATGAATATGTTATATATGAAAGATAAGTAAACAAAAAAATGCAAAAAAATATTTAACTCACTGACGACAATATTGAGAAGATAATGATGGGGTGGGCATACAGGAGGATGGGTTAGAGAGATGTAGGGTCCTCCTGAAGAACTTTCTGAAAAGGGGACTTACAGGAGTCAGCAGAGGAAGAAGGTGAAGTTGCGATGTTCTTAAAAAAACTCGTTATAGATGTTTGCTTCATCTTTCGTTTCAAATCCCTGTAGTTCTCCTTGTAAGGGGCTGTAAGAGCCTCCAATCCTCTTTTAAATTTTAGACTACACTCCATCAAAAACCTTGCCAGCCAGAGCTTTAGACAAGTCCAAAATCTCCGCCAGTGCTTAAGCTACAGCTGAGGCTTTTGAATCACATCACTCACTTCATCCTCGCTGCTTTCACTTGAGCATATGAGTTCCGCAAAATCCTCCTCAGTCAACTCTTCTTTATGGGAGTTGAGGAGTTCCTCCACCTTGCTTTCTTTGAGATTGTCAAAACCCTCTCCTCCAACATCATGTGCCAAACTCACAATCCTCTGCAGCTCTTCTACCAATGAGATGCCTTTCAGATCTTTCACTGTGTCAGGCAACAGCTTCCTTCAGCACGCATTCCAAGTCAATGGTGTGATATCATCTAGAGATTCCTTTATAATTGTTATACAGTCAGCGATGATATACTTTTTCCAACAATCGCTGACTGACATAGAGGTCATATGATTCATATGGTCGAGAATTCTCACAAATGTGTGGTGGATGTAATGTGACTTAAATGTTGCGATGAGACCTTGATCCATTGGTTGGAGAAGAGAGGCGGTATTAGGTGGTAGGAAGACTACCTTCACGTTCGGGTGAGCAAACTGCAGACTTTTAGAATGTCCTGGTGCATTGTCTAAGATCAGAAGGACCTTAAATGCTAGGTTTTTGGTCACAAGGTACTTTTTCATTTCATATACTCAGCACTTATGAAACCACACCAAAAACAGCACAGCAATCATCCAGGCCCTCCTGTTAGTGTGCCATAACACTGTGAGATGATCCTTGTTTTTTTCTTTGAGGGCCCTGGGGTAGGGTGTTTCTTAAAATCCAAGTTTCAAATTCTCAGGCTCCTCACCTCTCATTTTGTTCCTCCGTATGTTAAAACATCGTACGTGAAATTTTAAACTAATTATGTTATGTCTACATACATAGAAATAAATGGGAAAAGTTTACATTACTATAATCTGTTTCTACTGCTCATGCGGCTGGGACTCGAAGTATTCCGCTCATGTTCGGGTTAATTCGCTTTGGCTAAGACATTATGATGCCAAGTTTCCAATTTCGCTCAGTTCATCGGTAGCTGCTGACGAGTGAAGTCTATGCTACAATAGATCTGGATGAAGCATGTTCATGCTTTCTGCCATTGCTGAAATACGATTGAAAAGTGTGAGCAATCATGTCAACAGCGCTCGTCAAGAAATTTTGAGCGAAGAGGGAAATTTATGACCTCTTATTGGCTAGTATTTTCTTCCCCTCACGGGTCTAACTGTAGACACGCCTCACCCACACGAAATTCTGGAATAGACTATAGGAGTCAAGCATATGCATTCTGCTTTTCATATAGATTTTATACCTAATAGGCCAGGATGTCTATCAAATTTTTCTAATCCATTTTTGAGTGCATTCAACATCTTATGAAATGTAAATTGTGTGCATAACCTAATAGTCTATGAAGATGATTTCCTCTGCTAAATTACTATTTTACTCACGCTTTCCATGTTGAGTATGGGACAAAGCTTATAGATCTCATCTGGATCAATTATCTTTTGCGGAGCATCCTTATGCTGCTGCCGAGACATCTGAAACCTTACATTAAATAAAAACTTTGGTTTATATGTATTTGAATAATAAAAGTAATGCAATCACTTCTGTCACTTAACATATTTGAGTAAATATTTCAGCAACGTTTCTTACCTAAATTCATCAACCCGAACTGGGGATGTAGCCACACGTAAACTGCCTGTTTGGTGAAATCCTACAGCCTGACCAGTCTCTGCTTCCAGTTGAGTATAAAGATTTATGCTAATTTTACAAAGAATGTATTATTAATATGTATTGTGTCACACAGTTGACAATGTATAAAAATATCATTGAATGAGACAGTTGTATTGAATCTCCAGATTTGATTAAATAATTTTTTAATTTCATTTAGCATTGCATATTAATGACTGTTTGTGCTCCTTTGTGAGCTTTAATATTTTGTTCAAATTATAAAATTCATTATACAGCTGAACCCTCATAATATGGCATTCCATAATCCAGTAACTTTCCTAAACAAATACAGTCTCTGAATCTGCATGAACCATATTTGTTGATCATCGAGTTCAATACATTGCACTGTCATGTATATTGACTTCTCAAATGTGATTTAAATAGGACTTCTTCCATTGATTTAAATGCTACAGAATGCAATGTGTGTTATTTTCATAAATTTTTCAGAAAATAAGCGAAATAAAAATCTAAAAAAATATGCAATAGTTAACAATAGTTCACTATACATATATAATTTTGGGTTGTGCATTTAATTTTGAATATACATTTTGTGCTAACAACTTAATACTGCAATGTTTGACTTGCAATACAATTCATTATATGTTACAGCATGCAGAACCAGGGCTGTTGCTTGGAAATTTGCTACCTGGTAACGTAATGGGGTTTGAAATTAGCATGTGGTGGGGGTATACTGTGACATTGTAGTGTAGGTAAGCACAGCACATGAGTTACATGACACTTTTTCCTTAGGGCAGTATATTCCAACCTGTATGCAGTGGAATTTTGGGAATCATGTTTTTAGAACATTCGTAGAGGAATAACGGAATACTGAAGATGAGTGAGTGAGCACTCCATTATAATTCTGAATATACTATTGGTGTGAGAGTTGTGAGAAGTGTGTGGTAGAGAAGAGCACAGAGTAAGGGCATCCTACTCGTATAGGCAACTTTCCACCAAATAAGCTATTCTCTATCATAGGTTGTTGTACAAATTTGTCATGGCATAACATTAAATTTCACTTTCTTCAATTCTTGCTAGGATATCCAGACTGTGTACTTTGAGACAAACAGATCTTACATTGAGAGTGAGCATAGCCAGTGTGATATCTTTGGGGACCCCTATGCAAGTACGATTTTGGGGGGCCCTATGCAAGTATGATTTTGAGATTCCCCCTTCTTTTTCTACAAGGTGTTCCAATCATGGCCATTATGTGACCTGGGCTTGTGAGATGGCAGCGACAGGCAGCTCTTTATTTAGAATCGGCACTCTCTATTCCATATGATTTGTTGATATGTTTATTTGAGAGATGAAAGGAGATGGATGCCTCAGGCAGTGAATTTTTGCCCTAGAGTTCCTGTTACAACTGATAAATAATTGCTAGCTAGATGCTGAATTCATGAAGAAGTAGCAGAATACTACCGATGCTTCTTCGATGAAAGGCTTAGCAAAGCTAAGGGAAAGAAATTTTAACCCTCTGCCATTCAAAACATTTCAGAATTTCTGAATCTTAATCTTCTCCTGCTGCTCAAAATGTTTCAGGATGTCCAAAGCTGGACACTTCCAGTTTTCCCCATGATACAACACTTGACAAAGCTCAGCCTTTGGAAAATGTAAAAATTGACTTCACATCGTTGCTTAACAGCAGAGAATTTAGTTTGTGGCCATCAGATACTGATTTTCATATTCATATCTGACCTCTTAACGCAGCCCATTTATCTGTATCGATGTGTATAAATATACTGTGCCAGTTATCAACGACAATGAGTATAGTCTAAGCAAAATTTGGGGTCCCCTCTTTTGGAGGGCCCTATGAGTAACATACCCTGAATGCCCCATCATGCTGGTCCTGAGAGTGAGTGTTTGTATGTTAAGGTAGAGGGGTGATGTTTCACCAATATTTATTTATGTAGGTGTGCTGTGGAATGATAAAGGTTAGAAAACAAAGACTTAGGGTTTATTATGATTTTCATAGTTATCTAGATGAGGCATTGCATAACTTTCATGTTTTTGTTTATTAATTTATTATTTTAACTATATGTTTAAATAACATTCCATGCAGTTCATTAATTTATTTTCAAATCTCCTTTACTGCAACAGTTAATGTAACAGAGAGATGAGCCAGGCTTAACTTTAGGATTAATTAATAAATAGAAGAGGAGACTATGGCAAAGATAACTGATAACTTGAAGTTCTAGCTCCAAACCGTACATGTGAGGACTTAGAGAAGACCAGTAACACTAAGTAAGAACTTAGAAGAGACCAGTAACACTAAATATGTAGGTATTTCAAGAGCTGATGTTAAAACACAAGCACATAACTAAATTACACATTTGAAACAATATTCTGAATAATTCATAAGTACCTGTAATAGTTTATTCGTTTCAAATTTGGTGTTGGATGATAAAGAGCAGTGAGACCTGCAGCATGCCATGTTGATCCCGCAGTTAGCTCAGTCTTTTCTAATAACACTACTTTCTTTTGGGTCTGAAATATTATGGGAGTAACAAACCAAGGTATTAAGAATACAATCAATGACAGATCCAGTTTTGACAGACACATAAATACATGATACCATAAAAATTTTGAAATGCATTCACTTACCAATTTTGTCAAGTGATAGGCAAGGCTACAACCAATAACTCCTCCTCCTATTATGACTGTATCCGCAGTTTCAGGCAAAGATCTATTTGTAGTATTGATGGTTCTGCCTGTATCGTCAACAGCCAATTTATTCACATTAGCTGCAGCAATTGAACTACAAAATTTTAACAACTGGGTTAGGAAAATATCTTTTAAATTTTAAGAATAATAAATTTCTTTGTAAGAACTTTTCAGTTGTCTGTCCATTGGGTTATGAAAAGAACAAATATATGATATGCCTTAAATGATGCCCAATGCAATTACAATTATTTTTAGTATCAAAGAAAAATTTATTGCATCATAAATCATTCTTAAAAATTGACCGAGTAACAAAATATGAAACTGCATCGGTAACTGAGTAAAATAGGTAAAAATCATGATGGAATAGTATTCAATTTTAATTCAGATGGTGGAAACCTTACATGAAGAAGGCTAACATTATTTCAGACTAGCGATAGGTTACCCGGCGTTGCCCGGGACTCAGAGCCGTGCAAAAATGACCTAATTAAAATAGCATGAATAGTAATTTATTTTATTGTGCTTACGGCAATTATTTTTTTAAACATCTGTAATGTTTATTAGTATAGAGCTTCAGGATATACTACCTTTCTCGTGCAAAATAAAATCAAAATGTGCATCTTTACCTGTGTAAGTTTTTCCTGTTATGTAAAAGAAACACTCTTACGTATGTGAATACGAACCAACCAACCAAACTGTTAAAAACAAACAACTATATATATTCGATTTTGGTCCTTGAAACTAAATACGAATTAATAAAACAGTGAAACACAAAAACTATTTTGCAGCTGTGCTTAAAGGAAAGTTTTTGCGCGTCATTTTAAATTACGATAATGTCATGTTTCTATAAACAGTGTAACAAAAATGCAAAAATTCTATTAATATTACAAATTTAATGTTTTTTTCTTTTGCTATGAAATTAGTCGGAGAATTGCTCATTCGAATGTCAAATGTTATAAAATAC
The DNA here is from genome assembly GCA_028673005.1 of Tanypteryx hageni. NCBI lineage: Eukaryota > Metazoa > Arthropoda > Insecta > Odonata > Petaluridae > Tanypteryx > Tanypteryx hageni. Next base: position 154,130,544 of record CM054113.1, on the reverse strand, counting down.
AAATCGAACACAATAAATAATTCATTATGATGTCATTGATTCCTCTTAATGGCATAAATTAGACGCGATCGTAACATTTCGTGTATCTGTTCCCATTGAAAAGCATTAAGCTCGCAACCATGGCAATTAACATTTTCCATTGTTGAAAACCGTAAAATATTCCCTTTTTTCCAAGGTAAAAGTTAATTATTGCGCTAATTCAATACGTATTCGAATTCTGCTTTCAAAAATAAAAAATATTCTTTTTTACATAAAACTGTTCAAGTCCCGAGTTCGTATCTCAATTTTAAATAATTTAAAAATGCAATTTTATGAAGACCTGCACCGATTGAACTTATTTTCCCATGGGGGAAAGTTGGCGTAAAAACAACTCCGTTAAATCAGGGGTCCCCAAACTACGGCCCGCGCAGTGTTTTGGTCCGGCCCGCCTTATCAGCAACAGTATTCATTAGATATGATTTATGATATCTAGACATTTTCCAAGGGCTTGGATGAAATCTACTTTTAATATAAGCGAATTACATATTACAGAATCAAAAAAATTCTCAAAACTTGCTCTTTGAAATTTTCGCACGGGCCGATCAGCCATTTGAAATGCCGTGTGTGGCCCGCACTGCGGATCATGATGTCTCATGTGGCCCTTTCAGTAAAAAGTTTGGTGACCCCTGCCTTAAATGAAAAAGTAAAAAAAATACGCCCGAGGTGCACACCCTCAGGTTTTCCTAAGTACGCATGCCAAGTTTCAGCTTTCTAGGTCTCTTGGTTTTGGAGTTAGAGCGTTAACACAAACATTTAATTTTATATTATTTCAGATTACAAGATCTGCAACGACGGGGCCCTGAGTGACGAGAATGGAACTTCGCGGAGTTTGCTCAGCTTCGAGCTCCGTATCTCCGCTGGTATGAATAAGGTGATGTGGTTCCAGTTCGGGCGCCGTATTGAATTTTTTTATTTGAACTTGAAAAAGGTGCCATGGAAAGGTTTTTGTTGTCGGGTTAGGACATTGAAGTCGTGTTGGACGAGTACACAGTCGCCCAACACGACTTCAACCCCCATCTAACCGATCTAACCCGACAACAAAAACCTTTCCCTGGCACCTTTTTCAAGTTCAAATCAAACAACTAATTCAATAATCATTCAATCGACAGAAAACAAAATAATAACATGAAATTGACTAGTTATTTCACAAACATTCACTTGAAAAAAGTATATCTTTCAATTCTTTGGAGGAAGAAACTGGGCGATATCGCGATATCCTTTAAAATGCTTTCAAAGGATCGCTGTATTTCATTTTCTGCCGCCGCAGGAATTCCGACAAATGTGATTCTAACATATCACGGTTCGTTCCGTTCTGCCCCTTATTTCTCTTTCACAATCGCTCTGTTTTGCATATGCGCTCCTAACTTTTTGAAATCCATACTGCTATGCAGGTGTTTGAAGCTCTTACGGGAGAATATACGTCTGTGCTGCTGTTTCCGCCAGCTGTTACCATAACAAATGATAACAAAATCCACCTAGTTCCATTTATTGTCACTCCGGCGCCGTTGTTGCAGATCTCGCCGCTCGGAAATTTTGGGTCGAGAATGGGAGAGTAACGAAATGTATGATCTATAGCTATTTGTTAATTAAACTATTGAAAAAGCATTTTTTAAATTCTTACCTCTTACAGAAAGTTCTTTTGTAGAAATAATTCTTAGCCGTAATTCTTTTACTTAAAACCCTTGACATTTTGTGTTCATAACCTGGAAAAGAAAAAGGGAGTTGAATGCATAAAATAAAATAAATTTCAGATTCAATTATACTTTTATTTGCTTTTTACGGAATCATTTATAGTAGTTAGATTATGTGACTTTTGCAGGTTGAATTCAGAAAATTGCTTGTTACAGAATGGTTAAGTATCCAACTCAACAAAAATTTAACTCAAATACTGATTTAAGAAAAATTTTCAGCTTTCATCAATCACATAATCACTATGCATGACATACAAATGAGGATCCAAATGTTTGTACTCTTTATTAAATGGGATAATCGTGTTCTATGAAAGCTGACAATTTAGTTTTGGTAAATCTAATCTTTTTCTAGCTTTTTATGTAATTGCAGGCATATCTTGAAAATCTGATAACTGAGAAATTATGAAGCGTTTTCTTATAGCACCAAATAACCTGTATTTAAAGAGATATTTGTAAACATCTATCAAGCAAAATGTTTATAGACAGAAACTTGATAAGATTATATTTTATGCTACCATACGAAGATACAAAAATCTTCGCGAAATTTTTAATTAAAATGATCATAAGAATATAACTGTGTAATTTGTTAGCCCCTTGCACACCAGGATGGCTAGACATGATTTCATTCTTTATGTCCGCCAAAATTATACCGTAGATTAGCATATATAACACTGAAACGGAATTACTTACAGATATATATTATGTTGTAAAATCCCCAAGATACGGACGTAATTCTCAAATCGAAACGTTATGTAGGAACGATGTTTGAGGCATGCGAATGCCAGAAGGAGAATACACATACTGAGAATATGAGTCCTTCTTTGATGATAACTCTTAAATCTAAGATGCCCCAAGGTTATCAGTTGCCCTTCGGACCCGTATAATCTTGCAGGAACAGGCATGTGCCGCGCATTGAAATGAACGAAGAGACGTTTCCTTTATGTTGTCACAATAATTACATATCGTGACGTTTGCTGTGGTATAGACGAGACAAATAATTGATGATTAGGTATTCGTTAGAATGACTGCTTCCAAACCAATCTGAAACACCTGTGATAATGCCTGTTAAACCCTGTCATTTTCTCCATCAAATATAATCGTCCATATGAATGCCGCGAGAAGTGCAATTTAGATGTAATAATAATAAATTTATTGGTCCAGGGATCATACATTCAGATGATATAGGACAAGTCAGGTGTACAGTGAGATTACACTAAAAGTGAAGTACAAGAATTCAAACAAAAAAAAGAGAAAAATAAATTAAATAAAATTGGCTATCATACAAAATTTCAATGACCTACCATTTAAATATAATAATTATACATTTATCATTCCGTTGAGGACATAGATAATGACATGGAAGTCGTCAGTCAAAATATTAATTACAACATTCCAGGTAATGAATTTTCACAGCACACAGACATATTCATCGAAATACTAACAAATATCAAAACTATGTACACAAAACACAAAATTCATTTTAAAAATTCTGCTGTATCAGCTACTCAGCCATAAATTCATCTACACTGTAATAGCATTTAGCCAGTAATAGATTTTTCACCTTATTTTTTAAGGTGTTTGGAGAGGAAAGTGATTTGATGTCAGTGGGTAGATGATTAAAAATTAGGGATGCAGAGTGGTGGGGGGCCTTTTTGGCATGAGGAGTAGGATTAGCCATTAATATGAACATTATCCCTTGAGTGAGTATGATAGTTGTGGTATTCATTATTTGTTAGGAATTGGTTTTGGTTATCATTTACAAAAGTAGCACATTGTAATATGTACACCAAGAGAAGGGTAAGTATATGTATTGAGTGAGCAGAATAGAGGCCTACCAGGAGTGCGGTATGAAACTTTAAGTATTGCCTTGATGGCTTGTTTTTGTGTGGAGAAAGCTTTTTTAAACATACCAGAATTACCCCAAAATATTATTGCCAGTGATATTTAGGCCCAGAAACTTTGTAACCTCTGATCTGCGTATGTTGGAGTTATTCAGTTTAAGCAGAGGACTGCAGGATGGTGAAGAATTCTTTGGATGAAATTGTAAATATATAGTTTTGCTAGAGTTTATCTTTAGATTATTGGAGTCACACCATTCAGCCATTTCTTTTACAGATACTATGGCATAGTTAATAAGTTCAGTAGGATTGTCGGCAGTTACTAAACAAGAAGTGTCATCAGCATACAGAATTGGGAAACTTCTGGAGAAATGGTTTGACAGATCATTAATAAAAACAATGAAAAGTAGCGGCCCAAGGATTGATCACTGGGAAACCCCACATACAATTTTTCTGGGTCTAGATTGCACGGTTGTTGTTCCAACAGTTGTCTTTTGGGAATAACTTACAATTTGGTGTCGATTTGTCAGGTAAGAATCAATCCAGTTTTGAGCATTGCCTGTGATGCCAATGCTATTTAATTTGTGATGAAGTATGTCATGGTTAATGCTATCAAAAGCTTTACTGAGGTCATAAAATATTCCCATAGCAAGCTGTTTCTTGTTGATGGCAAGATGGATATGGTTTATGAGTTGGAAGACAGCAGTGGAAGTTGACATTCCTTGCTTGAAACCATGGTGATTATTGGTTAAAAGGTCATGAGATTTAAGATAGTCAGTTAGGCGATTACAGAAAATCTTTTCAATTATTTTTGAGAAAGCTGAAACGATGAAAATAGGTCTATAGTTTTTAGAATTGGAAAGACAGGATTTTTTAGGGACTGGAATCACTCGCGCATATTTGAGAACAGATGGAAATTGACCAAGCTCCACTGTAGCCGAAATACACATAATAACCTTGTAATGGATATTTGAAATACGCAAGTACTAAAATTTTCAATTTGTAATATTTAAGTGATTATTTTTGAAAGGTAACAATAAGTTGAGAACTTTGTGGTGCCTGCACTGGTGGTAGTGAATCCTTCAGGGGCCATATCAAAAGTTGCCAATGTTTTGGCAGGCCAGAGTAGAATTTAGTCAGAAATTATCAAGAGATTCTGAGGTATCATATAAGTGAAAATCAATTCTAAATGAGGTTTTTAGGGTTAAATTTCATCATTTAATGTATTATTATTATAATTTGAATAAAAATAATGTTTAAAATTTTACAGACCTTTTTTATCACATATTTTTGGGCTGCACAAAATGCTCTCAGGAGCTGTGTCAGGCCCACAGGTTCCCCACCCCTGATTTGAGGTAGGTAACCAAAGCAGCTATATAGCACACTAAAATGGACAAGTAAAAGCTTATTTATCACTAAAACCAGTTTTTTTCTCAGAAAAAAGGTACCAGTATGTACAGGTATTCCTCGAATTACGCGATTAATTGGTTCTGAGAAATCGCCGCGTAAAGTAAATTGATAATTATAATTGGTAAAATAGGGATGCGTTACCCACAATCAACCGCCTTATACAATGTACGCATATAAAATTACTTTATTAATTGCTCCAATTCCACCAGTCGTGCAATTACATTGTATGCAGCTTTTATTTTGATATTTTGAAATCGCGTTATGGCAAAAACGCATAAAGTGAGATCGCGTATAACAAGGGATACCTGTACTCAGATTTGATCTATTTTTAGGGGGTGAAGGAAAATTTTATATATAAACTTTAAAATATTGAATTTACTAATTTTTATTTCTTTTTAATAATTTTATGATAATGAAAATAGGAAGAAATTTTATAAAAATAAACACACCAAATATACAAATTTCATAGTTCCAAATTTGAATCATATTTTCATTTTCTATTTCAATGAAAGTTTTCAAAATTTTAACTTTTTACTATTTTGGTGATAAAATATCTTGATTATAAGAATTAGTGCTGAGAGGTATAGTCAGAGGCATAGCGACAAAATATGGCACCTATGGCGAGCCGTAAAATGCGCCTTCGTATAATATAATCATACATCTACACGTACCTATTTGTATTTTTGATTGTTTTTTGTAGCTCTTTTATGTTGTGAAATTCTTAAATTGTGCGGGAACAGTAATTATGTGCAATTATTCAAGAATTATCTGCAATGTTACCATAAGGAAACAGAAGGCGCTATAGGTTTATATTCACAAGGAAAATATTGAAAGGCAAAGAAAATTTATTATTTGTCTTATTTACAGGTCAACTGCTTTTTGTGCACTTTCACACTTGCGAAATTGTCAATGATCTTTTCAAAATCTGTTTCGCAAAATAATTTACTTTCTAATGAAACTAAACTTAAGTAGGAAAGATGATTTTGGCCCACTGTTAAATGCAAATTATTTTTAATTATTTTCAACTTACTAAAACTTCATTCTCCTGAGGCTACTAACACTGGCAATGTTAAAATGAGCCATAAGGCCACGATAATATTTGGATAGGATTCGCACAAATCCCAATCTACCATTCCTTCCAAAATTTCAAACTATTCCAATGACTCTAAATTAACAAATAATATCTTAGATTGCTGATTGAGACATTCCAGTTCATTTAGGAATGGTATTAGATCTAAATCTTTGTATACTTCACAACACTCTTTTGCTGCCTGTTTCAGTGCTTCTAATGGCATAAAAGCCAATTTTTTTCCAAATAAAAAGGAAAAAAAGAGATGATATTTCTTGAAGACTTTTAAAACGTTCTGAAAGCTGTACAATAATTATATTTATTACTTCAAAAAATAAATATTTTAATTTTTCTTCAAAAACAAACATCTTGATCTTTACTTTGTAGTTGCATATTTACCATTGTTATTTGTTTAAAAATTTTTTCCCACATTAAAAGTTGGAACACAAATTTAAATGATCTAATCTGGTAAAGAAGGGCTTTTGCTGTACTGATACTGTCTGGTCCAAATGATGAATCCGAAGCAATCTCTTAAATTATTTCGATAACTTCGTTCATCTGGTTTTTCAGTGATAATACAGATTGCAACTTGGAGCACCATCGAGTTTCACTGTGTTCTTTTAATGTTAATTTCAATTTTGATGAAATTTTTTCCCATTTCCGAGTAGAGAAAACAAAAAAATTAAAAATCTTCTGAACTGTGCCGAAAAATGAAACCATTTCAATATTATTGCTTGCTGCTTGTACTCCAACAAGATTGAGGGAATGTGCAGCAAAAGGTACAAATTTAGCAGTATCATTCTTTTAAAATATGTGCCTGCATACCATTGTACTTGCCGAACATATTAGCTGCATTATCATAACTTTGTCCTCAAATGTCTTTCACATTAAGACCATCTTCTTTTAATTTTTATAAAATCTCATTCGCAAGTGTTTCTCCTGTTTTTTCTGATGTAGAAATAAAATCAATAAATCGTTCTTCAATAGTAATTGTTTTTGTCTTCTATTTTTACAAACCTAATTATTTGACAAATTTGTTCTTTATGAGAAATGTCCGGAGTACTATCAACAATTATACTGTAATATTTTGCTCTTTTGATGTCATTAATGTATATACAAAGTAGTAGTAGCGGCGATGAAAAAGAAACACATTGTAAATGGTTTGAAAAAAATTGGAAAAATAGAAGCGTGTCAGACACTTGCTTTTTATTATATAGGTTTTTTCGACACAGAACTCATGTTTGTAAAGTTGAGTGAATATTTGGTGAAATGCATGAAAAGTGTCTCATGTTCCAGGATTTTAATAATATAGTAGAATTCATCATTTGTCTACCAGGAACTACAGCTTCTGTAGAAAGAATATTCTCCATAATGAATGGCTTGTGGTCAAAGGAGAAATCCAGGTTTAATGTTGAAACTATGAAAGCAATGCTAATTATAAAGCAAAATTGCGACTTACAATGTGATAAGTTTTACGACAAGATTATGAAAGGCCAGAATGTGATAGTAAAATAAGTGCATCCGAAAAATATTCCAGGTTTAAGCCTGATGACTTGCAGATTCCCTCTACATTAACCTAAAAATTGCATTTCGTATTATAAGCACTTATAAAAGTTGTTTTGTATCTAAATTTTGGAAAGTAAAATAATTTCGAGTAATTTGTGTAATTTTTTACACCAACATCACTGTCCCGTTTTGGCACCAAGGAAATATGGTCAACCTAAATGTTAGCAACGCCTGTAAGACTAACTTCGCCACTCCCATCACTTGAATGTGCTCGCGTTTTTATTTGTGAAAATAACAGAAAGAAAGAAAAACAGGAATATTTCATTTCAAGTGACTCCTTTCAAAATAACAATTTTTTCTTACTGTCAGTCAATATATAAAAAATCTTGGATTTGGCGCCTTCATTGAGTTGACGCCTATGGCGGCGGCCACATTGGCCATACCCTTGCTATGCCTATGGGTATAGTAGTACTGCATTGAAAATGACCTGCATGGATTGCCACCGCCCACGGAGGGGAAGTTTCCCTCCATCACCTTGGCTACTCCCACCTCACCACTAACTCAGCCTTTTCATAGTTATGTTGTCAGTTCTCAATGTTGACGGTTGACTGTCTCCACTATGCAGCATCCCTATCCTCTGCTGACTCCCACAGTGTGCCAGTCTGTTTCTCAGCGCTGTACCACGCTTTTGTTTAATCATGAGAACTACAAATAATGTTATTGGAATGGAGTCTTTTCCAAAAATAAATTTCAACATTTCTGCACATTTTGTTCACTCACTGTATCCCGCTAAATCAATTAGGGAAAAAGTTTCTTGCAGACAGACTTTTTCATGCCCCAAGAAAACATTTTGGAGAAAGAACAAGGTTATTAAATTTTATAAAGGCATTTGGTTAATATTATATATTTATCATTTATATAATCGTCATAGTCTTTCAAGAGGCATGAGGGAAAAATTGCCCATATTGGATAAGTAGAAGCTGAGATATGGTGTTGTATGTTTAAGGACTGATAAAAAACATTTTTAGTTTCTATTTGAATGATGTTACCGAATTTTTAGAAAATTACAATACACACAATGATTCAGCATAAAATTTACTGTCTTCATTTCACTTAAATGACAATATCACCATAATCAGGATAAATATGGCAACTGAGGGGAAGGTGCCCAGTGGAGTGGGGGACCTTAACAGAGTCCCGCTAAAACTTAAGACACACCCAAAAGGTCATTTTCAATGCGGCACAGCTATAGCACAACATAAAAATGTTTTCAATAAAACAATATGCTTGAGATGATTTATTAAGTTTGGAACGAAAAAAATCAATGCTGATCTAAGTGGGTTTTCAAGGGAGAGGATGAGATTTTCTGAGTCTTATATAGTCTTTACTGCAAACATTCACTTAGTCAATCAATATATAATCGTTTTTCAAGAATGCTGTAAAAAGATGCTGGTATTTACTGTGTAGCATAAAAAAAATACTGGTTAAATATCAGAAAATTTTCACTACTGCTAGAACAATTATCACCTATGGTGTTCTAACAAACTTTCACTTGAAGTAGCCAATCACCTTCACTGTCATCTAGTACTACATTCCTGAATAACTTTTACCACCTACTAAATTTTTTCCTTCCATGGGAGTGAGAGAGGATGGGAGACAGAGGGAGGACAGATAGGTAGATAATGGTCTTTATTAGGGCAAGATTGATACTAGGAAGTCTTATTTTTCCAGAGAAGGAAGGAGGAGAGGGAGGAAAAGAGTGAGAAAGACAGAGATAAAGGGAGGGAGAATGGGACAGAGAGAAATGGTCTTTATTAGGGTGAGATTGTGACTACGAAGCCTATTTTGCCATAGAAGGAAAGAAGGGGAGAGGACAGGAGAAGGGGAGAGGACAGGAGAAGGGGAGAGGACAGGAGAAGGGGAGAGGACAGGAGAAGGGGAGAGGACAGGAGAAGGGGAGAGGACAGGAGAAGGGGAGAGGATAGGAGAAGGGGAGAGGACAGGAGAAGGGGAGAGGACAGGAGAAGGGGAGAGGACAGGAGAAGGGGAGAGGACAGGAGAATTGGAGAGGAATAGAAAAAAGGAGGAAGAATGGGAAGTGCCTTAAATTTAATACTTAATCCACACATACCTGTCGTATATAAATATTTAAATAAAAACATCACGTAACTATAAAGGCTGGTTTAGATGAAAACCCCTGCACCAATATTTTCCCTCAAACTGCCTCTGCTTATGTATACTTGTTTATTACTGACTGCATTTTCACCAAAATTAGTCCGATTTATTTTTTCAAAATGTTCCACTGAATAATTCTGAATATACCACGGTCTCAACTTTCACAGGTAATTTGTTCTTTAAGTCAGCTGCATAAGTTGAATTCGTGCAAGTCGAGGCATTTTCTCATAGGGGTTATATAATAATAGGCCAATGCGTTCTTTACTGATCCCAAAGAAGCACTTGAGCTTAAAAAATAGTTTAATAATAAATAAACATTTGTATGTGAGGCTCAGAAGTATAATGTTTAAAGAAGGATATTTATCAATACACAAAAAAATGATTAAATCAAGGGTTTGAATCTTACCTTTGATGATCTCCTCTCCTTCTGTTAAGGACAGGTGTTAGGACATGCAATTCAGGGTAATCTTCAGAAGTGCTTGTTTGTTCAGTGGTCTTCTTCTATGACATCATCAGAATTTGCCTCAACAATTTCAGTGAGGTCATCTAATTCAATAATTCAAGGCCTATCAGGTATTTCTTTTGCTGTTTTTTGAAGAATGAATCTAATTAAAGTTGTCTGCTGGCCTTTCTCTTCTCTGTATACAAATTAGACCTCGTACTCTTTCCTCATTCCTTTGATGACTAAGACACTTGGCTCAGCTGGGGTCATCTCCATTTAGCCAGTCTTTTCATTGTGAGGACTTTCTCTTCTTTAGGAGTCTCTGGTGTTTTGGTTGGTAAAAGTCTCTGTTCATCCAGTTCCATGAGCTCTTCTACGGAGTTTTTGAGAATGAGATTCAAGAAGCTGGTGCCCATCCTCTACCTCAAATCCTAATTTTCTGCCCATCTCTACATTTTCAGCTACTTCTTTCACTTGCTGCTGAACTTTCTCAAATACTTGGAAGTCACCCATGAAGAAAGGAGACAACTTCTTCCAAACACCATGAAGATTTGACTGGGTGACCTCTTTCCAACTTTCTGAAATGTTGTCAATGGTATTTTTGATGTTGTAAGCATTCCAGAATTCTTTATGCGTTGGCTTATCTTCCCCATCTGCACCTCTGATTAGCTGACAGATAATGCACCTGACATAATGTCTTAAGCGTTGCAATGAACCCTTGGTCTACAGGTTGCAACAAAGATGTGTTTTTAGGTAAAAACACAACTTTAATGCTCTTATACAAGTCAGCAGCATGAACAGGGAACATTGTCTAAGATAGGCCTTATTATCCAGATTATTTACCTTATTGAAATCCTTCACATCTGTACAACACAAACTACAAGAGATATTGGAATACTTTATTTTATTTGAAAGAACCACTTAAATAGTTTCATAGTGCATTTGTAAATGGTGATGGTCAGAATTAAAATTACACTGGTGCAGCAGAAAGTGATGTGTGCATTGTGGTATTGAAATCTGTAATTAAAGTGCAAAGACATTACTGCCTGGAATATGGAGGTGAAGCACCTTGAGGCCACAGTTCATTAAGTAATGTTAAACAGTTTCAGGAAATGGGCAGTGTCCTCCATAAAAAGGGCACAGGCAGGTCTACGGTAAGTACTGAGACATTAGTAATGAATCTTTTTTGTAGTTACCAAAAGTTTCCATGTTATATTAACTAATTTATTTACTGGTACATAACCATTGAATCGTTAATGGAAAAAAATCAAAGCCTACCAAAGAAATGCATATGTAATGTTTTCTCAAGAGAAATCGTAATTTCAACACCTTTGTTTCTAGAAATAATATCAATAGTCACTAAAAAATTCTATTTTGACAGTCATTTTAGTAATAACAAGTAAAGCTAAAGCATGGAGTAAAGCACGTTTTCTTAGTTTCTCGGTGTTTTGGTTTGCCTCCTCCTATGAGGGGGGGGAGAACCTGCACCATTGGAATGTAGACCCTCATTAGAGTTTTACCATCCGTGAAAACTTCACTCCTCTAGCTTCAGGAGTTTGGATACAATACGTTCAAATTTTGAATTTTTAAAAATTGAAGCCATCTAGTGGAAAATATATGAATTACATGGAAAAACCAATCAGTGGAAAATTCATAAATTGATAAAAGCTATTTAATTCAAAAAGAATTTTCCCAATATTTCCAGTAGTTTGGTTACAATACCATTTCAAAGTTTTGAATTTTCCGAATTTGATGCCATCTAGTGGAAAATTATGAACTACCATGAAAGTTCAATTTGTGAAATTTATAAGAGCTAACTAACTCAAAAAGAATTTTCCAAACATCTTTTAAAACAAAAAAGTTGTTTTCCATAGACAAACAGACATAGTGATCAAGTAAGCATGTTTTATCTTTTTAGAAAACATGCTAAAAATGGCAGAAAAATAAATTTTTTAGGAATAACGACATTTATGTTCTGTCAAGCAGATTTTACATCAAAAATGTTTCACATATGCAGATATTATTTGTCACTACCAGAAGCTTTTCCATGAAAACTGAGGTGTTTATGGCATTAAACATTGAGAGAATTACACACTGTGGGATTTACAGAATTTTGAAATGAGCTTACACATAGGCAAACTTAATACTGATATAGTATGTGATTGCAGCAAACTGAATAGAAAAATCACAGTTATTATTTTGAAAGTGAAGATGACTAAAAATAACCATTATTAATTCATTTAAATGAAAACAGTAGAGATCAATGAGTGATCAATGCTCATTCACAAATTCTACTTGTGGCATTGTGAGCAGTTACCAGTGAACAAATTAGTCATGAAACGTGAAAAAGTCACAAATCGCATACAATACCAACAGTTTCAAAACATTTCACATAGACTTAGCTGCAATTTTTCCACTGTCCTCAACAAGCTCTTGAAACTATTTTACTAGCAACAGATAATAAACAAATACTTCTTTCAGATTTAGAAATTGTTCCTTCAATTAACCACATCAAATACTTCTATCAACTTTCAATTTACCCTTCACCATCTGACAGCTTATTTTTACTCACTAAAATCTCTTCAAAATTATAATTTTACTTTTAGACAATTCCACACAAAGCCTTCAAAGTTATCATTCTTTGGGAATTAAATACAGGTTAGGATTTTAGCACATCACTATTCTGCCAAATTACTTCTCTCTAATTTAAATTAAACTGGATATAAGAATTGAAGACGTTTTCACTTATGCTATAGAGTTGAAAATTTGAAATAAAAAAACTGCAAATACATGTACAAATATTTTGTACAAATGGCAGTCAACAACCTTCAGCACTTGATGAATATTCCACAAGTAAAACATGAGTTATTTGTTGATGAATGAGAATTACCCATATCTGTTACAACCACCCCTTGTACTTTCATTAAGACAAGATTTCCTTATCAATAAATCAACTTGACAATAGCTGATTAATAAATATAACAAAAGACAAATACTCTAAATCTTAGAGTATGACACAGTATAATATCAAACCAAAAAAGATTAAACACTTTCCCACAACCTTAGTCTGAACAATGACACAGAGAAATGAGAATTGACAACAAGAAAGAATTTCAAAGGGATAAAAAGTCATTCTAAATCTACTGTCTTATGAAAGGAGAAATGGCAGGATCACACAAATGTATGACTATATCGCAAATGACTAAGTTCTCACCACTTAGAACACATGATCCTAAAAAATAAATAAGAATTGAAAATGCTATGAGTAAGCAGTCTTGCGAATGTGCACATTCATAGGAATTGTTAACTGTCAGTAAAAGGAGCAGAACTATTTAGCAGATATGAAGAACATAAGCTGGTCAAGTGATCGACTCCAAAAGAGGAAAACACTTGGAATTTATTCGCTCATTTTATCTGAGTAAGTGAATGAGCAACATCACTGATGATAATTTCCTTTAGTGCAAGGGTTAACCCGTATTCTATGCTGGTGGCATAGAGTTGAGCAAGGCTCCCATTGTGTTACACTTTGACAAATAAATGACATAGTTTATACACTACTGTAACATATTTTTGCAATAATCTTGAGAAAATTACCATACAATGGAAAGTAATAAAAATTGTATTATTATCTGGAAAAAATTAATGAAAATTTGCCAGACAATATATGCAATAAGGTATTTAAATGAGATAAAATGGAATAACTCATTCAAATACGTGTAATGAACATAATATATGGTCTTTACCGATTACTTAGTCATTGGTACTCGTCCACTAAATGAAAAATAACTTAAAAAGACTTTCAACAAAAGAGAATAACACATTCAAAGTAGCACACACACATTAACAATTCACAAATCTGACAAACACACATTCACATATCAATTAAATGAAACTAAGTTAATATTTTACATCCAAGTCATCTACTAATAAGGTAATATCACATCTTGTTCAACAACAATAAAACCACATGAACTTGTGCTTTCCGTAACATATACCGCACTAATAAATTTAAACCACATAATAATATTAAAGTCTCATCCACAACATGCACATTTACCCTCATCTATTCACAGACACACTTGGAAATTATACAAAAAAATTTGGAGGACATCACTTTTGACAGACATTTTCCCCAACTTCATCGAACTATTTATGAAAATGGCAAAAAACAACTTTGAATGAATCTGTTGGTTGAGTGGAATGGTATTGCCTGATTGCATATTTTATGTTTGTTGAAAATTTTTAGGAACAATGAGGAAGTTCTTTTACATTCTTATTTTTTTTGAATAGCTAAATATAGTAAAATGGAATATGATGCAATCATTACAAACAGTAATGTATCCCATATGAAAAAGCTGGCATAGAGTCAATCATCAACTACCATTAAGTCTAAGGATCACATCAGGTTTTTTCATTTACCTGACATTTTACGCCTTACCTAAACAATACAAAAACCACAAACTGCCTGCAATGTGAAGGCCTGCCAACAAGAAATTGAGCAATATATAAAAACAGTTTGTACTGATGTAAGTCCAGTGATAAAAAAGGGTCTGTCATATGTGACAAATGTTTCATCACGATTTCATTAGCCTAGTATGCTTTATATAGCCTGGTAGATCAATCTATTCCAAAATTAGTGGCACTTGAAAGCAATGTGATAAACAATTTGGGAGCTGCTTCAAATTTCATGGGGGAAATATACATAAATACATCAAGTAGCTAACAGAGTTAAAACAAAGAAATGCTGCAGAAACACGATGGCATAAAACAAGCAACACAAGCATTGAAAGATAAAAGCTAGACAGATTAATCTCATGTAGCCCAAGTCTTTGGCAGCAGTTATAAATATGAGTATAATTAAAAATGCAATCCAAATGCTGAAATAAAGACTTTTTTATGGTAAAAATCTAAATTTTGGGGATGAGTGACCAAGACTGAAGCTTAAAAAAATTTTAATGGAAAAAATATGATGTGTCAGTAGCAGTTAGATAAAATACTTTTTCAGTATTTGAGAAACAATAACAAAGTTATAAACTGATCATTTGATGGCAACTTGAACGTAAGAGCAACTTGAATATAAATCCACCTATTGTGAAGACAGATGATAGCTAAGGGCAAAGAATTTTAAAGAGGTTATTTAATGATAAATAAATACTATTGATTAAAGAGGAAAACCAAGAGGTATTAATGTTGCCAAAGTCGAATAGAATGACTGAAAACTAACTCTAGGTACATAGAATCGCTTTAACAAATCATCTGGAACTTTTAAACTTTCACTGCTACAGTGCTACAATTGCTTTAATACTCTCTAGAAAAAGACACATTTATGAAAAACAATTTCTATGAAGTTCTAACAGTTACAATAGATTCTGAAATGGTTACTGCAAACCAACATGTATTATAAAGACTGGTCATCTATTTCACATTAGAACTTGATGGATAACAAGATACCCAATTTTGATTGAGTGAATAAAAGCAACAAAAACAGTCTTATAACTTAGGTAGATAAACTACTTATAGAATGGACAGGTCCTGTTGACAAGATAAAAGGTGAACTGAAGCAAGACTAGACAGGCCCACTAACAACATAAACAGACCCAAGGACTCCATTTACTATTGTAACACACAAAATGAGAACACTTCTCAGAATGATGGGAATTTGCAAAATATCTTCCACCAAAAACCTTAAAATATTGGCATAGATCCAAGAAATTTTCATTACAAACTTCACCAAGCCTCCTAAAATTTGGCACCTTGATTTTAAAAATTGGAAAGATACTGACAGACCTACAGGAGAGACATTTCTTCCTCACATTTGAGGGTCCAGTGCAAAGGCTTGGGCTTAAAACCATTTTTTGAAGTGTTCATTTAAAATAATTGGACGAAATGTGAAGAAGTTTCGGTTGGCAATTAAAGGAGCCAAAGTTAAGGTAGAGAATGATGGATTTCCATGGCAAACTGTCATTGTAGGGGAACAATGCAAAATAATTTAATTTTCCAGGTCATCAGCTTTGTGTTTCGTGATCCTCTTTCTTTTGTGCTTGACTCTGAGGCTCCTGTGATTGCTCAGTTGAAGCTTGGCCATCAACAGTTTTAATATCGGCATGATCATCTGTAGCAGTGGATTGCTGAAACACTCGTCCAGCCATTGGGACTGGTCTCATTCGTGAAGACTGTTTTCTCTGCGAATAAAACAATTTCCTTTTCAATTGACAACTTTTAATAATATCTTATAACAGATGCAAAAATACCATATTGTCCTGAATATAACATGGTTTTTTCCAAAAAATGAAATTTTAAAAGTAGTTCCCCAGTTATATTTGAGTACTAGTGATTTTAAAAGATTGTAAAATCATGTTTCAAAAAATAATCATACATTCCGCACATCTGTTGAAGATACAAGACACTTGTTACATTGTAGACACATGTGGTGTGCATGTTACATTGTACGCGTCTGAGGCGAGAATAGATCGAGTTCAGTCAGCAGTTGAACCCCTCGATAGTCATTGAAGCTGTCAATGCATCGGCGTATTCTTTGTACCTACCTTAGCAAGTTTTTGTAGCTTGTGCGCTTTAGGGTGGTAGTCGAAGATGTGTGAGAGGGGAAGGAGAAACTTTGAGGGGAAGGAGAAACTTTAAGGGGGAGCCAAAATTAGAGCCTATGCGCAGTAGCACAATTTTGGTTCACACAAGTCCAACTTCATGCATCAAATGCCAACACTTAAACACCACCTCCCCTATAGACAGTCTCACCTTGAGGATGGACTCATCCTATCATAAATGTGCCTACTGCAAACTGCCAAGTTAAAGCGTTTTAGCTATAACCATCCATTATTTTAACAATGGGTGACAAAAAGGGTGTTCATCATGTTGAGAAAAAAGGTTTTTCCAAATCCCAGGTTAACATAAGAATCTGACGAAGTTATGATATGAATTTTAAAAGAGTTGTAGCTCAAGAGGCGGAAAAAACAAACAATATTCAAGCTTGGAAAAAGTATGATGTTCCTGAAGTAAATATACATCTATGGTGGAGGCAATTAGAAAAATTTTAATTTGCAATTTCAACCAGGAAAGAGTTTAGGGACCTTCAACTGGGAGATTTGAAGACCTCGAGAATCATATTTTCGACTTCGTTTTAGAAAAGCGAAGTGAAGGTTTTCCTATCACTCAAGAAATGATAAGAATGAAGGCATTATAAGTGGCGAGGGAATGTAAAATTCCGAAATAATTTCAAAGCAAGCATCGGCTGGTGTAGATGGATGATACATAGAACAGGCCTTTCTCTACAACGCCACACTTTCCTGACTCAACATCTGCCTAGTGATTACAGTGAGAAGTTGATCACTTATCAGAGGAATGTCATAAGTAGGCTTGGTAGGATTAGATTTAAATCGATAAATGTCGATAAACATTGAATTTAAAAAAATTTTAAATTTGACAAAAATTAATTGTTGTTGATAAGTGTTGGTTTTCTATGAAAATTGTGCATCATGATTTTAAAATTTTGTTATTCTTTCTCAAACTTAACATATTTATCACCAAACACCCAAAGCAGTAGAGACAATCTGTATTTGCCATACCAAACGGCCACACAACATTTGGAATTTGCTTTCTATTGTTGCTTATGTCACTGTCTTAAGAATGCATACTGAGCAGCAGTAGAATCCAAAGGTTAGGACAAAATATTATGATCGGTTTATTGTGCTCTTTCTTTATTGTCAGCCAGATTTGATAATCCATATGCACTTTGGACTCCATTTACCAAAAAGTCGGAGGACATCTATTGCGTCCTCTGTGCAACATTATCTGCCAACCCATGAGGCAAAATGAAAGGTTTCCCTGGAAATGAGTACCGATCGTCAGATGGCCATATGGCAATTCCAAAAGCACCCTCTCATAAAATTTATATAATCCATCTGAGAGTATTCCCCGTGCTTAAGTTTCTTTTGCATTGTTGTCGAATGAGCATCGTCCCATATATGCACTCTGGACTTTTCCGCATTCATAGTCGTTTATTACTCAACAAGATGAGATACTTTTCATCAAAATATTCATTCATACATTAGGTAGTGCATTATACTTATGTCACATTAATTTCTCAGCAATGATCATGATGTCACAATGCACAATTAAATGTATAAAGATAAAAAGTGATGTATGTCATTGATTTTTAGGAAAAATAAACAATGGTAGTGGTCGCTTTTTAAGAAATATTAATGTCTGAAACTACCAAGCCTATAGTAGTAGTAATTTTAACTGTTGATATTTATATCTCTTGGGAAAATAAACATTGATTTAAATCATCGATTAAAAAAAATAAATGCCGAATTATACCAAGCCTAGTCATAAGCTTACAGAAAAAACATAACTATCTGCTAGGCTAGATGGGGAATGCAGATCAAACCCTGGTATGTTTTGATACCATCAAATGTCACCGTCAACGAAAAAGGTGCTAAATTGGTGTTGTTAAAATCCACCGGAAATGAGAAATCAAGGAAAACTGTTATGCTTGCAGTAACAGCCGATGGGCGAAAACTGTCTCCCTACGTAATTTTAAATCGTAAAAGGATGCCAAAGGAAAAGTTACCATCAGGTGTAATCTTTCACGCACAGAAGGGATGGATGAATGAGGAACCTGTGTTAGATTGGCTAAGGTTGTTTAGGGTCGCGTTATAGTTAAGGTTAAATTTTTTCTTGAAAAACTTTCTAAAAATCTTAGGGTTGCATTATATTTGGGACAATACAGTATGAATAATCATACACATTACACTGTTTAGAAAGGCTTAGATTTAAAAAAGCTATTTTTAAAACCATAGGATACCTCTTTAACATTTATAAATCTAAGTACAATATGTGTAGGAGTTACCAAATTAAATTGCCATTTTTGGCCAAGAATTTTTTTGTACTTCCACACCTGTGAACTGAGGTATCAAAGGTGTTTTTCACATTGAATAAAATATACAAAATATCATATAAATAGGAGAATTTGATTCAAAATCAAAAGTTCAGAGATCTGCTTATAATCAGTATTACACATTTTTTGACCCAAAGCTATAATTTTACAAATCTCAAAACAGAAGAATATTCTACTCTGTTGTACCAAAACAAAACTATCAAAATCTATTATCACTTTCAATTATTGTTATTACAATCTAAGTTACACACTGTCCTTATCTCTGTGTTACACCATATTTACTTGTGTAATACCTGCACTTTTTTCCTCAAAAGTTCCCATCAAAAAAGGGGGAGATTTGCCCATTCATCTGCTGAGGGCAGGCCACCCGTGAAATGCCTACTCAATATTGCGTGTCTGGTATGAGAATGCGTTTTTTTTTTCAGTAGACGCAATATGCCGTGCATTTTATTTCCCTGATTTTTAACCAAGGTATTTTTCAAAAATTCATAGCAATTATATAATAAGCATGATATTTATCAGGTATTTTAAAAAACTTTTGGAAGCTGTCAGTAGTAAACCTAAATCACGTAAATATACTATGCATAGCAATTATATAATAAGCATGACATTTATCAGGTATTTTAAAAAACTTTTGGAAGCTGTCAGTAGTAAACCTAAATCACGTAAATATACTATGTAAATAGATGTGTCAGACAGAGTTCATTCTCATAGAAAGGGTGATGTAAGAGAAATAAACAACTGAACTGCATGTATTTTTCGTTAAATACAAATGCATTTTGTTAGACTAACTTGTAATTCGTGACATGCTCAAATCACATTTTACCATAACTGCATTTTTTTGGGTTCCTTTTACGTTATGCAATCCTAAAAGAGTATACTTTTATTACTCTGTATAAATGGAAAGAACACAATCTTGCGATGGAAAGGTCACTAAATAGGTGCTGGATTTGTTCATTTGTGCTTTCTGAAAGCTGTATGTGATACATTTTATCTGCAGAAACGTTAGAAACGCTTCTATGTAACCAAGTTGTATTGTGTCTAGTGACAGGTTTATTTTTGGAATTGTGTGATGTCCGGGGGATTTATTTTGAGCATGAGTGGTTTACATTTATTTCCATAAAATTTGCTCTTTTTCTAGGTGAAAAATGGCTGAACTTTTCCAGAATGTACTTACAGATATGCCTCACTTAGCGCAAGGGATGCATTCCAAAAGGTCTTTGCACTAAACAAACAGTTTATAGCCTACTACTTAACCAAATTGATTTTTATTACTTAACTAAATTGATTTTTACTAGTCAGAAATTTTACAATTTTTATCTCGCAGCTTATATAATGATATGGCATTTTTATATACGGTTTTAAAGCCAAGAAAACTAATTTTATAATTATTTTTAAATAATTATTTATGAACATAATGGTATACAACCTGTTCAAAAAACTAATTCTTTATGATGGAAAATGTAAGTCAATTTTCTAATAAAATTTGCTAGAAAACGTTATAAAAAAGTGAGATATACAAAATTTTTCCAATATAGATTAGATATAATATCAATAAATTACATTACCCTGACACATGAATAAAAACTTTTATGATTACGAAGCTTAATCAACACATTTCTTTACATCAACCAAAAGCAGACAAAGCCAAAAAGCAGAAGGAAAATGCTATATATTGCTCATGTATCCACTTGGATCTCAAATAGTAGCATGTAATGCTACCTGTATGTAAAAAAGGATTAAATGATTTCATAAGTATTGAAAAATTGACAGTTGTCACTTCTAGGATTAATAGTGATCGGTTCACAATAGTGCATGAATCGCTGTTTTTAAATTAAATAAAAAACATTAAAATCCTAATAAATATTATTGAAAATGTTAGTTTATTAATACTTATTTAATATTATTATTGCTAATGATTAATTTAAATTACTTTTCCCTTACTGTTAAATATTTGTTTGGCACTAGAAATGAAGCAAAATAACTATGGCACATCAAAATGTAACTAACGATATCAAAACTGAAGACCTTGGATAGTGATTGGACATTGCAAAAGTAAATAAAGTTTTAAAAAATGCAAAATCTAATTCCAAAAGCATTGTTTTAGAATGTTCACATAAATTTTTGGAATATTCAACACATATGCATGATTATATGAACTTCAAGATTTAGTGATCAAACTGTGTTATTATAATGTAACACTGTATTCTCAATAGAAACAGCATTAAAAACAAAATGTAAAAGTCAAAATCACCCAAAAGTTATTTACAAAATACTTCACTCCAGTTAAGTAGTTGTAATATGATCTTTATCTCTTCTTGAAAGTAAAATGAACATATTTACATTTGACATTTAATGTTGTAGCAAAATAAACAAAATGAAACTTTACCATAGTAAAGGACCGGTATAAATATTCATAGAAGTTTTTTTTTAAATCCCGCTAAAAGGCAGATGATGACTAACAGACAGATGAATGGGCTCTGAAATCAATAGAGTTTAAGTCTGTCATCATCTGAAAATATCCTGAAAATCTCTGCTTTGCAACTCTTCTAAACACTTCAAAATTTTGTGCACGGACGGACTAGTGAAAACAAGCGATTTTTTAAAGAGCTAATAAAAATGGAAGAAGTCTGTGCTTACTAGGGTTAAGATTTTGATGACTGCACTTTTTATCCTTTTTTTACAGAAGTGCATTTTTGGGGATTTTCAGTCATTTTTTGCGCATTTTTGCACAGAGATTCCAATTTTCGGCATTTTTTCGAAATTATAACGCATTTTAAGAAAATAAGTAAATTTGAAATTGCCTTGTGTTGGATACTATGCATTCATATAGATACTACACACACTACTACTATACGCATTCCATTAAAAGATCTTTGGTCTACTCCATAAAAGCAAGCGGAAAACTAAGAAGATGAATAGGTACCTAAGTGTCGGTTGGCGTGAAAGAATTGCAAACAATAAGGGGGCCAAGTCGTGACAACGGAGAATAACGGGAGTGAGGCGATTCACCATAATTTGCTGCTGTCTCACTACCCCCACCACTGCCACCCCTACCACTGCCATCCCCACCCCTACCACTGCCATCCCCACCCCTACCAATGCCATCCCCACCACTATGTTTCCCCACTAACAGGCAGTCCTGAACGGTGGGATTGGCCTGTGAAGGACCAAAACACACAAAACCTTCCTACGTCTATGGCTAGCTCCCTCACAGCAGACTTCCCTGCCAAAAGGCAACATGGACTCGTCCAAACTGGTTTTCACTCCCACTCGCCAGTCTGTTTACATCTACTGAAAACGAAATTAAATCATGGTGGTAGTAGATATGTTTTGGCAGGTCCTAAAGTAGTAGTGTTTTTCAACATGCCTAAAGTTAAAAGCAGTGTCCTCGATAAATTGAGAGGTTTCATTTCAGAGTATAGAGAAAATGTTGTGTACTGCTGGAAGTATACTTTACTGCAAAATTTGTGACGTGAAAGTTGCAGCTGAGAAGAAATTCACTGTTGAGCAACATGGAAATAGAAAGAAACACAAGCATGGTCATGAAAGAGATGGAAAAGAAAAGTTGCAGCAGATGCTCCTTGGACAAAGCAATGCATCCTCAAATCACTCACTGTTTTATGAAGAAATGTGTCAAGTGTTTGTTTCAGCAAACATCCCCCTAAACAAACTAAACCATGTGAAACTTCACGAGTTTTTGGAGAAATACACAGGAAAATCTATACCAGATGAATCAACACTAAGAAAGAACTATGTTAAACGGTGTTACGATAATACTATCAGTGAAATCAGGAATAAACTTGGCGATCCATGGGATCTTCGGCCTCGCTTAGCCCACTTAGGGCTGGTGGGTGGAATCACATTGTGCGCCTCTGGGAGGCTCCCTTTACATTTTAGAGAAATGTTTATTTGACGTTTTCTTCATTGTTTGCCATATGTATACCAAATTTTGTTTCGATTGGATAAGATTTGGAAATTAGCGCAATGCGCTAACGCAAATTGTGCAGAAACTATAAGGGTGGTAGTCTAGAAAAACTATAGATATTCTAGAAAAAACTATAGGCATTTGACTCTTTAAGTTATTTGTACATGCACACGAAGTTTGGTAAAAATCACACAACTGAGACGGCAGTTATCATAGAACAAATAAACAGACAAAATGCACATGGACTCAACAGGAGAGACCTCGCTTTGCTCGGCCAACTAAAAGAGAAGAAAACCTGGGTTTCCATGGATGACTGGAAATGTGAAAAAAATATTCCTGAAAGCACCTGCTCGTGT
The DNA here is from genome assembly GCA_028673005.1 of Tanypteryx hageni. Classification (NCBI taxonomy): domain Eukaryota; kingdom Metazoa; phylum Arthropoda; class Insecta; order Odonata; family Petaluridae; genus Tanypteryx; species Tanypteryx hageni. The sequence continues at coordinate 154,107,176 of CM054113.1, read as the reverse complement.
TATAGTATTCAAGAATGAAGCCCATGAAGTACCTCTGCCACCTGCTCCAGTTCTAACTCGGTGAGGAACCTGGTTGGAAGCCTGCAACTACTACTGTGAGAATTTCAGCCAAGTGCAAAAGGTCATCAACTCATTTGACAGTAATGATGCTGCCTCAATAAGAATTTCTCAAGTGTTACTCTCTGACCCAGACATTCAAGGAAAGCTGTCCTATATTAAATCAAATTTTGGATTCCTTCCTGTTGCTATTACATCTCTAGAAAAGTCCGGTGCCAAACTGGTTGAACAAATAAAACTGATGAAAAATGTTGTGGCTAAGATCATGTGGAAGGTGAGTAGGAAAAATTGTGTCGAAAAAAATGAAAAGTGTTAGATAAAAATGGTGGATACAGTACTCTGTGTAAAATCGCAGATGTTCTGTCAGGTGAAAAGTTCTCTCTTGATGTCCCTTATTTCAAGTATGTGCCTGTTGTTTCAGCAGAAGTGGAAAGGAGCTTTTTGATGTACAAGGTCCTGCTGGCTGATAACTGGCAATCTTTTACATTTGTTAATTTGCAGATGGTGTTTGTTGTGTACTGTAATTCATCATTAAAATAAAAATTCTTTGAAACAAAGTACAAGTACGTGTGTTGACTATTTCATCCAGAGATTTTATGTAGCAGTAGAAATGTGCATGATGCATTGCAGAATATTCTTTAGTAGTTCTATTTTCGAGATAAGTCTATGAAAAAATACATCCTTAATTGTACCGTCTTGGAACTGAACAAAATGTGTTGTATAAGCAGGTTTTTCAAATGTTTTGTGAGTGCTTCTCCTGCCACTAAAACATATATTTACGTATTTTACTTCGTGTAATAAAATTAGCTCTCCTACTTGATTGGGAAAATGCAATTGAAGTAAATTGCACAAGTGCCGAAAGAAGTGTAATCGCTTTGTAATGTTGGGTTTTCATTTACTATTACTCGTTTTGAAGATAATTAAAAGAATGTTTTCACTTTATGGTGCTAGGTTTTCATTTGCAGTTACGTTGCTGTAACGTTTTCTTTTATTTTCTGTTCAACTGGATTATTTATGATAAAAAAGTGAATTTTTTAGGTTGACTTGGAACCATACTCCCAAAATAACATTGTGTATTATGGGAAAATAGGACCTGCATTTCGTGTCAGTTTTCTGGAACCAATTATTCGTGAAGTTCAAAAAGGTGGTGTATCCATTTCCCTTCATTTTACAAATTTTATGTGCACATGAAATAAAATTAAACTAGGTATTTACAGCAGATATTGTTTACATCAGTTGTCATGAAGATTGTTTTTGTCGACAACAATAAAAATACGGGAAAATTAAAGTAAATTATGACTTTAAAGTTTGATTTTCATGAAATCGGCTACTGCTTCGATAAAAATGTACTGCACAAAACATATGGTATTTCATTAGTTCTACAAAGTTGTTTAAAGACTTTTTTGTTATAAGTGATATAAAGAAAAGTTCATTTTTTGCACCAGCAAAGTGGCACTCCTGTTTAGGTCACAAACTATTTATATCATTTTTTTAGTTTCTTTGCCCCTATATTCTAAATGCCAAATTTCATCAACATCCACGGAGTAGTTTCTGAGATGATACATGCGGGCAGACAGACGGACCGACATGACCTGACCGTAAGGCGTTCTTTGTTTACTTTATTGTAAAGAATGCCTAAAAATTGAGATGTCAATTGCACTATATCAAAATTGCGCCTAATAAACATGTGCTAAATGAGGCATACCTGTATTTCATATAAAGAGGGAAACCTGTGGAGTAAAAGAAGGTTTAATAAATATCAATAACCTTTCTCCTGAATGGGAAACATCCTTTGGTTTCAGGCTCAGGGACAGCATCTAGTACGAGGTCAGGTGAAGGCGTGTTTCCAGGGCCAAAGACATTCAGCTCCTTGTAGCATTCTGTGTCAATCATCTTCAGCATTGAAATGAGACAAAAACAAGCATTGTGAAAAATAATTTTATACAGCCAAACATATGAAATTAAAAATTTATACATTTTAGTCAACATAACATTTAAATTGCATTAAAATCAACAAAATAATCGAACATTCAGCCAGCAAGATTATGTTAAAAGGAGTGCAATATATTAACTTCTCATAAAATTTTATGCAAAAAATTAGAAATCAAAGAATAAAGTTATTTTGACAAATTGAAAATTAAAGCAATCTTGCAATTTGGAAATCAGTGAACAATTAATTTAAAATACAAATCCATGGTAATGTTTAAAATGAAAATCAATGGTTATTAAATTGTAGGGGACAAATCCCAAAGAAATTCCATGCAAAGCAAATGAAACTATAAAAGTTACATGAAATTAATAGTGCTAACCTCATTTATATGCCTTGCATAAGCAATTCCACCTCGAGTCCAAATTGTTAAAATACAAGACATATTAAACATCGCTAACAAATACCAGCCTAGGAAAGTGCATCATGCAAAGCATAAAAGATAAGAAACCACAATTCAGCAAGCATGATTTAAGCTAGAAGGAAAATAAACAATGAATAAAAGTAATTAAAGATTAATGTCTCATGAAGAGATGAGCTAAGGCATGCTTATTTCAGGAAACAATCCCCAACTTTTACTATTTACTAGCACAAATATTACAATTAGGAATTTTATTTTCTCCAAACTTATATTGATTATATTCTCAAAATAAAAACCAAAGTTGGAGAATGAAGTTAACTTAGTTTATGTTCATAACTTTACTAGATATTAAGAAATTCCTCCAATGAGTAATTTTATGGAGTACATCACTTTGTATACTACAGCAGTGAAATCTATCATTGTTCTAAATATATGCCAAACTAGTACAACAATTTAACTTTGAACATAATTAGCAACAAGAAACATCATAACTTTGAAGTTCTGTCTCAATTATTAATTAAAAAGGCAAGACATACTACATCCAACAGAAACTGTTTCCTGATATGTACTTCCTTCAAGCAAAATCATAAACAGCATGCCAAAAATAACTCCGTCTGGCTGAACCATCACCAAATGGGATGTAAGTAACAACAGTAACCAGAGACAAGAAATCTGTTCTCCATCAAAAGTGTCTCCTGTACCTCATTCTGCCAAGGTATCGAGACAGATCCCGTATTGAACTTGCTATAGAAGGTGTCGTCGGTTGCATCAAGATTGACTCCCTTCACGGTAGAAAACTGCTCTATATCAAGGACGTCCTTGGCATAGACCGCATGGGGCTGAAAGGAGGCAATATGGGTAGGATAGGACCAACTGGGCAAGCAGGAAGCAACAGAGGAGGCAGCTTGGCTTGACAGATACAACTTGCATAGCTCTACAGTGAACACAAAGGGATAATGCTTCTGGCATTCCTTCCCTGCTAAATGCATACATTTCATGTTAATACAGTGGTTGATGTGGATGTGACACAGCAAATAAAAACATTGTTTACATTTCCCAGGATCTTACTGCAAATTCTGAAAGGTGATAAAGATGAGTTTGACAGCACAAATATCTTCTAGCTCCCCAAATTACTGAAAATTTTAGCAACTACGATTATTACCATGCATTAAATTCACCTGAGATCCCCTTTTGTACCAAAATCTTCAGACAATTGTTGAGTTATGTGTCTTTACATTAAGTCACCATCACTGATGGAATGTAATCAGAAAGGAAATTAATTAAAGGAACAAATTAACAAATGCCAAAATATAATGATTTGCATTTGGACAGAAAATTTCTGCCATAAATGAAATTAATGACAAAATTAAGAAATTTACTCAGGTTCAACAACATTGACAGCACATAAAGGGATACAATCAAGCAAATGATTCAAACTACCGATAAACATCTCAACCCCACCATCCAATGTACAGTCAGCAAAATGAACTAGTTAAACGAGCTGTACTGAATGATGTTGCTATATTTTTATGGACAGTTTGAACAGTGTGAATGATAATGCATGATTTGAAAAATGAATGTTTCAAAGCCCATTAAACTGTATGATATTAACCCAATTGGCTCAGTCCTCTTTAGCTTTCCTTAAGCAATATCACTATAAAAGGTGACAGAAGACACATTGTGAATAAACATGAACAGACAACAGATGTTTAGCGCATAGAAAAGAATACAGAGGTATTAACTCTCTTCTCCTTTACACAAATAATGTGTGATTGATTAATATATGCACCATGCTAGAGAGAAACTGAAACAGAGTGAGGTTAGTATTGAGGCATTGCACAAAGTATGCTGGGAAAATATGACAAATGGCAGATGAGTTTGAGCTTCCTGAGTTTAGTAAGTGCTAAAGGGTATTACCATAACTGCTCAAACATACAGAGGTCACAGACACAAAATGAGGTAAAAATACAAAACCATGGATTGAAAAACAAAAATGTATTTTTTTCCTTCAATTTCTCGACGCATTTTTTCAAATATAACAAAAAATATAAAGAAGCCAAAGAGAAATATAAAAAATTGGAAGATTTTGCATGTATTTATTTAGCACTACCTTTATCGTGTGTATTTTTCATCAATCAGTAATGCCACATTGCCCCAGCGGCAAAATCTACCTCATACCTCATTCTGCCAAGTAATAGAAACAGCGCCTGTGCAGAACTCCTTGTAAAAGTTGCTATCCTCCTGATCTAACTGGATTCCAGACACTATAGAGAAGAGCTCTATGTCATATATGTCCTTTGCATACACTGCTTGGGGCTAAATTAAACACAAAAAGAGAAAAAAGTGGGAACAAACAAAAGGAGGGATTTAATTCCAATTTTGGAATGAAAGTTTATTTTGGCTGAGAACCTGGAATGTACACAACAAAAGAGAAACTTGTCAAGGTTAGTGATCAGAGTTTAAAACATACCCCAGAGTATGATGCAACACAAGGACAAAGAAATACACAGTTAAAAAAGTTAGGTATTATATCATTAGTTTTCAATGAGGTTAACAACACATTGTATGGCTGGAAGCACCATTATGTATTCATGAAAAAATTTCAAAACAAAAATCTAATTTAGCTGGTGAAATAAAAATAATACCAAAGTTAACAGCAAGAAATTATAGATTAAATAAAAAATATCCATAACCTATGCATATGTGATAACTATTTGCAAATTTAAACCTTGAATTCCCACAATTAAGTTTCTGAACCAGCAAAAATCGCATAATATTTTCGGTGATGTCAACTAATACTGAGAAATGGTTGAAAACTGAGCAACGCATCCTCTACAATTAAAAAAAATAAGCTATAAATTATTTCTTTGTCTACTTCTTGGGACTTGAAGATTAATGTAGTGCTGATTAATTCACTGAGCAAATGTATTTTTATGAGAATATATAGCTTCATTCAAAGGAGCATCACAAAAATAGAGATATGTAATGGATAGGCTTGATAAGGAGGCACCTTCACAGTTGGCATATCTATCATTCTCCTTTAAGTAATGATAAAAAACCTGAGGTAATTCCAAAGCTGATGAAACTGCTAAGACAATATCATTATATTGTACAGAATATGACTGCCACCTTTTTTTGGATTAAAATATGCATCTGTTGATTGCATTAATAAATTGGTTAGTGCGAAAGAAACATTAAAGCTTCTAATTCCTTGTGTTAAACTCAAAACTCTCCTATCCATATTGTCCATCCCAAAAAGTTAATTTTAAATTGAAAGTTAAGAATTTTCAAATTTAAATAGGATTTTATGCACTACTCTTTATTTCTTCATTTTTACAGTCAAAATTAGAACTTTTAAAGAATAATATGGAAAGTTTTAATCATTTAGTAAAACAAAACCACCAAAAATGCACAATTCAAATTAAATTCTGAATTGTGTGTTCCTATTTGATGTTCAAGTATAGAGGGATGGACGAAATTGGAATACAAATTCTTTATGGCTTTATTGACTAAGCCTAAAGTAACTATATGCCAGAATAAACTAACCATGCTATGACTTATTGGCAAGAAACAATATATTTTACTTTCTCCATACGTAGTATAGGGGCAAGTATTGTTTTCTTGAAAAAAAAAATCAATTTCAAGATTTCAAAGGAAATACATGTTTTGAGGTCCTCTGAACGCATTTGTGTGTTTATGTGAGTTTTTTGTGGGTGCTCTAACTCAAAAACTATTAATCAGGTCAACGTGAAATTTTATATTTAACATTTTTATGAAAGTCAAAAGAGTTGACTAGTTTTTGGTAAAAATTGGTCAACTGGAAGTGGATGTTTTCTCTTGTCACTTTTCAGTTATTTTGAAATATTTACTTTAATATTTGATATATGTAAAAACGTACTAGAATAAAAGTTGTAGGAAATTTAATTTTCTACAACTTTGTTTCGAAACATTTTCCCATATAATGCATTTATTTTATTTTAAAAACTAAATTTTTTAGCTGCCACAACCACACCACCTACTGGTGACTAGTGTAAACACTTTATGCTTAGTTACGTCTAAGTAACACTCCTTTTCATTTTCTTAGTTTTTGGAGCTTTCTGGTTATATTCAATATCAGAAGGCTATGGTTTGAGTTTATTTTTGTCTTTAATTTTTTTCTCAGTTTCTTAAAATATTTATTATCATGTAACCTATTTGGAATTTTTAGAAATACTTCAGGTATGGAGAAAGTCATGTGGTGGCCACATCAGATTTTTATACTTTGACAAAAAGAGTGATGAAGAAGAAGCAAAAATGTTTTTTATCAAAAGCTTCAATGAATACACATGAAACTTGATTTAAATAAAATAATAAAAGCAAATTTTAGGGTAAAATATTTTTGCAACAGCATAATAATGTTTATGTAATATAAAATGGAATTTTACTGCTCACCAATGCAAATTCAAAGTAAGAAAATCCCAAAGTAAAAAAATTAAAAAACACATTTTAAATAAATAAGATAGAAGCAGGAAGTTGAAACTTACACCACATTATTTAGTTACGAGATATAGTTCAATCTAAATTTGCTATGCATAACACAGCACAAATAACAATTCTAGCTTTCTCATACTTCTTTAGTTGTTACAATGCAGTTGGTCGAGCATGACCCTTCCAAATGCTCATAGCAACTTGTGCATTAAATATGGCATAAACTGATGAACTGGAATAAATTCACATAAATATTATTCATACAAAAAAGGATGGATAGGCTAAAAAAAGAAAATATAGCCAATGTTTTTATTTATTAATGGAATTAAAAATATTACTTTGGCTTAAATGCAATAGCCTACTTTTGCACAAAGTATATATTTTGTGAATGTGCAGATATACTTTGTGTTAAACAGCTTCATCAATTCTATTGCAGCTACAAGCACAAGCTTAATCCAAAGTACTTTTATGCCTCTCATGTTTTGAAAGCTATGAAAAGTTTATATCAATTGCTAACCTTGCAACTGATGACTGCCAATGTTGGGAGAGAGAGAAAAGAATAAACTTAGTAAGCTCAGACCTATTAGATATGCTGAGCCTAAAACAAATAAGAACACATTTCAGAATTTTGAAATAGATAAGTAGAAATTCTGACGAATTGAAATATACCTTAATTCTTCTTCATACATATACATCCTCCAAATACTGAAATTTTTGCACAGAGACAATTTATTCATTTGGTAAACAAAAACTGTTTTAAATTGATGGGTATTTATTTAGAACATTCAGGCTTTTCAGGTTGAAACATTGATGAAAATTACTAAAATATAGACTTTCATAATCTAAGATTTGCTTCTCTAGCTTGGAAAATGGCAAACTATCTTTGCCACATTGTGGCAAGGTTAAGCAAATTTCATTTTGTGAATATTTAAGGCCAATTTATTCAACTGGAAATGACCAGATGGGAGTCAAGTTTAAGCGTTTCAAAATTTTGAGTATAAGACATTGTTACAAAAGACATTGATGCCAGCAATGAAAACTGAAAATAACAATTCAATTCAAATTACATGACTTCCAGATTTAATAAGAGATTATAAACTTCAAATCCTAAAATTACATTCCTTGGCCTTTGTCGATATCATATTTCAAAATAATAACAGAATTCCTATAAAACAAATCTAAAACCTTTGCACAAACACAACAATGGCATCAACAGTAAAATGTTTCATCAATTTACTTACATCGGGAACAAATGGTGGGTCACACATTCCTGCCTCTAATCGTTTCCAATGGAGACATTTGAAAAAGTCATGCTGCTTCACTTCTCTTGCACCATATCGTCCACAGTGACTTCCAAGTCTCACCTTGGGTGACTTTTTAAGGAGCTAAAAAGTGTCAAAATAAAAAAAATTAATTTTCAGCATCCCTCAATTACTTGAATATCTTCCCCAAGTTAAGGCAAAAAATTCAAGAGTACTTGAGAAAAAGAAACAATGACCATTTATGGAATGCATTAAAAAAACTGGTCCTGATAAAATTTGAAACACATTTTTCAAATTCTATCAATGCTAACGATCCATCACACAAATATTTGTTTCCAAGTAATCTTTCTCATGCAAAAGTTATGCAAAGTCAGTTATAAACAAATTTCGTGAGAATAAAGCAGAGAAACAAAAAAAATTCTTACCATCTGACAAAGTGATTTTGCTTCCTCAGTAAACTTATGTGAATACTTCTCTTGATCCTCCTTCACACGACGATCAACTTCTTCGCGTTTAACTTTCTCCTTGCGAGCACGGAAAGGGGCCTGCCCTTCTATCATTTCATAAATAAGACAACCAAAGCTGAACCAGTCAGGACTAAAAGTATACTTCTCATTGTCAATAACTTCTGGGGCTGTAAAAAGAACATATTATTGATAAAATACTACAGTAAGCTATAACAAGATGGAAAGTTAGGAGCTAAAATTGTTATACTTCTTCAGATTCCAATAATAAACTCTACAAATAGCGTATTAACCCAAAAGGAAGACGAATTCGAATTTAAGACGATTGCAATAAAAAACATCTATTCAGGAAAAAACTTGGTAATACCAACTCTTAAAATAACATATGTTGGTGGTAACTATGTACCCTCCACTAACACTGCCAGCATTACAGTAATGCACATTTTTTTACTCCCCAAAGTATTTAAAATGTCTTTTTGTGCCTTCTTCATAAACTGCATAATTGGATGCCATGTCAAAATAAATAGGTGTCTTGTCTGCATTACCTATTTGGTTCAGAAGGTAATTGTGAGTTTACCGCAATGCAATTACCGTATTGGCCTGATTATAAGCCGCACCTTTAAAATTCGATGCATCTGAGAGGAAAAAACTTTTAATGCAAAAAAATATTTATCTCACAATATTTATTGACAATATTAATAGTCAATTTAGGAACTCCTTAAAGTTGGAAAAATATATTTCCTGATAATACTGCATAGTGAATCAGACAGGTAATTACATTTAGCCACATAGTCATAGTTAAATAGTTGCATAGAGAACTACATAGGTACTACTAGTTAACCACTCGCACAATAGTTTTCATCATTTTCATTCTCAATACTCTCTTCATCACCGTTATTGTTGTCGATTTCATCTTCCTCCATAATAAATCATCTTCAGTCCCATCCATTCTATTAGAAAGTCAACATTTCTTGAAACCTTTAGTTATGGATTCTGCAGATATTTTCTCCAAAGAATTTAAAACCTACTGGCAAAGTTGTCCAACAGAAGACTTTTTAATTTTCCCACTTGGCATAAGGGTATGCTTCCCAGACAAAAACCGCTCAGAATAATGCTTCTGAAGATGGTCTTTCAAAGGCTTGTTCACAAACACAAACCAGAACCTGTAATTGTGAGGGCATTCCAACTAGCACAGTTACCTTTACTGCTCACGGTAGTTTGTATTAGCATATCAAAGAACAATCAAGTTACAATAAAATTAGCAGGGACAAACATGTGCTATATAAATACATTGTACTTAATGGACTTCCTACCACACCCGTACTGTTATTTGTCCATTTTGTGAGTCAAAGTATTTTTCAAATCCATGTCTTATTGTGCAATTTAGATCCTAATATGATTATTTCAACCAGTGGATTCATTTGGATAAAGCACCGAATATATTTGAGTAATTATTCATCTTTAGTGGAGACAAAAAATCAAGGTAAGCTTAAAATTATTAAAAACTAGCTGAAAGTACCTGGCGATGCCCAGGCTATGCCAGACGTTTTCAGCGAATAAAATTGTGTCATATGGTAACACAATCATTTCAACTTTTGCGCATTTTTTCATGTTCATAAAAACAATACTTTCCCCTATACTAGATATGAAGAAAGTAAAAATCCTATCACATACAGACAGACCGACAGACATCATCGTGAAAATAGTCAAAACGTGTTCAGGGGACCTCAAAACGTGTATTTATGTTGAAATCTCAAATTCAAATTTTTTCATGAAAACAATACTTTCTCTATACTACATATATGGAGAAAGTAAAAACTAATTCTGAGATATCTCTGATACTTATGAATTGTGCTGGGAGGGTCCATGAATGCACCAATTGACTTTTGTCCACAACTTCAAAATAACTTTGTCTTTTCCTGCGGTGATCGGCTGAAGTCTCATTTACTATGTTCTACTTAGGGAATTGAGTTGCACTACTCCCTGGTGGCGATAAATGAACGAAAAAGTGTAAACACTATCAGCTGATTCCAGTGAAAGCTTACGTGGTTGTGATTGCTGGTTACGCATAGCATCTATAAAATAATTTTTTATGCAACATGGTACTGTACTGTATTTAATGTATGGGTTTTGCTTCTAGACCACTTCCCATATCCCTAAAAATAGCTGGAATAAATATTGTGATATTTTTATAATTCCAACTGTTCGCATTTTTTCCTTTTTTCAGTAAAAACATTAATTTTTACTATTAATATTGCTTGAGACAAACAAAAATGCCTGCCTTATGAAGCTATCACAGAAAAAGTACAAAAATAACTGAAATACGACTTTCATTATTTATTGCAAAATGGCATTTATTGATAAACTTGGTCAAAAATTAAATCTGCTGTGAAACTTATTCTGGCAAAAGTATAGGTAGAAATTTATAGTAAACTTTTAATAGCAGAGCTACTTATTTTGAGTAACAAAAATAAAATTAAAACTCATTTAAAAGGAATAAGTTTAATACTATAAAAATATAATGTCATCTCAATTGTCAAAATACTTTGCGCATATACATGGTAGAATTCTTCATTTCCTGCAACTATAACTGCAGATGCAAATGTTTTGCAGTGAATTTACTATCAATATTCACAATTTATATAACCTGATTGGAAATCCTAATGTAAGACACACAGACCCTTTTTCCTACCAACATTTTGGGAAAAAGGTGGATGTGGTATATGTACAAGTAAATGCAGTATGCCCATAACACTTTATGTAAAAGTAATAATTCTTATTTTAATTTACTGTCAATGCATTTTCTTGTTCTTATTTTAATTACATTTCTCACGGAATTAAACATATGCTAAACTGCAATTCTTTTACTAAAAACTGCTTTTTATTTGAAGGGATTCTGACTAATTGTTCATAAGTTATGAGAGTTTGTATTCAAACGTATTTGATGTAAATATCCCAAATTAAATCTGGCCACATGCTCTCACAGCGGGTATTTAAATCCATTCGATAAAGGTTAATAATTTCCCACAAAACCACTTCTCCATCCGTTCTTTGAGTATGCACAAATTTTACAGTTTCTTCTTCTAACTCATGAAATCAACCACATTTGGGCCAACTGAGCTGAGTTATCATCTTCAAGTTTCTATTTTGCTTGCTTCCATCTTCTCACATTTGCCTCCTTCACATTATATTTCCTCCAGGCCTCACAATTATTAGTTTCTTCAGCATAATGCACCATCATCAGTTTAAAATGTCTATCCAAACTTCATCTTGTACATTGTTTTACATTTCCTTTTACAGAGGTGCCTTTCTTCTCTATACGACCTGTCATTTCAGTCCTAAGATCTGGAGTAACTTATGTAAAACTGCTAAAAATAATAACTAGTCAAATAAAATAAAAAATACAGTGAAATGTCAGTCTAACAAAGTTGTGCGGACGACCAAAATATATTCGTTACAATGAAACGCAATTTTAAAAATTCAAAGGAAGCGCAATATATCCTCCCCATCAGTAGTGCCAAAAACGGTAACTCTGAGAACTGCGCAGTGCTTAAATCATCACAATAATTATAGTAAGAAAAGGACTTGTAAAAATTTAGAAATAGTATGAGTAATATGTTGATTTAAAGTGAAGATGCAACTACAACAACCCAACCCAAATCCATCTTAATAGAAGGTTATATTAGAATAAAAAGGAAAAGTTTTTCGATGTACAAAGTGTTTATTCATATGAGAACATATTACTGTAGGACGTAGTTCTGTATTTGGACAGTCGGGTAATCGTCCAATACACTTGCCTGGACTGAGATCATTGCAGCATTGTCAGATGTTAAAAATCAAACCCAGTCAAGATAAAAAAGTGTACATTGTATTGTTTAAGGAATTTCTTTTTACAAACTTCGTTATAATGACCTTATTTTTTTGTACCGGAATGAATTTTTATTGTGCTAAACTGATATTTTCATTACAATGATATTCATTAAAATGAAACATTTTTACATGTTGCATATTAAATTGGCAGGGGATGGAAAATAATTTCGGTTTACTGAATATTTCGTTATTCCAGCATTTATTAGACTGAGATTTGACTGTACTAGATATTATTACGAGTTGTCGGTGCTGAAATTTTTGAAAAAAAAAAAAAACCTCGTCTTCCTTTCGGGTTAATACGATTTATGTAATAACCCATTTCTAAATATTTTACATGGATGTTAGAATTTACAATTAGTTTATTTAAAACAGAATAGTAAATTTCCTGGTATATTATTTTATCTAACCCACTATGACCACACTTGTAATTTGACTGTAGCTTAAAGTTTAATGTAAGTTACATATAGAAACTGTCATAATACAATAATTTATATATATATATATATATATATATATATATATATATATATATATATATATATATATATATATATATATATATATATATATTATATTGCTAATTTGTTACTTTTTTGCTTCATATTTATTGTCTATAATAATGCAATATCTATTTACTATTAATTAAATCTTCAAAAACACAACTATGCAAGCAGGAAAACCTACCCATATATCCCACAGTTCCAACACGACCTCTCACCATTTCACCCTCAGGAATTTCAACTGCAAGTCCAAGATCAGATATTCGTACATGACCATGGTCATCCAGGAGAATATTTTCTGGTTTACAATCTCTATACACAATACCTAAGTTGTGAAGATTTTCAAGACCACACAGAACCTTAAAATGAAAAACAAATTAAGTTTTACAAACAAAAAGTAACTATAGAGGGATTTAACAATTTAAAAGCATCACTTTAAAATATAAGATATTCAAACTATATGGAGATGACTTATAAGATGTGACACAAAAGCATAGTCTATAGCAATTTTATTCAATGGAACATTGAAATTAATTATCTAACAACTATAATGAAAGTTTCTTAAATATGGAGATGGTGGTACTATGGTAATTATTTCATAATTTAAATGTCCAATGACTTTCCATGTAAAATGCAATTGCATTAACACAGCTTATTCGAAAATTTTCTAAACATTAGTATCAAAGCAGGAAACCAATCTTTTCACAATTAAAATTATTTAGTTTTTGTGATAAAGCTATTGTGAAAATTATGCGTCAAGATTTTTTTTCATATTAAAAAATTTCTTTCCGGACTGAAGGAACATATAGCAATACTTATTCTATGACAAAAGAGAAGTATATCATGACTACCAATTAATATCTGATATGAAGAAAGATGTCTTTCTTTCAAAAATGTATTATAAAGATTACATACACCCAAAGCAGGGTTTAACATGAACTTTGAGAGAGGCCTCATTTTTATATAATACCAACCACTTGTAACGTTTCATATTTGCAATTAGTAAAACGAACAATTTATTCTTTAGATTTCAAAGACGGATCATATGCACATTTAGGAGATAAACCCATAGAACATGAAATATATGCAACTAAATGATCAAATATCCAAAAAATTCATTACAAGTAATAAATTATTCATGACATAGCAAAAGTCAAATAAGGATCTTTGATTTTATTAAAGTTAACAATTCAATCAAATGAAAAAGTAAATGTACATAGAAAAACTATTTAAACACAAAAAATTATTGTTTTAACAAAAATTTTAATTTCTATTCTTTGGCCATTATTTTATTCAGATATTCTGGTCTTAAATTAGTCAACTTTCTTGAAATACATATTACTACAAGTTATCTATCACACTGCAGGGTTTCTTAATATTTGATGCTAGTAATGAGTTTCAATTTTGAAAATTTACAATTGATCAACAGGTTGCAGACTATACTTCATGAAAGAAGTCTTTCCTAGTTGGGCATTAAACGTTTCTTAAATAACTTAAAATCATTTTTGCTCTTACTATATAAGCTGAAACTGCAAAGCTCACACAAATAGTTACAATCAGTAAATCACAGGATCATTTCCATACAAGTGTTTAAACTTCTGCTTTGTAAAGAATTAAAGTTGACATTTGAAAAACCAACTTACACAATTTAAAATAAAAATTAATTGTTATCTCAACAATTGGCACTATTAATTTCATAAATTAAAGACAAATTAAACATGACATATTCTTAAATGAAAAAAATTCTTAAAGAAGTCCTCATGTAGTTTGAATTCAAATTTTTTAGTATTCATATAAGAACACCAACACGTTCATGCTGGAATGATTTACTGGTGGGTTGCAGCTGTTATTCTGGTACAGCAGAGCAACCCACCGTTGGGCCACTGGGTTTCCTTCCCTTATGGTAGGGCAGCTGATTTTTACAAGATAGTAAAGGTACAGCGACCGGTGGGTCACCCAACCAAAATGGAAGGAAACCCGTCAAACCTCTGATGGGTTGTTATTGTTATTCCAGTGAGGAGGCCCAGCATCAACAAATGATAAATAAATAATGTCTTATGTTTCAATGATAGAAGATTTTTGCTTCATATCTAGCGACTTTTAAATCAAGCATAAAGATACTGATGGCAACCACTGTAACTATAAACCCAATGTAAATAACTAAAATAATCAGTGAAATGAACCTTTTAAAATTATCCTACAACAATTTCACCTTAATACATTTTTCATAACATTCATGCCAACATAACTGGAAACCCATGTAGGATTTTAACAAGCCAGCAAATATACTGAGCACAGATTAAAAAAATATAGACTAGTGAAAATACACATGCCCATGCAATTCCCATATGATTGATGTTTTACTGAATATTTTTCCTTTCAGTCAACAAAAAAATACCTCACACGTGTTATTTAAAGGTTTTATCAAAAAACCACTTTAAAACAAACAAAAAATTCAACACGTGACGGAAAAATTGGCTAAAGTAACATAAATACTGCAGAAATTGTGTTTTTCAAATAAAAATTTTGTATTTTTACACAAATTTTTAATGGAGATCCACCAAGTTATTGCCTTGCAGGATCGATTAAAACATAAGTAGTTTTATTTAATTATATATCAGTGTATACAGAAGAACATCCTATCAAACCTATGTTCTATATTGTAAATCTTCATTAATGCTGGAAAGTACATTATATGCCAGCCTCTAGATAATACACGCATTAACATTTTGGCATTGGTTTTTCAGATATACCCACAGCTTCATCAAAACTATGGCTGATCAGTTTGCTGCAAGTTAAATCAATACTTCTAAGATTTAATTTGATCCCAAATTTGTAGAATGAAAGAATCAAGCTACATCATGGTTTATTCATCTCTTCCTTGGCCTTCAAATTTTTAAGCCAATTATGGTACCAGTAGTCTTATAGATAATCTTTATTTTGCTATTACTATTGCATGAGAGAACAATGTTGATAACTATAACTTGACTTATATTCTTGATATGTAAATTGTATAATTTCTTCATTTTTCTGCATTTCTCCTTTTCTCTTGGTTATATTAAAGATAATGGATGACACTATCTGAGCTTCTGGATAACTCATGAAAAGTATTACATGTGGTGCAAAATCAATTTAACAAAAAGAAAATCTACCAAAACTTGAAGTAAATTATGATCAGGATTATATTATTTTTATTTTCTTTTGCAACTCAATCCATTCAATCAAAAATAAAAAGCTTGACAAAAATACTTAAATATGCTTTTTTCCTCCAAACCAGTCCATGCAATAAACAACAAAAATTAACCATTATTGGTAGAATTAAATATTTACAAAAAGCTCCAATTTCTCAACAATGCAGGAGATTTTTTATCTAAAACTGAAACTAATATGCACTTTTCAGTGCAATATATTTATATAAAAACCAAAACTGCAGAAGAAACAAATATAAATCACCATAGTGTCATTTACCATCAAAGAATACCTTTTAATGATACTATGATAAAACTATTTAGAACCGAAGCCTTATTGATTGATAAATTAAAAATATCACTTAATTTACCTCTGCTGCATAAAAACGGGCACGATGGATATCGAATCCAGGATTTCCTCCCATATTGTAAATGTGGAATTTCAAATCTCCTCCATTCATTATTGTAAGCACCAAACAGAGAGCATCCTTTGTTTCATACGCATATGCAAGGCTTACCTAAAAGTTTACCACAAAGAAATATAATAGTCTCAGAAATATTTTTACAAAAATAACTATAAAATATTGATTGAATACTACTACTCGAACAATTTTTTGCCACATGTCATCTTTTTTCCATTTTACCTCACTTTATTTACATGAATGCATCATCAAATAAATTTAAAAGAAATAAGGCAAAATGCAACACACCTAAGATTCTTTACATTAACTTCAAAACTAAAAATTACTAAATCAGTCATAGAACTTTGCCAAATTTATGTTCAATCTTGAATAATGAGAGAAAGGACTATCAAAATTATTTGACTTCTCTCACTTATGTAAAACAGAATGGCTATAATTCTAATTCATAGCAATATATCATTTAAATATATTTTATATTAAATATATTACAACCAACATAATAACACAATCACTTAATGTAGGATATGGAAAATGAATACAGCAAAACCGCATAGTGAAAGTGAAGCAAAAACTGATTGAATTTCAAATGGGAACCACAAACATATTATGCACTTACCACAAAACGTGAATTTATCTTTTGCAAAATCTGCTTCTCTATGAGTACCATGGCTTCTCCTTTACGTTTCTTAATTCTCTTCTTTTCAAGTTTCTTACATGCATACATCTTTCCCGTTGCTCTAACTTGACAAGCACACACTTCTCCAAAACCTCCTTTCCCAAGCACACGGTACATACGAAAAGTTTTGTAAGTGACTGGTTGACTAGAGAAATAAGAAAATGTTACTTTTGATACCAAAATTTTAGTGCATCAACTTTCTTACGGAATATGAATGCAAAACAAAATCCATCAAGTTGAATAAATAACCATATAGCGATATGAAGGGCTTAAATTTGAGCCTTTGAAGAGATACCAACATAAGTTTACACTGAAATAATGAATAAGATCTGCATCACCAGAAACAATGAAACAAATGATTCCACAATTTCTGAAGTACATAGAAGTTTTACTCATAAAATATTATTGTTTTAAATGAGGAGGTAGAAAAATGTGCAATACTAAGTTTAAAATAAAAAGTTCAAACCTTTCTAGCCATTTCCACTGTAGGTATCGGTGGAAGTACATGGAATTTTCAAATTGATGAAAAGGCTCTCCTTCTAGATATCGCTTTACAGTGGAGACACAGTCCACAAACAACTCCTTATTTCCTGATGCCAGCTTCTCTTTACAACGTTCCACATCTTCTGCATTCAGAACATCCACTTCTTCATTCGCCTACAAATTCAAGAGCACATTCTGTATAAAATAATATCAAACCTATTTGGCGCAGTAAAACATAAATTATGCCTTTGATTTGAAGTAATATATAATAAAAATGTTAACTTCGTGAGCAAAGGAAACAAACCTCTGGTTCTAAATATCTCTCATATATCTTCTGTGCTACCTCCAGCCTGATCTCATCAGATTCCACTTCATAACGCTCCTAAAATTTAAGCAAATAAAAAAATTTACGGGGTCGCTAATATTTTTCTTAATTTAAATGATACACAGGATAACGGCAAGTACTTACGATGGAGTCCAAGAAAATGTTGTACTTGTGGTAATCAGGTTTGGCATTTTCACAAAATTGTCTAAAGAGTAGCCTACCAATCGGCTGTTGATCTACTACATACGAATACGATACATCTAAAATACAAGAATATGAAATTAAAAAGGCATGTTTAATACAAGAAATTCACAAAATACTAAAACGACTTATATCCGAGAGACATTATGCTAGGTCATTACCTAACTTGTTTTTCAGGTCAATACATTGGGATACATGGGGGAATTGCAATATTTTTCTCCATTTTTTACTTTTTCCTTTATTACTATCTGTACCTCCTGAAAACAAAAGTTTCAAAGTTAAATCGTTCTCATAATAAACATGTAATCGCACATATACTCATAAATATAACCAAAACTAAGGAATTACACGTGTAAAATTAAATTTTAAGGCTTACTTCGTTCATAAAATTAAATTAAACTGCGATCGGAAGAAGCATACACAATACAATGTGATGTATGGTGTTACTTGCCGCACACAACCACTTTATCAAAGAAAGCAATGATGTTGAGCGTTAAGGTAAATGGGAATGTACTTAGCAAACCAACTCACCTTCTCTTGCTTTTAAATATACTGTGTTCGCTACAATATTCTCTAATTCCATGAGTTCCAGCTTGCCTGTTATCCGGTTCCCCGGGCCGATATCGACCCTGTCCCATCAAAAATGTTTACTTCAGTCGGGGTGTGGTGGAGCTAAGATGGCCGAATTGAACCTATGGTACATGATACGGTGACTTTGATTGGGCACCACGAGTGTTATTCTCCTCTCCGGTTCTCCGCCAGGAGAAGTCAGAATTTTCGCGGGAGGGTGCAACATGCCAAAATATTAAACTTTGTATTATAAACCTTATCTATTCATTTATTTCAATTATTTCAAATTGAAAAAGCAATTTAATGACATAATAATCCCAACTAACAAACTCTGCCTCTAAAGAATCTTGAATAATGGTTTACATTTAAAAACAAAGAAATGTATTTGAATATTCCGCTCGTTTAATACATGTTTTCATGTGCAAAAATGCATATAATGCTGCTTATAAGTAAATTAACTATTTTACAGAATAGAAAGTAATCATTAGCAATAACAATCTTAAGAAATTTAAAGAAAAAACATCTTTAGCATGAAATTTACAAATTCAGCCTTTTTGTTAATCCATTACATAGAAACAACCCAAGTCATAGTGCTAAATTGTCGAAAGTTCTTATATAAAACTAATAAGCATTGATTGGATGCAATTTTGAATTTAATTTAATTCTTTGACAAATTATAGTTGAAGTAATAAACAAATGCAACCTACTGAAATTTTACATTAGTGGATGTTTAAAACGGGAAGATATACAAATATATCGCGGACTTCATTTCACATAACTATTGAAATTAACCAACTTGATAGCGAAACATTAAAAAATATTTTTCAAAACATTTCGATTTTGCCATCAAGATTTGATTAATTCTGCAAATTTCAAAGCGCAGACACAAGAATCTTATTACTCTGAGTATTGAAAAGAAAAATCTTTGTCACTTCCACAGAAGTAGATCCTGACTTCATTAATTATACACAGGAGTATGTTTATGTTAGGTAAATGTGACCTATAAGACATCGATAAAATAAATATTATTGTAGAATTCTGATGATGTTAATATTAATTACTAAAGCATTAAAATGTAAAACGTTTCCGGAGCTGAAATTGCAATTGAGTAATATAAGATGTGACAATAGTGCCTAAAATGAATCAGATATGCAGTGTTCATCTCCATAGCACTCTAATATAGTTGTTAGAGTAATTTAAATTATAAATTTATAGTTATCGCAAAATTATTGTAGCCATATTAATTTCATCCACTTCATAATAATAATGGATGGTCACATAGTTATGTTCAACCATCATCAAGAAAAATCGAATGTCAGAAATGGTATGCATAGCATTTTTGTTAATAAGAGGAAAGATTGAAAGAATTTAGGATTTAAAATATTAAAATAGCAAGTATTTAATCGACGTTATCGATCTCTTTAAAATGTTCAAATATTTTTCTAGTCAATCCAAAGCCATTCCCTTTATGTTTTCGTAACTATCGCCTTCATTTAGCAACCCATATATCATATTTTCATACCACCTCTTTGCAAGCATCTTTTCATTGATACCCTCGTTCAAAATGGCAAATTTTCGTTTATTCTCATTAGGAGAAAACATTTTGAGTTAAATTAGGGAGCTCAGTTGATGGCAGGCATGAGAGATACAGATAATATATATATAGCGGCTGAATAAGTCGCTTGCGCGTTTCAACTACAAAGTAGCCATCGGCAGTGGTACTTCACCGTCAACCGTTTGATGGTAGGTAGGAGTTACCTTTATTACTTATTTGATGATTAAATCTCGAATGTTAGGCTTGAGATGTACAAAAACACACGCTTTTAATGAAAAATATCTAAGCGAACATCAGCGACTGAATTAAAAATGTATTGCTTTTCTCGTGGCTTCTTATGGTAGACCGAGCTATTGGGAGACTAGAACAGGAATTTCCTTTCCTACTTGCGCTGCAACAAAAACACGAAGGAATAGCCACAAATGCAGTTTATTAAAAATTTTCCACCAAGAAGAGCTCTGCTGCTTTCGGCGAAAACCTCATTTGCCCAAGGAATTTCAACAAAGGGTAGAATCTCTTTGCTTCGAACCTAAGCTTTAAGCATCATTCCGTCAAATAACAAAGTCGCCACTTTTTAAAAGTAGCACTACACCTGGCCCCATTATAACACGGTTTCTTAAAGCACGGATTAGCGACAAAGCGGTTTGCTTATAATAAAAAATTCAGATAACGCGGATTGTTTTGTACTAACGCGGTTTGGTCGAACTTGGGTGTGGAATTCCAGATTACTTAGTGAGGAAGAGATGTATTGGAGGGTACGAGCGCTTTGTATAAAAGCTTAGATAACCAAGAGCAACACTCTATTCACGGAAAAAAAACTATTTAACAGAATGGCCCTTCAACCTCTTCGGTCTAAGGTCCCAGAAGGCATTGAAGCTCTTGGTCTTACAATTAGAGGTTAAAACAGTTCGTTGTCTTATAAAACGAGTTTGGATATGAACGACCGTTTTATGGCGATTCTGAAGCGAGGATAATTAATTTCCCATTGTGCTTAAATGTCTTTCTCCTTGTTCACAATATTACAGTCTGCGAATATTAACATGGAACCGGATAATCACGAGTTCACTCGTAATTTTCGCACCGATAGGTTGTATCTCTCGCTTCTCTTACAAATAGATTTTCGTTCCTTTTGTTGATATCCGTGCTTTCATTCATTCATTACTTTAGTGTATATTTATGCAAAACTTTTTATGGCTATCCCTCGAAGAAATCCCGGACTGCGCTAAATCTAGAATCAAAGGTCGATATTATTCAACGGTCAAATAGGGGAGGGCTGGATGCGTCACTTGGACGTTTATTGAACGTGAACTGGTCAAGCATAAACACAATAAAAGGGGTCGAAAAAATTAGATCTATAGTTGAATCACTCTCTAAGGGTATGAAACGCTACAAGCCTTTCACTGTGCTAAGCTAGGCTCGTATGATAGGGATTCACATTACACGACACTTTTTCAGAAGGCATTCCTCGTGTTATAGGAATGTCTGGTATACTTGGTCAAGTCGTCGTTAAAGAAAAAAATGGAAATTCAAACGTGGCGTTATCGTAGTCGATTCCGAGTGTGGAACCTGGAAAGAGAGAACGTAAAGAGACGGAACAGCGACCGCAGCGTCCTCACGACGACGAGCAAAAGAAGTTGACCGGAGGACGAAGCCGCTATGTAACCAGGACCACATCTGTGCTGTCAAGGGCTACGGATGCCCAGGCGGCGCCTTGCTTCACTGTGCCAGCGAAAGAAAGTGGCGAAGGTCGTCGTCATGGCTTTCGGAGACGGGGTCGAGAGGAGAGACTGCGGCACGCAAAGCGATGGCTCTTGTTGGCCACTCAGCGTAGTTCGCAGGCGTGGAACGAAAATGTGCGAAGCGGTCAGCCACCTAGTCGTCGTGTGTGTATAGAACAGGGCATCGAACCGAACCCGAACCGAAAACCGAAACTGAAAAAAAAACGTTATTTTAGCTGGAGTGAACCCGAACCTGAAAACCGATGTTTATTTCGTTCCATTTTTTTCGGTTCGCATAAACAGTGGGGGCGAAAGAAGGGTTTTTCTTTTTGCTTTAATATGAGTCTTTTTTGAAAGCCTCACTTTTCAACACCGAATAAGGCAAAGGCTATGGTTTACTTGAGAGTACATGCTCCTAAGTTTTTGGAGAGATGCATCTTTGTGATAATATCTGTCGGTTCATTGGTGGGATTTTCCATGGGCATCTCAATACATAGAGAGAGGGTCAAGAATACGTCCTGTAGAGGTTTCCCAGAACCCTGTTAACCCTGCGGCACTCGTGTGGGGTGCTGTGGACACCCCAGGCATTCGTTTTATGACAGGGTTCCTTTCTTTTGGCCTTTTATGACTCCGACCCTTCAGTAACTGGAATGACATGTGTTTAGAACATTTTCTGCTAAAAATTTTCAGTTCTCTGGGACATTCCTTCAAGTTTGTGCGTTTTTTCTAAGAGAGTTATGCATTACATTACGGAAATCAGCACTTTTTCCTTTATGCGGACGTTGTTCGTATTTTATTCTGAAAATTTTCTTACTATCTACAGAACTTTTATTATTTCACATAATTTGAGATTGTCTCTCAATAGTTTCGTTTCTTCACTGATTGTCATAATATAATGTGTTATTTCCCGTAATTGGAGATCGCATCTCAACAGTTTCTTCAATGATTACAAGGTTTGTAGATTTTTATTATTTCAATGTTAGGTTTCTGTTTTGGAGCTACCTGTAGACTTTCCAACTGATATTTGACAGAACTATTATAAAAATTATAGTGAATTGCACGAATATTCAAACTGAAAAAGTAAAGAAAATACAGTTTTCAAGGTCTTGATGTGGAAAACGGCTTTTCCTCACGTGTACAATTACTATTTGTTTTATATTGTGGGATTACCGATTTCTTTAATTGAACTGACGATATTATAAGTATATTCCTAAAAACTGTGAACTTACTCATAGATTGACATCCGAAAATATCCGTGAAAGTGCACCTTAAGACTTTTTTTTTCGAAATAGATAAATAGTGAAAAATCATGTGAAACTTCTCAAAATTCACCTATAAATGATTATAAATAGAACAAAATAAAGAATTGAATAATAGTAATAATTTTTTATAACAAAAAATCTGTGGTTTGTCAGGAGCACCCCACGCGAGTACAGACCGTTGAAAAATTAACACGAGTACCGCAGGGTTAAAAGAGGCTAGTGGAAAGGAACTTAGTGATTCATTGAAGACAGCCGCTAATCATCTTGGTACCCTCCCCCTGAGCCTACCTTGTGGAGTGTTCCGAGTAAAAATGTTTCACGATTCTTAATTTGGATTTAGCTTAAGTTGGAGGTTATTGCCCCCATATACTTTCATCCCTTCTCCATATGCATTGAACGCTAACATTCTGGTAGTCTCTCTCTAAAACTTATCCAGGAAGGATCGCTCCGCAGTCGTGATTTTGAGGCATTCTTACTTCTGTTAATTGTTACTGTCGCCTTAAGAAAATTTATGTAATTCATATTGTATGGTATTTGTAGTATTAAAATCTAAATTATTGTATTTAAAAAATAGTCAAGTAGCTATTCTTTGAACAACTCTCTACGAATTACATTCTACAAACAAATGTGAATTAATATTATTGTACCTGTTCAAGTACGTGAATGAGTACTATTGGCGTAAATTCATTATGATAATGAGAGTATCTGCTTACACTGGAATGTGGAATGTCGGAATTGTAAAATAAAATAAATGTTCACTTTTGAAAGAATAACAACGGTTTTACGTCAAATTAAAGACTTAAGAAACAATTTTTAATAGATTTTATACGCGCTAAAAAGAAAAAAATATTAAATTTCTATAGAACAATATTATAAAAATTACCGTATAAAATTGAATAACGAAAAATGCAAGAAGGGAATTCATACAATGTTTTACTGTTCGTTACATGGTGGGAGAGGACGTTTGCGTGATGTTACGTGCAGATATCTATTTTTGTCTTCATGACTTGCGATAGTTAAGACGCATTTGGTTTAAATAAAAAATAACATAAAATAATAAAGATTATTTAGGAATTCTCTTGAAATTTTCTCCCAGAAAATTCAATGTCGTAGCGAAAAAAAAAACGATTCAATGGTGGTTGCTGGAGCTAAACCGGAACCGAACCGAAATTTTTTGTTTTGTGTGAACCGGAAAGAAAACCGTAGCGAAAAAAATTTCGGTTCGATGCCCTGGTATAGAAGTACCACAAAAGGCCTTTCACATTACCTGCTTAGTATGTCGCCTAAGACTGCCCGTGGTTTCGTCAAATGAAAACCGAATTCCTTAGGAAGCAATTCGGCGATTGAGCAGAAGAGGTCGCCTATGAGATCCACGAAAATGAGACGATAGCTGCACTGTTCTCCGTTGGTGCAAAGTAGACAAAATTCCGAAATATTTGACAGAGTGTCCAAAAAGCTCTTATATCCACGGCTGTTAAGATTGACTAGCATAAATAAAACACACTTCTGTTTAACAGGAACGAATACGAAAGAGTGAGAATGAAAAGTAACACGCCAAATCTCAATTGCAGCTCACTACACCCAGAGGTAAACAGACTTAAGGGGTAGTACCTATACTGACTTTATGATTATTACAAACAAATTTGATGACAAAATAAACCATAAATATAACAGGAAAAATAGCGATGAGTACAAAAATAAACATAATAATAATGATAGCAAATATAAAATGTGCTTCATTAATGTAACTAAATATTAACAACTATGGGTAGAGGAACTTTTGGGACACCCTGTACGTCTATATCTATATATCACAACGCAATTCGCTGGATTAATTTTGATACAGGAGAGGGGTATCTACAACCTCCCTAGCTAGTCCCACTCTTTTCTAGGATCTTTAATCTAGCGTTCAATCGTCGTTCCTCTATCCACACCCAATTTAAATCCTCTATACTGGCGTCACGGTTAATCAATTAGAGAAGGATTATATATTAACCCCTTTACGGTTTCAGAATTGTTAAGCTACAACATAAAATGTGATGCATTAATCTGCAACGGTTCACCTTTCACGAATAAGAATGTTTATTACATTCGATTCTAAACGGAATATTACGGCAATGACAGTTAGAAAACGGTGACAAACGAGGAGAACGAATGTACTGCATTAATCTACAACTTTTCACCTTTCACGAATAGGAATATTTATTAAATTAAACAGAATATAACGGCAATGCCCGTTAAAAAACTGTGAAAAATACATATATATATCATAATCATATCATCATAGGTAGTCTGTCCGTAGACAGGTCCGTGTTTATTCATGGTTAAACCTGGTTCTCCATATACTCCTATTTTCCGCTGTTCTCTTCATAACTTGATAGCTCTCTTTCCCTCTCAAATCGTCTATCAGCTGAAACCTTTTCCTACCTCTTTACCTTTTTCCATCTAGTTTTTTTTCTAACACGTCTTTAATCATACTCTCTCTCCTCAGGTAATGTCCAACCCAGTTAGCATTCCTCTTTCTAATAGTCTGTATAATCACTGGCTTCTCTCCTACTCTTAGTGACACTTCATCGTTTTTCATCCTATCTGTCCATTTTATCTTCAGCATTCTCTTCCAAGTCCACATTTCAAAGTTTTCCAAGTATTTGAAGTAATTTTTCCTTAGCGTCCATGTGTCTGCCCCGTAGAAGGAATACATTGCATTTCATTAACTTCTTGCGGATATCTTCCCTTACATTCCCCGTAAGTAGGTGTTTATTTCTTCTGAAAGCCGCTTTTGCTTTTCCTATTCTAGTCCTGATCTTATCCGTACATTTTGCTTCTCTTGTTATGATGCTTCCAAGGTATTTATTGTCTGAAACTTGTTCTAAAGGCTTTCCTCCAATACTTCAGATTCTCCTCTTTGCCCCATATTCGAATGACCTTGGATTTTTCTGTATTTATTTCCATACTGTATTTTCTACCTGTAATCTTAGTCTATTTATCATTTTCTGGAGTTCCTCCTCCTTTTTTGCTAGAAGTATTTGATCATCCGCGTATTTTACTGTTCTTATAATCCTTCCTCCAATTTTGAAATCTCCTGTGCCTTCTAACGCTTCTTGCATTAGACTTTCTCCATATATATTGAATAGGGTTGCTGATAGGCAGCATCCCTGTCTTACTCCTCTACTGATATTTACTCCGCAGGTGTCTGCATTTTCCAACCTGACCTTTACAACTTGATTCGCATACAGCCTCCTGTCTTTCCAGTCTACACCTATATCCTTTAATATCTTCATCAACTTTACCCAAATTACTCTGTCAAAGGCCTTCTGCCAGTCTACGAAACATACGCAGATATCTTGACTGTATTCTATTGCCCTTTCTGATACGATTTTAACTACCCCTAGAGCATCTCTAGTTCCTCGTCCTTTTTTAAAACCGAATTGATCTTCTCCTAGCATTTCTTTTGCCTTTTTCTCCAGCCTTTTATTAAGAATCCTCGTGATGATCTTCGAAGTGTGTGACAGAAGGCTTATCGTTCTGTAATCTGTAATCCCATGACTTTAAGTACCTCAGCCGGTATTCCATCTCTGCCTGTGGCTTTCCCTTTCTTTAGTTCCACTATCGCTTTTTCTACTTCGCTCTCCATAATACTTGGTCCTAAGTTGTCTTCTTCAATGTTTTCCTCATCTTCCAGTTCTATTTTTGCCGATCCTGCCTGATTTTTGTATAGTTCCTTAATGTATTCTTCCCATACCTGTGCTACATCCTTTGTTACTGAGACTATCTTTTTATCCGTATTTATAATTACTTTGCCACGAATTCCATTAGACTTCTTATCTTCTAATTCCAGTGTCCTAGCGTACATCGTATCGTACCGTCCTAACTTCTACATTTGTTGTATTTCATCACATTTTTCTTTTATCCAATTTTCTCTAGCTCTATCTGTTACCCTTCTCAACTCATTGTTTATACGTCTATAGTTGGCTCTACCTTCTTCACTGTTAACTTTTTTCCATTTCGTCTCTCATCCATTTTCTCCAGCATTTCCTTAGTGATCCATGGTTTTCTGATTTTCTTCTCTTGTTTTCCAATCTCTCTCTCCAGGATATACTTGATACTGGTTTTAATTTCTTCCCATTCTATATCCACGGTCTTTGGTTTTTTTCCAAATTTTCTTAGGCAATCTTCCAACTTCATGCTGACTACATCCTGCCTTTCTTTCAGTTTTTCTAGGTCCCAAGTCTGTTTTTCTTTTCTCGTTTTTCTTATTTGTTTGAGCTTTATACTTACGTCAACTATTAGAAGGCTGTGTTCTGAATCAATGTCTGCCCCTGGTAATGCCTTTGAGGTCTTTATGCAGTTCCTGAATCTTTGTTTTACTAGGATGTAATCTATTTGAAATCTCATTCTATCCCTTGGGCTTTTACACGTGTATAACCTTCGTTTATGATTTTTAAACCGTGTATTAGTCACTACAAGGTCATTATTGATGCAGAATTCTACCAGTTTTTTCCCTCTTCCCAAGTCCGTATTTTCTTCCTGTCCTTCTCCGGCTATGCTGCTCCAATCTCCCATTATTATGCAGTTTACCTTTCCTCTTCCGTCTTCTTTGTAAATGACATTAATTTGCTCATAAATCTCCTCGATTTCTTCATCTTCATAAGCAGACGTTGGATTATCAGCGTGTCCACTGGAACTGCTTTTAGCTTTATTGCCATCAGTTTATCGTTCGTTGCTATTATCTTTGTCACGCTTTTCATCATATCTTTCCTAAGTACCAGAGCTACTCCCCTTTCTACACTATTTCTTACAGAGTAAACTACCGTGAATTCTTCCGAGTCGAACTGTCCTCCTTCCCATCTAGTTTCGTTCAGGCCTATAATGTCAACTCTATTTCTTCTTATTTCTTCTTTTAAGTTCTCTAGCTTTCCTACCGTTCTCATAGTTCTTACGTTCCAAGTGCCTATTCGTAAATTACTTTCCACAAATGTTTTCCTCAAGACAGTCCCCACCCGGAGATCCGATTGGGGGACTATTTAACCTCCGGGTTCTTTCGTCGAGAGATCTCATATTGTCCAACCATATAATCATTAATAGGGATTGTAATGTGGTAGTTTCCCTCTTGCTTTCCACATCGCAGTCCTGTAGCTGTTTAAATCACGCCTACAGCTGTATTGGATATAAACCCAGCCAACATCATTTGTTTTTGGCTCTTTACCATACTGACAGTACTGCTGCCTACTGCCAGTCACCGATGATAGTTTTAAAAGAATTTTTTATGAAACCTCCATTCGCGGGGTTTGAATCCCGGAACTTTGTAATGGGAAGCCGACACGCTAACCACTACGACACCAGTTCATATTATATATATATATATGTGTGTGTGTGTGTGTGTGTGTGTGTATGCAATTCAAACTTAAAAAGACGATTTTGTATCCATTATTCTATGGCTAAAGGAGTTATTAACCCTAGGATGCACACGTGATAAGAAATAACATCAATGCATATGTTAGACCTAATAGGCCTATATTCTTATATTGAACCATTTTATCTATTTCGTTGTGTTCTCTGAAAACATTGGTTAAAACAGTGATATAAACACAATTTATAACATAAATTAATAGCAATAATAATATATCACTAAGAAAATTAAATACTATGATGATACATATTTGATATTGTTTACAATAATACCTACTTTTCAGATTTTTATAGAGTAATATCTTTTTTTAATTTTTAGCAGGAGCCTTTTCTATCATCTGTTGAAAGTGAGCCGATTGCTAGGAAATTTGATTATTCTGAATAAGTAGTTTATTTACACGAAAAATGGGCCATATTCTGCGAGAACTATCGAAATTTATATATATATATATATATATATATATATATATATATATATATATATATATATATATATATATGGACTCTACGCGACTCAAATGCTGTTGTCTTGGAAATCGCGTTGGTTTATTTGCGAATATAGACCTTGGTGTATGGCGTATTTATATGAAACACTTTCAGAATGCAAGTGCCGATTACTCGTATAGGAAATAACAGAATTTGCAACGAAAAATACGTTTATTATACACTACGCCCTCTGTATTCGAGAGGGATGCGTTTTGCAAAGACCACGTGGATATTAAAATCGCGGATACTGAGTCCTATATTTACATTTTAATTTTAAGGACAGATTCCAGAACTCTGTGGACAGTACAAAAGAAATTATTTTTGTAGAATTTAATGCTATATTAGTCTCATTTATAGTAGTAACAATGGGTTATATCAACAAGAAGAGACTGAAGAGAATTTCATTATGTACAGTTGTTCCAGTTTATCTCAGCGGAGATAGGGGGATTCTCATGCATAAAATAAACAACTATAATCATAGATCAATACAATTTTTATGACAACATAAAACGTTACATAGAAGCATCGCGTGTCTGCGAACCTTTGTGATAACATACGCGTTCGAGAGCTTCGAACATATATGAG
The DNA here is from genome assembly GCA_028673005.1 of Tanypteryx hageni. Classification (NCBI taxonomy): domain Eukaryota; kingdom Metazoa; phylum Arthropoda; class Insecta; order Odonata; family Petaluridae; genus Tanypteryx; species Tanypteryx hageni. The sequence goes on along the minus strand of CM054113.1, from coordinate 154,077,328 downwards.
ACCTTGCTCGCGGACACTGGGTAATAGGATATACAGTACAACTCGCGTATAAGTGAATCCGCGGATACAGAACTCGCGGATACTGGGGGAAGAAATGTAATTCAAAAATAAATAAACAAAAAACACGCATAATATCTTTCAAATAAAATCACTGATCATACCTTAAATTTAACCTCAAATATACACGTTGGGCCTATCAGCCCTACAGTGACCTCAACTAATTATACTACTACTGTCATTTGCGTTCTGATTCTTTCTATGCAAGATTACAGAAAGGTACATAGGGTAAGAAGATTGTAAGGAAACCTGTTTAATAAGTAAACAAATTTATTTCAAAGTATGAGCCTGTGAGACCCGACACATTCATTGTAGGGTTACAGAAGATAAATTTGATGAACGATGTCGTTACTTCTGCACAAACGTTATTCACTTGAAAGAAGGTTGAAAAGCTCAAAATATGCAAGGTATAACAAGTAATAAATGTTATTAAACTCCAAAATCTGTAGGGTAAATAATGAAAAATTCCAAGAGCCAATGCGTTAATTATATAGTTAAAAAAGACTTGAGAGGGTACTAACGGACCCGCTGCTGTGCATAAGTAGTATTCACTTAGGCATCGTACAAGTATTGACGAAAAGTAAGAAAATGAAAAGCATTCAAAAAGAAGCTCGTACATTCGGACTAATGGAAAGTTACACCACTTCAAGGACCACTTCACACACGCATAGCTTTAAAGCGGGGTTTTTCAGATTTTTGACGTCACAGAACCCTTATATTTAAATTAATTTTTTCCGGAACCATAACCAACAAGGCAGCAAATATCGGGAATCTCGCTCTCATTCTCTCACGGAATCAAGCCTTCGCGGAACCTTATGGTTCCGCGGATCAGAATTTGAAAACCACTCGTTTAAAGGGTATTATAGCTTACAAGGGACTGAATCGTCAAAAACATGTGCAAATACACTACAGCTGCTTTCTATAGACCAATAATTGCATCTAGATGAGCATTTCGCCATCTTAAGACGTCATCATCAATAAGTACCCATGTGTAGTTAATTTTACTAGCATGGCATCTAATCGGATAAGTATTTTCTAGGGGTTATGGTTTGATAGAAGCCAAATACTGAGCTGAGTGATTTATTTTCGAATTGCGGCGCCGCTCGTTTAAAATAAATCACGGTTAGATGCAAAATCGCAACCCAGCTGGAATAAAGTTTTTAATAATAGCGAAGGTGCGATGGTATACATGGCTTTAAACGACCAAGATCCATTCACAGATACAGTCGCAAACACGGGACATTAGTTTATGAATTACGCGGAAGGATTTTTCACATTCTCCAAGTCTTCCTCATTTTCTCTAACTGATGCAATACTATCACTCGTAATAAAAATCAATTAAAATGAGAAATGTTGTTTTGAATCGAATACGTCTGGAGAAATTTACGGACGCCTACAAAATTATTACTCAACCGTTGTGAAGTATATAATCGCTTGAACGAAATTCGAGTTTCTTTTTTGTGTTACTAATGCATTCTCCAGTTATTGTGAGACTCTTTGTGTCCGCCGATCCCCTCTTTGTGTCCTCAGACACTGCTGGATCGATTCCGATTGAATTCCGCGCACTCGTTAGGGGCACCGCGAGCATCGCGATTTCGATAAGGTTTCGAATTGAAATCGACAATTCTAACCTTTATTACCTTATTTAACTTTTAATCAGAGGGTGATGTTGTATCGATTGAACATTCTGCCATGCCCCCATAGCAGGTTGCATAGAACTTATACTCGCGTCAATTTGCTTTAAAATTAGTTATTATTTGCGAACACTCGCTAAGCGTATTATTTAATCGATCGTATTTCTACGTATCTCCATTTATCTATATGAATTCTATTGACTATCAAGGTCTGCGCAAGGTTGTAGCGACTAACATCAACCTCACCGAAGACCTTACCATCGAGTATGCGAATGGGAATTCATTAAAGCGCTATCTCCCGGGAATAGATTACTGCGTCTAAATCCATACGTTTCAACTCAATCATAAGTGACCTAAGTCGTTGTCACCAGGAATACAACAACACAGTATGTTGTTGCCTAGGATTTATAAGTAACATTCTCAAACCAATTTCTTTTCAGCTTTAGAAGTAATTTTATTTAGTTCAAGTGGTCAAATGTAACTAACGTTAGGTACTTTGGCAGCCTCGGCATTTTAACGTTTTCATCACTCCTAAGTTATCACGTAAGCAAATAAATTATTTTTCATATTTTCAGTTTTAGATTCTGGTATAAAAGGATCGAAACGGAGTTGACTAATTTTATTTTTTTAAAGAGAACTTCACGGAATAAAAATAGAAATTGTGCTTGTAAATACTTCAATGCGAGGAATGAGTTAGTAGTTTGGCGAAAGGATTTTTTTAGAGAAAAACAGAGTTTCCTATTTCATTTATGATTAATGTAAATTACCTAGGAAGACACAACTCCTCAAATTCACGTTTTTAACCGCGAGATTTATAGGACGTTGCACTGAAAAAAACTTCTTTAAGGAAATACAGGATGGATTAAGGAAATCGCAAAGAAAAAAACCTTAAAGAATGTGTTTCGACAATTCTGCACATCCGGTCTTCAAACGATCCTCACCATTTCCCACAAAACAGGATGGTATTTTCATTCATTTAAATCTTTTCCGTTGGAGAAGAAAAACATCATGCCAGCAGGCATTAGTTTGCAGTGAAACTGGATGCAATATTATACATCTCTGATGCTGCCGCGGACTTTAAATCCGCATAGCTCCGCTGCAGCCATCCTCGTAGGATATCATCTTCAGGAAGAAGTCTTCCAATTACGGGAACGGCAACGAAAAATAACATTTTCATTATATAGTTCATGATGTTATCATTTAACATAAAAGCCTTACCGCACGCGTATAAATTCCTCCATTCTTGATTTTTCCTATCTTTGAAGTTACACATCTGTTGCATGATTGCAGAGACTACCAAAATTTAAACTAAAAAATTTAGAAAAAAGCTTTATCTCATCAACCGCGAATAGCGTCCAAAAGTTTCTTCCCTCCGAGCCCGCAGCTATAAGAAAGAGTGGATAAACAAGAGGGGATAACGAATTGGGAGTCTCTCCCTCCTCTCCGTTACCCACACGAAATCCCGACAGATCGCTCCCTAGCGTTTTCACCTTTCACTTTCTTTTGCTTTGAGCTGAGGAAGGCATTCTTCGGTAAGTGTGACCGCTTCCTCATTAAGCTCTAGAACCGTATCCCTTCCCAAGCCTCATTCTCCTTCTCATCGAGGAAAGCCTCCGCGGCGTTGTCAATTTTCAACTCCGCGCTTTAACGAGGTATTTCCAACCACCATTTCGGTACGACGTAGGACCAGTTGCGACCGAAAGATTCGCACTCGGAGTAATAATAAAAAAATAAAAAGAAAAAATCGCCACCCTTCCGGAGCCCTAAACATTTTGATGAGGTCGGGCGAGGGGAGGGGGGATTAGAGGGCGTGGGCGTAGAGAGAGAGGGAGAGAGAGAGAAAAAAAGAGAGAAGGTTCGAAGAACGCGAACAATCCAATAACAGAGTTTCACCCGAATCAGGCGGGGGTCGTTGATGTCGTGAGCCGCCTTTTTTAATCAGGAACCCGGACTGTTGGAGAGAGGGAGAAAAATACGGAAATAACCTTTAAAACGTATTCGAAGGATTCGCGTCGAGACGAACGAAGCAATAAAGCTACGAGTTGGGTCGGTGATCCATCCCATATTGCTTCGAAACACTCTTGATCTCATGATGCGGATCGTGTTAACAAACTCGACCGTTTTTCTTTTGTCCCGGTCTTCTCGAAAAGGAATTCATCAAATTTACGGCGATAGAAAGAGTTTTTGATTTAGCCGAGGAGAGAGAAAAAAATGCAGGGATTTACGATAAAGCGGCGCATCCAGAGAAGGGAGTCGGATGAAAGGGCTCGCGAACCTCAATGCCGATTAAAGAAGTTTCCTCGGGTCATCTTAAATAAAAAGAATTTTTGTGGCTAATAAGTCCCACGAGCTAAAATTCTGAGAATGCTACAGTTCGGATAAAAACCTGGACAAGTAGCATTACAAATTCATCTAGCTCCGCTACGTGCCATCCAACTTAAGAAAATACAGGCTGAATTCTATTGTCAGCGTAAAGCCTGAATCAAAAATTTTATGAAAGATATACTTATGTATCTCTGTTTAAAATTACTCTGAAAATTGCCATGGTGTGTGGAAAGAGTTGACATTCGTCTAATCCACACTCTACATCAGATACAGGCAGTGGAGGATTTGCAAATTTGCTTTCCCAAAACTATTTAGTTTGGCCGCTTCACATTCCCTTAAAATTCATGAACATTTTGTTTCCAAGCAGAATATTTAATTTGAATTAATGTTACTTGAAATTTAGATGTAAAATAGAAGAAATGCCATTAAAGTTGCGTTAATAAGTAAACATTTCAAAATTTGACCGCCAAAAATCAGTTCGCCCCAAACCATGGCCTTAATGCAGATTCGCCTATGGATATTGTACTTAAGGAATCCACTATTTACCCCTGTATTCGTCCCTGGGAAGAAAGATGCGAAATCCATATTTCATTCTTGAGATTGACTCTGAATTCATTGAATGTCGTGACGTACTATGGAATTCTCTATTTACCGGGAAAAAACGCCATAGGATAAATGAAAAAGCTGTAATTTACGAGAATTCAGATTTTCACACACTCAAAATTGAGGATGCCTCTAAAAGGTTTTTTATGAGTTTTAACGGCGGAGTATTAATGAATATTTATTTTCACATTCATAAACAACCAATACCTATCGAATTATTTTTTCTGTCACGGTTTCCAGTATAGTTTCATTTTATCGTACTCAAGCTTAAAGGCAATAAATGTCTAAGATGACTGTCCAAAATAAAGTTGGGAATAATAGTATCGGCCAGACAATATTAAAAGTACTTTTCCAGATAATTGCCAAGCAGTGTAAAGATTGGCAGCTATACTTAAATATGGATAAATGTGTTGCCATGAATTTCACGCGTTCTAGAAATTTTATCACTTCTCCTTACGAAATTTCTGGATTAAATCTAAAATACGTCATTCGGTGCAAATACATAGTAGCAACTTGTCCTGCAGAGAGCATTTCAAAAGCGTCACAACATCAGCGAACAAATTTGAATGGTTATGCGTTAACATTCTACGGAAGCACCCGTCCAGTCTGAAGAAAATCGCATACTTTTCTTCAGTACTGCCAATCGATGAATACAGCTGCGCGATCTCCGATCTCATCGAAGAGAGCTGTGGACCTCGAAATGGTCCAGTATAGAGTGGGTCAGTTTGTAAAAGGCGACTGTAGTTACGATTCCAGCATAACGGAGCTTTTGAGCGAATTGTGTAACATACAGTAAAGTTTAGAATAATGGAGGGAAGGGATAGACCACATGGCACAACAAAATACTCAGATATAATTGAAAGAATCGACAAGTAATGCTGGTCCTCTTTCCCAAATGCGATTAAATAGGCGAAATGAAATTTTATTTAATATCGGTATAGTGCTGTGACACTCCCTCTAATGCGCTTTTGGAGTCTTGTCTGTTAATCACGGAAATTTAAATAAAGGCGTAAAAACAGCCCGTTTGATTGGAAACTTATCAGTGACTCTCAGATCGAGATAATAAAAGGATGATTTGGTACGACGATTTCATTTAGTTTAATTTTGTCTAATAACAAAATTTAACACAAAAAGATGATGGAGACGCTTCGGGGATGCTTTTTTCAATGCAGAGACATTCATGTCCTGTATTTCACTTTCAGCCGTTTTTTCTAGTATCTTCAAGTACAAACCATACGAAGGGGTCGCCGTATATCCACCGATGTCAGCAGCCTTAAGTTGGAAAACTTTCGTGGATATATTTCTTAAAGAAGTCGTTCCATTCTCAAAGACTTGTCAGCTTCACGAAATCACTCGCTGAATGACGTCTAGTGACGCCGCATATTCTTATCTCCAGCGCAAGAGATTAATTAGGGCGCATCCGCTGAATTCCAAGAACATGCCACGCCGCCAGTTAAGATGTGATACTGCGACGCAATTGCTAAGAATTTCAGGTTAAGGGGAAGCTCATTCAGTTATTCTAAAAGCCACGAGAGCTGTGCAACATTAGTTACAAAAATTGGGTAGGTTTATGTGTAACAAACAAATGCACGCTTTAGGTACTGTTTTGACCTTTTTTCAATAAATCAATCCTAGTCGAAGTCATTGCCAAAATTATTGTCTAAAATTCCACACTTTTTATTTTAACGTATATTTCAGTATTAAACACATTAAAACGTATGGATGTCCAAAAAGCATAAATTACATTTCTGTTAAGGTTTTAAACATGAAATCATGCCATGGTTATATTAAAAATATGCTAGTTTGGAAAGGCTTGATAGCGTGTTAGGAATAGAAACTGGAACATAACGCTTAGCATGCTGGCTAGCTTCTTTCTACGGGCACGGATATTAAGTTTCGGTTGTTACTGCTTTATATAATATATCGAAGTGATATTATTAAGCGACCTACGAGTGATTAAATGGATGGACTTGCTAATGGCGAAATAAAATCTGAAGTGATCGAATTCAGATGAAAAATAACTAGGTATATTTAGTAATGATGTGTAAAATTCAGTAATGAAATAATGGCTAGACTAACGGAAGAGAAAACCACCATCAGAAGAAACGAATTCCTGTTGACAAGGAGGAAAAACGACATACTAAGGAAGAAGTGAAATGCTATTTATGGAGTATCGTTCTCGAAGCATAGGAAATAAGATGTTGAGCTCTATGAAATCTTCAAGGAGAAGAATGCAGAACATAAAGTAGACGGAAAGTGTGAAATATTAGTAAATGTCAAGAAGAGTAGCAATGAGTGATAATATAACTGATAAGAAAGAGGAAGACGGACTGGGTCGGGCGTTTCCTGAGAAGAGACTAAATGATTAAAGATGCGATCGCGGAAAAATATGAAACGAAAATTTTACACGAATTGAAGACAAAAGAGAATTATCAAGAAATGAAGAAGGTTACTGGTATCTGGACGAGGAGGAGGAGCAGGGTTAACCTGTAACCGCAGATCAGTCTGAGGGTAGATTTCTAATGATAAAGCATATACACGCAGTCGAGCATCAATAATTAAGACCTCAAGGAACGTAAAAGTTCGAGTTATAGAAATCTTACTCATTCTATTTCAGGTCTGTCCAACTTTTTAAGGTCAGCGAGTAATTTCAACTAAAAAAATTCAAGACGCGGGCAAAGAATTTTTTCAAAATATTAATACTATAAAAATGAAATGCATCTAATCATAATAATATTCTTACGGAAAAACAAATTATTTTATTTTTTAGAATCCTTATGTAAAAATTGAATTTTTCCCCTTTAAAAATGAACAGCAACTTGAGATAATAATATTCATACTACATATAAACTATAAAGGGCATATTTACTTAAATACAGTGGAAATACACGAATTCAGTCTAAGAGATGCGCATATTAGAAGTGGCATTTCTCAATAAACATTAAAGACAAAAAATTTGGCCGCGATGATCCTGCTGGCCGGATGTCTGGTGTAAATTCGATGATTTTTTCTTAAACAGTAGTTCGTTACTTGAAAACACTCGAAATTCGAGTGACGGTGTCACCAACATCGTCATCTTGAAAGGAATTTGAAATGAATGTCAGTGAACATTTCGTTCAACAAAAGTCAGAAAATCTCTGTTACTAATGGGAGCTTTACCCGCCTCGCGGGGAACACAAGGACTCTCTGGGGCAACATGTTGCCCGCGAGCTATGGGTTGGACAGGTCTGCACTATAGCATTAAAAAATCTCGGTAATGCTCAACGCTCTGCGTATCACGGAGGGTATAGTTTGAATAGGGCAAGAACGGCGATTCCGATTTCCATCAGTCATTCAGAATTCACTAATATTTTTTAGACCGGTCTACAATAACAAGAATATTATTCTGGGAATGTTTCTTCTCTTCATTTGATTTAAACATCAACGGATGTGGCGATTATTATTTAAAAGATCAAAATCGTGATATGAACTCGAAACTCAAATGCATGGGGACCATAACGAGAGATTTTTGCTTTCTCCATATACGATGTATAGAGAAAGTATTGTTTTCATGAAAAAATCGAATTCGACATTTCAATGGAAATACATGTTTTAAGGGCCCCTGAACACGTTTTGACTATTTTCTCTGTATGTGGGTGTGTCTGTGTGTGTGACCGAAATTTTGTGGGCGCTCTAACTAAAAACTATTAATCAGGTTAACGCGAAATTTTATATATGACATTTCTGTTAAAGGTACAAGAACTGATTAGTTTTTGGTAAAAATCGGTCAACCGGAAGTGTGTCTACTCTTGTCACATCCATTTTTTTATATTTGCTTTAATATTTGATAAATGTAAATAAGCATAAGAATAAAAGTTTTAGGAAATTTAATTTTCTACAAAGTTTGTTCGAAACATTTTCTCATATAATGCATTGTTTAAGGGGTATTTTAAAAACTAATCTTTTAATTGCCACTGCCACATCACCTACCGGCGACTATTGTAAACACTTTACGCTTACATTATTTACGTCTTACAATTAGTAACGCTCCTTTCTATTTTCTTAATTGTTGGAGTTTCGTGGCTATATCCAATATCAGAAGGCTACGGTTTCAGTATATTTCTGTTTCTATCTTAAAAATTTTCTCGCAGTTCCTTAAAATATTTATTATCATTTAACCTATTTGGAACTTTTAAAAATATTACAGGTTAGGAGAAAGATAAGATAAGATAGTTTATTGTGGACACTCTTTGAGTATTACATTGTCAGCAAACAAACAAAAAATTACAATAATTACAATACATTCCAGTGACAATACAGGAATTCTTCTGATGAATAAAAGGAATGCTCAATTAGAAACTTTTTTACATGGAATTTGAAGCTTGAAAAAGGAAGAGACCTGATACTCACTGGGACAGTATTAAAATATTTTACTGCCCAGTAGTTAGGCCCATTCCTAGCTTTAGTAAGCCTCGAATATTTAATTTCCACATTGTCCTTACATCTCATATCATAGGAATGGATAGAGTTTACAATACAGTACTTATCCAGATTCTTGTGAATGTACATTAAACATTCAAATATAAAAAGACAGGGAAATGTCAGGATACCCAGCTCTTTAAAAGAATTTCGGCAATCATCCCTAAACCCTAGGCCTCCCAGTATTCTAATGGCTTTTCTTTGTAGACGGAAAATCTTTTTACTGATTGCAGAGTGACCCCATGCTAAGATTGAATACAATAGTTTACAATGGAATGTTGCAAAATATGCAGCTCTCAAAACAGTTTTCGAGACACAGGAATCCAGACATCTTAATAAGTATAGTCTTTTATTGAGTTCCACTGAGAGAACTTTTCCATGATGCTCCCATGTCAATGTAGGGTCCAGGTATACACCTAAAAATTTGACAACAGGTGGATTGTCAAAATTTTCCAGATCTCTGAGGGAAAAAGTCATAGTGAAAGTCTTGTCAACATTAGCAACCAATTTTTTGGATAAAAACCAATCTGTCACTTCCTTCTGCATAGCCTGATGTAAACTTATTACTTCAGTTTGATCTTTACTTGAAACATTACTAGTGGTATCATCTGCAAAAATGGTGAATTTAAAATCAGGAAGAGATAGTGGCAAGTCATTAATATAAATAATAAAGAGAATAGGGCCAAGTACAGAGCCCTGGGGTACCCCTACATTAACGTTTAAAAAGTAGGAAAGTTTTCCTTTGAATACACCCTGTTTCCTATTATCTAAAAAGGAGGCAAGTAGGGCACAAGCCCTATGTGGTGGCCACATCAGATTTTTAACTTTGGTGTCAAACAGAACTTGACATATTTCCAAATCAGCCCAAAAAACGACGTTGAATAAGAAAATTTTTAGGGGTTTTTAGCACTTTATTCAAAGAGAAATCGCTTACGTATTCGGCTTGTCTGTCCGTCCGTCTGTTCGGCAATATCTCTCGAATACCGCAACTCGGAGAAGCCAATTTTTTTCAGTAGATTTATATGAGGACTAAACGTGGTATAAATGTTGAGGATCTAGGATTAGCTGCGGGGGAGTAATCGATGTCTTTTTCCAATCCCTTAGTTTCACATCTAACTCCATAAGAAAAGCATGATATCGGTGCAGGACATTATAAATTTGCATTTTTAAATCAGTTAAAATTAAGATATGAGCTTGGGACAGTAACATTTTTATAGCTGAAAGGCAGGTTTACATTTTTTTGAAAACGGAATTCAAATCCATGTCGAATGAGAGAGAACAATGCCTTTCTCCATACCTGTAATACTTTTAAGAGCTACAAATAGGTTAAATAATTATAAATATTTTAAGGAACTCTGCGAAAAAATTAGACTTTAGAAAGAACAGAAATAAACTCAAACCGTAGCCTTTTGATATTGGATGTAGGCACGAAGCTCCAACAATTAAGAAAATAGAAAGGAACGTTACTAAGTCGTAACTATGCGTCAATTGTTTACAAAAGTTCAGGTGGTGTGGTGGTAGCAGCTAAAAAATATAATTTTTAAAATATCTCTTAAAATATGGGAAAATGTTTCGAACAAAGGTTGTAAAAACTAAAATTACCTACAACTTTTATCACAGTAAATTTTTTTACATTTATCAAAGACAATATTTGAAAAAGAACGAATAAGTGACAAGAGTAAACGCACATTTCCGTTTGACTGGTTTTAACTAAAAACTAATCAACTCTTGCCCCTTTAATAAAAGTGTCAAATATAAAATTTCGCGATGATTTGATTAATAGTTTTCGAGTTAGAGCAACAATGGGAAATAAAACTGCCATGGCAACAAGTCCACTGCTTTTAAATGAGAAACAGAACATAGCATTGATATCATTCTTTTAAATTGAATTTATACACTACTGTATTATAAGACCGTCGAACTCAACCAAAAATGGTTAAGGGTAGGCTAATGTCGGAGCCGGGTTTCCCTCCTCCCTTATGTGTGTGCTTGGTGTGGAGGAATAATGACTATAATAATACAAGAGGTTGATTAGCGAGAAACTCCATACAAACAAACAATCAATCAAAAATGTAATCATATGATGAGGTCATAATCCTAAAACAAGGAAAAAATCGCCTTATGTAATTTGCTCCGCAATTCTTGTTAAATCCATTATGCGTTTGGTTTGTACGTCTTTCTGACGCGCTGACTCCTAAACAAAAGCAGAGGGAGATTTCGTTTTTTCGCCCATCTATTTAGTGTTCTGTCTTGCGGAGGCCCTTCTGTCTGTTTGACTTGCTAGCTCCCAAACGAAAGCACCTAGAGACTTCAATTTTACGCCAATCGATTCAGAATTGTCTCGTTGTGCAAGCTTTCTCAGTTTGTCCGTCTGTCCTTCTGTCTCTCTAAATTATTTTTTGTAAACACCGCCATTTACCGTCTGCTTTAGCAGCTCTTTCCTTATTTGCTCGAGAAAGCCAGCTTAAATTCTGATCCACTCAACAAGTGAAATGATGTAATACATCCTGCAGTAAAATGACATAAATCATAAAATAATATAATTTTCTCCATTTAATTATTTTAACATAAAGGGAGTTCTAACTTTCACGCATTAAGATTCAATACAGCTCATCGAATGTCACTCATAAAACTTATAATTTAAATTAATGTATGCCATGATAAACATGTGCATGAAATTAAAATTAACTAAAAATTCCAGTAAACTAATGAATAGCAGCAAACAGTCAGAGGGCTACAATTACACCTGGTCCAAACCAGTATATCTGTTTTCAAATGGCGTCCACTGAGCACCCTCCAATACCTTGTTGTCAGCGTCATTACTACATTTCCTTTTTCTCAAGATTGTATATACGAGTTGTCGGTGATTGAATACTGCAAGCGTTCAAAAAATCGCCATACACCAAGATATAAACTCGTAAATAAACCAACACGACAGCATTTTAACTACTCAGAGTTCATTAATATAAGATAATAGTTTTCATTTTCCCAGAAATTAAGGTATATATCTATCCGGAGTTCCTAAATTCTCTGGAGGTAGACCGTGGCTTGGCACTCATTGGCGGACTGGGCAAGGACCGCCGCATCGTCCGTGAACAGCCCGACGATGACGTGAGGGCTGTGATGGAGCGGGAAGTTGTGCGTAAAGGTGTTAAACAGGATCGGCCCGAGGACCGAACCCTGCGGCACACCAGCACGTATGGGGCGGAGATCGGACCGCTCCTCTTGCCAGCTGACCCAGAACACCCTCTCCGACAGATAGGAGTCCGTGAGCTGGATCAGCTGTCTTGGAAGGCCAGCTCAGCGTAGCTTGGCCAGGAGACCGTCGTGCCACACACGGTCGAATGCCTTGCTGATATCCAGGAAGGCGGCAGCCGTCTTCTTCCTTTTTTTTTGAACCCATCGGTGATGAAGCTAGCCAGTTTATATATCCTCCGTCAGAAGCAGCTATTTATAATGTACGAGTTGTTGGTGCTGCGACTCCTTTACATGAAGACCTACAATGCTCCTTTGTTTCAACTCGGGAACCGCTGGACGTATTATGATGAAATTTGGTATTGGAGAGTTTTGCTAAAATTGGTCAACCAATTACAATTTTGGTTAAAATTGGACAACAATTACGACCACTTTACATGAGCTACAAGTACTTTACAAGGTTCCTTTGTTTCAACTCGGGAATCGCTATACGTATTTTGATGAAATTTGGTATTGGAGAGTTTTGCTAAAATTGGTCAACCGATTACAATTTTGGTTAAAATCGGACAACTATTACGACCACTTTATATGAAGAATTACATGTAGTTTACAATGTTCCTTTGTTTCAACTCGGGAACCGCTTGACATATTGTGATAAAATTTGGTATTGGGGAGTTTTCTTAAAATTAATTTACCGATTACAATTTTGGTTACAATGGAGCAACAATGACGAACACTTTACATGAAGACCTACATGTAGTTTACAATGCTCGTTTCAACTCGGGAATCGCTATACGTATTTTGATGAAATTTGGTATTAAGGAGTTTTGCTAAAATTGGTCGACCGATTACAATTTTGGTTAAAATCGGACAACAATGACGACCACTTTTCATGAAGATCTACACGTAGTTTACAATGTTCCTGTTTCAATTTGGGAACCGCTTGACGTATTGCGATGAAATTTGGTATTAAGGAGTTTTGCTAAAATTGGTCGGCCGATTCCAATTCTGGTTAAAATCGGGTAATAATTACGACTAGTTTACATGAAGACCTACATGTATTTTACAAAGTAGCTCGCTTGCTTCTTGTTAAATTTTCATCTGAGCGAAAAATATTGAGAATATTGAGAAATCTCAAAGAACGCATTTGGAAACTATGTGTACTCCGACATGGAGTAACACCTTTCCAATCTTATTTTAAAAAGCAAACGAAAGATGTCTAACACTCATTTACGTCTTATGCTTTCAAAGCGGACATTATGCCAACAACCCTACAATGTTAATCCTATGGGATTTTCTCTAAGAAAATCTTTTTTGGGGATCTTGAAGAGTGTGAATATGTCAAGCATATTATGAAAACATCATCACCAATATTTTCTTCCGATAATATGTAAGATTTTACTCTATCCAAAACATTAATTGAATCACGCACTGTGATTGAGGGTATCCTAGGTAATTGCAATTCTCACGTACTACTGAAAGCACAAACACGACGATTAAATTTGGGATATCAACTATAAGAAGGAGCAAATAGGTTTGTTTTTCTCTAGGACTATAAGAGATCACAATCGGAGAAGTGACCCTGATTGCAGTGACGGTAAAATGTGAAAAGTATTTTAACATTGTGTTTCGAGAAATTTTAACTCTTTTAAATTGTTAAATATAATGGCGTCATACCTGTTTCTCGATATTTTTTATCCAAATACGTGCTAGAGGCATGGGTGATGATGCCATAATCGTAACAGAAAATATCCTAATTTTTCCATAAACTTAATGTATAGGGTACAGTCTTAATGATGATTATTCTTATTGCTCATGCAGTGCGATCCGAGTCACTAAACTTGAAATACAAAAACTTGGACACGAACCGATTGCCAGAGAATTTGGAAATTAGTGACAGTTGTCTTAATTTCACGGAAAATTATAAATATACTGCTTTTACTCATGGAATTTATTATCTAATATATAAAGGCTCCATGTGGCTGAAGTGATGTTGCCCTGGAGATCGTGTTGGTTTATTTACGAGTTTAGGTTTTGGTATATGGTCTTTTAGAGCCTGCAGTATGCAAGCACCGACAACTCGTGTGTATATATATATATATATATATATATATATATATATATATATATACTATATATATATATATATATAACAACTTACGGAAAAGGAAAGGTAAAATGAATATATGGATGTCAACAAGGTGTTGGGATGAGGAAACCCAGTGAGCACTCACCAATCAGACGACTTCAGGTTGGCGAGGCCCCGGGGATGTCGAAGCGACACACGTAATATAACACAAAAACACAGAAACATCACAAACGTAAAGCTTTCGGAACTACTCCTTCTTCAGCTACAGAGAGAGAGTTCTCTCTCCCGTCTTGTTGGTAGTTAATTTTCTCATCTCCATACAGCTGATAAAGGACAGGCACAATGGATAACTCAAGCATGTTGAGGTACTCAGCACCAATAACTGTCTGTTCAAAGAAGTATGGTCCAACAATACCCTTGAATGACATCACACCAGACTGTAAGTACTGATAAATTCACTTCCTTGTCCACATGAATGTTCAGATTTTCAGAATACCAGCCTAAACAATTATGTCAGTTCGCTGTACCATTGAGCTTGAATGTTGCCTCGTCAGACCAAACAATCACGTCCACAAACTTTGCATCCTCATCCATCTTCCTTTAAAACCATTCACAAAACTCAGCTCTGTGATCAGAATAATCTCCATTGATTGCATGTAACAGCCTTGGTACATAACATTTCCATTTAGCAGTTTTGAGAATCCGGTGTACACTTGCCCTGCTGATTCCAGTCTCTCGAGCACACCATCTTACAGATTTTTTGGTGATTGTGTGAATCACTATAACACCATAGCAGAATTTCCCCATTCGTTGATGAGCAAAGTCTCCCAGATCATTGCTTGCACACGTCTTGCACAGTGGCGTCAGTCTCAAATTTATCATGAATTATTGAAATTGTAAGTCATGTTGGAGGCTCAGTTGCAAATTCCATCTCCACCATCTCTGCACTTCACACACATTCTTGAATTTCCAGTACCACTTCAAAATTAATTAACATTTTGAACGGCAAGCGAACCTCTGCCATTTTGTATTACGTTCTGAATCATGGGTAATGTGTTGCAGTTGTATTGCAGTTTTTCATTGCAACTAATGCCATTTGTTAAGTGCATGCCACACTACTTAGAGGCACATTAAATTTTGGTTTCATCTTGAATACGTGAATAGATATTCATTATTAAAATGTGCATAGATTTTTTTGAGACACCCGTATGCACGCATTAATCTATTTGTTTACGTATTTGTTTATTTATAAATACATGCAGTTGCATATGCATTCGAACACGATTAGATACAAAATTCTCGCAACAGAACTTCCAAATAACGTAATAAGTAAGAACATGTCCTTCGAGCGACACTACAATAGAGTTATATTAAAATTGAGTGGTCTAAAAAATTAAAATGTGGAAAAATTGGCTATGAAAAAGCATTTAGTTAGCATTGAAATAAAATGGCATAACTTTGTAAAAATTGTTTACAAAATTCTTAAGCCTTAAGGCTGGGTATTGCCAGCTGCGATGCACGCTTATGTGGTCTTTATATCGGAGGAAGGGAGAAAATTGTAATTCCGCGGGAATGCCAGGGGTGAAAATGATGTCATTCTTTTTTTCTTTTGACATCACCAGAGACTAGAAGTACATGTAGCTGCTGCCGTTTTTTATTCGCTTTCGTATGCTTAGAGACATCTGTTATGTGCCTCTGCTTTGCAACGGAAAACGATGGTCTTCAAAACGTTCGCTCCAATAACGCTAAAGAAAAGAAATACGACCGTTTTCTAGGTACTTTATTGTTTCCTCCGTTTTTGTCGAACGCGGATTCGTACAAAAAGTAAGAATCATGTTGCTTTTCGCTTAAAGATACCTAATAAGCATATATCATTCCCTGAAATACGATAACATCTTATTCAAGCATAGGTCACTCTCTGGTGTTAAAAATATTCATTGTAATGTTGAGTGCCCGACGAAGGAATGAATTAAGAGAAAATTAGATATGTTCACGGATGTGACAGTAATACGCGCCGAAAATAGAAATCAAACAGGATTACACAAAATACTTATCCGGGCTGGCTGATTATTTAACAGTTCTAACACCAATTAAGATGAATAATGTTTAATGCACCACTCGTTAAGAAAATGAAATAAATGAAAATGAATTGCCCTCGTGAATTCTCTAAATTCACTTATTTCCTTTAGAAAAAGACGCCGTTGAACAATATTCCGTCAGAAAGAGCAAAAACCTATTGGAATCATGTGGTATCAAATCTATATTTAAACTCTAAAGACGTGGATCTGAAATTTATCCCATGAGTAAACATCCCATGGAAAAATAAAGTTTTCGGAAATAATTTTCTTTTGCAGCAGTAGGATGTTTACAAATTCCTATCTTCGAATTCAGTAGAGTTCTGTGGGATGAGCACGATTGAATACCCTGGCAATAATGGTAATAAGATAGTTATCAAACCTAGAGAATCGAAAGAACAAATGAAACTATTTATAAAGAAAATATTTAAAACCAGCTTCATGTCGTGAGATTATAGGCTTTAATTAATTAAATGAAAACTAACAATGACATGTAGCAAATGAAAATGAGAATTCTCTTAAAAATACTGCATCACTGACTTCCATTAATAATTTTGTATTATCATACATACGCCTTCGTATCTTAATCCGAAAGGAGTTTAATAGTTGTATAAAGAGACACAGGAACGATGGGGATACCGGGTCCACAATCTCTCTCCAAGACAAAATAAATAGATAAAATTAGAGATAAAACAGAGTGAGTGAGTGAGCTTCTCCCAGTAGAACATAAGTTTTTCGTTATTTGTTCCAAATATTTTGGTATTGCTGAAATTATTACACAAAATATGCTTTGCACATATTTTTTTTATTGTTAGAATTTTTGAGATAATGCTATATGGGCCACTGGTTGTTTGACCATAACAATAACGCTCATTTACAGAGCTTATATCTACGTCCTAATTTTGATCCGCCGGATGGACTATATTAGTCCTAATATTAATTAATATAATTCGTATTTCCTATTTTGTATTATATCGTAAAATACTTTACAATTTAATGGTGAGAAAAAAATCAGATTTAACTTAATATAAAATGGTGTAACACATTTAATCGTAGAAATATTTCACCGAAAATTTTATTGACTACAGTATCACAGACAAATAACAGTTCATTTTAATAGTGTCGTTAAATTCGCTAAAATATTTTATCAGGGCTTTAATCCTTTTATTTATTTTCGTAAAAGGAATAAATTGAAAGTGACCTTGACCTTTTATAGAGATATTAAAAGTCATATAATTTCTTTATTTCACATTTTATATTTATATCAACAATGCTAGTGGAAATTTGCATAAATATCATAGGTCATTAAAAATGATCGCGATTCTAAGTTGGCGAAAGATTCATGAATTTTGTAGACGTTTTACTCAGAAAATCGATAATTTGATCTAACTATGAAATTAATTTTGCTTCTATGAATGGGAATTCGTGTAAAGGAATTTTTTATAAACTTGCGGGTCTAGCTTTCTTATTACTGCTTTTCGTCATTGCAGAAAAGCACTATTATCTTCGTGATGTCCGTCCGTCCGTACGCATATATCAGGGAAGAATTGGCATAGCCGATTTAAACCAAATTTTGTACATAAAATCTTCACATAAATACAGGAACAAAGGACATATTTGGATTGGATTGACTCAGCAGGGATGCCACAATTGCAAAATGAAACTTTTGAATTAATTTGGAAGGAATGGGCTGAACCGGTTTCAACGAAATTATGTATGAAGGGGGTGTGCAACATAAAAAACAAAATCAAGATGTTTAGTATAGATATAGAAAGCAGGGATGTCACAGTACAAGGAATACTACAATTTCTTTTTACACCTATTTGTGTTGAACTGTCCACATGAATTTTAACGAAATTTAATATTTATAATGCACACAAATATACAAAACCATCTTTGGACAGGATCAGCCAAAAAGGAGTCCCACAATTATATATTAAACTCTTTTAGCAGTTATGAACTTGGAAGGAATTGAACGGATTTCAACTAAAGTTTGTATATAAGATTTGTACAACATACCATAGTGAAATCAAAATGTTTAAAGTGGATCTAAAGAGCATGGCTACCACAATTAAAGCTAAAATAGTATTTCTTTTACACGTATTTTAATTAACTGATCGCATGAGTTTTAACCAAATATCCTTATATAATAATTCTCAACTGTCCGTCTGTCTGTCTGTCCCGGTATTTTTGGACATTTCCCAATAGAATTAAGAGCTGAAACTTTCACAATCTTTAAACCCCCATGAGGTGGTTTCTAGAAAAATCAAATATCCCGGAAAAAGTCCCGGATTCGACTCCGGGGGACAATTATATTTTCTCATAAGTTTAAACGAGATTTTCGATTTTTCAAGGTGCAAGGTTTATTTCCGTCATTCATTAAAATATGTAAATATAAACCGTATTTCTCCATTTTTATTTTATTCGATGGCTAAAACTATAAAATATCTTATTCTTGCGATGTTTAGATGTTACACGGAAGAATTTGTCAGAAACACGCATTTCTTTTCGAAATTTTATGGCTTTTTCGTACTCTTTCAGGGTGTTGCCAAGGCGAACCTCATTGTTGCCTCCGATAAATTAGCGTCTATTAAGCCTTCAAATATACGAAAGGATTGTGTTATTCGCCTCACACAATGCTGAACTTAATAGATTGCAACGTTAATAATTGAAGAATATTATTATTCAGTAAACATACGAAGAGGAAGAATAACGGAGCCAAAGAGTAGAAAACCAATTCCTATATTGATGTCAGAATGTAATAAATTTTAAGCGCTTCACTTTCTGGGAGAATTCAAATGATTGTCGGGAATTTATTAATTAATCAAACAATTACATTTACTATATATATAAGTTTTTACACACACACCTCGGAAGTTATATTGTAATCACACTAAAAAGTCCCGTTGATGTTCAACGGGTAATTCCGCTCGTAGTATATATAATCTTCATAAAAATAAATAATCAAAATAGCATATTTCAATCGGTTCGACTAAACAGAGCTACCGCAATATCAAGGTTAGAATTTTTCTTTAACTATGAATTTGGAAGGTATACGATTATACTACGGTGAATTTGATGAAAAGCATTTCTGTACTACGGGAACCCCGTGCACATCCCCACTTAAAAAAAATATATTTTATAGCTACTTATTTTCGCTTTCATAGAGTAATAGCTCACTAAGCAGCAATGCTATTTGGGTATTATTCACAGTAAGCGCATAAAACAGGAAGTGAGAGTAATTGATTAACACAATATTAAAGTTAACTAATTATTCGATAAAATAGTCAGAGTGAAAAATCTCATATTTCTGTCGGATTTAAATTTAAACTTAACAGCCGAAGGTCCGTCCTAACGTTTCTGTTGACATAGTAAACTCTGCAGAGACATTAAAATACGCATAACTGATCCATACGATGTTATTTGTGAGATAAATTACTTTTTGGGAAGAGATTATACTTCTAATATGTATAACGAGATTTTTTCTTGCCCAAATGGGCCATTGGTAGATTCTAAAAAAGTAAAGAATCTAAAAAAGATTTTTTTTCTAGATCCTTTCCCATGATGTACGTTCTCTCGAGAAATGTTTCCCTGGGAAATTGATTCCCGCCTTCTCGTCCTTCCTGTTTGTCTGCCCCTCCTCTTCCGCTTTTTCCTTTCTATCCGCCTTTGGCTGTTCTTCCAAGTTTGATGCCGAGTTATCTACCATTTTGGCTTTGTTATTAGGAAATCGTTTGCATTGCCAGTGCCGGTATACTAATAGAATAAAAAAATAAAAAAATAGAAAAACTATTAAAGTCTTAAAATAATCGCACGTTATTTTAGATGGAAATCTGAGTTATTTTCGATGAAATCATCGTTAGTAATACAACCTAAGAGAGCCGCGATTATATAATGCATTGAAATAGGGTTTCAAATAGTCTTGTCCTCCATAACCGTCTTCCTTTCTTCATAACTCTCTTTTAACCCCAAGTTTTCTAAAAGATGGGCCCTTTTCCTTCCTCTCTCTCTCTCTCTCTCTCTCTCTCTCTCTCTCTCTCTCTCTCTCTTACAGCTATCTCTTATCACTAACAAAATCAGTTTCTTCTATCCTGTTATTCGTCATACTTATTTTTACTTGACCCGTTAATTTCCATTTTCTGTGTTCTTCCTCATGCCCATAATTCCATACTTTCCATGTATCATGTCCGAATGTAAGACGATTTCGAATATAGCACCACCCCAGTTTACAAAAGCTAATTTTTAGGAAAAAAATGTTCTATAAGGAATTCTGAAGAAGATAAATCAAACAAGATTAATGGATTTATTTTTATTTAAATCTCTAAAAAATTGTCATCACAGTGTGCAGTGGTGGGTTAATGAGTTTTTAACCGTGCTAGATTAGTCAAAATCAATGTCACTATTTTTTATACATTTATTTATTTGTTCGCGAATATGTCGACTCCCAACCTTGAATTAAAAAAGAAAATCAGAAAAAACTCGTTCCATAGCCGGATATTTCATATAATTGTCCCAAGCCTCCACGTAGGGCGTAGGAAATGGGGGTTCTATGCGGTTCACACCCCGATACAAGGGAATAAAAAGAAATATAAAATAAGTTATTGAGGTCACCTGATGGAAAAATAAAATTGATAAATTAGGGAGCTCCGATGGCCATGACAAATTTGAAAAAAAAAGCAGAAACGCATTTCTTTTTTCAATCGTCACTGACGACGATTGCTTTATAGCCGAAATGCGTCCCTGGTGATTAAAACCTTTTTATGGCTATTCGAGCTACCTAATTCATCAGCGAGCGGTAATCTTTTAAAGTGACCCCCGGACCTCATTAGCGAGATATATGGTCACCATCGTTTCCATTATATTATCAATCGTGGGTCGCGAACCCAAAAATGGTTCGCGAGATGTTTGAGGCGGTTCACCAAAAATACCCTTATTGGCGGATGGCGGGATCACAATATGACTCATAATTTCTGCAGAGTAATCAAGTAAGCCTCGCAGCTCTTAACGAATCTCTGTCGTTATACCAACTAACCAGTAAAAAACGAGTATCTCAGTGATTGTTCAGTAATTAAACGAAAATAATAAAATCAGAAAAACCACGACTATATTTATGAATGATGTTTGCTCGAGTTTTCAGCGTGAACGACCACACCTTTCATGTTAAAAAGCAGCATAACTTAGTTTACCCGCAATTTATGTCTTTTATATATTTTTAATGCCCCAATTGAGCAAATTTCATCTGACATCACATTATCTCTGTTAAAATTAACGATTTGTTAAATTGCTGGAAATCTCCAAAATTGAAAATTATTTCAATATTTTCCAATCTGCGTAAAGGAACAGAGAAACATGAATCCCCTCCATTAATTTCTGTTTAACAGAGGAATGATAACCTTTAGCGATACGAGAGTGAAGCGAATTATTAAACTTTACCTTGGCATTTTGTTAAAGACAAAATTATATTCTCGAGAGACTACTTATCGTTTCCGGCGGCCAATTTAATGTAACATGACTCCATCTTCCCCACTATCTTTTCATCATAATAATTTTACAGTAACCATGGAAACGGCATCAACCAAATTTAGAGAGATTTGAAAGAGTTTCGCTCATAATGCGATTTCGAATAATTCGCCGCCTCATCTTTTGGTTCAGAATTTCCGGATTTTTCATTCATACTGTTCGCGTAGGTGGCCAATTTTTCTCAAACCTCAATGAATTCTTTTTTGTAATGGGAAAAGTTCTTAATCTTGGAAAATACGAAGTAGTAATTTGGCCATTTCGATGAAGTGGCAATCAATTATTTGAAAATGTTAATGTCGATTTTGTTCGCTGTTAATTTGTTTTAATGTGGGTGAACAGTAACGCTGATGAAAGTAGCAAACGAAACCATCCATTTTCGAAATTACATCTCCAACGAAACGGCTCCAACGTTGCCAACTTATGGCTCTCCTAAATCCTATCCATATAATGTAGCACTTCGATCGTCCTATATCTCGGAAACAACTCGCATTAAACGACAATGTCGCACTTTTGCTATCATAAAGCTGGATTTTTATCTGGCTATCGGAAGACGTATACATTCCTCAATTAGTTACGATGATATTAACAGGAAAAAACGGCATTTATAGAAAAGCAGTACAACTTATTTAAATGCCCATAAGTTATTTTTTCAAGAAATCACGTGTATTTAACATTTAATCATTTCTCGCTTCCCAGTTACGGTAAAGGTTTTATTTATTTATGTTTGCTTGCGAAACTCGCGTTTTTATCTTGAAGGTTTTTTTATCCACCTGGGCATTTTAAGGATAAGATGAAATAAAAGTATTTCTGCCTATATTATATTATTCCAATGCCATAATAGCATAATTTCTCCTATTAACCTATGAGACAGTGGTGGATTAAGGGGGAGGGTGTCGCACTTATTGCTCGCCAGGGGCTCCATGAAGTAAGGGGCCTCGAAAATCCTTTGCATATAAATCTCGGATGTGTTAAATATCTCTATTTAAAAATCAGTGGAACCTCTCTATGATTCCATAGAAATACTATAGTTAAGAAGGGTCTCATAAGAAGGTGGTCGTTAGGAGAGGTTTCATAATGTATATAGATTGCAGGGCAGCCAATTGCTTAGCGCCAGGTGCCCCAAAAGGCCTAAATCTGCCACTGCTATTAGATTAAATCGAATGCAGTTGATGCGGGCAAAGAATCGCTGTCGTTTGCTCAAGCGAAATTAAACGGCTAATGGGTTCAATAAAACAAATTTCGCCACGCAAGTAAAGAAGACAATTATTTAGAAAATCCGAACATGAAACACCAATATGAACGAGATTCGAGGAAATCAGTGTCGGGAAGAAGAATTTCTCTCGTCCGTCGGCACGCTAATGTAATCGAACGATTGAATCTCGGGTCATCGTACCGCCACACAACAGCTTGGCGGAAAATACACAAGCGTTAATTATCGCTTTCCGTTGGAGGTCCTAAAGGATAAAAGAGACCTTCTTTATTTTCAAAATGGACCGTAATTGGTTCCGGGCAGTGCCTTTGAATTGTGGGAGAGCTTTTTTTAGTCGAGCAAAAAGATATTCCAAATCGTGATTTATACAACGGCTGTCGTCGCGTTAATAGAGTAAATTAACCGTTGCACATCGCGGCGGAGTTCTTTACTCAAAGTCGCATCTTTCTCAGATTTGAACGCCAGGCGACGTTATAGAGCGAATTAATTTCCTCCGCATTGTCCTCATTTATTTTACGGCCGCTCTCCTGGAGATTTCAGTTACACTGCAAAAATGTTTCCCTCACCGTCGTTCGAGGAACGGATGGTTTCATTAGAATTTCAGATGGAAATTTTTAAAACAAAGTGCAAAATTGTGTAAAATAAAATTCACGGTGATGGGCGTAATCTTGTGGAACTATTCCATGACAAACAAATAAAACCTCGTTTCTTTACCTGAAGATGATGTATCACATCGAAACCCGGGTCGTATTGAAATATTAAAACTGTGGAAAATTCAAAGTTGTCTTTTTGTTTGTTCATTACTGTGTAAAATAAAGTTTTAGACGCTCAAAGCAAACAAATGCCGTTTAAATGCAGATTGGATCGGGAGGTAGTTGGGCTGTAACACGTCATCAATTCACTCGCAGCAAATTTATTGATGGCGATCCAATGAAGTAATAGTTCGACATTTTCTGTGCTAAAATGTCGACGTTGTCCAAATTGGGATACTTAATTCGATATTTGAAGTTTCAAACATTTATTGAATTATGAATAAATGGTACATGAGGCAGGACCGGCCCAAATATTTGCGAACCGAGCGCAAGAGTGGTTAACGGGACCTTCTATCGTTTACAGATTTAAGAAAACCACTTTTACAATGATCATAATTGGGAAGGATTTAATAAAAATAAAATAATGAGAAATGCAAGGATAAAATAATTATTTTTGAAGTCGAATGTGCTCGCACGCTTTCGCAAAGTTTTATCTGTGTAAGTGATGTTGCATTGATTCATTGTCTTATCCCGAAATATTTTCGTCCGGAATGAATGGCCAATTGCGGATAATTAACTATTTAATTATCTAAACGGCTGCTCATATGGAATGTTGGGAATGCAAATAGCTAACCGGGCTTAAGGAACTTGATACTCCGAAGAATTTATCGATACGAATTCCACTTGAGATAGCATTCTCATGGAAGGAAATACCAAGTTATAATTAATTAATGGCAATGCTTCCAACCAAAGGAGTGATCTCGCTTTCTCTGACGTTTTCCGAAAAGGCAATATGCTCTGAATGAGAGATAAGCCGACAGTTCATGGATTATCTTTCGGAATAAATTCGGGAATTACTATGACCTACTACTATTTAACCTACTATCACTGTTATCGTTCAGTACTGCTCGTAACCAATATATGTAGTAATTAGGCGTCCATAGCAATTAAAAAGGCATATTCCGTCGCGAAAGAGCACAAAATCATAATTCTGAGAGTATTTTATATAGTAATTTATAGAAATAGGATGTTTCTTTCATCTATTTTAATTCAAAGTAAAAAGTGTATAAATTTGAATTTGGTCAGATTTTGAAAAAAATTAGTAAAAAAAGAAGAGAAATCCTTCACATTGCCACAGAACTGAAAATGTAGTGAATAATTAGGGTTCGGCAATAGCGAATCACAAAGTCGGTCATTAATATAAACAATACTGGAACAAGTTTACTAAAACACACGAATTTTGTCTC
This sequence comes from Tanypteryx hageni, assembly GCA_028673005.1. Lineage (NCBI taxonomy): Eukaryota > Metazoa > Arthropoda > Insecta > Odonata > Petaluridae > Tanypteryx > Tanypteryx hageni. The sequence continues at coordinate 154,052,163 of CM054113.1, read as the reverse complement.
ATTTTGACTGTCAGGTGCCAGCTTGGGCGTATTTTGTTTCTCTAGGGGTTCATAAAACCATCTCTTCAAACATCACGGATACAAAAACTCCGCTCGGGGCATAAGGTCTTCGGTTGGCGTTATAACAATGGCGAAACGCCATCGATCAACTTCTTCGATGGATCGAAATGAGTGACCTTTTCCCGTCTCGTGATCCATTTCCGACGCTTTCGGAAGTTTGTCTCGCAATTGTTTAAAAAGGGCCACCTGCGGAACATCGAAGAGAGCGGTTTGATGTTTTTTTTCTATGGAACCACTCGGTCACAAATACGACTCTTTCGAAGAAAAACACGGAATGGAGGGCAGGCCGCCGCGTAGGGGCCATTTGGATGGCGGATGAATGGGGGAGGGGGATGAGAAGGAGGGGGAAGGGGACGTGGATCGGGTCGGAGGGGAAGGGGGAGGAAGGATTGGGGGGGAAGGTCAAGGGAGGTTGAGATGAGGAGCATATTAGACGTGCTCGGCAACACGAAGTCCGGCTTCATTGGTAAGCGGGAGGGCAGTTTCATTTCATAGGGTTCGCTACTGGTCAACGCATCGCCGTCATCTTCCAAATGTTAGGCCGAAAATGGCTGCTCCCCTGCAGAGAGCCGCGGTAGGGGGCGTGTCCGGGTGGCGGATCGGCGGATTTGGAAAAAAGTCGCGGTTGCCATGGGAACAAGAGGAGGAGAGTTCTCCTCGCCTATGACAATTATCGACGAGGATTTTTTTTGTTGAGAGGATGGCGATTCCAGGAAGTAAATTATCTATCTTTCGCGATGTTTTTTTCTCGGCGAAAGCGAACGTGAACTTGCTCGCAGATGTGACTTATGGCGTTATGGAAGATAATGTGAAATATATATATACTCCCGTAACAGAGATTCTCGTCGTCTATAATTAGACCAAAATTATCGAAGGGAAGGGACTATTCTCTTTCACATTTGCCATGCAGTTTTAGTCCTGTTAAATGCGTTGGAGTGTATCCGAGCTGTTGTGGTCAACAATTTCTGTAATTATAGCATTATATTAAAATCCAATTGGCACTTTCATAAATCCTGAGGTCACTATAAGACCAAGTAACAGCTGATACTTAAGAAGCCTAGATTTATAAATAGGCGAATCCAATATGCAGATGATCTTTGATTTTATAAACGCAATGCCTTATAAAACTCACGCTATAAGCGGTACTAGATGATTATCTTTCTATAATTTGTATAGAGGTAACAAATACATATGCTTTTGCCTATTTTTAGTTTTTAGTAATTTCTTCTATTATAATGCAAAGACACTTTATAATAGACTCATACTGATTTTTACACGCTGAAACTATGGCCAAAACGAATATTAGAGTATTTCTAAAAGTTTGAGCAGCAAAGGGTTAAACAGACATTCTTTCAGCCTGATGTAACTACCAGCCTTGGTGCTGCACTACCATGCATGAGTTCTCTCACGTTTCCAGCTCATCCCTCGACGCGTGCTTACATCACGAAATGAAAACCAGAGCTGGCGTTAAAAAAATAACTCAAAAGAGGTCAGTTCGCTGTCATAAAATTCATGACTCCGTGATGGCCGAGCGAGGATAAACGCTGGTCTTTCAACCCCCTTTTAGTCGCTGACGAACCAATCTCGAGATATTTCGCGCCTGCGAGCAATAAACCATCATCCGTTCCTGCTAGATAGAGCGAATAGATGTCGCTGAAAAAATAAAATAAAAATGAGATAAGCCTCCTCATCCCCTTACGCACGTCCAAATCTCAGCCCGTCGGGATGTTTTGAATTCTGCATTCAAGGGAGCATGGCCCTCGGAAGCTTTTTTCACGTGTTGGAGGGCGTTCGGAATGCCATCAAACATCAAACCCTATTAGTCCCCTGGCGCCCGAAAAATCTTCCACTTAAACTCACTTAACGCACAGCTTTGCATTGCGAAATAATGGCGGTTAAAAAAATACCGGAGAAAACTGAATAAAAAGAGCACTTCGCTTTGAAACCCATCCAACTCTACACACATCCCATTGCTTTTTCCTATTCCTCCCCCGCCTATCCCCTTCACTCCCTCCTCCCTTTATCCTCCCTCCTCACACCCCCCTTTATCACCTTGCATCCACTCGAAAAAAATAACAATAATAGGAGAAGACTCGTCCAATCTCCCGCTGCCTGCTCTATTCCTTCGGTCCCTCGGAGCTAGCTAATAGCTACGCCTCTTAGCCTCTAAGCCTCCCATCTACCCACCCACCCACTTCGTGCGACCTCCCTCACACCGCTCTTCCCCCCACTCCTCCCGCTCCACCGCACCAACCCCTTCTCATGCACTGCCACACATCATACTCCTTCGTCGCCACGCACAAACACATGCCTCCCTCGGGCCTACTCCTCCTCCCACGGACCTCACCAAGAACAGTGGTCAGCCGTATATTCTCCTCCTCCTCCCTTCTCTCCCTCCCTCCCTCTCTCTCTCTCTCTCCCCCCCCTCCCACCCACCCTCTCTCTCTCGGTCATCCTCATCGGGTCCCTTCTTCACTCCCTCCACCCTGTTCCTCTCGCCAGACCCTCAACGGACGCCTTCGCCCCCAAATAGCCGCCTACGACCACTGAGGAAAACACTGGGGAAGGATGGCTGCCAAGTGTTTGAGTTCTGGGGGTGCGTCGACCGTGCATCTGCATCAATGTATCTCCGTCGCTACGGTGGCCGCCTTCTGGGTTGCGGCCTCCTGCGTCTTCTTCGTCGCTTCCGGTGCTGAGGCGCCGGGAATGCGGCAGACGCCGGGTCCTCTCCATCCAATACACGGGACGCACTTCTTCAGCCACGGGAGGCTGGTGGAGGAACACGAGAGGCATAGAAACGTCACGTCGGAACAGAGAGAGGAGAGGGCCCACCTGGTCAGGAAGTACCTGAGGAGGCCCAAGAAACACGAAGGGGCCGTAAAGCTTGTGGAAGGCTCCGGAGAACACGAAGGTGAGGGTAGGGCGGCGTTTCCTATCGTAGATCCGTTTATCCTTTAATATTCTGGATTCGTGCGTAGATGCCGATGTTATATTAAAGCAAGTTCATGGCTGCGGATGGCTCCGTTTAAACATGAAGGGATTTTGAAATTGTTGCGAGTTTTTTTCTTTTTAATTCATCAGGAATTGCCCCTGTTGTATCCTAAGAGTGATCTATGAAATTGTTTCTACATATATTTCTATAATTTGTCAATTTTTTGCTTAATTTTTGAACTCAAATGCCACCTAATTATGAATATTGACATAAATATGACGATTGTATAGTTAATCATCCGATATCTCTGTTAGATTATTGTTCAAAATGAGCTATGAATGACGTTCGTGGTGTGCACGTAATTACTTTTATCGAGGGTGGAATCCTACACTAGACCCAAGAAATTCCTCCATTGCTTCTGTTTCGCGTCATATATCGATCTATTTTTAATGGTCGAATAAATTTTGATTTGCGCTTTTATGGATTCGATGCTGGCATTTTATTTTTACGCCCTACAAAGGTTTTTATGGAAGGAGTTAGCGGCGAGCGATGTTTGCGTAATGGAGGTATCGCAGTGTCAACAGGGTTATGAAAGTGAAAAATTACTTGTCACAAACAGCGCAGGAGAATCTTCAGCCTCATTAAGGATTCAGACCAGAACGAGTAGTACGGCAGAGTAGGATAGCCCACGAGTCTAAGACGTGCTAGGCCACTGTGACGTCAGTTTTGCATCCTTTTTAATGCCAATTCCGTAGAGATACCGCCACGCGAGAACAACAAACAGTTTTAGATAGACGTATGCAAGAGAAGAAAGGGATTTTTATTAAAGTAATTTTATCGATCAAAAGCGGACGGATAATGTGTGAAAGCAAGCATGAAAGAGAAAAAAGTCGCTTTATAGATCGTGATCCGAGAAAAACCCGACTCGATTAAAAAAATAGCTTAACAGCATATGTATCTAAAATGGTTTACGATCGTTCTCAGTAACATCATCGTACATACTTAAAAAATGCTGATCATTTAAAATAAAATATACTCGAATGAATCTTAATCTTTCCTCATAATAGAAGCTCATCAAGCTAAATCTTAATAGCGGCCTCGAGGTTAATGATTCGTAAATAAGATGTCGAAGAGATTTCGGGGCAAGAAAAATGCGAGACAATCGCGGAGTTGTAAGAACAATGAAAACAAAGGATCAGCTATGATCAGGCGTCAATTTCGTCGTAACAAGAGTTATATTAGGCTAAAATATCAGGTCTTCAACTCTCCTAAATACCCATATCAAAATCCGTATTTTGTGCATTAAATGAACACATTTCAATGTAAAATATGAATGGTGTAAGTTTTTCATGAGTTTTAATTTTTAAACATTAAGGAGAGAATATTTAATAAATATAAAACAGCTGTAATTAATAATGGTTAGGTAAATGTTTTATTATATGCCACGTAATTAACATTAATATTCGATAAAAATAAGTAAAACTGTCATATTTCTGTAGGCCTTGTTGGTACCCTCAAAATAAAAATTTAACCCCAAAAAAATTTATACAAAACAAAATCGAGATCCATGACGTCAAAATGAAATTAAATATGAATTTCATGCAAATCAATGCAGTTTTTCTCGACTGTATACCATTAGTCAATTGCTGAAACTAAAAACTTAGTTAGAATTTGATTATACAAGTGTCGGTTTATCCGAAAATTCAAATTTGGTGACATAATATTCTCGGCCACGGCTTACTCCCTAATACCTCTACGGGATAATCTTCCTAGAAGAAAATATTAATATTCATGGTGTTAAAAAATTCTAGGTACTCTCTATTCTGTTCGTAATACATAATTTAAAACTCGGCGCGATATTCACTTCACGCCTCTCTCTATAAAAAAATACTCATTTGCCTATAAATTAACCCAGATGATGCGACAACTTCAGATATTACCACAAGATTTTTTTGGCAGCCACTTGAATGTCGCCGTAAACTAGTTCCTAAATATATTGGTATTCATTTGCCCTTCAGGGAGTTAAACTCCTTTAAGAACCATCGATAACCGAGGATTACTTCGCGGTACAAGCTTAACTTAACGAATTTAGACGACGCGTGATCTCTTTTCGTAAAACCCGGAAGCGCTTTATTCGAAACGGAGAGTGGTTCCTCAAGGTCTCGGTCGATTATCTTTTCAAGTCTCGACGTCGAATGTTCTCCTCCCGAAAAAAACCCTTCTAATTCATTTCGCGAGGGAAATTTTCATTCCCTTCCCTATCCCTCAACACGCGTTCCTCGATCCAAAGCGACCGCGACCGCTTATCCATCAACGTTGTTTTAATGAGGCTCGACACCATCACATCCCTTTGCGCACGAACACGCGCGCGCGCGCACACACACACTCACATTCACACTCACATTCACACTCACACACACGCACACACACAGACACTCACAGATCCCTCTTTCCGATCTACTCGTCTATTTCGAGACCCCTTCGGTAATATCTCGAAGGGGGTGTCAAGCTACGACCCAATTTAGGGCACGGACGATCTCAGGCGACACCCAAAAAAAAATCCTCCCCTCTCGCCTTCATCCTCTTCCTTTCACCCACCCTCCTTTCATATAACCCCTCCTCGAAAGATGCCTCATCCCCAGCCAGCGTTATTTTTTTCGTCCCGGAGGTCAAGCTATAGAGATCCTCTCGCATGCCGACCACATTTCCATCTTGACACCTTGACCTTACTTTCGTCGTAGTAAAAGGAAGGTGGACTAATGTTGAAGGATGGGACACGAGTGGTGATTGGAGTAAAAGGAGGAAGGGGTAAAAAAAGAGGAGAGAGAGGACAGCGGGTACGTCTCTCTCTTTCTACTGCCAGGGGGCAGTGTGAACGTGGGAGGAAACGGGTGCGGGGGTGGAAGCGAAAGGAGGAGGCGGTTGGGAGATCCGCGGTGGGGGTGGAGTACGCAGCAGTATAACCATCTAGGCACGTGCTCTTTCCATCAGGAGGAAAAAAGAAGGGCGGTTTTCTTTCTCAATGTCACGGGCTCCGAGGACCTCGGGTCCCAGGGTGGGGAGGGAGGAATGGAACGGGGCAGTGGAGAGGGAGGGAGGGAGAAAGAAACGGGGATTCTAAAGGGGATGGTGCGGCACGCACTCGATGGCTTTCCCTTTTACTTCTGCGCGTAGCGTCTCTCTTCGCGGGATATGTCATCCTTCGCGAGAAATTACGTCTTCGACATCTGTTCCGCACGTCACGTCGACAGCTCTGGGCTGGAAAAGAAAGTGGTGCGGCGGCATTAAGACGAATGTCTTATGTTTTTTTTATTCACGAACTCGTCGCCGGGCCGCAAAGAAATGTGCCCTTTCCTGCAGCGATTTTTTCTGGAGAGGGTTACGCGATGAATAGGAGGAATTATGTTACTATGAAGTGTAAGAGGCGAGATAGGAAAAAAATATTGTTGAGATGAGGATCCTCGGATCGATTTAAAGTAAGAGCTAGTCTTTAGCATTGGAGAGAGCGTGGTTGCACTTGGAGTGAAATTCGGCAATATATAATAGGTTTTGCAAGATATTACGAAAATAATACAAATAGCAATGTTTGTTTGCATTTTTTGTTGCTCTAGATTTTCAGTAACGTTATTTGTCGAGAGAGCAGGAATTGAGCTCGCCAATGTCTTATTATTAGTGAATACTGTCATGATGGTTTTGCCATATATTTTTGCGTTACAGCTTCACAAGGTACCGCCATCGAAGCTCAGAAATATATCGGAGCACTAACTCGGAAAAGACAAAATTAAAGTCGGACTAGGAAGCAAACATTTATGAGTCTTAGTTTAATACTGCACATATAATTATGATTTCTTCAAGATGCGAGACAGTTATTATTTATTTGCTTTAAATATTCTCAGCACAAACTTTATAAATGCAATTAATAACAAACGTAACTCCAATAGTCGCAATGTGGTTGGAAAAAAACAGAGTCGCATTTCGGCTACAGGGTTGCGATCTCCGATTGTCGATTTTAACGGTGCTATTTTTTTACGCGACAAACCAAAGCTCTTAAGTATCATTAGAAAAACTGTTTTTTAATTTTCTGTAAAGATGAAAAACTTTAAATGTTAACCTGACATAAGCACGAAAAAATAAGTTTCAAAACAAATGCTCAATAATGGATGAAATTGCGAAGATATGCCAATCTTAAAACTCGAACAAAATATGTAAATTTATTTATAACTTTAAGGAAATTTACTTGAAGGTATTATTCCGGTAAGATAAAATCATCGCAAAGTTATGCTTACCACTATTAAAACTATGATGTGAAATGGGTTATTTTTTTTCTTGAAAATCACTAGCAGTTGTATGTAATAGTATTGCTCTATTATCCACGAAATAAATAAAATATAAACAGGTAAAAAAGAGTATTTAAAAATATAGAATATAATGCTTTTTTATTTTAGCTTTGTTTAATTTATTTAGCACACATTTAGAATTTAAGTACATATTCGTTGTTTAACAGGAAGCTTACTTTAGAGAAACCTCTCTTACATGAGTAAAATTTGACCAAATTCACGCATCAATTGTCACTCTCCTTCAAAAAATCAATGTTAAAGACAATTAACAGTAGAAGATAATTTCAAGAGGCGAATGAGTTTATCTTGTAACGGCAGATCGATAGTTCCACGTGTGATCGCAGTGTCAGCGCCACTAAACCGCTAGGTGAACTCTTGTCGGATGTCATTAAGATGCTGGAACACTTTAAAAGACTTCATCTGTTTTCTATACGAAGGATTGCATAATTAAGGCTACAACTCATAATTCACTATAAAAGAAGCCGGACGCAAAATATTTTGCTTCCCATTTCCGGGTGGTGTCCGAAAGTAAGAGAATTAATAAAGAACACTTTCTTCCAACATATGAATTACTTAAATCCAAGAAAGAGTATTACGCTAACATTTTGCCCAGCGCGTAGAAAACATTTTTTGCTTAGAGAGGCGAGTCATCCTTCTAAAATTTCTTTTCAAATTATACTTTATACAGCATATCAGACCACAATTAAATCACGAAGGCGTGCAGAATCCGGTAATCGACGTTTTTAGGATCCGAATATTCAAGCACATTATGGATCCGGGTATCCAAAAAAACCTGATTCTATTCATACTGGAGTTGCAAGCTCAAATATTTGTACACAGTTATGGCAACACATGACGGTGTCATTCAGTCATCCCAGAAGAGACGTCATGCAGTAAGCAAATTTAAATTATAACCTTGAAAGTCCCCTTACATCTGTCACGGAGGGCAGCATCGCACCCCATCTACTGCCTAACGGAAACCTCCACTGGTGCATTTTGTTTAGAACAATCTTCGCCGAATTTTACTGATCGTTAAATGAGAATGCTTTTTTTTTCTAAGTACATGCTCATTGGAGCTTGCGGAGAGGGGACACATATTTAAAGAAAGGCAAAGGCAAAAATTTTAACCTATGTTAATTTCATTTCAATAAAGAATGTTTCTATTGATTTGAAAATCACTAAATTAATTAATTTAGAATTTATTGGATAAGGGAGGCATAACGTTAAATAAAAGCGTTCCCATGAACGATGCTCTTTTTGATCGGCACGTATATAGATATATCGCATTTAATAAGTTGTCATAATAGACGATTTATAAACCTCGAAGATGCATTTATCAAAAATAAAAACTAATAATTACATACAAACCAAAGCTGTGCCAATGGCATGATTTATTTCCAAAGTCGTCGAATTATCGACGTCAAGTCACTAACTTCATTCAAGGCAATCGTTTACTCTGAGATCTACGGAGGCGACAAATTCAATCGCGTAGTTAACTTGAATAAAAATGATAAACTGAAACATTATAGAGCTTTGTCTACGGAAGGCTCCGAATCGCAAATTTCTCGGAGAAAAGAATTTACATTACGACTTGAATTATTAAACGATCTCTCCAACGTTACGTAACATTTAAAGACGTCACCGTGACGGAGCCTACATAACCTTCTTTGTAATTACGCGCGCCATTTTTCATTTCAACAGGGTAATCCCATTCCATTGTCCTTTAAATGTTCCCGTAATAGGCGACATTCATTGGTGCAGCTTTTGGAGTACAGAAAAGCGTTTAATTAGTTCTCTCCTGAAAAATTGCCTCAAAAGTTTCCGACGAAAAATTCTCGAAGCTTTTCTGGCGATGGGCGTTGCATGCAAAAAGTAAGTTTTTTTCCCGCCTAACTTTAATTTACGCAACCATCTAGCAAAAGAGCTATTTAAAAATAGGAACGTATAACTCCCTTCTCTCTTCCAGAACCGAATCCGCCATTGCGCGGACCGGAGCAGGCATGTATTCAGAATTCCAACGTCAGAGTTAAAAGGACCACTGGAATCCTTTATCAGCCGCCCTTAAGTTTCAACTCTTAAAGAGTTTCGGCTGTTGTAAGCCCTCTTCTGAAGGGGAGAGGGAGAAGAAAAAGGGAAGGCGGGATGTGGAAGGAGGGGCAGCAAAGAAGAGAACCACAAAGACGAGCACAGCACCATAGAATTGGAACAAAGCGACCCCCAACGAATTTATTATGATTAAACCGAAACCGCAACTCCCCCATCCCTCCTCCCCCCACTATCCCTCCGCCTACCCCCTCCAATTTCCCTCCAACTCCGCTACAACGGGACCAACTACACAAACAAGTGGTGTCTCCGGGCATCTGACAATTCCGCCAAATGGGAAGCAGCAAAAAAAATTCGTTAAAAGGAAAAACAAAAGACGAAGCTTGCGTAATTGGAATTGAGCGTACCATGACCTTTTGCAGCCGCCGTCGCTTAAAACGGTTTCGAAAAAAATGACTCTCCTCCCTTAATGGGGGGTCCGGAGAAAGAGAAAGAGTTAAAGGAAGGTAAAAATAACATTCCCCTTCCTCTCTACCACTCATACTCCTCCCTCTCTCTGTTCCCTGCCTCTACCCCAGAAAAAACCCAATTCCGAGCTATCAAAACGAGCAGATATATTCTTTATTTTTTCTCTCTCTCCGCTTCTTCTCCTCTTCCCTCATTCCATACAGTTTCGGACCCCTGACCGGTTCAGTCTGGCTGTGCGTGACACGCCATGGAAAGTTGGGCGTACGTGACCGCATGAAACGAAACGATTGTGTGAGCATCGGAGTGGGCAAACACGATCGTAACGCTGCAATTGAGGGCTTAGGAACGGGAAGGAGGAGAGGAAGAGGGAGAAAGCAGGAGAAAAGTAGGGAGAAAGACGTGAGATACAAGGAGAGAGGAGGGTACCGAGGAGGGAAAAGAAAAAGGAGAGAGATGGAGAAAGGAGACGGGAGAAAAGAGAGGAGGGAATGAGATGAAGAAAGGAGGGTGCAGAGGGGAAAAAGGAGAGAGATGGAGAAAGGAGGGTAGAGAGGAGGGAAAAGATAGGGGAGGGGGAGAGAGAGATGGAGAAAAGAGGAAACAGACGGGAAAAAGAGAGAGGGGACGGAGAGAAATGGAAAAGGAGACGATGGAAAAGAATGGGAGAGAGATGGAGAAAGGAGGAAACAGAAAAAGAAAGATAGGAGGGATAGAGATCGAAAAAGCAGACAGAGGAGGGAAAAGAAAGAGCGAGAGAGATGGATAAAGGAGGGGGCAGAGAACGGAAATGAAAGAGGGAAGAGAACGGAGAAAGACAAGGACAGAGGGAGAAAGTGGGGGTAAAGAAGGGAAGAGGTAGAAAAACAGGCGGAGAATGGAGGAGGAACCCTGCAATTGAGGGCTTAGGAGGAAGAAGATGGAGGAAAATGGAGGAAGAGAGAGAAGGGAGGGAGAAAGATGAGAGAGGGAAGGAGAAAGAGGGACCGGAGGATGGGAAAGAGAGCGGATGGAGAAAGAGGAGAAAGGAGGGACAGAGGAGAGAAAAAGTGGGAGTGAAGAGGGGAAGAGGTAGAATAAACGGGGAGAATGGAAGAGGAGGAGGAAGCATGCCTTGCACGGGTCACTTGTCGTGTTCATAGGCGGCGCTTGGTGATTCATGAGGAGAGAGAGAGAGGGGGGGAGAGAGAAGATATGTGGACCGAGGGTGTAAATGAGATCAAACAAGCGAGAAAGGAAATGAGAAACACAGCAGTTTCCATGAAGAAGATTCCGAGAATAATGGTTTTATCTTATTTTCCCCTGGAATATGGGGTTCGGGAGAGAGGGAGCATAGGAATGGGTTGGGAATAGCGGGTGATGTAATTACGGTGGCAAAGATCCTGTTTTTTTATATATGCATTTGATGTCGTCAACTTTCGACGCCCTCGCGAGCGAGTGATGAGGATGGTGGGGGGAGCAAAGGGGGAGGAGGAGCGATAGATACCGATACACGGAACGAACCCATATGCGTGTCGACATGTTTCCATCTGACAAACGAATGGAAGCCGGGGGAGGGGGGAGGTTTATTTTTATTGGAAATGAAATCAAAATCGGATTATACGGATTAAGGACGATTGGCCAATGTTCTCGCTTCTATCTCTCTCTGTCGTGAATGAGCTCTTAGTCTAAAAGATCAACGTTGCGTAGCTACTCCAATTGTTGAGTTCGGATTCATCGATTGCAAACGGCAAGCTGTTGTCACTTTTCCTCCTTGGTCAATAACAAAGTTAACTGGGTCGGTGAATACATTGTGATAGTAGGTCTAAAAAATATTTACATATATGTCCTTAACTTTTTTTTTAGCTTGAACGAATATTTACGATCGGTTTACAAACTAAGGAATCCGCTGGATATGTCATAACAGTTTTTGTCACCATCTAGGATCGTAAGAGACCCTAGCATGTTTTCACTCAAATCGCGTGGGTCGAGCGTGGTCTCCCGGCTGGATTTGCCATTCCCTAAATCAGAGTGCGTTGGCTAAGATTTATTACCCCAACAACCGGAGTTATTACGCCATCTCTTCTCTTTATTAAATTTGGATCGATCACAAAACCCAACTCAAACACACGCAACGTGCGGATTTCAGCAATTCGGAGGAAGAATGCCGTAAGGGTGCCTCGCAGACAGTATGCCATTGAACGAATTCTTTTTACTGCGGACCGGACGTTTCCCCGACAAATTGCGCGTGGTGAGAAGGGATCTCTCTGATTGCGGCACTCCGTATTTTGGAAGGGAATTTAAGCCGTGCGAATAGCTCCCTGTAGTTTCCCTTAGATTAGGCTAATGCCGGGACCCAGCTTGATCCGACGCTTCCACGGTTGCGTGTGGGTGAATGTCCGTGTATACGGCTGGCCCGGGATTGCCGCAAAAAAGTTGTCGGGATTTTTTACGAATGAAACGTAGCGTCTGAATGTTAGTCCGAAGTAAATGGAAATAATTTATGGTAGCTAACAGAAACAAGTACAAGATTTTTAACGGAAAAGGATTTCACGTCGTTCATTGAAAGTGGAAGGAATTCATTCTGTATAAACAAGAAATTCGACCGGAGTTCAAGACAAGCGATAACTTGGCGGCATAGCCAAAAAGTGGAAAATATATGTTTGGCTAAACAAATACACAAAATTTCTTATAAAATGACGGAAGTAAATCGATTCGCTCAAGCGTGTGCACGCGCTGTGTCATTTTCTTTGTGTTAATGCGATTCAAATGAGAGAGAAGGCAATTAAATTTGAGTTGTTATTGAATGAAAACGAACGCAATTTTGGCTGTATCACACGAAAACGTTCTGTTATTTGCCTTTATGGCTTAACTTGTATTGGAAATTAACCTCAGATAAAGGAACAATTTCAAAATTAAAGTAAATGGTAATTGTTGGTGAAATCACCTTCGTGGTACTAAAATATGAAATATGATTTGGAAATATCTATCCTAAACCTAGCAATGGGATCAATGGCAAATATTATTAAAGGGACGCAAGGGTGATACGTTTTTTATAGATAAAATGAAAGAAAAATATTATTCTTAAATCGGCGAGACAATGTAAACGCAGCAAAGTGATAAAATATAGACAAAACGCAAAGACTTAAAATTAATTTTAAAAACGTAAGTTTTAAATGTAATTACAAGAAGCAAATCGCTCTTCGAGTAGAGATGGATTATATTCCTCTCAAAGAAGGCACATCATCTTCCGGGGATTTTTAAAGGAACCTTATCTTCGCCGAAATTTTCATGCCTTAATAATTTAACATACTGTAAAAGGTATACATAAAATAAAACACATTTATAAAAATTCCTCTTTTATAAATCATCGGACACGATTTACCGATCTTCCAATATTATATTTCTTAGGAAATTTTGTCGCATATTTATTTTTAAAGCATTATTTCCTATTAAAAGTGAATGGGAGTAGTTAATTATACACGTTGTATTTTGAAAACCGGAAGACTGCTTTTATTTTCCAACTTCACGCTTTAATAGTATAAAATAAAATTCCCTTATATACTAGCTCAATTCTTATGCCCAGGTTTATGTAATCCCAATAATTCATTCCACGATTCACTAAGGAGAAATTGATCCATGACACCATCTTATTTATATCCGGGGATAAAAGTATCAATAAGCGACCGCTCTTGAAGAATCTTCCATTTTACTCGCGCCGAAACAAAATAACTCGAGCAATTTCGCACTCGAGCTTATCGCGTCTGCAAAACGATCCACGCGCTGCCTCTCCATCCGGATCAAACGTAAGAGGATGTCCACGAATTCAAACCACGACCACGAAGATCGAAGAGCATCAACACGTCAACCCACTCGAAGAACAAAGTGAGAACGATCCGCGTTGATTATGCAGATGCGGAGAATCCATTGGGGGAGAGAGAGAGGAAAAAGAAGGGGGGGAGAAGAAAGGGGTGAAGGAATGGTCGGGGAGGGGTCGCGAAGGTGACCAGTCCGAGAGAGAAAGAGGGAGGGTGGAGAGGAGAGGAGGAGGAGGAGGAAAAGGGCAAAGTATTACGAGTGGGCGGTGGTGGTGGTTCACGGGTGAGTTCATCCGATGAGGGCGGAATGCTTCTGATGTCCGCAGCAGCACGACTCGGGGGAAGCCGAATGATTGAGAGCAATGTGTGCCTCTTTTCTATCTCTTGCTCGCTCTCTCCCCCCTTCACTCCCACTTCTACCCCTCCTCCACCTCCGCTTCATCCCCTCCTCCATCTCTTTCCCCAAATGGGCCTCCTGCTGTACGATCCATCCGCCACGATCCCCGTCTTCTGTCGGAGTTCCGACAACTCCATCGTCCACTCCTCCAATGCGTCACCTCCCTCCCTCCTCCCGTCTCTCTCCCCCTCCCCTTCTCTCTCTCCCTCTCCCCTTTCTCTCTCTCTCTCCCCATCCCTTCCTCTCCCTCCTCCCGTCTCTCTCTCTCTCTCCCTCCTCCCTTTTTCTTTCTCCATTCCTTTCTCTTCCTACCTCCTCCCACACACACTCTCGCTTCCTCCCACTTATCCCCCATGAGATCGTTTCTTTTCTATTCCTTCCAATTTCTTTTTCTTTCCTCTGCTCCTCCGTATGCTTCCTATCCTTCTGCCTCTCTCTCTCTCCTTCTCTTCGTCTGTCTTCTTCTCGAACATTTGGCGATGTAACGACCGGACCTATTTCCCCCAATCTTTCCGATTCCGCTCTTTCAGTTCCTTCCCGCCTCTCCTATTATTTCTTTCCTCCCACGAGTCTTTTCTCTCTTAAGACTTTCACGGATTAGAACATTTACGGCGTGTTCTGGGCGGGAGGGGACGCAATCCTCTTACCGTTTCTTTTATCTTTCTTGCGGCGTTTCCTTAGTCACCTCTACGTGTGTGCCTTTCGCGTCTCGTCTTCTCAACTCGTTTTTTTCCAAACGCAAGTTTCTGTTTTTTCCCCGAGCCAATTTTTCGTTTATGCTTCGTGCGTTTCGTCGTTTTTGTCTTCCGATGTGTTTATTACTCCTCGATTCGAATCGTGGCGACGTGTCCATTGTTTCACGCAATACCAACGTCGATGATTTGATGTTTTGTTTTTCAATTGATAGTCAAGCTCTTTTCAACTAGACGAAAAGCCAATGAATTTTATTTTTTTAAATAGCCCACTATGTATCTACTGGAAAAGGTTTGGCGCAACGTTTTAGAATTGAGGAAAATAGTGTGTTTAATTTGATATAGGGTATTCCGCTGTAGCGTTTTCGTTTTTATTCGCTTAAAATGAAATGAAAGCGTTTATAGAATAATTATATCTCGTTATATATTGGAGATTCCTTTATTTAAACCTTATGTTTGCATTATTCGTGAAAGTAATCGCCGATGTACTATTTTTGCCGGTGAGATCACATTCGAAATGAACGCGTCACTATTGCATGGCCATTAACTATTCATTGTTTTAAAATTGCCCTTTTCTCGGATTTCATTCAAATTATGGGTTATTAGGAACGTATTCTAATAATTTGAGCAAAAAATGAAATTATTTCGTTCGTCCGTGCTTACAGGACGCAGTTTGTACCATAACTAACTCTTGGATAGAAATAAATATTTATATATGTGATCTTTTGAGCTATTCAACTTATCAAAATTCTTAAAAGCAATTTTTTTAGCGGAAAACCAAATTTATTAGCGGATTTTTTTATTCAATAAAACTACCGGAATGATAAGTTTGAATCGATCTCCCAATTTTTACAGGAAACTACCTCCATCCCTGTTCCTATCTATACAAAAATAAAACTCGATGATCTCCGAGGCTTAATCGGTTAAACAGATTCAGAACAAAGCAACGTGACCTTTACGTTCAAATCACGGATCGACTTAACAATATGGAAAGTTGGGGAATTGAGCTGTTATGCACAAGCGCATAAAGCTTTAATAGGAATTTGAAATTTGAAAAGGAGAAAAGCATCCTGTATCCCGATCAACTACAGGATTTTTTCTCCTTCTCAAATATCAAATCGATCGATCTTATACAAAGCCTCACGTGATAGCCCAAATACTATAATGATCATTCCGTTTCAATTTTATTTTACTTTTTCCCTTCTGCCCCGATGGGAACGTCGTTCTTTCCGACGGAGCCATTGCTTTCCTTTCGAGGGAGGATGAATTTAACCGTTTCGAGTGTTCCTTCTGGAGATAGTCTTCCCATTTCAATCTATTGAAAGATAAAAGCGTAAGTATGATATTATTTCTCTCCGTCTCTCTCTCTCTCGCACTCTCCTAATCTCTTCCCACAAAAAACTTTATTTTCTTATTCCTTTCTCTCTCTCACCTATTCCTCCTTCTCAATCTATCCTTCAGATCCTCCCACGCTCCATTTCACCCGTCATTCCATATCACATGCCACTCGCTTTTCTTTCTTTGTTTCACATTCAATATATTCTTATCTGGAGCACCTAAATAGGTTTTTTCCTTGGTTTTTTCGCGTCCCTTCCTCTTCGCAAGCTTTTTTCTGCCGTTGGTTCATCTCACCACGATGGACGAGAGACAGGTCGCTCTCCGAATGCCTCGACATGTTCCTCGTAAATTTATCCATTCACATCTCTTTAAATATTAGCACACGTCGATTTCTAGCTGTTTTTGCTAACAATTCGACGGGAAATAACAGCAAAAACAAATGACGACGACATCGGTGCAAAAATGAATTATTTTTTCGAGATAAATTTTACTCAAACGATTGTATATGTATCTCCTTTTTCGTCTACCTTCCGCTTGATATATTTCTCAAATTTATCGTTTTCCTTTAGGTATTTCTTACGACGGTATTTTGATTTCGTCTCCCTTAATCACCATAAAGGAGCAATAAAGGGTGGCTCCATTCAATGATAAGCACGAAATGACTTTCTCTAATTAATAAAACTTTAAAGAAAACTGGCACACACACAAAGATATTTTAATTAATTAATGTTTTCCTACCGATATACAGTAAACGAGTTGTATCAAAAAGTACGCAGTCGACGGCGATAGTTTCCGTCATAGCTTACAAAACCATCATGGAATTTTTGAAAGATTTCAAACATTCTAAAAAAATACATTAAAAATTCCGGCGTGGGTGAATAAAATCGAAGTTGGTTTATCTTAAAAGCTCGAAAGCTTTGTATCGATTACACCTGCTGTGTCTCCTAGCGCGATTGCAGGAAGGGCTGTAAGCCTCTCACTCTCCTCCCCCATACTTCCCCCTCCCTCCTCCCCTTTCTTCTCCCGACTTCTTTAGAAGGGAAGTCATCGTTCGATCTCAGCTACACCTCTCTCTCTCATTAAAACACAGGCGTAACACGGAATTCAGACTCCAAAAGTCGCCTCGGAGAAACATCCAACTTGCGAATCTGTAACCTCTGGAAAAGAGGATGGTATTCCGAGTTTCCGATGAAATTCCTCCTCCATCCACTCCCTCTCTCTCGCACACACTCACACGAATTGCCACTCGCTCGTAGGGATGCTGATTAACGGTTTCCATGCCGCGCGAATACCCGTTGTGCATCAACGTTTTCCCATTTACCTCCCGTGCTGACGGATTTCCGAGATTGCTGCGCTGGAGGAGGAGAGAGGGAGGGGGAAGGGGAGGGGAGGAGAGGGGGGAGGTGAGAACGTGACCCCTATTTCGCCACACTAAAGAGAGATCTCCTCGGATGGTTTGGGACGGAGTCGGGTCGTACAACGCCCTTAAAACAATAGAGGCAATACCACACGCCGTTGATTCCTATTTTGACTGTATATTGGAATGAAATTTTTTTGTAAAATGCTCGGATACCAAAACGACTGTTTTTTTCGTTTCGATGTTCCTCCGCTATATCCAACTCTCCTGTTTCTCTCTTCCTTTCGTTTCATTCCATCATTCTCTCTTTCTCCCTCTTTTTCTATCATTCTCTCTCGTTTTCCTTGCTTTTTATTCCTGTTCCCCTTTGAATTTTACTTTCACCAACCTTCTATTATTCCTGTCTCTCACACCCCTTTGCTTTTTCCCACCTCCCTTTTTCTTCATTTCTCCGTCCTCTTCTTCCATTAATTTTGCGATGCTATCGTCCCCTTCCTATTTTCCTCTACCTTTCTTTTCCTCCCTTTTTATGTATCTTTTCCTCTCTCTGTTTCTTTCTCCATATCTCTGTCTCTCTTTAGATATGCCGAGCTGAAAACAAAATAAACTCGTTTCTAGCTTTCTATCTCTCTCTTTTATATATTTTCCCCTTTCGCGACCCCACAATAAATTCTTATGTACCGTCTCTTCCTCCTCTCCCCAGAGAGAATACAAAAATAACCTCCGCAGTCACTCTCAACGGAGAAGGAAGAGAGAGAGAGAGAAATAGAGAGCTAGAAAAAGAGACTGAATCGTTTTTGCAAATTCGATACTCTTGAAATACAGAAGGGGGCACTGCAAGCACCGTTACGTCACCGCCGTTCCTCTTCGGCATGCGGATTGGTTGCGAGGAGTGTGTTTCTGTATGCGATGCGAAGATATAGGCAGAGGGGATGGGTATATATATATATATATATATATATATATATATATATATATATATATATATATATATATATACATATACACACACACACACACACACACAGGTTTCCCTCTCTTTATGCGGGGGTTGCGTTCCAGGACAATGACGCATAAAGCGAATTCGCATAAACGGAACCCATATTTACATGTAAAAGATATGGATACGTTCTACAAGCAATCCTAACTCCCTTCCAAGACGTTCTTCTTTCGTTCCATAACGACTTCTTATGCGCTAAATACAAACTTAAAACAATTAACACTGTAAATTATACTCGCCAATAAAAGGAAGCAGACCAGCACAAATGGTGGCTGTTGTGAGTGGCGTAATAGTGGATGTTTAAAGTGCTGGAAGGTTGTTATGCATGTGTAATATATTATTCAACACTTTTGTTTCTTGTTGCTGGAAGGTTGTCTTGACCCAACGCAATTTCCGCGAGCAAGGAGACAATACTTCTCAAGTGTGCTCAAACAGTTTCTCATCTCCACTCTACAATATCCACTCCGCTCTCATCTCTTTTACTGTAGTAGTAATACGCACAGCATAAGAGACAATGAGAGACTGAATGGTCGTCTTGTGGTGTAGTGGAGAACTTTCTTGTATTTGTATTGCACTGGCCGCGTAACCGCATAAGAGCGAATCAAAGACGCATAAAAAGAAATTCCGGTAGCAATAAGTTTGCCGCATAATAGCGAATTCTCATAAAGCGAACCCGCATAGAGGGAAACCTGTATATAAAGAAGGGACATCCAAACCTCACTCGGAGTAAAGACGGATGCGAGGAAAAAATATCACCAAAGGTTTTATGAGTGTGGCACTCGGAGGGGGGAGGAGAGATGGGGGAAGGTGGGGAAGAAAGAGAGGAGGGAAGTGGGGAGAAAGGGGAGAGAGGGGAAGAAAGGGGAAGGAGGGGTGAGGATGGAGACACGTTTCGACTTCCTGATTTCGAGTAGAGGCGATGCTTAGAGGATTTACGGTTCTTTCTTTTTTATGCGCGGAGGTGACGTGAAAAGTAACCCAGAGAACGAGATTACGTCACGTTTTGGCGTTAGCTCGGCGTTATCATAAATCCGGGGGAGGTTACGAAAAAAAAAAACAGAAACGCCCGCTCTCTGAGCGTTAAAGTTTTGCTCCGTAAAAACGTCTTGCGTTAATTTATCGGCGGCTCGTGACTTTCTCGTACTTCGACGGATTCGAACTATTTTTTTCTCCTCGCGTCGCGCGATTCGAAAACAAACACTTCTTCGTTTGCTTATCCCGTCCGCTTTCTGCTTGAAACGAACCGGTGAGCTTGAGATTGGGCAATTAAAAGCGAAACGTCAGGGTTTGTTTCTTGCATCGTTCCGTGACCTGCGCACCCCTCGCCAAAAATAATTGTGCAACTGGCATTGGGATGCAAGATGCGTTGGGACCACTCGCAATGTTCTCTCTGTGCTGCTTATGTTTTTACGAGAATGCGAAGTGAAGCATAATAAATCGCTTGTAAATAGAAAGAATTACGGAATAGGTACGTCGAATACGCCGCAACTCTTTGGACTGCCCTCTTCTGGATTTTGGTTTGTTATTATTATTACTGCATAGCACTTATTGTAATATTTATGATTGTATAATTGGTCTTGAGTCTTATAAGAAGTTAACGACTAACGCAAGGGCCATTAAAAGTATAATTATAATTACTTCAATATACATATAAGTTAAATAAGCTATTTATACGATTTTTATTATGTGCTCCGTGGAATAAAACCTACGCTCGCCAATAAAAGTAACGAAAAAAATAACAGCATTATATGACGTTCAACCTCGTGGGTCAGGCATGAAATCTTTTATATCTATATCTTAAAATTACCAAATTATTGTGTTTTTCTTAACTGATTACTTATTATCACGAAAGATTTTTATCTCAGATGGCGATAAAACTCATAAGTCAGATTCTCGATAAGCAATAAAATAGTTGTGAAAACCAAATTCGCATATCGACTACAGAGCAGTCATCGTTAGTGGTAATTCACCGATAGTAGATCCTAGAAGAACCCCCTAATCCGTACTCTTCTAGAATCTACTATCGATGAATCACCACTGATGATCGCTGATTTGTAGCCGAAAGGCGCGTTTGGACTTCAGAATCATTTTATGACTTTTGGAGGATTCAGCTTAATAATTTGATCTTCATCATAAGGAGAGCTTAAAAACCCTTCAAATTAGATGGCAATTTTCTACGTAAAAGGTAAGTACAAATTATCTCTTTTAATAAATTAGTAGACCCTAAAATGACTAAGTTATCGTGCTGATCATAAATGATAACAAATTATCACAAGATACTTAATCCCGTAATCAAATATTTTATTTTATAGGAAATACAGTACGCGATGTGGCAGGGAGCAAGTAACGTGTTATTCACGAACGAGCAAGCAAGCGTGCCAACGTCGGCGAAAATAAAATCCGGAGCGATAAGAAAGTCAAACGAACATAGTAGTTCTGCCGAGTAATTAATAGATTGATTAACGCCTAACGTGCCCTCTGACGCATCGTCCTTTCAGAAAGAGAGGGAAAAGTGCACGTCACGGGCATCGACACACTTTTTGATGTCCCACTTCACCTCCCTCGGACATCCGACACGAGATATCACCCACTCTTTTTCGACCCACACAAATAACTTTATTTCTCTTAAATGTAAGCCGTAAAAAATTCCGCGGGCGCTGAACTGGCGCGTAAACCTGCTAGCAAAACGCGTTAGAAAGCCATCGTCTTGCCAACGTGACTTTGAAACACTTAAGTCATAGGTTTGATTTCACCTTTGCGAACTGTTCGGTTCGTTGGCCTCATTGTGCATCCAGCCTTAAAGGACAACGCGAAACAATCGCGACGAAGTCATAGGTGACTTTAAACGAGTTTAGAGCTGTTATGCTGGCGTTTTATTACCTTATAAAGCAGTGGAACATACCTCACTCGAACTATGCATTTCGTTCAGTTGGGCCACCAAAATAGGAGTAAAACTCGAGTTAAGGGTTATTAAACATCAAATCACTAAATTCTTTATAATAACAAGTGAGGAAAGAATTGAGAGCAATTAGCACCAAGCGCGTTTTTCCACAATTTAATGAAAGACATTCTTTTGCTTTTTAAAAAATTCATTTATCAACGATATCTTAACCTTAAGATTTATAATAGCCAAACAGATTCATTAATTAAACTTTTTACATCGTAGGAATTAATTTTTCCGAAAATTGAATCAATTGCGGTACTGAGATCAGTAGTTGGTTCTCTTGGAGATAATAAATTCAAACCAAGTCTGCTTTTAAAGAATTATTCCAACTCGTGCCCTTCAGTTTCAAGAAGCTTACCTATTCCAACCTGCAGCAACAACAACGTCATATCCATCGAAAACACTCCAATCCTATATTCTACACGTCACAAATCATCTTGCTAGAAAGAATACTTTTCGAGTCACATATTAGCAATCTCTCCAGCTACTGATCCTGGATACACCAAACTTTTACCATAGTAATGTAGCTTACGTCATTTTTTATTTATATAGTAATGTAGCTTACGTCATTTTTGAATTATCTTGTACACGGACGGACGGATGAACCGAATGCATACGTGATTTTCTTTTAGAAAAAAGGGCAAAAACGCATATTTCGCGGAATTTAAAGGCGATGGAATACTGCTGAGTTAGCTAGACAAAGAAATGTACAATTCTCTGGTTTAATAAGCTGTTATGACGAAAGACAAACGCTCTTAACCTAGGCATGAATGGTTTCCAAGACTGATTAATTGAAACGGAGCAATAAAGCGTCAAAATGTTTTGCCTTAAAGTCTACCGGAGCTTCATCTTGCGAGAAATATGAATGGCATTTTATATCCTTCCAAAGGGTCATACATGTAAATGAAATGAAATGAGTCGTTTATAATGCAATGGATGGTTATTGTCACATCGGAGTTATGGACGTTTCATCATGGAGTAGTATCGCGCGGCTGTTTCTCCATTATTGTCACGTTTTTCGTATTCCCCCTCAGGAGGCGGACTTCTATATCAAAGTGGCTGCGCATTTCTCTTCGGAGAAAACCCGTCTCCCGTTCGCGATAGATTCAAAATAAATAAATCGGTACGCATAACCTCTCCCTAGAAAAATAATATAAATAAATATACAGGTATGTATCATTACTCCGCGGTTCTGTTGAACGTCCCGCAATCAAATTACGGGAATGTTTTCGCCCTTATTCCATTCTAAGCGACCTCTTGATTTTTTCTAAAATAAAAACGAAACATCCTATCTCTCTCTCTCTCTCTCTTCCTCCATCTTCTTCGCCAACCGATCATGATTTATTCATGAATCTACCGAGGATGCTATCTCTTTTTCAATCCGGCGAATCTGTCGAGTCCGGACGAAGAGAGTACTTCTCTCCCTCGTCTAACTGAAAATGCAAATGAGAAAGGGAGTCTAGAGAAGATAGAGAGAGAGAGAGGAATGGTATGAGAATGGAAGATGGAAGGAGAGAGAAAGGGAGGGAGCGTGTGAAAGAGAGAGAGAGAGAGAGAATTCGTGACCTGGCTTGGGATAGTGTTCCCATAAGAACGTTCCACATTTTCTTCTTTTACATCACGGACTCGGCGAAGGTAAGGTATAATGGTCGTCTCTTACTCTCTCTCTTTCTTTCTCTTGCCATTTCCTTCTTCCACTACTCACTCCTTTAAGTTCTCGAAGGAGGAAAAGGGTTCGAAAAAATTTATATTTCCTGTTTCCTGCACCGCTTCGATTGGGCACGTGGGTTACGTTGCTCGTCATTAACTATGGGAAGCATGTGTTGGAATGGAAATAAGTGTCGCAACAGACAGCTGGGTTGCTCGCGTTGGATTTATATTTCTCCCTGGATGTCGGAGGTTTGCTCTTTTCGCGTGCTGTTCTCTGTGAATGCAAAAATAGAATTCCAAATTTCGCACGCATTTCAAGGAACAAAACATAGCTAAGCCAAACAAATCTTTAAAATGTAACCTTTTAAGGGGTCAAAAATTTTTCAACTGAACATTTCCAAAATAAGTGAAATATTTTGATAAAAATAAAGGAAAATTAATCCAATCATATGTTGCCTTTCTTCTTATGGAAAAATTTGCAAAGCTGAAGAAAGCGCAAGAATATAAAGAAATCTGTCATAGGGCACTGCTAGATGAAATATAAGTGATATAAATGAAAAAATGACATTAGTTATTAGGTTATCGTTATCAATTAAGTTAATTTTAAGTAACCGGTTAAAGGGCGTAACAGTGATAACGTTTTGCCAACGATAGTGTGTCAATATTGAGATTGCGATTTGGTATTTATCTTGGAGATCTCTTTTGTCGCCCTCACTACTCTCGCTGCAAAATAGTGATTATGCTGCAATCAGTCAATGAGAAAGCAGTAACCATAGAAGTTAAAGGAAAGCCGCCACGTGGCATTCACTCGAGCACTAAAATATTCTAGCTACGTTTTCATTGGTAATGTATCTGAACAAGTCTTGAATTTCGGACACAATTATCGTAATGACATAAATTTTCAGTTAAGTAGTTTAGTAACAAAATGTTCATCTAAAAACAAGTGATTTTATTATCAACTTTATCTGTAAATCAATTCCATCCCGGTTCTCTTTTTCTACGTCGTATATAGATGCATTTTCTAAAGCGCCCTTTTCATTTCTAGCACTATCAAGTTTATAAAAACAATAACAAATTTAGAGGACAACGAAAGAAAGGAAAACTTGATTATTAAGTGTAGACGCTCTATGAGACGTATGATGTGTGTTTTAGGTTATTTGTATTCGCTTTAAATACAAATCAAGAACTTGAAAATTAAATTCGAGAGGTTGAAACTGAAACGTGATGTTCGTTTCATTTTCAAGTGCATTCTCATCGTGCCAAGATAAATTTTCTTAGGCAATTTAAGGAATGATAACTATATCTCATTTTTATCGGAAAAGTGTTCCGATTGTTATGTGGGTTACATTAATACAGGAAATAGTGATCCCTAGAGATCATTTTCGTAAGTACGCATTCGTTGAAGAAATCTCAGTCGATAATTTTCCTTGTGAATTAATCGTAAGAGCGGGTACTCAGCGAAAATAAAAAAAAAACAAACGCAAAGATAATTAACTACACCGATAAAAGGTTTTATTCATTAAGCAACTAGCGCTAGAATTCCTTACTCGATATTAATGAGAAAAATGTAATGCCTTCAGCTTTCGATTGAGGAAATAATTTGTGTTCGCTAAAATAAGTAAAATATTTTGAAAACGATGACCAATTTGTATTAGTCTTGGAGACAGGATGAATAACGGCGAGAATAATCATTTATTGCCCTTCTCGCGAAAGATTTATCACACTAAAACTGACGGAATTCTTTGCTAAGATTCGATTTTAGTGGCTACCAGTTATCATAAAATAAAGAATTGTAATGGGCGGACATTTATTTTTTTACAAAATATCCGTAACGGAAAATAGGTACTGTCCGCATGAAACTTCTCAAAGAGAAAATAATTTTTAGATCCACTGAAAACTTAATTTTTCCACTACTTTAAGAAATCGTAATTCTTAGCCACCACGAAAATAAATCGCCCCGACAATTTATTTAACACGGGTTGGGAAACTTATTAAGAGGGCGAAGCCGTCTACCTAAAAAAACGCAACGTTATCGCGAACAGAGGTCTCTCTCTCTCTCCTTTCGACGTCGAAGGAAGGTTCCGAAGGAAAAATAAAATAAATCGTCTTGACGGGTGGAAAAGGAAAAAAATGACGCCCGCGACATTTCTCACACATCAGAATCTCCCCTTTCGAGAGATGTAATGGATGCCCAAAGTGCTCTTGAAGAACCCTCCAGAGCACGATAAATGGTCTGTTATATTGATGCCGCCTTCGCCAAAAACTCCCTTTTTTCAATCTCTTTCTCTTTCCGACTCCCCCATCCTCTTACAACTGTTTTATTATTATTTTTTTACTATCTTTTTTCTCCAGGCAACGTGGAGATCTTCCACCTCGGTCGCTGGGGCAGCGTGTGCGATGATGAATGGGACATGAGAGAGGCGATGGTCGTATGCCGTCAGCTGGGATTCGAGGGCGCTGTCAAAATCACTCACAGCTCCCAGTTCGGACCGGCGAGAAGTAAGTCCTCTCTTTCGGGTTTTTCTTTTTTTACACCTCCCTTCCTCTAATCGTCGGGTTTTTGGGGACATAATCCATCGGATCATGAATCATCGCGCCATTCATCACCTCTGCCCGACTCCTGCGATCCTCGTTCGAAACGTTTACGCAATTAATGCGAAGGGAGAGAAGAAAAAGAGATATACACACTAGGTTAACGCTTCCGAGACGAGGAATTGTGAATTTTTTGCGCTTGCGCGTTTTGGGATATTTTTTATTTGCGGGCGTCTAATTAATCTGCCCCGAGAAGAAAAGGTTCCTGACGTCCAGTCGCGGTAAAGCCGTCGAATGCTGTCCTCGGATTCCGCATGTAGCATTTATCGGCCGCGCGCGATTTTATCGCCGATACGATGCGATTAATCTAATTTTTTTATCGGCGAAAGAAGTACGGTCGACGTTTATTCATGGCGATAAAAAAACTCAAAACGCCGTTCCGTTTCGGAAAAAATGAATCGTCGACCGAACTCATGAATAAAACTGGATTTTTTTTAACGCGAAAATTTTTTTCTTTTTGATGGAGGAACGATACGTTTTGGCGAGTAAAACCGTAAATTATATAATTCTTTAAAAAAATATTTTTAAATTTGATGACTTAATCGCCTTTAATTGTGCTCCAAGTAGGGGAAAGTAGCCAAGTATGGAATAGTCTCCTAATGTGGAATACCCCAATATTTCAAGTCTGGTATGTGGCAGCACCGACTTCACTGATGGAAAGGGTCGGCCAAGTCATTATAGTACCGAGGTCAGTTGGTTGGATGCCGCCATTGAGAATGTTTTTCCGTTGCTTATTCAAGTTCATTCAGTGCGTTTCAAAGATTTTAAAGGTATTCATTGCTTTATTTTTTAGGTTTACTTATTGAATCCTTTTTCAATCTTGGTATTTACATTAAGAATTTGAAGTGTTCTTGAAGCTGTTGGTAAAGAAATTGTGCGTACTTCATTAGTTTTCTTGTTACACGTCTTCGAAATCCAACACGGCGAGGTTGCAAATATGGACCACTTAGGATTCCTAATATGTATGGAATAGTATTTCTTATTTAGACCCTCGTTTTGAAGAAATACAGTAATTATTTACATGAACTACTTCTCGAAATTCAGCACAAAATTGGTTTCGATAATTTGTATTAAATGTGAAACAATGCCCAACTGTCGTTTGCAAAAGGAAAAATGATAATGGGGCATCATTTTACACCAAATGAAAATTATTGAAAAAGAAACAGCAGGCACGAAATGGTTAAAACTCTTTCTTTCCTATCATAAAGACAAAATCTCGCTAAGAAATGGAACATCTTTTGCGAGGGCAAAAGGGTTTAATAAGGAAGGCTTATCGCACTGATTTGATCTATTGGAACGAGAGTTCGACAAGCACAAATATTCTGCAGACAGGGTATTTAATGTGAGGAAGGCCATGTGCTGCTAATCCTTGATGGACATTTCTCCCATAATCGGAACCTCGACGTATTTGAATTAGCACGAAGAAACCACGTAAGAATTTCGTGTTGGCCTCCCCACTCAACACAAAATGAAACCACTCGATAAGATGTTAATGAGCCCTTTAAATGCCCACTATAGGGAGGAGATCAGAGCTCATATTAGACGTACAGGGAAGCCAGCGACTCAGTTCGACATTGCAGAACTTTTTGGAAGAGCCTATCTTAAAGTACAAACTGGTGCGATTGCTGTGAAGGGGTTCGAAGTTGCAGGAATCTACCCTCCCAATAGAATCGTCTTCGAGGAGAGCGATTTCATAGCGGCTGAGGCCCAATTCGAGGTATAAGAAGACATTGCTCCATGTGTCGCTAATGTATTTGTGAGCCCTGAAGAAATTTCTCCCGTTCCTTCTATTGTGAGGAATAAAGGGCCACAACGAGGAAGGGCGCCTGGAAAGGCTTCTTTGATAACGGCATCGCCCTACAAAGCGTCGTTGGAAGAGAGGCCAGCTTCCAAGACGTCTCAGCCGAAGAAAAGGAGAGGAAAAAGCACCAGACCAGTCAAAAAATGTATCTTCAATGATTCTCAAGCATCTTGTAGCGGCTTGAAACCAAATCTAAAAATAACAGAAGAAGAAACATCCGAATCGGGAATAAGTATGAGAAATGGCATATCTTCAGAAGATTTTGACTTTGAGGATCCGATACCACCAAGCAGCGATGATGCACAGTGCTTGTTTCGCAACAAAAAGTTTTTGGAACGTAAAAGGTGAAAAGTGGTGCCATGTGTTGCTTGTTAAGGGTGGTGCCATGAGGCATGCAGCGGAACCGAGAAGGAGATCTACGTTTGGACTTTTGCAAGTAAATAATTAATTGAAAATACGTGTTAAGGGTATTCCATATTGGGAACCCCTTTTTGTCCACATTCAAAAAGGCATTTTCTTATTTAGAATTTTCATATTTTTTCTAGTGACTTTATTTGCTATTTTTAAAAATTGTAACTTTAGGAGCAATATATTTGAAGTATATTCAAGTATTCACAAGTATTTTCATTGTAAAAAATAAAAATAAATTACTAAAAAATAAAATGGTATTCCATAATTGGCTACTTTCCCCTACATATTCAGTCAAGCTGCAAATGAAAAACACGTTTTCGTTCGTTGATTCACTCGAGTAACTCCCTCAAAATTAAAACGGCAATCCCTTCCTTAAACGAATTAATTAATCCGCCAAAAAATGTCGGCGAAGGAAAACAAAAGAAGGAAAATTAACTCGTTTAACGCGAAGTCAACTTGCAAAACACACAAAAATAACTAATTCTGAGTTTCCCATTTAAAAAAATGAATTCGTATGCTAATGAAAGAGCCCTCGTGTATAGCCGAGCTGGCAAAGAAAGGGTTATAAAAGGAGGGGGACTTGCGCTTTTACATATTTCGTAACCGCGGCT
This sequence comes from Tanypteryx hageni, assembly GCA_028673005.1. Classification (NCBI taxonomy): domain Eukaryota; kingdom Metazoa; phylum Arthropoda; class Insecta; order Odonata; family Petaluridae; genus Tanypteryx; species Tanypteryx hageni. The sequence continues at coordinate 154,023,736 of CM054113.1, read as the reverse complement.
TTCACGTTAGTTTTTTACTCGACGTTTCTCTCATTTAAGGACGCTTCTGGATGGACAACGTATATTGCACCGGCGAGGAGAAGAGGCTGTCGGATTGCCGCTTCGACGGCTGGGGACTCAGCGATTGTTCTCCGGCCGAGGCAGCCGGGGTCGTCTGCGTCGATCCGAATGCCAAGACTACTTCAACCACGACGCCGGCTCCTCCGAAGAAGATGCCCAAGGTCCCCATCAAGGTGAATCGCCACGTCACCCGCCTCCCTCTCGCCTCGGCGAGCGGGATGGAAGGAAACGTGTTTTACTGCGCTCGGTCACGCGGCCTGCGTTATCTCTCTCTTGATTCCTTCTGCCCATTTTATTTCACTAAGAGCGTTCGAAATATTTTTTTTTGAAAAACGATGTTAAATTTTCGTGCTAACGCGAACATAATAAAATTTGCGTTAAAATGCCGAAAAAGTTCGTTTTAAATAACAATGTCACCACTAGTTTATTAATTTTGACAAAATGGTGGTTCTATGAAGTAGTTTTAAACAATTTTTTTAGTATGCATAACTAGTTTCGCTAAGTTACTCCTCAAATAGCAGATAATAGTCTATTGGAAACTTAGAAAGCGATTGAATTAAAATTTGAAAGGTTAATTACAATAATATTTGATGGAACGGTAACAGCGGGCGAAAATGAAATTTTGAGCCTTTCAACTTCCGATCGATTAGCTTCCAGGCTCAGAATTTTCTTTCTATATTAGCTTACAAATTTAAAGCTATTTTTCCATACAACGTTATATGCATATTATTTTTGCGTTTTTCAGTCTCAAAAGTAGGTGTTTTTTGATTTCTCTACGTAACGTAATATTAGAACCGAATTTCCATGGCTCTAAAAATACTAAGTTTACGCGTCTCGTGGGGCTGAGGCGAGTTCGTGGCGAGTCTTGGCTGACTCGGGAACCACGCGTGGAATGGGAAACCAAGGGAAGTAACCTTAAGGGAGCACTTACAGATTAGAGACTGCTTCCGCTACGCATATTCCCCCACGTAGCGAGGTTCGCAAAGAAGAAAGAGGGGTTTTGAGCATAAATAAATAAGAAAACAGATTTAATTAAAGGTCGTTAAAAACTAGGCGTGTTTATGAAGCCGATTCCGCCCGTCAAACTTCGAATAATAGGATACAATTGAATGGTAGGGAAAAACCCGTAAGGATTTATGAAATGGAAATTTTGTTGCAGGTTGGGTGAACCTTTTTGGTGGAGTAAACATTCGGTGATATCAATTGGTCTCTAAAGGGGAGAGGGGATTTATTTGTCGTGGTTAGAATGGATCATTTTTTCACTACCTACGAAAACAACTCGTAAAGGAAAATTTCCGAGAAAAGGCTGTAAATCTTAGTTATTACATTCGTTTCGACGATTGAAGGCTGCGCTTTATATTTCCCGAATTCTTTTCCGTCCTTATGTTCACAAAGGAGACCTACAATCTCTTAAATTTCGTCGTTTGACTTCTACGCTTCGGTAGCAAAAAGGTCAAATGTTTGCCAACTATCGAAGAGAAACTTGCGAAAAACAGATTTTTCATTCCCAGAAAAAGCTTAAATATTAAAGATTTATCGAAGGATCGGAGGAGATGCAACAAAATCTTTAATTTAGGTTTATTATAGAGATAAAAATCTCGTTTTTAGATTTTTATCTTAAATATGATTATAGATTAAATGACAAAATCACTTTTCGGATTTGTAAAATACTGATGTAAATGTGAGAAAGATATTGGAATCACAGATAAAAGGATGAAATTACTAGCTGAAAATAAAGAGATACTTATTATACATAAACGCATGTATTCCAAATATAGATCCCGATAATTTCTTGGAAAGATGTAGATCAGAGGTCCCCCAAACCACGGCCCGCGAGCCATATCCGGTCTGCGCATTGATTACATTTGAGCCTAATCTAATCACTGCGCAGATCTTTTTAAGACATGCACATTCGTTTACTTTCCGGCAGGAAGTATCGTTAGATATCGTTTATAAAATCTAAATGATACTAGGAGCCCTGCTCCTACTCGCCTCGCATTTTTTTTCTCGCTAAGCTGAAAATAATTTTTCAAAACTGCTATTATTCAGACATGTTTTTTGTTCAAAATGTTTTTCTACTCGGATGCACCGTTTCCGAAATATATATTGTTAATTTAAACGACCGCCATTTTGTTTCAAGATGGCGGATGAAAATGAAAATAGTTTTCTGGGGTCTCCTAGCTGGTAGAAACAATATGACCTTTACCGCATTTTTCTACAACAAACAGTTCCTGAGATACAGAGGGGGGCAGACGGATGGACCCGAAATTATATATGTATAGGATTTTTCGAGCACGTCGATGCATTATTCCATTATTATAGGCGTTTTGACGCTTTCCACAAAAAAATCTAAAAACTAATTCTACAAAATTTACTTACAATTAGTAATTTTTAAGTTCCTAAGTGACTCGCGCAGTAATATATACAGCCTTATGTGGCCCTTGAGCAAAATATTTGATGACCTCTGGTGTAGATGAAACTAAAGACTTGACTCCCAAACAAATATATTTTACAATTTTAGAGCAGAATAAAAAAATCACTTTTCCTGGAATATTCGCTTTTACCGTTCATCTGTTTTCTTTTCAATCACACCTTTAAATTCCGCTACTAAAGAAGGCATCGCGATGCGTTTTCATCCGAACGAATGACTGATCGCGCTGGAATGACATAATCAATGGCGTTGTTTTGTTCCGAAGAATTTTCGGCGCTGGCGTGATGGACGAGAAAATTGGGAGAGGGAGACGCCGATTACAGTCGAGATTTATTATTTCGAAATTTAAATATCAATCGCTCCGTAAAACGAGCACGAAAAATGTGGGCTGCATCCATCAATAAGTCATTTATAATTCCGATGAAAACCGCGACGAACGAATTTGAATGGGATTGACTGAGTCGAATATTTCAGACCGAGTGGAATCGTTAAAATCCATTGGACGGAGCATATTTTCCGTCCGCTTCGCTTTGGTTTTTCAGGACGATGCTGTTGATGCAATATAATTTTGCTTGAACATGATCTACTAGACTGGACCCCACCCAAAAATTGCTCATTCTTCCCATACCCTTTCTGTGTGGCGCGTTAAAAAGGATTGAGGAACAGAAAAGTCTCGTGTAAATGAATCGATAAATTGGCGTTTCAATAATATAATTTACAAATGCATAGGTTCGCATTTCAAGCTATGTTTGAAATAAGGGAAAGGATTTATAAAATAAAATTTTTAAGACCCTGAATAATAAAAATCCACGAGACTGATGGACAAATGGGAGTGATAAAAATGAGAAAAAGTATTTATATAATTTGTTCTAAGCGGTCAAATTGTAAAACGGATAGCGATACAATGAAATTACATTTCCGTAAGTAGTAGTAGTAGTGCCGACGATTTATCTTCTCCTTATTTTAATTATTTAGCGTCTTTCAGCGATTGTTACCAACCGCAAGTTCGAGGTAAAATATCGTCGAATGCAAACATCGATAGATATAAAACCTTTCCTCGCGTATTGCGCTCTCTCACTTCCGTCCAAAGAATGACGCACTCAATTCGCCACGCCTCAATCCTCACTCGAAGAGGAAAGCCATCTTTTATCTCGAACCTCTTTTGCGGTTCCCTCGACGCACGTCCTCTTTGGAGAGGATCCCGGACGGGCGAAAACGGCGCCCGGAGGATTGAGCGAATGGGTCACTAACATATCGGATCCACTCGCGGTCTTCCGGACGAAGTGATGCTCGTGTCAGTGCTCAGGGAATCGAATTCGTCCGCTTTCCATTATAAGGGCCGTAATTCAATTTGCAATGAAGAGGGAGCGAGGTGGAAGAGGCAGAGGAGGAGGTCAGGGAAAGGGTTCGGTGGCTGAGGAAGGGGAGGAAGGGTTAGGAGGGAGGAAAGGGGGCGGATGGACCTTCGGGAATAGGCGGATTGGCAAGGGTCTCGGGAAGGGAAGGGCTGGATTTCACGTCACATTTCGACTCCCTGAATACTGGATACCTCGATACTATCCGAGAATAAAAAAAATGACTGCGATTTGTCGAACGTTCTCAAAATTGACGTTCCGTTTTATGGACGTTTCGAAGGGATCGTAAAGATTCGATTTTTTTACGGCCGCGTATTTCAAAATGAATGCGCGGCGGCGATTTTTTTGGCATAAATGAGATTAGAGATAAATATCCGTTTATATTTTTCCTGCGCGTCTTTTGGGAAATTTCTAAAAACGCGTGGATGGCGCGGAGCAGAAATAGTCGAGTTGTAGAAGATGAGCCAGGTTTTGAGAGGAGTTTAAAGGGGAAGTTGTTTAATTTGACTCGAAGGATACAGATGATACGCATCAAACGAATTTTGAGAGGATATTTGTCGAAAGAGTCGAGCGAACAGAAGATGTAGAGAGAGAGATAGAGGATGAGAGGTTGGAGGAAATATCAGCTTTCAAACAGATTAAAAGAGATACTTAGTTGGAAGAAGAGTTTTTATGTACCTTATACTTACGTTTGCATCTACGTGTTTATTTATTATTGATCAGCAGGGACATTTCTCTCTAGACTGCATGATAGAAGCCTTTTTGTACTAAAACAACATCTTCATACTTTCTGAATGAAATACGAATATCCTGGATGGTCTCTTTCAGAAATAGATTTAAACGATAAACCTTATATATAATAAAAACAAATAATAAAATATACCCTTTAACATATCCAGGCCTATCCTGGGTTATTCCGTTTTATGAATAATATAATTATTATATACCAGAATTACAGGCGTAATGAAATACGGTTTGACCTACTCGTTTAGCAACCCTGTCACCATCATTCAGTCCACGAGTTTGCACCAATTTTATTGTTCTGTCTTCTGTAATTCCCTCTTTCTGGTTGTCATTTGAAAAAGAGCCCTATTTTCAAATCGAGGTCTGTTGTTCCTCACAGCAAGCATATGACGGCTTAACGCTTCTTTATTCTCCTCAGAGCAGGTTTCTGCAAAGCACTTGTTGTGTCTATTCTCTTTATTTTCAGTATTCAATCCTCTCGAGCGCATTTCTTTCAATATTGTGGTTTTTAATTGTTTTTTCTCATTTATGGATAAAACTGAGGATTTTATTTATTTGCATCTCCTCATTACAGAAAGTTTTGTTTTTATTTCACAAAAATATAATTCGTCTGGGTTTTTGTGAAGTTGCGTCAAGATATACGATCTCGACGATAAACAGGTTAGGTCACCACGTCAATATTTGAGTGCTATAACTATTGGAGCATCTTTTTTTAAAAGAACATTCTCTTTAAAGGAAAAATTCACACATTTATTAATCAAGTCACACGAAGTCGTTACTTTTAATACTAACAATCACTTTTTAAAAAACATTACCATCGATGAATTTTCCTGCAGCTGCATAATACGCTCGAGGTTCTTGGGTTGATTGCATTAGGTGAATATGTCTTACTGAATAATTTGTGACTGTGATCGTGCAAGGTTGAAAATATTGGAATTTGTGCCCTGCAGACCTGAGATCAATTTGATTAAAGAGGTACCACTAAGACGCGCTGAAATTTTACAAGCGCGGTATCATTTGAAACATAGTGTATTTGAATATTACGTCCTTATTTCAGAGTATCTTAAGTGTTCACATAGACTCGTTAGCTCATGACTGGCATACACACAAAATTCCCGCATTAAACATTAAATACCATTATTTCCAGGATAAAATAACAATAAAACATTTTTTGCACTAAAATTCAACGGCGATCATAAAAAACAACTATTCGACCGTCTCTGTCCTATATACTGCCCTCTAATATAAAATGGCTTCCTTTAAAGGGACTCGTAACGTTTAAGGGGAAAGGAAACTAGCATACATTTCTTAGCATAAAAGTTGACGCGTAAATATCACCTGAACATTAAGAAATAGAAGAAAAGCAAACGAAAATCTTAAAGAACGCCACCATAGATATAAAGGAATAAAATGTGAACACGGTACGGCCGAGGAGATCCAATTAGGTTTTCAAGACAATTCGATCGTAAAACAAACGTTTAAAGGGAAACAATATTCGATAGGAGTTGGCGCGCATTAAAAACATGCTCGGAGAGAATCCTTCGACGTAAACAATTTTATTTTGCGACGAAAGAGGAAAAAAAAACAAAAAGAAATTTCGGAAAGAGTAAACACGTTACCGAGAGATCCCCTTACATTTGATATGGAGAGCCTCAAAACTGTCGTCGAAAGATTTTATTTCGAATAATTCCGACGTTTCAAAAGCTTTGCTCGGTCACAAATTGTTGAAGGTTTGACGTCTGGTGAAGATGACTCTGAGAGGTAAATTGGTTTCGAAGGAATACTCAGGCGTAGGAGGCATAAAGGAGGTCAGGGATGGGGAGAGAGGAGGAGGCGGAGGATGGAGGCGGAGGTGGGAGGCGGAGGAGGGATGCGGAGGAGGGATGCGGAGGAGGGATGCGGAGGAGGGAGGCGGAGGAGGAAGACGAAAGAGGGAAGCGGAGGAGGGAGGTGGAGGAAGGAGCCGTAGGAGGTAGCAAAGGACGAAAAAAGGAATGTGGGAAGCGGAAGGAAATGACAAAAGAAGGCTTTTAAATTCGTGAAAGGAATTCTTCCTCTGCCAATTGCGAAGGAATGACGGATTGCATTTATCTGTAAATGCAAAGGATGCGATATATGCTTCCTCTCGCGCATATTATGATTTGCGCCAAAATGTTTTCAGTTGAAGATCTATTTCAAAGTATCTGAAGTATCCAACGCATGACTTTCTCCATACAGGGTAACGGATATAATTGCAATAGTGCTTACAAGTTGCTCTCGACGACGGTATCCACAAGAATATCGGCAATTACATCCGTGAATAATTCTTAAACACTGAATAATTTTCACAACGGAAAATACTTTCAATCACCCTTCACAATGAAAAACAGTAAGTAAACATATTTGTTATTTGTTGCTAAGGATAACAAAATATGAATACCGTTTCCAGCGTTGGCATCAATACCAACAACTGGAAATTTTATCATGACAACGGAAACAAAGCTGTCACCTAAGGATATTCAATGTACCAAACAAATTCAGACAGATAATCAAAATATCTCTGAAATAACAAATGTTTCAAACAAAACTTGTAGAAATTATATTGTCTACAACTTTAGTAATGACAGATATTTGTATTAATGAAGCCTTAAAGGAGATATTTGGAAAAAACAGAAAAATTACAAGAATAAACCACTTCCGGTATAACAATTTTAGCCAAAACGTTATCTTACCTTGAACTTTAAAAAATTAAGTTTAAATTTTTAGGCTGTTTTTATTATTAGCTTACGAGTTAGAGTGCCCATAAAACTCCTCGATTTTTCTCACGAATACGCAGCATTTGTATGCCCAGGAAAGAGAGAAAGAGAGAGAAAGATTAATTTTGTCGGGAAGAAAATGATAATAACGTTCCGAAAATCTCTAATCGGTTTTCAAATCGTACCTATGTAGACATGAATCACACTTTGAATTGAAAGTTATTTTGAAAATGCTAATTTGTTCTTCGCGCATAATAGGCGATGCAGCGATATCGTTCGTGAATGTAAAACGAAAAATTTCCCTCTCCACGGACTAATGACGAACGGAATTTTGGCAAGAAAATGAGGAAGTTAATCCACCCGACTCAGGTCGTAACTCTTAAAAGAGCTAACCCACTTACCGCAAGGCGAAATTTCGCCTGCGAACGAGGTGATACTTCATATTTTTCCACCTTTGCCGGGAAGATTTTTTGGCGACGTAAATTTAATAAGTTTATTGGAGACAAAAATGAAAAAATCCCATCAAATACAGCAAATTTTATTTGATTATTGAATGTGACCCGAAGAAGAAAATATTCAAGTTATTTGCAACACTAACGCCCATTTTTTACTCCGCAGAATGCCACCAAACATACCATGAAGTTGAGGCTCGTGGGTGGTAGAGTGCCAGAAGAAGGACGGGTGGAGGTTAAATTTGGAGAAGGTTAGTCCCAAAAAAATATATATATGTATATGTCACCTCCGCCGACCAACTTGGCCGCCGACGCACGCTCCCACACGTGAATAAAAAATATACACCCCCGGCACTCCTATAACACGGAGGATGCCGTGTAATGCGAATCATTTTTACATTAACCTAGTTTTACAAAGTGAAAGGGGGGTTGCGTTACATGCCCCTTGAGAAATGTTATGGATAAAGTGGCCATTTTATTCTGAGCCCAAATCAGCACAAATAAAATTTATTTCCAATAAAAATCAGCAAATGCAGGAATAGTGCATGGACAAATGAGAGAAATCAGTACAAATTCTTCTACCAAACGTTTGCATTTCATTGAAATGTTATTTTATACTAATTTTATATGATTACGATAAATCGCTGAGCCTTTTAAACAACTTAAATTGGTGCGAAAACAGCTTTTAAAATGATAGTGACGGATATTACAGAAAATGTCAGAATACCAGTAAGATAGCTAAGTTACTGAATTAAGGAAGGCAATGTATAAAGTAGGAAATTATAATATTTCTAAATCAGCACAGAAAGTCGACCATTACAGTATCGTCAAAATCAGTACAGCACTGAATAAAAATCAATACGATTTGACACTTTAGCTATGTACATACGTACAATCTACTTTTTTTGGCGTTCCTCTTCAATGTGCTTATTTATGCATTCGTACACGTTATATAAAAACCCAAGCGACGCAACCATCCCTTCCCTATCTAATCGTACAATACTATCAAGCTTTGATTATAGAGTAATTGCTGTACTGGATTTGTTTAAAAATACGCAAAATCAAGAGAAGCACCCACGAACATTAACAAAAGAAGCTAAAATTTAAGAGACGCGGGAGAAAGAATACAATCTATCACTGCGGATACTATGAATGAACTCTTGGTTATCCCGCTCCAGGTTAATTCACTCCCTGCAATATTGTGAACGGGGAGAAAGACATTTCAACATATAGGGAGATAAATTATTCACGCTTCTGAGCCACCATTAAAAGTAACTAATACTCCAGCTCATTAAATAAGAAAACGAGCTTCAGCCTTTTAGCCTTTAGACAGAGAGCGTCAGTTTCTTCCGGACTCTTAGACCAAAGAGATTGAAGAGTCAGTCTGATGAATAGCATTTTATCTTCCATTCAAGAACAAGCACTTAAAAATACTTGTCTCAGGTTTCTCCAGTAGCAGCAAGTATTTTCCCTAATTAGAGTGTAATCGGTTATCTAAGCTAATAAGGGAAGCACTCAGTTCTTTGCAAAGAAATCTGGAATGCCTCATCTCATGCCATCCCGAATCACAACCATCGTTATCTGAATTTTTGGTATAAAATAAATAAACCGTGTTGTATCGGAGCCGCATAATACGAACCCGTGTTATAAGGTGTATAAAAACGAACGAAGTGTCTGGCAAATATTTTTTCTTAACGAACAGATTTTAAAAATTAATCTTTTTTTAACGCCGCGGGTTATTCTTTCTAGAGAACAAGCAGGGAGATGAGATGAACGCCTCGAGGATGATATTCGCGAGCCACTCGCTCGGATCGACGAAGAATTGGGCGTCAAGATGAAAAACAAAAGAAGGCGCGAGAGGGTCGCGTCTAGACGCCCACATATCGACTGCGCGAGGCCCTTCTTCCACCCGTACTTAGCAATGTTGCCCTGGCAACGCGTGCGAGACACGGAGGATGAAAATGAATGCTCCCGGCTGCAACAGCGGACTTTACCGGCGGAAAGAAAAAAGTGACAAAAGGAGCGAAGCTTTTACTCGCTCGCTCTTTTGTTTCGTTATTTTTTGAAGGGCCCACCTCTAGAGGAGCTTCCGTCTCGGAAATCGTTACTGCGGTCGCGTACAACAGGTGTTCTTTTCCTTAAATAATAAGAAGCTTAAGAAAAATAAATCTGGCCGGGAGATCGGAAAGAGTGAATACATTTCGGGGAGATTTCCAACCTCCTTCCTTGTTTTTGAAGAATGTTCTGCGTGGCCGATTTTTCGCTCGCAAAAATACGAATGATTCATTTGAATGGGAGATCTTAGGGTGATGTTTTATGTTTTGTTTTGGGGGCGGTGTGCTTCAAAGAAAAGGTTTTGGTGGAAAAAGAATTATGTTCCGATCCTCTCATTAAAGGCTTATACATGTACCATTTAACGCCAACTTCGGTTTCCTCGTTTCATTCCCAAACATTGATTATATCGCTATGAATTTAAAAAAATGTTATTAAAATGTTACGCATCGCTTTTGTTTTATTCTTACCTTTATAAATTACGGCGTATACCCGAAAGTTAATTATGAGTAACTAGCATTTCCGTCTGTTTGTGACAGTCTTAAAAATAGCTTTTCAGGATATGAACACATTTCGATCCAATTCGGTATATGATATTTTTATTTAAAATAAAATTGAATAATATGATTGGATCATATTAATCAATCAGGGCATCCATTTTACCAAATGAAATTTTTGTTTTAGCTCGTAATATATTTGACCTAAAAGAAAGTGTTTCCCACAAAATTCGTAAAGCCCAACGAAAAAAAAAAATAAATTTCGCTCACGGACAATCATACATTCGCAAATTAGTCGAGCCGCGAATTTAATTCTTTAATGTAAACCTTCAGTTTCATCGCTATACGACGATCTGCATTATTTTATCCATTCCGGAATTGATTTGAGTTCGAGGATCTCGCGCGGTGGCTAGGCACGAAAAGATAAAAAAACATTCGATAACGAATATTCTCTTCTCTCGAAAGCGTTTGTTCTCCCACTAGGAAAAAAAATCCCTCGCCCTCTCCGCATTCTCCTTTGCTCCTCTCCTTTCTCGTTTTCATCAGGTTGGGGCTTGGTCTGCGGTGACGGCTGGGACATGCTCGCGGCCGTCGTTGTCTGCAGGCAATTGGGCCTGGGCTACGCTCAAGACGCCGTGCAGACCGACTTCTTCGGCGGAAACGGGACGCAGATGGTGCTGAGCGGAGTCCAGTGCACGGGAACCGAACAGGACTTGTCCCACTGCCTCCACGACAGACTAGGATCAGATAACGTGATATGTCCCGGAAGAACGGAGAACATCGCCGCAGTCGTCTGCGCCAGCGGTTAGTGGATTTGAGATGAACGTGAACCAAAATTACAAAAAAACGTAACAAAAGAAAGACGTCTCGGTGATAAACACCTCGAGTCTCGTTCGGGTGTCGTTAACCGTTTCTATCGAAATGAATGAAAAAAATAACACCCAGGAAGCCGGAAATTTTATTGTATTATTATTTTTTAATATTGAGCTTATTTATTTATTTTTTGCTCTGTCAGAACTGTCATGAAGATAAAATTAATCTCTCAATCGGTTTATGTATCGTGTATTCGAATAGGGTTGATGTGTTAATTATAGAACGACTGATAATTTTTGGATCGTCTCCTAGAAGATTTTCGACGCTTGTGCGGGAAAATTAAAATAAAACGATGTCACATTTTAAATAATAGAACAGTATTAAAATGTGGTTTGACTGAAGTTGAAAATAATTATTTCCATAAAAAAACAAGTATTTAAAATACGTCAAAAATCCGAATTTGAAAGGAATATTTAATAAAATTTTCATAAATGATAAAAAAACTGTTCTTCATTTGATAGAATAGTTAATAAAGGTTAATTATTGGTAATTACTGCTCTCTCGTGCGGCAATTTTTCCCAAATAGTCCAAAAATTCCGCATTTATAAAATTAGTTTATTAATGATATCCATGACATATTATAATTTATACATAACGTGTAACAAAATTAATTCTTGGAATCCCATGTAAGTTTATATTTTATTATAAACTTTGACTAGCTACGAAATTCTAAAAATTTTAAATGACGCTTCAATTAAAAATAATGCTGAAATTATATCCAACATGATTAGAAAAGGCATTATACAAAAACAGTCGAAGATTTTCCCCAGATTCGTTTAAATATTCATGAAATCTATGGACATCATATTCAACGGCTTCACCTCAATACCTCAATTAGGAAAATTTAGCCTATCATATTAGACTTCGAGGCAAAGATGAAATATATTTAGAAACAATTGATATACAATACCAAAACCATCAACAAAATTTTATTGAGAGTTTTTTACATGAAAACATCCGATGGCAAAGTATTTGACATATTTTTTAACACAATAATGCAATTATTATTTATAAGTCCCTATGATCGAAAATAATATTTCGATAAAAGTATAGACGTTTTGCGTGCCTTCCATCATCCAAGTAAGATTTTTTTATCTTACCAACATAACCAATATGATTTCTAGCAAAAATACATCAAACTCTATATAATCTGATACAAAGATACTAAAGTACTTATTTGAGTCCTCAAAAGATTTTTTTAAAAGCGACAATTCTTTCGCATTTGTGGTTTTCAATTTTTGAATACACAATTTCCTTTATCTGAAACTAAGATCGTGTTAATGTTATAAAAGTCTTATTACAAAGTTGCAAAGATTAAATTTTAAACATAAATTAAAATGAAAGGAATTACAATTTAACTTTCATTTCTTTAAATTTGATGGAATTTACAGCAATGAATGTTTTGTGGACACTGATTACGTTTAGAAACATCTTTAATTCGGCAAATACAATATTCATCAGCTGAACTGACGTAATCCAGTAATTAATGACGCATCAAGAAGACACACGACGGATAAAAGATGCCTCGGTGCGAAATAAATCTTCAACCGATAATTTTGACGGAATTTTTAATTTAATGTCAGTCTATAGAATTAAATTATATTTAGATAATTACGTTTCAAAATAACACTAACTTAAATATAATTTGTACTGGATAAGTACAATTTCCTATTTTTCATTTTAGTTATGCTGATAATAACATCTCAATTTTCTGTGGTCGATGTAACTATTTTTGTTTAATTTTAACAATTCCTCGACTTGGATAAGTTAACGAAAACCACAACTTTTACATTTAACGATGTCACTTGAAAAAGGATTTCTGAAACGAAGCGAGAGTAATTAAAAAAATCATTTCGCGTTTAACTATAAATCGCAATTTCGCTGAACAAGAATTCTTCTGCATGAATATGTTCTCTAATTTGATATATAAAAATTATATCAATGAGAAATGTCAATCGCGACCTACTGGTACACTGAATGGCATAAATTTTCTAGAATCCCGCCAATCCTTAATTTGGCGTCACGTTTAGTTCACCACTTAGTTTTGATTATACGAATAGACATTACTCCACGGATATTTTCGTCCAATTTAAAAAAAATCCCGTAAAGCACGATCGTAAACTTTGATCCCGAAACACACAACGGTGAATCATTTGATTCACAACTCATAAATATGTTCCGAGGCGTATTTCGCAAAACAAAAATATCCTGCACCCGACATTTATGCGACGCGTAACATACTTTGGCAAAGTCTCCTGATAATGTGCCAATGCATTTAAAAAATTCCATTACATCATCGATGGCGATCTTTTTTCGACCGAACGTTCGAGAGATAATTTTGAAGCGGGAGTTGAAATAAATTACACCGAGAGACGCATAAGGGGAGACTGTTTTGCTTGGTCCCTCGATCATCTCACACCTCTAACCCCGCCCCTCTCGCCCATCCTTTGATTTGAGTTATCTCTAAGTCTCGGGAGCCACTTGGGTCCCTGGTCCATCGGACTCCAGGGAATAGGGTCGATGCTCTAATTGAATATTGGATCCCGCGCCAACCGCAGACCCGCTAACTTGCCGACCCACCACTCATGCCACTCGCCCTCTATCGATTTTGAAACTTTCTGTGCCGCGGAAGAGGCGAAAAGAGAATGAGGGGAAGAAAGAAGGGGAAAGGAGGGAGGGAGAGAGAGAGATAAGGAAGTGAGAGGAATGCAGATAGAGATAGGAAGAGAGGGGGGAAAAGAAAATGAGAGCAAGAGGAAGGGAGAGAGAGGGAGGAAGCAGAGAGGGAGTGAAGGAGGATGAGGGAGAATATAGAGGGATGGAAGGACATATAGGAGGTGAGAGAGAAAAGGATAAAGGGAGAAAGAGAAAGAGGGAGAGGAGGGAAGAGAGAAATGGAGAAAGAGGGAGAAATGGGAAGAAAGAGAGAGGAATGGAGATAGTGGAAGGAAGAAAGAGGAAGGATGAAAGAGGAAGGAAGAAAGGAGGAAAGACAAAGGGAGAAATGAGAAGGAAAGAGGAAGGAAGAAAGAAGAAGGAAAAGGGAAGGAGGAAAATTGGAGATCGAGAGGAAGGGGAAAGAGAAATGGAATAAGAGAGAGAAAAAGGAAGGGAGGTAGTGAGGGAGGAAGATAGAGAGTAAGAGACAGACAGAGGAAGAGATATACAGAGGAAGAGATAGGCAGAGGAAGAGGAGATAGAGAGAGGAAGAGATAGAGGGAGAAAGAAAGAGAAAGGCGGCCTTATAATACAGATACCGCTGTTTCAAGACCCTTTTCAAGGGAAACACGACATTATCTGAGAAGGGCACATATATAAAAGGGTCCCGCGTAAAGTCGACCTGTTGCCGACAGTTTCAACATTTTCGGAATGTTCGCTTTTATACTCTTCTCTTTATCCTCATTTTTCTGCACGTCGAAAATTGGTTCAAGATGTTTACCCCTTGATATTGGGATATTTATTAATTTAAAAGGGCGTTTGCCTTCGTCTTTCGGAAATTGTCGAGCATTATGAAATGATCAAATAGAAATAAAAGGTTGATGGAAAGATCTCCCTTTTTACTCTGAGTGATATGTAAAAGGGTGCTTCCTATACAAACAAACTGGAAATAAAGTATGAAATTGATTTGAGTTAATGTATACTTTGTATACATTAACTGTGAACAAAAGCTCTAAATATGACTTTTCATGACGATTTCACTCTTTTTTGTAAGTGTACGTGGATTTGACGTGAATTGTGAAGCATCCATATGGAAGGTATGCTTTACTACAATGATGAAACGTATCAAAATCTGACTATGGGATTATGAAGCTCAAAATGACCATTTAAAACGCTATAATTAGAAGGAAAATTTAAAAAAATATTTTATTTTTTAACGTTTAAATATCCTTATAAGTTGGGCGAAATAATCTTGTGACCAGAAAAAAAAACAAAAAAGTCACGCTACACATTTTTAACGTATAAATAATAATAATATTTTATTTTTACATATGAAAATTACTGAAACGCAGTGAAAAGCATTAACTTCGCTGTGATATGTCAACTGCGACGAACGACGACATTTTCGCAGCTTCTTCAGCTTTTAGGTGGTTCTGAGTCAGAAACAAATAAAAAGTCAACAAGTTGGTTATATATGACTAACATTTAAAGGCGCACATCTCAGTTTAGCTACTTGCAGTATTTCATATTTTTTGTTCACAATGCACTCCCATTAACAACGCTAATGTTTTTACGCTATCATTTTACTACTATTTCTTATTTAAGCAAGCGATAAAATAATAGTATTTCAAGTCACACGCGGAACGTTTTTCGAAAATTTTGAACGATGTTGAACGATGCACGATGATCTAAATTGTATTTAGCCTTGTTCGTGGATAAAGGATTATATCCCGAAAATTTTATTTCTCTTGCTTTATTAGTTCTTCCGATATCGTTTACACCGGCGGAAAAACGGGCAAAACAACAGTTTTTCAAAAAGCGTCAAATTGCGATCGACGTTCTTTATTTGTAACGTTTTAATCAAGGGGAAGCTCGCTCATGAAATAAATTAATAAAACGCAGGTCAAATATGAAATTCAATTTCGAAAAGTTTTTAATTTCGTAATTACTTTTGTTCGGAGTGTATTCAATTTGTACGATATCTCCGATTGTGGCATTTTAAAAATTGAATGGGGAAGCAGGAGTGTGACCGTTACATATATTTTGACTAACATTTTCGTTTAGCGCAGAGCTTTGATTAGTTTCACGTTGGATTTGCAGAGAAGAAGGGTTAAAAATTACTTAATTTTCCACTAATTACATATTATTAAAAATGAGAGATTTAAAAATACATAGGGTTTAAAAATTTCCAAATATTATAAATGGATTACTTAACATGTTAAAATTAAGCGAATGTTCCGGCACTTTAAACACGTCAAAAATCGTCTTCATTTTAATAATTATATCTATTCTTAAAACGATTGTTTGCGTTCATTTCACCCAAAATTTAACATTGCTTTACGGAGCGGAAATATAGATCTTTACATTTCGATTACCATTGTCCTTTTGTATGGACGTATTTAAGTTTTAGTCCGACTATCTGGGTTTCAAACTCGTTCGGGATCGTTTGGACGGAATGCGAAGTAAATGAAAATAAAATATTATAAAAACAATATATTTTGTCCCCACCTCTCTACTCATATAATAGATAAATATATTCCAAACAAATGAGGTAATATCGAACCCAAATTAACCTTTTATTTTCCTTAAATTGTTCTTCATCTTCATCTGCTTGTGGCTTGCGATGAGCGCAGAAGTGGGCTATGTGGCCCTCGAGCCGAAAGGTTTGGGAATCACTATGTTTAGCAGATCGCCGTCTCAAGAAGGCTCAAGTAGATTATAAGATTCTCTTCTCTTTCCCTTGGAAACGAGAGCAAACCGAAAAACATCCTCCATCTGCTCAGCCGGTCGTTACAAAAGGCTCGAGGTCGTGGGAAGATTAACCGAACCAAGGTCACCAAAACAATCCCAACACGAACGTGGAATATTTTCCATCCTAAACCTTGAGGTTTCCCACGATATCACGCATGCACGCGAAATCTCGCTTATTAAAACGCTCTCCTCACACAACGTTCAACAAACGTTCGTATCCGTCGACTGACTTAACCCTAAAGTCATCAGACATTTCAATGTGAACGTTTGCCGTTCTCGTGCTGCCGAATAAAATCGGGGACTTTTTTATTTAGCTCCTTCTCCTCCTCTTTCTGTCCTTTCTCTTCGCTCTTCCACGCCGTCTCTCGATTCGAACCCTCTAAGGGGCGGAGATGGAGTCCTCTGGATAGCGGTCGGATTAATATTAATCGCTAAGATTAGAATGACACCGATGAGTTGAGAATGGATGATTTCCTCCTTCCCCTTCATCTCTTTCTCGCTCTCTATCTCTATTCCTCCAGTCCTTCCACCCGTTCCAGAATAAATTAACTGCTAATTCCTTTCGAAGCGACTCTCTCGGGGGAAGTACGGATATGAAATGTTAGATTCCGATTATTCACAAAAATGGGCGAACGAGGAATATTTCACGTCTACGGATTCTGAGGACTGGTGCCAAGATTCATAATGTAATGCGTTCCAAAGATAATAATTCAAGTTACAAAGGTACTTTTCACGAAGTCAAGGCATCTAGACGAGGAACGAAATGCTTTTATTCTCTATAATTTTATGTAGAGATGTATTAAGGCAAAAACACATTTCAAAATTCATACAACTGATTACTGTAAAATTTTCTCTATCACAACATGAGATATAACTAAATTATTCGCAGAGAAATGTATAGTCCGATATTATCTTTGATAGACATTTTTTACTCTTGCTTTTTGTGTTAATCGCATACGACTGCTAAAAACGAGGAAATAATAAATTAATCCAAATGAAATAAAAATTTGGCCTTTGATGTGATTAGAATCTTTAAGGTATCTGAGCTTAAAAACAACAGAATTTTTCATAACGGTTTTTATTATCACCTAAAAAAATAAGGTACTAATTTTAATAAAATAAATCCCCTGTGCTTGAAAATTCAACTAAAAGTGCCAAATAAACCATAAACTCGTTTCAACTACAATTTAACCGCCTTCCAAGATAATTCACAGGCCGCTGATAAAAAAGAACAAATAATAAATTTAAAAGAATACCAAACCAAAAATCCTATGTAAGAAAATAAAAAAACCTTGTCCCGTACTATAGTCTCAGATCGTTGAATTACGGCCGAGGACGGACAATTCGTTAATAGGCTTTTAGAGTTACCCGCGTAATTAATTCGTTAAAAGGCAAAGGCCTGGCTCGTTAATTCGTTTTCAAACACAAAGAGAAAATTTATCGATTAACCTGTTTGAAATTTTTGTGTAAAAAGCCTTACCCCGTGAACAAAACAGAAATAACTGCAATTGGTAAAATTACGCGTGAACAGAGATGGCCGACTTGGTGATCGATCATCTGGAGATCATGCGGTCCGCTCACCTGGAGGACAAGCAGCTCTTCTTCCTCCAGTGTGCCATGGAGGAGAACTGTTTGGCGTCGCCGGCGTACAAGCTGCACAAGGAGAGGCCGGGAGAGTGGCATCTCATAACCAGAAGACTCCTGAGGTTCACGGCGAGGATCATCAATGCGGGAACTGCAGACTTTAGGCCTGCCGTACCCAAGCACCTTTGGGAATTTCATCAATGCCACATGTAAGAATTCGTTTTAAAAGCCAGGCGTGTTGAAATTTTTTATAATAGTTTATAATCGTTGTTATTTTTAATACACTCAGAGTAAACAAATTCTGTCGTGTAAATATTTTTCAATAAATAAAATATCAGCACCTATTAAGAAAATATATTCCGTATTGGCATATAATATCGTTTTTACAAAGTTTCTGAGAAAATGATTCTTTTACTTAAGTAAAATATTAAAAGGATTTTTTAATATTGTTGAGTGCTAATAATAATGTAAGCTAATTATAATTCAATATTATGTGGCAGATAGTTCGTGACCTAGGTCTCTACCACACTGTTTTAGAATTCAATAAAAATATCGTATGCGCCTCTTCTTCACACTAATTTCCAACATCCGATAAATTCCTTAATAACAGAATTTTATTATAACTTACTAACTTTATCAGTTTCAAAAAGTAAAATGAAATAAACATCTATGCAAGAATTTTTTTCAAGTAGCTCAATTTTATAATTCCTTGGAATATGTTACTTTAAATAACGATGAACCACATACTATTGAATTCCCTCGATCAATAAGTTAACCATTTTCCTGGAAAGGTAGCATTCAAATGCAGCAATATTCGGGTTTAATGATAAATAATGTAATTAACAATATCAAATAAAGCATTATTAATCAAATGTAATCTGTTGGAATGAAGAGATTAACCAAGTTTCACGACATTTTTCCTTCAAGAAAAAAATCTTCTTTGTTTTAATCTTAATTTTGCGATCACACAAGTTAAAGAAATATCATTAATAATATTCATAATTTCGAAAAAACATGCTTAGAAAGAAAAATACTATGAAAATCATATAAATTGGCAAAATAAAATTGAAAGGACAAACTGTTAATTACGTAAAAAGTTTAATACTTCAGGGGTTATATTTCCGTGCTAAATCTTACGAAATTAATCAACCGCAGCGCTGGATTACTCTATAACACGGCTCTTTTGTTTTCAGGCCAATTGGCAGGAATCATGGGATGCGATGCATAGGCCTTGATTCATTCGGATTGAAGTCGGGTATTGCGAAAGGTAGATAAAGTGCAGGGCTCCGAAAAATTCGAAAGTTTCGAAAATAGTGAACTCGGTTGGATAATAAACTATTCTGTATAGTGAAAGAATTGGATGTATCGATATTTTCGCGTTATTGGATACGAAATTCACTGTCTGAACCAGTAAGTATAATTTTCTGAATTATAAATACAGACATGTTTCAATATTAATTTTGAGGAATTTTATTCAAACCGAATAACATTTTAAAATAAATGGGTGAAGCCCTCTTGCATTTCACTGCAGATATTTATGACATTATGATGACCTCCAAGGTTCGCCCATTTTGCAATCAAAAACAAGATGTCCGACGTAATGCGTCACATTTGAAATTGCTATCAAATTGCACTAAACTTCCTTTGCAAAACCTCTTGGTTCTAATTATCATTACGGCTGTTGCACTTATAATCAATTTTTGCCTTTGTTTTAGTGAAAAGTTAGAATTTTTACCAACTTATAAGCCTAAAAAACAGCAATGCAAAGTTACGTTGGTATTCAAAATATTCCTAAAAAGTAATGCTATTTTAATCGCCTTTTCACCATGCCCCCTCTAAAATTAATTTTATATAATATTACAACGCATAGAAACAAAAATATGTTAATCATATAAGGCACGCCTTGGCCGATTTTACCTTTCCGATAACAATGAATCGCATTGCCTCATCTCATATTCACTTTCAGTTGGTGTAGAATACGTAGTAACCACGTAGAATTGTTTAGTTTATAACAAAAAATTCAGGAGCTTTTCCAGTTATACCCATTGCCGTCAAAATTTGTATTTTATGATATATTTACAAAATTCATTTAATGAAATCTCGCTCGGAATTTTTTTTTAAATATTTGTATATGATCTGTAACGAGTTTTCAAACGTGCTCTTACTTGACGACGTGGCTCTTGAAATTATTTTATGTGATGAGTATTATTGATATAAATTTAATTTCAACTGGATTCTCTAATTCAGTAACCATTACTCAATACAATTTTATACAACTGTTCTACAATTTCTTTTGATCGAGCATAATTGTCACGCCAAAAAAATCGTGCATTGAAAATAAAAACGAAAAGATTAAATATCATAGTCATAATATTTTTTTACAGCTCTCAATGAAGTCACTTATAATCCCCACGTGTTAAAAGCAAGACTTGAGTCTTAAGTCCAAAACGCCGTGCGACCCTCGTCAAAAAAGCACAGCCCTGACTGTCGTGGCGATAAAATATATAGATGCCTAGCTAAAAATAAATGTCTCCGGTAACTCTCACTGTTTATTTTTTATGTCTTATTCTCATCTCGTAGGCACTACCACAGCATGGAAGTATTCGCCACGTTTGACGTGATGGACTTAAACGGACGCCGTGTAGCCGAGGGCCACAAGGCTTCGTTTTGTCTCGAGGACAACCAATGCCTTCCTGGAGTCAAGCCTGTTTATGCATGCGCAAATTATGGCGACCAAGGAATAACCGTAGGATGTTCGGACATATACCGTCACAACATAGACTGCCAGTGGGTGGACATCACGGAACTGAACCCAGGACTATACACTTTCAAGGTGAAGAAGCTTAATTTTTCATAGAGATAAGAAAGATTAAGAAGTGAAGACTGGATGAAAAACTTAGGGAAAATGGGACGGAAAAATGGTATGGAGTGGTTATATTTTATAATAAATTGTATTATAATTTCGAAAATTATTTATCGGAATATTTATATGCCTCTTGAACCTCAAACCTCAAACAAGTTACGTTTGGGTAAAAGAAATAGGAATGTGAACCTTGAAACTTAGGTTTTCCATTTTCTGGAGTTGAGTATAATTTTTAAAAATCTATTTACTAGGCTCATACATAAACGTTCAGTTGGCAAGGTTTTAAAACGATCTTATTATAGATTTAAATGTTATCTTTAGATTCTTAACTTTTGCAAACACTTGTGCAGAAATTAAGTAAATAGAACGCTCGTCGACATAAGAATGAATGGAAAAATAGGATAAAATACATCAAAAAATAATAATTTACTCCTCATTTTCAATGTGAGATAGAAAGTTCAAGTCTGCTTGCATCTGTGTTTTAAATTCGCTTTCACAAATCTATAATAGGATAGACTTATAAAGCGAAGCGAAAGGCCGAAAGTGTATTTACTCTGCGCCCGAATTAGGTAACTTCCCAAAAGATAATCCTTTCCGAAGTAGATTATCTCAAAATCCTCAAATTCCCCTTTGACTTTGTTTAGATAACTTTTTCATGGAATGATGATTCCTGACATTAAAAAATATTATTATTATATTATTTATTTATTTTAACCCAAAATCAAAAACAAGTCCTTTACAACGGATATATAACATAATAACTACATGCGCATAAGAATCTTTTTTGTCTTACATTGCGATATAATTTAAGATTCAAACAATTGTGGAATCCAGCGCATTAAAGCCTTGCACAATACGTCTTTACAGAGTAATTAAAACATACATTCGAAACCCAAAAGATGAGAAAACTTGATAGATTTCCAACCGACATTTTTTATGCATTTGGAAATAAAAAACTGGGAAGGATAAGATTTTGTACAAGGGAATTTTTTTTATCCTTTACGTACCTAGGATTCTCCCTTTGAAATAACAAGTATTAATTAGTCCGAGAGAATATTTTTTCGGAAATAAGATCCAACGATGTTTCCACACAGGAGGCCATTAATCAACGACGCCAGGGAGGGAGGAGTGGAATCGTAATAAAATATGCGCAAACAAAAGAGGGAGTTAATTTGCAAAATTGTCTTTTGCGAGGAGCTAAAACTTTTTTATTGATGAATTTAATGGCTTTCAGTAGAGGAAAATGCGAGGGTAATTAAACTAACAAGACGAATACAATTAAATTTATATTAATATAAATTCGTTAATATTTATACAAACTTGTAATAAGAAGTAATTAAGAATTAATGTATGTTTGAAAAGGGCTATGGCGGATGTCATCAATGAATAAAATAAATAAATGTTTGGAAAATTCATCCGCATAAGAATCGAATTGTAACCACGAAGTTGCATATATGCGTAATGTTTGCTTCACCTTAAAAAACGCTTTCCATAAAACGCCAAACCATACCGTTTCTCGACAGATTTAGATACCAGTCTCCACTACTTTATAATCATGCATTATACATATTTAAAAAATCGCGTTAGAAAGAATGATAAAGCAAGAACAGTATCCTGCAGGGTTCTTTAAAAAACTACAACTAAAACTACAACTTTAATGCGTATTATAAAAGACACAGCATTTTCGATTTTTTGTACAAGAAGATTTTTTGCTCAATTGGCTTAATGTCACAATATATTAGGTATATAGTTAGTCGAAGTACGAAAATTTTCAGGAATTTTCTGTCACTCAATTCATAATTTCACGTTCACCATACGCGTTATTTATGCTTCCAACTCCTTTCTGGGAGAGATTTTTAATATTTAAAAATTTTCAATAAGAGATATCTGGATCACGGACTGTGAAAGTTTACTATGTTCGGGTTAATTGTATGGCGACGGAGTAATTCCGTTTCCGCTTTCCTTGGCTTCCGTTTGAGGGGCGTGGCCGTTTATGAGATGAGATTAAATGTACTTGAGGGATATCATCAACAAAATAACGCCACGTCAGTTTTAAAAATATGCTTGCAGATGAAACAAGCATTTAAATAATTCGTAGCTTTTCCAATATATTAAGCCTACAATCCAGATTATTTAAAAATTGATGCTTTAAAGATTTTCGACCCGAATTGTTTTCAATTCCGTTGTTTACTTTTTCTCAAATGAGATTATTTCTCTGAATTCTTTATGTCGAACAGCTGAGGAACGATTCACGAAGGAAAATCCACGAAGATATAAGAGATCTCAAGATGATAGCACAATATCACGCGCTAAAGATGAAAGGGTATTTTAAAGCGGAGAGATGATTTTCTCTTTCTAGACATCAAAAGGTCTCCGGAGCGAGACTCGCTTCGAGCTCGCACCTTCGACACCTCGGGTAACTCGAATCCTTGTTAGGAACGCTTCCGCATTTCAGTTCACCAAAGACGGAAGTGCAGCCCCGATGCGGATGACGAGACGCCGATCGACACGTCGGGTCGCGTGACGGACAGAGCGTGACGCGGTGGCGTAGGCTTTCGCGAAGGATTTCCGATTTCATTTTTTATTGCATACCGGAAATGCGAGAGAGAAAATTACGGAATTCGAAACGATGTCGTTTTACCTCGTCGAAAAATGTTCGACGTTATCGGGTACGCAATCGAAATGTCGCTTCCCTCCTATAAATTCGGCGGTTCTTCGTTACTTCGGGGAAGAGTCTCGTCGTCGTTTCGTTTCAACGGTAAGGAACGGCGATCGTAAAAAAATGAATCACCTCGACCTTGTTTGCGTCATTAATATACGACAAGGTTAGTGGTAGAGTCAAAAATAAACAACCGCCTTCATGAACGAGTTACGCAATCGAAGAATCCCTTTTATATATTTTTCCAATTCGTAGGATCTGCGGTCGTAGCCACGCGAGGACGGCCTCGACCGTGACTGATTTTTAAGTTCGCAGCGACCTCTACTTCCTGGCACGCACGCTCGGGGGAAAGCAGGCGAACCATTTTCCCCGCTTCCCCATAAACCCAACAAGCGACGCACTCACCCCGCCTACCTCCTCCTTTGATTGACTCTTGGCATCTGGTGATGTACGGTAGGCCTGCATTAGTGCGTGTGTTTGTGTGTGTGAGAGAGAGAAGGTCCTGTTGTGGAGAGAAGGGATTGAGAGGTGGAGGGGGCGAAAATGAGAGAGAGAGAGATCCCAAGTGCGCCATCTACGCCAGATACCCAATAATACGGCGCAGTCGCGCGGACACAAGGTCGCCGGGTCGATTTCCCTTACAGAGAGAGAAAGAGAGAGAGGATTATCTCAAAACTGCGCGTTTATTTTCTCAGGCATTTCTAAAGGCTGTCGGTAATGAAATCCGAGGAGAGGAAACTTTTTTTATTCCGGTACTCTCTCTCTTCGGTTCCGTTCCATTATAATGAGGGTAAGAACATCATTGATTTTTTTCTCGCCGCTTTAAATTTTTCTCCCTCCTGGGAGCAGTAGTTCCTTTTCCTTCGGACGCATGAGGATCGCCCAGAATTTATTATACGCTCCGCTGGATGGTTTTGGCAAATGAATACCCGGTTTATTTTTATGACGAGGGATAATTGAAAATTTTGGCGTCCGGTCAAAACATTTGCGTGCGAAATTACGAGTTTTGGAAGCAAATCTTAATTGGGCGAGAATGTTTATTTTTCTTGATGGAGCCGAAATTTGGAGGAAAAAATCAAGCGATTCGCGAGGAAGACGAGCGGAAAAATCAGTTTCCGTTTCGTGTTTACGTTTTTGACGTCTTACTCAGCAACAAAAATGACGAGTGATATTCGTGTATGAATTTAATTTGATCAACGTTCCAATTTTTCCGTAATTTGCATTTCATTTTATCGTTTACCACAAATTTGTATTATTATCTGCCTATCCACCACATTTAATCTGTGATCTGTTTAAACAACTTTTTCGAGCAGTCGAATCGAAGAAAATCGAGTAAAATCCAAAAGTATGAGTTTTTGATGCGACAAAGTAAAACAAATGGTAGAAATTTCTAACATATCCGTGGTTTATACGATCATTTCTAGCGGAACTCCATCGTTTAATGCGAATATATATATATGCAGGATTGCCGGGTCATTTCCTTGCGACTGCATAAAAAAATAATAGCAGCGACACCAAAATATATGATAAAATAATAATGACCGAACATCGAGGAGAAAAAAATCTTCGTTCCGCGGCATCTTTCACGAAAGTAACTTAGTCGCTGTGACTCTCTTAAACGTTTAAGAGCTTTCCATAGGCTTTGCCCTAGGTTGCGTTTCCTACCCCTTTCATTTTAAAAGAGCGCGTGCATCGCTCCGACCTTTTTATGACTCTCGATACACGAGCCAAGCTATCTTCCGCGTTATGCAACCGTCTTCGGAGTCATTGCTCCCTTTTCCGCCGTTTCCGACTCTTCATCCCGCTCTTGGGATCTTTTTCGTTCCTTTATTTTATTTTGGCGAAAGGTTTTCATCTCTCCTCTCTCGCGTGGCTCGCTTCCAGGAACTTAACCGGAGAGATTCTGGTTTTTAAATCGCCGGAAGCGCCGCGATTCCGACAACTTTTTTAAGCAATTTTGGCGCAGGTGGGTGTCGAGGTAATATCCTAGCGGTTTACGCTCGAAAAACTCATCCTGTTAGAACCCATCGCGGGGGGCGGGGATCCGTTAAGAAAGAATTGTTATAAAGTCGGATTATCGCTTTGAGATGGAAATAAAACTTAAGGGTATTCCCTCTTTTCGTATTCCGCGAAAGGGACAAACGACTGCGCGTGTGGATGAAAGGTTTCCTCGAAGCTATCTACGCTCTGCTTATACATGTCCCCCTCGGAAGAGAGGGAAAGGTGTGAAATGGTCGCCTGAGAGATCAATTAAGTGTTCGAGTCCATTAGATTCGCCATGACCGTTTCTGCGTTTATACAAGGGGTAGGCAACCGAATTCACAAGAAGAGCCATTTTTTCCAATTCAATATAAACCCAACATGAAAAGGGCCGCAGTACTGGCAAAGAAGGCGGTTATTATAAAAAATCAATTAATATTTCAGAGCATGTAAGTAAATGGGAATTTCTGGGAATTAAAGTCCCAGGAGAAGTGGACTTTCCAAGCGTTTTAAGTGGGAGAAGTTGTTTAGGGAGTAGCAACTAAGTCCTTAAAGAGTCACAGTCGGCTCAAGAGCAGCAGGATGCCGACCCCTGGTCTGTAGTCAGTGATTCTCAAGGGCAGCCACTTGAAAATTTTAATGCGGCCACCAGTAACATTATATTTTAAACATAGCACTAGCTTATGTGCAGAGAGCGATGAATACTGTGATGTCAAATTATTTATTATTAATATTTTTTGTATTCAGTTTCTAAGGTACCTTACGTAGAACACCAAATATCATTGACCCTAAATTTAACAATGCGGCCACTATAAAATGGCAGCTGGCCGCAGACGCGGCCACGACGAATTTTTCTCTAAGAACCACTTAACTCTATACGCATCTTAAAACGCCCTCATACCTTATATAACTGAGAGCAATCTAGTGCAGGGAGCTGTGAAACTAAATTTAAACAAGATAATCCAAACGGAATTTATGATGCCTACTCTCCACATAATTATTTAAATTAAATGTGCTGCAGCAGTTACTTATAATGGCTTTAATAGATTTAAAATCATCGTGGATGAGTATCTCTTGTGTTCCCAAATTTCATAATTTAGCGTTATAAAATAGGTGTTTCATAGGACTTTCAATCTTCGCAACAAAACCTCTCCTCGGGAGCTCGGCCCCAGTACCAAGAGATTTCCACCAAGTTTCATAAAAATCAGTCTATTGCTTCAAAGGTTAATGAGGGGAGGGGGGGGGGCAGAAAAATAGAGGGACAGGCACAACGAAGAAACTATAAGCCTATTTCCATTCTGAAAAGTAAGCTAAAAATTATCTCAGATCCGAGAACTAAGCACCAGAGCTCGGGAACTGTTAAAATAATGTACTATTATGTTTCTATTGGCAATATTAAAAAAAATATATTTCTTGGATTAACCACAGAAAACCAAAGAAAAACAATAAGAACGCGCATTTTCCAAGCTTTCAGCGGCGATAATCTCAACGGCTGCCACAACTCGACTCTCTTTTACGTATTTGAGCTTGACGAAGGATGTGGTTACATTGGATGCGTGGTCTGATGGCCAACTGCTCGTGTGTGGTCGTACTTATTCGTGAAAAGAAAACAAACATACTGGGTGGGGTTGGGTTGCGCTGCATGCGCTCTAGTCATCTGTTTATGCAAGGCTGCGCGCTGCCAGTCGATTGAAAACAAAATAGTATATTTTTCCTTCTCAGACTGGAAGTATAAAATGGGCTGCGAAACCTTGTTAAGAGGAGCTGCGCTGCTTTTTTAAAAATCTATGAGCAATTATATCTGCAATGCATGATTCTAGAACATCGAAACATTTCTGTAAATAAATTTTAAAAGGCGTTTGAAATTACCCGCTTTCTTCCCAATCCCGTCGCAATAATTCCTTATCCCTTCCTAAAAGTATAAATTACAATGCACTGTTTATTTTTAATTATTAATGTTGATATTTCTCTCATATTCCAACTATCAGTTTAACCCTTAGACTAGGGATGGCAAATAAATTTTGTATCGCGTTTCAAGAAAGTAATGTGAATCATCAGAATTTGTTCGCGAGCTACAAGTTTAGTCTCTCTCTAAGGAACTTCATATTTTATACAGAAAATACATGCTTACGCGTTCCAAGTAAAATCGCACTCGTGCCACGTATTTTCCATCTCTGCCTTAGACCGAAACATCGGAATACCAGTCATATTTAGACCGCTAAAACATTTTTATGTATATTTTTATCTTGTACATTGTATAACTGCAGCATACTATGTTAAAATAATATTAAATGTATTTTGCAATGTCGAAATCAACTTTAGCCATTTTTACCTTGGGTCTTAACCTGTGGGGTGCGCCCCTCAAGGGAGGCGTATGAAGATTCCACGGAGGCGCTAAGCATTTTGTGCCAAAATCAGTTTTTCCTCAAATTTCCATCTCTCACATTTTTGTAATTCTGTCCAATTCATCTGCTTTAATATTTTTTCATTTATTACAACTGTTTAGATTATACAAGTCTTGTACTTATGTATCCAAATGCTCTGTCAACTTATCACCTCCATAACAGATGTAGTGCAGACAAATGGATTTGTTATACGTAGAAATATGTAATATATGAAAAACTACACGGATTTTTTAGACAATGATAACTTATTGACGACTGCCCAAAAATGACGCTACCTTGTCAGCTGCGAATCGTGCGTCGAAACAAAAATTAAACAGATTATAATACACTATATGCATAAACTCACACAGTATAACTCAGCTCTCTTAGAAACTTATGTCACAAAAATTTGGCTATTATTACCAATAATTTTATGGTAAAAAACTAAAAGAAATTTTTTTTGGGGGAGGAAGGGGAAGATTTTAGAAGATCAGAAGGGTCGTGAGGATCTTAGAAGATCAGAAAGGGGGGGAGGCGCGAGATGAAAAAGGTTAATAACCACTCGTCTAAGGGTTAAAGCTGTGGAGAATAATCCATCAGTATTACGATTTATTCTATTTTAACCTTGAACTACTGAGGTAAAATTATAAACACCTTGTAATTGAGGTGAGGTCTTCCAGGCCGCTATTGTTTTATTAATATTTATTCACTAGCTATATTTACCATTGAATTTTCTGCGTTTAATAATGTCATGAGGGTTGAGGTGATTAAAAAAACTTAATATTTATTTTATTTCTTTGTAAAATGTAAACTAGCGGAGTAATATGGCACTACACGATTTTTCCATGTATTATTTCACAGGTGTCGGTGAATTCAGAGTTCAAAGTAGCCGAGATGTCTTTCGAGAACAACGCGGCGGTTTGCAACATGTACTATACCGAGTCCTTCATCCACATATTCAACTGTTCCCTCCAGAGGCCGTGATGGGAGGCGGAGGGGTGTGTGTTCAAATATTCTCTTCCAGAGGGGAAGGGTCATGGCTGAAGGAAGAAGGGTGAGAGGGGAAGGAGAGAGAGAGAGAGGAAGGTAGGGAGGGAGAGGAGAAGAGAGAAGGAATGAAGAACGAGAAAGTTTCAATAGGGTGAACTATTGTCTGATGTTCCGAAAACTTTACGTCCCCTATCAAAGTGCCTAGTGACACTCAAAGAAGAAGAGAGGAAGACGTCTCTCTTGTGCCCGTATGGAAAGTTTAGTTTTTTTATTGAAAAAATAAACTGACAAATTTGCTGCGTGATCTGTGAAACAAAACAAGGAGAGTAATCAGTTCTTCGGAATAAATATTTCTCTCGCCTGCGTTTTTAACGAGAGTGCGTCTTCTTTGCCCAGTATTCCAAGAGATATTAAACCCGCGTCTTACTGTATGTTGGTGGCAACCAAAGGTTTCTCGCAGTGAGCTATTTTATTTACGCCGCGATTGTTTCGAGTCAAGCTACGAAACATGTTCCGCGTTCGGGAAGAAAAAACGAGATTCGATATTTCACATCTCGAGAACCGGCGCCTTATTAAAAAGTGAGAAGTAGAAACATTTACATTGTTAAATTTTTTTCGAAAATTCGATAAACTTTTATTGCAAATATCTTACTAGCAAAGATTTATTGCGCGTGATATTCCATGTGCCATCTACGGTTTGTTTTGTGAGGAAACCTGAACATTTTATGTATGTTCGTATGAATATTGTCCTGGCCGCCTCTAAACGTACAAAGTATTTCTTATTGCTTGAGATCGTCACTAAAGGGCATGTCGAAGCATCGTTAAAGCGTGACTTAATCTCTTGGAGGCTCCGAAAATAAATAATATTAATAATATTAAAAAAATGGAGGCTCCTTGAAGTGGCTCGTGATTATTGATTTTTTTTCTCCCCTGACATTACAGGGATTTTATAAGACATTAATATAATATGTAAAATAAATGGTCTTAACACTGCACTGTATCATAATATGGATAAATAAAGTGTGATATTTTACCTATAAAACGAATACCGATCATTTAGCCCAGGGGTTCCCAAACTTTTTGAGAGGAGGGCCACATAGGAATACTGAAAGTGCTAAGCGGGCCGGATAGAAAAAAAAATCATTTAAAAATTTAAAATATTTTTTTCTATAATTATCCAAGCATACATGTATATGTAACCATAAGTAAACGTGAATAAATGTAAGAAAAAATTTTAATGCGAACAATGCGCCTGTTTTTAAATTGGAAATACTGATTTTATGATTGAATACAATGAAGGGAATTTTTTGGGTGCATTAAATATAAAAATATCGTCGACGTAAGAAAATTATCGAAATATAACTCGAGTTGTTGCATATTTTCATTTTTAACGGCAGAATTAAAAAAATCAATGTATCACAACGTGTAATTTCAATGTAAGTATCTATTTTTTAGATTTCAGTTCAACGCTGAGTTATTTGATTTGTAATTTTATAATGTGAGACGAACGTCTTTTTTGCATTAATAAGCCTAAACTAGATATGTAATGCGTTAATATTGTTTTAAAATCAAAACTTCCGCTTGTAACTATTTTTGCAGCTGCTCATATCCAGGTGAAACTCTCAAAAAATACAAAAACTATGATGTTTCATTCAAAAGCAAGAAGGTTTTCTCTCACGTTTAATGTCCCTTCATTCGAAGACCGAGAATTAAGAGTATCCTCATTTCCCACGATCCTCGAAACAAGATCACCAAGTGCATAATTCTTTACGTCCTATTTGATATATATTCACGGCTAACGAGTGGGGTAGACGTCGCGATCATGGGAGGGATTTTGGTTCATGTAAATTACATTGACGAGTGCATCCTCCCAAACAAGACTGCAACTGCTGCGGCTTTGATAAGCTCCATTACGTGTGCTGTTCCAATAGACCTTGTAGGCTTATTTGAGACTTCCCGAGTCGGCGCTACTAAGAAATACACCCTTTGGTAGGTCAACGTGCTTCGGTGACGCAACGTGCTCCAATCAAAATCGTTCGCCACTTGTTTTTTTTGTCCTACTCCATCTCCGAAGGCCAAGTTATGATCGAAGAACTCGATGCTTTAAAAAAGTTAGCTTTGAGAAAGGCCGATGAGTTGAATCGACTATCAACTACCACAAGGCAAACAAGGGCAAGTGATTGATTAAAGCAGTCGTTTGACTTCGTTGCGCTAAGGTTTGTGCACCTGCATTTTTTTCGCGCTTGAGAATATTGTATTATTATGAATCCTCCTAAGAATCTTTCCGAAGCTGAAGTTCTGTTATTTTCCCCGTGAAATCTATTTAAAAATTGTTTTACAGTTGGCTCAGGTAAGTTCAAACAATCTCAACAATAAATCTATCCTATTACTCTATACTTAAATAAGCCGCGCAATCATTACTTTTTGCACAGTATGGGCATTAAATCCAGTAGTGAAATTTAGTCTTGATATAAATATTTATGCGTTCCATTGCCTCATTAATATATAATATATAATACTTAGGCATTTGGGGTCAGCATATTATCCCAAGAAAAAGTCTTCAATGATTGTCGAAAGAATATATCAAAGCCTTTATAAAATTTCTCGTCATATCTTACAAATATTATTTTCTAGGAAGTTCATCTTCTAGTAAACTAAGGTTCTGATTTTTTGTGGTTGAACAGCCGACATCGTAATATCATCAATCACCCATGGTTGATCAAGTTCTCGACGTTTATCTCCAGCAAGACAAAAATATTGACGATCTTCCCTAAAATTATCCAATTAGCCTCAACATTTTCAAATTAGCATTCAAATCCGTCCGTAATTTTTCAATACATCTAAGCAAGTTACGAACAAAAAAATCTTCCATCCGGAAATTGGAACTCGAAAAAAAATAAAGCGGTTTAATCTTTCGACGGAGCGGTCCCTGCGGCGCACTCCGTCTCTCTTATTTATTTTTTAACCTCACAACCGAAGGTTTTAAAGCGTTTAACGCGCTCCCTATACGCGGCCGTGGAGATATGTGGGTCCACGCCACGGCAACATTCTCACGGACGCGATCTACCGCCCTCCTATCCCTGGGCCGCTCGAGATGTGTGTGCGTGCGTGTCCGCGCTAAAATGATGCACGGGTAGCAAAAAGCGAGATTAGAGGCCGTCGCCGCCAGACTTGAGTTGTGTGGGCGACACTCACATGCCACCTCCCACCTCTTCCCCACCCACCCCCTCCTCCACGCGCATCTCTCCCACCCCCGCACACCTCAACCAACCCCTTCCCTCTACCCACTTTCCTCCAGTCCTCTTCTCATTTTCTCTGCCTCTCCCTCTTTCCCTCCCACTTTCTCTCCTTGTCCATGCCATCCCACAATCTGCTGTTGAGCTTTGGTTAGCTTTGCCCTCTCCTCCCCTTTCTCCCCCTCTCCCGCAGTCCCTTCTTCCTTACCGACCTCGTTCTGTCAAACGGGTGCTTGACACTGCCAACCCGTCACTTTCAGCGGTGTCGCCCGCCAAGATAGGACTAAATGGGCATTCTTTCGGTTTTAAAATGTTCCAAGGGTAAAGTGGGAGATAGTCGAGCGATAAAGCCTCAAATTTCACTGTGTACTATATGGGTTGGCGTTAGTTTTAGTTGTATTCGGAGAGTATTAATCAAGGATTTAGGGCAGGATCACAATTCTTATGACAGATAGGCGTCTTTACATATTCGGGCGAGATTGAGTCTAGACTCTTCGATCTAACACATGATGGGGATAGATCACTATTCACTATTTCAGAAATGGCCGCGGTAATGAAGAATGAACGGATAATATTTGGGGGCAACTGATGAGTTGAACATTTTTCGATAACATGACTTTTAAAATTTTGGTTAACTGGTTAAAATTTGCAGAGTTGAAGTTTTGTACCCACACCACACGTGTTTTCTTGGAGGCAATTAACATTACGAACGGTATAAAGAATGGAATGCATTTGGGTCATTTTTTAACAATTACATGTTACAGCAGCCTCAAAAGTCGGGATTTATAAGAATTTGTATGAAATAAGGACCCCAAGAACACCAATTGTCCAAAAAACATAATGATGACGACGGATATTTTGCGAAATTGCCTTAGACAAAAAGAAATCTTACTCGCCTCATAAATATTTTATTACCTTTTAAGAAGAGGGATAGTTCGCGGCGGATAGAGAAAAAGAAGGGATTTGAATCTGTGACCTCATTTCCTAGAGTTGGTCTGCACACCCGTCCTGAGATCTAGGTCGGCTGCAACCTTATTAATCTCTCGACCTTGAAGTCTCCGGTTCGCATCTGGATGCGGGAATGGACGTTTCCTTTATGTGCAATCGTTTTCAATCAGTTAACGGGACAATCAGCTTAATTGACTGTGCTTAGCACCATTAACGTACGTCAAAGCTTCAAACAGCGAACGAGAGCGACATTTCACGTTAAAATAGGTCCTTTACATCGTTGGATTTCTCTTCGATGAAAATCTAACGCGCTACTTTTTTTAGCAATCGATCGACGCAGAAGATCGAATTTGCGTTCTAGTGAGAGGAAAAGGCGAGATATTTTTCGACGGCGTTTGTTTTTGCATGGCCTTTGGATGTCTAAAGAACATTTAAAATAAATCCGAGCAATTGCCACGTGTCGAATATTTAGGTTATTTTCCGTTGGATTTATTGCGAGTATTGAAATTTAAGTGGTGTTAGAGAGATCAGGAGAATTAATAGGATGCAAAGAGAGCGTAAAAATAAGAAAAAAATCGTCTTTGTGATAAGACGTTTAATTAAATCAGTAAATTACTTCATACAATAAGCACCTAAAAATCGGATCAAAAAATAATTAAAGTCTCGGGTATCTACAGTATCCATAACAAGGTTATGAAAAACAATTTGACCATTACGGCTACCAGGCAGCCGTCATCAGTTGTACTCACCGATAATAGATTCTCAAAGAATATTTCCATGACCTCTTTATCGCCGTTGAAGATACCAGAGTAGGTACTTATTTTTTAAATTTGAATTTTAAACACTTTTAAGCCATAATGGTACTAAGCTCAATAATTCTCTATTGAAGTACCTTACTATGTTGAAAGAAAATAACCTCCGATCGGCGAAGGGCGCGATATGAGAGAGTCCGCGTCGTTAAGAATTGCTGAATTATCCACGGACTCTCCATTCACGGGAATTCTCCTACATATTCCTACAACCAAGGATGGTTTTATGCATTATTTTACAACGCCGGCGGAGGTGTGGCCGCAAACGTGAATCCGATAACGATCGCGAGTTGGAAGCGGCCCAAGGAGGAAGCCCACCTAACGTCCGTCCCAAGGGTGCGGGAGGCAGGGAGAAAAGGAGAGGGAAAGAGAAGGGTGTAGTATGGCTGGCCACGGGCAGAAGCGGCGAAAGAAAAAGGCGGAGAGGGAGAATTGGAATTCCGAATAAAAAGATATGCGTATTTTGCGGGGTCGGAGCCGGATACCGTTTTCTCCCGAGAAAAAATAACGAATTCTATCGAATTTGGCCCAAAATCGGTAAAGGAGAGAAGGGGAAGCGAGGGAGAAAAAACGGCGGGTGTAGAATATCCATTCGATTTTCGGTCGCAAATTCGATATTCGAAGAGACACACGGATCCAATTTGTCGAGTTATTTTTCCGAGGCGAGCGACGAATTTCAGGAATGTCGAGTTAAAAATATATATTTTTCCCTGGTTTCGGTTTATCATAATCAAAACCACGGCAAAGCTTGGAAAAACTTCGATACGGAGATATTACCGGCAGTAAATCGGTAAATACCTTATTTCGTTAAATAACCCGATCGATAGGTGATGGAAGGATTCCAGGAAAACGTTTCCGAACATAGAGTATCGAGCGCTATGATTTCTACGCCTCTAAAAGTTGCCTAAGTTACTTGGCTTAAATTTTGAACATTAGGAGCACATCTGGTTGCCAGTATGCTTTGTTTGACAGTGTTATTATCTCCCGAAAATATGCATAACAGCATCCGCTACACGAATTGTTTTTTTAATATCCATTTGGCGATGTGACAAATTCATCGCTCTTCCGTGTAAAATAGGACATACATGTAAAAAATTTATAGGGCCTTGCCTTTTGAGAACTCTCATTTTCCGCACGTTAAGAGAAATAATCGTTAAGATTCCAGGCCACCTTCGTTTTGTTGTTCGCTCGTGTAATTTTATTTCTGTACGTCATTATGTCGAGATACACAATGAAGATGAGTTTTTTCATCATTAATACATTTAAATTACCACATTACATTAATTTAATTCAGAACATATATGAAGCGCAGAAAAAATGTCATGATTGCACTTCTTGCTTACTGAATTACCGATCTATCAACTGATTTGTCCTCCCATTTATCGAATGAAAATTGAACGAATCTTCGGAATGGACTTTGTGACCGACAACGAAATAGATGGGATACTCTAGAAATGAGGAACGACTCGCTCAAACGTCTGACAGTCTCTTGCTTATCTGTTGCTTTGACATGATTGATTTATAGTCGGCTACTACAAAGGTTAAATGGAATACGTGCGTGACGAAACCCTACGCAACGGGCGAAAAATTATTTTTAAAAAGATCGAGAATCATCTCCACTTTTAAAAAAATTTACCCTACAATCGAAGTATCTCGCTGGCGAGATGTTGACACTTGAAAATTACGCAAAAATGTCTCGCCGTTTAAAAATATTCTTTCGACTCGGACGTAGCGGATCAAATCTAAAAAAGAGTTCAATTCTCTCAAAAGCCGTCGGGAAGTAAGGAGAATGGAGATAAGACAAAAATAGGAGCGGCGTATAAGACCTCCTAACCTCTCGGCGAGCACTGTTTTAGCGCACGCTGATAAGCGATATTTCCCGGGGTTAAAGTTTCGCCATTTGATTGCTGGACGCCATTTCCAGACCAATGATTCGCCGTTTGTGTCCCATTTAAAGAAGTAAAGGAGATATCATTTTTTTAATTGCTTGCATCTGGCGTCGAAAAACAAATCGAGGAGTATTAATTTTAAAATTAGTACGACCGATTAAATAAAATTGAGATATTAATTCGTTTCTTACGATACAATAATGGCAAAATAAAAAATTCCGATTCGAAATGATTTCTAACGATGAGGAAAGGAGAAAATATAATACTTAGTGGCAATTCCACTTTTTAAAAAAATCACATTAACAGGGCCAAGGTTTCATTGCGCTGCAATATCCTCAGGTACAAAATTAGACAAACAACGGGTATATATATCATCAGGTAATGGGAGGAGTTAGTTTCGTTAATTTCAAGCGAGTTAGTGTAATATAGTGATTTAAAAAGCTCTAAATCGTTGACCAGCTATCGCTAACACTAACCGCGTTAATGAATTAATCATTTGCGATAACATTAAATTTATTCTTAAAATTGCGGTAGTCTCGATATAATCAACTACTATCAAATAAACTGCTGAAGTTCGTTTGCCCGCATTTGTCGGGGTATTAAAAAGAACTTGATTTTCTTAAGAGAAGTAAACACAACAATAAAACAGGGTAGATAAATGTATTTTGAAAGGTTTAGAGCGATAATTACGCGATAGTTAATAATGCGTCAATTCTTGCGAATAACATATGCATGCGTCAATCGGCTGCGAGTCCGGGATTGAACCGATAGGACAATGTGTTCCGCTCGCTTCATCATCCGCGCCCTGTCATTACGACCAGATAATCGCCAGGACTACACCGAATCAATCAAAATATCGCCGGCGAACCTCATCAAAAACAAACAGGCATAGCGAATGGCGTTATCATTTATTGCACTTCATATCTACATTGTCGTGGGGCTTCAAAACACACTTGGTGCGGTGGATCTATCGATTAGGTGATATATATGTAATCGCCGACGCTAAATCCAACGCAAAGCTGAATATCCGATAAATCATCCATTTCTGTGCACCACGTAACGGGTTAATATAGAGAGATACGCTTGCGTATGCGTTTATAAATTTTATATTACGATTTACTTTCCGAGGCAGGCTTTTTAAAAGGTTATTGAACGTCTTTCACGCTATCTCCGGACGGTTGACTTATATTTGACTACTTACGTATTTGTGGTCAAAGACTGAACTATATTCGTAACTTTATGTGCACGAATATTAAAAGATAAGTTAACGTAAATTCGAGTTTTATAAATTTGTATTGTTGAGTGTTAATATTAACTCTGCGTTGGTGGAATTGGGTCTGTACAGTTTTGCAAATGCAGCTTTCACGAATCGCAGAATCACGAATACCAGACGCACAAATACCTATAACTAAAAGCATTCTTAGGAATGGTATTGATTATTCTTATTGAAGTAATTGAAATTAATGGATGAGGCCGAGACATCATGGAATTCCATAATGAAGATATAATTTGGCGTTGTTAAAATTAAAAACGAAATAAAAATTCAAACAACACAGTTTAATCACACTTCGGCTTATTCCACATAACAGTGAAGTGTGTTTAAACTGTGCTGTTTTAATTTTAATTTTGTATTTAATTATAACAACTTCACATGATATTTTGAAGTAATCGAACGACACACGAATTTTTTGAATTTATTGACTATTGCCGATTATTTGTTACACGAACAAATAATTGAGTGAAGTGTCTCACACCCCCGGCGCAATAACAGAGAGCTAACCAGGGACGTAACTAGCCTCCCAACTTTGGGGCATGAGCATGAACTGTAGGGGGGCGGCAGGATTACAAAAATATTTGGAGGGGCACTACAAATTTAAAAAATACAATAAAAATATGAAAAACAAACGTTTTAACTATTTTTACTGCACTTCTCACAAAAATGGAAGGTAATTATTCATTAAGAATAAAAATATGAAATACTTGATTAATTAATTTTTAAAAATATAGTATTTATCAGGTGGGCCTAGGGGGACCGAGGACTTATAAAGGGGAGCCAGGGTCCCCCAGGCCCTATCCTAATTACTTCCCTGAAGCTAACGAGAAATATTTTCTCGGAGTGGCGAAAATTCGATTTAGAAACGTTAGATTCAAAAAGGTTAGCCTTTTTTATTTTAAATGAAATCCTTCCACAATTTTACCCGATTCCGCATTAATTTTCCTAGTTATTCAGGCAAAACGCGGGGATCATTTCAAATATAATATCATGGCGGCATTTCCTACGCAGTTGCGCAGGATGTTGTGTGCGCGAGGTAATATGGAAAGATGCTACGTAACTTAGTCGGACGTTTGTTAACTTTTCCTGAAAGTCAACGTATAACAAGGAAACACTCGATGCGGAGCGTAAAATAAAACCATTCGCCAGGATTTGCACTTTCTGTCTCGAATTTCACCTTAAAGCAATACGAGCGCTCGTAACGGCGCACCATACGTATTTGAAATGCCTCGCCATAATGGCGATCCTCTTCAACACAAAGCCCGAAAGCGATAAATCGATAGCGCCGCTCAATCGATTCCGTCCCATAGAAGAACGACGCACTCGTGAATGACGGCACCGCATCACTCATCGGAGCAATTAATTCCCGTCTCAGGCTTTTTTTTAAGGGACGTTCTCATCGGTTAGGAGGCGGAACAGAAGGTGTAATCACATATCGCCAATTATCGTGAAAGGAGGCGTGAGACGCACTCTTCCGCGTGAGCACTAACGATCAGAAGGAATAACAGGCACGTTTATCAGAAAAGCGTTGATGCGTTTAGAATGGTTTTGATGACGTCGTAACGATACTAACCAAGTAGGTTCTTATTTACCTATAATCAGAGTGAAAACAACATTTCTGCAAAAGTGCTTAGTTTTATTGCTTAAGCAGTGGCGTAAATAGAAGCAGAAGGGCCCGCGGCAAAACTTTATTAGTGGCCTCTATCCCCCTATTCTCTCAATCGATAAATATTTATGTTCAATTAAAAATGAAAACCATTGAAAAGCCTGTCAAAATGTACTTATTAATAGATGGTCAGGAATATGCTGAAAAGGCTATATTACTATTTAAACGTCTCTGTCCAACAATTATGATTTACTGGAATGTCATTTAGAAATTAGTATAAAAAGAGAAACCGTTAAAAAATATTAATTTCTTCTATATTCAGAATAATTCGAGGGCCCCTCAGTGACTCCCCGAGCCCGTGTCATTTGGCCATCCGCACCACCATATTGTTACGCCACTGCGCTTGAATCGTTGTTACGAAGTGAAATATCAATTTCAGGTGGATGAAGACCAAAAAAGAGCCTAATTGAGCTAGAAACATAATTAGGATTCAGTAGCGTGAACATGTACAATATGATTAGCAATGAACAGAAGAAGTGGTTTATTTAGTCTCTGTTTACCGAAATAATTCTAAACTTTTACTACCTAACAGGCGAAAGATTGTAGTGAATCTACAACTGTGTGTATTATATCTGATGCGTAAATTTGCTTTCCATAAAAAAACGAAATTGATAGAGTAAAAGCATTTGCTTACAATTTTTAAGTAAAAATCAAGGACAAAAAAAAATCGTTCCAGTATTAATGCGTATACAAGTATAGGTATTAATATAGTTTACAAAAATACTCAAAATAATACCTCAAATTCGAATGAGAATTTATGTGAAAAAATTGGAAAACTACAAACTTTCAAAAGACACAAAACACTTCAGAAAATACTAATTTTAATTCTTTCAACGGAGAGTTCGCAAATAAAACGAATAAAGTATTTTCATTAATCTATTGTGCGCAACAAACGGGATGCTCGTTATCCAATGAGATGAAGGCCGTATACGGACAGCAGTCCACATCTGAATTTAAGGTAAAAATGACCGCGAGAGAGCACGGGGAAGTTTTTTATTTGCGTCGACGAGCGATTTTCAATTACGACGAGTTCAACTCTTTAATTGTTTTTAGCCATTTCCATGAATTTCGACTCGCGCAAGAGAGCCAGCGAAAAGTGAAATAATTTCGAATAACTCGGATTTTAGCTCCGCCGAGGTTTGGAGAGCAACTCGTTTCCTCACTCAAGCGTGACAACAATTCCAATCACGCCAGTAAAATGAGCTTTCACCATTTTCACCATCCGTTCGTTAGATTCATTTCAGGGACTGGAATTCCAGCGCGGCCTCGTTCGATTTCCCACTTGGATTTTGTTTCGTGCTTTTTTTACCAAAACTTATATTTTTCGGATTAACAATAAAAAAATCGCGGAAAAGCGTACTTTGTGCCGTAAATCGCCGTATATCGAGCCACTCCGCGAAATTCATGAACGAAAGCGATCACATAATTTGATCAGAAGTCGAGTTCGAATTGGCGAACGTTTGAAGTAATTAAAACTCTAGCTGATAAATTTCTGAAAAATACGCGTTTTTATCCAGATGCCTCGAAGCGTATTTTAATGTTATCTACGAGGTAAACTTTTCTTTTTGCCGTACGCGGGGTGAAGTACCCAGTTCATATATAATTTCTAGCCAAGATAAAAAAATGCAAATTCATAATTTCATATTCTAATTTCCGCCATTTCCATACAAGATTTTATTCATAATGCGGCACTTTAGTAAGTTTAAAGAAAGGCGGAGGGAAGAAAAGATGGACGAACAGGGTGAAGTAAATTAGGCCTCAAGAACTTGCCGTTGCTTAAATAGATCAGCTGTGCAGTCAAAGTAATTGGTGACATAAAATTATATTCGACGTAAAGAATCAAATCCAGTCGTGAATTCTGACCGGAATCAAAATGTTATAGGGAAGAACAAAGCTATCGAACGGCTATTGAGGTACCTACGTATAACCTGATAGCCACGTAGGCTGGCAAGTGCAGATTATCACCAACCTAACTACAGACGTATAGAAACTCCTCTGATTTAGGAATTCGGCTTTCTTATTGAGAAGCGACTGAAAATTTTCGATGTTTGTAATATTTTTGCTAAATGAAAGTTATTCCTGTAATTCAGAGGTTTTTGAAAAAGTCAATTTATTGAAATCATTATGTCGAGGAACGAACTTAAGATAAACAATGTAAATATTCCAAGCAATCGTTACTCTCTTAGGAAGTATTTTATAAAAGCACAAAGAGTACGAATTGTTTACTGCGTTAAAAATACGGTCCAGAAAAGTGCGGTGTTTGTTTTTGAATTAGCTTCACAACATGTCGTTCCCAGGAAACTTTGCCAGTAATCGCTCGGCGTAATCTAGCGGGCTACCTATTCGCCGAATCACTTCCATTATTCCAGGGCAGACGAAGTTCAGCGAGGTGCAATCTTCCATCGAGCGTGTTTTATTTATTTTTTAAAATCACGAGTGAATAACGCTTTTCGATAAAACACGCTCGAGGAAAAAATCAATGCATTTGGTCGCCATTTCTGCCGAACCGAGGGAATGAACTGCGCATTTGGAAATGTTTAATTTTTGGGAGTATATTGGTTCTGATAAAACGTATGGAAATAGCACACGCTCGAAAAAATAAAATGCTGTCACAGACGCGATTGCATCCAAGGTGACCAACGATTACGAAATAGGCAAGAGTTAGGATTTTGAGCCTCGAATTCCTCCTTCAAATCTGGTTTACATCGGAAGAGCGCATTTACAAATCTTAAAATGCCTACTCGAACACACAGATTTCCTTTATGTAACGATATATTTAAGAATCTAGGGTAATGTTAAATTAAACCCTTGTTACACACGGTGACGACATGACCCGAAATAAATACTTTTTAGGATCGTATATTTACAATTCCTTTTTCGTTTTGAATTAATAGGAACTTAATGATTGCCGATGTAAATTTTGAGTTTTTGAAACCTCAACCTCATGAAACAAAAAAATCCTCGCTGCCACAATGATAATTCAAGTAAGAGGCTTAGAAGGAAAAATAAATAATCATTCAGGCCATTTTACACCGTATAGATATCTTCGTATGAGTATGATAGTGACCAGACTCTCAGACACTCGGGATCACCTCAAAAATTAACAATTTTTCCGAATTCTACATAAAATTAATATATATATATATACACCCGTATATATACGTATTACAAAGGACATGTTGATACAGCCACCCGTTTATGATACCTTTTCATCAATCAAAACGTTCGATAATTATTCACCTTTATTGATTATAAATTTTTTAATCGGTGATTTGTTTAACAAAAATGTTAGCCGGGCCTTTGATGGCCGCTTGCGGCAACCAGGGGAGAAAACACTTCGCTAGGATTTGCTCGTCGGTATTTGTTTGTGTGTAGCATTAAAAAAAAAGAAAAGGACGAACCGTGTCGCTCGCTTACGCCAAAACTTAAGCGACGTTACGTCACGAGCGTAGTACTCATCGCCTCTCCTTATCCTCCACATCGAAACTCTTGACGGAACGGACTCGTATAATCCGCATTGATTACTACAAATATCGATCCGGAACTCCCTCGTTAACACTTTAATTAAATACTGCACGAATTAAGATAGAGGGAAAAACGGGAGGGATGTACGTATGAGCGGTTTGGAGACACGACGAATGTGGTTAGCGAGAAAACAGGACGAAAATGAGGGCGACGTGGGGGAGCGGCTTGAGGTAAGCCGGGAAAGTTCATGGCTGCATCCCTTGGATGGCTTCCCTCCTAATCCGTCTCCGCTCAGACCCCCTACCCGTACCGCACCCTCCTCTCCACCCTCTTTTTCCGATCCTCTTTATTCCCGCACCCTTTCGCAGTAAACGTCCGCGTTTCTTCTGCAGACATAGTGTCCCCTACCGCGATTCCAATTGACCGTAAGGCCCTGGTCTCCGTAACTTCCCTCCCGACTAAATACCTCGAGGGCCCCTCGCGAGTCACTGGAAACCCTTCCGAGGTCGAAGCTGTCGCCCCCAGGCGAGGGTAAGTGCTCAGAGGACCCACGGCGAGAATCGACGCGAGAACCTCGTGATAGAGGCGTCCCGTGTCGTTCTGAAAAGAGCGTAAAGAGTACCTTCCATAATCGGTCGGTTCGGGTGCGAAGCATCCATCGCTCGATACTGCAGTTCTGCGCCGTCTGCGATTCTCTTTTTTATGAGGTGGTTTCGTGTCTTGGATAATGTGTTCTTGAAGCAATTTCCAACGCCCAAGACGTGCTATCCTTCGCGAGGATCGCGTTACGTGGCGTCGACGTGTCGGGGATCTGTAAGAGAGAAAATTTCTTCCTGTTTTCTATGGAGGATTTCATCACCCTGAGGTATACCATGTGCTTCATCGTTCCTCCCTCTCTCTTCTCCCTCTATATCCATGTCACTTTTGAAATGTTGAGCCATCCCAGAGAGTGATGCTTCCTGTGAAATTCTAGAGGGGACTTGATTCGGCTTTATGGAGGTACGAGCTGAAGGAAATGTGCTCCTGGTATAGAGTTTTCGGCGAGAGAACGTGTGATGTGTCTTTTGGCGAAGATTTCTTTGGTGGCGAGTAGACATTCGCAATGAAATGCTGCGCTTCCGTAAATTATTAGGACATTACGCATATATTATTTAGTATTTTTCCGTGCTACGAGATATTTTTGAGAATATAGCTGATAAAAAATATAGATTATTAATTGTAAATTACTTCGGTTCATTTTTGTGACGACGGAATTAAATCGAAAAATTGCGTGATATCTTTATCACATATTTTTGCAATAAAAATCAACCATTAAAGAATGTTTTGAAATTCACTTGGCTTGAAGGTGTAAGGTATCTTGGCTGGAGTATTGCGGATAATGGACTTGTAAATGATAGGCATTACTTAACTTGCATATGTTACGTTAGTTGAAGCGAATAGGTCGAATTGAACGGAATTTCTCTAGAACAAATGTATCAGAAAACATAATAATAACATCAATATTAAAGATGGCCGGAGATATTTTAAGGAATTATTTGAGGGCAAATTTCCTTTACTACAGAAGTTCAATTTCAGGATTAAGCTTAAGAATAAAGGTTTAATATTCATGCTTGTAAAATATTTAAATCAGTATACATAAACTCATAAAGTATCAACAGGCAATGTATGATCTCTCCATATTCTGAAGCGTAGCATTAATAATAATATTGAAAAATTATACAGTTAAAGATGCCAACCAAATGAAGACATTTTATTACTCATTCTAAGTGATTTATTGCGCTCTAAGATGTTATTCTTAGCATTTTTAAACTACAAAGAGTGAAACGAGCTCAATAATCATAAATTGCTTGAAAAATTTTCTGAGGATACATGGGTTAAGAATCAGAATTATTAAAAATAGTAGGCTGATTAATATTATTTGTTTCACGACGTTTTCATATTTTAATCCAAGTTCCTAAATATAAGATTTTTTCGCGAATGCCGAGGAATCCGATAAAAACGACCCTTCCCATCATTAAGTTATAATCAATCAATAAATCACGTTTTCTCAGTTTTATGTATTGTACAGCACTTGTACTTGGTCGAGTTAAAGAATGATTCCCAACTAACTCAAATAAAATTAGCAATAGTCATTCGCGTAAATAAATATTTGTTTCAAAATTAAGGAAAGGTCATTTCTCGTGATTACTATTGGGGACCTTCATGCTATCATTTTGCTGAAATTTTAAATGTATGGAATTGAGAGAGAATTTATATTTTGGCAGGAAAAAGCAAACACCGGAAAATCTCAGATTGAACACTAAATTTACGTTGTTTCTATATGCATCTTTCTTTTTTATAAAAGCGACGTTTAACATATTCTACAATTGATATTTTAGCAATAAAAAATATTTTATTTAAACCCATTGCTAATCAATCCTTCGCATTTGAGAAGATAAAGAACTATGCTTTGGTATAACAAATCCGAGGTGCATAGAAAATAT
Organism: Tanypteryx hageni; assembly: GCA_028673005.1. NCBI lineage: Eukaryota > Metazoa > Arthropoda > Insecta > Odonata > Petaluridae > Tanypteryx > Tanypteryx hageni. The sequence goes on along the minus strand of CM054113.1, from coordinate 153,978,899 downwards.
ATTTGGGCCATTTTTTAATTTACCTGAAAGCCACCAAATTTTGTAATTTACTAAATATTGAACAATTTAATTTTAAAAAATAATTCCCATTATGATAGTGTAAAACTGTGAAAACATTACTTTTATAAGCTTTTTTTATAGCTGCAATCAACCGAAATCACGCAGTAATATGACGTTTTTTTAAGGAATAACCAGGGGACAGTGGGGGTCGCTGCGGTCCCGAGGACCCCCATGGGGCCTAGACCCGAGATTTTGGTACTACTATCTTAAAGTCGCTTATTAGAAAATTCAGCATCTATAAATAATTATTATGAATTTTTAAAAAAATTTGTTTTATTACCTAAGCATTGTAAATAAAATATGTAGAGTGAAGATGCTCGAGGTCGGGATGGCATCTCGCTGAATACTCATACGGAGTATCTGAGAGATAAATACAATTTATTACTTCATTTATTTTGCTGACAATGTCGTCGCTACGCCGCGGCAGCTTTGATGTCCAAAAACGTAAAATATAATATCCACAGCTGACCAGCTGGAAATCTATCGGAAAATACCTGAAATCACGCCCTGGTTGTGCTGCATCCTGTAACTCTTGTTCATTACATTTCGAAATTTTGAGACATATTTAAATTAACGAAATGTCTATAATAACATTATTTTTCCTACCTGCGGCACATATGCTGCGCCTAGATTTATTTATTGTGATATTAATGCTGTTGCAAAAAAAATCTTTTTACTATATATATGCGTGTGTGCCTAACAGTCTAAATACCAGAATGCACAATAGAACGGAGCGACGTCATTCAATTTGCATTTAATTTTGTTTTTGAAAGAAAAATATTCACTATTGTGGTAAGAGAATATAAGGCTCACGTCAGTTGTCAAGACCTAGAGAGAGAATTAAGATCGTACAGTGGGGCCCGGCACGCATATATCAGGGAAGAACTGGCTGAACCGATTTAAACAACATTTGGTAGGTACATAGAATCTTCATATAAATACATGACCAAAATGACATATTTGGACCGGATCGACAGCAGGGGTGCCACAATTGCAAAATGAACTTTTCGGTAGTTATGCTTTTGGAAGAAATTGGCCAAACCGAATTCAACCAAATTTGGTACATAGAATTTTCACATAAATTCAGGGCCAAAATGACATATTTCGACCCGATTAACTAAGTAGGGGTGCCACAATTGCAAAGTTAAACTTTTCGGTAATTATGAATTTGGAAGGAATTGGCCGAACCGATTTAAACGAAATCTTCTATGAAGGAGTTGTGCAAGATAAAAAAATAAGATTTTTAGGATAGATATACAAAGTAGGGCTGCCAAAACAATAATAAAATTTCTCTTTTTATAAGTGTTTGTATTAAATTGTCCGCATCGATTTTAACCATATTATAATATTTATTATGTACACATATATATTAAACTATAATAGCATATTTGGATCGGATCAACTAAACAGGGGTGCCACAATTACAAATTAAACTCTTTCAGTAATTATAGATTTGGATTGGCTCAACGGATGTCAACTTAATTTTATATATATGATTTTTACGAACTACCATAATGAAATCAAGATTTTTAAAGCGGAGTTTAAGAGCTATCACAATTAAAGGAAAAATAATATTTCATTTGCACGTATTTATAGAGAGCTGTCCGCATGAATTTTAACCCATTATGGTATATATAATCGTCATATAAATAAATAATCAAAATAGTATATTTCAACCGGGTCGACTAAACAGGGCTACCACATTATCAAGGTTAGAATTTTTCCTGTAACTATGGATTTCGAAGATATTGGCTGAACCGATTTCACTAAGAAATGTCTTTTGTATGACGGGTATAGAATGGCAAAACGAAATGAACGGATCTAAAAAGCAGAACTATCACAATATAAGGAAAAACAATTTTCTGATTTCAAAGCAAATACATTAATATTTTATTATACTACGGGGAATTTGACGAAAAGCACTCTGGTTGAAGATATCTCAGTAACCAATTGACCGATTTTGATGAATCAATATCAATATTGAACTAAGAAACGTAGATACTTAAAACTTGGTATACATACTAAAGAGCCATTGAGGATATGCACCTCTCTGTGAAATTTTTATTTCTTAGAGGAGAGAGAGGTATCAAATTTGAGTATATATTTAATTTATTGATACCAATTAAAGGAGAATATTGGTCATTTACCTTGAGAGTAGCTTGAGTTTGAATGAAAATATTACCGAGTGCATGAAAAATTCTAAACTCTAAACCCAGAGCAAAGCCCGGGCAATTACGCTAGTGAAGTAATAAATTGTATTTATCTCTAACATATTCGGTATGAGTGTTCAGCGAGATGCCTTCCCGACATTGAGCAGCAATATAAATGCATACATCATCACTATACATATTTTATTTACAATTCTTACGTAATAAAACAAATTTTTGTTAAAAATCATAATAATTATTTATAGATGCTGCATTTTCTAATAAGCGACTTAAAGATAGTAGTACCAAAACCTCGGGTCCGGGTCCCATGAGGGTCCTTGCGACCCCTACTGCCCCCTCTCTCGTCAGGTCTGTATCTGATTAGTTTCTAAATTAGTAAAAGACTTTTTGTAGATAATTTCTCTCATATACGAGGAAGGTTACAAATGACCCGTATTTAATTTGTTGAAAACACAGATTAAGTAGCAAATTAATATTTTGTATAAAACGTTCATATTTCTCGTACGCCTTATAACCAAGACTGAAATGATTTGTAATGATTGATCAACAGACGCCAGCATGAGACTACATAACAGGAAGCGATATATCGATTTCCGTAGACGGAACATTTCCTCTGTAAGGTATGAGATCCTGTGGTTGAAATTCAAGGCAGTCTTCAAGCATAGCTAAGGGAAGAATGCCTCCCAAGATCTTTTTTCTTTGAAAGATGAAAATCCAAAGAGGGTCGGGAACGTGTCACGAATGAATCTCACGGAGCGTGACTAGCGACAACCATGAATGCAGACAACACTACAAAGGTTGACGAGCTTAGAGTGCGCGGAATTTCCAAAGAAGAATTTTACCGCGTATAATAAAGAGAATAACAACCAACTTTGGACGAAAAAATATGAATTATGCGCAAGAGAAACGACAATAAAATTTTCAAAAGAGCGCGTTTTACGAACTTCAATGAGCAGCCCTACAAGGCGATTACAGCTGCGATCATAATGCATGAAAGTCCTTCCCCACAATCCACCGACTGGGAATGCAGAAATTCAATTCCGATGAAGTGGGTCGTGGAGGTATGATAAATATTCATTGTCACCTTTTAACCGAATACAGATCCAAAAACATCGAAAAAAGTTCCTCTATGAATACGAAGAATATGTGGAGAAGTGACCACACTATTCTGTTTATATTTGAAGACAAGCTCTATCAATTAAAGAAAATGAACCTCATCATTCATCATTATAAGTCCATTGCTGGATAAAAGCTCCGCCCTGACTCATTCAAATTCATCTCTCACCTGCCTCTCCTCTTCATGTTGACCCAAAGAATTTCAGAAATCCTCTCTCCCTACTCCCTCTCGATCCTTTTCTTTCTCATGACTTGCCTCGGAAACTATTCAGCAAAGCTAGTCGTCCAACGGTTATCGTTCCTTCTATTTCGTCTTGCAACGAGACCTGCTGGCTGCCATTTTAACGCTCTCTTTCTTTTGCGTCGACTCTCGTTTGCTTTCTTATCCAGTTCACACACACACGTGTGTGTATATATACAGTGCTTTGTTTCTCGAAGAGTTATTTTTCCTCGTAATTCCATAAAAAAGTCCGTCCCTTAGCCGGTCGTAAAACCTTCATCGAGTCTATAAAATCGCCCGAAATTTTATCCGATAATATTTTACGCAGTACGCGCGATATATAGAATTACCCTCTGGTTCGATTCACTTATTATTTCTGGCCGCTCCTGGGATTCCTCCCGTCGAACGAGTGCGTGCGAATGGATGAGGAAGTCTCTCTCCATCTCCTTCGCCTCTCTCTATTTCCTTCAAGCCGCTAGAGGCGTCTGCTTCACGCCTCGACGGACGGCGAGAGCACGTGGGAGACGGATAGACAGAGAGAGAGAGAGAGGGGAGGAAAGGGACATATTGTAAAACGGGGAGGGGGAATACGTGAATAAAGAGCGAATGAGGGTAGGGGAGTAGGGGTCAGAGGAAAAGGAACTGGGAGAGGAAGTTGCTTGGGAGGACAGCTGTGTCCAACGCGCGTGTGTGCCAAAAACCGCCGAGGTAATAGCTGCGAGTCGTTGGTTGCGGATGGCGGGGCGAGGCCCGTTGCTACCAGCGAAACAAAAAAATAAGCGGAGGGAAAAATCCAGGAGTCAAGAGGATTGGAGAATGGGAAAAGAGAGTACGCGGTGGTAGAGGGTGAGAGACGGACCGGCAGCAATTGGAACTTGAGTGAAAGGTGGGGGGAAAGAGATTGAAACGGAGAAAAAAGGAGGAAGTAGAGGGGAATAAGGAGAGAGAGTCGGATCAAGAGAGCGTAGAGGGGAAGGAGAGAGAGAAGGGGGAGGAGGGCATTTGTTCCCGTGTAAATAATTGATCCAAGTCCCTCTCCTATCCCACCCACGCCAACTCCCTTTTGTTTGGGACACGCGCCCGGCCTGCACAGCCCGAAGATAAAAAAACGAGGAAACAAATCCGAATCAACCTCTCTTTTTCTCTCTTTCCTCTTCGTCTCTTTCCCTTTACTTTCCCTCCTCTCTTTCTCTTTTCTCTTTCTCTCCCTCTGCACGCCCGGTGCAAGCTGGAGCCCCTCAGGTGTCTGACTCATTTCTTTTGGGGTGGAGGGAGTGGACAAGGGGGGGAAATACGGTAGGGGTGGAGGGACATACGAAGGCCTTCCGGTCGCCCTACGCAACCATCACCAAACATACAGACAACCCCCGTGCTTTTTTTCCCATTACGGTCGTCGTGAGGGCGCCAGGGGTTGTGCCTTCTGCACGTCACTGTTCCAGCTACCCTTAAGGTTTTAGTCGTTGATGACGCATGGAAGGGTATTCCCCCATTCGGTGAGGTTTCTGTGTAGGGAGTTTTTTTTAGTCGAGTGGAGTACGAGGTTTTTCGAGGATGTATCTCCTCGTCCGAATTTAGACCCGTGAGATGCACAGGTGTCGGGAAAAATCGTTTTTTTAAAGGATATTTTTTAAAGGTAGGTGGAATTTTGCATGAGAGCGTTGAAGGGAGAAATATTTCTTCTGTTTAGTGGCTTATTCGGGTAAATAATCGTTCCGTTTCGTTTACATGTTTCTCTCTGAGAGGTAGTTTAGTAATAGGTGCTCCACACATGGCGTTTCCGCGCCTTTGTGATTATTTGCCGTTCTATTGAGTGTTTAAATATGCAGCTCTGCTATATATCCTTCAGCGGTAGTGTAGTGCTTATTTTATTTAGATATATTAAAATGCTTATCCATTCACTGTCTAGATTAATATATCCACTGCTTTTTTTATTGAAATATTTAAATGAAGGAAGAGTTATGTGCACGTTTTATGATTACGCCAGTAATACAGTTAATGTGTAAGTAATACCCTCAATTTACTAGACTATTGAATGGTAGGGGACGCAATGTACCGAAATATTCTTAACGATTCTTTCTTTAGGGTCAATTTTCCTATTATGATCCCTTATATCCCAAGGAAAAATCTTGTCCCAATATCGTTCTTCCCTACAATCGACCTCAATGGCTTTATCATCGTGGTCGTGTGTAGTGGGTTTCTACTATTCCTAAAACCTCCTCAGTTAAAACCACCAATACCTCTCTAGAAATTTCAATCTAGCGTTCAGTCACAGCTCAACTATATATATATATATATATATATATATTCATAATAGGAATAAAATAATTATTGTAGTTTTCACTGAACAAGAATTTAAGCAACCTGATTCGCTTATTACAACACTATCAATTGTAATTTTTTAATAGCTACAAAATTTGACATTTTGACATTAAAAGTATTTTGTAGGCAGTTATAATTTATACCGTATTAGTCAGAACCAGAAATAAAAAATGGAATCTCTAGATGAAATTCGATTGAATGAAAATATAGCCACAATTTTAATGATACTTTTGAGTAAATCGGTTAGCGATAAACATCTAGCACTGGAGATGACTTCCTATTTCTTATGTGAAACAAACTTTGAAAACTACTGTCATTTATCGTGACAATGGAAAAATTCAGGTTAGATCGACAGAGCATCAATTAAATATTGCCATGAAGCATATGATTTCTTGAATGCCAAATATTTTTCATGGGTGTGCTTCCAAATAATTCCGGTTTTTAAATGTTATAATTTTGGTAGTAACGTCTAACTTAGAAGATTTTCCTGTTTAAATGTAAAGTAGATCGATGAAAGATTGTTTCTCAAAATAATTATCATGCCACCATTGACGGGTAACGTTCAGATATAGAACCAGAAATTAACTTCCGCCTTTATTTCGATTTCTGAACGAAGGAAACGCCACGAATAGATTCGAGAGATGATTTTGATAGGTCACGTCAGCATTATTCGTGGCATTTCTGCCCAGCCTTTTTTTGCATCGAACATATTTTCGCAGGGATCCTCCCTGGGCATATACGTTGGGAGACTAGAAGGTTGGTTCCATCGAAAAAATCCAGATGGCCATGGCACCTTTAACTCGTATAAAAAATACTGTTATAAATAGTTTCGGCACTTATGAGTCATTGGGGAGACGACGGTCCGAGAGCAAGAGAGAGAGAGACAGAAGAGAAACCTTTAGCACCAGGGTTTGAGTCGGATCGCGTAATTTGAGCCTGGTGAATGAGGGGAACGATTAACCTAGAAATGCTCTCAATAAATCCGGCTATTAACGATAATGTGTTTACGGCGCGGACCATAAACAAGGGAACGGGATTGGGAATCAGAGCAGACTGGAGGGAGGATGGATGGATTAAGAAACGTTAAGGAGTGCGAAAAAGCGGAGAAGGGTAAAGTCGAGTTAACGAAAGGTATGTATGGACGCGCGAGTACGTGCACTCAACGCACATGTACGCATAGACACAGATTGAACAGGCTGTGACGAAAAGTCTGTGGATAGAGGAAATAGAAGATGGGAGAGGATATGGAAGGAGAGAGAGAGGGGGGGGGATAGGGAAGAAGGGAAAAAGAGATAGGGAGGAAGGGAGAGAGAGAGATGGGATACCAAAAAGTGAGCGGTTGTATAAAAAAAGAAAGACGATGATACGCCGAGCGGGAGGAAAGATATTGGAACCAGAAAATGCGAAAGGTTTAATAACGAGTAAAATAAAAGGTTCTGAGAGATATGGAGAGAAAGAGGGAGAGAGAGTAGTAAGGACGAGGAAAGAGATGAAATTGGGAGAAAGGCAGAGAGAGAGAGAGAGAGATGGGAGTAGAGAGTGAGTGAGTGGGTGGTTCTTTTCTTCCTCCTCTCTCTATTTTTTCCCCTCAAGTGGAATGGGCTATATGGAAGACGAGAGGAAGGCACTCCACCAGACAAGGGATTGGGAGAGAGGATTCATAGGAATTAAATTAGGGTAACCTTAAAGGTGACATTCGGCATCTTTCAGCTCTCCCCCATCTTCTTCTCTCTTTCACTCTTTGTACAGATCGCAGTGTATGTAGTACCTCGATCGACTCGCGTCTTTCTCTCCACGTCCCAAGGTCGTAAGTTTTTATTTGGAAATTCGGGTCGTAAACGCGAATCTGAAACCTGGATACAAAACGAAAGGGTCGTAAAACAAAAAATACGGAGCGTCGGAGCCCCGCCCTTCAGGGGCGAAAAAAAATTATAATTAAACGTGCGTGCGGATGCTCCATTCCGAGCTTGGTGTAAAAATTAGAAAATTAAATTTCGCCGAGAATGAAGGCGGCGATCGCAGAGAAAGTGCCGGCGGAAAGATAAGGTGCCTTGACATTTGGTTTTATTTTTTTAATTTAAAAGCGCGTAAGCGTAAGATAAGAGGATTTTGGATCGATACGGTGGACCTAATATAAATCTTTCCATAGTTTTATTTCATTGTTAAGCTTCAGTTTTTTAACCCACCTAACTCTGCCTGATTGATAACATCGACGCTCTTGGCAACTTATTCAAGTTATGGATTGAGTTTCGTGGCTGCTTAAAATATTTATCTTAACTTTTGGCTTATTGTAAAGGTAAGTCATGGAGCAAAAAGTTATCTTATAATATTTGGCTACATTAGAAATTATTTCTTCGAGTACGAAATGTAAGATGTTGAAGTATAAAAAACAATGATATAAAATGTTAGAATATCGCCCTTTTCTTAAAAATATTAGCACAAGCTGTCAATTAAAAATAGCTAAATATGTAACAAATAATCATCTATATGCGAAAGCACAATTAAGAAGAATTGTGAAATTATAATTGAATATTGGGTTTAACAAAGCAGTTTACGAGAAGTTATCGACAAAAAGGAAGATTTATCGTTCAATTTACCAATTTGTTAATAATAAAACACATTGAAATTCTCTGAGTTCTCGATGAAATATGCATACTGTTGTTTTTTGACATAACGTATTTTAAATATTTTTCGCTGGAGTTAGTATTTTAGGGAACTAAAAATCGAAAAAATAGTAAGTACACCAATTCTTTCAGTCGAGCCAAATTTTGATGCATCAGACAGATTTTATAAATCTAAGTGTCTTTGTTCACACACGTGATCAGGCAAACTTCCTTTGACGTCAATATTCTTAGCATAAAGAGGCCGGCTTTGTCGAATGGTAGGTTCCGCTGAGGTCAAATGTGAGTCAGTTTCCATTATAGGAACGCAATATATATATATATATATATATATATATATATATATATATATATATATATATAAAGTAGAGAATGGGAGGCGGTTCTTCCACGAAGGCCAAATGATGAAACATCTGCCCAGCAAGTGGAGGATTCGAGTTCAATTACCGGTCACTCCAGGCATCATTTATCTCTAATCTAGGTTTCATTCTTGACAAAATGGTCTGATAAAAATATTGGGGTATATTTGCACATATATTCTACTGTAGAATAAATAAAATGTCTTGCCTTGTGTTGGGCTGCCTGGATCTCAATTTTTGGACAGTATCAAAATTGAGAGTCACACAGAAACTACAGCAAAGGTCCCTTGCGAAGAAATTACTAAAATTCTGCATTGCGATTATTCATAACCGTAAAAATTTGTTATTTTTCTATTTACAAGCATTTAAATTTTAAATTTTGAACGTGCTTTGGTAATAAACTGTTCTAATTTCAATAGTTTCACCGAAAATCAGCCTGCATGATGTTAATGAATTAATTCAACGTTACAAACATTATAAATTAGTTCTCTCTTTTCCTCAGTCTCTCTTTAAATAAAATTTGAACTCAGTAGCATTCTTTCATGATAGAAATCCAAACCAAAATTACTTTTACAAAACTCAATTTGTAAAAATGTGGCTCGTAAAAGCAATTACTTTTTGATTTTAAATGTACATAAATAAATACGTATACACGTTATTTAAAGCACACGATTGATCCACAGGATAGAGAGAGGAAAAAGGTAAGATGAAAGGCGAGTGAGGAGGTGGGTCTACGAGGGAGAAAAGAGGAAAGGTGGATCAGGTATGAGATGGAATTCGAGCAGCGTAATGGCTTTCGATGGAAGTATAGAGAGAGAGATGGAGTCGGTGCGTTTAGAGGGAGGAAGGAAGACACACACAGAGAAGAGCTCGGAGTGTAGAGAGGGAGTTGGGACAAATTAGAAATGGGTCGGAAAGGGAACGAGGAGTTGGGAAAGAGAGAGAGGGGGGGCTAAGGGTGTTAGTGTAGGGAGAGAACGAGTGAGCGGATGGAGAGAGGGAGGGAGATCCGGGGGTAGTAATAACGGAGTTGAGTTTGGAGGAAAGCAAGAGTTGTTGGGGGAGAGAGGATATAGCCTGAGAGATTACCTTATCTGCGAGAAAGAGGGAGCGGAATGAGAAGGAACGAGGGAGTTAAGGTAGAGAGAGAAGAGAGGGGAGAAGGAGGAAGCGGAGGGAGGAGAAGATAGCAGGGTTCTAACTGCATGGCGCCCGACTCTCAGGGAGATGTAATCAGGTCGACTCGAGTTTTCATTTATTCATTCCCGCAATTTGGCCAAACGATGATTCACGCTCGATGTTATAGTTTGTGGCGCTTTAATATAGCAACCGCTCAGTCTCTCCCCCCGCACGTATTTTATGCCGAAATAACGCCGAGTTATACCAATGCCAAGAGTTGTAAGGGATGAAAATGCCCTCTGACGGAAAGCGAAGAAAATTCATCGTCCTAGTTCCAAATTTTTTTTATATTTATCGGTTTGGGCCTGACGATTTCTCTTAACATATTCGAGTGGGTGAAACTGATTAATAACAGAGGTCCAAGCTCTCCTCCTTGCGGGACTTCCAGAAGTATTCATTGGTATAGCGTGTTACCAAGAATGGGGAGGTACTCCTAAGGAAGTTCCTGCTCGTAGAAGTTCTCGACTGCACAGAAGAGATAGGTCATCAGAAACCTCTTTCCTAAGGTCTCGCTTCAAGGGTGGTGCAGAGCTCAGCCCAAATCCCTCCGATCCCTTAGATATCTTCCTTTAACCTCTTCCATCCTCCTCCCACCATCCGTAACTCTTAAGCACTCGACCTGCGGTCCCTTTCTGCTTAGCAGAATCCGTAGACCCCAAAGCAAATAAGGAGAAGCCCTTCACGATGGAGTGTGGGCGTCGGTCAATCAAGAAACAGGTAGCCCTGGATCGCTAACGAAAAGATCACACGAATTTCGGGCATATATATTGGATGTTAACTAGTCGTGTTTGATTTAGGTTGGTGAGTCGCAGCTTCCGAAGAGGTTTATTGCTTCCGCTATTTTAACCAGTAGATGTAGGGAAGAGAAAAATACACGCATTGATCAATTAAAATTTTAACTAGTACGTGCCTTGATTCGCAAAACTAAAACTGCTGCAACGTTCTGTTATACGGTGCAAGGTTCTTCAATATAATGAAGTTCTACATTGAGGTCAATTTAAAACAATACATTTTGCAGTATTATAGGATAGCTTATTAGTTAGTACACTTTGCGGCATGAGAAATAATATGACGATTATAAAACTTGTCAACTCTATTTAAGAAAAAGGCGACAGTTGAAATAAATATAGTGAAAAATTATCAGCCATACAAAGCAATCAAATTTCACGTATTGCCATGATGTGCCTTTCCAAAATGTTTCGTAGGGTCACTCAATGTAGAGATAACATATTATTTTTATATAAGTCGTATACCCTAAATAGGGTAATTCAAACAATTTAACTAGATTTACTGGGCTTTTAAATAGTCATGTAAAAATCAAGAGAAATTTGAAGTTTGATATGATATAATTTGGACGATTCTAAATACTGGGTTGATAATTCGTAATAAAGATAACTAAAATGTCTTGGGGAATCAGGAAAGAATTTACTAATTGTCGATTCTAAAGATTAACAATTGGTTTCCGACCATTAAATGTAATTACCATAGTCTGAAAGCTTTGCATAATTAACCCATTTTAACAGCAGAATGAATCCTTTGGTTAAATTATAAAATATTTCCAGATTTCTATCATTTCAATAATTTCATCATTCTGAAAAATATAAGTATAAGAGCAATTAAAAACAATTTGCTTCCATAGCGACCCATTAGAGATTCATTTTCGGTAGAAAGTCTGCAATGAAAACGCGGAAAAGACGAAACATGAACAAAATTTCGACATAAGTTTTTTTCTAAACAACTGAGACGCCAATCAACAAAAAATTATCGAGAAATGCATGGGAAAATAAATAATCCATTTATATTTTCAGAACAGTTCCGTATTCTCCTCTCGGGGCACCGCGCAATTCACTTCACCCGAACAACAGCATTGTCGTTTCAAGTTCCTGCCTCACGCTTCGCCGCACCAAATGGTGACTTTCCTTACCCCCCTCCCGACAACATTGGAGATTCCATACAGTCGTCCCTGAAAAGGTTCTTTCCCTTTCTCCCTCTCATCCTTGCTAAGTCTTCGACATTTTCAGAAATCTTCCTCCGCGCATCGGCTTATTCCGCATCAAAAAATTCCTTTCCGTCTATTTTTAACCGTCTTCTCCTTCATCCTCCCTATCTCTCGCTCCATCTTCTTATTTCTCATTTCCCCTTATATTCCTTTGCTTCGGCTATTTCGTGGGCCTCCCCCTAAAAAAACCGACCCAACACCGGCCAAACACAGACATACGGGCGCAAGTGAAGGTGATTTGTGACCGGCGTGTCGTGTGTTTGTAGCCTAAACAATGCGCCTTTTGAGGAGAATGGGGAGTGAAGGGTTCGGAGAAGGATTGGAGAAAGGCATGGCTGATTCCAAACAACCGAACTATAAATTAGACAACAAACCGTCCCAATAAACAAGAAATTGTGGGAAGGTATCATGGGAAACTATTTGTTTATGGCTTTCCCCCTGTAAAACTTCCTCCTGAGGTGTAAATAAGTCATTTTGCATCCTCATTCTCTCTCTCTCTCCACCATGTGTTGTTTCTCTTTAAAACTATCGCGAAACGTGAATTACTGGACAATTTTATCTTTTTTATTGATGAGATCATCTCTGCCGACTCTTATGGGATGAATTTTAATTTTCTTTAAGAGGAATATTTTAATCTACTTTAATTTAATCTTCGCCTTTTTTTCGCTTTTGGTGATTTTTCCCCTAGTAGAAAAGTAAGGGGCTGATTTCATGATTTTTTATTTTCGCAAAATCTCCTGAACGTATTCTACATAAAATTTTCAAAACTATCCATCGCTATTTAAAATATGACTGAAAACGAATACAGGTGAGCATGTATGACTTTTTCAGATATGCATAATTGGTGCTGTTGAAGTAATAGGTAATATATCATCCGGATTTCAGTTATGTATTAATGAATATTCTTTAGCAACACTGGATTTCTAGCGAAACACAAGGTGTTTTTAACAAATCTATCCCATGTTATTAAATTATTTAATTACATACTTCAAACAAGTCTCTTTCCTTAAAGAATTAAAAATAAAAACGTTTAATGATTTTGTTCCAGAGTGAGATTTTTTCCAAGAAGCCCCATGCACTGACAGCCCAGAGAAGGAAAAAAAGAAATCATTCGGAGGCTCTTAATGTGATTAGATTTTTAAGATCAGAGGATCGCACGTTTTTTTCCCAGAATAATTTCAAACGTCTGCGAAAACTAACCTTTCACATTCAAATAATCATCGAGCAAATATTCCCGGAGAGTTATCCTGCGCGGAGGAAATGTAAATTAAATTGAGAGATAAGCCTGTCTCGCGAATAAATAACATTACAGGCCGCGCGTGAATTGTAAAAAATTCATGACGCCGAAAACTTTTCCCGCTACTTAATCGATTCTCAACATTAAAGAGCAAAACATTTATCTGTCTTGAAGGAATAAAATTCTAATTATATATTATCTAAATACTAAAAAAAAACAAATCGCGACCACAAGACACTTTTTACTGGCTTAAATAAAATCCGCTCATGCGTTCCGTTTGTTGGTCTGTCTGTCTGACGGGCTAACTCTTCTTAAGGGAAAGCGGAGAGAGACTTCGATTTTTCGCCAATCGATCAAGTATTCCGTCTCGTTGTGCACGTTTTCTTCTGTCTGACGCGCTGACTCCTAAACGATAGTAGCTGGAGACTTCGTTTTTAGGCGTTCTTTAGCAGCAAAGCGGTAGTAGTGGAACGCCTAATGAGCACGTCTCCTCTGCCTGTCCATCCGCTTGTCGTAATCAACGCCGTAACTAGGGCGGGGCAAGCGGGGCATCTGCCCCGGGCGTAACTATAGAAGGGGCGCAAACATTGTTCAAGGCAAGTTGTGCATGTCACAAGGACAGGGGAGATTTCACTACTATACTTGTTCCAGACATTATGCATAGCAGAAACTATAAATTTCGATTATTCTATTGATGAGTTTGCTGCATTAAAATAATATAGAATAACTCTTTAATCTTAAAATATTTATACCTTCGGTATTTAAATTATGTATGTGTGTAATTGTACGTAATTATATTTATAATTATGTATTTAAATTATGTACATTTATAGTAAGAAATCATATAATTTAGTTTATTTTTATTTATTAATTGTTCGCCCTAAATCCATATAGGTATTAGAGAACTTCTTATGGATATTTGATAGTTTTCTCCGGGTGCTTAAATAGCTAGTCGTAACTTTCATCTCCTGAACCGCTGGATGGATTTTTATTAAATTAAGTACGAACGATCCCTGTTAAAATGTATTGCCCAATTGTGATTTGAACTGCATCCGTCAATTAGAACTTTCACTTTATATAAGCATTTAAATAAACTTATACCCGTATCTCGTTAAATGGCATCCGTCAAGCAAAAATTAAATACCACATTTTCTCTACCTATCTCTTATATAATCTCTGAGGTACAGATTTAAAAAATATTCGGATAGAGTACTTCATTTACCACGAAACAGTCCGCGAGACCTTATAATTACGACTTATAGTTTTGGAGATAAAAATTAGAGAAAATCTCAAACATAATATCACATTTTTTAGATTTGTTCGGTTTAGGAGTTTGTTTTAAAGAATTTTCTTTTAATTTCTTTAGCTGTAAATTTTTATAACATCACATATTTTGTTTACATCGATCGCTAAGACGCTTCTATCGGCAAACAGCAATTAACAATCCATATTTTTCTCCGCCAAGCTCTTATATGATCTGTGAGGTATAGATTTAAAAAAATATTCGAATAGAGTACAACATTTACCACAAAAAAGTCTGCGGGATCATATAATTTCGACTTATAGTTTCGGAGATAAAAATTCAAGAACCACCCACCCAATCTTTCGATTCCGTTTTATTCGTATTCCCCATAAAGAACGCCTTAGAAATCTCAGTGTATTCCATTTATGGAGTATACTTTTCCATCTTGTTTCGCCAGCCAATTTAGTATTCTAGCTCGTTGTGCACTTTTTCTCTGTTTGTCCGTCTGTCTAATAAAAAACGCCATCATTTACTGTCCGCTTCAGCAGCTATTTCATAATTTGTCATTATATAGCTATTCATCCAGAAGAGAGGAACTTCCTCGCCCTACAGAAGGAAAACGTCACGCCAATGCCCGCCATGTTTCCCCCTTAGGAATTGCACAAGGGAGCGTGACGAGAGCTGGGCACGCTCGATACGGTTTATCAAAGGCATAATTAGTTACCAACAGGCCCTTTATGTATCTCTCTCTCTCACGCAGTATTCCCTCGATGTGACCGTTGTTCGCCGTGAATCATAACACCACGTGATAGGTATGGCACCGAGAGTTAGTGCCGTGAGTGTGGTGGGTGGGATTGGGGAGGAGGGGGGGGGGGCATTAAATCGGCGGGTTGGGAGCGAAAGGGAGAGAGTTTCAGCAGTCAAACCCTTCTTATTTCCTTGGCACATCGACTTCTTACCTCATCTCTATCTTTCATCCTTACACATAACGGATCGCATCTGCCCTTAATCATTCTGAGATATGTCACGAATCAAGTTTTTTTGCTCTGTATTCTCGCCCAAAATAAATCGATAGTAAAAAGAGATTTCTCCATGCTTTAGGGAATGCTCCGAATTAAAAGAGCGGGGAGAAAATTATACAGGGCGGATACAAATTTTCCTCCCCACCGAATGTATATCAGGCAGGAGGTGTTTAAAAATAAAGAAAAAGACTACGCACGCGAAGATGACGTCATTTCGAACGATTTCTTTTTTGTTTTGAATTAGAATAAAAGTTTTTCCACATTGGTTTGAAAGCAATCTCCTCCGGCTAAAGTATAAATAAATAATTTTTTGCGAGGTCTTTTAAGGCTTTTTCTGTGATCGCGATCGCTTCGTGAGATCTTGTCGTGATGGCTTTAGTATGAAAGATTTCGACAGATGATAAAATTTACAGTTGTGGGTTGTTTCCGTAGATTTTTTTAAATATACGACTCCGCTTTTGATAGACGAGAATTCGTTCCAGTTGGCTCATAGACTTTAAAAATGTTTGACGGCTTGTAATATTAAACAACACAATTTTAAATACATGTTTCATCAAACTTTAAGAGCTATACAGGTGTCCCTCTCTTTATACGGGTTCGCTTTACGCGAATTCGCTATTATGCGACCAACTCATTGCTACCGGAATTTTTTTTATGTCTTTGATTCGCTCTTATGCGGTTACGCGGACAGGTCAATACAAATGCAAGCAAGTTCTCCACTACACCACAAGGCCACCATTCAGTCTCCCATTGTCTCGTATGCTGTGCGTATCAGTACTACAGTAAAAGAGATGAGAGTGGAGAGGATATTGAAGAGTGGAGATGAGACGGAGATTTCGTGTGATACTACTGTCTCAGCACACTTAAGAAATTTTGTCTCCTTGCCCATGGAACTTGCATTGGGACAAGACAACCCTCCAGCACTTGAAACCTCCACTATTACGTCACACATAACAGCCGCCACTTGTGCTCGTCTGCTTCCTTTTATTGGCGAGTATAATTTACAGTGTTAATTGTTTTAAGTTTATATTTAGCGCATAAGAAGTCGTTATGGAGCGAATGAAGAGCGTCTTGGATGGGAGTTAGAATTGCTTGTGGAACGTATCTCTATCTTTTACATGTTAATATGGGTTCTGTTTATGCGAATTCGCTTTATGCGTCACTTTCCTGGAACGCAATCCCCGCATAAAGAGAGGGAAACCTGTATTACATTTGCATTATAAAAACAAATTACTTGGGGTTGGTAACGAAACTATAGATTCTACTGGAATCAAATACTGGCTGACAGACAATGACTGACGATGATTAGTTTTTGGTAA
The DNA here is from genome assembly GCA_028673005.1 of Tanypteryx hageni. Classification (NCBI taxonomy): domain Eukaryota; kingdom Metazoa; phylum Arthropoda; class Insecta; order Odonata; family Petaluridae; genus Tanypteryx; species Tanypteryx hageni. The sequence goes on along the minus strand of CM054113.1, from coordinate 153,962,037 downwards.
AATTGCGCGCAGGTCAATAGGAATCTAATGAATAATTCATTAGATAGAAGGCATAAGCAGAACTCGATAATACGATTACGAGATCAAGTTTAAATAAAACGCTGAATGAATTTAATTGACGATGAATATCATGCACAGAGAACGGGTCCTAATTGAATTCACTTGTTTTAATTTTTTATATTCAATTGAATTCCTTTGACAATTCATCAAGTTGCATGAATACGCTGTATTTAACTAGCCATTGTATCAAATATTGATATCAACTCACCACGATTCATAATGGATTAAATTATGCGCTCAATTATTACGCTTTTCCTAGACGAATACTCCACTGGAATGGTACTAGCAATATTCCATTCTCAAAAAAGCCCCAAAATACGTCAAATAACATTGTCACTCTTTTATCAGAAAATGTTAAGTAAAAAGGGAAGAATATCGAGAAAAATATCACTCGAGATTTACAAGTATTCTAAACGCCAGTTTAAAAACGTTTAATGATATATACTTCGCTCGAATCGAAAATTACTTACGGAGATTGAACTCATATTGATATGACCATAAATAAATACAGCTACTTTCAACCCATTAGGTAAGATTTATAGATCGAACGTGTCCGCGACCCACTTGCCAAGATGGCTCCGTCCCTCCAACCCTTCGCACCTAAAAACGTGAGCTATTAAGGTCCTCCCTGAGTCATTCAGTCGCAGCAATCAATTTCTCACGCCATTAACGACGTGTCCTCTCCCACCTTTCCATCCATTAATCCCACTCACATTTCGAACTGTGAATCTGGACGATTTTTTTGAGTCACATCCCGATTCCGTGTTCCAAACGACGTTCGCTAACACGGTATTTTATCCCTCAATCATTATAATACATCCGTCGTAATTACTTGGCGAGCACATCCTCAATACTACGATCTTTAGCTGTTAACTGATTGTGAGTGAAATGCGTATCGAGATATCTAGGAGTCGATGGATTCGTTTTATTTGAAGACCCTTCCATGCGACGACTCCGAGAAATGTGACTTATCTTCGAGATATGCGAACACCTGAACCTAAATCATTAGCGGCAAACATAATTTTATAGATTAGTAAGTTCAACCGACGTGAAGTGCGAAAACACGAGTTTTCAATTTTTTATCGGTTTGGTATCCGAAAGTTTTAGTTACCATAACTACCTAGTACATTTCTATCTCATTGAAGTTGATGTCATAAAGCTCTTCTGATAATAGAGGGGAGCGAAGAGTAAGGGTTTGGGGTGGGGACGTTGGACTCTATAAGAGACCAGGGTCGGAGAAATGCTCTTTAATTGTCTTACGGAGAAGCGATGCGGATTTAAAATATAATATACATCTGTGTCATGCGTAAATGTATAAAATATGAGGTTATAATTTTTTCAATGTCAGAAAAAATAAATGTTAAAAAATAAATAGAAAAATAAATCATTCAACGTTTAATCTCGACAACATTTTAATGAGCAACCTGAAGAAATCAAAACTTACACAGAGTAGTGCATTCATCTTATCGATGTAGTAAATTGGAAAAACGCGGTATTATTTTTTGTGGAATTATAAGTTGTGCTGTCAATTTTCATGATAATTTCTCCGTTTCCTAATATACTTTACTTTTTATTAGCTGAGACACATACCTCACTCTGATTCCATGTAATTTTGATAAAATAGTTTCAAAGAAAAAATTTCATGAATTTAATAGTGTTTTCCGCAAGCTCAACACAAATGGACATGATAAAGCTATTGCGACTTAGTCGCTTCGCCAATTAAGTTTTGTCGTGCATATTTGCCAACGTGTCTGGAAAATGAGAGATATTTCTAAAAAGTGGAACTCTTTCGAAACGAAATGAAATATTTTGATAAAACCACATTTTCCGCCTCAGATATAGAATAAATATTTCCGCATTTACTAGTAGATAAGTTTGACGTAAACGTTGAATTCACACACTTGCTTTTCAGTAAAAATGCTGAATGTTCTGTAGGAGTGGTTGTACATTTTACATACCTTGAAATAGGGAGGAAATATATTTCAGTGGTGAACTTTTTTTAGTTGTACGCATTAATTTCTTTCGAATTGAAGCTCCCTTAGCAAACTAAAATGATCTCATTTCTGCGAAGTAAACATTCTTATAATCAAAATGACCATGTTGTTCAACATTCTTTCAAGTAAGAGTTATGCATACATATCTAATTCCACATGCTCTTATTTTATAAATGCTTTTACTTGTTCACCTTTCACCTTTTTCGTTAATTAAGATGAAAACATCAATACAAATGCGTAGTATTTACGATAAAAATTAACTTCCCGAAAATTCAACCATTACATTCAGGCAGATCCTTCCATAAATTGAACATTATGCATATTTATTGTTTTCAGTAAAACAGACAGAACCACAAACCAAACGAAGTTTAAATGGAAGTAATTCGTCGAAATAATCACTTGAAAATTTTATCCTAAGTAACTTTAATAAAATTATCTGTAAGTCACTGATCGGAAATCTTATCAGGTTGTCAAGAAATTAAAGTAGTTTTTGTGAATAAGTTTAATTAAGCTGTTCAAACTTTTAGAATTTATTTTAAATGACCAATTATACACATCATTTGAGTAAATAGGATATTTATATTTATTGTTGTCCCAGACAACCCTTCATATTCTCGTTTAATCGTGACCGCCGACAAGACACACATTCGGCATTTAATGCTTTATGAATTCAACAAGAGTGGAAAGAGGCACACATAATGCGTGTATACATGCATGGCCGAGTAGTTCTTACGATTTATGCAATCCTGTGAAAATATATAAATATTAATGGCCTAGTATAATGTCTACGAACTGAAATGTCAGTAATGATGCCAAGGAAAAATATACAAAATAAAAAATATATTTAAATCGTTAATTTGATCTTTTACTAATTAAATCGTGACTTTTAACCAAGAAAATCAGCACATTTGAGCCGGCCACGAGATTTTTCGTGCTTTTTTGGATTTATGAGAAAATGTTCAGGAACTGAGTGTAATCCGGGAATCTAAATCCGGTACACAACGTGTTAATTCGACGTATGCGGTTCCACGTCATAACAGCGAATGAATAACAGCGAACGTCAAAACAGCGAACTTTAAAACAGCGAAAACAAAAATGGCGAACGGACAAAACAGCGAATGTCAAAACGGCGAAAAATGACAAATGTAAAAAACACCGAACGTAAAAATGGCGAAAATTGGAAAATATAAAAAACAGTGAAAATAAATATGGTTAAGCAAAATGTAGCAAAAGACATTATTATAGTTATAATAGGTAGTAAATATTGGCTGGTAATTAAATTAAAAATATTCAGCAATGTTAAACCTGAAAATTATAGTTATAAGCGAATATTTCAAAAGTGTGAGCACTGAATTTACTGGAATTAATTAAATTAACATAAGAAACGAATCCTACATCTTACAGAGAAATTTACCATATTTTTGGGTGGTAGGAGGTGCATTTTAAAAGAACGACATTAGCTAGTTTTTCATTTTCTTTCATTAGGTAAGAAAAAAGTTTTAAAGATCAATTATTGTGCTTCCAAATTCGTTTAATAAAATCCTTTCATATTATTTAGATCTAAAGTAAGTACATTAGTTATTACAGGTATACATAATGGATGAAAATGATACTTACATAGTGCGAAAGAAATAGAAAATATGTAGTTTAAGAATAAGGAAATGTATATATATTAAAAGTCAAAATTAAAACATTTTCAAATTATTGTTACATCATTACGTCAAGATACGTGAAAGTACGTATTATTTAGGGTATACCAAAGGTTGTAACAAAAAATATTACAAAAGATACTGAATTTAAAAAACGTTATTCTATGCTTGAAGATGAAAATTTTGGGCGATTCCTTTCAAGAAATCTAATCTATCTCGATTGTCGTAATCCTTTACGAGACCTTCGATCCGTTTATATGTATCTCGGTAAATTTTTCGGATTTTCGAGGTTTTGTTGCCGGAAATATATTGTTCAATTTTTACTTCATGAATATTCTGCCTTTTCTGTAAATCTTCAATAAGTTTCCATGTGGTTGGGTGACTGGATCCAATTAACTGGCTGAAGCCACGGTGCCAACCTTCCAATGCGTTATTAGTTCTAGGCAAACCTAACTTAACAGCCTCATGGAAGTTTCATAATTTAATAGGAAAGTGTGGCCCACGAAGTTTACTTCTGCGGTTCCTTCTTCCAATCCACGTATCTTCAAAATAATCAATCATTGGCTGAAGGATCTTCTACTTATTAACGTAATACTTAGAATCAATAAGGGGTGGTTATAGTGTTTTGGTTGGTTTACGAAGAGATCAGGGTTTGGTGAAAGTAAAAGTGCATTTAGTCAACATGCTATAAGAACCTTTCACAAATGATTCACTTGGGAATGGAAGGGAAACTCATTAACTTATTTTTCTTATAAATAGGACCAGTGGCAGATGATCTCCAACTATTGAGTGCATGAAGACTGCTATCTTTGTTTTCAAAATTGCAGCATTTTTAGTTTTTTCCTCTTTTGTTGAAGGTGTCTCCTTTTTATCTAATGTAGACTGCATAAAAATAAATCTAACGACTTTTAATTTCGGTGAGGAAATAATGTTATATATTGAAGCTGTCTTTACCAGACACTTCGACATAAAATAAAAGTTAACATAACTTTTTCTTCTTTGAGTTATTCCCGAAAAATAATAAAATTGTTTGGAAAAATGAAAACGAAAACACTTTGATTCATGGGTGTAACCTATTAGCTTAATCCAAAAATATAGAAATTGATAGAACATTTTGACAAGTAGGGATGTACATGGGTTTCCCGTGGTACAGAAGAGCTTTTCGTGAAATTCGCCCTAGTATAATTGTATACTAATACATTTACTTTGAAATCAGAAAATTATTCTTACCTTATATTGTGGTAGCCCTGCTTTTTAGATCCTTTCTAAACATGTTAATTTCGTTTTGCCATTCTATACTCGCCCTACAAACGAAATTTATTTGAAATCGGTTCAGCGAATAACTTCGAAGTTTGTAGTTACAGAAAAATTCTAACCTTGATAGTGTGGTAGCCCTGTTTAGTCGACCCGGTTGAAATATTTTGGTTATTTATTTATATTAAGATTATATGTACCTTATTAGTTTAAAATCCATAAGGGCAGTTTTCTAGAATATGGTTTACATGTGTTCACATTATAAGTTTTATATTTGGTAAAAATTAATGTGGACAATTCAAAACAAATACTTGTAAAAAAAGAAATTGTTTTATTACTTGTATTGTGGTAGCCCTGGTTATGATATAAATACTCAACATATTGATTTTGTTTTTTTATATTGCACACTTCATTTATACAAAATTTCGTTGAAATCGGTTCTTCCAATTCCTTCCAAATTTATAATTACCGAAAAGTTTTGTTTTGCAATTTTGGCACCCAGGCTGAGTCGATTCGGTCAAAATATGTCATTTTGGTCATGCATTTATGTGAAAACTCTAAGTACCAAATTTGGTTGAAATCGGTTTAGCCAATTCTTCCCTGATATATGCGTACGGACGGACATCACGAAGATAACTGTACTTTTCAGCATTGACGAAAAGCACTAAAAAGGAACTTTTTACAAAACTTATAGTTTAAGATATAATATACGTATTGTATTTTAATTATTTCTCAATCAATATGAATAAATTTCACTTTATATTACTTACATTTTGGAAATCTTTGCTTATAACTATAATTTTCAGTTTTAATATTGCCGACTATTTTAAATTTAAATACCAGCCAATATTAAAACCTATTATAACTATAATATTGTCTTTGGCTACATTTTGTTTAGCCATTTTGACGTTCGCTGTTTTTTTCATTTGTCATTTTTCGCCGTTTTGACATTCGCTGTTTTGTCCGTTCGCCGTTTTTGTTTTCGCTGTTTTGACGTTCGCTGTTATGACGTGATACCGACGTATGCACAGCGTACAACCAAACTTATACATATAATAAGGATATTTTGACTTGAAAGCCTCTTTAATTAAGAAAATATAGTGCAGAAAAAAGTTCATTGTGCGAACACGAATCGAAATTTCTTGTTGTATTTTCACTTCTTTCTTTACAAATTTTGCCAAACGCGATGATTTCGACAACCAACATATATTAGAAAACATATATTAATAGCTGATTCTCGGCTTTTACTAACTGAATCTTGATGATTAAACCAAATTAGCACCTATGTTTTATTCTTAACCTCGAGAGAGTCTTAGCAGGGCATATCCATGACTGTATAGAAAGGTTCGTGGAATATCCCACCATTAGGTAGGCAAATATCATCTCAGAAACCTCTAAAGGGTTAAGAAACACGTGTTCTCAAAACTACCATAGGGCCTTGCGGTTACCTGATTGTTCAGAGTAGAAGCGTGAGCTTTTCAAAAAGACGCATAGTTGAGTGTAAGAAAATGCCCCTCTTTCAGTCCCATTTTTAATACAAGCCCAGAAAAGGAACGAAATCGTAGATAGGAAATAATATTGCGAAAAAAGTAAACAGAAACGACTCAAATATTATAATTCAGAATAGATTTTTGGACGTATACTTTTCCATCTTTTTGGAAAATCAACGCTTATTGAAGACTATTCACTTTTGTCGATTTTGAAAATTGAAAAAAATCGACGTTTTTCGATTTAAATCAAATCCTACCAAGCCTATTTATATAATTTTCTTAGTTTCTTTGCCCCTATGTCTTAAATACCAAATTTCATCAACATCCAACCAGTAGTTTCTGAGATGAAACATGCCGACGGACGGACACGACCTGACCATAAGGCGTTATTTTTTTACTCATTGTAAAGAACGTCCAAAAAAGGAAATAACGCCAATGTAACCACGAAGAATGCTCTGGATATCTGCAAATGTCAGCGAAGGTTCGATAAATTCCTTTCAGGAGACATCAGCCTCGAAGATTGCTCCGGTAGAGGCTGTCATGTTGAAGTCGATATCAAAGCATTGAAAGCTCTCGATGAATTCGACCCACGTCAACACACGTGAAATGGCCATAAAGGCTAACACATCGCATGAGACTGTCCGAATCCATCTCCAAACACTTGGAAAGGTGCTTAAAGAGGATATATTGGTGCCTCATAGGCTCTCCAGTGATAATCTTTTGCAACGGCTGATTATTGCTGCTTCCCTTCTTGGGCGCCAAACTCGAGAACAGTTTCTCGATCGAATTGTGACCGGTGACAAAAAATTGATTATTACGAGCACATCAAACGTAAAAAATAATGGCTTAAGGTTGATTCACACTTAACGACACGGCAAAGACACGGGACGACAACGACACGACGGCTTCGGAATGTTAGCGAGAAAACCAATGCACCCGTCCACACTAGGACGGCAACGACACGACGCACCACAGACACGACAGCGACAATGCTTAAAAAGAATCCTTGGCCGTGTCGTGTCGTTTCCGTCCTAGTGTGGACGGGTGCATTGGTTTTATCACTAACAAACGAACAGAGACTGGGGTAATTGTCGTGTCGTTATGTGTGAAACCCCACCTTCCTGTTGTCGTGTCGTTGCCGTCCAGTATCTTTGCCGTGTCGTTAAGTGTGAATCAACCTTTAGTAGTGGACAGACACCCTTACGTGTTAGATTTTGAACTCCTGGACCCGTATCAGACAGTCATCTCTGACTTCTATTGCAAACAATTGGACCGAGTTAACCAATCCCTTATTCAGATTCGTCCAGCATTGGTCAATCGAAAGGGAGCTCCTCTTCACGACAATTCAAGACCACACGTTGCCCGTTTGACGCAACAGGGCTTTGGGATGGGAAGTTCTACCGCAACCACCATACTTCCCAGTTATGGGGCCAACTGATTATCATGTTCCGTTCCATGCAACACTACTTTAGCGGAAAAAGAATTTAAAATGAAGAGGGTGTCAAGAAAACATCAATTTATTCCATGACTCCAAACCATCTGAGTTCTTCAAACAGGGGATTGAAAATCTGGTTATAAGATGTGATTCTATTATAAATAACAATGGAAATTATATAATAGATTCAGGAAGATTTGATTTTTAATAAATTTTTCATTTATCTAAAATTACGACATTAATTTATCGACAACCTAATATATTATTATTATAATGCTGTGAAAGCGAATAAAGCGGTCTTCTCCGAAAAAATAATTGCACTTCATTCTATTGACTATAATTCATTTAAAAGGTATTGCTTTTTAACGCAGTTTCCCATTATTGGTTCCGACAGATTTAACTTCTACCGCACAATTCATTAGTTTTCGTGATGTGGTGACCAGCCTGACAATGGATTCCATTCCTTGTCCGAAATTAACATAGTGATTTTCCGGAATCCCGTAGACAAACACAGCAAAAACTATTCAATGAGACCGGATTAGGCAGACTTTATTACTTCGCAACTTTAAAGAAACGAAAGAAGTCGTTTCTTTTTGTATTAAATCCTCTTGACGTTTAATAAAACTTTTCCGTCGTTTCGTAATAAGGCATCAGGTAACGGAAAATCTAACAAAAAATTCACGGAGCGAGAGATTAAAAATTGAGCCGAGATTCTGTTTTCTTTTCAACGCTCGATACAGTAATTCTGCCGTCACCATTCGACTAATTAATTCTAAAAAAACAAACCAAGCCGATGCCCCGGAAAAAAATACGGATGAATCGATAACGAACCCTACATAGACTTCGAGAGAAACGTAAATAGCGTATCGGGTTTACCCGTACGTATTAACGCAGACAGGCGCAAGATTCCTAGGATCCACTCCATGTCTCCATACGTTCACGCAAAAAATTGCGTAACCCATCACGTGGTATTAAAGGCTTAGACAAAACAAAACCGGGAAAATAACACTTTTGGGAAAAGAAACACACACGCACGCCTAGTGATATAGCGTGACGCGTCACGAACAGACCGAGAAATTAAAATAAGAAAAACAACCATCTACTCCGTACATTCTCCGCACACCCTCCCCTGAGGCAAACCCTAAAGGGAACTCCTGTGGCAGCACATACGCACACCAATGCACACGCACATCTCTCTCTACTTCCATCACCCTCCCGCTTCTCCTCCCCACCCTCTCTCTCTTCCTAACAGCCAAGTCTCATTTACCTCATCCCCCTTCTTTGTGTCGCTTGCAAGGGGGCGAGACTTGCATGGATCTGGAGGAGGAGAGGTGGGAGTGAAGAGAGGGGAGAGAGGTGAGGTGGGACCGCATGCATTTGGTTATGAATAGTCGGGGCGAAGGGTAAAGGAGGGGGCGGGGGATGGGGGGGGCGTAAGAGATGGCGACGGAGTAGGAGAAGCGACGAAAGGGGTGAGTGAGCGAGAGGTTATGAAGACGAAGGAGTGGCTGAGGAAGGAGGAGGAGAAGGAGGGGGTGTGCACGGGGGAGAGGAGAAGGGTGAGAGGGGTTTAAAAAGGGGGAGGAATAAAAGAGAAAAGAGAAGGTGGGGGGAGAGAGGGGCTAAAAAGAGAGAGAGAGAAGGGGATGGAAAAAAAATTAAAAAAGTGAGAGGCCTGGGCATCCGCGCGTCAGTCCACCCTCTCCTCTTTCTCTTCGATCGCTTTCAAAGCGACGGGATAAAAAAAGAAAAGAGAAAGAGAGGAGGAAAGAGGGAGAGAGAGAGAAAAAGGAAAAGAGTGAAGGAAGGAGAGTTTGATTTTTTTAGGGTCGTTACTCGGGATATATACGAGACGGTGGAGAATAAGGTGCCCTCGCCTGTTTTTCAGGAGGAGTTATCTTTCTTCATACCTTGCGCCCGCGAACTATAACGTGCGCCGAACTTCAAGTGTCTGTGTGTGTCTGTTTGTTCGTTTGCATGTGCGTTTGTGCGTACGAGCGGGTGCGGGTGTGTACGTCCAGAAGGTGGAGTAAAAGGAGGTAAATAAACGCACGCTGGAGTTTAGGAGCAAACTGTCGGATTTAACGTGCAGAGGAGTTGGTGAGTTTTCCTTTTTTTTATTTATCGAATATGGGCGAAGATGGACAGAAGGGGAGGAAGACCGCGAGTAAAGGAGGCGAAAAGGAAGATGGAAAGAGAAGGAGGGAGAGAGACTGGAGGGGAATGGCGCCAGAAAGGAAGGAGAGGGGTTCGTTGTGTAAGGGAAGGAAAAGTGAGAACCTAATTAAGTTTCCTTCAAAAGTTTTAGTCGAGGTTTTAACAGCGGTGTCGGTTTCAAAGAAATGCGGGTTGCTTTTTATGAGAAGGAGAGTTGTTTTTTGCCCATATCTGATGTTTTTTCCCTTCGGTTTCTTCGCTTCCCTCCTCCTCTCTTCTCTTTCCTTCGCTTCTGTGCATCGGTTGGAAAAGTAATCGAAAGCTGTAAGGTGGTCCATTTTTCCAATTAAGATATATTATAGGAAATAAATATGTTACCCCCTTTTCGAATTTATATCTGTGTAAAGTAAATAAGGAAGAAAAAGCGTGCTGCATTATAGAAACATCCATAATTCAAAACGTGTTGTTAATTAGGACGTCTCTTTTGCTGTATCTTTAGCCAATGATATTGCTTGAGAAACACAAAATCCGATATAATATAAATTTAATTATTTACCCGCTTCTGAGGCGAGTATTTTTTATAACCGTAGTCAACCCGATTCTGAAAAGTGGCTTAATATTATATATTTTTTAAGCAGCGGTTTAAATGGTAAGGCTTCGGTAAAAACGTTAGATTTGGGAAACTTACTTGGCGACGTATCAAACTACGTGAAAATATTGTTGTTGCTCATTTAAAACATTTTGTTATTAAATAATGTAGATAATCCTTAGGCAGTTAATTTTACAAAAATCAACTTATGTAGCGCGCCTCCAACGAATGGAACGGCGAAAACGATAGCATGTCTGATATTGATTTTTCCTATCAAGGGAAGGAGGCTCATTGCTCACTCTACACTTACAGCCGACCAGCAGTCATTGAAGATTACTTAATACCAATGTTTAGTCATAGTTAGCGAATTATTGTTAAGGAATTATATATTCTCAATAGCATTAAATTCTCGAGATCTAATACTTAATAACTACCGATATAATAGATAGAGCATGTTACCAATATCTTATCGATGGCGTAAGCGAAGCATCATAAATACGACTAAAGATCATCTATCTGTTGTTAAAAAGCAAATACGAGGGAAATAAATACGCTAAAATTACGGCGCGAGCACGCATGGTGACATATTTTAAGAATCACGGTTTCACATTTCGTATGTTTTGGACACACGATATTATCTATTATAACATATGTAATATACATGAAAAAATGTGCCTACCTATCATGAATTAATAGGAGAGAAGTTAGCAGTTATAAAATACGTTGATCGAAAACATCACGGCTGACACGAACAGTTGAGCGTCGCGAGCCGAGATATCGTTATTCACTTTTCGTGACAGTGAAGAAATTGGAAAAGTAAACTAACCCTTCGTGATTATTGTTTTTACTCCGGATTGAACTGGTGAGACGGATATATTAAAGTTTGCATTGATAACTCGTTTTAATTCAGAAGAAGTGTGACCCGTTAATTATATATTTGATCCGGTTGTTGTGGCGGGAAAAGATGGTCAAATTCACGAGTCCTGGTCATCCGGTTTTTTTAAGATAAGTACAAAAAAGAAATACTGCCGTTTATTTCAAGAGCCTTTCCGTAGTAAGTGAGGTTCTGAATGAAATCGCGAGTAAACACGGTTGTGTGCAAACGTTCTATTGATTGGACTGCGTCGTTAGTGGCAACCGAATAGAGTTCACTGGCTTCCAAAAATACATAGGTGGACGTGAGAGGAAGTATCGCGTCATATTATATCACCATTTCCTTTTAGAAATATCTTATGGATCGTGATAATCACATATGTGGTTAATTTATAGAAATAACAGGAGCGAAGAAGTCGCCGAGGAAGTATTGATACCAAGTTGCGAGGTTTAATAACCACAATTCCCACATATGCTGTTTTCCTCGTTGTGCGTAAAACTCAGCGGTCAGTCTAATTTTCTCTTTATTTAGGATTCAAATGAATAAAAGAAACGCCGTATAATGTTTTGCTGTAAGTGAAGAAATGCACTCGATAATTTTAAAGTCGATTACTTTGAAGGTGTTACAAAGTAAGAGTAGTTATTCACTACATAGAACAATTTAAGTACGGAGTGTGACATTTTGAAAGACTTCCAGTAACGGAATTAATTATGATTTAGCTCTTTAAGTCGATAAAATTCGTCATTTAATATTTTATATTGCATTTAATTAATAAAACAGTAGGCCTGTTTGACCGTCTATTCCCATTCTATTTTGGGACTCAATGGTTTGTGAAACTCGTTTAATATAAAAAGCAATCATTTGATTTATTCAATTAGCAGGTAAATGAAATTTTATTGAAATTTATGTAAATTTATGTATCTTTTAAGAGAAGGAGAATAACAGAATTATACTCCTTTTGAGAAGATTAAGTTTCAGACTCCATGATTAATCTTCAAGAAAAGATTATATAGCTATCTCCTATTGCACAACGATCGCTTATAAATGCTTTGTGTGCAAGAAAAGTTTGTCAACTCCGGCAATTCTAATTGATAAATTAAGCTATACAATTTACATGAAACGGCTTAAGAAGTCGGTGTATAAGTTAACCGAAAGCAATATTTACTTAACTTAGATTAACTTAATGTGCCATCAGAGTCACAAAAAGTATAAAAAAAGGTAGCTGTATAATTCACAAGAGGAATTATTTATCACTTCCTTTTACACTAAAAAATAAGTATATTTTAAAAGTATAAAAGAGATATCTATTGGGTGCATTAATGATTTTTTTGTTTGAAGCAAGCACTAATTCCCTGTTGCTTTGTCTACAATCATTATGTGTGTATACCGACTTTTGTGTTTCAAAAGATTAAGGCCTTATTAGAACGATAGTGATGTATTTTTGGTAATGATAAATGAATGTTTCTATCTTTATTCTATAGACAATTCCTAATATCATTTTATCACTTCAATGAATGTTTCTATCTTTATTCTGCGAAGAATTCCTAATATCATTTTCTCTCTTCAATGAATGGAAGTCATGATAATATTGATGGATATTTTGCCACAGATAACACTATATCTACATATTTTCTCAGTATATTATCCTCTATTTCTCCGAATTATTTAAAGTTTTCAACATGCAATGCTATTCCGGATATCTATGCAATGTAATTCCACAAAATAAAGACCATACAAAATTTTTAAAAACATCTTAATATATTCAATAATAATGCGTTTCATTAACAATTGAATTGAAAATTTAAATAATATATACTTGCAGATAACTGCAAATAGTCAACCCATTTCTTTCAGTGACTATTTGAGGTGTGCAATATCACTTATGCTAGGATAAAATAGCATTCGAGCAGTTAGTGTTAAAAAGTTGTCTAAATTAATTTTACAAATATTGAAAATAATTCAACTCAATGCCTCCTGAAAAACCTATGAAATTGTCAATTTACTGAATTTCTCTATTGAAATATAGCAACTTCATAACCCTGGTAAGATAGCAAAAGCCGCAGGACTAAATAGACCCTGAAATTTAGAGGAAATCAAATTAAAATTTTAGAAAAATCATCCTCCTCAATAGATGCTGTCGAATTTTTGCTGTCTATTTTTGCATACATTTTTATAAACATTTCTACCAGCAATAAAACGAGCTAATTTTTCCGTATTTAAAAATCATCAACTAATGAAGTTCGAGTTAGTGTAAATTTCAACTCGTTGATTTTTTTCTCTCTTTGTCCTGCAGGAGGTGAGGGCGGGGTTGCCCGGGGGGCGGCGGGGGGAGGTGGGCGTGGCGGAGGGTGGGGCTGTCCGGTAGCAGGATGACGGTGGCGTCCCGGGGGAGTGAGACCATCCTCCGCTGCCTCATTTTCCTCCCTGCTTTCCTCACTGCAATCTTGGCGGTGACAACGCCCACCGAAAGCTTTCACCTGTGCGATGCTCCAAGGACACTCCTCTCGATGCCAGGAGATGCCGTCATCACAGGTAATTAAACATATGACGCGAGAATTTGAACTTCTACTTGATGTATTCAATCATCAGCGATTATATTTTCATTTAATTTATGGTGTTCTCAATATAAAATGTGATTAATTATATTGCACTTGAGAACGAAGGGGATTTTAGGGAAAGTTTAAAATGCACAGGAATTTAAATAAGCACTTAACCGAGTTAAAAATTGATTCAAAATACGTATTAGTCAGTACCCTCAACAAGAAAGACGCCATCGATAGTCAAAATCTCTTTTTGTATGCCAAGAACGTTTTGTCTAACAAGTCCTATTTCCTTCACTTAATTCACATTTATTTCCGTACAAATTGTGACGTGGTTCGTGGATAAACTATCTCCTCTATCTTCCAATAAACTGCAATTACAAATATAAATTTTTTTCTTCTCATTCCACTAAATGAGTCTGATAAAAATTTCTACTCCAGCCGAGCCACTGTTTTTTTGAGAGAGAGAGAGTATGAGAGATGACTTCTACTCATAGAATGTACATTTCGGAGAGTATGACATGACATGATATACGGCGATGTCTAGTGTATCACACATTATGCATTACAAGAAAAAATGAAATAATTTTACCGAACTTAACAAAAACAATTGCAGTAACCCAACAAAGTTTGTTAAGATTTCGAGAGAAGAATTACGGTGGCAACTCAGTCATGTGGAAAAAGAACTTAATTTATGGGCAAAATACCAAAACTGTCTTCTTTCGAAACTGCACTTAACAATTCTGGAACGTAAATAATAAATAACAAAAATTTTCCGGAGCACTAAAAACTTCTGAACCGAAGCAAACTTTTTCGCAATAATTCGGACATAAAAAGCACAACTGGCAGGTCATTCCACCAAAAAATATCACAGGAGTGAGGATCCTGAAATGTTGCATTATCAATACGATAGGAGATAAAATATTAAATACAAGCAAATAAGAAAATGGTAGAGAAAACGTGGGAGAGAAGTTAATACTACTTCTGTACATATTATAACCCAAGCAATGTTTATATTGGATAGTCGAAGCGTCATATCGCTTTGAATACGGAGAGTAACGATAGATTTATAGTTTAAAAGTAAAATACCAACGGTAATGACCCTTCACTAAAATCTTCCTACTGAAAAAATGCAACATTAACTAGTAAATAAACAAATACAATTAAAAAGACATCATCGCCCTATCGGACCGATTATAGATAGAGCTATAATTTCAGAAGAGGCACAAAGGAATAAATAACTAAGGGAAATTAAAAAATCTCATCTTCATTTTAAACTACCCTCTATGTTGCCCTTAGTTTTCGATGTAAACGTAAAAGAATTAAAATAGATACTGAAATATTTCCATCCAGGAAAATATGTAGAGTAACACTGTTTGTCAGTTATTCGTTTCATCCGTTGTCAGTTGCAGGAGGGATACTTCCTGCCGCGATTAAAAGACGAATATGGTTTTTTCTCGCTTACATTAAGAAAATCATCACATTATGACCTTATAATAGAGTCAATATGGATATTAGTGTTCCCGAGTTAATCTGACCTTCGTTATTAACATTAAGAGTTAATTTTTTGTTTTGTAATTTTTATCCCTAAACAGGTTTATTTGACGGGCATTCGGGGCCAAACTGCACCGATCCGCTTGCATCAGGTTTACAGCAGATGGCGGGAGCAGCATGGGCAGTCAATGCTCTTAACGATATCGCCTTTGTGACAGGAGTTAAATTGGGTAAGATATTTTGTTTTAGGAGTAAAACATTAAATGTGTGTATGTTCATTGTAAAATGAAAAATTCAAATAATATAATATTTTTATGATTAAGTAAAACGTTGATTTAAAAATAAAAAAATAAGAAAATATTACTTTAATGTATTGAAAAATTAGTAAAAGTGAACATAAATATCCATCTATAAATCTTCGCAGTCAATTATAAGGATAAATAATAGTGACATGTTTTTCATAAAAACCGAATAAATTATACTTTAACAAAACCCTAACCTTTAAAGATCCACATACATACAATAAAATGGTATCGTCGGCGGAGTAAATGTGGACGAAACATGTAAATTACTAAAATTAGGAAATTAAGATTCCGTGAAAATGACACCTTTTGCATTTTGTGGAAATTTTGGTTGCATTCAAAAAACACTAATTATCTCAGCAAAAGAAAGAAACTTTCATTTTTGGCCATGTGCATATCTGATTTTTGTAATAGGCTACTAAAAACTGAAATTCATGTTATTCTGTCTTTAAATCTAATTTTGAGCTAATGTTACAAAATCACGCTGCCAACTTAATGTTTAAGTTTAAAAAATTGAAGTCCTTGTTCTTATATTTGTTTTCAGGAAATAAGACTGGCTCTATAATTCTGTAATGAATGAAATGCCCCACTCTATGTGGTAAATCCATTAGATGGTATTTTCGAAATATAAAATTCTTAAAAGACAACTATTTATGCCTTAAATTTTCTTGAATTGTCTGCAAATTCCCGAAAAATATCCTCTATTGCCATTGGTTAACACTGTGTTCCCATTTGTCCCCTTTAAAACCAGGTCTCACGCTATACGACGCCTGCTCATCGCCTGACGCAGCCCGGAGAGCTCTTGTCACCGCTTTGGTGGAGCAAGAATGTGACGATGCGTATCCATTGGGTAAATTGATCTCATTTTGGTACACACGCCCACGCACCCTCCGGATTCGTCTCGGAGAGATTTTTCAAGAGAACTGGAGGAAATTACCTCCGAGACATTAGCGTAAATTAGGCCTCTCATTGGAATTTAAGGAATGCGTTAATTGCCTAAAATTTGGGGGGAATTTAAGACATTTTCTTCGGAGATTTGCGACTAATTAATGTCATCGCAGGATTGTCTCGGGAAACGTGGAAAATTTGCGTTGATAGCATGTTATTCAAAAAGGGATGATGTTTGAATTAAGGAACTTATTTTCAAGGAGTAGCGACAAATGAGGTTTTGAAAAGGAAAGAAAACGTTTCTATATTGGAATTTAAAATAAGTATAATATGGCTCGTTGGTGCCTATTATATTTATCACACATCCAATATTTTGTAAATTTATATTCCTTGCTCAGGAAGCTCATAAAAGTAACAAATACCCTCGATGAGACAAGAGGTGTTAACTTGTTCTCTTAAAAAGTTGAACCATCTTAGCACTAAAAGTGTCATCAAATATTTCATTTGGTAGTTTATAGCAATCGAAAATTAAAGCGAGCAAAAATTCATTATTTTTTAAGTTTACAATGCATGGGAACTTGTATCTTATTTAGCGCTTAAAACTCGACTGCTTTTATTATCACTTGTGCGAATTACTACTACCGACATATTTTAAAGTAAGAATCTACACACATTATTAGAGCTATTTAGACTAAGGAAAGAGCTTAGCCACATTTCTTACGATAAGGAATGACGGTAAAAACTCCCTAAAGCTTAAATTATTGTATCTTTGAAGACTAATTAAGTAGTAATGCTGTTTTTCTCAGCAGGAATTTAAATTCTTCGAATGAGTTCTTTAGCGTGACTAAAAATTAGTACTATTATTATTATTAGCACACAAAAATGACGCATATTCTGTAATCGGTAATTAAAAAAAGGTTTCAACGACATTTATAGCATGGTTTAAACACTGGAGGGCTAAAGAGGGAGAGATTGGAAGAGAATTTTTGTAGTGTATCACTACACCAAAGCATTCAAAAATCCGTCACTTATGAATGGTAAAATAACTGCATATACTATGAAGAAACAAGATGATTCAAACAGAACTTATGATGCCTACTTTCCATCTAATCATTTATTTAATACTTATATTGGCTTTAATAGCTTTAAAGTCCTCGTGGATATGTAGCTATTTGTGTTCCCAAATTTCATAATTTAGCGTTATAAAATACTACAAATACATTCGAACGGAATATTAAATTGATCACACATATTTGTGGGACAAAAATAACGCGTGTAAGTATTAGAATATACCGAATCTAACTATAGTTGTTGCTATGGCAACATTCTCGTAATGAGTGATAAAAACTACAAAATCGCCAGTATTTACGCGAAATTCTAGGAAATTCAATCGATAAGCTAAATTCTACCATAAAAATTAAAATTTTCATATCTTTCCTCAGAGAATAGTACAAATCTTGCACCGATATTACAATTCTAAGATATTTTAATGTGCAAGAGAAAATTACCTTGCACGATGGATTTAAGATTTCCCATGTGAATCAAATGGGAAGGATAGTTCCTGCAATCGAACCTGGGACTTCAATCTTCGTAACAAAAACTATTCTCGGGAGTTCGGCTTATGTAGCAAGAGATTTTCACCAAGTTTTATGAAAATCGGTCTATTGGTTCAAAAGTTAATAGGGGGACGGACAGACAGACACAACGACAAAACTATTCCATTCTGGAAAGCAGGCTAAAAAGGTTGCAAAAATAGTAACTAACAAGAGAGAAAAGGTGCACACATCCTGCGTGCATATATGCGAGGCAGAGGCGTTCTTTACTATTTACTATGCAGTCATGTCAAAAAAGATAAATATTAATGGCTTAGTATAATGTCTAAGAACTGGTATGCCAAAGAAATATCGGATTTTTGATTGACCGATTTATTTTCTAATCGGTTGTACTTAATAAAACTATCGACAATTATTTAAAACTTGCCTCACTCGATTAGTAGTAATATAGTTTTTATGTCACGTTCATTCCTTTGTCATAAATTACCCATTTCTTTTCACTTACAAACGCTGTGTATACGTAAAGAAAATAGTCGTATTTACGTTCATTTCCCTTCATTTACTAAATGTAACGTGCGCAATAAAGAAAATTAAATTAATTATTTATTTACAGCAGATATTGTTTACTTCAGTTGCCACGAAGATTGTTTTATCTAAGTTCAATGTGAATTACGACTTTCTCGTTTGATTTTCTTGAAATCGGCTACTACTTTGATAAAAATGTACTGAACAAAACATATGCTATTTGATTAGTTCTACAAAATTAGTTTGAAGATTTTTTGCTATAAGTGATATTTTACGAGATATAAAGAAGAGTTCATTTTTTGCCACCAGTAAAGTGGCACTCCCGATTAGGCTACGTGAACCATTTATATCATTTTCTTATTTTCTTTGCCATTATGTTCTAAATACAAAACTCGATGAACATCCGCCCTGTAGTTTCGCAGATGAAACATGCGGACAGACGGACGGACGGACACGATGGGACCATAAGACGTTCTTTTTTACTTTTTGTAAAGAACTCCTAAAAACCACTATACAGAGACCATACTAACATTCACATTAATGGATCGTTATTTATATTTCAATTTTAGGGGTGGTGACAACTCGTAGAATCGCAGGATCTACGCGCCCTCTGACCGACGCATTAGGACCATTGTCACCCTTGGTGACCACTGTCGCCGGAGACCCTCCGGCTTCCCTCTTGGCCAACGCATCCGTGGCCATCCTCCGGGCGTTAAACTGGACGGAGGCGGCCGTTGCAGCCGGATCGCTCAGACTCCTCAGGAGCTTCCTGGAGTCGGCCACAAACGACGGGCTATGCATCTCCGGACAAGCCATCCTTCCGGGCTTGTCGTCAACCGCCAGGTGGGTTTTCTCGAATTAGGATATGCGTCGATGAGCGGTTCATGGAAACTCAGAGAAGTTCCAACCCCTGGACTGACGCAGGGACAATCACCAAGTGGCCAACATTTCGTGATCCATACTGTCACAGTGTTTTGACTGAATTGGGTCAATGAGACTGCAGTCGACGATTAATGCCTTTGCGACAAGCTTAAATAAGTGAAGTTATTTTTTCTACCTTGTCTCCTCATTTTCTCTATCTAGCAATGTATTCTCTGATATTTCCTTATTTATCTTTCTTCAGTTCTTTTCCTTAGACCATCCAAATAAATTAAAAAAGAAACTTTTAAATTTCCACTATAAAGTTTAATAACCGACCGGTTTCGCCTGTTAGTGCAGGTCGGTTATTAAAATTTTTAGTGGAAATTTACAAGTTTCTTTTTTCATTTAAATGGAATCTAACCACAAAGTAGAGCCTTCCCAAGTGGACTTAGTTCTTAGACCATCCGTTGACATTTCTACTTGATCTTCAATTCTCCCTACACATTCACTAAACGATTTAATTTTTGACACATTCTGAGCTTTAATCATGGACCTATCTTCTTTAATACACAAATTTCAATGCTTTAAACTTTTATAATATTCATTTGGTAAGCCACACATTAAACTTTGATGAAAATAACATCATTTCTGTTAGTATGCACGTCGATAAAATTTCTCAATGTTTCTATTTGAGTAAATATTAGCGTCAAGGCGCTTTATCTAAAAAATAATTCTCGATCTCGCCTAATGGTTGGAACTCTATACTTTTAATAACTCCAATGGCTATAAAAAGGATGGCGTTTTTCATAATTCTCTATCGGCAAATCGCTACTGAGGAGGGCTGCTTCGTAACTAAATATGAGCATCTGTTTTCAAAACATTTTCATGACTGTCGGAGCTATCTAAATCGTTAATTATATTTTGTAATAATTTTTTACTTTTCCCAGAGATTCGGAGGAATTGGATTGGGAGGTTGACGCGATCATGAGGTCCCTTCCGGAGACAGCAGCCGTGATCGCCGCAGGCCCTTGGAGGGGGATCCAGACTTTACTAACGATCGCC
This sequence comes from Tanypteryx hageni, assembly GCA_028673005.1. Lineage (NCBI taxonomy): Eukaryota > Metazoa > Arthropoda > Insecta > Odonata > Petaluridae > Tanypteryx > Tanypteryx hageni. Next base: position 153,941,310 of record CM054113.1, on the reverse strand, counting down.
AGACAACTCGGCCAGGCCGATCGCAGGGATTGGATCATTATGCCTACGGAAGAGAGTGACGGAAGATACGAGGAGGATCCTGAACCGGGATTCGACCTGGAGACCTCAGGTAGACGCTGTTGGTGGATCGTATAACGATGAGTTAGAAAAGATAAAAAATCTGATGTGGCCACCACATGACTTTCTCCATACCGGTAATATTTATAAAAATTCCAAATAGGTTAAATTAGTGCTGTCCAACTGACGGCCCGCGGGCCACATCTGGGCCGCGGCATGATTTTATCTGGTTCGCGACTAGTAAAGTTTAAAAAAATGATAACGAAAACAGGGTAACAAAACGAAATTACAAAAACGATAAAATAACAACTTAAGACAGAATAATAAAGACAACGATGAAAAATAAGAATAACAGTTTAAAGGGCAACGTGACCGTGTGAAGCTAGCCTCGGGAGAGAGCGAGGGCATCAGTTCACGAGCTGTCAACAGCGAGTTCTTGCTTCGCTCGGCCAATGAAAATACCTTATAGAAGGTTAGGTTCTTGTTACCACATATACTTGTTTCAAGTTTAATATTTTTTTTAGTTTTAATATATTTTAATTATTTTTATTTTACTATTTTTATTTAAGTTTTTTCTATTTTAGTTTTGTCACCATACCAAAACTATAGAGAGGAAGCGTAAAATAGATAGAGAAAACAGAAATTTTCGGAAACATTGGGAAAGTGAATATTTTTTACTGAAATTAATGGAAAGTCGACGTGTTTGGTGTGCCTACAGGTTATGTCAGTCACGAAGGAATGTAAAATTCGTCGTCACTATCAAACATCACATGAAGCTAAATATAAGCAGTATTTTGGCGATTATCAGGAGGCAGTTGTAGAAGATTTGAAGAAGAAAATAAAGAAACAGGATTATTTACCTCAGTAAATAGATAGCAAATATCTAGCGTTGCTGTATCGTATGCTGTGCCATTAGAATTGGCTAAGTCTAAAAAGCCTTTTAGTGACGGTGAAATAATCAAGAAATGTGTTGGGAATAATTTTGAAACGAGAAAAAAGTCTGCTATGACCGGGAATCGAACCCGGGTCTTCCACTTGCCGGGCGGATATTCTACCACTGAACTATCTTAGCAGATCAAGTTTCTAATTTCTTAACGCGGATGTTTTCTTGGTTGGGACGGAACTAGCCAAGCTAGTATCAAACTGCCCCAACGGATGTCCTCAAAGAGATACACAGAATACATTCGATTCCCGGTCATAGCAGACTTTTTTCTCGTTTCAAAATTATTCCCAACATTACAGCTTATGCCTGTCTGCATAGGATCTTCAGATCGCTTTATTCCATCAAGAAATGTGTTATTAAAATGGCTGAAGTCTTTGGAGATGAAAAGGCCGCCAGAATCTACGAAACCGTATCTGTGTCTCGTCAAACAGCTTCTCGAAGGATTACAGACATGGACTGCCATGTGTCAAAAAAATTATTGGATGTGGTACACGTTTGCAGTTTTTTTTTCTGGCTTTGGATGAGAGTGTTGACAACACCGACGTAAGTCAACTGCTCATATTCATCAGAACGGTTCAACATGATTTTTCTGTAAACGAGGAGCTTTTGCAATTAGCTTCACTGAAGTGCAATACAAAAGGGTCAGATATTTTTGATGCTGTACAAAAGTGTATTTCTGAGTACGGTGGCTTTGATAAATGTTCTTCTATTGTGACTGATGGAGCTAAAACTATGATTGGAACTGGCACTGGTTTAGCTGGACTACTAAAAAAGAATGGAGTTAACCTTTCTACAATTCACTGCATTATCCATCAAGAAAAATTGTGTTGCAAATATCTTAAACTTCTTAATGAAATGAAGGTTCCGGTGAAAGTAACAAATCTGATTCGAGAAGGTAACAGATCTTTGAGTCTTCGTAAATTTTCTTCTTTTTAGAAGAAGTAAATGCAGCTTATGGAAATTTGCTCTTGTTTTAAATATCCGGTGGCTTAGTGTAGAAAAGTGCGTGGAGAGATTTTTTTGTTTCAGAAAAGAAGTTCTTTTATTTTTGAAAGAAAAGGTTGAACGCGACACTACTGAATTTGAGAAACAAGATTCTTCATTTCTTTGCGAACTGACATTACAGGACACCTTAATGATTTGAGTGGGAAGCTCATGGGTAAAAAACAAAATATATCTATTATATGGGCATTTGAATGGGTTTTGTAATAAACTCAAACTTTTCGAATCAGATCTCGAAAGAAATGATTTGACACACTTTCCATGATATCAAGAAATCTCTAAAGAACTAGAAGATTGTGGAAAAGCTGATTTCACAGTATTCTCTTTAACTGTAGAAGACATTTCAGAAGATTTCAACTCAGGGTTTAAAGATTTTTTTGACAATATGAAGGAGGCTATCTATCTTTTTAACAACCCTTTAGGAGCAGTAATAGAAAACCAACCTAAGGGCCTTTAATTGGAATTATGTGATATACAAGCTGATCCAGTCCTGCAAACAAGAAAAGAAATAGGAGAAGACTTTTTCAGACTTCTTTCCCAAGATATGTATCCCAAGATGAGAAACTTTGGATTACGGATGGCTTCAATGTTTGGTAGCACTTAAATATGTGAATCCACCTTTTCCACAATGAAGTACGTAAAATCTTGCTATCGTTCTTCAGTCAGTGATGAATCACTCTTGCATTTATTATGTCTTGCTACCACAGAGATCACTATAGATATAAATAAACTTGCAGAAGCAGCAATGCATCTACAATGTTCTCATTAAAAGGAATAATATTTGTTAAAAGGTATTTTTTTGAACAGTTTAGAATGTATAATTTCTATATTTGAATAAAAATAGAATAATTAAAATGTAAAATTTCTCCTACGCCCCCCTCCCCCAACCCCAGTCCGGCCCACCAGTCAGTGGCTTTCAGCATATTTGGCTCGCCACATCGAAGAAGTTGGACGGCCCTAGGATAAATGATAATGAATATTTTAAGGAACTGCGAGAAAAATTTAAAGACTACAATGAACAGAAATAGACTCATACTGTAGCCTTCTGATATTAGATATAGCCAGGAATCTCCAAAAATTAAGAAAATAAAAAGGAGCGTTACCAAGACGTAACTAAGCGTCAATTGTTAACAAAAGTCGTCGGTAGGAGGCGTGGTGGTGGCAGCTAAATAATTTAGTTTTTAAAATATCTCTTAAACAATGCATTATATGGAAAAATGATTCGAACAAAGGTTGTAGAAAATTAAATTTCCTATAACTTTTATTCCAATATATTTTTAAATATATCAAATATTAAAGCAACTATTTCAAAATAGCGGATGAGTGACAAAAGTAAACACCCACTTCCGGTTGACCGATCTTTACCAAAAACTAATCAGTTCTTGTGACTTTCATAAAAATGTTAAATATAAAATTTATATATAAAATGTCTGTGTATGTGAAACCTTTTTGTATGTGCTCTAACTCAAAAAATATTAATCGGATCGATGCGAAATTTCATATTTAACATTTTTATGAAAGTCACAAGAACTGATTAGCTTTGGGTAAAAATCGGTCAATCGGAAGTGGGTTACTCTTGTCACATCCGTTATTTTGAGATAGTTGCTTTAATATTTGATATATTTCAAAACATACTGGAATAAAAGTTATAGGAAATTTAATTTTCTACAACCTTTATTCGAAACAATTTTCCATATAATGCATTGTTTAAGACATCTTAAAAACTAAATTATTTAGCCGCCACCACCACGCCTCCTACCGACAACTATTGTTAACAATTGACGTTTAGTTACGTCTTACATTAGTAACGCTCCTTTTTCTTCTCTTAATTGATGGAGCTTTGTGGCTATATCCAATATCAGAAGGCTATGGTTGGAGTTTCTGTTCTTTGTAAAGTCTAAAATTTTCTCGCAGTTTCTTAAAATATTTATTATTATGTAACCTATTTGGTATTTTTAGTAATATTACAGATTTGGAGAAAGTCATGTGGTGGCCACATCAGATTTTTTATCTTTCTCTATGCTCTAAGCATGGGTCAATTTCTCAAAGTTGACCTCACCGCTATCAATCTTACTAGATTTATTCTCAAAACAACCAACGTCAGAAACAGTATAATCAAGAGTCCATGCATGATTACATTACAATCATGGAAATTAGGAATACCACAGAATACCAATGCCATCCTTTCCATAAAGTCAATTAACTTCACCTTCCACGGATAATTTTGCGACATGATTCTCATGAACCATCTTTGAAGACTTTCAGGACAATGTATCGAAGCTGGGGGCCTCGTCGAAAAGAGGGCCTCACCAAATGTCGATTTTAGCCTTAAACCTTCCTCTTCTTTTCCGAAAAGCTGAAGTGACATTGCACGTAACTTAGATTTTTCATCAATAATTAATAAATTTGCAGAAACAAACGCTAGAAAAGCATCTCTTAAATAAAAAATTATTCATAAAATTTATTATCTTATATATTTATTTATTTTTTATCCATCGAAATACCAACAATGAATGTTGAATAGGACATGCCAAAAAAAATATAAAATACGATTTTAGTACTTTGTTTCTGTAGGACATTCAAGTATTACATAACACAACTTCTTCAGTTTTTGATAACCGATATAATCCTGCGTAACCCTCAATTAGACCCCCCTCTCTCCTCTTATGTAACGCACAGAATTTTTCATTTTGAACTCTCTTTTAAAAAAATCTCTAAAGGGCCATTTCAATGTGGTCTGCATTATTGTCTGGGTAATAAGCACTGTAGCAAAACATATTTTCGGATTACATCTTTTCTTTAAGGGGTCAGAAGATTTAATGAAAGAGTGCTATATAGTGCATGCTTGAACCCACTACCCCCACTGTAACCCGCTATAACCTTTCAGCAAATCCCGACCACCAAATTGGGTTATGTAATGCTTAAACGCTTACTTATGGGAATTTTACTATCTCATATACGTAGTACATTGAGAAAGTATTGTAATAGTGAAAAAATTCGACTTGGAGATGTTGATGGAAATACATGTTTTAGGTGTCCCTGAGTCCATAAAAGTGTTCTTGCCATGCAGTCTGTCTGTCAGTCTGTCTGTCCCAAACGCGTACATAAAATCTAATGCTATCTCGTATTTATGCAACATATCATCTTTTGCAGACCCTTTTTCATAAAAATTATATTGCACAAAAATAAAGGGTAGTTTATTCTTGGCTATTATTAGAAAAATTTGATTTACTCAAAAATGGCTTCAGAGAATTTGATTAAAATCAATCGAATTGTAGAACCTGATGTCACAGATAATACTGCGTAAGCCATATGTCTCAAAAATTACTACATGGAGTCCTGTGACATTACAATGTACGCTAAGCTACCTTACCTAAGCCCTATGACATCATGCCTTCGCCGCGATCCACTCGAAATCTTACTACAGCCTATACGGTTATACTAAATCGAATTATGTCTCATATTTGTGAATAATATCATTCATAAAAGGCATTCTGAGGAGATGAACGATATTGCGCAACAATTAAGGGTACTTTTTTCTTGGATATTTTGAAATAAAATTCGATTTACTTAAATATGGCTATAAGGATTTTGATATAAATTCATCCATTTGTACAGCCTGATGTCACAAAATAACTAAGCCATATATCCCAAAATATTACTATATCGTATATCGTCCAGTGGTATTATTTCTGTACAAGACGCTCAACGCACGCGTCAGAGGGAAGGGGGAACCCGGGGATTCCCTAGTCAAAAATTCCGTACTTCTCTGTTAATGCCACACGCTTATTAGTGAGAGGTTGATGATGTCAGTCGCTTTGGTTCTGTTGCTACGCATTATTAACATAATTGGCAGTGAATTGCCAAGCACACAGAGTTAATTTCGGGGCCAAGAGTGTAGTGAGACCAAACGTATATACTTGCGTATATGAGAAAGTTTGTGCAATGTATATTGCGCCGTTTATTTTATTTTTATTACAGTGAGGGGCCTCAAAATCTGGAAGAAGCCCGGGCCTCTCTGAGACTCTCGGAGGGCCTGCTTTCAATATAAACGCAAATAAATCAACAACGGTAGGCGTGATTTCGACAAATCTTTCGCCTGAGTACTCGGCGCGAACTCCTGCAGTTTTTAAGCGTGGGTACGATATCAGGAAAGTTTTCATTTTTGCATTTGATTAACACATAATCGGCTGGAATACGATGCGTAGAGCTTTAGTCTTTAATGTTTTAAAATAATTTACGATCGAGACTTTCACTCGAGATTTACACTATTTCACGTAGAAAGAAATAAAGGTTCTTATTCTTACGTTCTATTCTGTTGTTTAATTTGAGTTTGCTCATATTTTAAGTTTATATTAAATTTTTTTCTGATTTTCAACATTTCAATTGTTGATCTCAGATTTTTGCATTGTTAGACTCGGACTATCAAGTGCATTTGCACTAAGCTTACAATGACACAAACGCATCAAGGACAATAACCGATTGAAAATTTATGTGAAAAGTTTCGTGTAAATATAAAACAAATAAAACACGTAGCGAAGAAAAGAAACAATTCCAATGCATTATAATAATGGACAACATAACATTTCAAATAGAAAGATATTTCACGCATACATTAAAATATCGTTTCGTTTGCAAGTCTTATTGTGCAGTTTAAGCAAATTACTATATTGATAATGTTTGTGATTAATTTCTTTCGATATTAACGCGTGGCCGGTGCATTGATTACTTAATATTAAACAAACCACATAACATAGGATATGCTGTACCATCAGAAATATTGAACGAAACAAAAAATATTGTGTCACAGTAGTCTAAATCATGTAGGTGTGTTTTTGATTATGAAAATAGTGTGAGCTATATAATTATTTTAAGAGGGGCAACAAAAATTGTTCAAATAATAACACTCTTTGTAAAAAATTTTTGTAATAGGAACTATCGCATTGGGCCACTTCACGCGAGGGTCTCTAGATGTTTGCAGGAGGTACTGCAACGGGTCCCTAGTTTATATCTATAACTTGTTTGATCCCGCGCTTAGCTCTGATTAATATTTAAAAGTGAAACAAGATGGAAAAGCATACTCCATAAATGGAATACACAGAGATTTCAAAGGCGTTCTTTATGGGAAATACGTATAAAAAGGTATCGAAAGATTGGGCGGTTCTTCAATTTTTATCTCCGAAACTATAAGTCGTAATTATGTGGTCTCGCGGCCTCTTTTCTGGTAAATGATGTGCTCTATCCGAATTAATGTTTTAATCTGTACCTCACAGATCATATAAGAGCATGAGAGAGAAAATTATGGTATTTAATTGTTGCTTTAGGGATGCCATTTAACGAGATACGGGTATAAGTTTATTTAAATGCTTATATAAAGTGAAAGTTCAAAATCACAGTTGAGCGATGAATTTTAACAGGGATCACTGTTACTTAATTTAATTAAAATCCGTCCAGAGTTTAAGGAGGTGAAAGTTACGACAGATGGATTGGACAGGCAGAGGAGACGTGCCCATGAGGCGTCCCGCTACTACCACCTCGCTAGTAAAGAAGGCCTAAAAACAAGACAGTGACTGAAAAATGTATAAACCTTTCATGGGGATCCGCAGAAATTGTGGGACTTTGTAGGTCGTAGGGGATCCGCGGCTCCAAAAAGGCTGAGAAACACTGTACTACAGCACATTATCAACATTTAATAAATCTTACAAAATAAATTTTAACTATATCGTTATCATTATACTTGTATTATAATAAAAGTTGATTTACGTCACGTCTATTGTGCCAGAGAGTAAATAGGCGTTGGTGAAATGAATGCAACGATAATATCATCTAAAAAACTTCCAAATAATAAACATCTTTTGATATGTAAATAAAACAAAATTTAGCATAGAAAGAATATTTGTTTCCTAACATGGACTCCCATTGGTGATTACTTTGTTATATTACCATTTATTCATTGTTCGAGTCATATAAAATGGGCAGTTTTTAAGCTTCAAAATGTATTTTCGCAATATTTCGGCAAGGATTCGAATTCTCTCTTTCATCAAAATAAACTTTTACTTTCTGGCGTACGATCATTTAAGTCCCAAGTTTGGAGCTCGATTGCAACTAATTTTACAATGCAAATTAAAAATATGCCGCACTAGTTCCCATGTCATTCAAATGTAAAGAATTAAAAGAGAAAAACTTTTTTAAAATGAAAATGTTTAATAAGAACGGTTAAAAATCTTATCACATTATCGTACTACTTATTGCGGTTAAAATGACACATCCAACTTGTTTCTACGTTCTTTAGTTGTTGACTTATAGAATTACACGCACGCACACAAGCAAGGAACTGGCTTTTGTATATATTGCGTTATAAACTTTCTTTTTAAAGATTTATCTGGTTTAATTCAAAACAGCTCGCTTTCTCTTCTTTGGTCGACTTCATCGTGTACTGCCAGTGCTAAGAGCTTAAATTTTTAGACTTGCAATGAAATTTGTTGATGATAGCAATACCAATAATAACCTTAAATAAGTAAAATTTTAATCCTCCATATAAAACGCTTATTCTGCCACTCTACGTAATGCTTTTCTAACGTGTTTTATTTAATCGCGGCTAGGTAAAAGATTGACATTTGGCAGGGATGGTTCAATCACGCATTAAAATTCAATGACAAAAAAAGTCCCGGGTTCGATTCCAGGATATAATTTGTTTCCCGTAAGATAACACGTAAAAAGTAGGCTTCCATTCTTTTGCGAATGAAAATTAAAAACAAGATGATCAAAACGGAACTTATGATGCCTATTTTCCACATAATATTTACTTAATACTTGTATTGGCTTTAATAGCTTTAAAATCACCGAGGATGAGTTGCTCTTTATGTTCCCAAATTCCATAATTTAGCGTTATAAAATATTACAAATACATTCGAATGGGAAATTGAATTGATCACGCGTATTTGTGTGGCGAAAATAACGCGTGTAAGTACTAGACCAGGGATGGCAAATCGGTTATCATGAGCGTGCTAAAAGAATGTAAAATTTCTGATGCATAGTTTCAGGTGTGCCATACGTTTATTTATTAATTAACTCACCTCCATACTTACAGCAATTTTAATATAGATTTATTCGTTATACATTTAAGTATTCAAAGGGTATTAGTTTGCGTATTGATAAATTTAAACCTATTCTGCAATCAATTACACAAATAAAAAAATTGTAAAATACGCAAATTAAAATATTTGTTTATTCGTTTGAACTTTTTTGGGCCATTGTTGAAGAAAGTTCTGTGGAGTTTGGCGTGTACTTTGTCGATTGAATAGCAACACAATCAGCTGAAACTTCACCTGTCATACTGTTTCTGTGCACATATTCATATTTTAGTTCAAAGAGCTAATTCAATATCCGAAAAATAATGTGTTTAAAAATTTAACTTCATGATCGCAACGTTTTAGCGTGCCAATGATATTTCACAGCGTGCCAAATTTGGCACGCGTGCCATCTATTTGCCATCCCTGTACTAGACTATATCGAATCCGAGTCCAACTATAGTCGTTGAATTGGCAATACTCTCGTAATGAATGATAAAAACTGCATAAACGCCAATATTTACGCGAAATTCAAAGAAATACGGTCTTCAGAGAATAGTATAAATCCCGTTCCGATATTACAATTATAAGTTATTTTAATGTGCAAGAGAAAATTGCCCTGCACGATGAATTTAAGATTTTCCGTGTAAATCACATGGGAAGGATAATTCCTGGGATCGAACGCAGGACTTTCAATCTTCGCAACAAAAACTATCCTATCCAGTAGCAAGTGATTTCCACCAAGTGTCATGAAAATCGGTCTATTGGTTAATAGGGTGAGACTGACAGGCACAACGAAGAAACTATAACTATTTCCATTCTGGAAGGTAGGCTAAAAATTGACCAATGATCTTTGGACAGGGACGGTTTTAATGAAAAATGAATAGTTTATTATTCTTATTGTCGAATTTTGCCATCAATTTGAAATAGCTCAAATTTATCATTTAAATCACATATTTTGGAAAAAAATTGCCTTTTAACCGTTTACTGCTTTGACAACCATGTAGTTGTCAAAACTCGAGCTTCTATTATTGTCTCAATCCTAATGTATGTACGAAAGGGGAAATTTTGATTTAAATCGAGAACATTTAAATTCATGCCTGTCATTTTTGACGGGCACTTACACTAGCATTAAAAATAATAATTAAAATACTGTCAATCATTGACAACTACCACAATGCTAATAAAAACAACAATAGCAATCATTCTAATAAAACTTATAGAATTGGACTTTATGAATTTGTTTACACCGCTGTTTTATCTTAGAATGTTTAAATTAAATTAGCACTTTAAAATGTGAAGAACTTTATAATAACCCTGCATAAATGGTCGAGCTGAAGGTGTAGCGCTTCTTTGTACGAATAATCATTTAAAAGGAATGGAAAAAAGTTTTTAATGAGAACAATATTCATGCGAATTTAAACATCATCAACACTTACTTTTCCGCGAGAGCAAAGTCTTCATGTTGCTAAAGCCTATGTCTCTACGACATAGTTTTCTGTTGATTTAAACGCAATGTAGTTCCCAACAGCACAGCTTGGCCTTCATTAGTGCGGTTTGTCTCTTGGCTGTGAACGTAATACGCCCTCTTTCGTGTCTCGTTAACCGAGACGGTTGGCAAACGATGATTTCACCGAGTTGAGACACGCTAAAATATTTTAAGTTAGGAAAAAAACCATTAACGAGTATTCGTCATAGCTCTAAACAGCAGTAAAAAGCTGTTCATCGACATATGCCTGCAAAATATCGAAGCAATTCTCTTTCGTAAATATCGTAATTGTATCTAATTCTCTCCATCCTTCCCTCCAGACTGTACTTCTCCAACAATAGATCAATCTGGATTTATCTATTGGTTAGTTTAATCGAAGATACTTCATAATTTTGTTTTAAAATGTAATCACAACTTAGGAATATATATACTAGTAGTTGGTGCTTGCATTCCGCAAGCATATCATCTCAACATAAAAAAACATTCATTTTTTATATTTCATCATTACAAATATTTTTTAAATTTTAAATATTTCACCTCCGGAGCGATTTTCGTTTTTCCCTTATGTAAAAATAATAGACTAAAACAATCCCAAAACTTTACAATTTTAAGAATTTTATACTTTCTCCATTATGGGGTACTAATGCTACACATTTCTGCCAAATTTTAAAGTTGTAGTACATCTAGAAGTGAAATAATATTTTTCCAATTGTTTAAATTTTAAACATTTTTAACGGCCGCCACAATATGTTTATAGAGAGATTCAAATGTTTATTTGTGCAAATGCGCTACTCTGTACATAACTTGAAAATTTCAGCTTCCTAGCTCATCCCGTAATGTCTAAACAGTTATCTATGTTTAAACTTTAAGAATTTTTAACTGCCAAACAAATAAAAATATCAAAATTTCTATAATCCCTATTTCGTTTTTTTAAGAATTCTACTTATAAAAAATTTCAACTCCGTAGCACATGCGGAAATACATAAACCTTGAAAATTTGTTTAAACAATTGCGAATTTTTAGCGGCCGCATTGTTGCACTTTTTCATGATTTTCGTTTTTCTAGCCGGTTTTGCACAAAATCCTACCTATGAAAAAAAAATTCGAATCTCCAGCACATCTGGAAGTGCCTAAACATTAGTAACCTCCTATATGTTATCATTATATATCGACGTTTCTTACAGAGGAGGATATAACAGATAATATATAACATATATATAGGAGGATACTAATGTTTAGGCACTTTTTTTAGAGATAGGATTTGTAAAATAACGAAATAGGGATTATACAAATTTTGATATTTTTATTTGTCTGGTAGTTAAAAATTCTTAAAGTTTAAACAAATTGGTAGATGCTTAGACACTATGTCGCAAGTTAGGGAGCTGAAATTTTAAAACTATTTAGAGGTTAAACAATGTAAACGAATAAACATTTTAATTTATCCATAAAATTGTTATTTTGGCCGTTAATAATTATTTAAATTTAAACAATTAGATAAATGTTTTTTCACTTCTAATTGTAGTATAAATTTAAAATTTGTCAGAAATGTGTGACATTATTAACTAGATGTGGGAAAATTATAATATTCCTAAAATTGCAAAAATTAGCGATAGTTTTACTCCATTATTGTTCCATAATGAAAAAACGAAAACCTGTCCAGAGGAGAAATCTTTTGAATTAAAAAAATATTTCTCATGATGAAATATCTGTCTGAAAAATGAATGATTTTTCAAGGTGAGATGAAATGCTTGCAATATGCAAGCGCCTTCTACTAGTATGTTATATCCTCCTCCTCTGTAAGGAACGTCTATATATAATGATATATATATATATATATATATATATATATATATACATATATATTTGGCAACAAATTAACGACTTTTTTCTCGCTTTCCTTTTAATTCAATTTAATGTATGTAAGTAGTAACTTCGCGAAATCAGAAACAATGCGGTTTCCATGACGACGAAACATTTTCACCACAGAAAAGGTAAAATTTCCATATTTAAAACAAATTTATGGACCGATTCGACGAGTAATTAAAAATCGATGGAAAGAAAATATATTTTCATTCTGTTGGCCGTAATTAGGTTCAAGTTCCTAATTTCGCGGTAATTTAACATGTTAATAAAAATGCGCTACATGTTATTGAGATAAAGAAATTAAACGCATCTAGAATCAAGCCTATGTTTTTACCTGTTTAAAACTGATAAGGAGACACGCTGAGCAATTCGCGAAAGATACATAGAAATCGAACTTACCGCTATTGAGTTATTCGCATTAATTCATAACATCTTACGCACAGAAACTATGCCATCTCTCTCACGTTACGGAACCACATTCTTCATTATTTAATTAGATTACCTTGCCTTTGATTTCGGTTACTTGGTGACGCGACAAAGTACAGATTTATTTCATGAAATATTTAATCAATCTCCTTTATGAAGACGATCGTATTTGTATATTATAATCGTTTTTGTGTTTAGGTAAACTTATCTGTTAAAATCTAGCCACTTTTAGAGATGTGTTTTCATCATTAAATTCTTGTCTTACAGAAACTAACAAATGTTACGAAAGTAAAACTAAAAATTACAAATAATAGAGGTCTTTAATAACATGAATTTCTTTTTTTAAATATCTTCAATTGTCGGAGACCTAAAAAAATTTCGTCTTTTAAAAGGTTTATCCCATTTCTCTAACGGTAATCTCAAATATATTAAACATGCATTTACTTAAAGCAATTTTAATGAGTAGTGAGGCTAAGTAAATCATTAATAATTTCACTGGAGGCAATTACGTTTTGCATGCTTAATCCCAGAAATCCCTGCCATACTTCATCCTTAATCTTATACAGCCCTGACCACATATATTTCATTAGTGAATATGTAGTTGCAAAAGTATTTTCTTTTGAGTTACTGAGAAATTCATCCACAAAATAGCTTACGGAGTTACGTACAATTTACCCAAGAATTTAATCAGAAGTTGCTAGCGTATGAATAGTTATATTTCACATCCATGGCATGAAATGAACGGCTTTGTAGGATGGAGTGCCTCTTATTAGTCAAAGCTTACAATTAGTCGAAAATGTCTTCCTTGAAGGAACATATAATCAGAATATGCTTAAAGAGCTTGCGGAAATGGATAGGAGAATGTATTGTCATGGAAGCTTGATTGGTAGAGAATTCGCTAGGCAGGCGGAAAGTCCATTTTTAGCCCCTTGTCTTGTCATGCCATTTCTTGTACATTTATAAACATATAGTACAATCCTGTAGTTTTCTGAACTGCCATACTTGCTTCATAATTTCCTACAAATTTATCTAATATATATGGATAACTCGCCCGCAAAATTACCATCTTTCTTCGAAATCGGTTCGAGAGTTATTAAAAAATGTCTTTTTTGAATAGTTGCAGAACTGGCGGACTTTGCGAGCGAAAGCACCATATTGTTGATGCTCCCTCAAACCGGAGACGTCCAGCTCCTCGAGGAGACGCTCTCCAGATGGAGGGATTCGAAGACGAACGAAGAGGCTGACGACGACGCCATACGCTCGGTCCCACCGGCCGCCCTCCTCGACGTGGCCGGAGGCGTTTTATCCTTCGCCAGGATGCTCACCGAGGCGCTGGGCGATTCCAAGACTCTGGAAGACCTCCCGCCGCGCAGCCTCCGAGAGAGAGCCTCCGGACACGGTGACTCGGGCACGGAGATCCTTGCCGCCGCGGAGGCCCTCCACCTGCCCACCGAAGACGCCACAATGATTCGCTCGCCCCTCCTATTCTCTCGTGTTCCAAGCGACGGACAGCTCGTCGGGTTGGGCGTCTTCGAAGCAACCACTGGCCTTCACCTCTCGGAAATCTTCGAAGAGGACCTGGTAAAGTGGACCCGCAGCGTAAAGCACTCCTGCAGGAACTGTAGGCGCTGCTTGAACCTAGAGGACCCTGGACTGGGCCTCTATTGGCGTTCGGAGGGTTGGGTGGCCGCCGTAGTCACTCTTGCAGCGACCGGAGTGCTTTGCTCCCTTGCCGTTACCATATATCTAATCGTGCGAGTCTGCAAGACGACACCACTGGAAGGCAACCCGGCGCTTTCCTTCGTCATGCTCCTGACGGTGATGATTACGTACGGCGCAGTCGTGCCGTTCGCCATCAACGCTCCAAAGCCCCTCTCCTTCGTGGAAGGGTGGGACGGGGACGAAGAGGACGCCGCTGTCGTAGCTGCTATAATATGCACCCTCCGGCTGCTCTGTCCTCCCATGGCGTACGCCCTACTCTTTTCCACCATGCTTTCCAGGTGTATAATGCTCGCCTCCTCCGATTCCGAGGGTTTCCTCAGTCACGTTAGTGGACCCCTCCAGTCCACCTTACTATTCTTCATGGCTTCGGTCCAAGTTGGGCTCACCGTCGAGTTTTGGCTCCTTGTATTGGTCGAGACGACCCCCGAATCCTTGGCGGCGGCGGCCGAGCCTTGTGCGGCTACTCCCTCTGGCTTCACTCGTTTGGGATTCTACCTCCTTCCTCTCCTCTCTTACGACGCCCTCCTCCTCCTCATTCTCACGCTCGTCAGTCCTTTCGCGGCAAGATCCAGGAGGAACTATAGGGAGGGGGCGCTGCTTGCTGTTGCCAGCGGGGGATGTCTGACGGTGTGGCTGGGTTGGGGTGCCGCCTTCATCGCCGCACCTCCTGAGTGGAGGGATGTCTCGGTGGCCGGGGGACTCGTTGCCACAGCCACGTCGGTCCTCGTGGGACTCTTCATACCGCGGACTTATCTCATGACTTCGGCGGCTGCGAGAGATAGGATGGCCTCCGCTTTGCCGCCATTGTCAGCGACCGGGGTGGGAACGAGCATACTCGACCTCAATTACCGGGCCTCCAATCAAGCTCTGTACGACTCCGTGGGTCAGGGTCTCCATCGAAGCCAAGAAATCCTTCGCTCCCCCATGGTGAGACACGGGCGTGGTGCCTGAGCCCAGAACTGGGATTATACTGCTACTTTTCGACGTAAATAATGATTCGTTCAAACATATACCCGCATATTACTGATCGAAATACCTCTTTTTAATACATTTTATGATCAAGATTTTACTAATTACAGTACTAGTCAAGGCATGATCATGAAATATTTTTAAAATATTCGATATAGTTTTAAAAAAATATTTTTCCTAACGGGCCATGACCACTATTGAAGATGATTTTGTGCTAAACTATTTTTTGAAATTAAAAATAACGGAATGCATTTTAAGATAACACTTAGTTTAAGAGCTCAGAGAGTAAAAATATTTTTGAATGGTGGAGTCGGGGAAGCTGTCAGTCAATTATAAAAAAACAATTCTCTCACAAGCATTCATTAAATGAAATTACTTGATAATTTGTCAAACCCATCTGACCTTATCCCCCTCCCCCCAGAATTGAGTAGATTCATTGAATGTCCTTGCACCCCCCCCCCCCTAATAACTGAGGTATGACCTCGTAAGCAGAAACCTTTGCATGGATAACCAATAAACGATGAAGATCAAAAACCTTAGCAGCTGTGCAGACATTCACCGCACTTTGTAGCCGTGCCTACGTCCCTGTGACAAAGTGAGCCTCCTCTCCCCTCTTTGATAGATAGAACTGTTGAAAAGCACTCATCCTACAAACCACCACGATCAAACCTTCCTTCCTGCTCCTTGCACTCCCATTTCTCTCCCTCCCCGCACCTCCTCGAAACAACAGAAAATAAACAAATCGCGCATTGGTTGACTTCGTTCGTACGTTGGAGCTTCCTTCTCCAGTGGTCCCCCTTCGATCCCTGAACAGCTAAACAGCGGTATAGCAGCCGGAAGCAGCACAACGGCCTTGGTCCGAGCCACGTCTGCGAACGCGGTGGGGCAGAGCAACCCAAGCTACTTCGCAACGGAGAGGCCAGACACGCCGGTAAGCATCAGGGGTCCGGCAGCCAGGGGAGGGACCAACGCCATCCCGGAAGGTAGCGTGGAAGACAGCTTGGAGGATAGTCCACCCGGAGGAGGAGGTCGACTCATGAGGATCGACTCCATAGACAGCGAGACGTACGAGAGGTACGGTGTGAAGCCGTCGCCCCACAAAGTCACCCGCTTTTGAGGTAAAAAGCGATAGGAGAAAGGAGAGACTGGCTTTCTTCGAACGGCAGACACACCGGAAATAGAATCCAAATATTCGATTTAAAAAGCGGTGGCTCCAACGAAGATCTTGGCATCGGCGCAGAACAGTGAACGCTGCCTACCCAGCGGATGTTCCCTTAAACACGTAGGGTCATCAACAATGGTTTTGGTTTTGATCGGCGAGAACAGGCGCTATCTTAAATATCCCACGTGAACAAAAAAATACGATGGAGGAGCCATAATTCATTGGGCACGGTAAACGACGGTTCGTATTTGGCCATCGGTTTCGAATGCATTTTGTTTTTTTCTTCACTCCATAATAAAGTTCGATAACTGATATGTAAGTGAAAGAAACATTACGTGTGTGGACTTGTGCCAATGAAAGGGGCTCAGTCTATTTGGTTATAACAAACAGTTACACCACTTTCCATATGAAAAAAACAGCATTCCAATTGAAACTGCCTCAAACATATGATAGCAATAAAGAGTGAACATTCAAAGATCCAAGGTTTTTAAGCGGAGATTTTCTTTGTTCTTTTTTGACGAAAATTATAAGAAAACACAATATCCTAATTAAGGATTTTTTTGCTTTTAGTTTTTTGGGGCTGTTTGAAAGCTCTGTTAGAAAAAAATTACAGTTTTTAAACGTTTTTCTATAGTTAAACTCTATCTTTTTGGTATAATGACATTAGATTCCTTGAGTGATTTTTGTTTAATTAACTGAAAAGTCAGTAATTAGAATTTTCTGGTTCATTTTATGAGCTTAGTCATAGGTAGAAATCTATCCTAATCTTTTTGTAATATGTATAATTTATAGGATGTGATGTTTAGATATTTATATATCCAAACATTCCAGCAACCTTAAAATATTTTTGCGATAAATATTCTATTCGTATTTCAATTCTCATTATCACATTTACTCAGTCAAGAGCTGTTACCCCACAGTCATGATTACTTCAATCGTATAGATGATGAAAAACACATGATGGATTTACAATCACATTTGATTGTTTTATGGCAAATGTTCTTGTCAAAAAATTATCTATAAAAATTTCTTGATTGTTGTTCACTTTTCGAAAGAAATTTTTTACCTGAAAAACTCTCATGCATCGATACAAATAAAATTTTGTAACAACAAATTTGGCAAATAAATGAAAAGTTCAAAAGATATCATTGTCGTTTTATTTGCCCACGAAGCGATGCAATTAAGCCGATTGAATTATTCATTACTGCTTCACAACATTGCTTACAATGCCTTCTAATGGGTGGAAATGATTTTCGTTTCAGGAAGGGGCGACGGCGAAAGTGAGAGGCATTGTCAGGAAAGTAAATTTTACAGAACAAGATTCCAGCTAGAGAATTCGTCCTGTCCCAGATAATACGGTTAATCTTACTCTGCGACGTTGATTTTTATAATTAACTCCCTTAGTATGTAAGATTTTAATAGTATTAGAATTTGGCTGAATGAGCCATATAAATAAAACGGTAATTTTTGTATTTATACTCGATATTACTGGAATTGTCCTTTACTAAACTCATGCCAATGTTAGATTTTCTGTTAAAAACCAAGATTTTCGAGGAAAACTAATGTACGTATTTTCAAAGTCTTATAGCGAGCGAACGATACCTACAGGTAAAGTGAATTTACTTATTATATAATGTGCAAAGTTTTTAAAATAGCAAATCCTTAGAAATAGCCACCTGGACTATCATTTGTAAATGAATTTATAATATAATTAAATTTGATACGTGATGCGGAATTGATTTGTTTGTGAGTAAGAAATACTTATTTTGATCCAGATTTGGCTAAATAAATATAGTATTCATATGCTAAAAATTAAAATAATTTATTCAAATTTTTAAATTGGTATTACAAAGAATTTTAGTTTCCTTACTTAGCGTTGCCAACATGCTAACGTATATTTCACTCCCTAATAATATAACTGTAAATGCCAAAAAGAACGAAAATACGTTACACGGATTTCTTATGATTAACATACAGATTTTCTAAAAGGTTTTCATGGAACCCATATTTTCTACTTTTTGTATTATACACAAATAATTTTTCTCATTTTTAATGTCAGAGAGATCCATTAGTATGTTGTAAATTCATCGATATGTTTTTTCTTCACTGAAATTTGTACAGAATCTTCATTTTGCGAGTTGTGTAGGTGTGGAGAGATACTCGAGGGAGGTCAGTTGAAAAATATTACTAGCGGAACACACAAAATACTTCCAAAAGGCACTATTAAGCCGTAAAAATATATTCCTTTAACAGTAACGCCAATGGAAGACACGTAACGAAAAGAAGAATGGTTTCTTCGCGAGGGCACGCTTTTACCGATACGATCTGTTCGTGGCCGAATTCTACTGAAAAAAGAGATAGTTTTACCTCATTCTCTCATCTTCTATTATAAAACAAGTGTGTAATTTAATAAGGACTCAAGCATGTTTAGGTGATGCTATTCACAACCTGTCATTATTGGTACCAATTGTGGACCGCTTCTTCTACATGAATTTCTCAGTCTGAACTTCCCTTGGAAAGTAAATAACCTTGGAGACTAACTGTTCCAAACAAATATTTCGTAAATTGTAAATATGGGTGCGTTGGCATTCCTTTAGAAGGAAAAAGTACCGAAGACGAAATAAAATAGCACTTCATATTCTCATGGCGAAGGGTGTCGGCGTGTTCTTGAGCGGCAATTAATATCTCGAGGTGGTAATTTTTTGAAAGTACTTCGTAATAAGAAATAATATTTTTTTCAGTTATCCCTGGCTTTTTGACCATTGCGGTGAACTAAAATGAATGGGACGGAAGAGATCGAGAGCACTCTGGATGAGAGTGTGAGGAAGGATGGAGAAAATAAGCACTATTGGTTTAATTTAAGACTAACTAAGACGCATTATCTGCATCGGCATTACCCAAAGCTTGTTAAGAATTGTTGTAGTGCTGCTGATTGATGAATCAGGGCATATGAAGAACATTTGTCGGTAAGTGTAAGAAATTCTTGTGAGTGATACCAACAAACCTAGTATTGTCAAGGGACAGATGAAAATCATTCTTTACTCCAATAACTTAAAACAAGGAAAATATAAGAAAAATTATTAAGCGAAATTTAACCTACGTCATCTCGGTGGATGTAATAAATCCGTCGGCAGATGGAACGGAAAGCCATCCTTTTTCGAAAGGATAAAACTTATTTCCCGAAGCAACACTACCACACAATTTTTCTTTCTAAATCCATCACATCTCCAGCCAGCTGCACAAATTAAGTGGATCTCGAAAAGCAGTTTTTGATCGACCTGAACGGATCGTTGAGTACAAAAATGCTCCCATCTAACCAACCAGTTGGGGCATCCGTCATTTTTTTCACCCATCGGTCGGCCAACTTGTCGCAGAGCGAGAGAGAGAGAGAAAGGGAGCGCGAAATAGAGAAGATAGGAAAGAGAGAAAGAGAACACGAGTGTCGCCTGGGTGTCCTTGCCGGCGAGCGAGAGAGAGAGGGAGGGGGAAGGGTTGAATTCGGAGGCTCAACGTACCCCATCGTCTCTTTCGGCGGAAAAATCGCGATGACCCATCAATCCGAGTTTTATCTCCCGACACTAGCGACCTCAAGGCGAGTGTGGGATGGGAGAGAAAGAGAGAGAGAGGGAGAGAGGCGGATCCCACAGGAGGAGGTAGGAGAAGGTTGGACGAGATGCTCACTGGGAGCGAAAAGGCGTTCAATGAGAAGGAGCAGCAGGACCCCATCTGCCGAGAGAAGATTAGAGCTTCTCCCTCCCTCTGTTATTTTTTTCTTCTCTATCATCCTCCCTCCCTTCATCCGACCGAACGAACGCTCCCTCTTACCTTCCCGGCCAACGCACGCTCTTCACGCCACCACATTCTCGTCGCGGTGGCAAATTGAGGCGAAGTCGACCAGCCGCGAAATTCGGTTTTAGCGGAAAAAAGGAGGAGAGGGTGTATGAGAGAGATGAGGGGAGAAAAAGGGGGAGGGGAAGAGGGATATGGATTGGAGGGGTAGAGGTATAGAGGGAGAAGAAAGGACAAGGACAATGATGGAAGAAGGAGGGAGATTGGTATAGTGAGAGAGAGGAGGAAGATGTACAGGGTGAGGAGAGTAACGGAGAGAGGAAGGGATAAGCAGTGAAAGAAGAATAGGAAAGTAGAGAGAGAGTGATGGAGATAGAGGAGGAAGATGTAGAGAGTGGAGGAGAGAGGGAGGGAAGGATAGAGTAACGGAGAGAGGGAGCAAGAGAGGGGAAGTAAGAGAGAGGGAGTAAAAGAGATTAAAAGAGGGAGATAGAGAGAAAGAGGAAGATGCACAGAGGGGTAGAGTGGAGGAAAGGAAAGAGTACCGGAAAGATGAAGGGAGAGAGGAAGTGAGAGAGAGAGAAAGAAAGGGAGAGAGGGAGGAAAATAGAAAACGAGAGAGAAGAGACATGAAGACAGCGAAAGAGATAGAGGAAGAGGGGGAGAGAGAGAGAGAGAGGAAGAGCAAAGGAGTGAAAGATCGAGGGAAGAGGCGGAAGATGGAGAAATAGGAAGGAAAAGGTAATAAAAGGGTGGGAGTCCTTCAGAATTGCAAGAGGAGACAGAAATGAAGATGAAGAGAGAGAGAGAGAATGTGTCGTAATGAAGAACGGGAAAGGATGGGTAATAGGAGGTGTGAGAAGTGTCGTGGGTTCGAAGAGCCTCTGGGTCGTTGGGTTCATCGTGAGACCTGGAATGAAGTGGTCGGCGGGTGTGGGTACGGGTTTAAAGCTGCCAAATTTTTTGGTGGATGGAATGGTGGGATGGCGAACGAATCGGGGGAAAGGTTGGTCGGAGAAGATAAGGGGAAAAGAAGGAAGGGGAAACCGTGAAGGGTGGTGTGCTAGGAGTAGAAACGCGGGATATAAAGAATGAATTTTCCGTTATACTTTGCCTCGTTATACGTCGTTTCGCATATATGTACATCAGACTTAAGGAATTTTTTTCGTTATGAGCTGCGTCACATCGCGTATACGTCGTTTTTGAAGAGCTAATGGCGAAATTACAAAAATTCCAATAGCGATATATAAATTGTTACTATAATTTTAAATTCCTTTAATCTTGTTTCAAATTTCATGTTCATCATTATTTAGGTACGTAATTTAACGTAATTTTGTGTTTTATTTAATTTTGCCACCGTATGTGGTCGCAGTGTTAAGCAGTAATTTTAATTCCGGATTCGTCCTGGGTGAGTTTTTTTATATGCTTTGATTTTGTTTACTTCATTTTGTTAGATTATTTTTAACATAGTATGCCTTATACACTGTATTATCATATTTTATTTGGCGTGAAAATGGTATAAACGTGTCACAAAATGTCCACCAGGAACGTAACCCTTACTTTTAACATCATATGTATATATGGGAAAATTCGAATTTCGCTATTCGTCGTTTCTTTGACTAATAGCGGGGCCTTACACTGTATATTAAAGAAGAGTGGGAAATAGGTGTGAAGTACTCAGCGGGAACGAGGGGGAGAGAGATCCGAAGGATGAGTCCGATGGAAAGGTCTGCGGTATGCGGAGGGCGCGCGGTGGAAAGAGGGCCTGGAGACGGTTCATCGGGTGGGAGAAGGAGGGTGGTTCTACGGAGGGAGAGGTGAGATGGGGTCAGATGGAAGAGTTCGGGAGAGATGGTTTGTCGAAAAGGGTCATGTGGGAGATGAGTAGGGGGGGAGAGAGGAGTTTCCGGAGGGAGGGAGACTATGGATGACGGGAAAGAGGGGAGAGAGAGAGAGATTGAAAAGGGGAGTTAAATGGAGAGAGAGGAAGAGTTGGCTGCCTCTGAAGTGGTGATGAAATGAGGACAGGGAGGAATGAGAGATGGGAAGAGACGGGAGGGAAAGAGAGAGAGAGGGGGGGAGGAAAGAGAGGGAGGGAATAGAGAGGAAGGTAGGGTGAGAAAGAAGATGACTTGGAAATTGGAAATGGACGATTCGGGTGAACTGGTGAACGGGGGAGAAAAGGAGAATAATTTGGCATTTATTGGATCGCATCGGGTGCGTGCATGCGAGCTTAGGTGCTCGGAGAGAAATGAGAGTAAAAAGTGAACGAGCTAAAAATTTCCTTTAAGCCCACATGCGGTTCCAAAACGTGGAGGTGGAAAATGCAGAACAGAGGGAGGGGTTTGGTATGGGGAAAGGTTAGGGAGTAGAGGGTAAGTGGTGAGGGTAGGGAAGGTTGAAGGTAGGGGAAGTAGAGGCCATGAGATGAAGGTAGGATTGGGATAAAACTGCAAATAGGAAGGCTGTGCTCACAGGAGGGACGGAAAAACACTGTGGCGATAATACGTTATAAATGAGCTCGAGGGGGATGAGGGAGTGGGACGATGAGAGGAGGGTATGGAGAGGGGGGAAGAAAGAGGGATGGGCTAAAGCCGAGGACCGCGAGGGGAAAAAAAAGATCAACCATAAAATTAAAATCCTGGAAAACAAACTGGCGCAAAGACTACCAGCGTATTAAATTTACAGCGCTTTTTGCTTTTATTTTAATGGACAAAAGAAGGTCGTAAACTCATTCTTGTAACGTCAAAAAAGTAATCGCCGCAAAACGCTGCACACTCGAAACGATGTCGCTGTTTTACGACGCGATGAATGGATAACCACGGTAAGTATGCTCGCGGAAAAAAGTTGACATTCTTTATAAGCAGGCGATAAAAAAATAGGCGACGCTTCTCCCGTTCTGGTTTCTAGGAAGAGAAATCTTTGAACGCGTTTGGAAAGTTGTTTAAAGGTGATGAGGATTTGACGGGATTTTCGGAAAAGACGGGGGAAGCGAAGGTGCGAAATTCCATTTCATCACATTAGGCCCTACGACTAAAATGGGAATTTGGGAATTTCCAAAGAAAAGATTACAATTCACATATCTAACCGGTCTTAAATAATTAATAAATGATTTTGATGAAGCCACGGGTATTTTACGCCTGAGTTTGTGATCAAAGCATATCAACGGTTGTCATTCAAGTCGGCTATTTTTTATCATACATTTACGAGCGAATATATTAAGAGAAACATTCTCTCGTAAAATGTGATTAACATCCGAGGATAACGAGCCATTAAATAAACGATTTTCTGCAAGGATATACGTTCTCTTTCTTGAATAGGATCCATATCATGACGTCATAAAGCAATAATTCAAAATATTTCATCTCATATCGGCGAAACGACGCTTGAATTTTCACGAGTTTACAAAAGCTGAATAGCGACTCCAATCATGCCGTTACCAGATATATAAAGAACTTTATATCAACTTGAAAAGACGACAAAACACTTATATTTCCTACTATTTTCTTTGATAATGAAAAATCTTTGCGCCAGTATTATAACTTATTTAGGGCATTTAAAAAAATTCCCGGAAGCAACGCGTCTCCAGCCAATCGCATGCGCAAAAAATCTGAAGAAAATAAAATATGAAAAGAACTCGGATACAAGTTTTTTTTTAATTCATTCCAACAATCGGCGCCGCACACTTGGATGGTTTGCTTCGGATGACCCGCCCTTAAATAAAACCCTCATTCGATCGTCTGAGATGACACAAGTATGCGGGATAGAGGAAGAGAGAGATAGGAAGAGAGACAGTTACACGACGAGCAAGGGTTTGACGCCGGCATCTCTTCCCGCTCATTAAAACTAGAATGGTTCCGAGAGTGGAACAGTGCGGCGTCGGCTGAGTTTTGGGGACCCAGACAAAAAATAAAATAATGTATCAAACTCCATCCGTATTACGAGGCGGCACTTCCCGGGAGGGAATAAAGCCAACGGTTTTAAAACGTTCTCTCAATCCTCTCTCGCTCTTTAGAACCTTTCCCAAATCGTTCCCTCCTCGCTCTTCCTCCCTTTCCTCCGTCCCTTCTCGTCCTCTCTTTCACTTCCTCCTATATTTTCAGCTTCCTCCTCCCTTCCTCTTTTTTCCCATCCTTGTCCTAACTTTCCGCTCTCCCTCATTCCTTCCACACTTCCTTTTCCAATCTCCTTCCTTCTCTTCTTCACTACCTTTCTCCTTTCTCCAATTTTCTTCTGCCATCTATCTTTCTTTTCGTCATTTCTCAACCTTTTCTCATTATTACTTTCTCTTCTCAATTTTTTCTCCTGCTTCTCCTCCCTCCTTTCTTCGATCCTCTTATAACGTTCAGCCTTTGTTTTTGTTCATTCTCCACCTCTCCTCCCATTATCCCTTTAACTTCTCCTCCGCCTTTCTTCTGCCTCTCCTCCTTTCTTCTTCTATTCTTCTTGAAAATTTCTACCTATCTTTTAGTCTTTTCTCCATCTCTTCTCCCATTATCCCTTTCTCTTCTCCTCCGCCTTCTTCTGCCTCTCCTTTTTTCCTCCATTCTTCTCGCAACTTTCTTTCTTTTCGTCCTTTCTCCACCTCTTTTCTCATTATTACTTTATCTTCTCCTCAGCCTTTCTCCTGCCTCTTCTCTCTCCTTTCTTCCTTCCATCTTCCTATACCTTTCTATTTTTATTTTCGTCCTCTCCCTTCATTCTTTCTCCACCTATCTTCTCGCTTATTCTCTTGCTCAAACTTTACTCTCGTTCCCTCCAGCCTTACAACTCTCACTTCCTTTCTTCCCTCCTCTCTTTCTACACTTTCTCTCTCTCTTTCTTTCCGTCTTTCCTCTTCTCCATCTCCAGTTCTTGCGTTTTTCACTTCCTCCTCTCTCTTTCCCCACTCTCGCACCAATTACCACCGGATCTGTCTTACCCTCGTAAAACTCCATATTCCTCGTTCTTCCTCTTTTCTTCTCCCGCTTTGCCTAGAGGAAAAGAGAGAGAGAGAGAAAAATGAGTCGGATAATGATAAAGTGGACGGAACGCAGCTGCTGGGTGTAAAAAGAAGCCCTGTTGCCGATGAGACCGCGATGTGACTTTTTTTAAGGTTGGCTTTCCTTATATTTTTTGAGAAAGCTATAGAGCGAGAGAGAGAAAGAAAATGACGAGACCAATTTCCAAACCTCTGCCTGTGTTGCTGCTCGATGGAGACTGGAGATCTCCTTTTTATCATCGTGTGTTTATGTTCTTTTTTATAAGGGTTTTGGGAATTTGACCCCGGACTAGGGCGCGCGTGGCTGCCATTTGGGGAGTCGGCAAAATGGCTTGGGCTGAGCAGATTTCTAAATACCAAACATTTTCTTTTTCTCTCCAAACCATAAAAAAACCAAGAGAAATTAATCCGCGAAAATTGTAAATATTCCGCAGAATCGGAAGTAAAAATCTATGCATAACTTTAAATTAACTATATTCCTACAATAGCCATTGAATGTAACGTCAGAAAATTGGTTGAAATAAGGCATATTGCGGCGGATGTATATTCTTATGCGTAAAAGAAACAATTCTGTGAGTCCATATTAGTATGCAAATAATATAAGAAAATCTTGAAAAAAGATGCCGCAGAAAATAAAACGATGAAAGTATAAATAATAAAATGAATTTGAAGAAATGTTTCTAAAAATGATTTATTTTATTTCCCAGGAAGAATCGTCGGATGAATTACGATATCGGAGATAGAACTATATAAAGAGCCAAAAATAGTCCAGCTTAGTGATCCGTCTCTTTGCGAAGTTATCGGTCTTACTCTAATTGCCACAAAACATAATTTTCTTTCGAAACCTTTTTTGTCCGAAATTAATTTCTGACGCATAATGAACATTTCTGGGCAACTTTTCATTTCAGCGATAACCTTTGGCTTTCGACGAAGGTTTAAACGCCAAAAAAAGAACGGCGTACCTTTTTTTTAATCTTGGAACCGAAAAACAATCGATATCGATCATACGCCAAATAAACCCAGCCTCCATACGATCTCCGTATTTTCTGCGATAAAGGTGTCTCACACGATACACCCTCAAGCTGAGCCGCTATTCGGCGCATGGTTAAGTTGATGACTCCTCCCTACCCCTGCCCTCTCCTCCCACTCCTTCCTCCCCTCTCTCTCCCTGCCTATCCCTCTTTCTCGAGAACATCCCCCGCACGAACCGCACCAACTCCATCTCTGCACGGCAACTGGAAAACTCTCCGGAGACAAGTACAAAGGAAGATCGAAATTGTGCCGTGTGGATAACCGCTCTCCTCCTTACCTCTCTCTCTTTCCGATAACTCTCGAAACGGAAGGGAGAAGAGATAGAGGAGAGAGAGTGTGCGGGTGGAGAGAGGATAGGAGAGAGAGAGAGATGGATGTGTGCACGGACAATAAAGCACCCCACCGCCTCTGCCTGCGGTGGAGGAAGAAGAGAGGGAGAGAAAGTGAGAGAGAGAGAGAAGAAAGAAAAAATGGAGGGAGAGAGGCGGCAAGGAGGTGGAGAGAATGCTCTGTCCCTGGGGGAGTGAGATAAACGAGGCCCCAGTATCAATCTCGCAGGGGCCTGAAGGGAAAATGGAGGAAAGGGAGAGAGAGAAAGAGGTTGAGAGAATGCGAAAGGAGGGAACATAAAAAGAGGGAGGTAAGGGAATATTAGAGGGCAATACCCTAGAAGTAGGGGAGGCAAGAGTCAAAGGGCGAAAAAATACGAAGGAAGGAGTAAGAGGGAAAAGATGGAGGCAATCTCTTCGTAAGCCAAGAAGCGGAGGGCCCTTACTCGAGAGGGACGTGGGAAGGAATGAGGAGGTGCTGCCCTCTCCCGTTTCCTATTCTCACTCCTCCCTTCGCTTTCTCACCCCCAAATAGATCCACTCCCCATATATATTCCTTGCTCTTCCTCCATCCCTGAGCGTCTCCCTCAGTCATCGTCAGAGGGCCGAGGTCGGGGGAGTGAGGGCAGATGGAGTGATAGCAGAGGGAGTGAGGGCAGAGGGAGTGAGGGCAGAGGGAGTGAGGGCAGAGAGAGAGTGAGGGCAGAGGGAGTGAGGGCAGAGGGAGCGAGGGCAGAGGGAGCGAGGGCAGAGGGAGCGAGGACAGAGGGAGTGAGGGCAGAGAGAGTGAGGGCAGAGGGAGTGAGGGCAGAGGGAGTGAGGGCAGGGGGAGGGAGATAAAAGCGGCAAGGTGGACATAAAGGCACCTCTTTCTCCTCTCGTCCAATTTTTTTCGAGCGCTTAGAAGGGAGGCGAGAGTAGAAATGGAACGTCCTAAGGTTGGATGGGTTTTTTACGCTCTCACCTTCTAACCCCTCCTGACTTTCCGGCTCTTCTCCTCCATCGTTGTCATCAGATGTTACAGGGGTCACCATTGCGTCACGCGTAAGCGTGCACATTCGGTAGATACGAGTCCCCGGAGGTGGTCTTTTTTGGGGAGGGTGCCCGTCATTTGAGAGCATTCTCCTTTCGTCGTTTCCGTGTTGGAAAATGAGCGGGGTCAACGCGCGGATGAGTCTATGGGAGCTATAAAAACGAGAAGATGAAAATGTTTCGTGCAATATTTCCTCTATAAAGTTTTTCTATAAAAACTATACGATAGCGTATGGAACTTTTGGTTGGCTCATCCTCCGCGATGCAGCAATTTAGAAGTGTCATCCGCTATATATGAATGGAAGTTTTCACTTTAGTTTTTTATGAGATATTATAAGGGAGAAAAGCAAGAGAAATTACTGAAAATGTGCGTTAACTATAAGTTGTTTTTTGAAAATTGATAGTAGCTCAATAACTTTGGCCAAAACTAACAAAGGTGAAATACTCCTATAGCCAAAACAACTAGAGGGCTACAAAACCTCTAGTTGTTTTGGCTAAAGGAGTATTTCACCTTTGTTTGTTTTTTGAACTCAACCGAAAATGCCGATCTGCGAAAACCAAACTGATATGCAATGAAAACAATTTTTGGTGGAAACTCAAGAAACCTAATTTTCTCCTTAACACTTTAGGAGAGCCTTCGATTGAATTAGAAATTTATAAGAGGACATTTCATCCTTGAAAACTAGTTAACAAAAGGATTTTTAAAGTGTTTTAAGTTATCGAAAATTTATGCACAATCGGAAAATTTTAATGTGTACACCACCGATTTGCAAAAGCATAACCACTTCTGTAGAGAAACATCTAAAATAAAAAATTGAATGGACGCGGATAGACGGAAATAGATGGGTCGAGACAGAAAATTACACGCGAGTGTTTATGTTTAGGACGTCCTATTAAAATAAAAATTTGTAGTAAGCGATCCTTGACAGATGCCAAACACATAACTTTAATAAAAAGAACATGAGGCTTTATTTCCTATTCTACCGAGGCAGACTTTCAACCCGGCAAGAAAAAACGGTTTACACGCAAATACCTTCGTAGACATGTGTATTCATCTATTATACTAATGGGATGCACTGGAAATATCTTCGGTCGCGGATTAAAGTGAGGTGGAATTAAGGGGTAGGAAGCTTACGAAACCTTAATATGTAAAGAATAAGTTTTTTTGGCTTAAAGTTAGCTAATGACAGATATAGTGTGAATTATAAAAAAATAGTAACATCTAGTAGACGGTCATAATACTTGCTTGTTAAAATATTTAAATACTTGATATGTTTAAAAGGAATTAGCTGAAAATATGCGTATATGAAAAATGTTCCACCAATGTAGAACGTGAACAACGTCTCAAATAATGAAAATAAATATAAAATTAATAAAATTCGTATTGATTCCAAATTTTCGGAACATTAAATATCTGAAGCTAGAAATATTTTAAATGAATGCTTCACAAAAATAAAAGTCATTAATTAAATAGCATAATTAATGAATATTAGCTGTGAAAAATTCTCTGTCGGTGATTTGAATGCGATCTGTTGTAACACGAAGATATTCTTGATCTCCACAAGTCGGTATTTGCAATTTCAACATGAGTCCAGCTCTTTTTCATATGAGCAGAGAATACATATTTCCTCTATCCGTGGGAATTGACAAAATCTTTGATCTGAAAACTTGGACTGCTTTATAGCACTTTTTTCTAAAAACCCGCTTATGTATCAGTTCGTATATCTGTCCCTGTACAAAAAAAAACTCACAAATGACGTAAGTTAAAAACGCCAATTCCAGAATAGATAGTTCTATATTAGAGTTACATATGGTAAAAATTTGGTGAAGCCAGGATCAGTAGCTGGGAAGTAAATGATGGAAATATTCCAATTCAATTGCACTAAATATCACGTTAAACCAATTTACATCCAGGAATATATTCTTCGTCGAATAAGAATATGATATCTTATTTTAATGTCGACGAACAATCAACTATTTCGTAAAATGAATTTTTAGAACTATAACTTCACTTAACCTTTCGCTTCAGTAAAATAACCATTATAACAGCGGCATAAGCTCCGAATTTTGATATTACGTTTATTCTATAAAACAAAGGTTTAACAACAATAGCAGTAAATAGCGATATATTATTTACCGTTTTTAAGTGTCCCAATTTAAAGAACAATTTTTTTAAAACGCACATGAGATGTTTTTTACAAATCAAGGTTTTCATTTTTATGAAAACAAACAAAAAACAAAGAAAATTATAAATGCCTATGATAATAGTGAAGCAGATGATGCAATTCTCGGAAAAATTCACTCATTTGATGCAAAAAGTTTAAATAATGAATCTCAGTTTAGCTATCATAATCCGCTAGTCTTAAGAATAATAAATGGTTTATAAATAGATTTTTTAACAAGATTGGAAATGTGTACTCCATGTCGGGGTACGCAGAGTTTCCAAATGCGTTCTTTGAGATTTCACAATGTTCTCAATATATTTTTCGCTCAGATGAGAATTTAACGAGAAGCAAGCGAGATACGTTGTAAAATACATGTAGGTCTTCATGTAAAGTAGTCGTAATTGTTGTCCGATTTTAACCAAAATTGGAATCGGTCGACCGATTTTAGCAAAACTCCCCAATACCAAATTTCAACAAAATACATCAAGTGGTTACCGAGTTGAAACAAAGGAACATTGTAAACTACTTGTAGTCTCAATGTAAAGGGGTCGTAATTTTTGTCCAATTTTTAAACCAAAATTGGAATCGGTCGACCAATTTTAGAAAAACTCCCTAGTATCAAATTTCATCAAAATACATCAAGCGCTTCTCGAGTTGAAACAAAGGAACATTGTGAACTATTTGTAGGTCATATAAAGTGGTCGTAATTGTTGTCCGATTTTAACCAAAATTGAAATCGGTCGACCAATTTTACCAAAACTCCCCAATACCAAATTTCATAAAAATACGCCAAACGGTTCTCGAGTTTAAACAAAGGAACATTGTAGGTCTTTATGTAAAGTGGTCATCATTGTTGTCCAAGTTTGATCAAAATTTAAATCGGTCGATAAATTTGAGCAAAACTCCCCAATACGAAATTTCATCATAATATGTCCAGCGGTTACCGAGTTTTAACATGCGAACGGACGGACGGGCGGACGGACGGAAACGACCTCCCTTATATGCGTTCACTTCGTCCAAAGAACGCATAAAAAGCTATTATCCGAAAACAAGCGCTCCCTGACATTCCTTGTTTCTTACCTGTAACCTTCAAATGTAACTTTAATGCATCCTACGCAAATTACCCTATATTTACTATGGAGAAAATACCCAAGCTAAGAGTCGAGTCCGGTAAATGTGAATCTCATTATAGAACTTCGAAACTACAGCAGCAAAAACCGCACTTAAAGCATTAATGAATTTTTAATCAACGTAATCCATTAAAAATTGTAAACGATAATGGAAAAATTAAAATGCTGATAAGTGAGCACAGAATTTCTTGCATCTAAACGTAATGCTCAATTTTGTTATCGTGAAACATTTTCAACAGCCGAAATTATTTCCGAGGTAATGTGGTGAATAAATCCCTCTCTCGGGAATAGTCGAGATAACTCGAAACATCTGCTCCAACTACCATCTCTTCCTACTTATATGTTAGCGATCGATACTTTTTATTAAAGGATTCGAGATTTATTCAACTCTCGGACCGGAAAGCCTCAAATATAAATTCGGAAATTCGCTGTTTGACCTTATTTTTTCGGAGCCGGTATCGGACGTGGACAGAAATTTTTTCTTCTTTCCCCTTAATTTTCCGAAAAATTTATCGGAAGGGCCAACAGAATAGCTACCGAGACTTTATGAAGCCATGTTTCTCCATTCCCGTCCACGAAAAAGAGAAGGAAAAAAAGATTCAATCACAGGTCGCGGGGGGCAGGATCTAGAGTGAAAAACATTTTTCTTCCCAATTCTCTCCGCCATTTACGGTTTTTTTTAAGCGTTTAACATAACCGACCCTCGATTTACTATAAGCGTGCGTTCGTCGGGTCATTCGAAGCCGTACCACAAATCTTGAAGCGTGAATAATAAAGGATTTCCCTTTTATTCTAGCAGAAAAAAGTATTTCCTAAAGAGAGAGAGATAGAGAGAGATACATATTCTCGCACTTTACGGAAGCGGACAAACTCGATTGAAGATGAAAAAGAACGAAGAAAAATCCGAACAGTTCAGCCAACCATCGCTTTAAAAGAAAAAAGATGGCCACCCTTTCACTACACTTGTGCATACTTTGCTCTTTATGCCTTTTATTCCTCCGACACCCTCGTACCCGTTTCTTTTTCATCCCAGGAGATGCAACCAACGATTTTCTAGAATACAAAAGCGAAGAGAGCTCGAGGGTCTCTCTCTCTCTCTCCTCTCCTTGTACTTCCCTATTCATCTCATCATCCACCCACTCGAAAGCCCTTCACCTGAACTTGATTGCAAAACGATGGCACTCCATCGGGGCCTTAAAAGGATTCCCCATCTTGGTGATGGTCTACGAGGAAGATAACTCTCCGGTAGGCCGTTCTCGGGACTCCCATTTTCCAGCGACAATCTGGCGAAGAAAAGGAGTATCTTTTCGGGGGTTGCGAGAGAGGGAGACGAGGACGAAGGGAATGGGGATAAGATGGTTTCGGAATAGAGTGGGCGATACGAACTACGTTGAGTTTCTCTTACTCTCTACTTCTTCCTTTTCAAAAGCGTTTGAGGAATACTTGCTCTTCCTCCATGATTCTATCTCCGTTTCTCTTTTCATAACTTTATTCTCCTCTCATCTATCTCTCTCTCATTCGCTTCCCCTCACCCTCACTCCTTTCTCTCACTCCCTCTTTTTCTCATTCCCTCTCCCTGTCCAACTCCCTCATTCTCTCGCTCCCTCTCTCTGCCCCATTCCCTCTCTCTCTCATCCCCTCTCCCTTGCACTCCCTCTCTCTTATACTACCTTTCTCTCTCGCTCTCTCTCATTCTTCCTTCTCTTCCCTTCCTCTATCCTCTCACTCCATTTCTCTTTCTCACTCCTTTCTCCTCTCTCCCTTTCTCTCTCACTCCCTCTCTCTCTCTTTCTCTCTCTCACTCCCTCTCTTATTCTCCCTTCTCTATCCCTTCCCTTCCTCTATCCATCTGTCTATCTCACTCCCTCTCTCTCTTCCCTTTCTCTATCACCACTCATACACCCTTTCTCTGAGTCCATCTCCTTTATTCTCAGCCTCTCTCTCCCTATTTCTCATTCCATTTCCATCTCTTTCTCTTTCCTCCTTCCTCTTTCCGTTGCAAGCGGAAACTGGGCATCGGTTGAAAAGAGAGAAGACCTCAAACCACTTTCCTCTCATCCCCCCTCACCATCCCCTTCCATCCCTCTTTTTCCTCCTCTTCCCTTCCTCGCCTGTAGTGTTGGCAACCTGCCAATTTCCAATCCCAGAGCGTTTCACCTACGAGCTCGAAATCCCCATAAAAACTAGCAGCAAGGGAAACGTATTCGCCATCTGCGTTTGCAAATGGCTCCTACCCGACCTAGCCGAGGGGTTAGAGAGAAAAAAGAAGCAACGGAAGAACTGCAGCGGCAATTCGTGAGCCGGAATTAATTTTGCACAATGAACTCGCCGTGCTGCAAAAAAATAAACCACGCATGGAAATGTACGTCCAGCTGACGAAACAATAATTATACACTTCCGAAAAAGATTTAAATGCATTGTTTCCGAATATTTACGAATTTATGAGCTACGCATTATTTTATAAGGTTAGATATTTTTAAAAATTATACTCGCGATAATTTTCAATTCCGAACCCACTGTACTTCGGAAAAAATATTCATTTTGAAGATGTTATATTGAAATGTGTGCATTTAGCCTTGACTACATAACAGAAGCAATATGATTGCCGCTAAACAACATTATGTATTTAGCAAAAAAAGTAAATACAACGACGTAATTTATTCAACCCATTAAACGTCATTACACATTCAAATCGAGAAAACATTGGTGGCAATACCAATCTGTGATTTTGCTAGATTATTTAATATAAGTTGAGAAGATTTTAATGGCATTTATTCCTTTTTCTTTTGACACACGAAATATAAGCATAATTAAATTTCAACAAAATATTTTCGGTTGAGTTGAGTTTTAATTTGGACGAAGTCCTATTAAACGAATAAATCAAGCTACTCTCTTGGGGATTCTTTGAAGCGCCGCTTATTTTATTTTAATAAGGAGAAAGTGAAGCGAGTGTATATTTACAATTCCCCTGAAGGTAAAAATGAAAAAAAGAGGCAGGCCTGTGTAAACAGAGTTTCGCTATAGTCTCTGCGAGATACCTCGGATCTCTTCAGAGAGAAAGAGTGAGGGGTCGGAAGGCTTCAATATAGGGTCAGATGAGGACGGAGGAGGAGAGGAAAAGGGGATCCGGGAAGGAGGGAGGACGGAATATGGATAAGTCCACCCCCTCGATCCTTCTCTTGAATAAGGCAGACATCCATAAAACAAGAGGCGTAAAAAGCAAATTCATTTCCTCCCGGCCATCGCTTGGAGCGTCGTGCACAACACGCGTTTCTGCACGCCTTCACGCGCCCGACAGTACGCCCGGGCGATACGCGAGTCTTTTTAAAACGGAGCGAGGAAGGAAAAACGAAAGCGAATTTTCATTCCGGAGGTGAGACATCGATTTCTTTCCTTCGAGGGGAAGCCAATGACCTCGCCAATTTTTTCCTCCCCTCGAATTAGCTCCTAACGAATGATCGAGAGAATCGATAAAACCTGCGATCATTACCGGATCGGGTCTCATTCCAATAAATTTTCGCGAGGGTATCAATTTGAAGTTAAAAGCCCACCGATACTTTTTTCCCTAACCCCCTCCATGGAGGAAAGGGGGGTATATAAAAAAAAGAATGTAGGACACTCATTTTTATAATGAAAGAGATGAAAGAAAACGAGCGATTAGGAAAAATGGTCCTCGTCTTGAAAAAAAAGGGTACGGAATTACACGTCCGAAGGGATTTTCCGCGTTACTTTTCCGGGAGAATATGGAGCTTGAGAAGAGCAAAACTCTTCTTAAGAGAATTCCTCTCCCCGTTTTTGGGAGCGTAATCCTCTTTCCCTCCGCCTATCTTCAACCACCTCCTTCTCCTTAGGTCCGTTCCATATCTTTTATCGTAAAGCCATACTCTCTTTCCTCTTTCTCTCCCTCTTCAAATCCCTCCCCTCTCTCCATTCCCATCACGTGCCTCTTCACTTTCGTTCTTTCTGCTCTCCCTTCCTTCCTTTCTCCCTCATCATTCTCTCCCTTTGTCCCTCTCTCCCTATCCATATCGCCTCATCTATCTCTCACCTCCAACCCTGCCTCTTTGTCCCTTATACAACCCCTATCTTCGCCCTTGCTTTCCCATTTCCAACTTCGAAATTCCTTTTCCCCATCCAACGTTGTTGCTTCCTACTTCTCTCTCTCAACGGTTTCTCCCGGTATCTTCTTCTCTTCTCATCTCATAGTTTTCCCTTTCCATTCCTCTTTCTATTCCTGACTATCACTTTGCACCCCCTTCCCTTCCCTCTTTCTTCCAAGGTTAAATATATATAAGAAGAGTCTCTCTAATCTCAATCTCGCTCCAATAACGGCCATTAACTATCTATCTAACCCTTTCTTTTTTCTCTTTCTCCATCTTTCTCAAAACCTCCCAATCTTTTCCTCTTTTTTCCCATTTTCCCCCCTCTATTTTTTTCTCCTTATCCGAATCCGCCTCTCCCAATCTCTCATTTCCTTCTACCTCTAATCTTCTCAAATCTCTCTTCTTCGCTGCCTTCTCCCTCATTCTTCCCTCTTTTCAGACCCTGTCCTTTTCTCTCTCCTTCTCTATCTTCCTCTCCCTCCTTCCGCCACATCTCGCTGTCTTTCTCTCCTTCTCTCTCCACTTATATCTCTTTAACTTGTCATCTATTCGTGCCTTTCTTCCTCTCTCTTTCATCTTTTCAGATTCCTCTCTCTTTTCTTCCTCTATCATTCTCTCCCCCCCCCTCTCTCTTCCTATCGCTCATTTACTTGTCATCCATTTTCTCCATTCTTCTTTCATTTCTCTATTATTTCTCCTTTATCTCTCCCTTTCTTCCTCTCTTTCTATCGCCCTCTCTTGTCATCCCTCTTTCGCCCAGGGGCTCGAGGTAGCATCGGCAGCTACTACAACCACCCACCCTCTAACGGGATCAATACTGGGTAAATGGAGGGAGCTTCACTGCACCGTAGATTCTCTCTTCCCCCTACCCCCCACCTACCCCCTCCCTCGCTTTCCTCCTTCCACTATGCTCTTCCATCTCTCTCTCTCTCCCATACTTTTTTTATCCTCCTCAGCCTCCTCCTGACTCGGGATCTCCAGCGCCTCTCTCTCCCCATCCTTCCTCTCTTTCCCTCACTACCCCTCTCCATCTCTCTCTCCCTCTCGCCGTGCCCCCGGGGAGGGGGGGGAGTCTGGTTACGTAGGGCGCCATTGTATGTAGTACTCAAATGCAGAGGTGGCGGCGGTGAGCTTCGCGAGGACGCGTGCAACTATGTTGTGCGGCAGACGGTCGGAAGGTAGCGAGAGGGAGGGGCGAAATGAGATCGGAGAAGGAGGGAGAGAGAGAGAGAGAGGTAGCGAGAGGGTCGTAGTAACTTGATTACCACCTCATCAAGAGGACCTCACTCTCTCGACTCCTATCCCCATCTCTCTCCCGTTTAACCTCCCGTTCCTTCCTCTCTCTTCCCTCGCTCCCTCCTCCCTTCCCTTTCTCAGCGCTCTGCATCTCTCCAAAGCCTGGTCCAGCCGGGCCTCGAGTGTTCCACCGCTAACGCTGGAGAAGTCTGGTTCAAAACTTAAGGATGCCTTGCGTACGTGACGTAGATGTCTGACTCGCATCCGGAACGTCTTTTAAGTCAAATAGATCCGAAGAAAAAATTTTCCTTTTCAAAACAAACCATTCGGAGGGGAAATATCGCGAGTAACGAGGAAGACGATGGCGATAGAAACGGAACGGTCTCCACCGTTAAAATTTGAAGGCTCTCTCGATTCTGTTTTTTCCTGTATTTTTTAACCAGAGGAATCCGAAAAGGAAGACGACTCTAAATGGTGCAAATTGGAATTGAGGTGACGATAATCGGTATTTGTTATCGTTTAACTACGCGATTCTCCCACGAGCACCTCTCCTGGAGTTCTATCACACTCCGTGGGAAATTCGTGGTAGGATGGATGTGGGAGGAGGAGGAGGAGGAGGAGAGGTAAAAGGTACGAGGGAAGGATAGGGGTTAAAAGGTGTAGAATTACTCGACAAAGGGATAGCCCGGGGCGGAAAGTAAGCCAAATCACTCGCGACTTTTATATTTTTCTTAAAAAGGAAAGAATTGGCATTCCCAGCGAAACTGAGTAAAATAATTAGTTAAATCCGAATCTCAAACAACCTCCCTCTTTTCCTGTTTCCTTTCCTAAATTCTTTTCTGTAAAGTTTACTCTTTATGCCTCCCCGAGGCCACATAGGAAATCGATTGATTGTCAAAAAACATTCCAGGTCTCTTTTCATCGATATTTTCATTATACCGCATTCTAGATGTTTTTCGATAAGTGACTTAGGATGTAGCTTAGTTTATTCGATATTATGCAAATTACCCCAGCAGATCTAAGCAACTCCAATTGCTATAAAATTGTTAGAGCAGGGGTCTCTCAAACTCGAATCATGCGCGGGCAGCAGGACGGTACTGCACTGCAACCGTGTGCTGCATTAAGGCACCATATCAGTTACGCTGGCCGCATTTCACGATGATAAAATTCTTCTGCGCCAAAACGGCGTAGAATGTTTCAAATGGGAACGAAAAATAAACTGCGGACATTTTGAAAGTGTTGATTGATTTAGCACATTTCTTAAATTTCTCAGTTTGTTAAACAAATATATTTTATAAGAAATGCATTTGAGTTTGAGCTGCATCGTATTTTAAAAAATATTTATCTCGCGAGCCGCCTGAATGCTCTACGCGGGCTACATGAAGCCGCGGACCTCGCGTGTGAGACTCCCTGGAGTTTTTTAGACGCGCATTTCAGCTGAAGAGTACCATACCAAAGGGTGAATTTCCACTGATAACGGACATTTTGTGGGCAAAATGCGCATCTGGTTTATCCGACCGTTTTATGGCTTCAGGGGTTACTTATATCAATTTTTGGATTCAAGCCATTTGGCATATGATAAATCATTTTCGAAAATCTCATTTTCGCTCCCATGCTATGCAGCAATCTGTTCTCAGTTTATTATACGTAAACATTATCGTGCCGCGTGTCTTAAAATATCGAATAAATCGTTCGCTGTCTATAATTTTAGAAAACACGACGTGCCATTTAATAGATATCATGACCATCTCGAGAGCACTTTTAAAAAAATACTTGTCTCGGGTATCTCCAATACCCACCACAAAATACCCGAGACAAGTATTTGTTAAGTGCTTGTTCTTGAATTTTTTCAGCCATAAGACGAGTTCTATAATTCCCTGTTGAAACTCGAGATTGCTTAAGTTTTTTCACTCAGTTTACAAAAATTTACCCGCATTATACATTTTCAAAAAGTCTACCACCTTCGTCTCTCATCTTATTGGTTTTTGCCCCAGTGAAAATAGGAGACCCGCAATTTCTCCCTTCTCCAAGAGACACACAGCTTCTGGTATAGAGAGGAGAGCGAGTAAAAAATTAACGATCTCCTCAAAGCTCACCCCCATTCAAGACCAAAACGTCGTCAGCTCATTCATCTGCTGGGTGCCAGCCACCTCACCTCACCCCGACCCCTCCATACCCCCTCACCCTCTTCTCCGACCCTCTCCTTCGATCCATTCCTTCTTTTGTTTCCTCTTTTCCTCCGCCGCCATCCCCAGTCGCACCATTTACCCTACCGACCCACACCTCCCAGCCATCGTAGCCAGCTGTTCCCCTCTCCGTCTCCTCCTCTGGGATGTAGAATGGAAAGGGGGAAGGGGTGAGAGTAGGCTCCCAATTCTACCGGGATATCCCGCACCACCGAACTCTTAAAAAAAAAATCCCTCCCCTCTTCTCTCATTCGTATGCCTCCCTCATTCCAAGACGCTATCCGCTCCTCCGCCGGCACCCACCTGTTGACTACGCCAGCCCACCCACGTGCGGAGGGATAGAGAGGGAGAGGATATCGGCGCAAGCTCCCGGAATGAGGGTTACATCAGGGAATCCGAACCCTTTACGGCGCACGCGCCTCGTAGGGGACGCCGACCGCCAATCAAAATCCGCGAAACCGTTGGACCGTGATTACGAACGAGGCGTAAAGTAATTCAAAAACAAAGCGCACGACGTGGTAACCTTCCTAGGATTTGACCACTTATATGTTGGAAATTGTCGAGGGGAGTTTGAGACTAGGCGATGGGACAGTCACGGTGGGGACATCACGAGGGATAAACCGAGAAATCGGTTTTATTTCGTCGCGTTTAAGACGCACTCACGGAGCGTCTGGAATGTCCCGTAAATGATGGGAGGACAAGGGTCGTTTTATAGGCACGAAGGATTTGGTCCCGGAAAATCCGGGGAACTAGTGGATACCAGAGGGGAAAACCTTTAACTTTTAGGTCTCGCGTCCGATTCAACAGGTGAGGGGCTGAAAATTTTCAAAAATCCTGTGGAGAGGATCCGCATCATTTTTTCCTGACGAAACAGATTGCGCGGTTGGCACCATGGCCGTCTCCGGAAACAATGAGGGCCCGACCCAACAAAAGGTGCAATCGAGGAGGATGCTCATCTTCATTGTATACATCTCCATGTTCTTGGACAACATTCTGCTGACAGTAGTGGGTGAGTTTAAAGAAATCTCCATTCGTTGACAACTCATGTAATTATAATGTAGGCTGATTTAATTGTCAAAAATATTGATGACATGGGCCTTTCAAATTCGAATTTTAATGTTTTATTTTAACTTTTCAAGATCAAAATTTCTGGATTACTGGGGCTTTGACCGTTTGCCTTCTCTCATAAAAAATTAATCCTATCCTCTTGCACCTTTACTTTTAACTTATTTATATAGAAATCGTGTCATTGTTTTTAATTTAGTTCTAATCGTTTTTTTTCATGTAAGTGATGTAAAATTTTCACTAGCTTGAAAATAAGTCTATGCCTCTATTTTTAATATCTTTTGTTCTATTTTATTCCAATCATAATTTCTCACGTAATATCCTCCCATGTTTTACTACGCCTCATCGTGCATGTACCCCCTCTTTTAAGACACTTTAAAAG
Source organism: Tanypteryx hageni (assembly GCA_028673005.1). Classification (NCBI taxonomy): domain Eukaryota; kingdom Metazoa; phylum Arthropoda; class Insecta; order Odonata; family Petaluridae; genus Tanypteryx; species Tanypteryx hageni. The sequence goes on along the minus strand of CM054113.1, from coordinate 153,901,178 downwards.
TTAGTTATTATACCTGACATAAGTTTGGTGGACATTTTCTCTCTCTGCTACTACAGCACGGAAAATATAGATTGACATTAATATATGTGATGTAAATAAAGGATATTAGTCAGCAGGCCTATCAAGATGCAAATTTAAATTATTTTCTAACGTTTACTATTAAACCGTTCCCAATGCTTTAAGCCTTATATATATTGAATTATAAAAACTAACATGATTTTTTATATATTCATGTGTGTTTATATGTCTAACAATCAACAAATTCACTATTGATTCAGAAATTTTAACTTATTTTCTCTAAGAAAACGCTTTGAAAAACAAAATTACGCGCAATAGTTAAAAAAATCAATTTAAATAAAATTACGTCATTATAAATTTGGGAAGAATATATAAAGCGATTTGTAAATATCATAAATACGATAAACTTTTAAAATATGGGCCACAACATTCACATATTGATTTTTCCTTAAATGCTTCCGAGAAACTTACAAACATAACGGAACGTTTTTTTCCTTCAGCATGTACCTACGTACCTAATAGCGGCTTAAAGAATATAAAAATAAAAATATTTATTCGGGAATAAATACCAGTCATTAAAATATATCGATCTAACTTTTCCATAAATTTTCATGCCTTCACTATAAGCATATTAAATAATATAGACTCTGCATTCTGTCATATGTTCCCATCACACTATTTCTTTAGCAGCTACTTCGAACCAAATATTCCTGAAATTATATTTTTTCTCTCAATTTTCTTAAATAAATTATAATATAAAGTAAATTTTACAGCCATAAAATCAATTTCCTTCGGGGTCATGAATTACCTTCCTCACTTGCGTTTTGAATATACACCCGTGATGTATATTTTATAGAAATTTTCGTCATTGTTTTTATGCGTTCTTTTACTTTACCTCAGCTTCTCTTTAGTTTTACTTTACTTAATAGTGTCCTAAGAGGTGAAAATATTATGATTAAACACCAAGTGTAGATTTATGGTAAGCATTAAGAGATTTCTATTTTTAAATTGTAAGTAAATTGATATTTTTTAAAGGTTGGTGCCAAATTATTCATGCATAGTTAACTTTCACACATGGATATAGAAACAGTCCAGATTGTAGAGAGAAGCGAAGTTGAAATTATACCTCCATTATCGAGTATGTATATGTATACTCCAAAGATCGCAATAAACGTTTTGGAGAGATTGACTCAATTCCTTACTTGTCTTCCCAACTTATCAATCCTGCTTTCTCTCTCTGGGTTTGGACCAATGCTAGGATTTCTGCCAAAATTGTCAAGAATCTCGTGCAAGCAATGCCAAATGAGCCAACGACGCATGGCATTCCTTCCTCATGATTTCGAAGAAGCATCACACTATTATTTCAATGAAGCTTACAATGCTACCTGAAAATATGTTTTTGGCTGTATATTTTCTCTCCACATCGTTTCATGACTCCAAACTGACATATCCAGACAGTTGGTCAATCTTCGGCACTTCTTCGACAATTCACGTAGTCTAGCAATTTATTCGTACCGCAAAACTTCAGTCCCATTCTCTTTCAGAGTCAACCTCTCAGCGTGCTTACAAGTTTCCGCTCATCCAGTTTTTTCGTGAAGTTTCTTTTCCTTGGTCAATTTTCAACATTTTTATAATAAAACCATATTCTTATCTGCAATGATGATGTAATATTTCACTCTTACTGTGTTATTTGATTTTTCTCAACTCTCTATCGTTGCCACTATTTTACTTGTGAAGGGATATTCTAACGAAATGCCATATTTTGATGTTTTCATCTCTTCGTGGAAAGTCTCCGAACTTCTTTAACCATAGTCTTGTCTAATCTGTCGATAATTTGAAGGGGAAAAATCCGCCGATTTTAGAGGTTACGTACAACATATTCGTAGAGATTATTTCGCTGTTTTTATAACTGTAATGCGCTGAATTTCTTGATTACTTTTATATGAAGTTATATACGTACTTAAATTCACGCGCTGAACGATACAGAATTATTTCTGTCCGCTACGAAACATTTTTATTTTTACGATTTTTTCTCTGTCCCTTTCAGCATCCCAACAGCCTATATCTACGCCGACGTTGGTGAGTAATGCGCAGTGCTCCACAACATGCTTCCTGTTCGTTATGTAGATTACTAGTCTCCTTGCTCCATTTGACCTTCTCCATGACCATTTCCGGTTATTTTTCTTAGTGAGAAACGCTTTCGCAGCGACGGGCTGACTATTCCCTGCGAACTTTTCCAAATGGCTTCCTCCGTCATCTTTCACGACGAGCTTGCCATTCAAAGCTTCATTTTATTTCTTGCGCCACACACAATTCATTTGATGACACTAGAAAACTAGAACTCTTCGCAATTTCACGTTCATACATTTGAGAAAAATATTTCACGCGATGGTTTTGTAAAAATTTCCTTTTCTAATGATACTAATGGAATGACGTTATCATATAGCATTGCGTGTATAAAGTTGATTTTATTAAAAAGTTGAGAAGCAGATTTGAATATGCAGGGCCGGCACGGTGAGACGGCGACCGCCTCAGGCACCTCTCGAAAGAGGCGCCAAAGTTTGACAACAATAAAAATCTTTCCATAAGCGGTCCTTTATTTCTTGAACACCATTTTAAGGCGTACTTTACAAAAGTAAAAAAGAAAGCCTTATGTCCGTCGTCTGTACGTCTGTCCGCATGTTTCATCTCAGAAACTACGGGGTAGATGTTGATGAGATTTGGTATTTAGGACATTGGCGCAAAGAAAATTGATATAAATAATTTACGTGGCCTAATCAGGAGTGCCACTTTGCTGGTGACAAAAAATAACTTTTCTTTATATCTCGTAAAATATCACTTATAACAAAAAAAGTCTTTAGGCGACTTTGTAGAACTAGTTCAATAGCATGTTTTGTTCAGTACATTTTTATCGAAGGAGTAGCCGATTTCAAGAAAATCAAACGAGAATGTCGTAATTTAATTTGAACTTGGAAAAAATTTCCCGTGTTTTTTAATTGTTGTCAACGAAAACAATCTTCGTGACAACTGATGTAAACAATATCTGCTGTAAATACCTAATTAGTTTAATTTTCTTTCGTGCGCACGTAACATTTGGAAAATGAAAGGAAATGGATAATCTATGACTAAGAAATGAACGTTAAATACATCTATTTTCGTTACGTACGTTTGTAAGTGAAAAGAAATGGGTAATTTACTACGAAAGAATGAACGTGAACATAAAGATTACATTACCACTATTCGAGTGAGGTAAGTTTTAAATACTTTTCGATTGTTTTATTAATCACAATTGATTAGAAAATTAGTCGGTGAATAAAAAAATCGACATTTCCTTGGCATTACTACTGGCATTTCAGTTCGTGAACACTATACTAAGACAATAATATTGATATTTTTTCACATAATTGCATAAATCGTAAAGAACGCCTTTTCCACGCATGTATACACGCATGATGTGTGCACCTTTCCACTCCTGTTCGATGTTGTTGGGCTACTCGGTAACATTGTTGTAAGGGAATTCCTTGACGTGCGCACGCAGAGCAGCAAGTTCCATCGAGAAATTTATTACATATCTTTATACTTTGAAGTTCGTCACATTGCCAACTCGGAAAACGCCTCTTTATGAGCTTCATGTGGCTCTTTAAGGGCTTAATAGCAGCTCCACAAATCATTACTTCCTTTTGACTGAAGTGCACATTTGTTGCCTTCCTCGCGCCGTATCCTAGTAGGCAGTCAAATCAAAGGACGTTGTCTACCGGTTAGTTGCGCCCGCCAGTCCATTTCTAGGTTAGGAGAGCGAGCGAGAAGACTCATCGAAAATTTAAATCGGATGTTTATTACGTGCACGGACTTTAGCCATACCTACTGCAGTTTAAGGTCAGCGCGTGGCATCATGTGGAATCCTTTCACCCCTTGATCGAAGTCACTAAGGCAGTGGCTCCCAACCTTTTTGTAGGCGCGGCACCCTTTCAAAGATAAACAGAATATCGCGGCACCCCAGCCTTCAAGCAATGTTTTTATATTTTCACAGACGAGTATTAAAACCTTTGGGCATATCCATTTGCTAGTATCACACCATAATCAATTTATTAGAGAAAACATTAATGTCCTAGTTACCTGTAAACATCCAAATCGTTGATTTATTTACAAAACTAAAAACCAGCTGCGGCGCCCCAGTGTGCCGCGGTACCCAGGTTGGGAACCACTGCACTAAGGGACACATGGCAGACGAGCATTTTTGTCAAAATGAATCGATATGTCTTTTCAATACCATCCGCCAGCCTTCCATAAAAATAATGCCTCTTTGCCCCTCAGCTAGAAAAGAATAACAAAAAATTACTAAATATTGGCGTATTCGGTGACCTCCTTGAGCGCCAAAGATTATAAGGTAAATGAAGGACGTTAAACTCCCCAAAATATGGTGCATAACCGTCTATTAAATTAATAGAGATGAAAATTTCAAATAAGTTTTTCTTTCTTGGAAATCTGGTGGAATGACCTCTTCATGTTACTTCTGGGAACCGTAGTAATCACTATGCCAAATTTGGTGGAGACAAACATAAGATTTCGCTTTTGTCTAGCTATGTATATAATTTTTGCAAGGTAACCTCTCACGTTGTATTTTATTGCCATACGATCCCAACAGCTCGACCGGATTCTGTATTGGCTTGTATTTTGCAATAATTCTTTGTGTTTCATGCTTGTTGATAAAAAATATAAAAAATGTTGTCAATCATATTTACTAATAGATAATGTAAATATTACTTGAATTGCAAGGTACTTTGAAACCCACATTGAAAGAAAATTTATAATCTCTCATATATCTTAAATATCGAATTTGGCACCGCAAAAATTTACAGCAAATATTTAAGCTTAAGACTTAGGTTTTCCAATGGTGTTTCAAACCTAACTCTATTTTATCATTCTCCCTTATAAACGAATACAGTAAGCAGTCCGCAGAAGTGTTTTCGCAAATAATCCTTTAAATTTTATCGCCTCGTATAAGTTTTAAATTCGCAAACCAAATCTGTCTGGCTTTATTGTTTTTCACTAAAGATAAATTACTTAAGAGGGCTTGGAATCTACTCGTATGCCAGTCCCTTAATGTCTATAGAAGTATTCACCATATCCTGACAAAGGATGAAATTGGGGAGCTATAATTTTGAAATGCAATTTCACATTTCTGTTTGGCAGCAATTTACCGAAAAATAGAAACTTTTTCGAGAAATATAACTAAACATTCGTTAAAGCTATGAAAAAATATCCATATGTAGCTAATTATTTTAATGCTTACCATAATACGCATATCACGGCTATAAAACTTCTTCCTAGGAATGACCAAAAGTTAGACAGCCAAAATTAAATGGAAGAAAAGTAGTAAAAGACATGCAGTTAAATTAGTAGGTCGAATTTATCCTTATTGTATAACTATTATAAAAGCCCGTCAATATGACGGCAAGGAAAATATTATTTACGGGGAATTTAGAAATGAATAATAACAGCTGTAATTATTGAGTAAGAACCGATATAAAATTTGCCAGAATAGAGATTCGGGAGAATTTCTTTCTCATTCCTGTTTTCTCCAATAATGGGTCCCTTGACAACAATGACGTAATAATAATAAATAAATAATAATATTCCCTCCCTTTCGCAGGTTTTTCACACACCCCTTCTATGTGGTTGTTTTCCTGCAGTGGGTTTTTTTGTTATTTTTCCCATACAATTATTATCATTTTACAGTTATTGTATTGTTTTATATTATTGTTAATTCTTGAATGTATTATTATATTTGTGTCACGACGAGAGGTTAGGTGGAAGATGGGGCTTCCTAGTCTCAATATCGCCCAAAATTCTTCGGGACACCCATTTGTCCCAGATTTTTTGTTTCTGCCTTACAAAATCTCCTCGACAAAAAAATTTCATAAATATGTTTAATCGGAATCGCATTACATTGGAAAATACAAAAATTGCTTATTAAATATTGTTACCATCGGTGATATTCCTATTTTTTGGCATAGAAATTCAAGAGAAGACGACAGAGATGAAGAAATTGTGTGGCTTTTGGTTTGTGTTTCAGGCACATAATGCATATGTAGAAAGAATATTTCGAAAATAAATTTTGTATGATCTGACAAACAAAACAGCCTTGACGTTAAAACAATCAATACCATTATAGTATGTGTGTTTAAATTAAATATGAATTTTTAAGTTTAAGATAGTAAAAATTTGAATGAGACAGGCAGGCGTAGTCTAAAAAATTTATGAAAAATTATATAAAATGAAATAGAGGCCATATAGTGTTATTTTATCATCTATGCTATTGATATATTTAACTTTATTATTTATTCTTAAAGAAATTATTACCTTTAAGTCGTGATATATTGTGTTGTACGATTTTTTACATATTCATTAAATAGAAAATATTTTTTAATACATTGAACAAAATCTCTGTGTTTGCGAAGCTTATTTACTTTTAATTTAAGTACGGTAGAATCCCGAATGTCCGTCCTATACAGTACTGAAGGATGGTCGGATAACGGAAATGTCGGATAATACGGAATACTAATGAAAAAACAGGTACAACTATCTATAAACTCGGTTTATTGCTAATTTCAACGAAAACACAATATGGCCATCAAATACAAAATTATATCACAAACATAAATAGCATTTACAATAATTTTGCGAATAAAGCAATTAATTTTAAAAAAAGTAGTGACTGATTGGAATTTGTTACTTTACTAAAAAACCAGCTTCGGAAAATTTCAGAGCTCACCCGTCCCGGATTTTTCCCGATTATGTCCCGGATTTTCTTGTTCAGATCGTGCTATGTCCCGGTTTTGCCTCCTAAGAATCTGGTCATCCTAGCTTAACCCTAGAATGCTAAACATACGTCAAAATGACGAAAACTCTTCTTTGAACATGAATTTCTGCGAATCCAATTAGCTCCTTCTCTAGCAGTGCTTCAATCAGTTTGTTACCTACTGGAAACCAGGCCGGTCGTACTCCTCTTCCGCACATACATCTGCTTCGTCGTTGAGTCACTACGTCAATCTTACGCGGGTTTAGTATTAAGCAAATATTTTGTACGTCGATTTGACGTATGTTTAGTAAAATGCGATAATCTTTAGACGTCGATCTTACGCATATTTAGTAAAATGAGACTATTTTTATATGACGTGTTAACGTATGTTTAGATCATTTTCGGCGTCAATTTTACACACGATTAGTGAAATGAGTAAATTTAACAAATTAATGCTTGGTCTATCTTCGAATTCTTGAATGTCTAGTTAATATTTTGCGCGTTTCTTTTTAGGGATTATGGAGAAAACTCTAACCCAGAAGAAATTATACGCATAATGCGCAAACATTCCGACGACGAAAGTGGTACGGAAGATATTTTAGAAAGTCAACTTACCTCAGATGAAGATAACTTATACTGTGATGATTCCAATTTAGATCCAGACTTTGACCCCGCCAAAGACGATGAGGCGAATGAAGTGAATTTTGTTTTGGCACCTATCAGAGAGATTAAACGCCCTATTTCTCAAACTAGGAAGAAGGGAAAATGTCAACGCGTAAAAAAGAAGCAGAACATGACAATAATAGTATCATTACTTTGAAAGAGCCTGAAATAATTGGAAGGAACGGATTTACTTGGAAGACCACAAGCGATACTCCTTGTTAAGGAAAAGCTTCTATCAAAAATGCTATCCATATTTGACCTGGACCCGCCCAGAATGCTCGTCTTGTGATTTTGAAATTTTAATGTGATTTTTTAGTGTTTTTATAAGGTCTGCCTACTAGTTTTCTAATATCTTATTTGTTTTTATTAAAAAATTGTACTTATTGTCATAGTTTATGAATAAAGGTGAAATACTCCTTTAGCCAAACAATTATAGGGTTACAAAACCCAATGCATTTCGCCCACAAGGTGGGCATCGGCAGGGGTAAAACCTGTTTCAACAGTGACTGGGAGCCAACTAGTCACTGTTGAAACAGGTTTTACCCCTGCCGATGCCCACCTTGTGGGCGAAATGCATTGGGTTTTGTAACCCTATAATTGTTTGGCTAAAGGAGTATTTCACCTTTATTAATCTTAGCCAAAGTTATTGAGCTACTATCAATTATAGTTTATGAACATTAACTGGCACTTACCCTTTGATTTTCCTATTTTATAGAAGTTTTTTTTGCATGATTAAATGTTAATACTAACATTTTTATGATCGTTCTATTCTTATTTTACAAATTTTTGTTGTTAGTTGAACATTTGTAATTCTTTACAAAATCATAAGTTCCTAGAAGAATTATTATTAAAAACTAGCTGTTGGAGTTTTGATTGATCAAAAATATACCAGAAAGTTGATTATCAATAAACACATTGCAGTAAAAGTGGTTTTAAAAATAATCCTGGCGTGTACGTCAAATTTACGTATGTTAGGAACAACAGCCCTAAAAATAATATTAGTATTCTAGGGTTAAGCCTTTATTCGGCGACAGAGAGAGAGAGAGAGAGTAACTAAGTTTGTAGAAGGCTGATGGGTCAGCCGATAACCGGCGGTTCCGAGCTGGTCACTCCCCTTTCCCTTCTTTTATTCTCGAGCCAACTCCTCTTTCGATTTTAGTTACGTTCTTATTTCAAACATTTCCAGAGTTCCTCTCGTATAGCATTGCAGATTAGCTGCAAACTTGCGCCAAGTAACGCACTTGACACCGTTTCGTTTAGCACCGTCGATAACACTCAGATTGAACCGTCAAAACAGTTTGTCCACGTCGACCCATGTAAACGGGACTTGACTGATCAAGATCTATTTACTTGCTGTAAAGAGGAGAGCAGGCTCCGCCTGGGGGATCTCCAGTAAAAATACGCGGCAATATAAATTTCTACGGTAGATTACTTATTACGTCATTAATTGTTTTATTACTTAAGACTAAACAGTAATAAATAAAATAACTATTAAAATAACTTTTATGTATTTGCACTAAAGAGTAAAAAAATAAATTTGGATTTACTAGACTATTTTAATACTTTTGTAAAAGATATATGGCTTTTTAAAATGTAAGAGGGATGAAAGCCACATAAGTTTTACAAAAGTATTAAATCAAGTATAGTACATCAACATTTTTTTTTTACTTTTTAAATCAAGTCTAGTAAATCAAAATCTATTTTTTCTATTTAGTGCAATATAAAAGTTATTTTTTTAAATTTATTTTTAATTATTTTATTTCGACTGTGTATCGCTATGTGTTTGTTGGTCGTGAGATGGCCTGTGGAAATCCTCAGTAGTGGTAAGTTCAATTCCTCGTCATTAAAAGCAGTGTAGTTGCTTCTCGGCAATAAATCAGATTCCGAACGGTCAAACATATGAACCATAATAATATGATATAAACTAGACACAAAATTACAGTTGTCGATTGGGTTTCAACGCACGGTTATATTATGTCAAGTATATAAACCTTTGGTCACACTCGTCACTTCAGTGCCATAATATAAAACCATAAGTATAATTAACTTCACAAATTCTCTAGCCGCTCAAAAAGATACAATAATTTTCCATCGACAATGGAGAATTTCAGTAATATTTTTCTCACATGCTGATTCAAGAGAATTATATGCAACTATTTATCAAGTAATCGATTCGAAAATTGGCCCCGTTTTAGAAAATTTGACCGATAGATGGATAGATGTATTTCAAGCAATGCAAATATATGAATGACCATTTGGTTTCTCGGTAAATTTTATAAAACTGTTTCTATTTTTAGCTAGAGGCTTACGTTCACTTTAATCTCCTTCAACCCCTTTATAATTATGATCGATTATAATCGAAAATTTTAGGCAAGCAACATTAGTTTCGATTTTGGCTATGTCGACCTAAACTCCAATAAACTGAAGCTGGATATAATGGAGGATCGAAGGCTACTGATACGAAAAAATTATGTTTCCCTACCTTTGGTGCGGTGTAAAATTTCCAGCGGTGGGAGAAGGCATTCTCACACAATGAAAGAAATTCCTTTTGACACGTTCAATCACACACAGCACTTTATCACAGAATGGCCATTTCACATTACAGGGGAGTGCAAACTTAAATTTTGAAAAGAGGAGAAATAAAAAAGCACTTTGGAGCTCACGAAGAAAATAAAGGGTGAAGATTTGATAATGGCAATGGAGATAAACGGAGGTATTCACAGCATCTGGAATAGGAAAAGAAACAAAACTCAGTGGTAGTGCTTTAACGCAATAAAAGAAGTGGCATTTTCAATTAAAATTTCTCAAGCGAAATCATTCAAAAAGCTTCCATTGCGATTCTTCCTTCTTCGCACCAAGTTATTGATTTAATTCTAAGAGCGATTTATAACTAAAAGTTTGCGAACAATGAAGAGTTAACATAGAAACATTTATACACTTAAATCTCTTCATTTATTCATCTATGAATGATTTGCAACTGCGGAAAATACTCGCTATCTTGAAGGACTGCGTGTGTGTATTTTTGGCTAATTTGGATTATTATAGCCAAAAATCCTTCCACACCGAACACACAAGGAAGGAGGGAAACCCGTTGCCGGCGTTAGCCTATTCTTAACGAAGAGCACCAAGGGGACCAACGGCTTAACGTCCCTTCCTAAGGACGGGACGCTGACTTTGCGAGGTCTCCTCAAACCTCACAAACAGGGGGCCGGGCGACCTTGGAAAAAATCCTACTTTCGCAGGATCCGTGCCCGCTGCCTTTTTGAGCAGCAGGTGAGTAGCAGCCTCGAGGGACTGCATCGCCTTCTCTTCAAAACGAAGATTGCTTATTGCCAACTTCCTTCGATACTTCCGAACACGTCTCAAACTAAACTGAGCTAAGATAGCCAAAATATCCTGCCATAAAATTCCTGCCAAATTATAATACGTCATGTTCTGGTCATTTGAAAGGTAAATAAATCAATAACTAAGTCCTAGGAGGAGGGGGAGAAATGCTCGTTCCTCAGTCCTTTTCTTTTACACCGTCAAGTGAAGACCACTAGGTTGTACTGAATACGTGCATTATTTATTCAAAATCTCTTTTGGTAACTTACGAGTCAGAATAAATTAAAGAAGCCTGGTTAATAACATCGATAAAATCAGATTCCACTTTGCAAAATTTATTCATCATAATCACAGAAAAAATAATTCTGTAACTTCCATTTTTCGCGGCAGTTGAAGAGCTATTTTTTCTGCGACTATGAAACCTGGTGAAATTTCTATTAAAAACTAATTATCCCTTTCAAATTTAATGCACGTTATTCATCGCCGACCGTTTTATGTTGAATGGTATACTCTATTTAAGAAAATAAAGTAATTACTATTACAGGACATAGATATAAGATAAACGGCAAGCGCTCGCTTTATTGTAACTTAAGACAGTAGTTGTGCGTCCAATGAATGTAAATACCTTGTTAAATCACATGTAAAACTGATATAAGAATAGAAAGGAGAAAAATACATCCCTCTCGGAATACGTGGATAACCTAATGAAATAAATAAGACATTATAAAAACCACTGAAGAGGCCGTCTACACGTGGAACTTCATAATAGATATATTTAATTGGTTGCCAAATTAAATTAAACACTAATTAATGAGTGATAACTTGGTATTATTTTCACAAAAGATTTTTATAATAATGGAGAAACCTTTTGCCTACTAAATAATTTTCCCTCGGTGAATAATGCGTCATAAGCCTCTATGAAAAGAATTCACAGGATTTATGGAACGCAGCAATTTTAACCATGCTCCAACTGAGTAATTAGCGTTGACGAGGAGGTAAAGCGAGGAGGAAGAGGAGAACCTAAAAATCTAGTCTAGCAAATTTCCAGAGTGGTGCGTGCGTCGAACTTGTGCCGGCTAGAGCGCTTGAGGACAAAAAAAGCAGCGGATTTGGCCACATATTCATCAAATAATGACTATAGTATTGAACAACTTCTTAGCAAGGCCATTTGTTCTCATTATGGATTGGAAACAGACGAAGGAGAGAAATAGAAGAGAGAAAGGCGGTCACGGGGTGAAATGTTTTAAATAGACGGTCCTATTAATTAATACCTTGGCTTTCCAACCTTCAATGACCATCATCCGTTCGATTTTCGAAATAAAAAGAAAAATTCCAGCATTCGATCTGAGGTTTTCGCAGCGTTGACGCTGAGGATTGGTGACAGCTTCCGGGGAAGGTTGTGTCTGGAACATGTTTGATTCCAACGTTACACACACGTTGCAGTGTGCATCTTCAGAGATGAAGAAGCACACTGAAACTTAAGAATGAAAGATGTTCCAGACGCAGACCTACCCGAAGGCTGTCACCAATACTCAAATTCCAGCGTTTTTTAATACCTACGAATAAAGAGTAGCGCGTTACTTAATTTTTGCGAGAAGGATTAGTTTTTGTATATTAATGCTGCAATTTGGAAATAACTCTTTTTCAATTGCTTTGCGCGATTTCGTTTATGTTTTGTTAATACATCAAAAAATTAATTTCCGGTCGTATTTTCAACCGTACTTTGTGTTAAGTTGCCAGAAGCAAATGGCTTGGAAAATTATCTAAGTAACGTTAACCAACGTCAATATTCGCCCTATATAATTTGCTTGGTTGAGTCAGGTGTAATGCTCGACTGTAGCGCCGCTCTTATAGAGCCGTTATAAAAGAGCGGGATAATCGAGAACTATTATGTAATGCTATTTTTAACAAATTATCCGAGTAGGTAGAAGATTGAAATTTGGTAGGAATGTTTGATTCTTATAGTAAAAGCCATTTAAAATACTAAAGAGCCAAAAGATCCCGGGTTCGACTTCAGAAGATAATTTCTATTTTCCACAAGAAAACACTTGAAAATCAATTTTGCGACATGCCAGCTTTCCTTTATTTTGCTCATAAAATTTAGAAAAATTGACCTTCTACCTTCAAACTGTATTAAAGAAAAATGAACCAAGTTTCTTAGTCTTATCGCCGATTATCTCTCTCAATCAGCAAACGCTCGAATGAAACGTATAAATTACTTTTTTGACAAAATTTACCGATTTCATTAAGATTTGCCTTAACAAACATGCCATTGTCGAAATCGAGACCGCATTATTGTCTCAATTCTCATACGAGTAATATATACGTAGGTATTGAGTGCATTAATATGAGCCATCAAGCATTTAACAGGTCTTCCAGAGAGCCTTAAATAATCTTCAACGGTTTTCTATGACAAAGCATTAAAGTATATGTTATGCATCCATTATGTTAGTATTTTGAATAAAATTTTTATATTTGAATGATATGAATAAATTATTTCTTAGAATAATAAGTACGAGATTTTAAGTGAAATAATAAATAATATATTCCTTCCCGGCATATTGACGGGCTTTAATACTAGTCATAACATATTTTATAAGATTCATTAAATACTGGTGACTATGAATATGGTTATATACGCTGACATTCTGAGTTAACGCTTAGTTCAAGTCTACATCGTAAACTTTTTATTTTAATACTTCACTCATCCTCACCCGTAACTCTTGACAGACTATTACACCAATATCAAATAATATGATACGTTATTTTAAAAGGCATTTCTCCGATAAGTTCAACCAACTTATTACCGTATTTATCGCAACCCTCCGTATGTTCTAGTTTATGTTCTGATGAGAGACCCCATATGAATAGGGTGATCAAATGCTGATCGTCACAACCGGGACAAAATGAGTTTTGAAAGAGAAAATCCGGGACATTTTGAAAAAAAAACGGGAGGATGGGAATTTCGCTATTTTTAGATGTTCTATTCTCTATATTTGAAAAAAAAATGTTAAAAAAGAGGAAGTACATTTTTATTTATTTTAATAGCAATTTAATTTATATATTTCATGAGTAATTTAACAGTATTGAAATCAAGTAGCCAAAGGTTTTTTCAGCCATATTTTAGAGTTCTTCTATTTGCCTTAATCAAATTTTGATCATTTTTTATCATCTCATAAAAATTTTAACAGGTCAAATGTAAGTTAAATTCACATAACAAAATGCAATCGATTGGTTTTATATACAGACGATTTCGTTCATCAGACCACTGGACATTTATTTGTGAAAAAATTCTTTCCACAGTTCCATTATGTGCCAGAATGGCAAAAAAGAAGCTACATTAAGAAATGACAAAGAAGAAACCTCATTATAACCATAAAAATTAAAAAAGAAGCACAAATATACACACCGATTTAGGAGAAATTGCTCCACGCCAGGGACCGAACACACACAATCTCACACACTCCGGGTTTAGTAGAATTTTTGAAAAAGCTACATAATTTTTCAATTTCTGAAATTACTTGAAATTCAAATTTAGAATAAAACAATGGTCACTGACAGTAACACGATATATTAACCCAGTCATCATTCTTTTCTTTCAGCTTTTCTAAAATTGCATTTTTAAGCAAAGAAAACTGATTTAATAATAAGTTTGCATCAATTTGAAATTCCATGTCAATAATATTTTTAAACATCATTTGTACTTCTTCCCAAACTGGTGTACTTTTAAATAGCATCCACTCCATGTACCTCTGAATTTATTTAAGGTTTAGCCCATTTTTTTTTATAGTCACAAGTTGTTTTATACATATAAAATATTTCATCTTTAAACGATTTTATTTCTTCCACCTGAATATTGTGATCAGTTAAAACTTTGTAGGCACTTAAGGAAACAAATTTTTCTTCAATGTCTAATCTACATCTACATGATACCCTGCAAGTCACCTTTTTGGTGAATGACAGGGGGTGCAGTGCACCAAAGGTTCATAGTTTTCCTACGTTATCTTTTCCTATTATGTTCTCTTATCGTACTAGGGAAAAACGATCCTCTATATCGCTCCGTTCTACAATCGATCTCGCGAATCTTATTCTCGCTATTCTGCCTTCCGAGATACGGCTTCTAATAAGTCCTACTATCTCATTCGCTAGTCCCTCCGACAACAATTTTTCCAGTAGTTTAAATCTAGCCTGCAGCCTACGTTCCTCCAACGATGTCCATTTCAGATTTTCTATTAATGATGTTACGCTTTTTTTACTATCGTAATTTCTCTTTACAAATCTAGCTGCCCTACGCTGAATCTTTTCTACATATCTCGTTAATGAGTCCATTTTCGTAGGGATCCCACACAGCTGACGCATATTTGACCTGCGGTCCAACCAAAGATAAATAACAAAATTCTTTCACTTTTTCAGAGCTATTTCGAACTATTCTTCCTATAAAGGCCAGTTTTTTTAGCGGCACCTGCCAATCGGCGAATGTGGGTGTCCCACGAGAGATCACGATGGATCGTGACTACAAGATATTTAATCGAGTCCGAAACTTGAATCCCTACTCCGTCCAACGAATGATTAACATCCAATGAGATACACTTGGTTCTCCAGAAATTGATGACGAGCTTTTCTTTTGGTTGTCCTCTGTCATTCCTTACACCACGCAGAAATAGCTTTTAGATCATTTTCGAGATACTGATGGTCTTCCGGATTGCTATGAATCACGGTGTCGTCCGCGAAAAGCTTAATTTTACTTCTGACTACTGAGCTGATATCGTTTATATAAATTATAAATAATAACGGACAAATTACACTACCCTGCGGAACGCCAGAGACAAACTCCACTAAGTTCGAGGATTTCCCATCTATAACAAACTTCTGCTTCCTATGGTTTAAAAATTCACGGATCCGACTAACAATTTTGGAATTAACGCCTAAGGTTTCTAATTTCGTTATAAACTTCCTGTGAGGTACCTTATCAAAGGCTTTCCTAAAATCTAAGAAGATGCCATCGACCTACCTATTATTTTCTCAGTATACAATTCACAAAATGACCGAGCTGCTATTCCCACCTCAGAAAATACTGTATCGTCCATCAGGTCCCTCCTTATAGCAGGTGCATAATGTACGCAATGGTCGCTGATGGCTGAAAATGCTTTTACAAAATGACCGTTTAACAGGTTGGCTTTCTCTACGCTATCATGAATAACGGCACCCGAGTCATTACGCAGGGATCTACTTTTAAACTTTTAAAATCCCACTTTACAACTTTTCGCAAATCCTATGGATTCCGGTTTCATTAACCGATGCGACCATTAATACAATTTCTGAACCATTATTTCCGTTAGTGACAATAAATTTGTTTAATGTGAATGGCGGGATAAACTGATCCTACGATCTCTATACTCGGGGGATCTGCAAAGGGAGAATTTGTTTCATTAACGCTTCAAAGAATCTATAATTACGAAATAATGGTATTGTCGACTCACAATTCCTCTGGCGTTTTCTGCAGTTCCAATCATTCCGGATTACCTCTACAATCTGGAAGATGCGGAGCAACGGACGGAAACCAAAGGCGCGTCCACTTCCACGGTGAAACCATCTCTCAAGATGGCAGTCGGATATTCGAAGAGAAGCAAGGGGAATATGGAATGGCTTCGTCCCGACGACGTCTTCAAGAGGCTGATAAGTGGGAATGAAAACAATTCAACCATCGAACCAGAAAGTTTAGAAGCAGTTATTGGGTAAGGAAATATCTACAAACGAACAAAATAAGTCAATTCCCGAAAGTAAAAAAACTTTTGAATGCTAATGAAAAATTATAAAACATCTCTTTTTATTCGCGATAATTGAAGACAATAATTATAAAGTATAACTCATACGCAAGGACAATTCCATATTTTTTTACTTTCTAAAATTTAAAGTCACCGATGAAAACAAGCGTGGAATAGTTGAGTAACAAGTATGATATCGGCGTTGACTAATTTTTAACGTGATTAAAGCAGTTAACCAGCTATGTTGTATTTATCGAAAACACATGTTACGTGAACAATTCTGCGTCCAGCAAATATTCCATAGTAATTATAGCTATATAAATCGGTTATTTAACATGTAATTTTCTAGGGTGAACAATCGCTGCTTAGACGAAAACTTGAAACTAAATAAAAATATTTTTATATTTAGTTGGGATGAACATACCATTCCTGGTAATAGTTGATTTAAAAGTTTTCTAGGACTAATTTATCGATCGAGAAGTATTTCTTTTAAAAAATCGCACAAAATTTATTTTAGTGATAGAGTGATATTTGGAGACGAAAATTTAATTTTAGACTTTAAATCGAAAGCAAATAGATTTAGGTTGCCTTGCCACAATTATACTAGACTTGATTTATAAAATTTATTGAGGTAATAAATAGAAATATTTTTATATTTCAGAAAATGTGCACGTATCTTGAGAAGATTTTGTTGATTATAATTAAACTCTTCAGTGAAGATATTAAATGAAAGTAAGATTGTACGCGAAAACCTAATAAATCCAATTCAGAATTCAACATAGTTATTGATGTTTTCAATTTCACGCTCCATGTATTAATATTGAAATATAATCTGGTTTACCTGAGCCAACCTAAGATATTTCGAAATTCTTCTAAGTGCACTAATATTCACCAGGCCCACAAGGCTCTCAGCAGAAATCCTACTTTAAAAGCATTTTATTTTGCACCGCTTTTGAAGAGTAATTGTGAAAATCGTTGCAGTTAATTGAGTTGTTACGCTGAACTAGAGAGATTTAATCAAGTTAAAAAACAGGAAAATTATCTAAAGGGAAATTAAGTTTACTTTGTTTTGTTTTTTCCAGAAATTCCTCATTAACCTTGGGAATTCTGACTAGGAGGGAGTTCGTGGGCGAAAACGCCAGAGTTGCTATTTTGCTGTCGTCTAAAGCGGTGGTACAGCTTGTGGTCAATCCTGTGGTTGGAATCCTCATGTCAAGAACAGGACACCAGATTCCGTTATTCGTCGGATCCGTCAACTTGCTGCTGTCATCACTTTGTAAGCGAAACAAACAACCTTTACTTTGAGAACTGCGCACTCAACATATTTACGATACAAAATATGTAACACTTAAATACGTTGCATATTTAATTTCAACGAGCGTCTTTTCTAGATAATTGTGCGAAATCTATACTGTAATTTAAAGCAGTGGTTTTCAACCGGTGTGTCGCGACACAATGATGTGTCGCGAAGAGTTGGGAGGTGTGTCGCCGAAAATGTTAATAACGGCTATATTAAACATAAAGTAAATTTTGTTAAGGAGAGTTATCGTCTTTCTTATGCATAATAAAACATTTTGTTATATTTATTGCTATATTTATGATGTTTTATCGTTAAATAAGGAATTTAAAGTATTTTTGTTATGTTTTAACGAAAAAAATTGACTTTTTATTTCATGGTGTGTCACGGGAGCTTTTCATGGTGTGTCACGGGAGCTTTTCATGGTGTGTCGCGTGAGTTGGATCTTTTAAAAAGTTTGTCGCCAAAGCAGAAAAGACTTAAAGTGTTTGTCTGTTTCTTTGTTCAGCTATCCAAATCCACATCCTAGAGCCACCAAACTTGGCATGATTTCTAATATCACCAAATGGAAGAGCTTAGTCAGGTTTTAGGGACGACATTTCAACTCCCAAAGTTACCTGTCTGTACGTATGTAATACTCTTTGAATAGCTATAACTCTGCCATTTCAGCTTCATATCCAACCAAATTTTGGATTTAGACTTACAATGATACACTGAATGGATCAACTGTGGAACATTGAAACAATATTGGTATTTCCTGTGGCCAGCACATGACTTTCCGATAGCTAAAATTGAGAGTGAACGAAAGAACGTACGGAGGTGTGTAACAACTTATTTGAAAGCTTACGGTCACTTATCTCGAGAGTACCTTGAGTTTGAATGGAAATATTAACGAGTGATATGAGCATGAAAAATTCCAAACTGTGATCCCGGGGCAAAGCCCGGGTAATTAGCTAGTTCACAATAATTTTTTTATTTTATGCTGTTAAAAATTTCACTTGTAACTACTACTGGTTTTTAATTAACAATTTAAAATAAATATTTTTAATTCAAGAGATCGACCACGAAAACTTAGATAACTGAGCACTTTTTCTAGTTTTGTTCACACTAATATTACAAAATAATTTCTTTGATTGATAACGCGATGGTTATAATAGGTTGCTATTAGAATAGGCGATTGATCAATTACCGCTAAGGATGGCTAATTTGTAGCTGAAAGAAACGCTAGAGGGATGTCATTATTAGTCTTATCTTATTATTTCACAAAATGAAAGAATAATTTGTTTTAAAATACAGAACTAATTCCAAAAACCGGCTGTCCAAAAACAGGAGCCATCCGGAAACAAAAATCGTCCAAAAACCGGAGATTAAATAAAAAAAACAATTCATTAAAAAATTCCGAGTGATACAAATTCACTTGAATTTGGCGCCGGACTTGTTTTGTGACCAACCACTCTGTTGTGCTTGTGCTATTGCGAATGTTGGAAAAAGGAACTTCTCTCCGAAAGTTGTGCGAAGAGTATGGCGTTTGAAGATCAAGTGTTTATGATCAGTGCTGTAGCAAGGGAATGTGGCGCCATGGGCGAAACTGTACTAAGCGCCCCCTACGCTCACATTAAATATCTTTTATATATAATTACTTAATGTCTGCCCGTCTCCCCTTTTATCTCTTGAACAGTTTGTCATAGAGTAATGCTGTGAACGCCATTTTGTTTCTGCGAACTAGGAGACCTCGAGTACACTATTTTAGTTTACATAAGTGTTACAGGTTTGACTCCAGGAGACAATTCAATTTTTCCATTTGTTTACACAGGAGTTTCGATTTTTCAATGTGCAAGGTTTTTTCCCGACCATTCATTAAAATACGTAAATATGGACCGAATTTCTCCGTTTTTGCTTTATTCGACGGTTAAATTATAAAATATCTTATTCTTGCAATGTTTAAATGTTACACGTAAGAATTTGTCAGAAATACGCATTTATTTTCGGCATTTTATTGTTTTTTAGTACTTTTTCCTGGTGTTGCCCCTTTGTTTCCTCCGATTGAATTAGCGTCTATTAAGCCTTCAAATAGACAAAAGAATTGCGATATTCGCTTCGACCTTTTTATGAAACATCGAAATTATAGTTGTAGCAGCGTCAACCTTAGGTAATAGATTGCAACGTTAATAACTGCAGATTATTATTATTCAGTAAACTGCGCGTAGACTGTGGGTATTTTTAACGATTGACCAAAAGAAAAAATCCTATTTCTTTATTTCAGTACTGGAATGTTACTTTTTTCGTAAGGGAGAAGCAATTAAAATTGCACATATAAATTATAAAAACAAACATGAAATTCAAAATGTCAGTAATCTAATTTTTTAAGGAGAAATTGGCAATTATTACTTTTAAACATGCAGATTTCTGACTCACTTCGCAAAAGTTTTTGCGGTTACCACTAGTCTACTTCAAATATCTCTTTTGCGCTTGGCGCCCCATGGGCTTCGGCCTCCTAGACGGTAGCCCAGGGGTGGGAAAACTGCGGCCCGCGAGGGCATTTTATGTGGCCCGCGATGCCATTATGAAAGCGAACCGTAATATAAAATAGAGATAATTTCATATTTGTAGTTTAAATTAATGCCGGAAAACCTTCTCCAGTGATTTTATGTGGATAACATATTATTTATTATTGATTTTCACTAACAGGATCCCTCGCATTACCTCACATTACTTACGATGTGAACCCTAACGTGGCCCGCCGAAGCATTTTCATCTGTTTATGCGGCCCGCCTAAGAAGCTGCAACTGTTAATGCGGCCCGCCACGTAAAAAGTTTGTGGTTTGCGGTAGCCACATTCGCCCCGCCCCTTGCTACGCCGCTGTTTATGATACCAAGAAGCAGAAGAAAGGAATATTGGCATTTTTTCTGATACGGTAAAATATAGGGAAAAGAGGAAAACATTGAATATCCAAAAACCGGCAACCCCTAAGTCCCAAGGTTGCCAGTTGTTGGACTTTTTAGTGTATTTTCAGTTGAATTAAAAATTATTCCTTGCGTTTCTTTCATTATTTTCTAACATCAAAAAGGATTTTTCTGAATTCAACAGTTCAAATTTGAATTAGTGAGCTCAGAAAAGGCGTCTCAATTAAATAATTAAAGTGGTCTTATTTACTAAACAACTTTGACTATAAAAATGACTCCATCATTTATCACATATAAACTTTAGATATACAGCCCAAGGTTTTTGAGGGGCAATGGTAATAAATTCAAAGCTTTCTACTAAAGGTTTCAAATACGACAAGATCTCGCTCGCTGTCTTTTACGATGTTTGACGAATATTTATAAAAAGGGCCCAAGGACAATTTATGCCTCAGAAGTAGAAATATTGCAAATTTATACCAAAGATTTTTATCTAACTTCACTAAAGCAAATGAGTATAAAATTCGCATACAAGCAAATTTAAAGAATTTAGCAGGAAGTGGCGATATACCACAGACACAAATAATTAATGATTAGTCACATTTAGCAAGTGAAACAAACACTTTTTTAGGCGATAAACATACAATTGAAACAGACAAATACCTAAATTTTTAACTCTTGATCCTATTCTATACCTTCCGTTTTCGCATTAGCGTACACTTTTCATTGCTCGTAAACTTTCGACCGCGGAATTCTTATATGATTTATTAATCATCATTTTTATATATAAATGTAAACTTTGGATTTGTGATAAACCTTTCTTGCGTAAGAATATTCTTGCCGAAGTGCTAAAGCGCGTAAAAATCACAGTACCTAAGGGAAAACTGCCTGTGAGTTGGCCCACCGATGATAAATTCCTAAATTTACAGTCTCGCAGGAAATGAATATTTGATTGCTTCCGCTATAAGGGGCCAGAGCAGTGGAATAAATGGCTCCCCGGGCGAACTCAATATTTCGGCACCTTTAACAAAACTGCATTTTGAAATGCCCCTATTGTCTATACCTAGCTGTTCGTTGGCATATGTTAACGCTTATAATCGTATCAATTGTCCTCCTTCGCCTCTCTGAGATAACTAATAATACTTATTTTAGTCAGGCTTAAAAAACTGAAGAATATAGACCAGAACAGACCAAAGGCAAATGAAACTTCGCGCATGCTTCGATCGTTCACTCGGACGCTCCACCTCGGCAGCAAAGAGGTGCGCAGTAGCGAATTCAATTTTGCTGTCAAGGCGCCTGAATCTAACTATACCACTCTTTTAAGCTGTTTTTTTATTCCCAATTCTAATTTAATCTCAAGACTACAGACATCTTTTTTTACGCTCATTTATTTTTTATTTTATAAGTTTTTCTTTCGGGAATTTTCCTCCCAATCGCGACAACCCTTGCGGCCGCATATGTTGCCCACCCCAAGCGCCGGCCAAAGCGCCATACCTCGTATTGATATAATTTCTTTCAAGGATTCATAAGTTTTCTGATAGTTTAGCTACATCAGTGGCGCCCAACCTTTTTTGCTGGCGGGCCGCATCGGTGGTTGCAAATTCTTCGTGAGGCCGAATTCGAGTTTAAATCGGAAGTTATCTATATGTTCTAAGGAGCCATATAAGTGGAAATCAAGTCTAAATTAGGTTTTTACGGTTAACATTTCAGTTTAAAAAGTTTTACTATCAAGATTTCCATAAAATGTGTGAATTTGTGTGTTAAACTTTTTGGCTAGCTTTTTTTATCATACCCTCGCGGGCCGCAAAAAAACCCTTCGCGGGCCGCAAAAAAACCATTCGAGGGCCGCATGCGGCCAGCAGGTCGGGCACCACTGGTCATTATGATTATAGGTACGTTGACCTTGATATAGATTCCGAGTATCCAATAGAATTTAGATGTTCCCCATACTTGTGGCCAACAGGACATCATATTCGCTGCATGATACAAAATATATGCATTGGGAATGAATAAGATTAGAAGTTTTTTGAAAGTTGGTTTGAGGTTATAAACCAAGGGTGGCCAAACTATGGCTCTTTAAACTTAAAATTAGCTTCCGGCTCTTGTCAATTTCCATTCAGAGGTGTCAACGTTTTCATTACAGAACAAAATGACGTAGTGTGACTGGAGACGTGCTGGGGATGCTTAACGGGCATGCATTCTATCTGAATAGCTTCGTATACAGGTTATGTTTTACTGTTTACAGATTTATGAAAATAAACTGTTTATCATGCGGTTCTCGAACTTTTGAAGATTATCGTATGCGGCTCCGAGGGTAAGTAGGTAAGCTTGGCCGCCTCTATTATAAACAGACATCAATCAAAACTGATGCAGTGCAGAGTAAGGCACAGTAGTTTAGGAGTTTTGAAATAATAACGTATTTTCCACCCCGCATATCTCCAACATACGGAGTAAATTCAATGCATGATTAATATTATACTCTAAATACATTTTTCACGCATACCAAAAAAAATAAATTTCAAATATTGTTTCGAAATTAGAAAAAAGACGAATAGGATCCATTTGTCTCATGCATATGGCTAATTCCCAATACCAATTCAATCTCCTCCTTGAATATATTTTAAAAAATCTGATGTGGCCACCACGTGACTTTCTCTATACCTGTAATATTTCTAAAAATTCCAAATAGGTTAAATGATAATAAATATTTTAAGAAACTGTGAGAAAATTTTAAGACTTTACAAAGAACAAAAATAAACTCAAATAGTACCTTTCTGATACTGGATATATCTCCGAATCTCCAACAATTATGAAAATAAAAAGGAGCATAAAATGTTTACAATAGTCGGCGGTAGGTGGTGTGGTTGTGGCAATTAAAACATTTTATTATTAAAATATCTCTTCAATGTTTTAAAAAATGTTGTAGAAAATTTAATTTTCTACAACTTTTATTCCAGTACTTTTTTACATTTATCAAATATTAAAGCAAATATTTAAAAAAATCTGATGTGGCCACCCCATGACTTTCTCCATACCTGTATTATTTCTAAAAATTCCAAATAGTTTACATGATAATAAATATTTAAGGAACAGAGAAAATTTTAAAGACTTTCAAAAGAACAGAAGTAAACTCAAACCATAGCCTCCTGATATTGGATATAGCCACGATGCTCCAACAATTAAGAAACTATAAAGGAGCGTTACTAACAATAAGACGTAACTAGGCGTCAATTGTTAGCAATAGTCGTCGGTAGGTGGCGTGGTAGTGGCAGCTAAAATATTTAGTTTTTAAGATATCTCTTAAACAATGCATTATATGGGAAAATGTTTCAAACAAAGGTTGTAGAAAATTAAATTTCCTAAAACTTTTATTCCAGTACAGTAATCCCCCGATTTACGCGATAAATGCGTTCCTAGAAATCGTCGCGTAAATAGAAAACGTGTAAATCGAAAATATTTTTCCTATTGAAAATAAGGCGATAGGCATTATTTACGTTCCTGACTAGATGCCTACAACTTACAAGCGTCTTAAAATTCGAATCAATGAGCGTTTTATGCCCTAAGGCAGTCTCTCTCAACCTTCTTCACGTTGCGGCACACCGAGTGCTGGGTTTTGCGTCACCGCAGCACACCTAATCCCGGCTAACATTGAGGACTTGAGGTTTGCGCAAAATTTTCAGCATTAATTCACTAATTAATAACTGACGTAGCATCTTAAATTCGCATGAGGGGCTAAAATACAAAATGCTATTAAATTATATATATTAATTTAATACGTACGGAAATTTCCTAAAAAACCTTATGAAAAATTTTTCATGCAAAAACTATGGCAATTGTACTCACCAAAAGTCCTATAAAATTGAAATTAATGGATCCAGGTAATCAACTCGGAATTTCAGCTAGTATTTAATCAATAAATAAAAAACTATTTAGGGTACATATTCCTCTAATCAATTAAAATACGGGTATGGTCGTAAGAATAAAATCGCGTTAAATCGAATATGCGACGCGTATCTAAAACGGAAAATGGCCGTAAAAATATCGCGTAAGAATAAAATCGAGTTAAACCAAATACGCGACGCGTAAATCGGAAAATGGTCGTAAAAACAAAATCGTGTATATGCGAAAACGCTTAAATCGGGCACGCGTAAATCGGGTACGCGTAAATCGGGGGATACCTGTATGTTTTTAAATATCAAATATTAAAGCAAACATCTCAAAATAACGGATAAGTGACAAGAGTAAACACCCACTTCCGGCTGACCGATTTTTACCACAAACTAATCAGTTCTTCTGACATTCATAGAGATGTAAAATATAAAATTTCGCATTGATCTGATTAATAGTTTTTGAGTTAGAGCACCCACAAAATCCCGGTCACAGACACCCACAGACATCATCGAGAAAATAGTCAAAACGTGTTCAGGAGGCCTTAAAACATGCATTTCCGTTGAAATTTCGAATTCGATTTTTTTCATGAAAGCAATACTTACTATATACTTCGTATATGGAGCAAGTAATAAAGCGAAGGACTTATTGCATAATTGATGTTACTATGTATAGTGTAAGTGAATTTCTGTATGAGTTTTTAATTTTCTTTTGTGTAATGTGTTTGTCTTGTGCTTCTGTTTCAGTGACCTATTCCATGTCATGTATGTATTGAACTGACGGAATTAATTAATAAATTTTATTATTTTTACATGTTTAAAGTTCCCTGAACACGTTTTGACTATTTTCTCGATGATTTCTGTGGGTGTATCTGTGACAGGAATTATGTGGGCGCTCTTAACTCAAAAACTATTAATCAGGTCAACGCGAAATATTATATTTGACGATTTTGTTAAAGGTAAAAGAACTGATTAATTTTTGGTAAAAAATCCGTCAACCGGAAGTGGGTGTTTACTCTTGTCACTTATCCGTTTTTACTATCTCCATATGTAGTATGGGAGAAAGTATTGTTTTCATGAAAAAAATCGATTTCGAGATTTCAACGGAAATACACGTTTTGAGATCCCCTGAACACGTTTTGACCATTTTTTCGATGACGCCTGTGTGTGTATGTGACAGCTTTTTTGTGGGTGCTCTAACTCAAAAAATATTAATCAGATCAATGCAAATTTTATATATAACATTTTTATGAAAGCCACAAGAACTGATTAGTTTTGGGTAAAAATCGGTCAACCGGAAGTGGGTTACTCTTGTCACATCCGTTATTTTGAGATAGTTGCTTTAATATTTGATATATTTCAAAACATACC
The DNA here is from genome assembly GCA_028673005.1 of Tanypteryx hageni. NCBI lineage: Eukaryota > Metazoa > Arthropoda > Insecta > Odonata > Petaluridae > Tanypteryx > Tanypteryx hageni. Next base: position 153,875,150 of record CM054113.1, on the reverse strand, counting down.
GGAATAAAAGTTATAGGAAATTTAATTTTCTACAACCTTTGTTTGAAACATTTTCCCATATAATGCATTGTTTAAGAGATATCTTAAAAACTAAATTATTTAGCTGCCACCACCACGCCAGCTACAGACGACTATTGTTAACAATTGACGCTTAGTCACGGCTTACTGTTAGTAACGCTCCTTTTTATTTTCTTAATTGTTCGATATTCCTGGCTATATCCAACATCAGAAGGCTATGGTTTGAGTATATTTCTGTTCTTTTTCAAGTCTAAAATTTTCTCGCAGTTTCTTAAAATATTTATTATTATGCAACCTATTTGGTATTTTTAGAAATATTATAGTTATGGAGAAAATCATGTGGTGGATACATCAGATTTTTTAAAAATATTTGCTTTTATATTTGATAAGTGTACATAAGTATTGGAGTAAAAGTGGTAGGAAATTTAATTTTCTACAACGTTTGATCGAAACTTTTTCCCATATAATGCATTGTTTAAGAGATTCTTTTAAACTAATTTTTTAGCTGCCACCATAACACCATCAGCGACTATTGTAAATGCTTATGTCTTACATTAGTAATGCTCCTTTTTATTTTCTTAATTTTTGAAGCTTCATGGCTATATCCAATATCAGAAGGTTACAGTTTGAGTATATTTCTGTTCTTTGTAAAGTGCAATTTTTTCTCGCAGTTCCTTAAAATATTTATTATCATTTAACCTATTTGGAATTTTTATAAATGTTACAGGTATGAAGAAAGTCATGTGGTGGCCACATCAGATTTTTATTAAATGTAAAAATATTTTACATTTAATTCAATAATTCATTCATGCCCACCCGTCATTTCTAAACAGGCCTGCCGAGAGGGGAGATGGAGGGGGTCTACAGTACCCGGGCCCGTAATTCTAAAGGGGGCCCAGCCAAGTATATCGGTATGTTGTATACTTGTATTGTTGGCAAAGTGGGTGTGCAGGGAAAGACGTTGGCAAAATTTGAGTTGCCGGAAATAGCGTTCACAGTGGTTTCCTAGTATTCCTGGTGTTAACATCCATTAATCACGGTCATTTATATGGTATAAATATGTACTATGTATGTATTCAATATTTTAGTGCAACCAGTATAAATTATATGGACTTATATTTTCAAGATATTTAAATGGGATTAACAATAAAGGTAAGTAATCGCTAGCCATGTATTTATATTAGTTATATTTACTTAAGCAGCAATATTTAATTGATAATTACTCATAAGTTAAATACTGTATTTACTCGTGTACTCGTTATATTTGTTTCATTTATGTTATATTCATTAAATTGTTTTGGCTATTTAAGATTAACACATTATTTTTTCAATAAATATAGTCATTTTTTCAGAAATGACTTGTTGCTTTTTAACCCTCATTTCTACATGTGGGCACACATGCACACACAAACACACAAGGGGACTCGTCATACACTTTGCACGGGAACCCGCGTTAGCTCTCGACGTCCGTTTCTAAATGAATTTTGTCAATTCCAAAAGGTCTTAATTTTTTCGAATGTTATGCTTTGTTTCTGAATATGCCCTTCTTCATCTAAAAACAACTTATTAGTTTCAATTTTTAATCCTGATTGAATTCTCTTTATGTATACATATATATTAGGGGATCTACCCCTGGCTCCTTAAGAGGCCTGACCCTGTCTGAGGGCTTACTTTGCTTGCCTATTAATTTAAAAATAATTTAACATGAATTTAATAAATATTTGAAATGTAAAATAAATTTTCATTGGCTGAATTTTTTTAACAAATGGGATATTTCATGTTTGATATTATAAAGTAATCATATAAAGTCATTGGTTGAAATCAATGGTACTATAATATAGTCTTTTGATTCCCATTTAAAAGCATTTGATTGATTAGCATGGTAGTTTACATTTTTCATTTTTAAACTCCAAAAAATTCCTCTTTTTGGATTAAAAAGAAATTGTTAAGCTAATTCGGCATGTATTTGAATTTTGTCTTAAAAAAATAAATGCCATTCTTTCAGTTACAGAACTATTCATATCTCAATTTTAACTAATTTTAAAATGCAATTTTTAGCCCAGCACTGATTTCCATGATTTATATGGATATAGTAATGAAACAACGAGGCCGAAAAAAATTCCCTAAAAATGAAAATTTTTAGAAGTTCAAAATTTTCTATTGGTTTACCCAATGATCTATCATTATGCCAAATTTCAGATCTGTAACCCTTCTAGAAGTACTTGGCCTAAGTAAAAAAGAAATAGATTAGGGAAGCATTGCTTATATACTTTTTAGTTCATAGTTTCATTATAGTACTCAGCATTTTAGGCTTTTTCCACACTGTCTACTCCAATGCTGATATACTTTAATATTTTCCTCTGTGGTGGCTGAGACAGGACGTCCACTGTGGGGGTCCCTCCTCCAATGTTTCTCATCCCTTTTTGAAATCTCCTAGTACCCATTTTTTCACAGTTGCTGCATATCCACACGGATATCTACAGAAACTAAGCAATAAACCTTTCAGAAAAAGTAATGAAACACAGCTCGATGCTCAAATTTCACCATGTCAATGGAAGGTCTGCATGACTACACTAAATGATTTGCTGAGAATGAACCACAGAGAGTGTTATCATTAAACTGTGTATACATTGTTGCAAGATGTCAAGCTATAATATATATAAACAAAACTTCCCTCCCCTGTTCCCTTCCTACTTAGGTCAAGAACTCTTTAGCTGCCCATTGTAAGAAGTAGCTATTTATAATAGATGATAATACTTCAGGTACAAGTATTTTTCAGGTGAATGAGGTTTTCAGTACTCAATCCACAAATAAAAGGATAAGAAAAAATAAATGGAGAAACTATCCAAGAGAATGCAATGAAATGGATCTATTACTTTACCTCCCAGAATTTGCTTGTGACTTTGACAGTTGAAATCCATTAGGGCAGTTAGCATTTAATGCTTTCACTTTTCAGTGTTTGCCTTCGCATACCGATACGAATGGCTATTGGTGGCTAGATCACTTCAGGGAGTGGCTTCGGCATGCTTTGGTGTCGCTGGAATGTGTCTGGTGGCAGAAAGATGTCCTGAAGAAGGTGGTTCGAGGGGAAAGGTTATGGGCATTGTTCTAGGTGCCGCTGCATTAGGCGTCCTCCTTGGTTACCCTCTCGGAGGACTTCTTTACGATTTCACAGGCGGAAAGGTGACTCCATTTTTGGTAGTGGCTACACTTGTCTCAGTAGACACTGGTAAGAAAGCCCTTTAAAGAAAATCGTAAATGCTATTTTTTTACTATAAATGTTCTTCACAGTTAATAGCTAATTTTCAAAACTTATGGAATAAAAGGTTAACAAATTAACTTAATATGCATAGTGACTTGGCTATGAAATGTAACTGAGAGAGAAATGGATAAAATTTGTGATCAGTAAAGACCGGAATTTTTCTTGCTCTTTCCACTGGAATCTTTTTAAAACATACTTTAATGTTTTAAGCTAATATTCTTACTGAATTGCATTTTAGAGTAGATGACCTAAGTAAATTCTCCCTCTAAGAATTAATGAAATATACCATTTTTTAGTTGTTATAAATATTTAAATTATTGGTCCTATTATCATAAACAGGTCATAATTAATAATGAACAAGTATAGGGAATAAGTAATTAAAGTACCTGTAATGGATATGGGTTTAATGATTGCTTTTCAATAAAATTCTATTTTTTAAAAGCAATTGTTATGATTTTACTTTGAAGAAATATTTCAAATTAGTTTATCAACAAATTATTCAGCAGGACCTTGGAATTAATAAATCATGTTAGCCCTCCTTATTTTTTAAATTCTTAACACCTCAAGAATGTCCTTTTCCATAGCATTTTAACACATGTAACAGTATTTTCTCCCTGATAATAATTAGAAATGCATTGATCCAATCAGTTTAATCAGGTGAGTTAATTGATACCAAGGTAGTCTTGAAAATGAGGACATTATCCTAATCAAGAAAACTTCACACATGAATTGCAAAAATTTCAAGTCAAATGGATTGATTTGTGTAAACATTATTTTTTAATATGCTCAAATCTAGATCATATTTTAGCTGAAACATTTCATGCACCTATAAAATTAAATTTTATGTTAATATTCACTACATAGTTTACTTATAATATAATTACAGGAAGTTATGTTGAAACACTTTTTGGAAAAGTAGCTTTTATGTTAATTAAACATCACCAATTAACACTAAATTTCATTAACTTATTTCAGTTCTTCAGTTGATTTACCTCGACTTGAAGCCAATTCAAAAGGCAAGTATAAATATCTGTTGACATGTATACATTTGCAGTATTTGATCAATAAAAATTTGGAATATTTCTATCTATGCTCTTGCATTCACTAATAATGGAAATATATGGGGAATTACAACGCGTGGAGAAAAATATTTATTTCACAAAATGAATGCAAATTCTTTTCAACAACAAATTCTATTAAGTTTTTAATAGTGAGAGCTTGGACCTTACAAGTAGCATTATATGTATATGGGAGCATGGCCATTCGAGAGCATTTTTCGGGAGATGATTGGGGGTGATTTAGGAAATATTTCCCTAAAATTTGATGGTCCGCTTCGAATTTATTTATGAGTTATTTTGAAAAAACTAATGAGCGAGCCATGTGCACCGCTAGCGAAATAGTGGTTCAGCAGAGCCGGTTGTGGTGTATTTGGCTAGTGCGTGCTCCCCAAACCTTGACACTGGGGTTATATGTTCAAATCCTGTTGCTGGTAATGTTTTATATGTAAATTTTTTATTAATGTTGTACATTAATTTGTGTAAATACAAATTAAAATACAACATTAGTTTGGCTAGTTAAAAATGCTGAAAATGTGATTTTCAGCATTTTTAACATGCCAAACTAATGTTGTATTTTAATTTGTATTAACACAAATTAATGTACAGCATTAGTAAAAAATTTACATAAAAAAATTAACAAGCAACAGGATTTGAACATACAACCTGTGTCAAGGTTCAAGGAGCACGCACTAGTCGACTGCACCATGACCGGCTCTGCTGAACCATTGTTTCGCTAGCAGTATATATGGCTCGCTCATTAGTTTTTACAAAATAACCCATAAATAAATTTGAAGTGGACCGTCAAATTTTAGGGAAATATTTCCTAAATCACCCCAATCATCTCCTGAAAAATGCTCTTGAATGGCCGTATATAATGCTCCATGTTAGAAAATATTACCGAGGTATTTTATGCCAAACTCTTCCTTTTTCTTTGGCAAACACCAAAAATTAATTTAGATATTGATAAAAAATAATTTGATATTTTGAACATGTATACATATTATATTTGAATCATTAACATTAAATATGAGTGTATCTCATATAGTCTTAGAACTTCAAAATTAATGAAGTGCAAGCACATCTTTCAAGTTAAGATCTGACTCTGATTCCTAGTCAAGGCAGAGTTCTTAAACTGTTTTTCATCTACATGCATTCAAGTTTATATTTAAAACTGTCAGATTCAACCAAATGCCCTTTTTATCACTAACTTTCCCAGGAACCAATTTTAACTGAGGCATCAAAAAATGTGCCCAGCTTGTTACAAGACTGGAAAGTGTTGGTAACAACAGGAGCAATCTGGATAAGCACATCAGCCATGTCTATTCTGGAGCCTTGTTTGCCCATTTGGCTAATGGATACAATAAAACCAAAGGTAAAATAATTAAGTAACTTATCCAGGCAATGAATTTATCTAAAACATGAAATTATACTTCTATTAACACAAACAGTCATTCAGTTACCTACTTAAAATAATTGTTTATTCCATTATTCTAGATATGAAAGGTTTTCTATTATTACACACATCTAATTTTAGTTTTGTATCTTGATGAAAAGTACACTTTGCTTTTAAAATTTCTTCCTCCTTCCAGTTATGCTGATGTAAATCATTTTTACCTCTATTTTGATCAAACAATTCTCATATTTTTTGTGCCATAGACACACATTATCAGCACATATTTTTAATTTCTACTTTCAGGGTGTGATTTTTTCAAATTCAAATTGGTTACATAGATACTGACACTACATGGACATGAGGGAGAGAGGCAATCAGTTTGAGCATAATATACATTTTTAGGCACCAAATTTCATTGTTTCATACTACTATACATGAACTTCTATTCAAGATATTTCATAGTAAACAACGTAGCAATTGTGTAAAATCCATGTTATATCACCAGCTTATTTCAACAGATATCAAAAGCTAACTAAATGTTGTTTCATAAATAAGCAAGAACTTGTTTAGTGTAAAAGTGAGCTTCTTTTCAAATCTTCCTCAATAAAATCATGTGGTAGGTAAAATTACGTGAGAAACCTTCAAATTAAAAGACTTATATAAAAGACTAATGAGTTTTCTCTTTTATGTGAAAAGTAGAGGTGGCAGATTGGAATGGTATTTATTCCAGACAGCTTGGGCTATCTAGTTGGGACCAACTTCTTAGGAGGCTTTGCATTTTGTGTGGGACGGTGGAAAGTAACCACAGCTGCTATGCTTTTGGTTGGCATATCTGCAATCATGGTCAGTAAATATCATCTGCATTATACCAAACATGCAATAAAACTATGATTTTCTATCTTGTTCATTTACATCATTCTAGTATGAAAAATTGGTAATGAGGTACTGCTATGATTTCTTTTTCAATAAACCTTGATATAAATGATTTATACATTTATCCTCAGGTGGCCTCCTCCAGTAGTATGAGACAACTGATAGGCCCACATTTTGGAATTGGTTTGGGAATTGGAGCAGTGGACTCAGCACTAGTGCCACTTTTAGCTCTTTTAGTTGAATGTAACATTCAAAATAAGAACACTGATTCTTCTCAGCCTTCTCATGAAGGTCTATTTGCAGCTCAGTATGCAACTGTCTATGTACTGCAGCAGACAGCAGTCAGTCTTGCATACTCATTAGGTATTACCTCTAATACTACTAAAAGATCAATTTAAATCAAATGAACTAAAAAAAATAAAAAGTATTTTGAATTTGTTACAGGACCAATCTTAGGGGGTGAATTGGTGCCTTTGGTGGGCTTTCCATGGTTGATGAGAGCTGTTGGCTTTTTCAACATAATTTATTGTCCACTAATTTTAATTCTGAGACCTAAAAAGATTAAGGAGTTGACTGACAATCATTCAACAAAAGTTGAAGATAAAGAAACTCAGGTAAAATATATTTCAAGGTATAATTCAACAACATTTATATACTCCACACTAGTTGTTATTTTAAGATCAAATGTAAAAAATCTCTTCCCATCAATTTAAAAAATACAATTTAAGTTTCTGGTGAATTGGCAAGCTCAGATGGGATGGCTCCTAACAGGTCTAATTTAAACATGGTTTACTAAATCATTTTATAGCTTTTAGAGTTACTTATATCATTAATGGAATCTACAAACCTATTCATAACATACCTCAGATACAATTAAAATTTAATTGGTTATATCTTACGTTCAAGAAAATGAGTTACACATTCATTAGATTAGTTATTGGAAAACCTACAAATATGACCAAAATTAGAACAAATTCCATCAAAATCTTAACTTCTTATAAATTTCCAAATGTGGAATGATACTGCTTTCCTGCTCTTTGTCTAATGTTGACAAAATTCTTTTATGAAAATTAGGCTATTTTAAGATTTCTTAATATTTGATTTTTTCATTAAATATTTCTAAGCTAATAAAAGTTGTTTCTGAACCTATTTCAGCATAACCATGTTACACAAAACATCTTAATTGCAGTTTTACCTATCACGATTTGGTAGATCAAATATCTACAACTTCAAATTTTAGTACATGCTACTACACTTGATTCCCAACTAAATTTAAATGCTTACCAAACTTTTGGTAGACTGGTTACCACCCAATCATACAAAATTTATTCAATATTTCTCTTCTTCATACCCCTACCATCTGGGATCAATTCATGGAAAGATTAAACTACTTTATATAACTCTGTTTGTCACCATACTGGAGTACACAAAAAAGGAAAAATGATTTTTTCAAGAGCCAATTCACAGGTGCACGTAGTTTTTCTTTTGAATTTCCTCTTAAAAACAACAAGTGGAAAATGACAAGAAAATGTGCTATGTAGTTAGATTACAAGTTACTATGTGAATTAAGATGAAAAGAATAACCAACTAAACTTACATCAATGATATAGTATAACTTGCATGCTCTAAGGTGGCAGTAGGAGATGTGTGAGGGGAAAGGAAGGAATGGGAAGGAAAAACTTTAAGGGGGAGCCGATGTCAGAGTCTATGCATAGTGACACAATTTTGGTTTGCAAAAGTCCAAATTCGTGCATCAAATGCCTGTATTTAAACACCACCTCCCCTATAGGCAGTCCCACCTTGATGGTGAACTCGTCCTACTGTAAATGTGCCTACTGTGCACTGCCAAGTTAAAGCGTTTTAGCTATAAATGCCCATAATTATTATGTGATTGATACTATCACATCATGTCATTACTATGCTTTTAGTCATTGTTATGTGCTAAAATATATTAATGTTAAGTATTCATATAATAAATTGCTGGAAAATCTGTCAATAATTTTCTTGATTTTTTCATTTAATTTTAAGAATTATAAAACAAATCAAATATCTCTAAAAATGCAGGTTTCCTTACAAAGAGTATTTATTTAATAAGATAATCCACTCATTTTTACCATTTAAAAATATGAATGTAGTAAAAACCTACTTTCACTTCAATCATAAGTGTAAATGTCCCAACCTCACAGTATTAATAATTTTCATTTCAGAATATACTTATGTCTCAGCCAGCACTGTCTAACTACCAGACTAATATTAAAGAAGAAAGATCATGGATACCAATACGATTGAAGTTTTCAGCATACCGTAGATTTTATGACTCAGATGATAGTGACTGAGAACATCTTACATTGAATTTTCTTCTCAAATGTTCTCTTAAATTCAGAAGACTAAAAGTGCATGTGGAAAATCCATTAAACTTGATGAATAAATATTTTATCCAAGATTATCTAGAATGTATTCAATTAACCTCATTGTGAATCTTTCCCAAAACAAGCATCAATTAATAAATATTGCATAAACCTATAATAATACTCACTTGATTCTGTAACCCTTTTCACTGGCAAATAAATGACAATAATAAAACAGACAATGTTTCAAATAACAAATATCATTATGGCATAATAAGGTAGAGAAGAGTCATCTCTACATTATGAAAAATCTTTTTTGTGAAAAAATGCAACCAGAAATGTACTAATGGGAGTTCATAAGAGTTAAAAGGAAATCACAGATACCATGAAAAATCAGAGATATTATTTCATAATATACATAACTAAAAATCAACACATAAGAAGGGCAAGAATAGAATGTAGGAAAATAATAACTAAATATATTTCAAAATAAAAATAATGTAATTAGCATATGTAATCAATAATTGATGCCATGTGAACCAAAGATTCAGTTGATGCTATTAAATAGGAATTAGATGATTTTATTTATTTATGAGTAATCCAACTACAACACCCAGGTCAATTAAATTTAGGAAAAAATAAAATAGATGTCCATGCTTAAATTTTGGTGAATGATCTTTGCATCTGTAAACAGATATACGAGTAGTTCAATAGGTACCTACTCATGGCATTATTAATGCAATAAAGTGAACACAACTATATTTCCATTGAAGATTATGGTACTTTTTAGTATTTAAAGTAAATGTAAATATATTTTTAAAAACATCGTCACAGAAAAATGCAGTCTTAAAATGCATTCTGAGCGATTAATACATTGGGTTCCAGATGACATGAAACTATTACTAAGTGTTAAAAAAATAAATTTGTAAAATAGTGAACGTCTAAAATTGCAGCAACTTGAAGTAAAAATGTTAGAAATTCTGGAGAAAGGAAATCACCACATTGAAAAGAGAAAAAATAATCAAGACAAAATATTCCATTGATGCATTGTAGAAAAAATAAATATATCTTATTTTCATGTGTATAGATGCAATTTTTGTCACATAAAACACCATAAAAATCATGGTGCATTTTATACAATGAAGATTTAAAGGCCTAAAGATGTTGATTTATGAAGGTAATTAATATTAAGTAAAATGAATTTTCATAATTATGAAACCAATAGATGCTTTTCAACTAATAATTAACGTACTTTGTTTTTTTAACCATTTATGTATCTTTTGTCTTCACGCAAACAAATGTTTTATGAATAAAACATTTTTAAACCAAAAATGACTGTATTTTTAAGATTGCACCTTACACATAGGGTATGGATTTTTTGGGTTTTACCCAATTTTACCCTCCAATTGCCTTTTTAAATTTTGGGTAAAACCCAAAATTATTAGTTTTCTTTAAACAATTTTTTTAAGATTTGGTCAGAATTTCTATTCTGGTGCTTGTGGGTACCTCAGCACTTGAGTGCAGTCTGAGATGTTCATGATCAATCTGTTTATTCTCTTTGTAAACAATTTATTTGTAAGCTTACTTTGTAACAATCTTAATCTCCTTGGATTGCTCGTGCCACGAATAGTCAAGGAGGTGCCTTAACTAGTCGCTGTTAGATCTTGGATAGGATAAGGAAACAAGAAGACCAAACCAGGAATAATGCAGGCTGGTTTCCCAAAGTTGACGCCCTGAATTGATTACTTATGTATATTGACAGGAAATGTTTCAGTATGTGCTAGTCATTTCAAGGAACTCTCATACCATAAATACCACTTGTTGTTCATAGTTTATCAATGATAGAGAAAAATTGGAAAAGATTCATAGAGCGTTATCAGGTCTAAAATACTAAAAACAATGTCAAAATCTCTTTCTGACATATTTTGCCTTTATTTTTTTTAAATAAACGAATTTAATAAATGTTGCAGTTTATACCCTAATATGTCTGTATCCATTGCTGAATAGTCGAGTGGAAGAGAAAATAACCCATTTGTTCACTCGTCTATGCTCAAGCCGAGTTCGGTAATAATCATCTCCATGGCAACAATCCGATAAAATGCAATTTAAAACGAAAAATGATGTTTTAAGGGAAATTCAAGAAAATACAATCAATTATAAAAATACCGTGATAAGAATTAGAATCGACATTATTTTCCCCTTAGACCAGTAAAACCTCGCTCCGTTATCACAATTTTAAGATATTTTAATGTATTAAAGAAAACATCTCTGCATGATGGATTTGAGATTTCCTATGTAAAACAAATAAGAAAAAACATTCCTGGAATCGAACCCGGGACTTCAATCATCGCCCAATAAAATACAGCCCAGAGGTGGGCCCTGGCAGAATGACCTTCATACCAAGTTTCATGAAAATTGGTCCATTGGCTCAAAAGTTGTTAGTAGGGAACACACACACACAGGACCATTTCATAAGGATGTTTCCTTTGGAAAGAAGCTTAAAAAGAGCCCAAGTGTCTGTTAGTTGAAAACACTAAGAAAGAAAAAATATTTCACTAATATCTGGTGTTTCAAAAGAAGTTGAATGGGAAGCAAGATATTTGTGCAGCCTGCAAGGTGTTCCTCTCCACCTGGAGGCGTTTAACACACTCTCAACCATACTTAAGTCATAGTAAAAAGTTTTGATTATTGATAAAACAAATTTTTAAACAAGATTTTTACTTCAAAATCATTTTGTCTGAATTACAAAATAATAAAACCTGAAAATTACCCGAAATTGAACTTTTTTTAAAACCTCGAAAAATCTGTAACTTATTTAAACCCGATTTGAACCTGAATGAAAAGGAAAATAATAAAACCCAATATTTACCCTCCGAATGAATTTTTTTTAAACCCGAAAAATCCATACCCTACTTATACACTGTAAAATATGGCACAGAATTAAAATAAAAAAGTTACTTTTTTGATGTCAGAAGGTAGCAAATAATGCCCTTAATTTTTGCAAAGAGATAACTACCAAAAAGAGGAAGATTAAAGCCATGAATTTCACAAAGATATAATTCAAAAACAAAAATTTGGGTGACTAAAAAAAGTGATGTAAATAGATGTTGTAACACACAATGAATTTAAATGAGTAAAAAGCATTGTTTGAGAAATAGGAAATGAAAGAAAATTACCAACTTGTAAAAATGTTATAGTAGTTAAAATGGGAAGGATGATATCACAGGGGTCGCCAAAGACAATAACAATAGCTAAGATGTAGTAATACCAAGTATTGTGACATGCCATACTAAATCTTAATTATGGAACAAAGATTAACAACTGTCAAATACAAAGGTAACAAATTAATATAAAGGACTGCTGATAGAATGATGAGTGAATATGTGAAACAAATTAAATTATCTACAGATTCAGATAATTTCAGGAAATGAAACAATATGTCCAGAAAAGGAGATTACTATCAATGCAAATAGTAACTAGTACTAGTATAATAAGAATCTAGGAAGACCAATTGTGAGGTTCTAAAAGCTCAATAGAGGCAAAGAAGATTGACCAGCAAGATTATGAAAGTTAACTAGTAGGAAGATAAAAAGAATAATGCTTTCAGAAAAATCTTGACATTAGAGAATCAGAATTTTAAATTCCTGGAAATAAATGTTTTATGGAGTGCTGAATTAGGACCACGATAATTCGCTTTGGAGGCCACATAACTGAATAAGTAATTTTCTGAAATATTATGAACCAAAAAGCCATTAGGACATGAACCGAAGTCATTTGCTTTATTTTTAGACTTCCATAGCCATTTTCCAATGAATAGCAATAACTGCGAGTCAAATAGCAACCGCCCAAGCAAAATTTGGACTCACAAAACAAATTCAAACCAAAACAAAATAACAAAAACTCGATGAAATTTTCATGATAAAATAATTAGGTACAACCATACTTTTCAAACATGCTTTATACACTTAATTAGCTTGTTAAAAAGTACTGGAATGGTTCTTGTAATTTCATTTTCACCAAAACAAAAGGTATTGAAGTAATATTATTTTATTAATGTACCACTTGAAATATGATAAAAGTTGTTTATGCACTGGCTCACCCTAATTCATTAATACCCTTTAATTGTGCCATTAAACTTGAACATTTTACCTCGAGTTTTCATAAAAGAGCTATAGGCATGGACAAAAACTTTTAAAACAATCATTATAAAACAAAATCTTCACAAAATATGTTTCACCATTTAAATAACAACAAAAAAGTTAGAATTTGCACGCTATCACAAGAAACTTACATCATGTTTCATATGAAATTCTTAGGAAGTGAATAAATAGATGAGAAACTGATCACAAGAAACTTCTTACACAACGTTTCATTTAAAATTAATTGGAAGCAAATAAATAGATGTGTTGAAACATTCAAAGTTTACAATACATGAAACCGTTTGACATCTACAGTTTTGTAGGAATTGTTGCAAACATCACAATTCATTGATTCAGCCTTTTTTGAGGACAGATTTACAAGGCAATTACGGCATAATAAATGCTTACAAGGCAGAGAGAAAAGGCACTGCAAGGATTGGCAATGGCCACAACAATTTCCTTGACTAGTTTTATGCTCAGAATCTCTTACTTCCATGGATATTTTTATGAAACTAGGAAGACCTGTCAACACAGATCCAATAGCACAATCAAGACTATCTTCTAAGATATCTTCATGATTTCTCAGACTGGAACTATCTTTATTCTTTTTAAACACTGAACCTGATGAAAACTTTCCACTTTCACAGTTCTTTCTTTTGACTCCATTTTTCTTTTCAATTTCAATGTTATGGTTCACAGTCTCAAGTTGACTATTTATATTAGATGTGTTTGGAATAACCTGATCTTCCAAAGAGGAGGTATGATTACCATCTATAGTGATTTCCTTCTGAATCTTGGACGAAGTTGATGTATGGTAAGGGTTATTGCTAGGTTGAGATGAAGAACAATGGCCTTTTAACTGTTTACCTACGGAATCATTCTTTTTACCACAAATATTCAACAAATTTGAATGATTCTGATGACCCTGACCAACGGTTCGTCCGACACCTCTAAATTGTTCCAAATGCCCATTCTCCAGCAAAAATTGATCAATTCGAGATTTCAGAGCTGTGTCAGGGACTGCAAATATAGATTTGGAGAAAGGTATACCTGTAAACGGATCGCTTGGACAACGGCCCCAATTAGACTCGACATTATTACATTTATCTAATGTTGAAAGATCGACCACCTTACCGCTAGGTAAAGTCATAGGGATCGCCATTACGTTATATGTGATGGGATCCAAAAATTCATCTGGTATTAAGGGCTCACTTTCACGATCTTCTAACTTTGAATTACACTTCTTCGCATTCTTTTCTCTGTCTTCTGAGTTTTTACAATCAGACGAGTTTTTTAATGGTTTGTTTAATTTAGAATTCGCTCCATTCCACAGGTTAAATATGAGCTGCTTTGTGTTTTCGGAGCAACTTCGACTCGGGTGACCCCAAACCTCTATTTTTTTCAACGCTGGCACAGTTGAGTTAGCTGTGCTGAATATTTTAATTTCTAGAACACTTGCGTTTCTTAATACATTTGCTGATGAGGTATAAAAGTGTTTCACAAGAAAATTAAAAGGAATCACAGGCGCAACTCGATAATTATATTTCCGAAATGCCAGTCCAGGTTCATTATTCAATTTGCAAGACCCAATCTTTATACCAGTTCCAGCAGAAAAGTTTGGAGACGAATTGTCATAATTATTTTTTTCTTCGGTAGCGCGATATCCTGGTGTTATTAAGAGCTCTAGCCCGTTTGACTTCTGACTACCTACTTCGGTCCATATCAAAATATGACTAATATCAACATTACAAAAAAAGTTGAGAAAAACAGAAATTGGAGGCTTAGTAAAACCTTCGGCGAGAAAACCTTTTCCCCGTTGCGAAGGGTCACTGGACAACAGATTTGACAAATCGTAACCTTCACAACTAACAGCAATGCTATTAATTTTTGTCTTTAAACTAGGGCAGCAAAAGTTGACAGCCATTAAACTGAAAGGAAATTTGGTATAATTATCAATAAAGTAAAACTATCGAGAAATACAAAAAGAAAAAAATATCATTAACTAATGTAGTATTCGCAGAACTCTAGTACATAACCAACCCAGAATTGTTTTACGGGACGAAGATCACCCAACTACTTGAAGATTTCGACGGCAAAACGCAAACATAACAGCATCAAAATTTTTCTCTACGTCATTGGGTAGCGGGTATGGTGAAGTGGCGGTACATCTGAACTAACCTAAGAAAGTTATATCGGTAAAGAACCGATAAGATTTTAGGGATTATATTCTTTGCGAAAAAAAATACAGAAAGCCGAATTTATTCACAGATAAAGTTTGTATTACTTTCATTTTACAAGATATTATAGTGTCGGTGCTCAGTATATCTTTCTTAATTCATTTTTCGTTTTTGCTAAACTTCTTCTTATTTTAGAAATAGTATATAGCAGAGGTCTCCAACCCGCGGGCCATAAGCGGTCCCCGAGAGTTACTCTATGCGGCCCGGGAAGCTGATGGGTAAAATTCCATATAGAAAATTTCATATTTTTGCATTATAATTATCGTCTCAAAACCTTTTCTGGTGGAGCTTTAACACTAGTAATTTATTTAGACTTCGTTTTCGCTAATATAAGACCACAGAATCCCTTGGTAACTTCTAATGTAAACACTCTTCCGGCTCGCCGAAGCTCTTGTGACTTCCAATGCGGCCCTCCGAAGCATTCACAACTATGAATGCGGCCCGCCATGTAAAAAGGTTGGGCTCCACTGGTATATAGAATATCTCTCAAATGAAAAAGATTGTTTTTCCAATTTAAACGTTTAATATAACATTTCCGCTTGCAAGCAAATGTGATAATTTTGTCTATAAAAATTAAATTTCTGTAGTTTATCATGTGTTGTTTTATTAGGGAAGTAAATGATATTTTCAAAATGTATGTGAAATTAATGGATAAAAAGCTCGAGTTTTTATGAGTTCATCCTCATTGAACTATTTCGAGAAATACAATGGATTGTTTAAATATAGAACTCAAACTGTTCACAGAAAATTTAAATAATTCTTTATAGTGCTTTTCGTGAATGCTGAAAAGCACTATTATCTTCGTGATGTCCGTCCGTACGCATATATCAGGGAAGAATTGGCTAAACCGATTTCAACCAAATTTGGTACATACATACAAATTAATGACATATTTGGATCGGATCTACTATGCAGGGGTGCCACAATTACGAAGTTTAACTTTTCGATAATAATGAATTTGGAAGGAATTGGCAGAACCGATTTCAATGAAATTTTGTAGGAAGGAAGCGTGTAACATAAAAAAATAAAATCATGAAGTATAGTATAGAAAGCAGGGCTGCCACAATAAAAGAAATAAAAAATTCTTTTTACACATATTTGTGTTGAAATGTCTGCATCAATTTGAACCAAATTATAATATTTATAATGTACACATATATAGAAAACCACAATAGCATATTTAAACTGAATCAGCCAAATAAGGATGCCACAATTACAAATTAAATTCTTTCAGTAATTATGGATTTGGAAGGAATTGGCCGAATGGATTTCAATTAAATATTGTATGTAAAATTTATACAAAATACCATAATGAAATAAAGATGTTTAAAGGTGAGCTAAAGAGCAGAGCTACCACAATATAAAGTAAAATAATATTTCTTTTACACGTAATTCTGGAGAACAGACGGTATGTTTTTAACCAAATATGATATATATATATATATATATATATATATATATATATATATATATAATCTTTATATAAATAAATAGAAAACTTATTATATTCAAACCGGGTCGACTAAACAGGGCTACCACAATATCAAAGTTAGAATTTGTCTGTAACTATAATTTTGAAGGTATTGGCTGAACGGATTTCAAAGAAATTTCGTTTGTAGTATAGAATGACAAAACCAAATGAATATGTATAAAACGGATCTTAAAAGCAGGGTTGCCACAATATAAGGAAAAATAGTTTTCTGATTTCAAAGCAAATATATTAGTATACGTCTATACTACAGCGAATTTTACGAAAAGTACTTCTGTACCACGGGAAACCCGTGTACATCCCTACTTGTTTTAATCTCAAACTATTTTGTCTGATTATTTCTTCGTGGAATTATCTCGAAACAAAAATACAATTTACAGCAACAATTGCTGACCATAAAAGTAAATATAAATAAGAGAAAATATAGAGTTTTTAAATATTCCATAGAAATAAAACCCAATAGAAGGGGTTGCTTTGAAATATTAATACGAATCAGAATGGAAAAAAGGAGAAGCTCACTTTTTGACTGTAAGGCAAAGATTATTCTCGTCACATTTATAGTTTTCAGTATCTTGGTGTACCTTGCGTGTGCCGTTTTGTTAGAAATATGACGCTAAGATGTGTTTAAAATGACTGGATAAAACAATGCGGATCATTCCAACGAAGCTATCACCAGGTTTAGGAGAGGCTTTACAACCACTTACAACTATGGCCGGGAAAGATTGATAACCCAAGTCCAAATGCCTGAACATATGAGCGGGGTCTATTCTACTCGTTTCTCCCCGGACGGGAAGATCATAGCGGTGGCATGCGGCTCAGGCAGCATTCAGGTTTTACATTTTGTCTTAAAAAAACATTTGGACGCATGCGTGATGCAAATGAACAGCTTTTATTGTTTTTTGGAATTTGGTGTACTGACAAGACGGAGGAAACACTTAGTATAACCTTCAATCAGAGAAATGCCATGAATAGGCTCGATGAATATAATATTTTGGGGGTCCTCAAACCGATTAGTTGAAATCTTTAGGATTCAAAAAAAGGTAATGCGCTGCATAGTAAATGCACCCTACAGAGCCACTTGTAAACCTATTTTTAAGAGATTAGGAATTCTGCCAGTTCCCTGCATTTACATGTATTGTCTGTTGTTATACATATATCAAGAATAATTCACTTGAATTTAAGAAGAATGCGTTTTACCATGACTATGATACAAGGAAAAGACATTACCTACGTGTATCTTACTCTCGAATCAACATTCCAAAAAAGGGTCCTAAAATAATGGGAATTAAACTATTTAACCAACTCCCTCTAGAAATTAAGAATATTAACAATATTACTTATTTTAAGGAGCTATATTTAACTTTTTAATCTGTAACTGTTTCTACAGGGTGAATGAATTGTTATGATGTTTTAATGTACGTAACTTTCACTGGGTTTTTCTATGTTTTTGTGTATTGTCCTTTTTGACTTATCCTATACCTACCCATTGTAGTGTTATCCGGATGAATAAAGTATTCTATTCTATTAATTTTCTTGCAATTAGTTGCATACTTCCCCACACAGTTGTTGCGTGATTAAGAAGGCGAAATTTGCCGCGATCAGGATTAAACCAATGTCAGATCATCTGATCATTCCGTCATAGTTCCGCCATTATTTACATATTAGAAATTAGATTCATAATCCGAAAAAAATATTAATAATTTATATTTAATAGTTTTTAACCCACTGACTGATTGAAGACAAACATATTTAATTCAATTATTTCAATTCACAAATATCTGTTTTATTCCTTTTTCATTTTTACATTTGCGGGAAGATACGTGACGGAGAAACTGGTGGACTACTAGAGACTCTTCGCGCAGGATATGATCAAGCTCTTCCGGTTATGTGCTCTCGATTTGGCCCAAGGGGGCATCCCGGTGTAAAAAAGGTAGCATATCATATGATACTGTGCCTGAGCGTTTCTCAAACTGATTTAGTTACCACCAAATACATTGCGTCGTAAAATTTCCAAGAGTTTTAAAAAATCGTAATATAATTCGCTGAATAAGCCTTAATTTTGCGGAATTCCATTTTAAGAAAATAAAACAAATCACTTTGAAAAATTCCACTGTATTTCAGTGGAATTTCAGTGAAATTTTTTCAACGTGATGTTTTATTTTCTTAAATTCGTTATATTTGATGTGTCGGGAAAATGGTCCGAGGGTAGTGTTTTGTAGCACAAAATTTTTTGGGAAACGCTGATATAGTTTACTTACCAAATATCTCTGAACTGATGAAGATTGCTAGATAACGTACTATCAATTTCCATTACGTTCTTCACCTTCTTTAAAATTATTTTTAAAACTTTCACGTATTGCATAGGAAAAGAAGCGCGCAGTTGAAACGAAACCTAAAGAGAGGTCCGCTCCTATGCCTAATCTTGACGAAATGATGACATTCTCTGATTCGGAGACAGAAGAAGAACTGCAACAATCTTCTGTTAACGCGAAAACGGTGAGAAATCCATAATCAATTACAAGGTAAACCAGAGATTTATATTTGGAAACAACTCACTCCATTAACTATACATTTTTTCTCATGTAAAACAGCTCGATTATATTTATAACTATGGATTGCCAAAATAAAGGAATATATAAGGTAACTCTACCCAATATGGCCTAGCTAAGCTTTATTTATTTTTAAGCACCTTTCCCAAATGCTGAAAGTAAAACTAACATAATGTACTCTTAGACAGTTTATTTAAGTAAACAGAAAAAATGTTACAACTATAATGCTTTAACATGGAATTACTGGTTAGCATTTTTGCAAAACCTTGCTGTTAGGACATATTAGGAACATATGATCTCAATATGGGTTATTGTTAAAAAAATAAGAGATCAAGAATCTGAAATACTTGTATCAAAATTCTAATGCTTGATTGCTCAAAAATGGTTACAATAAATTGTCGGTAGGCAAAATAACTAAAAAATGAGAGAATAAAAGTCAAGATTCTAATTTTACATGACTCAAAATCGTAAAATTGTACCACCAAAGATATAGGCACATGAGGTCAAAATTTAAATAAATAAATGAACAAAAAATGACATCTAAAATCATTAAAAAAATTAATTGTCATTATTTAAGGCTCACAAAATGGGCAATATGGCCTAGATGTCTGCACGGGCCGAAATTTTCGGGCCAGGCCCAACCCATTCATAACTGAGCCCAAGTCCGGCCCAACCCAAGACTTGGCCACAATTTACACTCCCAAGACCAGCCCAAGGCCCGAAATTTTTTAAATGGACTTGAATTCGGCCCGATCGTGCACTTTTAGCAAAATATATAATAAACGATTCTCTTTATTATACATTTTTTATTAGCTTAGCTTACGATATATAAAAATGTTCAAATCCAAAAAATCAATTTGTATTAATTTATTCAAATCCAAAATTGAGGATAATGAAAATATTAGGACACGTTTCAATTAATGAATATGAATTGCCTGCCTAACATGAAAACAAAAATCAGAGCCTTTTTGTTTAATTTTAAACATTTAAGCATTAAAAATTTGTTAATATTAAACCATACTTTAATGAAACTTACCAACGAGATGGAGGAAGAAAGGGCATAAAGGATATATCAAAAATATAAAAATTAAACTTAGGAAAAGTAATTATGTGGACTTTATGAAAAAATTATTTGACACAGATATAAAATACTGCTAAATAAAAGTGGCTTTAGAGATTACAAAATAAGAAAGAAAGCAATAAAGTTTATACAAAAAATAAGGCAATGACACAAAGAGAACAAAAGGTTTACATTAGCTGAGTGAAAATTCGATTCCCAGTTGAGCCAGACGTTTTCTTCTTTTCCTCCATCGTGATACATATACATACACATTATTAATTTTACAGTGCAGAATTAGTTAAAATGTTTACCTATTTCGCAGTCTATATAACACAATTAGCAGAAAATATACTCACTGAAATGTGACGTTCTCTCTGCTCACAATGTACATCCTGCACACCATCCTGCTTTTAATCCATGTTACTATGGAGGAACAAGATGGAATCAATGCTATCACTACTCAGACTTGTTTGACGCTCTTGCACTATGCAGCCTGCTAAGCTAAAGTTTCGTTCGCTATTTGAGCTTGTGGCTGGAAAAGGTAGAATATGTCTTGCCATACGCGACAGCAGTGGAAACTTTGCTTCATAATTCTTCCACCAGCCTAGCAGTTCTTTTTGCTTAACATGGCCAACATCTAGTCGTATATATCACTACTTCATCATCTTGAACAATGGGCTGAACAGGGGTATCTTCAAAAATGCTGAAGTCAAGAACTTTTAATTTCTTAATGGAGAAAAGTTGACTATTATTGTTTGCTATGGTCACTACTTGCTCTCCCGAGTATGTTGTTATAGTACTGTTGGTCTCCCAACCTTCTGCACTAGTAGATGCTGGCGGCTGCTCTTCCCTTTTTAATATAATCATAAGTTCTTGCACATCACTCAATGTGGTTGTCTTTTCCTCATCAGTTAGCATTTTTAACTGATGAAAGTTGGGCCACAAAAATGTAGCAACCCCATGAAGTCTTTGAATTTTAAATTTTTCCAACAGTACACTTCGAGATTTGTTTTTTAGAGCTATTAGGGTCATCTGGCTGTATAGTGAGGTGGTTGAGTAGACTTACTTTAACTAGCAGAACCAAAGGAAGGGTTGGATATGTAATACTTCTAGTTCTAATGAAGCCTCTTTAAATGGTTTAAGAAAATTTACTAACATTGGTAACATTTCTTGCTGTAAATGGGACATTCTTTGTTCTTCCTCTCGACATCCCAAAAGATTCTAAATTTCTTTGTATGCTTCATTAAGGGACTCGTATATCTCAATTCTACTATAAAAACGTGTTTTGCATTCTTGATGTTATGTTTTAGACAAATTTTTCACTTGCCCAGATTTTTTAAGATATATTACAAGAGATTTAGCTTCAGTTGTAGCAATATATATATGAGGCAGATTTACTTCTAAGAATTCTCTTGAAAATGTGTCTTAATATTGTGTTTATAAGATGAGAGGAGCAATCTAGTCTAATGTACAACTGAAGAGCGCTGATAATGTTAGCTCCTCGATCTGTCACAAACACAATTTTTGAAAGATGGTCAGATTTGAAGCGTAAAGCAACTATTCATCATTTAATCTCATTTCTAATATTTTCTCCTGTTTTCTTTTCATCGGGAAACTCACAAGTAAACATAACCCTGCTCATGAGTTTCCAGTTATCATCTAAAAAGTGAAGTGTCAAAGAAGTGTAAGCAATTTTTCAAAAATCATCAACCCACATGCCTGTTGATGCATCACACTGCTGTAAATCGACTGCTTTCTGAATGGTGGGAACAAGAGATTTATGTAGGGTATCAGCTTCTATCTGTATATTACGTGAAATCGTTGTGGGATGAGGTAAAATATCTTGGACATCAAAATTCCCATGTAATTCCCTAATTTAAGTAAAAACTGTGAATATTCTAAAAACCCTTGCCCAGTAACAATGTCAAACGGCCTGACATCCTTGTAACACAACTTCACACAACTTTTTGTCACCTGCTCCTTCAAATCTTTGGGCACTTTGGTTTTAGGTTTATTTAAATGACCTTCAATGGACTGCTGTCCTGCACTCAATCCAAATTTACACACATGCTGACTTAAGTGTGAATTTGCAGTCTTCACACCACAATATTGAAAGAGAGATTTGCACTTTATATACTGGACTACATCCACATCTTCGTTCGTTTTTTTGTTATGAAGAACCTCAAATCTTTTTCACATCACTTTTCACACCAGTTTTTTTAACCGTGATGTATTCTCCTCTTCTTAGTTTTTCTTTGATTAAATCCATTATTGTATTTTATAGGTTTATAAAAACGTTTCATAATACAAAAAATGCACAAAAACAGAAACTATGTCAAATTCTATTAACACGAAGGAGACAACCTTTATTGTCTACTACCAAGAGTGAACTGATGATTAATTAGGTTAGATTTCTCCTGCGAAATGCATAGTTCACAGTTGGGAACCCCAAATCGGACATTATTTACCTTTCTCAGACATCCAGGCCTAATCATTGCGTCCATGTGGCCGGAGGGCAATGGGACTTATGTTAGTGTTATAAGCGACACAGGAATATTTCCCAGCAGACCTAGCACATTTTCCTGAGAGAGAAAACCTCGTAAATATCTTGGGAGAGACTTTTGTAAAGTGAAATAAGATACATGCAGACGATGACTTCTGATACTCCCTATATATTGCTCTGAAGAAATGCCGAAGCAAAAGAAAACAGAGCAAAAGCCTATGATCAAACAAATTACCTCTCAAGAGGCGCCGAGATGAGAAAGCGTATTGCCTCGAGAGAGAGTCTTTTCTGGGCCAACAAACATTCTATATCTTATGGGGGGCTTCTTGCTTAGTCTCAGCTGCCTCAGTGCTCTATAGGGATATTTTAGAAGCCGCTATTCTACTGATTCACCTAACTACCAAACCAACCCAAGAATCGATAATTTTTCCTTCCCAGGCTAGGCCCAAGCCCGGCCCGAGCCCATCAGCTTACCAGCATTACCCGGCCCGACCATGGGCCGGTTCAGGCCAAGCTTAGCTCGTGGGCCTAGGCCCGGCCCATGCAGGCCTCTAATATGGCCTAAATAGGCCATTATGGGGAGACTTGAACTAGTAGAACATTCTGTTGGGACAACATGATATCTCAATGAATTGCCAAACCAATCACACCACTAATAGTAGAGACAATTATATTGTACAATGCCTAAGGTCAAATTAATTAATTCACTTTTACCTGTACGAACAATGACTTAACCAACGTCTTGAAATTAGATGCACGTAACCACAAATGCTGGTCTCAAACAAAACATTCCATTAAATTCAGCCAACTAAGCGCATCCAGCAGAATTCCATATAAACACAGTTGTTAGCAGTCTGCCGATATACTGCAACCACCATCTATCAATTTTGTTACATAGTACGTTCTATACGGCGATTAGGCCATATTGTGGAACAGGTCATATTGGGTACAGCTACCTATATATTGCAGGCTCATCTAAATTTGGTCAGAAATATTTTTAGAAAATGCACTTTTTCAGGATTTGCCCAGGCAATTTGTGATGTAATCAAATCCTTTTGGGCAAATCTAAATGTGGTGGGGCTCACATCCTATATTCGTTTTGAATTTATTCTGGTTTTCAGTCTTCTTTCCTGGTATCTTGGACATCTTTTTCGGTACTTTAATTACAGATTTTGTTACTTGTAATGAATTATGCAGCAGTTCTCTCCATCTTCAGTTCATATTAAGACATTTGGAGATAAAACTCTATCTACCAAATACTAATCAATACAAGGATAGAGTTACCAATCCAACCCAACCAAAAATCTACCAAAATGGGAAAATTTGGTGCCCCAGGTTGGATTAAGTGGTTGGGAATTTGGTTCGTTCCATTTTTCTCCCCCGGGTTGGGTTATGTGGTTGGGGATTTGGTTAGTTCAATTTTCCTCCCTTGGGTTGGGTTATGTGTTTGGGGGTTTGGTTTGTTCAATTTTCCTCCTCTGGGTTGGGTAAAGTGGTTGCGGGAGTACTATTTTCACTTTTTTATTGCATTTTAATTTCAAGTTGTTTTTAATATACTGCCATTTCATTGAAATATTACCATCTTAGTAGTTAGTAAATTTAGCCAAATGTACTTAACAGTTGTAATATCTTTTTATTATTGCACCATTCCTGTCAAATCATGTTGGTACAGGTTTCCCTCTCTTTTCATAAAAATGTTAAATATGAAATTTCGCGTTGACCTGATTATCAGTTTTTGAGTTAGAGTACCCTAAAAAACTCACATACATACACACACACACAGACATCACTGATAAAATAGTCAAAATGTGTTCAGGGGACCTCAGAACATGTATTTCTGTTGAAATCGATTTTTTCTTGAAAACAATACTTTCCCCTATACTACGTATGGAGAAAGTAAAAAGGATGAGAAACCAGAGATGCTATAGGAATAATGAGAATCATATCAGAAAAGGCAATAGAGTGTAGCCAAGATTGCTATGTATGTTTCATCAACTGGCAGAAGGCCTTTGATAAAGTGGATTATGCTGATGAAGATATTAAAGGATACAGGTGTAGATTGGAAATGCAGGATACCAGTCAGGAATGAGTACATAAATCCAGTTGTGAAGGTCACATTGGAGAAGGCTGATACCAGAGGAGTAAACATTGGGAGATGTTGTTGCCTATTGCCAGTCCTATTTAATATACATACATACGTGGATAACGCAAAAATCACTAGAAGACACAGGAGATATCAAGATTAAAGAAAGGATTATAAGAACAGTAAAATATACTGATGATCAACTGCTTTTGGCAAGAAATGAAAAGGAAATCCAGAAAATGACGAATACACTGATAACTACAGGCAGAAAATAGGGAATGGAAATAAATACAGAAAAATTCAAGGTCACATTAATATCAGAAAAAGAAGAAAACTTTAACATTAATAATTGGTGGAAAGCCATTCGTATGAGTTTCAGATTGTAAATACTTAGGAATCATCATTACAAGAGATGTAAAATGAACCAATGAAACAAGGACTAGATTAGCACTTTGTATGGAGCGGAAAAATGGAAACTCAGAAAAATGACATAAATACCTACTTAGAATATGCTATGTCTCCTAATCAGTGATCAGGATAAAATTATGGAATAAAAAGTTTGTAAGTTTAAATTAAGCAAAAAAAAATTATGAAAGCATGAAGTAATTAATTTTACTGCAATATATGTGTATTAAAAAGCATATGGTTGAATACTAAACGAAGGACAGAGTTGCATGATGTTAATTTTTGCAGTTGCTTAAGTTTTACTGACAGGCTGTCCCTAGGGTATGGTGAATCAGGGCAACTGCCCTGGGCCCTGGACTTCGATATCACCACAAGGAAAGCCTAAGTAAAATTTGGTGGTAAATGTTAATAGGGTCCCACACAAACCGATTTGCCCTGGGCCCCGCACCTCTCTAAGTTAAGGTAGCCTGAGGATAAAACTTAAAATAATATCATGAGAGAGCTTGTGTTTTTTTGTCTGCCTGAGCAAAAGTGAGCGAGAGTGTGTGAGAAAGAGGGGGAGAGGGTTGGGTGAGTGTGAGAGAGGGGAGGGTTGAGTGTGTGTGTGGGTGGATGTGCATGTGGAAGTGAGCATGTGCATATGTGAGGGAGTGAGAATTTGTAGGTATGGGTTGCGTGAGCGAGTGTATGTAGATATGAATATCTTTTTCATAAGGAGATTTATATAAGGTTTTATTGTTATTTTATCTATTTTAATATCTATGTTCAACCATATAATACCTTATTAGAAGCATCACTTCAACAGATGCAAAGTGTATCAATGGAATAAGGACAGGAATAGTGAAAGCAAAAGGGAGATATAAGTAAGAAATCTATAAAATTCTATTCATGGAGAACTGCTTTGTATGGAGAAAAATCGTTGACACTCAGGAAAAATTATATAAAATACTTAGATAGCTTCAAAATGTGGGGAAGGAGAAGAATGCTGAAGATAAAATGGGCAGATAGGATGAAAAACAAGGAAATGCTACTTAGCATTTCCTCATTTTTCATCCATGTCAAATGTCTGATCATGCTAAAACTTTTATTTCTATGTTTGTTAATAGGATTTTTTAAATCAAGGCATGATAATTTCAAACATGCCTATTGCTAAAGTAGAAATAAAATAATCTTGTCATGGTTACATCAATAAAAATTATAATTCATTATGGAACATGATATTTGTTCTGAAAAAAAAACATTCTGTTCCATAAAGTGATGGCTGAATCATTAACAGACACAAAAGAATTCATCTAATAAAGCAAATTTTTACAGCCTGTAGCAGGCACTGCAGCTGTAGCTAACTTCAAAGAAAGAGCTCACGGTACATTCTTTGCTGGATCAGCCTGTGGACGTATCTTCAAATGTGTAATTGATGAAGGATTGTGTGAGTCATTTAGTAAGGGTAAGTACTTGTTTATTTATTATATTATTATTATAGAGAAAAACAGACAACTATTATGCAAAAATGATTACAGACATATGATCGGAAGGTAAATGTTGAACAGTAACTGATGTCATTTAATCCATATTGCAATTGTATGTGCTATGCATACACTTATATTATCTATGGAATTTCTCTATTTTTTAGTCATCATTGTTTCAACTTTTATCACTTACTTAAAGTGGTAATAAATAAATTAAAATAGGTATATTCATAACAAGATGGAAAAGTATAGTCCATAAATGGAATACACAGATTTCAAAGGCATTCTTAATGGAACGGTATCGAAAGATTAGGTGATTCTTGAATTTTTATCCCCAAAACTATAGTCTCAGGGATGATCTTGTAGTAAACGTTGTTCTCTATCCAAATTTTTTAAATCTATACCTCAGATAATATAAGAGAATGGGAGAGAAATATATGGATTTTTAATTGTTGTTTGCTTAGAGAACTGTCTTTGCGATCGATGTAAACAAAATATGTGATGTTTTGCTCGAGATTTTCTCGAATTTTTATCTCCAAAACTTGTAATTACATAGCCTCGCGGACTTTCTTGTAGTAAATGTTGTTCTCTATATGAATATTTTTTTAAATCTGTACCTTACAGATCATATAAGAGCTAGGGAGATAAAAGTTTGATATTTCGTTGTTGCTTGACGGGTGCCATTTAACGAGATATGAGTATAATTTTATTAAAGTAATTATGTGAAGTGGAAGTTCTAATTCACAGATTCAGTTGAAAATCACAATTGGTCGATAAATTTTAATAAAGATCACTCATACCTAATTAAATTAAAATCCTTCCTGCAGTTTAGGAGAAGAAAGTTACGATGGATGGACCAGACGTGCCCATAAGGCATTCCGCTATTACCACATCGCTGGTAAAGATCGCCTAAAAACTATCTGAAGTGTAAGGGGTTCTGTAATGGATCCTTGCCAAGCATGTCATAAACCTCAGGGTGCACCTGATTGCAATACTTTATATGTATACTTAAAAAATACAATAAATGTAGTTATTTCACAAGTAAATTAAACACTGCTAAAAATATAATATTAACAGAACATTTTCTTTGGTAAAAATTTTTGCAAACATTATGTGATCAATACAAAATTGCTAGCTTCTACAAACTTACTTAATTTGCAGATTTATCTGTTTATAATATTTCTTACGATAAAAAATTTAATTTTAATTTTTTTTGGTTGCTGCCAATGTACATTTAAATAAATGCTGTGGAAAAATGTTGCTGAAATCAAAAAGAATTTAGAACACTACTTTTATGATGAATAGATATGTTGTATTTATCTTTACTAAATTGAGATACAAATCTGTAATATTAATGGAATAATGTTTTATCTGATTTTTATCAACTAATCAAGGTATCATCTGTTCCACTTACCTAAGTTATTTAAGAAATTAAGGTGCTTGAGATCTCCATTAATTCAATTTAATTGTCTATCAATTGGTCCAGAAGAAGGAAATGAAGTGCATGCTCTTGATGTAGACATGACATCCAGTGTGCTAGCAACTGGTGGAAGAGATACAATTCTTCGTCTCTATGACATAACAACAACAAAGGTATCAACCTTGAGAGAATAATAACTGACCAACCAACTTTTCATTGCTTAAATATATCAAAACTACATTAAGAGTGCTGTTCTTGTTGGTCTGGAGTCTAAAGCCTACAACTCTTTATACATATATTAATTCTCTGTGCCGTATGATTTTATAAAATTTAGTTTCTTCAAAGATTACCATCAGTTTAATATGGAAAAATGTATGTTGCATAAAATAATAAAGTATATCATGTTATTTAAATAGAACAGAAGTCTACTCTGATGGCAGAAAATGGTAGAAAAAACCATGTTGAGAAAGTTTTGCTAATTTTGCTCGAATCAGTTACATTTTTTTACATAAATCCTGAGGTTTTCATTGGAATTTTGTTATTTTGCCTATATAAAACATGATGATAATCAGAATTCAATATAAAATTAAATTATATGTACTACCAGGTTTTGTGAGAAGAGGATAAAGATGCAACTATTACACATTTCAATTTCAAGTAGATAAGTATAATAGGTCTTCATTTGTAAATAGAAAATTGTACAATTATTTGGAAACTAATAATACTTATTTATTTTTTACTTTTAATAATATATGATAAGTGTATATATTAAGCTAAGGAGTCAAAATCTAGAAAAATCCCCAAATCCAGCAAACATCTTGTCCCAAGCATGTTGGATAAGGTGTCCTGTACAGTGTATTATTATTCTAAACACCAATTTTTATTGTAAATTCCAGTTCTTCATTAGATATCAAGGATGAAAGTTAAAATGATATTAGTTTGGCAGTACCATTTTACATTATTGAAACGAGTCATTTTAATTTCCAAGACCTTAGAATAATATTATACTGTGTTTGGTTGTAAATGTTTATTCTAAACACCAACATTTATTGTAAATTCCAGCTCCTCATTAGACATCAAGGATGAAAATTAAAATAGTACAGTAGACCCTCAAACAACGTGGTAGTAATGTTCCTGAAATGGCCATGTAGCGAGAGAACACGCTGCATGAATTTAATGATTTATGGAAAAAATAGGATTAGGTTCCCCAAGTTTGAGAAGTTATGTGCATACTTATAGTACATAAAAATTGTAAGATAAGATAATATTAACAAGACAAAAACAATTTTAATACTTTAATTTAAAATAATTTACATTTAAAACAATTCCCTAACATTTCGGCAACACTAACTTCCTGAATTCCATTATCTTGCATACAGTGGAGGGAGATCGGTTAACAGGGCCAAGATAGAAGGTTGTGGTTCGGAGTCTTTTGATCTTGATGGTTGGCAGAAATAATCTGTAGTGCATCTCTGCATTGCTGTAGTCTGCATGGATTTTTAAGCTGATGATATGGTAGTGTACACTGTTCAATAGCATGTTTCAATTTAAGGCTTCTGTCCATGTTAGAATCTGCTTCTATGAGACCACTTGCAAGCTTGTCAAAACCAAGCAAAGTTTCCCATAACAATGCTGGTTTGAGATGATCCTCCTCTTTATGCACCTTTTCCTCTGTTTCGCAGGACTCAAGCATCTGCAAGCATTTCTTTCTCGGTCAATTCCTCTGAGACAAGAACAACAATTCTTGTATTTCTTCTTCTTGCATAAAATCGAAGCCCTCATGGCCTACAGCCCTTGCCAACTGCACATCTTCCTCATCTCAGATTTAAGTGTCAGAAAACATTGGGTATCATTCACAACTCTGCACCATAATTTGTTCCATCCTCCATTTAAATTTGTCTGGCTCACCTCATCCCATTATGCTTTGATGTCTGCAATTGCGTGGATGATTATATCTCATGCCAGAACTCTGGAATGCCACTATCGGGGTTCTCCTCTAATGCCTTGAGAAGTTTCCTCATGGTCCTCCTGGTGTAGTATGAAGTTCTTGATAACTTCCTGGTCTAGAGGTTGGAGTATGGAGGACATGTAGGGTGGCATAAACACAACCGGCACATCTGGGTTTATAGTTTGCAAAACCACAGAAGGATGACAAGGGGCATTATCAAGAACAAGGAGAAACTTTAATGGAAGATATTCTCTTGCCTCGAGTACAAAGTAGGATGTAAACCAATCTGTGAACATGGTTGCTGTTACCCATGCCTTTCCTGTTAGACTGCCAAATAACCGGTAAAAAGGACTTATGCTTATCCTTGCCCTGGGATTCTATGAGCAGCAAACCAGCATGGGTTTACACTTAAAAATCTCCTGATGTGTTGGTGCAGAAAAGCAAGGTCAGGCGGCCCTTCGTGGTCTTGAACCCAGGCGCCACTTTTTCCCATTTACTGATGTAGGTTCTCGGTAGAATCCTTTTCCAAAATAAACACATATCATCAGCATTGAATACTTGGTGGGAGTGGTAATCATTCTCTTCAAATATTCTTAAAAATTCTTCCTTGTGCCACTCTGCAGCTTGGTGGTCAGCAGATGCACTCTCACCAGAAAACTAGACGTTGTGTAGATTGGAATGCTTTCTAAATTTGTCAAACCAACCAGAACTAAATTTACAGTCCTTCAAAGGCTCTCCTTCCTGCTCACAAATCGTTTTGTGGATTCGTTGTGCCTTCTCCCGAATGACGGTGACCCTGAGTGCTGCTCCCTTTTGTATCGGCTCCTCAATCCAGGTGTCTCATCTGCTGCATGGACCTCTTACTCATACTCCTTATGGAATCACTACTAGTACATAGTAGCAGCAGCTGTAAGACTTGCTTCAATGGATTCATTGTTCTTTTGAATGGTGCGAATAGTTGATCATTCACTCAATATTCGTGTGCAAAGTCCACCACTCGCTGACCAGCTCTACGTTTATCCAAAATCTCCTTTTTCTTCATCAATGCCATTAATTCATGCTAAGCCTCCTTCTTCTCATTTCCAGCACCACTAGCCTTTCTCTTGGATTCCATCATGAATGGTTGAAATTGGGATGGGGTGGTTGAATTTTCAGGAACCAATGCAAAGCTCTTCTCTTGCTATATGTAAGTGGTGTGCAACCTGTGGCCCATGACTTGATTTCAGGTTGCCCGCAGATCATTCAAACAATTTTCACTTTTGAATTTTATTAACCCATCGGCTTACCTAACTGCCAAATCATTAGGGAGGGAGATGGTGAAAAAACTGGCTTAAGAATGGAAATTCAACCTACCATAAGTTCCTAAACTATCTATATATTGTTAGCATGCTTTTAATAAATTGCATAGCACTTTGCAAATTTATCTGCATTTGTGTGGCCTGCGATTAAAAAAGGTCGTGTGCTACTGCTATAGGCATTGCTTCAACAGTAAGTAAAAGTGCACAGGATTCTCCAAAAACCAACCTCCAACATGTCTCTACTGCCCAGAATGACCCCACTAAGGGATGTAAAATAATCAGTGCTTGTCTCCTACTAAGTTAAAGTCATTTCAACAATCACCTTACCAATTTGATACAATGTCCAAACTGATTGTGGCAGGATGGCAAGTATGTTGCTACTATGTTTGTTTCAAATTATAAATGCCCAAGTTTTGTGCTGATACATTTCAAAGAAATTCTTTCCTACTTGCCTTTGGCATGCAAAGTGGAATTAAGTGAATATTTGAGGTGCCAGAGGCAGCACGCCAAATTAAAATATCACAATTTTTTTGGATTTTCATCTTGGACCCTTCCATGTTGCCTAAAAATGGACCACATTGCAAGAAAACTGGTATAAAAATAAAACCTGTGCAATACTGAAAACGCGCTGCATGAATCCGTGTTGCATGAGGTTTATTGTATATAGTTCAGCAGTATCAATTTTATTTGTTGAAACAAGAGTATTTTATTTTTAAAACAGAATAATATTACACTATTGTAACTTTTGTAGCTTATATTATGGGATACACAAGTGATTGATAATTATATCATTCTTAAAAGCTCATCCGCTCCTTTGATCATCCTCCAGAGGGAGAGTACAAAGGACACACTGCGCGTGTTTTCAGCATACGTTTTGATCCTGGGGACAAGAGTATATGTTTCTCAGGTGGATGGGATAATGTGGTAAAGGTAAAAAGTTTTCATATGATTTTCCATTAATGAATAAAACCTATAAACATTGTGGAAGTCATCATTTTATAAATATTTCATTTGGCTTCCTAGAAATGTTTTGTATATAATAATTTGATGTTAATAATTTTCTTATAATTTAAGAGAAAATTAATATTAGCATATTACATATAAACCCTTAATATTTGTCAAATTATTTGATTCAATAAAATGCAGCAAAATAAAAAACCTAATTCAATCTTAATTGCAGATTTCAAATGTGCCATTGTCCAATATGACAAGCACATATGTTCAAGGGTGCACTGATTTTTAACTGAGCATTAACACCTCATTACACAATATTATATCTAATCCTCATTATTGGCCTATATAAAATGAGAATTGTAAGTTAAATTAGTGATGTAAAATGTTGTACCCTCACAAAACTCATACACAGTAGACCCTTCATTTATAAAGAGGTTACATTCCTGGAGAAATCTGTATATGTTGGAACCAAGTAAAAAGATACTGAAAGCCTACGGGTATTGAGGGGTTACATTCCAAACTCAAAAGATTATTCTGCCATATCATTCATAGCCTTTATAAAATGAGCATTTTACAGAACCACTGAATTATATCAAAGGATAATGAATGAAAACAGTCTGATAACTAAGTTTTTTGACAAATACTTATGTTTATCAAATGTTAAATATTTAAAAAAATTATTTCAAATATCCATGTTAATTTTAACTTTTAATGATGAAATTCTGGGATGTTGAGATTGAGTTTACTGTTGCCACTTACTGTCTGTTAGGAGTGGGTGGATGTAGACTTGCAGAAAACTGCTAATAGGCATTTGTTTGGCTTTATTATGCAGGTCCTTGTACTCTTCCTTGCATGTCATCCATACATCTTCAGCCTCTTGAATTTCAAGCTCTGCTCTATGAACAGATCAAAAATAAATTTCCAGGCTCCTTGGGCAATCGAAAACCGTCATTCAGGGAGTTAATCATCAGTTTTGGCTTCAGAGTCACCACCACCTTGTCTTCACTTTCAACATCACTGGTGCATGGCTGAATCAGCTTCCCATTCTTCCTCCTTTTCTCTCCTCTCTCCCATCCTCCTCCCTCCCATTCTCTCTCCCCCTCTGGAAACATAGACTTCCTAGTCTCAATCTCACCCTAATAAGGAACATTATCTATATATCTATCCCCCTCTCCCTCCTTCTCTGTCTCTCTCCTTCTCTCTCACTCCATCTCTCTCCCCCTCTGTCTCTCTCTCATATTAAAGCATTCAAAGCACACTTTCCTAATGCATATAGTATAATGATTGAGACAACAGTACAATCTCAAGATTTAACAATGACATGGTCAGCAAGGTAACATATTGTTAAAAAGCTTAAACTTTTCCAATAAATATGATTTGAATGTATAACTTGAGCAATTTTGAATCATAGTCAAAATGTGGCAATAAGAATAAGAAACATTATTTATTTTTCTTTAAAACGTTTCTGGTCCAAAAATCATAGGTCAATTCTTTCTAATTTTAATATCCAAAATAATAAAAGCTTGCACATCAAAAAGTCCATTTTTATGTGTTACCTTATGAGAAATAGAAATAATCCCCTGAAGCCAAACCTAGCTCGTTTTTCCAATTATTTTTATCAATCACTTTTAATATGTGAATCAAGCATTCCTGGAAAATTTCAAACCATTATCTCTTATTGTTTTTGAGATATAAACAATTTAAAATTATCACAAACCAACAAACACTTGTCTATTATTATAGGAAATTTCGTGATAGGGTGATATTTCCAGCACTGGCACTGTAAAATAAGGGTCATTTTCCATTGCAATTAAGATACAGCGAGTGCAGTATGCCTTTAAGGTTGATATGATGCCTTGGTTGAGAGTAGGGAATCCAAGCTCGAGTATCGAGTACCCGGGTAATTGGAATTTGGAAGCCTTTTTCGAGTACTCGACTACCCGGGTAATTTGATCGAGTATCGAGTTGCATATTTTTTATGAAAATTTTACAATTTTCTAACATTTGAACCAACAGAAAATAACGAAAAACTATGCGTAATTAAAAACAGGTGGCGGGGGCGTAGCAAGGGGGGGGGCAAGCAGGGCGACCGCCCCATGCGCCGTAGTCAAAGGGGTGCCAAACAGCCACTTTATTTAATGCATAAATGGAGAATTTTTTAAAAATTGGATATTTTTTGTATTTAAACTCCAAAGTGGTCCACAAGCCGAAAAATGTGACAGAGACAGATTCACTTCAAGCCGAGCCTAACACGGTACACGTAAGAAAATATTGTACTTTTTCAGCACACACGTTCCATCTTGTCTTCGGCAGGCAGGCAAAACGGCGAGTAAAAACTGAGCGTGTGTGGCGGCCTTTACAAAGGCAAACAAATCTTTCCGAGTGAGAGATACCCAAATCGTGATCGTTGCAAGTTGCGTATCTGAGAGGAGAATCGCTCCTATTGAATAAGACCTATCGCCACTCTTTTGAGAGTTTTGTTTATGCCCTCGGAGGTGAGGATACTCTTTAATAAATGGATGAAACGAATGATGATGCTGCTGCATCTTCAAAAAAGGAAGGAATATTGAATTTTGTCAGCCGAGAAACATTGAATGAAATATTAGCAAAATGTGCTGCAAAGGACGGATTTAGCATTAAAGGAATAATGTCATCTGAAGCCATTAGAGGTTTTATAAGAAAGCACAATTACATCATGCCAAAAAGCGAAACAACGGTGATGAAATACAAAATGAAATTCTAAGAAGAAACAAGAAAGAAATGAA
The DNA here is from genome assembly GCA_028673005.1 of Tanypteryx hageni. Lineage (NCBI taxonomy): Eukaryota > Metazoa > Arthropoda > Insecta > Odonata > Petaluridae > Tanypteryx > Tanypteryx hageni. Next base: position 153,839,882 of record CM054113.1, on the reverse strand, counting down.
AGCAGCTTTATCGCAACAACAAAAATCTGAAAAGAGATTTAGTCTCACCGTAGTTGAACGGAGTGACATAAATATCAGAAGACACATGAATGTTATAGTCCACTCAGCAGCAATGTCGCCATTCGTTCTTGGGCTGGTTCCTATTGAAGGTTCTGGCGATTCTAATTCCACCATAGCTCTATTCAAAGGAAGACTTAATGAGTTTGGAATCGATATGGATTCTGATGTCACCGGATCAACTCAAGACAGAGCTGCATTAATGGTAAAATATGGAAGGAATATTCCGGCATTGGCTCAATTATGCTACAACCATGGAACCCATGTTGGTGTCCTTGATATATTTTATAAGAAAACAGTCCAGCCTCTCACTGGTGATGAAGAAGAGAATGATGAAGATGAAGAATTCCAAGATGATGATGATTACGCTGATCAGGATGAGGAGGATATCAGCAATACTGAAATTGATACATATGTTGTTGATGGAAGTTTTAATTTTGAACCGGAGAGTCACAGTGAATTTATACAGTCCATAGAGACATTGGAATAGTACTTCCGGAGACACGAAAAGTTATGAGATTTTTCAAAAAATCTGCTGTAAGAAGCAGTGTTCTTCAAAAGCATGTGCTGGCACAAGAAGGCAAGAAACTGCAATTGTTACTTAATTGCAAAAATCGATGGAACTCCATTATTCTGATGGTGAATCATTTTTTAAAAATTGAATGACTGCATAAACAAGGCAATAATGGAGATTGGCAACCAAAAATTAAAAATACAAATATCAATGTTTTAAAGAAAATATCGGAAGTTCTGCAACCTGTAGAGCTTGCTGTCTAAGAGTTAAGCAAAGAGGACAGCAATTTACTGAAAGCTGAAGGAGTTTGCATCTTTCTTTTGAATAAATTACAACAAGCAGATAGGGATCTCGCTACTGAAATGATGGATGCCTTAAAAAAAAAGAATCGATGGAAGACGAAACAAAGTTATTGTGTCGTTGTTGCTTTTTTTGCAAAATGGCAATTGTCCTAATTCCCACTTTAATGATCATTTTATATATTCTTCAAAAAATGTAATCAAATCATTGGCAAATGATAGATATGATAGGTTGTTTGGTGAAGATGAACATGAAAATGAGCAAGAAGAACCAGCTACGGAAAATGAAGGTTCTGCTAGTTCTGTCTATGGTGAGATGCAGAAAACAGTACAAGCTGTTACGGCTATTCCTAAAGAAACTTCAACAAAATCAACAATGGACAAGGAGCTAAAATTGATCAAAGGAAATCATGGCAAAAAATTGTTCCAAACTTTGATAACAATTCAACATACTTCAACAGCTAGCAAGAGAGTGTTCTCAGTAGCTTCAAATTTCATTACTAAGATCCGAAACAATTTAAAAATGTATACCTTAAATGGACTTGTATTTCTAAAATATTATTTCATGAATAAAAATAAATGACCTTTTTAATTTTACATTTTTTTAAATTACGCTGGATACACGGGTACCTGCGTATTTCATAAAAGAATTACTCGATTACCCGGGTAGTTCAAAATCCAAGTATTTTGGATTCTCTAGTTAAGAGGCTAGAGAAGTGACATTGTATTGAAAGGTAGAAAGACTACATCCACGTTTGGATGCACAAATTCAGGCCAACTGGGTTAGCCTAGTGTGTAAATTATCTAGGATCAGAAGAGCCTTAAATGCAAAGTTTTTATGTCAGATAGTGTTTCATGCACAAAAAATTATGAAACCATTCCAAGAATACCTCTGCTGTTACCTGTGTACATCAATTAGCCCACCAAAATATTGGGAGTTAATGTTTATCCTTGCCCTTTAGAGCATGGGGATTCAAGGCTCAGTAAAACAGCATTGGCTTTACCATAAAATCTCCTGATGTGTTTGCACAGATGAGAAGGATCTCAACCTTAAAACCTGGAGCAGTCTTCTCTTCTTTAGAAATAAATGTTTTCTTAGCATTCTCTTCCAGAACAAATAAGTCTCATCCTCATTGAAAATTTGCTCTGGTTTGTAACACTTCTCCTTGAAATATTTCCAGCCCAAGAGGAAACTTCTTGGCTGCCTCATGGTCTGCTGATGCTACTTCACCATGCATCTTCATGTCGTACAGGCTGTCTCTTCTTGAATTTTTCAAACCATCCCATGGTGGTAAGAAGAAGTTCCTTGAACTGCCTTACCCTGAAGCTGATGCATCTTCAATTTTTAGGTGATGGTGCGATCTTTTGGGCATCTCTCTTATCAGTGCCCTATCCAATGGAGCCCTTTTCTGGGTTTGGCCCTCAATCTACATAATCAGCATCTTCTCCATATTTTGTTAGGTAATGTCACAAGTATAAAATGACATTTTTTGTGCCTATTGATGTACTTTCAGCAACATAATCTCATTTTCTCATCGTTTCTCCTATTAGGAATATGGTTACCTCATTAAGGCCCAAAGCTCTAGTCACAGATGCTGAACCTTTACCGTTAGCAAGTCTATCCAAAACATCCATCTTTTGTGGGTTTCACAGGTGGTGCATCACTTTTGTCTTTTCTCTTTGAATTCATGATAAACACTTGTTTTGGGCAAAAATAATAGAAACATAAAATAGTGAAACACTTATAACATTCATTCACTACAGTTTGTGTGAGCTTTAAATGCTGCAGAAAAATGTGTTAGGATGATGGTGGATTGAAAAGTCTACTACCAGACAATGAGCAAAGACCACTTTTTTGCTTTAAATCTGTTATTGGAAAAAGGAAAGGTCACAAAAGTGAATCAGTACTGTGTATAAAGAAAAGGGGCTACATTTACCTGGACGCGTATAAGTAAGACCATTTAAATGGAGGGCCAAATATATTTAAAAATTCATTATAATTTCCATAAATGCAGTAAAATTTTATGGAGAACTACTTAATAAAGCTTCCAACATATAAAAATTTTAGAAAAAAACACAGACTTTAATGTGCCTGGACAATGTACAGTTGTTTTGGTTGATAACTCATTCTATAGGCACTAAAATTCAGTTTTAAAAGCCTTCATCTAACCAAATAATGATCAGAAACAGAAAACTTGATGAATATCCTTTTTTTCATGATTTCCAGGTTTGGGATATACGGACACCACTAGGAGTTACACACAATCTGTATGGTCCTCACATTTGTGGAAGTGACAGCATTGACATACGAGTAAGTTTTCTTATAAAATTAATGTATGAACCGAAATTTATTTCTATTTCATTTTTAAATATATCATACGTAAATAATGTTATGGTCAAACAACCAATGCATATGCTTTTGTGTAGCATTTTGACATTGGTAATTCTGTCCATAATTCATTAAAAACTATTTTAAATATTTTTAAATCTGTAATTTAAAAATAATTTTATTGTTCCTATTAGAAACAACATGCATAACAAATTGAATCTGCAAAAATAATAAATGGACTTTTAATATTATTCTGACCATGAGATTTTTTTGTAATTAGCTTACTATCATAAGCACATTATATAAACAAATAATTGAACATATTGTTAATGCTGTAATATTTAATAAAAGTCTCTTTCTTTTAATTGGTATTGATACGAGCATTCCTACATTTTTAAAGGGATATTTTTGCCAATAATTGTAAGTTGTTATTTATCGTATTTGTTATTGATAGTAAGTTTTTATTTATCTTAAATATTTTTTGTCTTTATTCATTATTTAAGATAGGTAATACTGTTGTAAAGGATGTTAATTTGAACAAATTTAAATGAAACATTTTAAAGTGTTGTGTTGTAGCTTAGTAATTCTTCAGATAACTATATTTATGCAGTGTTTTATATGGATGGTTGATGTGATGTTAGGAAAAGAACAATTTATTATTTTTGTCATTTAAGTTAGGTGACTAAAATATGAAATATTCAACAATTTCACTCCTACTAGTATCTAAAACTGAATTACTCTGAACTAGCAGTATATTTTCATTGATTTTAAGCAATATGAATGGATAAATTAGTATTTCCATTAATGAAACAATAGATACTATCAAACTTCTTACTACTTATATACCAAACATTCTTACATTTGCCACTGAGTTCTTCACTTCTGTCTGCCATTCTCTCAACTGTAAAAAGATTAAATAGAGAGATCCCCACATCACTCAACAGCTGGTAGGTAGGCACTTTTGCGAATTTTTATGTCCATGTAAGCTGAAAGGTTATCATAATTATATTTTAAAGTTTATTCATATTAAAGTACAAGGCCGTAGATACAGTTTAGTAAAGGGGGGGTTTAATGAAAAATAATTTCGAAGTTTTAATATTTTAATACATTTTATTTTATTTTTTTTTAATTTAAAATAAAAATTATTGTCTAAATTACAAATTCTTTTTTCTATTTTTAAAGCAAATTTGGATATAATATCATCTACATTTAAAGGCACACTGCGATGCACACTCATCAATGCCAAACCCATTAGACGTTCATCTCCCGTTGAATTCCTAAGCCAGGTTTTAAGGCGTCTTAAAGAAGAAAAACATCTTTCGGGGGTTACTGTAGAGCAGGGCAAGGGAGCAAGAATTTTCAATAGTTTCTTTATACTAGGAAAAAGCATATCATCGCAAACTTTGAACACCTCTAACGCGGTTTTTGGCAAATCATCTTCTGACAGCAAATTCCATTTACACTGTCATATTTCAAATTCTACTTAAGTCGTCCAAAGTCTTCACCATAAATTTTACAAGTCTGTTGGAAAATTTCTGACTTTTCATTTTTACATTTAGTAGGAAGCAGTAGCTGCAGTTTAGCTATTAGTTTATTATGTTTTGAGAAGCGATTCTTTAATTCAGCTAAAAAGTGATCAAAAAAGGTATAAATAAATAAGGCCGGTAATATTAATTTGCATCATTTGATGGGACATTTTAACGCTTTGATTGTCTTCCAATTACTCTGGGTTTGATCATTTGCTCCCAACGTTGGGGAACATGCTTTCTGCCGACAGATATTGAATGAGTCTTCACTGTTTATACGCATTGATTGTATCACATTAATGATTAAATCAATGTGCTCACAACATTCTACTAAATCCACATTTACTTTCTGAAGACTTACATAAATTTAGACTATAAGAAAATATCTTGTTTAATGTCAATAATGCAACTACAAATTCTGCACTAGTTATAGAGAATAATAATTGATAAGCCTGATCAGAGGTTTCTTTTGTTCCGGATTCTTGAAGTTGCTGCAGAGCTTCTACTATTGTAGAATACAATTCCAAAAAATGGGATACAGAGTTATGTTTCTCAGACCAACTCGTTTTGCATAAACCTAGAACTGTTTAATGAGTTAGCCTTTTATTTTCTTTTGCTATTTTCTCTAGAATATTGTTTCTCTGAGAAGAGAGACAAAAGTATTTCACAGCTGTATTAATAACGCCAATACAATTTCTAATGACTGACAAATCGCAAGAATATGCCATAACTAAATTTAAAGCATGGGCACTGCAATGCACAAATTGTGCTTTTGAGTATTTTTCTGATATTAATGTATGCACACCTCTGTACTTGCCACTCATGACAGCAGCCCCATCATAGCCTTGACCAATCATGTTGTCCAGATTTACTCCAATTTGCGTCAATGTGGACAGGAGGATAGTAGCCAAATCCGAGGCAGTCACATCAGTTACAGGAATGAAACACAAAAATCTTCTCGAATTAAGATTTCTTTATTATCAATATATTGAAAAAATTGCTAGCTGTTCTTTCCTGGATATGCCTTGTGTCTCATCTGCCAATAATGAAAAACATTTAGCATCGTTTATTCGAGAAACAATCGCATTTTGTGTTATTTCTCTACAAATTTCAAGAATTTCATTCTGAATGGTTGGACTAGTATACATACTTTGGGAGCCAGAGGATGTAGAAAGATGATTTAAAAGTGCGATATCTCCCGATTCAGCACCGTATCGTAAAAGAGCCATAAAGTTACCGTCGTTATAGTCTGGTTCATGGAGAGAAATGGGACCTGAATCTTTCATGCCTCTCAGAGCAAGTTCTTGGCGACCACATAAAATTATGGTTTCTACTATAGAATGTAACTTATCTCTGTTTTTCTCTATCTGATGCTTTCTTTCAAAATCTAGCATACACACTATATCAACTTGCTTTCCACTTATAACATTTAGAAAATTATCTGCATGCATACTAGCCTCAATATGATATTTTGTTTTCTCATGTTTTCCAAAATATTCTTTCGCATTCTTCCAGTTTAGATAGGCTGCTCTCCTAATGCTTGATCTCCTCTGCCTCCAACTTGAAGAGCAAACAATACACATATTTTACAGAATGCTCCACCTGCTCTTATGTCTCCCGCATAAACGAATGATAAACATTCTGATATAAAAGAATGTGCTCTTCAATTCAATTTATTTTAGCATTCCTGTGGCTCCAAACACATAAATCCCACAATAAATTATAGAAGTATTCCTACTATTCAACGAATTGATGGAAATGTGCGACTTTGGGCGATTTGAAAGCGCTCTGATTGTGATTTTGCGGAGCTATCAACTGGCAACCCATCTACACTGATGAAGTATGTTTTGAGCAGTTTATTTCAATTCCTTCACCCTATGAGTCACCCTTAAATGTTCCCCTCTCCAATGGCCAAACATAGTGACCTTTCTAGGTCACTAAGTAGCGCCTCATGTGCCTAAGAATAAATCCACCCATCTGAATTGCAGTTAAAAACTTAACGTTTTGTGTTTTCCTCAGTTATTATTTCTTTAGGTTCTTAAGAAAGGAAAATCCATAAGGGGGGGTTTGAACCCCTCAAACCCTCCCCATATATACGGCCCTGTTAAAGTATTAGCCATATAAAAGTTGGTTATAAAAATTCATTTTATATGTTTACTTGTTTCTAAATTAAAATGTACAACATATAATGCAACCATATTGTTCTATCAACGCAGCCCACAAATAAGAGTAATTATAGTGAGTTCAGACAAAATAAAGTTATTTTGATATAATGAAAATATATCAGAGCATATCTTTTTGAGAAAAAATAAAATTACTGAAGATTTCAAAACCATGTCTAAACATTATCTTTTGTTAGCATAATTCAAATAAGAATTACCCTATTTATCCAAGTACCATGCACCCCCAAATAATATGTGCATTCCATTTTTTTTAAATCTAAAATTGAATTTATTCAAGTGAAGTTGTTACAATTAAAATATTGTTTGCATAAATTGTAAAATAATTCCATTTAAATACACTATCCTTCATCTTTGGCCACTACAATACAAGAAATGATACTTTTTCAGTAAACAGTAATACCAGTAAGAAGTTTCGAAGAATGCTGGAGTTTGGTCTGCATTCATAATTTGTGAAAGAATATATGAATGTTGCTCCTGCAATCCAATAACATACTTCTGAAAAGGCAAAAGTTTTTCTTTGTATGCATCTGGAAACCATTGTGTGAATAATTTTTGAGGCGGCATCTCATATCGTGACTCGTTTAGGACATTTTGCCACCAAAAAACAGAGTCAAATATGATGTGCACCAGATTTTTCTATGTGAAAATTTCAGGAAAAAGTGTGCACGGTATTTGGATAAATACAGTAATAGGTATTTTAAATAAGTAAATTGGTGCACCATTTTTTATTTCTAGGCAAAACACACAGAGATATCATTAGCTTTTAAAAAATTGGCTTTAACATTAATCTATTTCGCTAATGATAGTAGATATTTAAATATATTATTTCAAACATAAAATACAATAATAAAAAAGCTTTTACAATGTCTCAAGAATAATTTCATATGCTTCTGTAAAAATGGTATGCATAAGATTTCAGTAAGCATTTTTATAGCCAGTAATTCAGTCTTCAAAGGTTTGCCATAACAAATAAATATCACCCAAAAGAAAGCATCTTCAAAACAAATAAATGGAGATAAGAAAGAGCCAGTGGAAGCTGTGGATATGCCTAATGCATTCATCACAGCAAACGTCCTTTTTTACTATCTCCATACATAGTATAGGGGAAAGTATTATTTTCATGAAAAAAAATCTATTTATAGATTTCAACAGAAATGCACATTTTGAGGTCTCCTGAACATGTTTTGATCATTTTCTCAATGATGTCTTTGAGTATGTGGTAGGAATTTTGTGGGCACTCTAACTCAAAAACTATTAATCAGATAAAGATGAAATTTTATATTTGACATTTTTATGAAAGTGACAAGAGTTGATTAGTTTTTGGTAAAAATCAGTCAACCGGAAGCAGGTGTTTACTCTTGTCACTTATCCATTATTTTGAAATAGATATTAACTTTATTACTTGATCAATGTAAAAAAGCATTGGAAATTTAATTTTCTGTTTGTTCTAAACATTTTCCCCCATTGTTTAAGAGATATTTTACAAACTAATTTTTTAGCTGCCACCACCACACCATCTACTGGCGACTGTTGTAAAAATTTTATGCTTAGTTACATCTTAGTAATGCTCCATTTTATTTTATTAATTGTTGGAACTTCGTGGCTATAGCCAATATCAGAAGGCTACGATATGAGTTTATTTCAGTTCTTTGTAAAGTTTTTGAATTTTTCTCACAGTTCCTTAAAATATTTATTATCATTTAACCTACAGTATTGAACCTTTTATCTGGTAAGCTTGAGATATAAGGATAGCCGGTTATCCGGAATGTACTCGTAAACAGCGCTCAGAACAGGAACTACATTCCAGTTTGTCACACGCATCAGTAAAATTGTTCGGTTTGGTCAAACATTTAGTAATACCAATGTGTTAACTTTATTTAATAAAATTAATATAAAATATATTTTTTTCTCTTTTCTTCATTGTAGTACATAAGAAATAAATTCAAATTTAACTCGATCAGTTATTTAGCACCTACTTGCTTTTGGTTCCACTTTCAAAACAAGTGTTCCATTTCGTAATATTTTCTATTCTAGCACTTCTATACTTTGGTCATGAACTTTTTCTCAAACCACTCAATAAATATTGAAGATGTAACCCATGCTCTATTATTGGCCTTATAGCGCACAGGAAAAACCCTGAACCCATTAAAACAACTGAGCTTCTGATTTTTAGGCATTTTATGGGGCAAAATTAGAAAGGAGATAAACAAACAGACAAACATGGCACTGAAAAAAAAACAAAACCTCAGAGCACATCCAACGCACGGTGGTGAGTCGGGTAATTACTAGCGAGGCACCCAATTTGAATTTCTTTCTCCAAACAAATTTTGGAAAAATGCATTATTTTTTAAAATAGCTGGTTAACTGGATTTCCAGATAAGTGGATTCCAGATAAAAGGTTTTATACTGTATTTGGAATTTTTAGAAATATTACGGGTATAGAGAAAGTCATGTGGTGACCACATCAGATTTTAAAATATGAACAAAGCATTTGAGAAAGTTTAAGGTGCCTTTGTTTCTGTTGTATTGATCAGCTATCTTTCCATTCTCTTGAAAATCCAACAAAACTTTCAATTTCATGAAAACCCAATCATTTCCTTAAACAGGCTTTTTTTGCTTGTCTCTATGTCAAGTTTAGCAATGACCAATCTTTCATTAACCCACTGCATTCTTGTAGAAAAGACACTGCAAACAGCTATAAGGTTTCTAGTTTAGTTTCTTTTAATTTAAAATGTACAAAAGATGTTGCTCTCAACATATAGCAGAGACTTCTAATGAGTTCTCTGAAATGCTTCATGAAATGCATGTACTTGAGCTGTAAAAATCAATATAAAAAATACTGCATTCTTTAGTGGGTTCAAAATGAAGGCCTGACAAAGCCAGAAACTTTTAAAATCCTGTTTGGCAAGAAGTTGTCCAGGCCTGAATCTTTCTTGTGATGTGGAAATCTCCAAATTGGACATTTTTGAATCTCAACATTATAAATGAATTAGTTTGTAATCTTGGAAGAGTTGGTTACTCTTCTGCACATAGGCACCCACTGCATTTGTATTCCTAGGTATATATAATAAATACTGTTGAGTTTCCTTTATGAATGAGATCAGAATTGCTACCTACTGATCCTAGATAAATCAATAAATTGAAACTATAAAGATGGATTATTGCTTTGATCTAAATGATGATCTAACCCAGTGTTCTGCAATGCATGGCTCATGACTCAGTGCTGGTGGCAGAACAACGATCAATGGCAGCAAGTTCATGACAAAAATATGAACTCACAGCATAAAAATCAGAAAGATATATTAAAGTCATATAGTTTTTTTGTTTTTTTTTTTGCTTTCTATGGGAAAACTATGAAAACTCGATTCTCTTCTTTATTGGGATATGATGTTGAGGAAGTCGATGTATTTCATTCACATAGTTTTGAGGCAAATGTCTGAGAACATGGATTTTAGCAGCTGTTTTAACTGTAAAACAGTTAGATAAATTGTTTTATGGCTACATGAGTTACTTTAACCATACATTTCATTGCATTCCAAAGATTTAAACACACCAAATATATACAGGATCACATCAAAATCATTTAGCAGCTTCAAAAATTTGTACTCATGGCTGTATAATGCAATAAGTATCAATTTTTAAATAGGTAACAGAATTAGTTTTTTAACATGATGTATGATAATTTACAGATATGAACTAAACAAATATTAAACAAGTAGGTTAATTTTCTTTGGCAATAAAAGCTCAAATTCTAGAAATATTGCTATGGAGATGAACATCAATATTTTAGGCATGCCAATTCATCTATCTTAAATGTGTCAAAGCAACACTGATATTGTTTTGCTATTTCAAGCATACAATGTTAAAAGCTATAGATAATGTTTTCGCTTCAGCCATGGGCAACCACTGGGGGAGGCAAGGGGGAGAGGCAGTTGCTCCCCTCTGGATCACGCTTGTGTCAAGGGAAAACAACCATTGAAGTCTGATTAGGTCAGGAGATTAACACGGTAATTTTTCTGAGGCCAGGCAAGCAGGTAAGAGCCCCCTGCAATATGTTTGAAACAAACCACTAAAATATTAAACTCACCAAACCTATGGGAGCTTGCCTATCCTCTTGCTCCCCAATGAAAAGTTGCAGTGGATGCCATTAAAAATTTATATGCAGAAGCCATAACAGCTGTACCAAGACTAAAAATATTGCCTGGTGAATTACTGTCCTACTTTAGCAATATCAGAACCAGCTTGGAAAATCGCAGTGCCCAGTGTGATGTGTACATGCGGGACCTTTTATTTTTCAAAACTTTTTAATAGTAAATTTTAATAAATAAAGCAACAAATCTCTCACTATGACAGGGTTGGATATTTTTTCCAATTTTTTAAATGTATGTACTTCAAATGCACAATAAATATTTTTCATAGAGAACAGGGTCCTCTATAGTCGCACCACTGGCAATGCTGTTAAGCCAGTCCTGGCACACCTTATATATTTCTAATTTATGCTAAGCAAATTTCAGGTCTAATTTTCAAGATATTTTTCCTTATAGTTTAAAAATAAAGTATGAATATCAATATATAAATATTTTTAAAAATAAAGCACCTTTTCTCTTGCTATGTCAATAACCAATAATTTTTCCCAAAATTGTTTTTAAAATGTATGTATTTCATAAGTATAACAAATATTTTTAAAGAGAGCAGGGCATGGTGCAGTTGCACCATTGGCACTGGACAATATAATAATATACTATATCAAGAGACATAGGTGTTACTGAAAAGTGCCCAGAATGTTGAAACTAGAAGAAAATAACAATATCGTGATACTTTAACTAACACTATGAATATTTTTACCTGAATAATTATGAATGAGTGACCTAAACATTTTTCCTTATCTTCGCCATTTACCCATGCAGTCTGATTGTTTATTAACTGGTTCATGGTCAGCAACAGATGCTCTAAAAGTGTGGGAGCTCCGAGGTATGAAGGTTTTAGAGGAATTGAACCCTGACAACAGGACAAGAAAAATTGATGGTGAATTCATATATGCTGCTCATTTCTTTGATGGTGATCCTTCCTCCGATCTTATACTAATTGGTGGTTCTGGAACAGGAGCAGTAGAAATAATCTCGAGAAAAGAAAACAAGGTATGTGTAGGAGAAGCTAGTATAATTAGATTTAATGTACCAGTATTAATAAGTAAATACAAAAATTATCTCCCTCTGTAGATATTCAATCATAAATTTGAATATTTTAAATTGATGAGATAGTTCAAAGGCAGTATAAACTAAAACTTTTTTATCTGCAGGTTCTTGCATTTTTCCAAGCAAAAAAGGCTACCCTGACAATTGACAGCTTTGGCTCAGTCATAACATTTGGTGGAATGAATAACAAAATCACAATTGGAGAGTATACATAGAGATTACATATAATGAAAAGGATTTTCCTCAGAAAATTATTGAGTTACCAGAAAATCTGTTTAGACAATAAAGGAATCATTTTATTATCTCATCTTAAGTTATGCTATCATTACATAATACATTGAAAAGCAATAAATTTCCTGATTTTTTCAGAAATTACAGATTCTAAGTTAAATTAAATATTTTAACCAAGAAATTTACTTCATCTCACTTTGCCAAGTTATAAACATAATCATTAATAACTGTCAAAATCTATTTACAAATTTTTCACCATTTTTGATCTTTTAAACTTCAGTTATTTGATAAAACAATATTGCTTATTTTGGACAATAATGTGATTCTACAGCATTTTCTTGTTAGTCAACTATTTCACAATATCAATAATTTAAAATGAGCCAAATAAATGAACTAGCCTTTAAAAGAAGCTTCCTTAAAGCATTCAATCATTTTCCATCAATACTTTGATTAAGTTATAAATTTCAGGAAATTAAGAAGAAACTTTTCTATGCATTGAAATCTCTGAAAAAGTAAAAATTTAGTAACACTGACTAATTCTTGGAGAGTTGGGGTATAATGTCCTTGCAAATTTAATGAAAACGCTGGGTCAGTTTTAATGAAATAATCCATTTCCTCTGAGCATACTTAAGCAGTACTCCTAGTTTTAACTTCCATTCAATTTATTTAGGTTAGGTTTGTGTGGTCTGAGGAGACTGCACAAAGTCAGCGTTCCATCCTTCGGAAGGGATGTTAAATGATACTGATTTTGAGAAAGGTAAACTTGTATCCTCCCCTTACAGAGGATATGTGCCTATAGGTCTTCCTTCCTTTTAGAACTAAGAACAAATTTTTTCTTAAGGGATTATATACTATGTTGTGTTTCCGAAGTACATTCAGCTACACCATACACAATGTAAAGAATGTTTAATTAAATAAAAGAGAAGTTGTTTAGTTACCATTCTAAGTTACTTGCTTGTAAAGTTTATAAAATCTTGCTACTGTCTTCTTAAACAATTTCCTAGACAAGATGGCTACAGCTGTCGTCATTATGTTATTGCATCAAGTCACAATTTTGTATTGAAAATAATTACTCATTAATTTGTGATATACACTTGTTATTATAAAAACTTAAGCATTCATAGGAACACCTAGGATATACTAATGCATTGCTATAATAAGTCAACAAAAATCTACTGCCCGCGAATATACTAAATCCTCAACCCAATAACTTTCTTATCAGTGTTGTTCCCTCAAAGCGGCCATTTCAATGTATTTCAGTAACCCTGTAATTTGTTTATTTTTATGGCAAGGAAAAATTACATAGATGACCCTAAATTTTAGCTCTGAGGAAAGAGAAGTAAAGATCTGTACATGTGTATGGACCTCTGTTTATATGACAAAAAATTATATGTAATATTTACCTCAAATTTCTAAAATTGATACTTTCTGAATATTGTTATTTTTTTAATTTGCGTAATCTTCGCAGGCGAGCAACAAAATAACCTCGTTCAAAATACCCAAATCGCGCGAAAAAGTCAAGAATGTTGTACGCCTTTTCGATTTCTGGCATTTAATTTTCACTCTTAGAAATATTTTGAAAAATAATTTCCGTGTAACCAGTCTATTCCAAACGAAAATGCCTCATTCATACGCTTCAATAGATACTCAAATTTCAGAATAGCGGCCAATATCTCGATTCACCTATCGCCGGGTAGACGATATAAAATCTCTTCGTTGATTTCGATATATAGGTGAAATCGATATTTTGAAAACCACGTTGTTTCCATCAAAACATTGACTCTTTGTGATTGTTGCAAGTTTTACCGTACAGAAATGGGCAAAGAAAGGAAATCAACTTCAGAAGCTAAGGAAGAGAATAAAAATGCAGAAGTGAAGCAAGAGGAAGTTGAACCCTCTTATGAAGATAAATTGAAACTTGTTAGCGTGATAGCAAAACCAATGGCCTCGAGAAAATTGGCGAAGAAACTGTACAAGCTCATCAGGAAAGGTATGTTTAACTTATTTAAAATTATCTTTTAAATTATATGTTACATTAGTATAAATTGTAGCATTTCATTCATTTTATTTTTAGCATCAAAACAGAAAACTTTTTTGCGTAATGGCTTGAAAGATGTTCAGACCAGGATCCGAAAAGGAGAAACTGGGTAATTATAAATTGGATGATAGTTGAAATTTTCAACGTAATAGATCGTCTGCTTTAATTTTTGCAATTTATTTTAGCATTGTAATTTTGGCTGGAGATGTCACGCCAATAGATGTGGTTTGCCATTTACCCGGAGTCTGTGAAGAACTATCTATTCCATACATCTACACACCATCTAGGCAAGACATTGGATCAGCAATGGGCGTAAAAAGAGGGTCTGTCACCGTAATGATTCGAGATCACCCTGACTACAAGGAATTGTACGATGAATGCACAGCGGACGTGAATAAAATGTCAATAACGTTTTGGACACCAAGTTAATATTGATGATAGAGTGACTTTAAAATTCGATGTTTTTTGTTTGAACATTTTAAAGCGGAGTTTTAGATCATGTTATGAACTTATTTTCTTGATTCTTAATGGAAGTAAAAATGTATTTCAGACTTTGATAAAGGAAGTTAAGCATTATCATACTGTGTGTACAATTCTTCTCAAGGGAAATATTTTATTTGATGTTTTCAACTTTCGTATGGCATGATCAAGTGTAATGTATCTCAAGGCATTGCAGAAACTTCATTTTAATTTTGAGGAAAGAGATTTCCTTGTTATTTGCTCTGAGAGCAAGAATATTTCCTCAACTTATTGTAGTCGCTGATAATGAAATTTCTGTTTCTGTAATTAGTGTTTGATTTTTAGTGTACTGCTATCGAGGAAACATATTATGTAATATGAAACATTTCCATTTCAAGTGTTTTCTAATAAAGATTTTAACTTTGAAGTTGTAGTAGCTGTAGTAATTACTTGTTAATAATCCATTCCCTGTTTTTTTAACTTAAAAGGTTGCATTATGTGAATTACCTAATTTCAGGCAAGAATCTCATTATTCATTTAGAAAAGTGCAACCATGGTTATGTAAGCATTGGCCACAGCTTAGACACGATATTTTAGTCTTTAATTTATAAAAAATTAAATCTGTAATTTCATATCAAGTAGCATGACATTGGGTCGAGTGAATAAAATATAAGCAAATGCTTAATTTGGGGTGAATAAAAAAATAGCATTTGCTAGAAAGAATAAGCATTTGCTTATTTTTAGGAATTTTCTTAAGCATTTGCTTAAAATTGTGTGAATAAAATCGAGCTTTTGCTTAATGCTTTAAGCATATGCTTAAACTTTTTTAAGTGAGGTAAAGGATTTGCTAAAATATTTTCATGATAATTGATCCTAAATATAAATATGGTAATTTATGGTGACACGAAAGGTTAAAAAATACGAGAAAAGTTTCAACAACCAACGGTTATAAAAATTTATATCGTTTGTCTGAAGAAAATATTAAGTACCTATATTTCAAATCTGTTACTCGGAGAATATCAAGAGAGACGTGGCGGGGTACTGTCTTCCAAACAGAAGATAGAATTATATTTAAGGTACTTAAGTGATGTAAGATAGAAATATTTGTGGCGTCCAAAATCACTATAAAGGCAAATGACGATAAAATTACTATAACTAATTGAATGAAAATACACCCATGATTTGTGATATTATCGAATTCAGTTATAAAAGAAATAGTTTTAAAAAATTATTAATTAACTTTTTAAAAAATATTACCCAATATATTTATGTTTTTAGTTTGAAATTCAACTATGTAAAACTTGAAATGTAAACAAAAACAAGTGAAGGAAGAGTTGCAAAGAGCTTTCTTCCGTAAAATTTAAGCATTTGCTTAAAACTGAGTAGCAAATGCTTATAAGCAAAAGCAAACTTTTATTCACTCAATATGAAGCAAATGCTTTTAGCATTTGCTTATGCTTTTAGCAAATGCTTTTGCTTAATGCTTTAAGCATTTGCTTAGTTTTTATTCACTCGACCCATTGAAATGCCATGAATGTTTTTTTTTCAGAAAAAGTATGCCACAAATTAAAGCATTTCTACTCTTATAATAAAAGTTTTTACAATTTTATAAATGACCTCTATTTAAGGCATTTCAATAATTTGTCAATTTAAATTGTCTACTTTTTGCTAAATACGTACATTAACTATTGGTATTAACTTCAAAATTTTTGTAAATGCTTTTTAGTTTCATTTTTCAAAAGCGAAGAAACCTATTTCTTAATGGAATTCCCTTAAAAGCTTAATTTCATCCTAAGTTATACATCAATTTGTTGATTTCCCTGAATATTTGATTCAAATATGACAAAATGTAATTAAATGACCGACATCTTTTGGAAAAACAATCATTCCTCATTCTTATTATCTTAAATCAGGTTGAGATTGTAAATCCAAGATAAGTGAGTGAAATTTTAATTTCATCAGCAAATGTATGAAACTGTCGAATAGATAATCCAAAAATTGTTTGGCTCAAAATAAATTGAATTTCTTTGTTTTCATCTCCATAATTTAATTTTATTTGATTCACCAGATTTATGAAATTTGTTTGATAGTTCTTATTTTTACATTGTATTGTTAATTCCTAAAGAAGTACTTTTTGACCTTTGTCAAAACGTTTATAACCCGTAAGTGAAAAAAAAATATCCATTCCGAGGGCATTAGCAATGGAGGAAGACATACCACATAACCTCCTTTTAAACAATTACTCAAACATATCACCTCTAGATTCTTTATGTAATAATGAAGCTATGGTTTGTTAAAAGTGCTGAGAGGAGGTAGAAATTTTAATGCAAATACATTTTAAAACTATTTGTTGGTAAGTAAGAATTCATACTTAAATTCAACTGAATACAACTGCTTTTCACCTTTGGTGTTTATACTTTTAGTCTTTTCCATTCTATGGAATTTCAAGTAGCTAAGACTTCTTCACAAAATGTAAAAAACAACCCTGTTGTGAGCAGGTTGTGTCTGTCTATCCATGTTTCATCTCAAACTATTGGACAGATTTTCATGAAATTTGATATTTAGGATTTCTGGACAAAGGCATTTAGAAAACATGTTTCACATAACCTGATTAGGAGTGCCACTATAATGAGAACAAAAAAAGAACTTGGTTATATCTTGTCAAATATTAGTCATACAAAAATGTTTCAAATAAAATTTATGGTATTAGTAACTATATTATTATAGAACCAAAATATTTCTTGTCAAATATATTTTTATCAAAGGAGTAGCCATTAAAAAAAATTAACAAGAATACTCTAATTCACTTGGAACTTAAAAAAATTTCTTGCATGGTTTTTTAGTTGGTGTCCATTAAAACAATCTTAACAGCTACTGAAATAAACAAGATATGCTACAATTATGTAAATATGTTAATTTCCTTTTGTGCACACAACATTTAGTAAGTGAAAGGAAATGAATAATCTATGCTGAAGGAATTAACATGAAGATAAAGATCACACTACAACTATTTAACTCAAGTGAGGTATGTTTTATATAATTTTATCAGGAATAGGTTTTTTAGACAGAGGTCCTATTACAATTATTTTACCTATCAATACTATGATTTTATTTATACACAACATTTTATTATGCTGGAGTAGTTAATTACAGATCCTATATTACCTGTTTCTTAGAATTTTCATGTCATACCATTAATTGCAACTGATTAAAAAATAAATCCATAAACTAAAAAAATTCATTGTTTCCTTAGCATCACTTCTGGCATTTTGCAGTGTTTAGATTTATACTAAGACATTAACATTTAAGAACACCTCTGCCTAGAATGTATGCATGCACAAAGTGTACACCTTTCCTCACTTGTTGACAATGAGAAGGTTTCATAAACAGAAGTATTGTGATAAGATACCTTTCACCTTTTATGCATTCCTCCTTGGCCTTAAATATTGAGTGTGAAGCTTGTTTTGATGAGATGATCATTGCAGACTTCAAGAAGATGGAGTACATAACATTGATTTCATGATCACTCAAATTCTGAATTGTAAGTATATCTTCGTTAAGTAATTACGCACACACAAATTCTTACTAAAACTTTAAATTGTAGGGATACCTGAAGGCAAGCCGGAATGAAGGACTTGGGGGCTCCTGAGCACAATTTTTCTCACACCAGCCCTCCCATACATATCTGTCACTGATAGGGTCTGAGGGGCCATAATCACAGGGCCCTGGTGTCACTGCACTGTCATTGGCATTGCCCAAAAGGATATATTACTTTTTGTGAATGATGATTTCTCAAGCTTTATAGTTGTATAGTTTTCTCTCCATATTATTTAGAATTTCCTTGCACTATTAGTTATAATTTTCTACCCTCGCAAGCTATCCCATTGCTAACCTTGTCTTCTTTTCCATTGAATATAATCACACTTGATTTTATCACCTTTACTATGGTTACATATTTTGACCAATCATATTTTAACTCTCTCCAATCTATTGAAAACATCATGAGAATTATTCCATACTATTAAAATTTACAAATACATTCACATCATCATCTCTCCATTGTTTAAAGTTACATAATGTATTAATTCCTGATGTATCTTGCTGTTATCCATTTATTAAAAACTATGATAACCAGTTGAATTGCATACTAATATCCATTATGTATGTTAAATGATGAAAATCTACTTTTGGATTTATATCATGCAAATAAACTACTTTTGAACCATGGTGCAAGAAATAATCTTGCTATTGAAATTGGGTATTTAAATGAATGATTCAAGAGTATGAAAAGAAAGTTATTTCTTAGCCAGCTTTATTAAACACTAGAATTACACTCACAAATTAACAGCAAATTTGCTGTTTCCATATTTCCACTCATGAAGCTCAGCTGACAATGCATATTACAATGTACAAATGGTACCTCATAAGCATACAACAATTTAATGCAAATCAATATAAACATTTGACAGCAAACACTAAGTATTTGATACATAAAAAAAGTGTCAAAATGCAATTTATGTGTATTTGATTGTACATAATTTGAAGAGGCAAATTCATACCACCCAAGGGTAGGCTCCGAATATTTCCTGTGCAATTCCACGCAGTTTAGGCACTGCTAGATTTACTGGAAAATATTATGAATGAGTCAATACCCTAATAAATATGAATATGTGGATGGCAATGTAAGTATTCGTACACCACATGATGAAAAATGTTTGCCCTTCATCATAATATCACAGTTGAAATGGAGTTTGTTTTTATTATAAGAATGATGTTTGTAAGGAAAAGTAAGGTCTGAGTGCAAGTAGTTCAACTTGGTTCTTATGTGGATAGAATATTACCATGTGAAGATCTATTGGCAACACCCCAGTTATCCATATAAGGAATGATATCATTGAAAAATGGAGCTAAAGAAAAAAAATCGCTACAGCTTAATCAAAGCCAAGATGAAACAAAAAATGTAATAATCCATATATTCATAAACTCTGAATGCATCAGCCTACTCAAATTTGACAATCACAGTAAATGAAAGCAGTGCAACTTTGATTTTTTGAAAAAAATTGAGTTTTGAATAGTATTTTTCATATTAAATAACTGATTTATTTGGTGGGCAGTTCCTGGAGCCATGCTATTGCAATAAAAGGCTAACCTCATGGAATGAATTCATGTAGCCGCTCTTAGGATGGAGTGTACAACTTGAGGTAGCATAGGGAAGGCAGAAGCAATCAGTTTCACCTAATTTTGCAAGAAGGTTTGAAGCATAGCAAAATATTTTTCAATGGCAAGGGCACCTTAATGTTATATTGTACCTTTCTCTCTATTGAATCTGAAAATGACATGAAAGGAAATTAAACAAGAAGGAATAAAACATATTTCATACTGTTGTTTAAATGCTTGTTGCTGTGAAAAGTCAACTTCCTGATAACTCATTAGCTACTTGCATATATGATAATGAACAAAAATCCTGATAGCTTTTTTACAATATCACGCTCCAGCTAAACCTGCATACCTTTAAATGATTGCTAGATAATTTTGGCATTTTCAGTACTAAAATATATCATATAAATACTGAATTATGAATAAAAATATATGTTATAGATACCATCTTATGCCCATTTATTCTTTTGCCATTTAAAACATATTTTTGCCCAAGTTCTTGTGAAATGTTTTTTAAGTACAGATATAATTTTAATTTTAGCTGTTGACATCTTATACCTTTTCGATAACAGTTCTTGATGAAAACAAAAGAAACTCCTGAAGAGAAGATGATTATATTGCACAAACACCAACTCTTTTTTGCCAACTCTCAAACCTACACAGAAATTGCAGTAATGTTCAGCTAATAATAGCTTTGTATATTCAAACTGAATTTAGAAGTAAATTAAAATTATAAAAACCAGATATTTTTTAGGAATGGTAAGTATATTAATTTACATCAGTATTTGATTGCTTGAAATAAATTTTTTAAATGCACTTAATGAAATAATCCACTTTTTCAAATGATCTAATGACAACGTAATTAGCAAGTCACACTTAAAAGCTTACACAACATGCTTTTATAGCATCCATAGCCACATATCTCTAAATGAAGTACAATAATCATTTAATCACAAGGGATTTGCAATGACTTTAATAAACATCCAAATTATAATTGTCATGGTAGGTTAGAATAATAGTCAATTTGACTAGAATGCATGCCATCTATTTCTCAAGCTGCTACATTTCCATGATGAATTACTTATTAAATGTAAGGATAAACATATAGTTCTCACATAAATTAAGACTAAACCAAATTTCGGGTGTGATATTTACTCTATAAAATGTACAAGAATCAAATGACTCATAAGTCTTTCATTGAGCCTTATCCCTATGACCATCTTATTACCAAATAAACATAAATTTAGAACAATGAAAGAGAGATCAATGCATTTGGTCATTTCCAATAAAGTGAAGCTGGCATATGGGGAAATTAATGAACCATGAGAAAAATGACTTAAATAATACATGGCATTTAGTTGAAATAGCATTCTGCTTATCAGTAAAAATGGGGATTGTTTGTAATTGTACAACAGTATCAGTATCTTTTCTGTTCAGCCTATAGCAAGAAAATGGCACAGTTACCAACCGAATAAAAAGTAATGATGAAGCAAAGTTGTGTTGCTCAATGAATAGCTGAATGCATGGGAATGGTAGAACTATCTCTGAAGAATTTAAATCGATGCAATGATGATCTTGAACTTTCTATAATCTAATGCAATGGACAAGGTACTGAAAGTTATAGCTTAACTTATCAAAAAGGTAATTTCAGAAAAAGTAACAATGAAACAGATTAAATGTAACTTCATGAAACAATTTTGATACATTTTCCTCTCCAACTAGCATGCATTGTTATTTTATTAAGTTGTGAGCAATTAGTTCATTCAGGATTTCTTGCACTAGGGAATGTTTTTTTGAGTTCTTGCTCCACAAAAATGCCTTCTAAGGTAATGTGGCAGTGCTCTTCCTGATCACCATATTTGGCAGTCTGCAGATTATAGATTCAAACACAAAAAGCAATATTATGAAACATACATGGGTGATAATTGTGCCATTAACCCAGAATTATGACACTTCAAATCCACCATCACCCAAAAATCAATTCAAGCTTCTATAATGCTGGAACCTTCATTTTAATGAAATAGGCAAACCATTTAATTGCAAAAAATGCCTCCATATGTGAATAAAGGGATATGGTAATCATGAATAATCAGCCTCAAGGCATAATTTAATCTGAAAATTTTTCCAACTCCTTATTTAAACATCAACAACCCTGCAATACTTATCATTACTTTTATTAACCATTGGTTAAGACCTCAAAAACTTGGTTCCAAGAATTTCTTTCTCTCCATTACACTAACCCGTCTTTCCTTTGCTCATTTAACATTTATGGGAGATGATGACTTTCACTTTCAATGTAACTCAAACTGTTCCGTTATTTTTTTTATAGCCACTCAGTCACAATAATGAACAGACACATTCACGGACCACAAACATAGGGTGAGGCAATGAGTGATGGGATGCATAAAATACCAACTGGATAAAGCATTTTTTTGGTTCTCGGCCAAGTGGCAACGAAACCAGACACCTCTTCCCCTTGCTTCAGACCTCAGAATGATATTAACCACAGCTCTCTCTTAAAGGGAAAATACGATGAGCCGAGTCATCAGGTGTACATTTGAAGGAGGATGAGAGTGCCAAATACAGCACAGAGAAGGACACCCAGGGTAGGGACCACTAGGAGGAAGTTGAGTGGTATGCGTGGGAAACATCCTAAGGACCCCCCTGGGCACAGGTGGGGTCATACACCCCCTTCTGCAATCTCTGCTCCCATGATGGGAGCTGAGAGAGCCATGGTGCTGCTCCCTCCTGCACCTCCTACTGCCCCCCTTACTCCACCTTCCACCGAATTGGATCCTCCGCCCAAAAACAAAGGAGGGGGCCTCTCACCGCTCCTGCGAGATTTCCCTGTGAAGCATAGACAGCCCGAGTTGTTGCGACTGCGTTTCAATGATTTTAAAGGCTTCTCCTCTTTCTCTCTTTCCAAAGCACACTTCTGGTAATAGTCGTAGTCCTTGAGATACCTTTAATTGTCAAATAATTACAAAGTTTATGAAAATCATTCTAAGAAAGGTTAGCAATATCAAAAACACATTATTATAGTAATAATGTTACATATTATCATCATTCCTTGAAAATACAATTATATAACATGTGGAAGGCATGGCAAACAGGAACTTATCTCATGAATACTATAAGGTTTTGAAATATACTCAGTAATTTAAAAGCAAAAATTATCTGTCGATGTTGAGTTATATATTTGTTTTTCTTTACATCACATACAAAAATTACTCAATCAATAGCAGTAAGAAGGAAATTTGTATAAATAAAATATTAAACAACAGACTTAAGCAGTTTTTCATCTTAGTAAGAATATTTCGGTGGTATTTAAGTCTTTTCTCAATTATGAAACATTTGTGACTAGAATTTATGGATAAATTCAGATTAAAATGCTGACTAATCTAAAGTTTCATCACAATTTGGTTTTCATGCTCAATTGGTGATCATTATTTTAAAAATTTTCAGGTTACTTTTGCATCAGGTCTCTATATTATGCTAAATTACATCTATTTAAAGTACTTACCATTAAAATTATTAATTCGGGCATGTAAAGATTAATTAGCAAAATTTTGTAACTATAGATGATGAAATGGTAATGATATGATGATTACATGGCACAAAAACTAGTTTAACATGTTCACAATCATCATGCTAGAAGAATGGTTCAGATGAAGCAAATGTTTCTATAAACAATTTCTGCCAATTTTGTATTCAATTTTATTTATCCACTAATGATGACAAGATTGGAAAGGTGTACTCCATGCCGGAGTACACAGAGTTTCCAAATGCGTTCTTTGGGATTTCACAATGTTCTCAATATTTTTTGGTCAGATGAGTATTTAATGAGAAGCTAGCAAGGTACATTGTAAAATACATGTAAGTCCTTATGTAAAGTTGTCATTATTATTGTCTGATTTTAATCAAAATTAGAATCGGTCAACAAATTTAAGTAAAACTTCTTAATACAAAATATCATCAAAATACGTTCTGCGGTTCGCAAGTTGAAACAAGAACATTGTAAACTACATGTACGTCTTCAGGTAAAGTGGTCGTAATTATTGTCCGATTTTAACCAAAATTGGAATCAGTGGACCAATTTTACTAAAACTCCCCAATACCAAATTTCATCAAAATATGTCTAGCGGTACCCAAGTCGAAACAAAGGAGCTTTGTAGGTCTTCATGTAAAATGGTCTTAATTGTGATCCGATTTTAACCAAAATTGGAATCGGTTGACTAATTTTAGAAAAACTCCTCAATACCAAATTTCATCAAAATACATCCAGCTGTTCCCGAGTTTTAACATGCGGACAGACAGACTGATGGAAACAACCTCCCCTATATGCATTCACTTCCTGCAAAGAATGCATAATAACTATATAATACAAACGTTAAAAAGAACACACCACCACTTTTAGCAATTACTCTTTATAGAAACCAACAGAGAAATGATTCTACTAAAACAAATTCTAAAATAAATAATACTAGCTGCTTAGTGCAGCATTGCTTGCAGCATAAATAAGATAGGTATGTGCTTACTTCCACCAGGCATGGTAAATTAATGCAATGGGAGGGTTTATTTTTTTAGAAATGTATTCCAAATTACTACAGAACTTTTCAACTAACTCCGACTGTCCTGCATTTATATCATTTCCATGTTTGGTCCTGAGATGGCAGTAATAGAAAGATCCATGACATAAATATTTTCTATCAAAATTTTCTGTTCAAATTATGTTTTGCGACAAATGCTGCTATTAGATATTCGTACTTTTTTACTTTAATGTATTTTACGACATTAATGTAATGCAATGGAAAACAAGAATGTGCATGGCTATAATTAAAAAAAATGCATGTCAAAATACTGCAGTGTCACTTGGTGGAGAACACTTAAACTATCTCTGACGGCCCCACATTTTAGGTTATATCAGTTTGTTTGATTGCCAAGAGATGGCAGTATGGTAAAATCGCACGACTATAGTATTTTCTATCAAAATCATCTTATCAAATTAAGTTTTCCAACAACTGCTTTTATTAGATATTCGTAGTGTTTTAATTTTAATGTTTTAGGCGATATTTGCAACCAAAAAAGAAGTATAAATACTTTTAATGAAATTTCAATAATGTAGTTAACAGGCCATGGATCAGTGTTGTCCAATAATCATTCGAGGACAAAAGTAAATTGTTATATCCGCTGTAACAGAAACACTGGCAAAATACAACCACAGACCATACACTGAAAGCCACCCGGCAAAGCAGTGACAAGTCCTCGGTTGGAGTGTTATGCTCGGAAGAGGTAACACATTCAGCAGCTCGGTAAATTATCACAGAGTGTTGACCCGAGATGCTTGCATTTTATAGATGTGAAGTGTCATCGGTGTTTTCTGATACACTGACAAAACACACTTAATATATAGATAAAATGAAATATAGAGTAGGATATTGATTTGTATGAAGAACTGTAAGTCACAGCATATATGACTTGAAATTGGGAGCATGTTAAAGAATAAGGATATCAGATTATTTTCTTTGTTACAGAGACAATTTACACTGAGAAACTGCAATAACTACATTTCTTTAAAGTTTAATCAAGCAGAAAATATCCCTGCTAATTTCCTTGAAAAAATTGCTTTCTGTTCGATAAAAAAACCTCTAATTGTGAATTCCAATATTTAATATTTAGTTATGCAATATGTGTGTGTTTGTGTGTATTTCTTACTAATCAACCTCTTGGATTATTAAAGAGTTATGTAGTGTAAATCCTAAATGAATAAATATTTGAAGGATTTAGTTCCAAGATAAAAAAATGTCCCTAGTTTAATTAGTAATTTTTAAAAGAATATTGTATCATCAGTAATATATAAACTAGCGCATAAATAATCAGATATTCTACTATTTCATGCACAGTAGTCCCTCCAGATTTGTAGGGATTAAAAAATTTTAAAAAATGGCATGAACATATAAAATGAGAATATTGATATTAAGATCTTAAGGAAAAAAATGAATTTCATCTCCTTTGCATTTTGTAGCAATAGTTTAATCACAGTATTGCATGTATGTGTAAAAATACTGTAGAAACTAAAGTTAATAATAACACATGTGCAAATAATGAGGAAGACAAAGACAACTGAGAGTATAGCATCACATGGGCATCTTACTTACTTTGATCATAGTTGTTTTCAGCTTGCACTACAAAATCATTATTTTTATAGTATGTATGCACTATACGAGGTGTGTACAAAAAGTTCATGCACTGAATTTTTTTCTGCCGATGTGGCAATGCTGTAAGTTTCTACAGTGGTGCAACGTCTAGGGGGAAGCCTCACATGTCCTCAGTAAAAGTTTGGTCACGGTCGAGTGAGATCTCTGTTTTTTGTGAACGTACTTTTGGTCATGTCGGCGGAATGAAGCAAGACATTTTAACCAAGCAAAGAACCAACATCAAATTTCTCGTAAAACTTAACAAAAACGGCCAGGAAATTCTACAAATGTTGGAAATGGTGTATGGTGAGTCTGCCATGAAGCGTAGAACTGTGTATAAATGGGTGGAAAGGTTCAAGGAGGGGAGGGAGAGCGTCGATGACGACGCACGAGCGGGGTGCCCTTCAACATCACTTGTTGATGAAAACATTCAATGGGTTTATGATTTGGTGAAGGCAGATCGTCGAATTACCACTAGAATGATTGCAGAAATACTTGGAAAAAGTAACGGTAGTGTTCAGACAATTTTAAAAGAAGATTTGACCATGCGGACGCTGTGTGCAAAAATTGTTCCGAAAGTTTTGGCTGACGAGCAAAAACAAGGACGTGTTGATTGATGTAATGACTAGATCGAGAGTGCCCAGGATCCAAATTTTCTCGAAAGGGTGATAACTGGAGACGAATCCTGGATTTACGAGTATGACCCTGAAACAAAAAGGCAGAGTGAAGAGTGGAAGCACCCTGGTTTGCCTCGCACCAAAAAAACGCGCAAGAGTCGTTCAAAAATCAAGACCATGCTCATAGTTTTTTTCGATATTCGTGGAGTTGTTCATCATGAATATGTTCCAGCAGGTCAAACTGTTAATGCAAAATTCTATGTTGAAGTCTTGAAGCATCTGCGTGAACGTGTGTGACGTTCATGACCCGAATTGTTGGTGGAGAACACGTGGATCCTGCAACAGGACAATGCACCTTCGCACACCGTGCTCGTTACGCGTGAGTTTTTGGCCAAAAACAAAATCACTACCATGGACCACCCTCCATATTCACCTGATGTAGCACCCTGTGACTTCTACCTGTTCCCTAAAGTGAAAAATATTATGCGGGGTGAACATTTTGTGGATGTTGATACCATAAAACGAGAAACGACGAAGCTCCTAAAGGGACTGACAAAGGAGGACATGCAGCACTGCTTTCAAGAATGGAAGAAGCGTTGGACCAAGTGCATTCTGTCAGGGGGAGAGTACTTCGAGGGTGACCACATCCCCGTTCCAGAATAATTTAATTTGGATTTTTGGTGAACCGAGTGCATGAACTTTTTGTATACACCTCGTATACTTTTTTCGAGAGGAACATGTTGTGTTTCATGGGCTTTAGTGAATCAGCAGTGTGTGCTGCAGATGGCAAGCATGAGTAAGTTACCTTCTGCAAGCATTAAAAATTGTTATGATAATTTATAAGGGAATGAATGAAACTGTGAAAATAAAACTTGTGAAAATCAAGGGACTACTATGCACTTTAACGATTGATTCAGAGAACATATAGCAATCAGGGAAATATTTCCAGGAAATCATATTTTATCAGTAAGGGCAATTAAAAAATAAAAATACCTCACTTCTTGTATTCTCCATACTAAGATCATTTAGATACAAGATACAATCTAAACTGACATATGGTCCATTAACATAGCACAGTTTCTTGTATGAAAAGAAAATTGAATAGTAAAATTCTAAAATAATACAATTAATTCTAAGATTTTAAATATGCTTGTTTAGCAGAACATTTAATATTATTAAATATTTTTTTGTTCAGTCTACACTGACACAGTTTTAAGTCTATAGAAGCAAAAATTTACTACCTATATGTTTTGATCATTTGTGATTCCCTTTTCTATCACAATGTTAAACTTCCCTAATAACTATGCTTGCATAGGATCTTTAGTTTGTGTGTGAAAAAATTGAATTTCTTGTATAACAGATAAAATATATAATTGCTTATGAAAGAGGAAAGGTGAATAGGATATACCTATAATAATAATAATCCGTCTTTATTGAAGGAGATATTTAGACAATAATGTCCATTCTTACATATAACCCTAATATTACAAGCACAAACATCCATGTTCTAGGCGGGATTCGAACCCGCGACCTTAGTATCCACTGGCAGAAACTCTAACCACCCGCCTATCAAGGCCAACAAATATGATGAAAACTTGTTGATGTAAGGAAGCCCAGTGGACACTTACCAATAGGAGATCTGCTGGAATGTCGGAGAGAAACATTTGAGAAAAATATTTTATTTATAAAAGAACATATTTGCTGTGCAGATTTAATAATCAAATGCACATGTACGATTAAAATTACCATATTTCGCAGCATATAAGACGCACCCTGGTTTTCTTGGGAGATATTTCAGGAAAAAAGGTATTCATAACAATTTTGCTCATAATAGCAACACCAAACTTCCTCTGTTCTATTATCCATTACTTCCTTCTTTAGTTGTTGCCATTTAAGACCAACCTTACGAAGACTGTTTCTCTTATCCCATCAGCTTTAGTTTTTCCTCGTTTTCTCCATTCAAGAATCATATTTTTCTGTGGGAGGTGGATGAAATGATGTGCTGCTACTCAGTTTCTATGCGTTATTATGTACTGAATCACCTGAAGCTTATAACTAATAGCGTAGGCATATATTTTCACCTTTGCAGCCATTGCGATCTCAATACACATAACGTTATTTGACCTAGATACGTAAATTAAAAATTACTAACTCCAAACTGTAAAGCTTACCCAGAGAAGCGCTCAAAAGAAAAGGTTTAAAATAAAAAATAAATAAAAATACAAGTTTGCTGGACAATGGCCTAACAGGGACTTGTGGTCAAAACCTAAGCCTAAAAGGAAATAATAAAAGCACGAGCACTGCACAAATAAAGGAAAACTTCTCTGGAACAAGCACTAAATACGTATTTCGAGAGCTACGCTCTCATCTTCAGTAGCTGAAGTCTTATGATTTGAAGGTGTCTTGTATTGTGTATTTATATGTTTGGGGTAGAAGTGAAAAGATGAAGGGGGGCGGGGGCCGAAGTGGCCGTTAACACATTGAGAGGTGAGTGAGGGATGAGTCCCTTGTCGTTATTCATAACCGTTTCTCGGTATTTGTTTATGAATATGCTTTCATAAGCGTCAAGTTTCCAGTCTGTTTGTATTGATTTTAAGAGAGTCACGTTTTCGATTTTAATGGGGTGATTATTTTCTTGTATGTGTGCTGCGACGCTAGACCTGTTAAACCTGTTGTGTCTGAAGTGTGCGATGTGTTCTTTGAATCTGATTTCTAGCTTCCGTTTTGTTTGTATATTTTCTCACCTTCTGTGCAGGCGATTTTGTATATGCTGGATTTCTTTAGGGTTGGGATCATGTCTTTTGTATTGTTTAGTAAGTTGGAGAGTTTGTTTTTATTAACATGCACTGCTTTAAGGTTATGTTCTGAGAGTATTTTTGAAAGGCCGTTTGTGATGCCGGGAACGAAGGGGATTTTTACGTATTTTGGTTTTTTGATAGGTGTGTTTGAGAGAGTGGTGTGTTTTTTAATGTGAATCTTGTGTTTATGTTTCTGTAAAATATTTTCTATAACTTAACGATTGTAACCATTGATTTCAGTACAATTTTTTGTGTTTTAGTTCTTTGAAAAATCAACTTTAGACAGGGGGACTTGTTAGAGTCTATGTACCATAGAGTGGTATGGTGCTAATTTGTGTGAGATGTGATGATTAGAGTCAGAAGGGATATAGGTGTCAGTATGTGTGGGTTTGCAGTAAATCCCAAACTTAATTTGGTTGTTTTCTCGTTTGACAAGAAGGTCAAGAAATGGTATTGAATTCTGTTTTTCTTCTTCATGTGTGAAGTTGATGGAAGGGAATTGATCGTTTAGTTGTTGTAAAAAATCTGTTATGTTACTTTTGGATGTATCAAAAATCGCGAAAATATCATCTATGTATCTTAGCCATGAACGAGGGAAGTAGTTGAAGGCGTTTTTGCATTGTTTTTCAAAGTTGAGTATGAAAAGGTTGGCTAAGAATGGTGAGAGGCAGTTTCCCATGGTTGTGCCATAGTTTTGTTGGTAGAACTTGTTGTTAACTTGAAATAAGTTTTGGTTCATGCATAAACGTGTTAGTCAAACGAGTTCTTCTATTGTTGTTAATGGTAGGTCTTGTTCAGTGAGCCAATTTTGTAGGAAATGTAACGTTTCATCAATGGGAACACTGGGAAAGAGGGAAGCAACATCAAATGGAACTAAAATATCACTGTCTTTCAATGTAATGTCCTTAACCTCGTTAATGAAATGAGAATTATTTTTTATGATAGATTCTTGTTTGAGGAAATTGTTTGAATTGTTCATTGAGCCAATGGGAAATTTTGTATGTCGGGCTGTTGATGGAAGAAACAATAGTTCTAAGGGGGATGTCTTTTTTGTGCAGTGCTCATGCTTTTATTATTTCCTTTTAGGCTTAGGTTTTGACCACAAGTCCCTGTTAGGCCATTGTCCAGCAAACTTGTATTTTTATTTATTTTTTATTTTAAACCTTTTCTTTTGAGCACTTCTCTGGCTAAACTTTATGGTTTGGAGTTAGTAATTTTCAATTCACCTATCCGCCATAGTCTCCTCATCCCCCTCTTTTCATACCTAGATACCCATAAAATATTTATGGCCTCTACACGAATTCTGCTGTTCCATGGCATTAATCGCGCTATTCAATGGGCTCATTAGGAACTAAAACATCGCAAATGCGCCAAAATTGTAATCACTGTCAGCGGACATCTATTAAGGCATAATAATGAAAATGCATCCTCGAAATTTACGTTATTGTTTTTACAATGAGTGACTGGCAATTAATCTATTTTGATGATGAGTGTGCTTGTTAGAGAACATTAATAGACTTACCTTCAGTGTATAAGATGCAGGCTGATTTTGGAGGTCATATTTCTGGAAAAAAGTGCGTCTTATATGCCGAGAAATACGGTAACTACTTTCTGTGAGCTCCTAATTTAGCAGGAGAGAAGAATATATAATTTTTACAACATTTAGAATTCACTTTATGGAATTTCTCACTTATAGCTGAATATTTATTTTCATATTGCAAGAGTGGCATAAAAAGTAATGTTACTATGTAAGCGCATATGGTGCATTATAATGAAATATGTTACTTTAGAATTATCTTCCGCCATGTAAAACAGTGTTTCTCAACTGGTTGTTTCTAAGGAGTCCAAGAGATGAGTAGGACACATTTATTTTATCTATACAGGAAGTCCTCGATTAACGTCGAGGATGCATTCCTCGGAAATGCGACGTAAAGTGAAATAACATATACTGAAACCGATTTTCCGTGACTATAATAATTTACATATATACAAAGATGATAAGTTCTAGGGAAATATTTTGTGCCAAAAG
This sequence comes from Tanypteryx hageni, assembly GCA_028673005.1. NCBI lineage: Eukaryota > Metazoa > Arthropoda > Insecta > Odonata > Petaluridae > Tanypteryx > Tanypteryx hageni. The sequence goes on along the minus strand of CM054113.1, from coordinate 153,808,253 downwards.
TCGAAAAAAATATTTAGCAGGCTCTTTCCCATTGGGTTAATAATGAAACGCATGCCCAATGTCAACAGCCCACTCTCCAACTTCAAAATGGCATAGCACCTCTAATTTAACATCCAAATTGATAGTTTAATGGAAACTCTTTTCTGAAGTAATTTCTGCACATCTTTCAGCCATTTTTAAAGGTTTTACACTATTTAACGAATTAAAAAATCAGATGTGGCCAACACATGACTTTCCACATACCAGTAATATTTCTACGAATTCCAAATAGGTTAAATGATAATAAATATTTTAAGTAATTGCGAGAAAAATTTAAAGACTACAAAGAACAGAAATAAACTAAAACTGTAGCCTTCTGATATTGGATATAGCCCCAAAGCTCCAACAATTAAGAAAATAAAAAGGAGCTAAAGCATTTTTCCCTCTGACAATTTATCGAGTTCCCCATCAGTTTTTCGAACTCCAGCAAGCGACGCACCCCTGCAAACGTACGCACTTCGGTAAACGCTCGTACTTCGGCAAATGCGAGTACTTCGGCAAACGCGAGTACTTCGGCTTTGTGCGTACGTACAGAGTTTCTCCTTTTATAGCAACAGACATTAGCCCAGAAGAGAATGCTACCATCGTGAGATCTAACCAATAGACTTTCGTGAGTGCTGTGCCCTCTTCTCGCAATACAGTGCGAAATAGCGGACTTCCGATCTGACAACATCGTGGACGGGCAGCCGAGAGAGAGAGAGAGGGAGAGAGAACGAGGAAGGACTTGGACCTGAACTGGCCTGCGGAAGATTTCCCTGATTTCGTATCATTTGTTATCCCTCCAAGTGGACATTTCTATTAAGTATCTTACTATATTTCTGCTTTGTATTATGTCACTCCAATATAGTTGTAAGCATTTCCTTATCATTTTGCCAGTGCATTATATTTGATTTCCTGTTGGCAGCAGCAATGTCACCGAAGGGGTATCGTATCATTTTTCCATTTCAAGTACTTTGAGGATTATGAGAGATTAATGTAAAATGAGACAGTTGCATCTCAGAGCGTAAAGTATTTACAACAGTCACTGGTAGGTGGTGTAGTTGTGGCAGCTAAAAATTTAGTTTTTAAAGTATCTCTTCAACAATGCATTATATGGAAAAATGGTTCGATCAAAGGTTGTAGAAAATTAAATTAATTAATTATTTTAATTCCAGTACTGTTTTACATTCTTCAAATATTAAAGCAAATATTAAATAAATAGAATATCTCCTTAACAATGCATTCTACAAAAAAAATGTTTCAAACAAAGGTTATAGAGAATAACATTATCTATGAAGTTTATGATAAACTACATTTACATTTATAAAGATTTAAAGGAGTTATTTGCCAAAAACCAAAATATGACTAGAGTAAACATCCGCTTCTGGTTAAGCGATTGTTGCTAAAACCTAATCAGTTCTTCATTATATCATACTCTTTCTAAATATAAAATTTGCTATTGATACAAAAGTAGGTTTTTGAGTTAGATTGCCCACAAAATCCTATCACATACAGACAGACTGACTGGCACACAGACAGACATCACCGAGAAAATAGTCAAAGCATGTTCAGGGGACCTTAAAACATGTATTTCCATTGAAATCTCGAATTCAATTTTTTCATAAAAACTACTTTCTCTATACTTCGTATATGGAGAAAGTAAAAATCGACCGTAATTGTAGATAGGTCCCGCAGCACAATGTAGCATTGTGGTGATGAACGGAACATTTGGCAATAATGTTATATCGAAACAACATAAATCGGGATGACTTAAATAGACGACTTACTTTAACTTGTTTGATCATACGTATAACTCGGATTAATATTTCAGTGTTTGAAAAATATATGAAATTTTCATGGGGAGATGGTCCACAGAAATTGTAAGACTTTGCAGGGAGCCAGCTGCATCAGAAAGGTTGAGAAACACTGATACAAAAGATTCACTGAAATAAAAATTTGTGAAGACTTGAGCATGATGTGGGCGAAATGCATTGGGGTTATCCATTACCTTGTTTTGGCTTAAGGAGTACCTCTCACTTATTAATCACCAGCCAAAAGTGTTTGAGCTATCTGTTTATGGTAGTTTTGTTCCACGAAAATACCCTGTAATTCAAAATTGTGTTAATCAAGACTATAGATTTAAACAAAACGGGTTTCAGTTCCCAAATTATTTTTTGGAGAAAAAAAACTTTTTTTTCTTGAAACATTTTTTAAGTGGTAATAATCATGGTTGGACTGACCCGGCAGGACACCGGGACATTTCCCGGTGGTCTGTTAAAAACCATAATTTAATTATTTTTTCAAATCCGTGAATCCAGAAATATGGAAGAATGGATTTTGTCCATTTTTACTTTCTCCATATACATAGTATAGGGGAAAGTATTGTATTCATGAAAAAAATCAACTTCGAGATTTCAATGGAAATACACGTTTTGAGGTCCCCTGAACATGTTTTGACCATTTTCTCGATGATGTCTGTGTGTGTGTGTGTGTGTGTATGTGATAGCTTTTTGTGGGTGCTCTTAACTCAAAAACTATTAATCCGGTCAATGCAAAATTTATATTTAACATTATTATAAAAGTTAGAAGAACTGATAGTTTTTGGTAAATATTGGTCAACCGGAAGTGGGTGTTTATTCTTGTCACTTATCCGTTATTTTGAGATATTTGCTTTAATATTTGATAAGTAAAAATATACTGAAATAAAAGTTGTAGGAAATTTAATTTTCTACAACCTTTGTTTGAAACATTTTCCATATAAAGCATTGTTTAAGAGATATCTTATATTTTTAGCTACCACCACCATGCCACCTACTGACGAATATTGTTACTTCTTAGTAATGCTACTTTTTCTTTTCTTAATTGTTGGAGCTTCGTGGCTATATCCAATTTCAGAAGGCTATGGTTTGTTTATTTCTGTTCTTTGTAAAGTAAAATTTTCTCGCAGTTTCTTAAAATATTTATTATTATGTAACCTATTTGGAATTTTTAGAAATATTACAGATATGGAGAAAGTCATTTGGTGGCCACATCAGATTTTTAACTAAGTTTCCTCTAAGTTATCTTTCCAAATCTTTTACATCTCTCACTCCTTTCATCATTGCCTCTCACTATCTCAATCCTTCCATCCCCTATTGTGTACTTATAGTCAAGTACAGCGATCTCTCTGTAAGTCACCATCTTTCCCCTCTCTGCTCCAAGTAAGTTATGATGATCCACAATCATCTTCATACAAATTTGTAAAACTTTTAAAGATATAAGTGAAGATTCAACATTTCTATCTCAAACTCGTTTCACCGCATCCAATCTTAAAGAAAATCTATTTAAGTATGAAATCATACTAACTGCTCATGTTTATTTAAAATTATTTTCAAGTACAAATATTTTGAAATATTAGTAAACTAATAATATGGTATTATTAAGCACTTTTTCTATGGTTCATGCAACTGTGAAAACAATATCAGAGGATATTAATAAATTTATGGAAATAAAAATAGTGAGTGATAAATTCGTCACATTTATAAATGAAGAACTAAAAAACGATTCTGAAAGTTTTTCATGCCTTCAAGTTCAACAAAATTTTCAAGTAACTCGGAACAAAAACAACAAATATAAAAGTATTGACGAAATTAATCTGGAAAATCTTAAAAATTTCGAAGAAAACCTTCTCAAATGTATTTCTACTGCCATAATTTCAGACTTTCATAAATGCTTTTTAAGTAATAATGATTTGATAAAGGAATTTAAATTTTTTTAATCTGAATTTTTTCAAGAATGATGCTAAGAAAACCGATTTAGTTAGTCTTGAAAAATTAATGAAAAAATTGTACAAAGATTTTCAAGTATCTGATTTAGCTGCAGAGTACAACGATTTTAGGCAAAAATGGATCTCTTTAAAAAACAGTCTCTGAAATTTATGTCACTACAGAAGTTCATGAAGATAATTTGATGACATTTTTGAGTTTCTAAATGATGATAAAATGACAGGATGTAAATCTTGTAAAAATTGTTTAATTTGTTGTTTCAAAGTATTAAATGAATATAACATATACAGTTCTGCATATAACCATATTTATAAACAATATATAATTATACTTAATTATCTGTTATGCAAGTTTATTGTGAGAGGTTTCAACATTTTAAGTTATATTAAAAATAAATTACGAAATAGACTAGGAGATCAAAATGTTGATTCTTTTAACACTATGTCAGCGAACAGAGATATTCTGGTCAAACTAGAAAATTATCAAATAATAAAAAAAATATGACAAATATGACAAATTGTAAATTTAATATAATACTTATTATTTCTATTTTCACTTAATATTGTGCAACTTAAAAGTTACTTAAATATTGGAAAATTTAAAAATGCAAATTTTATTTATTTCTTTCAAATGTCTTGTAAAAAATGTTTACTCCTTTTTATATTATAAAAATAATTAAATTTTTGTTACGAATAAACGCTTACAGAATGTGAATTTCATTATTTCATGTTATCTACCTGTAAGTTATACTTGATTGAATAAACATATATAGTTTCATTCCCTTTTATAAATTTCTTATTTATTACGAAAATGTTATGGCCAATACAATGCAAAAATCCAGGTGAAAAGGGGGGGGGGAGAAATGAGACTGCTGATCTTGATTTCCTGGTATGAAATTGCTTCCCAGTCCAACCCTGGCAATAACTGTTTTATTTCGGCATTGTTCTTTAGTTCCAAATTTTACACATTCATTTTAGTGATAACCTTTCAAAAAATGTATAAATTTTACTCAAACAAAAAATAAATTCTATTAATTAAAAAAATTACAACCTTCAATTCAATAAGTTAATCATGAAAAAATGTTAGTAAATTGATTTTTTCCAAATGTTATTCTTTCCAATTTTGTGACTGAAGAAAAATACAATTTGGTTTGCTAACCCAGTTAAATTTTACTGAGTAGTACTAGTAGTCGCAGTGCATCTAGTGACCAGTTTATTTTTGGTATTGTGTGATCTCTGAGGAATCTGACAAGGGGATTTATTTTGAGCATGAACCGTTTATGTTTATTTAGGTATGTAAAATTCGCTCTTTTTCTAGGTGAATAATGGTTGAGTTAGTGTAATTTCGCAAAATTGGCGAAAATTACTCTTTTTAAATTAAATAACTTGAAAATGTGCAGCAGCTCAAAATTTAAAATTTCTGTGAGATCAAGGAGCTGGACTCCAAAATAGGTCTCATGAAATTTTAATTAAAAACTTTCACATAGATTTTCAACGGGCATCTTCCTAGTTAGTTAATAAAGTTACTTTTCTAAGAATATATAAACATATTCATATATTTCACATTAAGACTAAAAGAAAAAATAAAAAGAAAATTTTTAAGTTAATAACTTTTATGAAGCACACAAAAAGTGTAAAAATAAAAATATAATAATTTTTTTATTAATAACTTATATAAAACGCACTGAATGAAAAATAAATAATTTAGATTATTGAATTAATAGAGATATTGAATATATAAAAGTTATGTTGCTTTCTTTGATACATCTGAACTAATTATTAGAATTGCAACATAACTTTTATATATTCAATATCCCTATTGATTCAATCATTTAAATTGTTTATTTTTCATTCAATGCGTTTTATATAATTTATTAACAAAATTATTATATTTTTATTTTTAAACATTTTGTGCGCTTCATAAAAGTTATTAACTTAATTTTTATTTTTTTAATCTATGCTTGTGGATAACACTATACTTGTTTTATTTCATAACATGCAGCTACAAATAAATACTCATTTATTTATAAATGGGTTTCAAATGAATATTAGATGATTTGTATTTAACTATCATCATATAAAATATAATTTTATTTGTAAATTTTAGCTTACTAAAATCACTGCTATAACTCACCAAACTGGAGGCCAACGATGTTCACTGAGATATGCCTGATTATCTGGATGTAAACTCTTCAACAATTTTGGTGATGTCTTACAGATCTTGTTATAATTTGAACACAAGTAGCTCATGCACCAATCTGCGAGTTGGTCTGCATTATGAAGCTGCCAAAGAGAATAACATTTGGTAAGCTGATATTTTTTCAGAAAAATTTCAGAAGAATTTTAATTGCAATAATTATTCCAAACTTTTGTGAACTACAGTAAAACCTTGATTATCCAACCCTCGCTTGACCGACTTTCAGTTTAACCGATCAAAAAATAGATGAGCTGTCTAACCATAGTCAGAATGCATATGTCGGTTGCATCCACCGAAAGTCAGTTCAATGGAAGATCCTCAGAAGTCAGTTCACATGAGAGATTGCCCGACAGATGATTCAAGCAGGAGATAATTATCACTAATTATTTTATCTAGTAAAATAAAATTGATTAAATAGTCATTAAATGCCTTCTAATCAATAAATTAAACAGCTTGGATAGTTTACATAAGGCTTTTTTTATCTAAAAGAAAATCTCTTGGAATTAACTTCTTATGAGGTGGCAACCCTAATGACAGTTGATTTACTCAGGAGACCACTGATAATTTAATTTTAATATTTTTGTTAATAATATTTTACTATATTATTTTTTATTTTAAATTTCTTTGTAAAATGGCCTGAGCTGTATGTGAAATACTTAAATAAATACATAATGTTCCTAAATGAGCATAGTTTCCATTATTTATGAATTATCCGAGTTTTTGGTTAATCCGACAGTCGGATAATTGAGGTTTTGCTGTACTCATAAAATTTGGGCACTACCTCATTATTTGTTTTGGGTACCTAGAGGTTAAAAGGTTTTTCTCTGAGCACATATTGTCTCTATGCTTAATAATTTCCAGGCGATAATAGCCCAAGAGGCTGATTCGCCATTCAACACACACACACTTAATAATTTCCAAATATACTTTCACTTAATGTCATTGCTTATACTTTTTCATTAAAATCCAAAACAGATATTAAACAAAAATGTAATCAAGACACCCTTAAAAAATTAGCTGCAACAAGCAAAAGCAGTAACAATCAAATTTCATAAATTAAGGCCAAAATTAAAGAGAATTTATAGCAAACAGAGTATGAAACATTTTCATCAATATTTTAATGAAAAGATATTAAAATATTTTATCCATAATTATTTATTATTAGAGAGAGAATCTTTCCATATTCATGAGGGTTACGCCCTTGAAAAACACCAGGAAAATATAAACCGCGAATAAAGATAATAAAAGCTTATGGGGAAAATGGAGTTGTGAGCACAAGTACAGCCTGTTCATACAGTAAAAACATTATTATTGTTTTTTAAACTTAACTTGAGTAATTATAAGCATAAAAAATTATTTTAAGATAAAATATTTCAAATTCATGCCAATCTGTAATCCAGGCACCTTTACACCTTGATGTAGAATTAAGAAAAAATAAATGATATGCGGGAGGCATAATAATGTCCCCAATGTTTTATTCACAATATTTTAAGAAAAAGTGCAAGAATTATCTGAGTAAATATGGCATAGTTCATTTATAATTTAATGCATTAATAAAAATGTCCTGATTTATTTTTTTGAAAATTCGGCAACCCTACTGACAACACTCAAACATTAGATGAGTTTATGCACAAATGTCATCAAGTGTAGGCTTTCTTAGGTGCATCTGAAAATATCTCTCTTATTATTGCATTGTAAGCAAAACTAATCTGGTCCTCATAGGGACCACTTATGAATTCATTTAGTGGTCCCTGCAATGTGTGCTGTGGTAGGTGAGTGCAAATAAGAACATTGAAACTTGCTACAATAGTTTCTGTGCGAATAGGCGAAAATGCAAATATGAAACTCATGAATATGGAGGAATTCCTGTATTCAATGAGTAATTTGCAATTACTAAAAATCCAAATTTTATCAAGAAATGTTTTAATGTTTAAGTCCTGCTTTATAAAAGCATTATTTTAAAATTATTTTAGCATAATTTCTAAAACTTTGCCTAGGGTGCCACAACTCTTTCCAACAACCCTGAACGGTAAAGGTATACCACACCTTTACATAATTCTTGAAAAAAACTAGAAAATACAAGTCAATATCAAGGTCATACAGACAAATTACTTAGTAAAAATTTCCATTTTATTGATGATGATGTTGTTACATCAAAAGCTGGGTTATCTTTCTTCTAACAATGAAGTGGAATTTTTTACTAAGTAATTTTTCTATGTTACTTAAATGTGGAATTCCACAAAATTAATGTTCCCTAGTTGACTATAAGTCCATTTTAATTTTAGATCTAGACCTGTTCTTTAACAATGATTATGATTGATAATACAGTAATCTTAACAAAAAAAATATGTAGTATACTTCACTCTGACTGGATGTTGCATATGCATGAAAAAGAAACACATTGAATTTTTACCAACTTCATGGAAAATATCTCTATAATATTTATTTAATGTCACCATATTAACTTTAAGCTGGAATATTAAATCAGAGTTAGCAATGTAATAGCCACATGCCCTCCCATTTCTGTTGTAATATGTACATAATATTCTTTTACAGCAGCTATAAGTAGGCTTTGTAGGATTTGATTTAAATCAATAAATGTTGATAAACATTGAATTCGTAAAATTTTCAAAATCGATGACAATGAATTGTCATCATCAAGTGTCAAATTTTCACTACTAAATTTCCTATGAAATTATTCGTCAGAATTTTTAAATTTGCTTTATCACATTCAGATGTAATATATTTTAGCGCCAAACTTCCAAAACAAAAGAGAAAATTAGCATTTGTCATACCAGACAGCCACACTCCATTTGATATTCCATACCCTTTCTAAGGTCCCTTATGTCTTAAGGATCCATACTGAGCTGACATGGGCATGGTACAAAACAATATGATCAGTTTATTGCGCTCTGTCTTTAATCTTGACCACATCTGATAATCCCTATGTGCATTTGGTCACTTACATGATATGATCAGCCTCCATACTCAATTTAATCAAATGTCTTATGACTTCTGCCAGCAACCTCTAACAATAAGATGCAAAAAGAAAGATTTTCCCAAACTGAATTAATACTGATTGCCAAATATGCCTGTAGCAAGTCTCAAAAGTATAACTAAATCCTATTCCCTGTTTGACCAAATCCACTCACCCATAACTCATTTCACGGTTGGTTAGGTTAAAAATCTACTACTATTTCTGGAGCCCTATAGTATTTTCAAAAAGTCATAAAATTTCTATTTTTGGTAGCCATACAATTCATTCTCCGAGTGAGAGAGTCCCATGCTTATTTTTTCTTGCAATGCTGTAGCATTGTTCAATGTTCGTACTCTGGGCTTCTTTGTACACTCATTGTCGTTTGTCACTTTTTCAAAATATTCATGCATGTATTTGATTGTGCATTATATTAACGTTGCATTCATTTTGTTATTGAATGGTCATGATTTCTAGAATAATAAGTGTGATTCAACGAGTAAAATTTACTTGTGAATTATTCCGATAATTTAGCTGTTCCGGGTTGATGGGAGAAGCCAACAACACATTCACCAAAGTTTAGAGAGCAACAAAAAAAATGACATGTGAGAAGTCTTATTTTAATATATAAAGTTTTAGTAAAATTTAATCGGAACCCAATTTCTGTAATTTTTATTGATAAAAATTGATAAAATGTATTAAAATAAATGTTGATATTCATCCTCGATTTTTAGGAAAAATAAACGATATTAGTGGTCACCTTTTAAGAAATATAAACGTCGAAAACTACCAAGCCTAATAAAATGTACTAAAATAAGGTCGATATTCGTCACCGATTATTGGAAAAATAAATGTTGTGTATAAACATAGAATTTTAAGAAAAATAAACATTGAAAACTACCAAGCCTAGTTATAAGGCAAGTTTTTAAAGAAATTTTCAGCACTGTACTGAAAAAAAATCATCAATGAAAATTTATGGCAAGTTAGTTTAATTTAGCATTTTTTTTTAAATATGCAATGAAAAAAAATGGGGGAATCTTAAGTACTGTTAGATACAATAGAGATGGGAAGGTAGCAATTTTTTCCTAGTTTTGAGCAAGATTAGAAGTTTTCTATATGTCACTGAAATTGCCCCTTGAGTGTTTGCAAAGTCAAGATAGTCAGCTGCATGAGAAACATTAACTTATGAGGTAGCCAAACGTTAATTAGTGAAAAATTATGTGGTGGCAAGCAGGCCTACTGAGAGAGTGGAGATACTGGGGCAGTCTCCAGAGCCATATCCTCTGGAGAAGAGTTGAAATTTAAAAATATTAATGAAGTTATTGATTAATCAACAGAAAATATAAGTGACAAACAAATTTTATACAGCTTATCATTTGTGACTATCTTGCCAAAACCTACAGAGTTTAATGTAAATGCAAAAAGGTAATATGTATGTAGTTAGTATGTAAACATATTAATTATTATAATGATGCATAATTTGGAATTGAACTAACCTATAAGTACCTCCATCTCTCTTATTTTGAAATGTAATTCTGGTAAAATTTCTTATTTGATAGTTTATGTTTTTTTCTATAACTTGGCCATTCCGCTCCCGCTTCCCAGAGAGGGAGCTGAGGGACCATATGTCAAACCTTCCCCAGGGCCTGTGTCAACTCTTGACAGCCCTGGTGGCAAGTGCACAAGTGAAAACAGTAAATTGATAAATTAGCCATTTTTATAAGATGCTAGGACATCCTCACCTTGCATGGTTCTACCAAGCACAAACAATCTTCCACAACATCTGTGTTTCCTGACATTTCCAAAGGTGTATCCCCTCCATTCCCAGAGCTTGTACTATTTGAAGTTGCAATTCTAGCTTCCATCTGAGACACCACACTTCGCTCAACTAGATGCACAAGACGAGGAAGGCAAAGGCGATTTGCTAGCTCGAGAAGATCCAAACAGCGCTGAGGTGTAGATAATGGTGGAAAAGGTGGAACCTCGTCTGTGTACAAGTATGTTAACAATCTTCTAAAGGTATCCTCCTTGACACCAGGAAAGTGGATCTAAAAAATACCATAATTGAATGTTAGCATAAATGGAGACATTTGTAATCAAATATGTAATTTTTGCAGAATAAGAAAATCGCCATATAATTCAGATTCTCAGGAAATTCGTAACTTAAAATTTGAAAGTAAATACCTTGGTAGCACAAATATATAAAGAAATTTATAGTTATAAATTTCAAGTTAATCTTAGCAGTAAACTTTTTCTTTACAATAACAGATCAAGAAAATTGAAGCAGCAGTTCTGCATTTTCCTTTTACTAAAATGGATTAAGATGTTGCTTACTCTGGATCATTCAACAATAAAATAAGTTACATAAAACTTTTGATGGTTCATTATTAAAGAAAAAAAAAACAATTTGTTTCACATGAATGATGTCCATGATAAGGACTGAATACCCTATGCAGGCTCATGATAGAGTAGACAAAAGTAAATGGCATTTTAATTTTTTACAAAGTAATTATGCAAAAAAGTAGATGTTCAAATTTTACTGAGACCTGAGTATACCCATTTTAATCATTAGCAAGTTCATTATGATTTAAATATATTGCCTTGATGCATGTGGCAACAGCTCTAAATGACCCATTGAAAGAAATCATTTGAAGATTATACTTTTAAGAATCGATCTTCTGATCAGGGGAGAAAGAAAAGTTATCTCTTCCATTATATTTCAATTGAAGTTATAGTTTTGACTATGATAGTTAAAAACTTTAATTAATACCATTTAAATAATCTCAAATTACAAGTAAAATTTTCCAGTGCTTATAGTAGTTTTTATTGTAGAGAAGCGCTGCAATTGATTATAATAATTTGTTTCTTACCACTTTGGATGAACTTTCTCTGAAATCACCAGAGAACATCGCTCTCATCATGTCACATCTAGCCATCAGTAGGGCACGATGAGCTAATAGGGAACCATCTTCCAGCTGAAACACTACATCTGAGAACAGACCTTGTCCTAGACACAAGTCGTGCAGCCTATTTCTCACAGCCTGAAAGACCATACATTTACATTTCATTTATTAGAGGGACATTTGAAAATAATTAATGCAAAACATGCTCTCAAGTACATGGTAGATATACTAATTTGCCTTTATTGCTGATGCTTCTTGACATATATTTTAGAGAATAAACAAACAAAAATTCCTTCACCGTAAAAAAGTAAGAGAATACTCACACACACTGCAGGTTGCTGGCAAACACCGTCGCAGGGCCTAAGTCAAAGGAAAACACACGCACACGCAGAAACATGCAAAAAACCACTCACACAGTAAACTCAAACTAAGAATTGAACTAGACACCGATGTTTCAACAGCTAAGCTGTCATCTTCAGCTTAGCTGTTGAAACATCGGTGTCTAGTTCAATCCTTAGTTTGAGTTTACTGTGAGAGTGGTTTTTTGCATGTTTCTGCGTGTGTTTTCCTTTGACTTAGGCCCTGCGACGGTGTTTGCCAGCAACCTGCAGTGTGTGTGTGAGTATACTCTTACCTTTATTTTTACGGTGAAGGATTTTTTGTTTGTTTATTCACTATTATATTGTTTCACCGTGTCTCGCAACCCTCCCTTTTCATACATTTTAGACTTATTTTAGGTAAGTAACCTCTAACCATTGGTTCCTTAACACATTCGCTGCATCAGGAAAATTTGGGTGCAACTCCGGTGACGGACAACTTTTTTGATTAGTTGATTAGTTTGATTAGAAAAATTAAAAACTAAGAGAAAAAGATAAAAACACAGGAACCAGAAATGGCTGCTCACACTTTGACAGGTCAATATCAACTGACGAATTCCAAGTGAAACAACCGTCCCAGGCTGCATAGGTCCACATTTAGCAAAAGAACTGTAAGATATACATGGTCTCATAAGAGGCCACCCGCATTTTTGAGGATTCCATGGCCTCATAAGAGGCCATCCGCAACGAATGTGTTAAATGACTTTTGAAAACTTTAGCTTTGATAGCTGAGTGATTTAGATTTTACTCAGTATATTAATGTCAAATTTACTCTCCTTAAATTTTTACAAAATAAGACTATTGTTGAAGGAAACTAATTTTAGCTGGCAAATCTTTGGATTGCGTAATTTACACATACCTGAAAATTTTCAAGTTGTCATGACAAGAGAGTTTACATCAACAAAAATATTTCCCTTATATATCATTGTTAAAAGAGATTATTTTTTTAAGTAACATAAATCACTTTAATGCTTCAAAATTTTTAAAATCTACTAACTATTCAATTAACAAACATATTTTACAATTGCAAATATTGTAAATTACATTTTTTAAGTAAATTATAGTCTGTAAAATATTATTTGAATTTAATTTATCAGAGCATCTCAAAAGTTTAAGTAATCAACAAAACATAATTACTATTCTAAATAATTAAAAATCTGATGACATCACATGACTTTCTTCATACAGAGTAAAGGCATGTCTCCACTGATTAACATTTAACACCAACATGTCAACTTAACATGTTAAGTTAATATGTTAATATTAACATGTATATTGAACTTCGTTTTCTCGATTGACATAACATGTTAATCGACGATGTTGGATTAACATGTTAACTCAGAAAAATGTTTTCGCTCACCGAGCAAAAACATGTTAAGTCAATTGGGGTCTCAGTTGACATTCTTCGGGGTGAAATGGAGGAATAATGAAGATTCGGCATTTCTAGACGTAGCCGTCTCCACGACAAAATGTATAAAAGAATCAAGGGAAATGAAACAAGCTGCAAGTAGGGACAAATGACATTTTCAGGGAACTTGTAGCTGTTGAGTTACAAAAGATAGAAGATCCAATTGCTAGGGAAACTGCCAAATTAAATATTCACAAAATTCTTTTCGAAGCTGCAATTAGCAAGTACAACCCTTCTCCCATACATTCGCAATCCCACAATACACCACCACCACGTCGCCAACAACTCGACTCCTGCACCCGAAAGCCCATTTACACCACAGTTCTCTGGATGTGTCGAAAACGAGCCATTGCTCTTGCATTCTACTTCTAATCCCAAAGATGACAATATTCCCAATGTTTTCATCCCCTTGTGATTGGCAAATTTGATAAATTTTGTCATAATTTTTCACTTATGCATGTATTGTAAATGTTCTTAATAATATAAAATAAAAATTAAGAATTTACTTTCATGTGTTCTTTCATTAAAGATGTGATAATTGCTTCACAAACTTCTGGGATGATTTTCGAGGTTTGCTGCTTGGACACTCTTACTAAGTATGTACATCAAGCTTGTATAAGAATCTACAGTGACCAGGAAACAAAGAGTTATTCCATCTCACATGAGATGGAATGGCTACTCGTAATAGTGTGTCCTGTTTGGATATTATAGTTGATATTACATACAGTAATATGCTAAAGTCCTCGGACATAAACAGGAAGATCTTAAATCCAAATCTGTCTTCCACTCTCAATTCACTTAAGATATCTGGCACACTGCTTCTTTTAAAGAGATATGGTCGCACTTACATCTTCCTCCTCTTGTTTCTCCGAGCTTTGTACCACATGACCATGGTAATGACAAATGCCAAATCCTCTTCATCTGAATCCATTTGTGAACTTTTAAGTCATTCAAAAATCTCTTCTGACACTTTACAAGTTCATATGTGTGGACATAATGTTAATGTCAATCCAATTAACATTTACAAAAAATATGTTGTTGATTAACATGTTAATGGTAACATGTTAATGTTAATGCCAATGTCAGTGTTAATGGTTTAATGTTAATCAGTGGAGACACGTCTTAATGAATATGACATCAGTATCCTAAAAAATAACTATTGGCAATCAATTATACTTGTGCTTAATATTCAAACACTGAATAATTTTCACAGTGAAAAATACTTTAAATCAGTTTTCACATTGAAAAAACAAGAAGTAAACAAAATTTTTATCTCTAACAAAATATTGATATGCAACTAAATTACTGTTGGTGGCACTGAGATTGCTAATAATATTTACAAAAAATTGTTTACATAATATGACGCTAGATGGCATTGGAATTATTTTGATCACAATTAAAGTTACCCCTGGCAGCATAAGCATCACTATCAACAAGTAGAAAATTTTATCATAGTAATGGAAACAAACTTAGCAACATACTTAACAAATTCAGACGGATAATCAAAATGTCTTTTAAACACATTATTTTATGAGAAAATGTTTCAAAACTTGTAGAAAATTATATTTTCCACAACTATGATAATAGCAAATATTTATATTAACCTATAAATGTCGAATGTGCCCGTATGGGCACACAAAATGCAATAGCTCACGGACATATATTTTTCGTAATATTTTTTTGGCATGTTTCTTTCCCATACAAAACAGAAGTATGCAATTTTTCATTATTTTTACAATAAAATGCTATTTAATTGAACATTTTATTACCAATAATTCATGAGATATGTGATTTTTCCATAAAATGAACAAAAATACTCTAAAATAAATCTGTCATTTAAAGGTTAATTAAGTCCTAAAGGAGATATTTGGAAAAGACAGGAAAATGACAAGAGTAAACCTCCACTTCTAGTTGACCAGTTTCAGCCAAAACCTTTCAGACCTTGAGCTACTAATAAAAATCCTAAATATAAAGTTTTGAGTTGATTTGATTATTTATTAGCTTTTGAGTTAGAGCACCCACAAAATTCCTATCACACCAACAAAGACACACACACATACAGAAATCATTGAGAAAATAGGGAAAACATAACCAGGAGACCTTAAAACATTTATTTTTGTTGAAATCTCAAATTCTATTTTTTTTACAAAAACAATACTGCATATGGAGCAAGTAAAAATAAAAGACTATGTAGAACTACTTAGAGTACCCCTTCTATACATTCTATATTACATAAAAAGGTTTAAAGGTTTATTATTTGTATGATAAACATTAAGATTAATATTTCTTCAATGATGACTAAACACAATAAAAATATAAAAGTAATAGTTATCAGCTTTGGCAAATATGTAAAACATATTTTACCTTCTTGAACTGCTGTTTGAGATCAGTATTGATAAATTCCTCGTGGGCTTGAATATTTGAGACAAAAACTAGCAATTCTGGGAGATCTAGAAATTCAGCAGCTTGACGGATTTCCTGATTGATGAATATTTTACAATTAGTATATGAAAGAATATACAAATATGCACAACAGCAAATTCAATGACAACAAGAATAGCATATCATCAACTTTATGCATGAATATGCATATTTACAAGAAAAATTATTTTTAAATTTCATTGAATTTAATGGTTTTAGGATGATCAAGTTATTCAAATAATACCACAACATTTCAATAATTTGGATCACAATATATGGTATAAATACAGTGTGATTTACTTTTAACTTAGTGTTATAGTCTCACAGAATAAAAGACTGCATTAACTGAAATAGTCAACAATATCATAGCTAACATTTAGCATTATGTACAACCGAAAGAAATTTATAATAAAATGCAATCAATTTATTATAATCAAGTTCTTTACTTAAAAAGTGGATTATACGTAACTTCTGATCATCTCTCACAATCATAAGTTAATATTTTAAGATTTTGCTTATTTATTTTGCAGATGAACTGAGCAAAATAATATTTTGAATTTTAACAGCACATCATTAACATTTATGAATTTTTTATCTTTATTATTTTATGCTCACATCAAATATAGACACAGACACACACAACAAAGCAAAAATATCAAAACAACTACCAATACTGGTGATGTTAAACTGTTAGCATCAATGTTATTTTGAAACACACATGGCCTAAAAAAATATATTTACCACAACACAAACATCCATGAATACATTTCATTACAAAATGAAAACATTCAGCTATTCTAAAACTTTTCACTACAAATAAAAGCAAACAAAATAAATATGTGGGATCACGTAAACATGGCTATGGGTTACAGTGTATGTTCTGAAGTGGACAAACTGATCTACTGCTGAATCAAATGACTGTACCAAGGAACAGGAATGCTTAAGGTGATTGACTATTTAGCCCTGGAATACCAAGGGTTTTGATTGGTATAATGGAAATAGTGATGCAGATTGTTTTAGGATAGAAAATTTGGGGTTAGTAAAACTCTAATATTCCCATTGACAACAGTAATTACCAGCAATAGTCCAAGAGGCACAGTCTGAAAGAAACACAAGACAAAGTTCATATGTGTTGGTGACAGGGCATCTGCAAAGAGAGCCCAACACTAAATATGATATACGATTGTTTTGCAACATAAACCCAGCTTAAATTACAAGTGAATGAAGAGTAAGTCAAAGCAGATACTCAATTAAAACTGTGCAGTTTCTCTGAAACAACCATTCATTTTGACAGACAATTACTTCTAAGAGTAAGTGTCATCTTACGATTCAGAGTGATGGCTTAACATTGAAAGTGCTCATACATTGACATTTATTGTAAGAATAGTACAGATATGAGAGGAAATATTAATAAATTATGAAACAAGCATGCAATTTTTAACCTGGGTTTTATAGTTGTTATAGATTAGTTAACAGATTAAAGCTTAAATTAAACAAATTTCAACTTTAGTAATAATGAATAAAACATTTGTGCAAACTAAATTTGTATAAGTGCAAATATAATCATTTTTATACAAATGCTTTTAACTGAAAATTTATGCTGCAAGAACAATGTTAGAGCAAAATAAAACTTGTTTAATAAAATTTATTATTCTGATAATTGATGATGAATAATGGCATACATGTAAAGGCAATTTTTGCTTCTATATGTATGCCAAAACTTCTATTTCAAAAAGACATCTTGAAAGACATTAAAAAGATTATATTTCATATTGCACAACATTATAGTTTCTTGTTGAAACTTAATTAATATAAATTTTTAACCATATTATTAAGAAAGTATGGAGAAGTTGCAAGACACATTTATTGTGCACAACATATTCTGGTGGATACATAGAAATAATTCTAAAATTAATTCAGTTTTGGTACCATTTAGATTTGAGTGTTTTCCCAAGAATAATTTCAATACTCAAGTAACTGAAACAAGAATTTTGTAAAACAGATCTTAATATTTGAAAGAATATACCTTTAGACATAGCCAATTATTGATTTCATTTGCAAAAAACATGTTCTCTGTGGGACAGCACTAGTGTATTAATGCAATATCCATCATATCTTTCACCAGATTTGTTCTAATAGGTGAAGAGATTTCTATCTAAAAGCTTTTAAAAATTATGACACATCAATGAGATGAAACCATGCACACTACTCAAAGTGATAGGATAGGTAATTACTACATGATCATTCTTCTCCTTTACACACTCATTCATTCACATACCTTCACACATAGTTCTAGTTTATGTCATTTTACACTATAACAACATTAACAACGACAAGATAAGTGCATTCCATTTAATGACAGTTTCTTTTTTTCAAGCCTTCGCAGTTTTTAGATTTTCACCAATATTTTGTCAGAAGTCAAGTATTGCAATATATCATATATTTATGTTAAGATAATAAAAAAAATGAGGTTAGAAATGAGATGCCATAAAAATATGTTAAGGTTAAAAGAGGGAAATATAATGTATATGGCTGTCTGACCTGCAGATCACAGAAACGACTGTCAATTGTTCCTGTATATAGGAATTGAAGGCATTGCTGCATGGCTTGCGGTGTGACCAACTTTGAAAGGGTAATCACTGTTTGGACTGATGATGTAGGACGTCCTTTGTGATCCAACCCTTCGCACTAGATTTAAGAGAAAATAAGAGAAATTTTTTAAAGTTCAGAAAAAAGTTGTTGGAGGTTTGTGGGTATTGATGCATGAAGAACATTTCTGATTTTGCTCAAGTTAAATCATACATTCAACTGAAGTTCCAGGGAAAACTTGTTTTGAAGCAAGTGAAGGGTTTCATGAATGAGAAAACCAATCAATCCCCAAAAATAAGAATTCTCATGTTTCATGTGCCAGCCATTGTGTACTATTCACAGGAATTCTCGGTTTTAGAGCACACTAACACCATCTAATGGATTTTTCATGGACTTATAACTATCCAATGCTTATTTGTACACTTGGCTAATGCATAGGGGATTCTTTTAGATCTATTTTTTCTGTTTTTATAGCAGATTTAGTTATTCATTTGTCATTCGAATACCCTTGTTTTCATTTTCAGTTACCATCATGCGCACAGTGAAAGGCATTGCTATCTATGCGAAGGCGATATTTTAAACAAATTGTGTTTATCAGATTGTCCCAGTGTGAAAGATGTATATTTTCTAGTTCAGATGAAAATTCAAGTGACTCAGATGCATATCCAACTAGAAACTGTACTGCATGTTCCATTAACAAAAAAATAAACAAAACACGATATTTTTGTAAATTCTATGGAGCTCCTCTGCATAAAGGCAGCCATTTAAAAAATGGGTATCATATCCTAAAAAAAGTACTAAATGTATTCAGGAGCCTAAATAGCAATTTTCAGGAAAATAAAAGAATGGCAAGTCAAATTATGCTTATTTTTCCAACATCATTCACAAAGTTTTTGGGGTTATGAGAAATGCCTGGGAAACAAGCGTTGTATGGGGAGTTACATCCGATATGCAAGGTGTTAAAATATTAAATAACTTTGCCAGGAGTATATTGATTTTATTGTTTCTAAAAAAGGTTAAATGCTTAAGAACATTTTCATATAACCATTGGAAGATTTACATAGTTTTACCTACTTTTTTGTTAATATTTCATTTCATGGAAAAAAATCATACTTAAAAAAAAAATTACCTGCTGTGAATTCTCGTCTTCAATAAATGCTGACAAACTTTGAAAAGAGACTTTGTATAAGAAACAAAAGCCAATTTTAAAATTATTACATCATTTTTAACCTTCGTTTTTGCTGCATCAAATGGAATGCCTTCCTTACCTCCTCTATCCGTATTGACTGAAATGCTGGATGATTTAATTCCCTTGATACACCGACACGTCGGCTATCACTTGGTAATACTTGACAGCTAGACCTGCGTTTGATTTGGTCCCATACTCTAATGGATGAATGAAATAGAAAAAAATCAATTTATAATGGTTTCAAGAAATGATGTTACACTATCTTGAATAAGTATAGAGAATAGAGGTTTGGTAAAGTTTTGAATCAAAAGAAAGCAAAGGCCAGTAAAGGGGGGTGCTAAGAGAAAGGATCCATTGCTTCCTTATTTTGCATGGATTGAATGTCCATGATAGATTAGGCTTTGATAAAAATCTAAAGTTAGCAAGAGCATATGTTTTTTGGAATTCATTAAATATTTTAAAACTGAGGTAGAACTTGAGCAAAATTCTATAACAATTCTGTTAATAAGATACAAAATAGCAAATTGTGATAAAAACTATGATAATACTGAAAATCTGGCTATTTATATTTATGGAGAGTTTAAGTATAGTAGTGATCAAGTGAGATTTGTTAAGGTATGACTTTAACTAATGAATAAAACTAAATGAAAACATTAAATAATTTTATAACAAATCATGCAAGTACATATTATCAAAACAAAATCAAGCACCTTTGGTAATTCTCAAAAATAAAATAAATAATACATGTTATGGGATATATAATTCACCTTGTAGGCTTGTGGTTATCCACACGGATGAGGTACTCCGTGTCTTCATTGAAGTCTCCAATGGTCGACTCACCAAATGTGCTTACCTAGTTTATAATAAGGAAAGAATTTAATATCGGCATTTCATTGCAAAAGTTGATCATTTTTTTATGAATCATACTTCAGAAAAAAATTGATTAAATATCTACTCACAATTAAGGTATCTTTAACACCAAATGATATTCTCAAAGAACAGGGCCAATCACAGTCAGAATGTCCCCCTACCTGAGATTTTTGGTTTACAAGTTAATTTCATCAAGAAGCTCCATTATTAAATACTAAATTTTGCTTTCATGCACAGTTTATGTAAAATTAATATCAACAAGTTATTTTTTAATACAGGCAGTTCTCGATTTACGAACATTTGCTATAACGAACGTCATATTTCATACAAAATTTCTTAAAGTCGCCAATACATAGAGTTGCTTGTAAAACGAAATGCCAAACGTATAGTGAAAATAATTGTAAGATTTAAGTAAATGGTGACACAATAAACTTTAAAAAAATGTATTTATTACAATAAATATCAGAAAATTCTTAATAAATGAAATACATCCTATCGTGTCTAACATGGAAAATAAACTGAACTGTTATTGGTTATCCTTTCCCTGCTGTGAACGCATATATGCGTTCGAGTGTAGCAATGCCACCACTGGTACTCACACTTATATGTGTGCTGCCTGGACTGTGCCCTGAGTGCAAACTACGCATATATGCGTTACGTATTTTCCACGTTCCCTGTTCAACATGCTTTTAGTCTTATCTATTCTGGCGTGATCTATAAGCTTTCAGCAGAACTATATGTATATGTATATGAAGACTGTAGTAGATGGCGTGAACATTTCTTTTCATCTATTACATTCCATGAGACTTCATACCCATGCCTCTTCTCAGGAACCCTCGGTCCTGGAGGTGGCTTAACTTTCCCTTTTTCCGTGTTATGTAAATACATCACATCCCCTGTACCGTATTCCTTACTGTAAATATACTGAATCTCTTGAGAGTAAGCATATTTTTTTTAGTAGCCTGTGAGATTTTGTCAAGTGTACATCCAACCAAAAACATTGGTTTGCATGCCACGTAGAATGTTTTCTCGTGGGAAAGAAATCGGTGATTCCCCCTAGCAGCACTGTGAACACGTGTACGGATAACTTACATAATTAAACACATGTGGCCGATGTTAAATAAACAAACATGGACAGACGTTTAATAAACACAGTTAAGTGTAGTTCTGCATTTGGTGACTTAAAAATATATTTTTTAAAATTTAAGCCATCATGGGTCCAAAGCGAAATAGTAGTGCTGGTGCTGATAGTGGTAGTAATAAAAGATGCAATATTAGTTTAGAAACTAAGCTAGACATCATAAAAAGGGCAGAAAGAGGTGAAAAGCAGGTGGACATAGCTCGTCATTATGGTGTGAACCGATTGAGTATCGGAACAATTATTAAAGGTAAAGAAAGAATTGTGGAGGCCGTTAAGGGAACAACTCCTGTTTTAATGAGTAAAACAGTAAGTAAGTTTTTTGTTGCACGAGATGGAAAAACTCTTAATTTTGTGGATTGAGAGGCAAACACACAGCCATATGCCCCTCAGCTTATTAATAATTCAAGAGAAGGCTAGGAGTTTATTTGAAGACTTGAAGAAAAGAGCTGGACCTGAATTTGCAAAAGAGTGTTTTTCAGCTAGCTCTGGATGGTTTTCACATTTTAAAAGTAGGGCCAATTAGGCACAATTTAAGACTTCAGGGTGAATTGGCAAGTGCAGATACTCAAGCTGCAAATGAATTCCCGAAGGCACTACAAAAAATAATAGTAGAAGGTGGTTACAGTGCTTAACAAGTGTTCAATGTTGACGAAACAGGATTTTTCTGGAAAAAATGCCTTCCAGAACATACATTTTTAGGGAGAAAAAATGTGCACCTGGACATAAAGTTTCAAAAGAAAGACTTGGTGGTCATGCAGCCGGAGATTATAAACTTAAACCTTTGCTTGTTTATTTATCAGAAAACCCAAGGGTTCTAAAAGGAATGGTGAAGTCATCCCTTCTTGTTATCTAGAAATATAATAGGAAGGCTTGGATGACAACGGAACTGTTTGAAGACTGGTTTAAAAATTATTTTGTGGGGGAAATGATAAGGTGTTGTGCATCTAAAAATTTGCCCTTCAAAATTTTATTACTGCTTGATAATGCCCCTGGCCATTCATCCTACATAGATGATTTCAATGATAAAATTAAGGTTGATTTTTTGCCTCCTAAAACAACCTCTATTATTCAGCCGATGGACCAAGTTATTATAGCCTCCTTTAAGTCTTATTACCTAAGCCAAACCTTTTCACAAGCCATTGCTTTTATAGACAGAGAGGAGAAAAACTTAAGGGATTTCTGGAAGGCATACAACATTTATAATGCTGTGCAAAACATTGCTGATGCCTGGGGGGATGTGAAGGAAACAAACTTAAATGGTGTGTGGAAAAACTTGTGTTCACAGTTTGTGAATAATTTAAGTGATTTTGAGGAGCCAGTAGAACCAGTGACTGAAGATTTTGTTGAACTGGGCAATAAAATGGAACTTGACCTTGATGTGACTGATGTGAGAGAATTGTTGGACTCACATTTTGAGGAATTAACAACCGACGAATTAATTGAAATAGAGACAAATCAAAAGACTGAAGATGTAACAAAAGAACCTGGTATTCTACAGCCTCCCAGAACATTACAAGGCAGAAAATGGTGGCAGCTTTTAAGTCAATTTCTGAGGTGTTGGCAATCTTTGATGAACAGGACTCAAATATGGAAAGAATTGCAAAAGTGAAAAGAGGCATTTATGACTATCTAGCATGTCACAGTGAGATTTTTGAAGAAGAAAAAAAGAAACTGTGATCTTCTATAAAAACATATTTTAAAAGTGGAAAACCAGCTGTTTCTTCATTATCAGATGCTCTTCCATCAACGTTATCTGCACCTAGTGTCACTTATGTGGAAAATATGAACTCTGATGAAAATATTGGTGAGTAAAAGTTGAATATGTATGTACATATATTATATAAGTACTCATTTTATTTATTTCATTTTTGTAACTTTATGTTTTTAATTAAAATTAACTAGTACGATATCTTGTTTTTTATCCTTGCTATTTTTTATTTTATTGTATGGTACGTATCCTATACGATAAGCCATAACGTATACGTTATAATAAAACGTATGGTATAGGCCACTTGATGTTTAGTACATGGTTTTCATGCTTTAAAATGGCTGCTAACGTATACGATACGTATCATACAAGCTCAGGAATGCATGCTTAGGTGTTTAACACAAAGAACAAAACATATAGTGAACGACCTCTAGGAATGGAACTCGTTCGTAAATCGAGAACTGCCTGTATAACAAAATTTTTATCAAATTAATATTTTTCAAACTAAGTATTAGGCAGCAAAAGAGATGTTCCTTACATATCATCCCATTAATGAATTTATATCAGACTTCTTTATTTTATACAGCCCATAATCAAAGGACAGTTATAAAAAATGATCATATCAAAATGACTATAATATGCCATCTGAGGAAAAAATCATATGAAACTTTTTAAATGCTTTTGACATGGCATAACCCATTACCCTCAATTTTTGGTGTAAAATTTCACAGTATAAAATGATATGATGCATGCACAAGAATATTTGTAAATATTCCAGAATAGACATACCTTGATAAATTTCATTCATATTTTAAGGGAGGAAGGAATAAATACATGGAGTAAAGCAGTCAAGAGATTATGGAAAAATAAGGTTCTTTTGACAGACCTCGATTTCTCCATAAATTCTATATTTTCCATACATCACTTAAATGATGACTAGTTTAACACAATCCAAAAACTTTAAGACAACAGTTACAATGAAATAAAATTAATATAAATAAGACATTTGTCATTATATTTATTATCTTAAGACACTTACCATGCTAGTTTCACTAGAACTTCTCGCACCCATGTCACCTGCTGAGCTGCTAGGGATGGTAAGGTCAGTGAGGAGAAGACGAAGAAGAGCAGGAGAGGCAGCAGCAAGGAGGAAACGATGGGCAGAGAAACCAACGCTCCCTGCCACAAAGATGACATCAGTATGGGCTTGATTAGCATGCAGTGCAGCCATATTTTCATCATATGTGCTTGCCCCCACCCATACCTCTGCTGGTGGTGGTTTTGGTGGACGGAAGGGAGCCTGGAGGAAATCCAACGGGTAATGATGATAAATGCATGACTGTTATTCACAAACAATGAAAATTGATTATCAAGTGAGGTTTACCTGGAGCAAAGGCCTCTGTACTTTCTTTAAATTGGTCATCCAAAAACGCTGCTGACGACGAGCCATGAGGGCTGCACGAATTGCATTCTCAAAGACTTCGTTGACGCCATAATATGTGAACACACTAGTCTCATAGTAGTATACTCCCAGTTCTTTAGCAATTGCTCTTGCTTGGTCAGGCATCACCAGGTCAGTCTTTCTTGTTGGCCTGTATGTGAACAGCATGTACAGTGTAAGCATTTTTAATTTGTCTATAACTTATTAAGAAAGTTAACTTCATGAATGTTTAAGTAACCATTGATTCTCTATGGACTGTAAGAGGAGTATTCATTTTTCATCCAACTTTATTATCTAAATAAAAGATTTGCGTTTTATGCAGGTAAAAAATAAAAAAAAAACAAAAATATTTTTAAATCACCTTTTAGAATGCCCTAAAAGGCAAAAATAAATATGGGATCAAAGAAATTCTAAATTTGTAAAAAACAGTCTTCTAAAAGTTTAAAATCATCTTCTAAAAGTTGTATCTTATTATGGTAAAATGTAAATGACAACTCCTGATTTGTCCGTATCACATATGGGTACTGCTTCACCTGTTGTCTCTATTTTGATTTTGATTTTCCAAGATTATAATTTTTCATGATTTTTTGCTGAATTGGGTTGAATGTACCATAATATTTTAACTGAAAAAGTAACTATTTCTTTTATCATTATTTTTATAGAATAATATCAATTGAAATTGAACATTCGATAAAAAATTCAAAATTTACAAGACTGTTTAAGGGTTAAGTTAATTATTACTAAGGAAAGACAATAAAGCATTTTGAATTGAAGTTCATAAGGGGGACACTGCACTCAAATGTTAAAATGAAAGGCCATGAATAGCTTTGCTGAAGACAACTTTTATCCTCCAAGTTTCACAGATTAGTAACTATGCATTCTTTGGAGGTTGGATATACATAGGTATATATGCAGGCACATGGGGTCCACGACTCATGAATTCTAAAAATGTGGTTAAATTTTGTGGAGGAAAACAGTCCATCAAATTCTTAATCATTTATTTGCATATATATTCATAATATATTGGGTGGATTTCTGAGATTGATGTCGATCACAGCTCAAAGTTTTCCAGTGGAACAATTAGAAATAATTCTTTTTTCAATGATAACATCAGTTGACACTGGTCTTTGTCAAATATAGCTTATGATGATCCTCACTATCATTTAGTATATGTGTTTGCTTCTTTGTTCTGCAACCTTTCACAATCAATGCATACATCTCTTTCCCCTCTCTCACAATAAGCCTCTGACTCTATTGACATTAACTCTCTAGCATCTCCAGGCACAAGGTATAAAGAGTATTAATAAAAAAAATTCATTGAGGTTACCTAACAAAGGGACTTTTGTCTCTGAAGAAACTCAGGTAAGCCTCATCCCGATACATGTATCGCTGGTCGTTCTTGCATCCAACCAGCAGGACGGGTGTCTGAGGGCAGAAGCGGCGGATCTCAGGGTACCACATAACCTTGCAGTTACGAAGGGAAACGGGGTTGGTGATGGAGAAGCACAAGAGAACCACGTCTGATCTGTTGGTAAAAGGAGGAGAAATGTTTTGTCAAGCAATATAACAAAAATTGGCAGGTTGGTATAACATAATGATTCCTCAAGCAAACACATTTTCAAAAATAAGTAATTTAAAAATAAAAATTTGAGTTCACATGTTGGATTAAGCTCAATGATGATTAAGGTAACTTGTAACCATAAGATGGTTGATTGAGCCAGAGAAGCATTTCAGCTACAAAGTGGCCATTTACTAGACAATGATTAAAATAGAATCACCACAAATGACGACTTCTTAGAAACTGTAATGGATATCTAGTTCACTCAACTATTTTATGGCAACATTAATCAACTTGATCAGCAATTACATACTTTTTGTTTCTCATAACTCACTGATGAAGACTTGATTATTTGAAATTTTGTGAAATTCAGGGTAATTCACTCTATAAACCATTCATAATTAAGAGTCATTTAGCAAAAACATTGCCCTTATGTATTATGAGAGTTATGAAAAAATGAATTAACTTGCTCTTTTTGAAAATAATACGTGATAAAATATCAAATGCAAATTAAATGCTGCAGAGTTGTTAAAATTGGGTAAAAAAAGAAATAAAAGTTATGTGATTACTCACCTGCCATAGGCAAACCTACGGTCCTTCTCATGATCACCAAAGGTATCCCAAAGACGAAGAGAGACATTTACACCATCTACTACTTCCCAAGACCTCTCTAATACCTAAATAAAAAGAGATACAGCAATTTAAACAAAATCATAGCAAAGCAGTTATATTCTATTTAAAATTTTGTTTTTATTTATTTATTTATTTATTTAATTAAAAATTTCACATACAGCATTCGCCATTTTAGAGTGAAATATATAACATCATGAGTATAAATAAAAGCGAATAAAAAACAGGAAAAATACAGAGAATAATATTAAGAATACAACACGAAAGAGAAATGGGAAAATAACACTGCGGATAGAGCACAAAGAAATCAGAGGTGAGAATGAGGTAAATGAGCTCTAGAACCTTTGATAAATGAAAATGATAAATGAACAAGCATGAAAGAATTTTGACACTTTAATAAATAGAAAGGTTTGAGGAATAAAATAAGCATATAACAAGGAATTCTGTAGTCCTCTGCAGATAAGTAATAATGAAGAAAAATGCCAATACCAGAACAGAGACAAATTTATGTTAAAGAATAATTATAAAAATAAAATTTCCTAAAATAGAATTTTCATTGTACCATTAACATTCAAAAAGCTAAATAAATGTTTGATAGTAAATTTAATTTCGTACCCATAATTTATGCAACTCAAATCATCCATATCCTCAATCTTATGCAACCCTGACAACACATAGTTTGAATAAATAAGCGTAAATATGAGCCTGGGACATTAATATAAAATTGTTAAAACAAGAAAAATAAAATAACGAGATAAAATGTTGCCTAGTGGCGGGGTCAGATAGAAATATCCCCAGCTCTCTTTATTGATCAGCCTCTTTAAAATATTGTATGTAACCATTCCAACTCCTAGGTAATTTGTCTCTGTGGATGTTTTAGCTGAGTTTTGATAACCTTACAGGCATAATTTTTAATCCAAGCGGCCAATCGCGCCTTTCTTTAAAAATATTTCATAACAGAAATTTTGTAAAAAGGGAAAACGTGACTCATAAGGGAAAGAAATTTTCATAAACTCAGATGAAATGGCCATAATATAAATTAAAAACAGTTTATCGCTGTCACTGAGCAGGGAGTAATGGGGAAAAGTGAAAAATGAGCGCAGATGTCTAAATTCATCCTCAGATCCATTCTCGGAGATTTTAAAACGTGTGTAACCACTTCTGAAAGGAAAAGTAGTTTCATGAAAACATGGATTGCGATAAAACTCTATATCATTTAATTTATAGCAATTGGGGCATACTGTACAGATATAAAGATTTTTTCCAACGATAAATATGGCACCTCGGGAAAAACAGTGAAATTTCTTCTTTTGCTATTGTTCATTTTTAATGTCTAAATGCATACTTAAAAAGATGAAAAAACAAAAAGAGGCGATGAAATGATTAAACAAACAGAGATAAAAGATTTTCTTGCATTTATATAATGTTGCCCTATTTTGATAAGGTGAAAATTTACTCAGGGAGTAGTTACCACGAGCACAAACACATGCATCCAGTTATGCCCGTTGTCTCCTAAAATAATACACATACATATTATTAACCTTCGTATATGGCAGGTATGGTAGCTATAATTTCAACTTGGATAAACCTACGCATTTCTGTTTATTTTTTCTAATTGATTTTATGCCTTTCATGTGCAAAATTTTGGTCCTAAAGCAAAGGCAATTTACTAATATCGTGGATTTTTATATGGAGAAATGGAGATGCTAAATGCACCCTTTCAAATATTTGAGAAGCATATCATTTAGACTACATCAAAACCTACAAACGAGCTCACAGGCAAAAACTCAAGTGGTCCCTTAATTACTGGATATCACTTTCACCATTGATGAATCTAGGTTTCATATTTCACATAAACTGGCGAAACTTATACATGAATTTATTAAGCCTCTGCAGGAAGGCCATCATAGAATAGTGAAAGCGCAATACTGAAACTACCTATAAATCAATTCCATACCTCTTACTCTCACAGCATCTTTCTCCCCAACGAAATGTTTTAGAAAAAGGTTCTACAAACTTTGTTGCTTTCGTACTCCTTAGTCTTTTTTAATGCGTCAATGGAATGAAAAACACTTGTATTAAAACAGATAACTCGCGTCTATAAGTGTAAACAATTACATGATAATTTCATACATTTGTTTTCAGTATACTTTCTAGAACGCCAGAGCGGGGTCTCTTCCATGAAAAAAGACCTCCCAGCCTCTAAATAATTTAATTACCGTTAATGAGGCTACTTTGGAGAGATATGCAAAAACGATTGAATGATTTTTCTACCAAAATATCATTTGATCAATAAAACTGTGTATACCTTTAGTACCATGATAAATAGCTCTAACATTACAAACTTTGATTCGGAAATAAAGCTGAAGTCAAAAGAAATGTTATAGTCTTCAATATTTTCGTGTACTTATTTATAAATTTGGAAGTACCCCCTGGTGAAAATCTTTGCTTTAGAAAATGCCTCACCATTAGTTGATAATGTCCAGAGTGCCATATTATAGTTAGCCTTCGCTAGAATAATTCTATTTGCACCATCGTGCTTATAAATAATAAGTAAATCGTAAATTCTTAACACAAGATTTCGAGTCAAAAATTCCAGTGCCCACATCTATATCAACCTCTTACTCGGAATTTTGATGGACTTAGCGATTCCTTTAGTAAAAAACAATATCTCCATCCAAGTTATACAGGTCACATCTTAATTTAATTAATTACTGAAGAAACAAGATTAGAAAGGTGTACTCCATGTCGGAGTACACAGTTTCCAAATGCGTCCTTTGAGAATTCACAATGTTCTCAATATTTTTCTCTCAGATGAGAATTTAACGAGAAGCAAGCAAGGTACATTGTAAAATACATGTAGGTCTTCATGTAAAGTAGTCGTAATTATTGTCCGGTTTTAACCAAAATTGGAATCGGTCAATTAATTTTAACAAAATTACCCAATATCAAATTTCATCACAAAATGTCAAGCGGTTCCCGAGTTGAAACAGAGGAACATTGTAACCTACATGTAAGTCTTCATGTAAAGTGGTCGTCATTTTTTTTTCGATTTTAACCAAAATTGGAATCGGTCGACCGATTTTAGCAAAAGTCCACAATACCGAATTTCATCAAAATACATAGAGCGGTTCCCGAGTTGAAACAAAGGAACATTGTAGGTCTTCACGTAAAGTGGTTATCATTGCTGTCCGATTTTGACTAAAATTGAAATAGATGGACCAAATTTAGCAAAACTCCCCAATACCAAATTTCAACAATACGTCCAGCAGTTTCCGAGTTTTAACATGCGGACGGACGGAAACGACCTCCCCTATATGCGCTCACTTCGTGCAAAGAACGCAAACAAATCTGATGGGGCCACTAAATGACTTTCTCCTTAGCTGTAATATATCTAAAAATTCCAAATAGGTTAAATGATAATAAATATTTTAAGGAAATGCGAGAACAATTTAAAGACTTGACAAAGAACAAAAATAAACTCAAACCGTAGCCTTCTGATATTAGATATGGCCACGAAACTCGAACAATTAAGAAAATAAAAGGGAGCATTACTAAGACCTAACTAAGCGCCAATTTTTACCATAGCCGCCGGTAGATGGTGTGGTGGTGGCAGCTAAAAAATATATTTTTTTAAAATATCTCTTTAAAAATGCAATGTATGAGAAAATGCTTCGAACAAAGTTTGTAGGAAATTAAATTACCTACAATTTTTATTCCAGTAATTGTTTACATTGATCAAGTATTAAAGAAAATATTTAAAAAAACCGGATTAGTGACAAGACCCACTTCCGGTTTACCGATTTTCACAAAAAGATAATCAACTCTTGTTATTTTAATAACCAATGTCAAATATAAAATTTCGCGTTGACCTGATTAATACTTTTTGAGTTAAATCGCCCACAAAATTCCTACCACATACACAGATACATCATTGAGAAAATGGTCAAAACGTGTTCAGGAGTCCTTAAAATGTCTATTTCCGTTGAAATCTCTAAATCTGTTTTTTTCATGAAAACAATACTTGCTCCTATACTACTTATGGAGAAAGTAAAAATGAGGACTAAGAATACGATTTTCCAGTTTAAATACCAACCCCAAATTCTCGGAAATCGTTGGATACATAACGCAGTGCGGGTATGACGTTTTGGGGATGCTAAATGGACATGTAGTCTCTGTATTATTTCGAATGCAAGTTATGTTTACTGTTCGTACATTTTTGTGCGCAGAATGTGTGCCTTGCGGCTCTCGAACTCAGGAAGATTATCATATGCGGCTCTGAGGGTAAGCAGGCTTGGCCACGTCTGGTATATTTGTTGCCGACGAGGATGATAACCGTAAAATTTTCCTCGAAAGAAAATACGATAAATCCCTTACTATTAGTTTCATTTTTAATGATTTATGCTTCCTATTGCTGTAATTGGAAGTATCACTCACGTAATGGCGGATATGTGCTTTTCCCTGATGTGCATAAAAGTTGTTCCCCCATAGTTTTCTTGACAGCAACGACAGACAGGGAATCATTAACCCTATCACATTATCCAACTTTGTTGAGGTTGTGCCAAAGGTATGCTCAAAGATCTTGTCGGAGCGCTGACTTACCGTGTTCAGGAGTCATAATTATGAAGGTAAAACTCCGTCGACAAAATATTTTATTTCGCTAGTCGCAACTAAACTTTTAACCTATCAAAATTCAAGCATGAGACTTTGATGGAAAACTAAAGTGAATAAATCTGTACGTTTGTTTCCATTAGAATAAAACGACACAACAGCTTTTCCATTTACCGTATACTTCAGATAGTCACATAAATAATTATTTTTTTAATTAGCACGTTTTTTCTCTTCTAATGTGCAAATATTTTCGAGATAAATTAGTAAGCGTATAGACTGTGTTTTACCATGATTAGATATAAAAATAGATTATGGTAAATAAACTAAGGGGACTAGAGAAAGCAAAGGGGAAAACGCAGTCATGAGAGCATGCACGAACTGGCACTAATATCTACACGCCAAGAGATTTGCATATTTTAAATAGAACAACTAGATATTTAAATGAAATATGGAATTTTCTCGGCGTGAATGCGCATCATTTGTAGTACATGCCTTTAATTTTGATTTGTTATATTGGCCTGCTAGGAATTCTTTTCTGGATACCGCCCTTGGCAGAGGTGACGGATTATGTTTTTAAATGCTAAAAATCGAGGATTTGAATTCTTCCGTTTGCATGCAAATTTAAGCTCATTGGTGATGATAAAGTTGGTGTAATTGGACATGAATAGAAATAATGACAAAATGAGAAATAAAATATTTTGACACACGGTATGTACAGCGCCGATTATTCGAACTTCAATTATCTGAGTATCATTGTTTTTAAAAGCTTCTAAATTTAACGGCACATAACGCCTATTTTGAATAAAATGTTACCAAATCGCTCATTCTCACTAACTATATTACACAAACAAATTTATAGACATAGTGAAAACTACTATATAACTAACTATGCGTGCAAATATGGTTTATCTATTATTCGATTCCATTATCGTTATCCGAAAAATCTATAATCCGAACTACGTAGATCTCTCCACAATCATTTCTGATTATCTACGCTATACCGCATCCAACGTAGTATAAAAATTGTTTAAGCTGAACACTGCATGTGAAATTCAAAATAATACCGAAACTTCTGTGAGAAATATCAATCAAATGCAAATGGTTACTTGGCGTTTATGGGATTTTTCTTCACCTATGACTCCTCCAGCACGAAAATGTTAATTAATTTTACCACACGGTGAGCCAGCAGCACGCTTTTCACCTCGTCGCATATCAGCATTTCTTAGTCATTTTTCTGCACTTATCACTTTGCAAATGTGCACAATAGCTAAATCACACGCCATGAACTTCCCGGATCCATTGCTAATATACGCCGTAGCATAACGCTTTGTTTTCAATAATTAAAAACAGCAGAAAATGATCCGGAAATTCACCTAATTAGTTAATTAACAGTTATTTGTCACGAATTTATTTAATATACCTATATTCACGTACTGTTAATTATAACGCTCGATTAGAATTAAAAGGAAATTAAAGGAATGCTGCAATATAAATAAGAACTTCAATTTATAATAAGACCGACATAACATTTTTAATTTCAGGCACTTGATAAGACAGCGGATTTACGGCAAGTAAAAATAAAAAAATACAAAATAATTTCTATCGAAAAATCATTATAATGAAAGTTGCACGATAAAGCTCAGAATTTTTTCCGAAAATCGTCTATGGAAAATGACCATTGCACACTAGTATGATGGATGTCCCCATTGCCCTCCACTGGATGCATACTTAGACCCATTTCGCGCTATATTACTCGATACTGTGCCACAGTTAGGTCTGTAGTACAGGGGTAGGAAGATTCTGACGGGGGCAGAGATTTCCATAATAAAGGTAGTCGGCAGTGGCAGATTCAAGAGGGGGTAAGGAGCAATTGGGATAATCGCCCCTATCTTGGAAGTTTCTGGATCCTTCCCTTTCATCGCACGTTTCAGATATAAATTGAATGTTCTTATCATCCACTCCAGATGTATTTACTACACAGTTATGACCAAACCCATCTTAAATTCAAATATGGGTCGCATGAAATTACATTGGAATGAACACCTTCCTGTTAAATTGATAGAGAAACGGATGAGACGTGAGCGGACGCGAGGTTTTCGAGCATTTGAACTCGTAACTCAGAATAGTGGCGCGTTAAAGATTACTTCCAATGAAAGCCATCAAATGATATACTTTCAATAAAAGTCACGTCCAACTTCCGATCCAGCGTTTGGCGACCAATCAAGCCGATAGGCACGGCAAGGAGTAGCCCGAAGAAAGTTTTAACTCACGTCCTTGTAGATGCGGTACTGGTCGATGGCCCAGACGGTTGGGACGTGGGTGGTGAGCAGCTGAGACAAGGACACGTGTTTGTTGCAGGCCCGGGCGCAGATGAGGCGCGTCTTGCCCACGGCCGTGTCCCCGACCACGACGCATTTCACCAATTCCTGATGGGGTTGTTCATTATCCATTATCAAGAGCCATTCTCCAGGGGACTACACCCTAAGATGGAAGAGAGAAAAAATAGAAAACGGCGGTTAATGTAGGGATACTGGTCATCTCCGATCATTCCTAAGATTATAAACTCTAAATCGTTCGGAAATTTTACTGACATTACAGAAAGGAAATTTTTGTCGTCCTAACGAAGCAACAAAATAATTCCAGTTCAACCAAATTTGGCAGGATTGGATTGATCACGTACCAGTCGCAAATGACATTAAAAAAATTTCCAAAAAGGTACTCGGTTCGACTCCAGAGGGTGATTTCAATTTTCTATAAGATAACATGTAAAATCGATTTTTCGACGTAAAGGCTTTTACTCTTTTGCAAATTAAAATTAGAAATTATTGACCTACGATATTCGGACCTAGACCGTTTTAAAGAAAAATAAATAATATTTCTCATTCTTATCATCATATTTTGCCTACGATACAAAATCGCTCAATTTCTACGTTTAAATCATATTTATTGGAAATTTTAAACTTTTTAACGATATGTTACCTTGCCTACCGTGTCATTGTTAAACCTCGAAATTGTATTGACGGGGACGGGGAGAGAGAGAGAGACAGAGGAGGGAGATGGAGGAAGAAAGAAAAAGTAGAGAGAGAGAGATAGATAGATAATGTTCTTTATTAGGGCGAGATTGAGACTAGGAAATGTATTTTTCCAGAGAAAGAGAGAGGGGGAGGGAGGGAGAATGGGAGGGAGGAGGATTGGATAGAGGAAGAGAGAAAAGGACGAAGAATGGAAAGTGCCTTAAATTTAATACTTAATCCACGGAAGCAAATTTGGTAGGATTGCTACGATCACGTACCAATAGCGAATGACAAAAAAATTTCAACAAAGGTCCCGGGTTTGACTCCAGACGGTGATTTCAATCTCCCATAAGCCAATCAATATCTCAGCCGTTTGTTTGATTATAAACCCCGTTTTAAACGGGCTATTTCATCTAGTTATTATAATAAAAGCCTATATGGCGGGGTTTGTGTATAACGCTGACGTCATCAGTGGCACTTTTTAACGCGTTTTTAACAAACTTTCCCATTAGATGGAAGGTTCAAATTTCGCAGGAATGTTTGATTCAGATATAAAAATTAAATGACAAAAATATACGAAAAAAGACCCGGGTTCGACTCCAGGGCGCGATTTCTGTTTCCCGTAAGATAACACGTAAAAATCGACTTTTTGAAGTTGAGGCTTTTATTCTTTTGGAAATTAAAATTAGAAAAAATTGACGTACGATCTTCGAATTTAAACTATGTTTTAAAAAAATTAATGCCGTTTCTTATTCTAGTTACCCTTTTTCCGCCTACCGTTCGAAATCTCTCATATTAAACATTTAAATTAAACATTTAAAGGGAGGGAGAGAGAAAGGGAGGGAGAGAGGGAGGGAGGAAGGGAAGGAGAGAGAAAGGGAAGGAGAGAGGAAGGGAGGGAGAGAGGAAGGGACGGAGAGAGGAAGGGAGGGAGAGAGGGAGGGAGGGAGAGAGGGAGGGAGGGAGGGAGAGAGGGAGGGAGACAGAGGGAGGGAGACAGAGGGAGGGAGACAGAGGGAGGGAGACAGAGGGAGGGAGACAGAGGGAGGGAGACAGAGGGAGGGAGACAGAGGGAGGGAGACAGAGGGACGGCGAGAGAGAGAGGGAGAGAATATTATTTATCCGTTATATGACTGGCAATACGCTATTTCTATATAATTATCTTAACTTCACGAGATAAATCAATATACCACCTTTTACCGAAAGTTGATATATTTTCTCTATATCTTGGTAAAAAGTAAAGAAATAGATAAGGAATGCGTGGAAAATCTGTCACATTATCCGCATGTCGCCAGGACTCTCAAGCTCTTCATAAACACTAAACGATACTCATGTAATTGCGTATTATGACATTAAATATAAATACTATATTAACATTCGCCTGTAAATATTTTATCAAATAGTACGCTCCAGATTATATTCAAAGAAGAAAAAGTAAGAAAAGGAAGAGTACAAAATCATCATTCGACCTAATTTTCGCCCTAAAAATCGTTTTAAAAATCTTTTAAACGATCAAAAGGTTACCCACATATTCCGATTCGTAAAATTGACGATATACAAATCTCTACACCCGTCACGATTCCTTCACCCCAAAGTAAACAATAGGACGCTAGGCTCGAGCGACAAACAAATCATCAATCAACCTAAAGGAGGCGAACGTTATCTTCCCCCTCCTGTCGTTCTCTCTACCCACTTACTCGCTCACGGTGGCAGACCTGTCATTATCTCCTCTTTTTCCTGACCGGTGGAAAATAAAACGAGGGCGAGGGATGATAGAAGCCACCGAGGGGGTTATTTGACGCCAGATTTTTTTTTCCGAGAATCGAAACGCTGTTTTTTTGCATCGCTTTAGAAGACCTATATAATAATAAAAAAAAATGCGACTAGACCGAAATTCAACTGCAACGGTGAAACGCTCGGTCTCCTAAAAGATTCGACGCATTGCCGGACTTCGGAAACAAACGAATGCGGAAACGGCGATGAGAGGGGGGGGGAGAAAGAGGAAATGAGGAGGGGAGAGGCAGGATGGACTCGCGAAACTGATCCAGCAGAAAAGCAGCTCTGAGAGGAGGCCACAGAGAGAGGAAGAAAAAGATTAAAAAGAGTGAGGGGGGGAAGTATGAGAAAGCAGGTGGGGGAAAAAGACAATTGAATAGCGAAAGTAGGGCAATGGCGTCGGGAGGTGAGGGACAATGCCCCTAACATCCCGTTGGTCTCACAGACATTTTTTCCTGTCTTTTGGATCCGCTCGTCCGTTTTTTAAACGAACTTCTTATACGGTATTAATAAAACATTCTTAAGGGAGAAAAGTTGTTTGTAATTCATTCGTCGTTTACTTAGGCCGATTTGGAAATTTCCTATTTGAAATTTTTTGTTTATTCGTTTCAGATCAAATTGATTAGGGTTTAGAGCGCGCATAGAGCAAACCGAATGAGAACATTGGCTTAATCGGGACAAATGAATAACTGCTTCGCGAGTTTGTGTAAATGAGAGTGAAAAGATCATCGCGCTTTAATTTGAGACGCCATTCTCCTTTTAAATGAACATTTCATTGAGGTTTTATGTAGCGCATGAATTTTAAGAAACAATGCCATAAAACATGGGGAAAACAATTGGACGTTGAAAATGGAATTGGAGACTACGGTGTACAGAATGGAATTAAAATTTAAAACTCCTGGACCGTAAATTAACCGTAATTTACGGTTCGGGAGTTTTAAATTTTAATTCCAAAACAATTGGAACATAATTCAAAAATCAGTTTTGGAATCTCCTTAAAATGTCAAGCACCACGGTGATTTGCAAAATTACAATATCATGGTGGATATTGAATATTACACTTCGACTCTTTTCGCCACAACTGTTTTGTAAAATCTCTCTTCTGATAACGTTTGCAAACGAAAAAATAAAATTTAAAGATTATATCAAAAAATCTTATTTGGAGTTTTGAGATGACGCCGATGATTTACAAACACTTTTCAAAACAAAACGAGCTTAAAAACTGATTTTTAACTACTTTACCTCTGTTGCGTAAGACTGTGTACATCAGAATCGTCCATAGGTATTAAATACATGTCTTTGACCCGGAAAAGTAGCGAGAGAGGAAAATCATTAACCAAAATGAAAGAGGGAACACCGACGATATATTTTCCCCGATAGGGACGTCCTCTCGAGAATCCATTCAATTCGATGAAAATGAATCAAGGAGAAAAAGGAGAGCATCGATCCATTGGGACAAAACAAAAGAACAACCATTTTCTGACAATAAATACGATGGCCGTGAAAACCCTAAAAAGGGTGATTATAATGGTAGTCTCACTCTCTGATGAATGAAATTATTGCAACGACGCTGGCGAGTAAATCTTTGGGGAAGAGAGTCTTCTGGATAGAAACTTGATGCGTCGCTTAATGTTTTTAGATCTCCATGAACTAACCACTATAATGGATGACTCATCCTCTTTGTACCCCGCAACTTATTTTCAATAACTTTACCTTCGTTTTGTACTTATTTGCATCAAAGGATAATCCACTGTCCTCTTTCCTGAATGAAATCACTGTGTCTGGCATTTCTTTTAACGTTCATTTAAAATAAATTGTATCCTATAGAACTTTGGTGTCCAATAGGATGTTGATATTTGTAAACCTGAGGCGATAGCGTCACTGTATTCGTCAAATGACGCAGAATGTACGAAAATTTAATTGAAGACAACGTATTGAATTTGGACAGCGGCTTAAGTATTGCGAATATTTATTGAATTAATTTTAACTAAACTATTCTGCGTTATTTATAGACGTAGAATCTAACTCATCAAAGACAGATGCAACCATAGAGAAAGCATCCGTGGGCTAGTACGGCGTCTTTCCTTTAATAGAGTTATTCTACTCCTGCCTAAACAAATGACAACGCCAATCCGAAGGGATCGACGGGACGAGAAACAAGGGGCGGTAGACTAAACCGCGTCGGCATGGGAATTGCATAACTGTGACACGTAGTTGGTGACCACGACGCAGGTATAACGCAGAATGAAAGCCTCTTATAAAAAATAGGCCATATCAATAATAGCTAATTTTATAATTGAACCCGAAAACGTTGAAATTATTTCCTCCGCTTTCTCATTTCGAAAAGATGTCATATGCACGACGTTTAAAAAAAACCGTCAAAAGTCCGCGGTTTTTGATGATGCGGATATAATAAGCGAGGATGTTCACGTGTTGGACGTTGGCGCTACGTCGACCTCGGGCAGGACACTCGAGAAGATATTTTGCGACAAAATTTCGCGTGATCGATGACTCGGGAGCTCAACAATCATAATTGACGAACTAATTGGTTTCTCTCGATTGAAGAACGGTTGAAATAGAGAGAGGAGGTTTGTTCATCCGTTGTTGAGCCAAAGGTCAGAGAGTTTCAAGTGACAGGCAAACGACCGTTACGAGTTCGCCAGCTTTCGGCAGTGAAAGTGGACTTTTATCGGTTTCGTTCGTTTTAAACCAGGTCGCTCATACTTTTAGCGTAATCGAGAGGAGAGAGTCATCGAAATTCCTACATATTTGTTTGATATCATATCGGCGAATTTAGAAGTTACGTGCGTAGATTTAAGGCCATATTCCCCAACTTTCCGCAGTGAAAGAGGATTTAAGTCGATTCCCTTCGATTTTAAAAAAAGCTCGCTTTTAATTATCACGTCACCAAGGAGATAGGCTTGTTGGAATTTCCACATCGTATTAGCTCCGTTAAAATTTAATGACGTATAAAAGAGATCAAATTTGCTGGAGCGAAAATAAATCTTCGAGGTTGGTTGCCCTGACATCGAAAGAGGTTACGCATTAGCAATCGCCTTAAAGCAGATGGACCATATTCTCTCCGCGACTTAAATTTATTCGAGAATTGCTTGATAAAAAAATCCCAATTACGCGAACAGACGAAACTGCTCGGAATTCTCACTTCGAAGAAACTTCTGGGCGACAAATGATCGAACAGGAATCCACCAACGTTCGCAGACGAAAACTCTTTTGTTCCCGTAAAATCATTGAGGTATCGACGCCTGTTTTTTGTCAGCCCACGCTTCCCTTTGAAGTTTTTGCTCCGGACCACTGGATGAAAACATCCGCGACTTTATGCACCCCCACGGGACGAAACAAAAAAAAACAGCCACAGCCAGTTACCGCGATGAAAAAAACACTCGATTCGCATATGGAAAGATGTGAGCGAACATACTCGATGAGTTACTTGATGGCTGGAGTTAAAAATAGAATGCTGAGAGAGAGAGAGATAGAGGGTTGGATATGGGGGAAAAGGTGGGGAGAAGGAAGGGACGGGTTAATGGGCGTTGGAGATGGGTTGGAGGAGGAGGAGGAAGAAAGGGATGGATAGGGAGAAGCGCCGTAGTAGTCAAGGCAGACTGGAGGAGAGAGAAAGATCATAGTTCGAAAGAGAGGGAGAAAGACGAAGTGGAAGGTGGTGAAAGGCGAAGTAAGGGGAGGGAAAGGGAGAAGATGAAGAGGAAAAATAAAGAGACTGTTTAAAGTGGCACGGAGTGAAAGGACCAAGGGTATTATGGGGAGGAGGTTGAGGGAAAGAGAAAGAGGAGAATAGGGAGGTAAAGAATAAGAGCTAGAAGGGGGAGAGAGAGAGGGGGGGGGGGAGAAAAGTGATCTAACCAGTTGATAGTTGAGTGGTTTAAAACTAATTCCATCAAATAGAGAGAGAAGGAAAACTCATCTTCATAACAATAACTCGAATCATCTACTATAATTAATATGTTGATAAAGGGACAGACTAAATCAAGGCACACATTACATATATACACATACGTTTCCCAAATGTACACACGTACTCCATATGGGTATCCAGGAAATCCCTGGCAATTTGACATCATAATTAAAGTTAATTAATTCATTCATTCATTTCTGAATATATGTTATTCCGAGATATGAAGAAAAACATTGTTTTAATGAAATGAATTACATACAAATAAATGGCTAATATGCATGCACACGAAGAATTCTCGGAACCTCTTGGAAACGCTGTACGTGTATAGGTACATAATAATATATATTCACACTTATTCTGGTACTACGTGGGAGTAGGTAAAGGGTGGTTGTTTGAGTTTCTCTGGTTTATGAAATCCATGAATCTTAATTGTCATCACTGATCTACTTATTTAAGAAACGAGAGAATAAGCAATTACAAATAAAATAACGATGAGAGAAAAAAGTAAAGCAACACTACCGTTCCTTAAAATAAATACGCTATAGTAGTAATGAAGTACCACCAAAGACAAAATTGGTCGATCTCTTTGTGGCGACGGTCTTTCGCCCGAATCACCTCTCTCTACTTTCTCTCTCTCTCTCTCTCTCTTTCACTCCCCCTACCTCCTCTCTAGGCCCGGACAGCCACTCTCCCGAGGCTATGAGTAAGATCCGCAGCCACGACAGAGCAATCAATTATGGTCGATCAAACATTCAATGAGGTCTATTTTCTCGTCCGAAGGCATTAAGCCATTTCAAGCCGAATGGAAAATAAAATCAGACGAAAGCTTCTCCCCTCTCCTCCTCCAGTTCCACGGTCATGTGCCAGGACTCGAGGTGTTTGGACTGGAGGCGAACGAGCTATCGAGTTTTGTTCCTGGTGCTTCATCATCGCCGTCATCATCATCATCAACGAGCTAGCACAAACAAAGCGCACGGCTCTTGTTTGAGGAGAATATACAGCGTCTATATCTCTCTATCACTCGCTTGTCGATGCATAAGTTTTAAGATTCGGATTTCTGATTGCAGACGGGGATAATTATTTAAAATGGGCCATCGTAGACACGACTTATGACCTATATTTTATGCGTATACCTATGTGGTGCATCCGATCTGGCTCGTGTGATGTATGTTCTATCTGTATATTAAGTGGGGAAGATGCTTCATTTAAAATTTATGGGGCAGAGATGCAGAGGAGATCAGTAGTAGGCTTTTTAAATGTGAACGACAGCACGCTTTAAAGCATGGAATTGTATCTCTTCCTTCAAGTAAATCATCATCATCAGAATATCAATATTTAATAAGAACGGAAAAAATGATGAAGCGTAGGATGAACAACATTTTGGCGAGGTAAAAGGAGTACTACGCAAATTTTTAGCTTTTGATGAGGAAAAAATTGAACTATTTGATGATAATTAAACAAATAAACGTTTAATTATGATTAATGTTCACAGAGATAAGCAGATTAACAGGTTGTAATTAAATCTTTTGATGATGGTGTGTGTGTATATATATATCGCGATAAAAAGTAAATCATTCGGTCTTCAGTAAATTCAAAATATATATATATATATATATATATATATTGAATTTACTGAAGACCGAATGATTTACTTTTTATCGCGATTCCATTAATAGAGTAAGAGATACGCCGAAGGATAAAAGCACTGCACGGCCTCACTCTGAGGAAACAAGCCGTCTGCCAAAAAGACAAGCGACAAACAAATTCACCCCGAGAACTTCCCCGACATTTTTTACGAAAATTGAACATCCTCATTTGAC
This sequence comes from Tanypteryx hageni, assembly GCA_028673005.1. Lineage (NCBI taxonomy): Eukaryota > Metazoa > Arthropoda > Insecta > Odonata > Petaluridae > Tanypteryx > Tanypteryx hageni. Next base: position 153,765,914 of record CM054113.1, on the reverse strand, counting down.
TATGAAATAGGGCCGTCGTTTTTGACGCCTGAGGCCAAAACGTCGAGCCTTTAAAAACAAAAAAGTAGGAAACGGGGTAAAGCACACAACGAACAGACGACATATATACGTCGCGACGAACGAACATCAACCGCCCGATCGTGCGATGTGCCATGCGCACATATGCAAAAAAAGGGATGAGCGCCTCCTCTAAAGCCAATCTCTCTCTCTCTCTCTCTCTATCCTTCTTCCCATCCTCCTCTCTCGCTTCCTCTTTCTCTCTCTCTCCACCCTCTCCTCCATCATCCACAGCGCAATCACGAGGGCGCGAGGTGCACAATCAAGGGAGCACGCGTGCGCAGCCTCCCCCATACGCGTGTTCCACGCACGCCAAAAGGACGGGCGAGGCCGTTCCTTCTTCCTTCTCTATCTCTCCGTCAATTTCGCACCCTTTCCAAACTGTTCTCCCGCATTCTACCGTCGGCATAAATCCATCAACACTGACCTCTCCTTCCCTCGTCCACCCTCTTTTCCCCTCCCTCACCATTTTCCTACTCGGCAAACCAAGCCCTCTCTATAGTCCGACAAAACACCATCGGCGCTGGGACACGCCACCGCCCTCCTACCCCTTCAAATTCACAATCTAGCTGAGAAAAGGTAAATCGATCAAACAACACCGAACTGGGTGAGCATTATTCAGCTGTGAAATTTTAATTGATGTTTACCGAGTTGCATGGTTTGTTGAAATGTGTGTTTATTATTCTGCAGTGGTCAATATACTCGGATAAAACACCCTGGATGTGTTAAGCAAATGCCGCTTTAATCTTAAAGAGCCATATAAAAACACGTAAATAAGTAATGCTTTCCTCAGATTAGGTTTACTTCTAGAGTTACTTATGTTATGAAAGTGCACTTCAGAGTTATAATTAATATATGAAAAACATTTTAGAAAATAAAATAAATTTTATCTAGATTTCCTTAGGAGTTGATGTAAAATGTGAACTCTGGGAGAGTTTTTATTTAATGAACCAACACAATTGTTACTTGTGGCCCTCCACCAATGTATATATATGCGTGAAAGATCAATTTTTCAAAGCAATTTATTTTATAGATTATAAATATATATATATATATATATATATATATATATATATATAACAACTTACGGAAAAGGAAAGGTAAAATAGATATATGGATGTCAACAAGGTGTTGGGATGAGGAAACCCAGTGAGCACTCACCAATCAGACGACTTCAGGTTGGCGAGGCCCCGGGGATGTCGAAGCGACACACGTAAAATAACACCTCATCCCAACACCTTGTTGACATCCATATATATATATATATATATATATATATATATATATATATATATAATTATATATATATATATAAAATTATAATTCCTTGATTAGTTATTTATTTCGGTAAGAAATGGATCATCTTTATCCCGATGATACTGTTAAGTCTAGGTTTTATGCATTCGACAATTATCCGAAAATATATTTAAATAAAGAATACACAATGGGAAACAACTAACTAAAACACAAAACAAGAAACAGCTCACTGAAATCCAAACAAAATATCACGGAAAGCCAGCGACAAAAAGAATTTCACCAAATATTGACGATTAACACCGACACAAAACAGCTTTATTTAAAGACAGCAAACGATATAACACCTAAGCAGCGTATCTTTTTAAATTTTTCATCAATGACAAACCAAGCCAAGTAGCGCGATGCAACATTCACCGATAAAACAACTACGATCCCGAAACAAAAACGAAAAAAAAGAAATTGAAAATTTCCACGTACGCAAAAAAGAACGCACTTTCCGTTTTCACCATACACGAGGTACGCACTCCTCCCGTTAAAAACAGAAATCCACAAACAAGTTCGCGCATTCGCGACGCCTCCACCCTTTTTTGCATCGATGCTGCAGTTCGCTCCCGAGCGAAGCGAGCGATAAACACGTCTTGGAAACCGATGAGCAAACTCTTTTCGCTGCGCAAAATTCCAAGGTGTTAGTTAGCCTTTGGACGAAAGAGAGAGAGAGGAAAAACGCGCGGGTTATTTCGCGTAGGCTATTTAAACGAACGATTCCACCCAGCCACGCCGGGATCGTAATCACCCGATCAAACAACAAAAAATGTGACATGTCGCCGCATAGAGGAAATGCCACTGCGCCTCTTGCGTGCAGTTTCGATTCCTCCCCATCCCACTCTCCATCCCCTCCTATCCCCCCCCTCCTATCTCCCCACTGCAATCCTCGCGAAGTTTGCAGACGAAGTACGAAGAGGAGCGGGAAGGTGGGGGGGGGGGGGGGACGCCGCGTAAAAAGACGTCGGGAGGGGATGGGGAAGAAAAAAAGAGGCATTTTTGAGCGCTCTTGGGGGAGTTTAGCAGGAGAAGAGGCAGACGTGAGGTGAGGCAAACAGAGGGGATTTTCTTTCCTTTTTTTAAAATCTCGGCTAATTACTCCCTCTGGGAGGCGACCAAACAAACGGAAACCTTGTCTGGCGCTGCATTTACGGGTAAATAATGCATCCATTATCGACCAAGGTTGCGCGACGGCGTCGTTCTTCTTTTTCCTTCTCCTCTTCTTCCAAAGGAGGGACGACGCCATCCTGAGAATGTCATCGACGCAAAACGCTCACGCGATGCAATCGCGTTTCGTCGGCGGCAGGAAATAATAATAAAAAAGAAAAAGAGCGGTGTTTGCGGCTGATTAGATTCCGCGAGGTCACGTCCACTGGCGGCGTTACGAGGACATAGGTGAGACGCTCACACGTTCGGTAAACAAATGTGCCGTCGCGAGAGGGAAGTGTTGCGGATGCTGCGCGCTCGCGCGTTCCATAAAAGCTAGCTAAAGAAAAGCAAAAACGTTTACTTCCCGAAAGAGCGTGTAATTAATTTATCGACGCCGGTTTGCGAAACTCCTTTTTATATGCGATTACGTCTTGCTTTGATGGGAAAGAACGCAGGATACCGCGCAACTCGAATGCGTGTGAATCGAAATTTCGATGGCATGAAGAACGTATTTTTTCCACCACCCGCATTAATTTCCTATGAATCGAAATACAGCAACTTTAACTCGATATTTCTCTACGTTTTTCCCGTTTCCTAAACATTTGCATTGCCAGAGGTTCGCCGATATCTTGCTGTGAAATGATGTCAAACACATCGACGAAACACGTGAGGAATAACTCCAGCTCACGTTAACGCAATGCGGTATAGATCCCAAAACGAGGAGATTTTGATAAAGAATACAGCCGGTTCCCTTCGTTGACATGCGAGAACACGCCACGTTCAAATAAATTTAAAAGTTTTGGGAGGAAATTAGGTCAAATAATTATCTGCGCGCTTGCTTGCGGTGATGGATTTATCTCCGACTTACGATTAGATATTTTAACGAGCAAATTCATTTTTAGAAAATTTCAACTTGGAAAAAGACACCCAGTCGATGAACACTTCCCTCAGCACCAGCAACCTCGTACATAAATAAAGCACATCCTACACTTCCGTACTATCGCCAGAACGCCCGAGAAACCGATGACGTCTCGAACATCAAAGGAATAAACGAAGCTTGGAAAATTTACCATAAATGCAATTTTCTGCCGATTAAAGAAAAAACACAGTCTGGCAAAACAATAGTTGTATTTACGATCACTCTCGTTTTCCGACCAAATCAGACCGTTGTGGGCTATTGAACTGTCGTAGAAATAAATAAGGTAATGCCTGAAAAACATTCTCTCCGGTTGAATTTTTTCATCGGTGAACTTTATGAAAATCGTCACAGATTACGTTCCAGTCCAGAAGAGAAAAAGCGTTCGCCTTACGAAGTAGAGAAAAATCAGCCAAGTTTCGCAACGAAACAAACATCTTTCCCTAAAAAAAACGGAATTGAATTCTTCATCCGCAAGTTATCGCCATACAATCATCCGGTTATCACGTTAACTATTCTGCCCTTGTAAAAGAAAACAAGAGCGGAAAGAACTTTTTGGCGAGGTAAAAACAAATGATCCCTCTGTTCACTCTGAATAAAAAGCAACAGAAAGTTAGCCAGCTACGAACAAAGCGGGGATATTCTCGCCTCTGACAATTAGGGCCTTTGTACAGTCGGCCGAAGTAAAGCGGCATTTCATAATTCTGCATGGAAGACTTTTTGGGGAGAATTAGAGGGTGTGGGGAGGATAGAAGAAGGAAGGGGGGAGAGAATAGGAGAACGCGAGAGAGAGAGGGAGAGAGTTGAAAAGAGAAAGGAGGGGGATTTATGGGATTTGTGAGAGGTGACTGGAGATGAAAAGTGTCGAACGATGTTCTTCCTTTTGTTTCATTGCGTGCGAAGTTGAGTTTTGGATGGATCAAACCCTCCAGCTGTCATTGGCGCTTAGTGTGTCACCCCTTTTCCCCTTCTCTCCCCCCGTTTGTGACCAACCCGCGCAGGATGTCGGAGGAGGAAAGGGTGTGGGAAACTCCCATAGGGTTTAAAGGTGGTGACAAGGGGTATCGACAGACGGAAAAAGAATCATTCGCCACTCTCTGGGACTATGAAAATACACCTGGGCACGGTAGGAGGGAAAATATGAAAGACACACGGAGAAAGGATTTCCTGGAGTTGCTACGAGAGAGATCACTTTTTTCGTCTCAAGGCTTGAAGCTTTTCAATTCCTTTTTCGAACGGGATTGGAAGTTTTATCTATTTGTTTCGGGTATGGTAATCGTGAAGATGGAATGAGAGCGAGAGTGGATGCTTCAATCGCCCTTGTAATGCTAAGCGTACACAGAAGAGAAATGATCCATTGATTTAACTGTGATTTATTATATGGAAATTTCGTCGTTTTTAATTCGTTATTTCGCACAAAAATAATACGAAGTTGTGGGGGATTTGTTTTGGTACAAGGAGAATTCATCGAAACTAAATTCTCGCAAATAAATATTTTCGGAAAAATATTCACACGTCTTTTGCTTTCTCCATATGAAGTGAAAATAATGAATTAAAATTAATCTCAGATAAATTTAAGAAGTTGCAGCATCGAAAAAACATATTTTCGTTTGGTTAAAACCAACGATGCCAGAGCATTTTCTTGCCTTTAAACAGTACTCAACTATGATATCAGCCTTAAGAGAATGAGAATACGAGACGCCAAATTAGTGGATGGCAAAGGTTTCAATGTTTCATAATGTACCTAGCAATCTTCTCTCGCGTTTTCGACTCTCTTATAAATGATCCCTGATTGTGCTAGGAATAAGAACCCTCGATGGCGCTCTCTCCTACAATCGACATCACGTATTCTATCTTTGTGATCCTGTCTCACGATATACCATAATTTCATCAATTTCAGACTTCAAAGAGACAAAGAATATAACGTTATCACAATTTCAGAGAAGTGTGATGTAAAAGATATAAGAATTTAAAATACTGGTGTATCACTTAGTTAAAAGCATATCCTTTTTACCGTGTCCTATAAAATTCATACATAAAATTTCTGCAATCCTTCAACGGATAACGCACAAGTTTGCCAATTTCTATCGGATTCCTTACAGAACCCAGAGAAAACATTTTAATGCATAATTTCTCATTTTGATATTTTTCTGCGAGGAAAAATCATAATGAAATCGAGTCTTTGAACGAAGCGAGAAAGTTTAAAGTCGGAATAAAAGATTTTTAAAATAATAAAACAATCACATCTCAAACGACATGGCTGCCAAAAAGGAATCAATCAAATTACTTTATCTATTAGAAGCACGCGGTAAGATAAAAAGAGAACAAAAAACCTTTCAGCCGTAATCTCATTGAGTAAAAAATAGGAAGGATAAAATAAATGTCCAGATGACACCCTTACGTGAATCATTCAGTAACACCGACAAAGAAACCATAGAAATTGTGCAAGGGCCAAATGATTCGACGAGAAAATCAATCATAAAAAAGTGCACGTCAGTAGATAGAAGAATTTCAAAACAGCATTAGACAGGCGTTATATTGAAAAGACCACTTACTAATTATACGGAAAGAAAAATGTGTTATCCATGAACACGGATGGAATTAGGGCGTTTTTTTATTTTTTACGTAGTTATACCGCCATATATTCGGTAACTAGAGCCTCGTTTGCAATGGGCATCAATGTGGAAATGTATGCTCAAAATTTCAGCTTTCATCTTTTATACCTTACGAGATATTAAAAAAAATATATGGGCCCGTATCCGACCACGTACGTATATTTTTCAAAACACAAACCTAAAGAAAACAAATGACAGCAATACAGAAATCTACACTCCTAGTTTCAGCTATCGTTTACGGTTTCGTCACAATCTCAATTTGAGCAAGTGCACTGACAGACAGACAAACGCCAAAGTGAAATTTTAAGCGCATTTTTTTAAACGCTGTGATAATACTCTGAAAATCGAGCGGCAGGGGATGCGATGCGCCATAAACTCCAAAAAAATTCTCTCCCGTTAGGGATGACTCTTATGATCCCTGGGTGCCACATGAAAAAACAAACCTCACTATGGCCATGTCCCACAATCAAGAATTCCCCCGAAAACTCCATATTCTAAAGATGCCGATAAAAAAAACCACTCCTGCCGCGCCGCACATCGTCGAAGTAGATTTAATTCCCTTACCTAAAACATCGTCTCCTCCTCCTTTGACCCGTGAACGGGTTTTCGTCGACGAAGTTCCACGAAATATCAATGCTCCAAAACCTCTCGAGGTAGGGCAGTGAAGATTCGAGGTCCGCGAGGAGCCGACGTGTGGCACTCCCAACGGCTGTTCTCGCTCCTTTATGTCACGACTCTCGCTTTCAATAGAGGGTTGGACGGTAGGGAAAGAGCGAACGCTGCACTACTAACGGAGAGGACGTGAGGAATTGGCTTGAAAGGGGTAAGGGGGAGGGGTGAGCGAATGGAGCAGAAAGAGGTGAAGGGGAGGGAGGGGTGGGGAATGCCTATACACCATTAGAGAGAGAGAGGAAGGCCGATGATCTGCGCGTCAGTTTCTTCAAGTGATGAACTACCATCGCGCGCGGAGAGAAAGAAGTAGAGAGAGAGAGGGCCACACGCTGCGGAATGGGGGGATAGGAATGGAGAAAGGGTAGGATTGGGGAGAGAGGAAGAGGATCGACGGAGGACCGGTATCCCCAATTCCAAGGAAGGACGTATCATGTCGAAAGGAGAGCGTTTCACCTTGCACGGCAGGTTTCGGATGTGCGGTATTTTTATTTGGAGGAGCGAAATAATGGGGAATGGAGCGAGAATTCCACTGGCCGTTTATCCTGATTGCGCCGAGGCTTGCACCTGAGTCTCCGCAGAAGAACTGAAACTGATGTTGTAACAGCTTATCGTGGTCGATACGTTGCGCGTGGTCTACAAGTGTGCCGCAGGGTTACCGTTCCATTGCTACTCCATGCTCAATGGAGTCGATGCCAAAATGTCAAATTTTGCTTTCCGACATCGCTCGCTGATTTACATATTATTTTTTTAAAATAAACGTCTTATTGGGAGATCAAATATATATATTATTCAATTAAGTGGGACGACTGCCAACTGAATGACGGCCATGTAAAAAGGCAATTTCATCCGTTGTTTTTTTTTCTGGGTGGTGTTGACATTCAATGGTTACAGATTCAACGAGTATCTGATGCAATACGATAACTTTATAGGTAATACACGAGATTGATAAAAGGCAAACGTTTGTGGTTTTTTATTTAACCGCATGTTAAACATTCTGCGCTTTTTACATGAGGAGGAATAGAGATATGACAATACAGGCTTCCCTCTCTTCATGCGGGGGTTGCGTTCCAGGAAAGTGACGCATAAAGCGAATTCGCATAAACAGAACCAATCATTATATATAGACGTTCCTTACAGAGGAGAATATAACATGTATATAGGAGGATACTAATGTTTAGGCACTTCCGGAAAAGCGGCAGATTCGAAATTTTTTGTCGATAGGATTATGTGCAAATCCGACTAGAAAAACGAGAATCTTGAAAAAGTTCAACAATGCGGCCGCTAAAAATTCTAAATTGTTTAAACAAAATTTCAAGGTTTATGTATTTCTGCATGTGCTTCGGAGCTGACATTTTTTATAGGTAGAATTAGTAAAAAACGAAATAGGGATTATACAAATTTTGATATTTTAATTTGTTTGGCAGTTAAAAATCCTTAAAGTTTAAACAAATAGGTAAATGTTTAGATACTACGGGGCCAGATAGGAAGCTGAAAATTTTAAGTTATTTAGAGATTAGTTTATACAAACGAATCATTTGCTCAATGTATCCATAACATTGTTATTGCGGCCGTTAAAAATTAATTGATTTTAAACAATTAGATAAATGTTATTTCACTTCTAAATGTGCTACAAATTTAAATTTTGGCGAAAATGTGTGGCATTATTAACCCAATGTGGAAAATTTATAATATTCCTAAAATTGCAAAAATTAGTGATTGTTTTACTCCATTATTGTTCCATAAGGAAAAAACGAAAATCGGTCCAGAGGAGAAATCTTATGAATTAAAGAAATATTTCTAATAATGAAATATCTCTCTGAAAAATGAATTTTTTTCAAGGTGAGATGAAATTCTTGCAGTATGCAAGCATCTTCTACTAGTATTTACATAAAAAGATAGGGATACATTCCACAAGCAATCCTAACTCCCCTCCTAGACGCTCTTCTTTCGCTTCATAATGACTTCTTATGCGCTAAATACAAACTTAAAACAATTAACACTGTAAATTATACAAATTATACTCGCCAATAAAAGGAAGCAGACGAGCACAAGTGGTGGTTGTTGTGGGTGACATAATAGTGAAGGTTTAAAGTGCTGAGTGTTGTCTTGACCCAACGCAAGTTCCGCGGGCAAGGAGACAAAACTTCTCAAGTGTGCTCAAACAGTATCACACGAAATCTCCGTCTCATCTCCACTCTAGAATACCCACTCCACTCTCATCTCGTTTACTGTAGTATTAATACGCAAAGCATAAGAGACAATGAGAGACAATGGTCGCCTTGTGGAGTAGTGGAGAACTTTCTTGAATTTGTGTTGCACTGGCCGCGTAACCGCATAAGAGCGAATCAAAGACGCATAAAAAGAAATTCCGGAAGAAATAAGTTTGTCACATAATAGCGAATTCGCATAAAGCTAACCCGCATAAAGAGAGGGAAACCTGTAAATACGGAAGGGTACTGAGAGGGTTTTCCAAGCGAATATAAGAGCATTAAGTCATTTGAATTTAGACAGATGATGTATTTTTGTGCAAAAACAATAATCATGCAAAGCTATCATCCCAGCCTAAAGCATATCAACTACGAACTAAACATAAGAAATTCCAATATTTCTTTGAACTGATTGATTTCAGATAAATGTTAAAGTTACACGGCAGACATTCATAGAGGAAATCTCAGTGAGTTATTTATAACACCGGTTTTCGAAAGAATAATTTTAAGAATAGCAAATGAATATAAATTCACAGCTATGAAAATAAGAGGAACAAGTAATGGATATATCTTCCAATCAAGGGCCAACTACACAAAATAAACAATACACACGAAAAACTTGGACAAAAACTAAAGATATGACTATGATTTTACGAATGTCGACTTAGACTCGATTTGGACATAGTAAGTTTGTGCAAGACCGTTCGATAAATAGACATTTTCGTTTAAAAAAATAGCAACGCCGGATCAGTCATCAAGTTTGAAGTAAACTCTCCTCTCTACCTTTTTAGCACATCAAGGATTTAGCGATAATACATCAATACCACGACATTAAACTCCATTAATTCACCTCTTCTTAAAATAAAATTTCAGATTAAATTCTAGCTCAGGATATCTTTCGAATTATTAATCCTGATATAACTCGCGCTCCAAAAATTTACAAAACTGTGTAACGGGTTCGATAGCGACCGTCTGATGAATAAATGAGGGAGGTTCGCGAGCCACGTTAATTCAATCAGTAAAGTCAATTTCTGGTGTCGTCATGACGGCAATGGCATCTCGCTCCTTCTCCACTTACTGCGAAATGTGAACTTCCTTCTTTGCCTTCCAAGTAGCGGCGCCTCCGACAATAAAGTCGCAAGGACATAAGCAGTACATGGGCCAAGTGAGGAGCAGGTGGTGATCTTCCGCGTAGTGGAGCCCGTTTCAACCCATTAATGCGAGCATATCAAGCGTCTGACAGTATTATTTCAACTTTCCCGACAAAGAAATATGGTTTGACCCTGCAAGATACATTATCGATAGGGCTGTTAACTTTGAAGTCTTCATGAATCGGACATTTGTATTTGAAAACCAGAGATTTGTGTTTTGACTGAAGCGCGGAGGAAAACTGATAGGAATGAAATCGAGTGGATAAAAATGGATTAAAACTAATACCCTATGTCAATATTATTGCCATATTGACATTCCTCCCATTCCCTTGTATCCTATAATAATTATTCGATGGTTTGTTTTCGTCAACAACTATAGAGTGAAATGGGAGATTATGATAAAACGCTTATAACTCGACAATTTTTCATTAATTTTTCCAACAGACATAGTGATTAACCGGCAACACAACATTCAAATTACAAGCTGCTTGCCGTATACATTTAATTGATAGTCACCTTAATTATAAGTTAACTGCCTTAAGAAAGTGCACCGGAGATTTGATCTACTGATCCGGAGCCGGGGATTATGGCGATGAGCCGGAGATCTCCGGGCGAACACGGACTGGTTGGCAACCTTAACTATCAATGAAATCAGACGATTATGACGGATCAGAGATGAAGGGATCGCATTTATAGCATCAAAATGAGGCTTTTGGTCCACCGAGTTTAACAACAGTACTCAAATGATGCTTTTTAGTCCAAAAATGTTTCCATCAAATCTCAAATGTTTTATGCAGGAAACATACATCGGGTGCGGAAATTAAGATTACATTAATGGAAAATATAATAAGAGAAGAAGAAAACGACGCGGCGAATGCAAGATTCGAAGGTATAAAAATAGATTACCTTATTGAATCAAATGAAAATGGCTAAGAATAATCGGTCTGCAGGAAATCGAATGAGCCAAAGATAAAATATAACACGGGGGAACGAAAGTGAGGAAGCGATAAGGAAGGATATCTTGGGAAAGCGATCAAATGTCGACAAATCAGTGGGAAAACTTGTGTAAATGTGACATGATCACATATAATGATAGACAAGGTACCGCGAAAGTGTATCCACGGATTATAAAAAAACCGAGAATATTGAGTAAAATCTTTCAGATGATGATTCATAAGAGGTTATTACTATATAAAATAAATCTGTGATAGTACTTGTAACGAAAGAAAAATGCATAGCATCACAAAATGTTGAAACGCAAATGATGGCAGCAAAAAACTTTTTTCGACAATTGTTATCACCAAGCAAAATTATCAACCAGGATACGTATGGTGTTAAATCATTACTTCACTCCCAGTGGCATAATTTTGTGGGATCACCCAGTGTCGATAGCAAAACCAATGCCGTTTGAACAGATTAATTTCCTAGATTCTTTTTGTTTTTCTATCTTGCGAATCGTAGTAATCATTCCTTGCTCGACTGCCAAATTTGTCCCAAATCGGAGGAAGGATTCGACTGATAAATCGAGAATAGGACAGCAAAGCAAAAGCAGATAGGACGTCTTAATCGCATTAGGTTGCTTCCACAAAAGGTAGCAAGTCTCGGCTGCTAATTGATTTACGAACGCCTGATTTCATGCCCCCCCCCGAACGTAGCAGGCGGTTAAGAAACGCTCTAAATCCGACAAATGTAAGTCGAAAAATTTGTTATAACTTGGGTAAAATTTAGCTTTATTTTTTATAACAACTGAATGAACACTGTGATAACTACCGGGAGGAAGTTTGTAACAACTTTATATCAAATGCGCAACTAGAAAGTATAGGCTGCAAAAATGTATCCGGTCGGACGAGTCTTCAATCCAATACGAATATTTTTGTTACAACAACTTTTTCAAAACTTATCGTTAGCTTGCGATAATAGTTTTTCTGGAATTAATGTAAAGTAAAAAAGGACTAAGAGGATGATACTGTTTTCTTAAAGCATAATCGATTATCAAGAACAAAATGAATCTAGAGATAAAAGGTGACTCGAGGCTTTTCTATATCCTGCTCCAAGGCTATTTGGGTCGCAGAATTTCTGTCGATAAGTTTCCAAAATAAAACTTCAAATCGATTTTTAAATCGACCCAACGAAAAAGATTAAAATGATGACGTTTGTACATAGATCGACGGCGAGCGACAATGGAAGAACAGGCGAGGGCCCTATACTACGAAGCTAAACGAATGCGGCCGCCGAATAATAAAATTAGGTCGCCGAAAATGGCAGGAAGGGAGAAGATTTACTCGTCAGAAGATTGCGCGAAGGCTTCCGTAAACAATGAGATCACAGAACTGCGTATCTGTTTACTTCGCTCTGCGCAAAAGTTCTTTCCTTTAAAAAAATAAATAAATAAATAAGTATCCCGGCGCTCGCTGGCTCACATCCTGCTGCATTACCGGCATATCTCGAACGGTGAGAGGAGAGGGGAAGGAAATAATTCACGCGCATGGAGTACATCGGAATCTCCTCCTGCACGACATAAGGGACGCATAAATTTCATTTTGGCGAGCCTTAAATCCCAGCGATCTTATCTCTCCGAGTGATTTACATTCGTCGTTTACTCATTAGACGCTTCAATGCATTCATTTACGCTCGAGATCTCGAGAAATGCGATTGTTGATGAAAAATTAAAACTATGATTCGGAGAAATAGCGGCTTTAATTGTCTTCGCAGCCGAGAATGGCTGCCTTAACGTTTCACCCGACCCTTCATTTCAGCGAATTCCGCGTCGTAATTTTTCCCGGAGACGCCGCGGAAACGCTTTTATCAGAATCCGCGACTGCGACGAAAGACAACGGAATATTTGATTTCTTTGTAATCCATCACGCGCTAGGAAAACCGACGACGGACGCTACTAATCTCCCCGACCCTGTGGTGTCTTAAACGCACGAGATAACCGATCGTAATCCACGCAAGTAAATTGATGTAATAAGGACGTAAAACATACGATCCCATTACGATTACGTGGCGAGGTCGATTATGAAACGCACAATAATTTCTTTCAATCGACGACGGAAATCTAGATAAATTCCACCGCTCTATAACCTCGCGTATTCATCAATGTTCGCTAATTACTAAGTTCCGTGCGCCGCCGCGCGGGAAGGGTGAAATAAAGAGAGCCACATCGTCACCCCCACCCCGTCGTCTTTCGAGTATGGCACACCGTAAAGCCATCCCGCGCATTTCTCTCCCCCCCCTCCTCCTCCCTGAACGACGCAACATAATCACCCACCTCCAGAAAATGACACGCTTCCTTTTTTACTCTTCCTTCCAAAAAAAACCGCAAAACTTCTCGACTTGGCCGTCGATTCGGCCAAAACCTCGCCGCGCGCGCTCCCTTCTGAGGGTCAAACGAAAAAATATATAAACTCCTTGTTTCCTTAATCACCCTCTCCCTAAACACATTCCTGGCCCGGATCCAAAGCGACGCGCCATCTTCCCCTCCCTCTTATTTCCTCTCAACCCCTAAACAGATGCAAACGGACGATCGTAATGACGGAGGGGAAGAACAAAACTGGCAGTTCTTTTCCCTTCTTTTTCGCGAGGCGCGCGTGGTGGAGCGGATCGTTTCGTTCCCACACGTCTCTCGCCCTTGCGCGTCCGGGTGCCCTGGACAACGCCACGCCTCTCTGTCTCTCGAGAGATAGAGAGAGCAAGGCGACGAGAGAGAGCAACAAGTGAGGCGAGCAGAAAGCAGGGGATATGGATTTTGCAACGGCTGCGCCCGGAGTGATAGAGAGAGAGGTACACAGAGAGAGAGAGAGAGGTACACAGAGAGAGAGAGAGAGATGGTTGAGAAAGAGGTAGAGACACGCAGGGATAGGAAGAGAGGGAGAGAGAGAGAGAGAGAGAGAAGGGGCTAGACGGCGTCTTCTCGAACTGCACGTGGGAATATCATCGTCAAAAGTCACGACAGGGTTCGACGGCCCTTACCAATGATCACCCACACGACCCGTGCGCACCACCCTGCAACCGACGCTTAAAACGCCCCACAAGATAAAACCCACCGATTACTTTTTTAACCGTCGCAAAAGTCGCGAAAATGACGCAACCGACTTCCGCTGTAGAATTAACGTTGAAGTATTATTCCCGTACGCCTCGAGGCGGTATCTTTTCTTCTCGTCCGGATACGGACTCGAACGACACGTATTAACCGTAATATCGAATCGCGAGAGCAAGTGGGGAGGAAAATATCAGGTTTGGCGGTATTAATAAGACCGTCACGCCCAACGCTATGAAGGGGGGATGGAAAGGGCACGCAACCAACGTCGACTGAAGTAAGGTCAGAATGTAGAGCATGCATGGCGGTTATATGAGATGATGATGCGATATTTTCTCACCGGAACAAGTCACGCGTAATTTAATTGTAGGAGTCCATAAGAGGAACATCCGCCAGTTTTACGAATATTCCGGCCGTGACTCCCACGATCAGGGTAGTTCGAAATATAAAGATCAACCACCGGTGGATCACCACTGATGACGGCTGATTTGTGGCCGAAATTCGCATCAGATTTCCGCAACTCTTTCGCGGATTTTGGATTTAACACCATCATCAAAGTATTCCATCCACGAGACAAGCTTTACGTTTCACCTTTGGGACTAAGATGTTGATGTTTATAATTTTGATGTTTTGACAAATTACGTCCAATTAATTATTTCACGGGTAGATCTTATCTTATCCATCAAAACCGCGTTAAGTTTTTCGTAACACCCCTCTCTGTAGCATTCAAAACCCTTCACAAGTAAAATTCGCGAAGTCCGAAGAAAAAAAATCCACTCCGCTATTAAAAAAAACGTAAAAACGGCCGAAAAACCGCCGGTGGCGAGGGTTACACGTCAAAATGGCGAGTCGCCCTTTTGACGTGATACTGGTGGCGAGGAGGAGGGATAAAACTTTAAAAGATCATTCGTTTATTTTCCTCGAAACACGTAAGGCGGACATAAATTACACGCGGAGATCTAAGATAAGGAGCGAGAGAAAATGCACGCAAGTCGATTGCTTTTCCCTCATTCTTTCTCTCTCTCTCTCTCCTCCAACTCGAAAAGAATAACGAAACACGTTTAATGACGAAGGCGATAAAGGCATCTAGAGACAAATGGAAAGGGATATTGAGCAAAGTGGTGCAATGAGAAACGTTATAAGCGACAGGTTTATACGATTCCGCTTGAAGAAAGAGAAAGGTAGAGAGCGATGGATTAATACGAAAAAAAATAATCCAACGGCTTTCGAAGTAAAAGTAAAGAATGATAGAGAGAGAGAGAGAGAGGAGCCACGCACTGCGTTATTACGTCACACGAAAATCCAGCACGCATAGTCCCAGCTTCCACACCAGGGGAGAGATAGCTCCAAATCTAGAGAGAGAGAGAAAGAGAGAAGGACACGGATGTGATCTACCTTCTGCGCATGCGAACACAGAAAACACAAATGGGGATCCTTCCCGACGCCTCCCCTTCCCCCTTTAACCCAACCCCACCAAAAACCCCACTCCGCAAGAATCCAACACAATCCTCCTCTCCACCCTCCACCTCTCCCTCGACCGAGTGTCGTTAACCCTTGCGTAGCTTGCGGATCGCGCCGCGACAGCGCACTATTAAAACGAAAATAAAAAATGAAAAACAACACAAACCAAACATAATTTTTTCTTCTCCCTCTTTACCTTGCTCTCTCCCTCCCTCTTTCACTCTGACGGAGAGGAAGCTGCAACGACACGCATTAAGAGAAAAAACAACGCCACGCGCGAAGAGACCCTTTAT
This sequence comes from Tanypteryx hageni, assembly GCA_028673005.1. Taxonomy (NCBI): domain Eukaryota; kingdom Metazoa; phylum Arthropoda; class Insecta; order Odonata; family Petaluridae; genus Tanypteryx; species Tanypteryx hageni. The sequence continues at coordinate 153,750,055 of CM054113.1, read as the reverse complement.
TTACATTTTTATCCGCCGAAAAAAAAAAAGATTAACGCGTCATGAAACTCGGACCACGTTATTTTTTTCGAAAAAAAATGATAAAAAATAAATCTCTTCCGAGAGACAAAAGAACTATGTTTCGCGCGGCGCGATTCACGGTACGGCGCCTGCAGAAAAAAAAACCAAAAAGGAGCGATGACGCGACCGAAAAAATAAACACCAAGCGTCACTTTCGAGGCGACGGACGCGGAAAAAAATACGTGCGAGAACGTGGGCGCTCGACGGAAAAAAAAGCGACGGAAAAAAGCGTCGGAAAAAAATAAATGACCCCGACGGAAACTGAACCGCTTTTATTATGCGAAAAGGCGAAAGTAGACTCTCTCTCGCTCGGTGGCCGTCCGAAAAAAGAACAACCCGGGCAGAAAGTTTGAATGGAGAAGGAAAAGAGATCGATGGCGGAATGATTCCGAAGAGAAGAAGATCCGACGGGATATTCACCGGATACACACAAACACGCACTACGACGCGCGTATAAATACCTACATATGTGCGTACGCGGAGACGCATACGGACGCAAAGCTGACACAGCGCCCACATGTGAGGGGTGCGGACAAACCCAGATGCCAAAGAAAACAAGACTTCCCCAGTTACCCGCACTGCCGTATACAGGACACATAGACACGAGGGATGAGACACGGCATCGAACACACACACACACACACATACACACCAACCTGGGCGAGGAAGTTAACGAGGATCGAGCCAGCGATCGTCTGCTACGTGGCTGGTTGAAACCGTGTCCGAAAAACTCTATCCGTTCCGCAAGGTAGCAGAAAGGAGAATGGTTCTCACAGCATACGAAGGAGGAGGGACCTGGCGCGCGGCGCAGTGAAGCCTCGACTGCTGCTTTCACCCCGCCTTCTCGCGATCGCCCCCTCCACTATATCCCTCTCTCTCTCCCGCTCTCTCTCCCATTCTCTCTTTCTCTCGCTCCCTCCTCCACTCCCTCCGGCTCCGTGTCGGGGCAGAGAGCGGTCGCCCACCGAGCGCCTCTAGAACGAGCCGTTCCGACTAAACCTCTCCCCCCTCCCCCCGAATGATTTATACCCCCTTCTCTCTTATACTCCTCTCCATTTTCCTCCCTCTCTCTCTCGCTATCCACAAAAACCTCTCATCTCGCGGACGAGGGCATCAAACCACGGAAGAGTTGGGGAGGTTTATGTGCGGAGCAAGTACTAAGGTGGTAGACATGAGGGGGGAGGAGGTGGGGTTGGGGAGGGGGAGGTGGGGATAGAAATGGAGAGAGCGATATGGAAAGGGAAGAGGGAAGAAAAAGGGGGTGAATTCCATTTGCCCATTTTTTTACGATTGATCCTCCTTGCATTAAATAGATATGATCTCCCTGAAAATATATTTTTTCCTTCTCTCTTTTTAAAGAGATGTGCCTGCCTCGAGGCAACCTTAACTTCAATTAAGAATAAAGGGGTGCCGCGAAGATCTTTTTTTAAATAGGAGTAGAAAGAGATAACTTGGTTCAAGGGTTGCTTGTATTTTCGCCGTGACTTCGTCGAAGTCAAATTTTCGAAGATGTCCGTTTTTAATGAATTCGACCTACATTATCAGCTGCGTCGATGAATTTCTGACACGCGTCTTCTCAAAACTCGATAAAAATGAAATCGCGAATAATATAAACAACAAAAACTTCGACGATGCCAAAATTTTTATGGGCGTTTCCATTATTCAGTTCGAAGCCGGTAAAATTTTAATATCGTTATTCCCATCATTTATTCTAGCGATGATATAACCGTAAAGAATATCGAGGACGAAACGTTCTCCAAACCTCTTTCATTCAGAAAGGAGAACCGAAAACCGGGAAAATATTTTGCTGGTGTGGAACCTGTTGCCTTTGCATACTGCAGACAACAGCACAATGAGCTATCGCAAGATCCGAAGACCTAAATTTCGGCCTCTTTCCTCACCTCGACGCGAAAAACTGGAATGAAAGTGCGGTCCAAGTAGAGTGGCAAGGGAGGTCGGAAGGTGAGAGGAAGGGAGGGAGAGAGAAAGGAAGGAAAGTGAGGGAGGGAAGGAAGTGGCGAAGGGGGAGGGGTGGGGGTTTAATTTGCCGGTTTATTTATAGCATCGCGTCCACTTTATGACATCTGGGATGTAATCGAGGTGGCTGGGAGGGTCGTTATGAGCGGAGATGAATCAATCCACGCGTCCACGACAGGCGCATTTCATGCCAAGGACCCGGGTACGAACTCGTGATCCGATACGTTCGATTCGTATGGCTGCTGGAAACCGTACGGTACCGACGGACGCAAGAGAGAAACCAAAAATAGCACTCGCACGTGTCGAAAAAAATAGAGAGAGAGAGAGAAAGGATATGAAAAAATATCCAGCGTCCCAGTTATGTCCGTTTCGAAAGGAAGCCGATATAAAAACATAAATACGCTCTCGCGGGGGAAAAAATAAACGTTAAAATAGTAAAGGGTTATTCCGTAAATGCGGGCCTGTGCCAAAGAGACCAGAGAAAGTTGTGTACGTGACGATCAGCCGATCGATATTTTTACGTCACCGGAGAAAGGAAAACTAAATGCGTAGTTGACCAAGTGTGATTTAAGCGAGAATGAGGGTGCGACGGGGTGACATCTGGCGGCGTACGCCGGAACCCTAAATTTTGGCCTTGTAATGCATTAGGTTCTTTTACGATGCGGCGTTGTACCATTTTTACTCGATGAGCGTAATAGCTTCTTTATCGTTGCGTCTCCGTCTCCAAGCAATCATTGCGGTTGGTTGAACGTCAACATAACGTTGAGGGAAAAAATTATGAATCGAGTGTCAACATTTTTGGAGAGTGATCTATTAAGAAACTAGGTCGTTTTTATTCACTTCACAAATAACAATTCCATTTGAGGATGTACGAGAATGTAAGTTAATTAAGGTTTTATTCGTATAATGTTAAATTACGAAAAGTGCTTGGTGGGACAATGCACATTCGATCTAATGAACTTGGAGAACAAGCGCTGATGAGAGAAAATAATGTGACCAAGAAAAATGACATTTTCTAGTGATTTGCTCATCTTTCTGACAGAGACTTATGCACAGAAAGAGCCAATTATGATGACTAGGGATAATTCCATAATGGGCAATAGCATAAAATAAATAATGTTCTACGATATACAACGCACAAGAAGTATCTCAAATTTTTGCGAAGGCAATTTAAGAGAAAATCAAAATGAAACTCAAACATATTACACAGAGGTTTAAAGAGAATATAAAGATACAGTTCTTAGCCGTCCCACCGATAAGCTAATAGATAAATTATATTTAACAATTTCTTAGAATGTGTAAACTTCAAGATACGAACAAATTGTTCCTAAAGCTGAGACACAAGGGGAAAAACTAAATTTTATTATCAGATGAGCAACAAATAAGATAACAAATCTATAATCAACAACAACAAACTATAAAAATCTCCTAAAAATTTACATTTTGAAATATTTAATACTGCGTAATAACAACTGTCACATTTTTCGAACAGTATATTTACAAATAAACGTAATTTCTCTTAGCCTTTAAAACCCTACAAACCGACTTTTAAACTCACTCACAGGCTCCTATTGTTAAAAAAGCATTTGCGCGTAACCATTTTCTGTCATTCGAGGAAGCGTCTCCCTATGGAGTTTACTCTCAAACAAACATCCTTTATAATAAAAGCTGGGGCTTTCTCGGAAATATCATAGATGACAAAGACCAAACCTTTCATATAATTCAATTCATTCCGATTTTATGAGCGCCATAAACGTCAACAATCATCCGCAGCGACATTTACACCGCGCTTTTAAAACCTCGAGCGAAAAGAAATACGATTACGACGCTGAGGCAATAAGAAACTTAATAATAACACAGTTATACGGGGATTACAATTCAAGCTTAGAAAGTGAAAGGCGAGAAAAGGAAGAGCGACGAGTAAAACAAAAGAGCGGAGAGGAAGCGAGAAGGTGGGAGGCGGAGGGATGAAAAATTGTTGTTCTGGCAACGCTCAATGGATACGCTTCTGCAACGATGACGGTGTTATTATTAAAGTCAGAAAGCTGTGCCAGAGAGAGAGAGAGAGAAAGAGAGAGAATCGCGATTGCTAGGGCCTGTATCCAAATTGCCGTCCGCTCCAACATCGAGAGGATTTTTACGTGGTTCCATTAAACTTCATGGCTCATTTCCTCTAGAGCTCCCGCTCATCCGAGACTCTTTAATTAATCCCTTGAAAAATGAAAATTGGCCGAATGGTCCACGATTCTTGCTCGTTCGCCATATCCCTAAGCTGGGAAAATTTACCGGGTTGCTTAGAAAGATCGCAAAGCAACTCGGAAAATCGATTGTGATAGCGCCGAAGGAAAAAAAACGCCTATACAGTCATCATTATGCTGCTGCTTAGGGATAACATGGCTAAATCAAACTTATAATTGCTGAAAATTAATTATATAATTTATTCGTTCATATGTCTTCGTAAAAGTTTTGTATTCATAGGAGCAAACAGATAAATATCTACATTTTTAGAATAATAAGAAAAATGACTATTTTCCGCGAAAGTATAAATAAAGCTTGTTAGCTTGTTTCGGTAAAAGACAAACAGTTCAACTACTTAAAATGAAACGTAGATGGCCACTAAATTCATACGGAAGTTATTTCTACAGTCTGAGGCTAATCTATCTCAAGCCATAAACGTAAAACGTTGCATGACTTAAAGAGATAATACGTCATTTTTTTTACTGCACCCGCTATCAACCGAAAATAATGAGCCAAGATCATGCTATACGACAAACAAGTGAAATAAGATGACGAGTTTACTCGTCAAGCCAAATCGCTCTATACGCAAATAATGATTATTCTGCACCGAAAAAAACTAAAACTTTAGCTCAATCAAGTAAAACCTACAAAAACTGCTCCAATGAAAAATAATATAGATTTTAGGCAAAGCTATCTATATATCTATATAATAAGGAAATAATCTTTCACTAAGAGATTTGAATTACTCCACGGTAGGTGGTTAAAACCACGATCGAAATTCCTATAAAGACAAAAAGGAAGTGACAAAGCGATCCGAAACAAACCGAGCGGAACAAGGCGAACGAAGACCACAAAAAAGGAACCACAAAAGGCGAACCATTGAGAATCGCCAGGGATATTTCGGTGCTTTGAGCCCACCCACTAATCGGCCGAATGGCCGAATCACAGAAAACAAAAGACGACCGGTAGGGACGGAAAAGGGAGAGAAGAGCGACGAACCTGGCGCGAAGGCCATGTCTCGAAAGAATGAATCAGCGTGGGTGTGAATAAAAGCGTGACTAAACGCACGTACCCGAAGAGGATAGCGCGAGATAGTTCGCGAAAGTCTGCTGATGGTGACAGAAGTTGAGTTCGAATCGGAGGGTCTGAAATAGATTTTTGGCGGATGCTATGTCGCGGAAGTGTGAGGTCGGAGGAGAGGAGAAGGGTTTGTGTACACGGAAAGAGATTGAGAGAGGTGTTGCGCGAGAGATAGAAAGAGACAAGAGGTAAACACTAAACGCGTGAGAATCCGACGGGGGCGGGTTTAAGTGAGAGAGAGAGAGAGAGAGAGGGAGCGGAAGGGGCGGGGAAGCGGGGGAGAGAATATGCCGCGGGGGAGGTAGGGGAGGAGAAGGGAGGGTGGGAGGGAGAGAGTGAGGGAAGGAGTAGGGGGGGTGAGGGAAGGAGTAGGGGGGGAGAGGGAGCAAATCCTTTGGTGCGATAGTGGCTCCGGATTTCCTATTTCCTTGGCAGCCAGTCTGTGCGTAGAAAAGAGTTTGGGGAAGTGCAAGGGAGATTTTTGGCGGATAGAGTGTGAGGGCTATTCGATCAGAACTCGGAGAGGGGGAGAGAAATAAAATTGAAAGGAACCCCTCTTTATCAAGGGTGAGTTCGAGGTTTCCGACACTCGTCTCGCGTCACGCCGGTCAAGGATGAGATTTTGATGATACAAGTCGAGAAGAAATGTTTGTAAAAAAACAAATTGGAACATGTTTATAAATACCTATACATATATACATTATCGTGAAACGGGTCGACGTAATATATTTCTCCAATGGTCGGGAAACGGTTGAAAAAACCATATGCGCGTTTCGGCTCTAATAAAGAATAATACCTAATAGATACGAGGCTCCAAGCGATAGTGGTTTGAGAGGTCCACAAATCGCGATTTCTGAAAACATCTGGCTAAATTTCATGGAGGAAAACGGTCTATCAAATACTTAATAATTTATTTGTGTGTTTATTACAATATAGTGGATGGGCTTTTTAGGTCGATGTCAATCGCAGCTCAAAGTCTTCGAATAAAAAATAATTATTTTTTCAATGACACCCGTCAGTTGATACTGGTTTTCGCCAATTATCGTTTTACATTGATCGTCGTCATCGTTTAGGATAATTGACCGCTTCTTTGTGTTGCGACTTTTCGCACTCAATGTATACATTTCTTTCCCCTCTTGCCCTATGCTCCTCTGTTAACACTAACCCTCTAGCGCAGTGGTGTCCAACAGAATTTTCAGGTTCGCCACACTTGTGGCGAACGGATCACCCTTTTCGCAACATAACACAGGATATAAATACTACAAGTAGGACTTAATTTAAATAAAAGGTTACAGCGATACAAAATAATCATTTAAATTATTTATTAGTCAAATTTTAATGCGATACTTGACAGTTCATTTGTCCAAATAGCGCACTGAAATTTGGCATAAAATCCACACTAAATAGCAGTGGCAGCCGAGGGATGAGAAGGCACGAATCATTATTGTATCACTGTGCCATTGTTTTTCTGTAAAACCCTATTTATAAAAAATAATATTTTGTATTATGTTGCGAAAAGGCCGTTGTATGTACAATTTACACAACCTGATATAAAAAAATTAGTACTATTTGATTTAATAAACTAATAAAAATAGTAGACAGTAGACTGTGAGCATCAATTCGTTATCTATCAGTGGCCGATTGGCCGCGAGTGGCGATGAGGTTGGACGCCACTGGCCTCACCCTACATTCGCCTCTGCCTAATATCGATGGATCACCACTTATGATGGATGTTCCACAGACATGTATAGCTTTTAGAGAGTGATATAGTGTCGATTTGATTTTAGTCATAAAACGAGCTGGATAATTCTCCACTGGATGCATTGGGGATAAAATAAACGATCTATGCCGTTTTTGACACGAAAAAATTTAGAGCGAATACGTCATGAATACCGACGTTGGAAAATCCACACAGGAGAAGGCTTCGGAAAAAAACCTGCGAAGTCACACAGCTAATAGAGAATAAGAATACAGACATAAAAGGCATCAAGCGAGACTGAACGGAAATTAAGCACGCAAAAAACGTACCATAAAACATAGATGAAGTCGAAAGGAAGGAGAAAAGAGTTAAAAACATGAGTGGAATAGGTCACTCTACACGCATTGATGAGTTGTACAAGCGGTCAGCCTCTGTCCGAGCGAACTGCGCGCCAATTCAAGGCTATTACGGGGAAATAATTAGCAGCTGGTTGCGGGAGGAGAGGACCTTGATGCGGTCCAAAACACTCGCTAAATACACTCGGGATTCCGACGATGGACGTGGGTACGTAGGATTTTTGCGCGCAATTTATTCAGGCTTTTCTCCTCGATGTTCTTTTATATCATTAACGACAGCCCGTCCTTCGAAAACACGAGCCCTTGAAAAACATCCGGGCGATATTTCAATCGCCGCATAACTTTACGGAGCCATTATTTTGACGGCGGTAAAATACACAGCGACTTTCCGCGTCGACAAATACAAATTTTTTTACTCGGAGAGAGAGAGAAAAAAAACTCGAAAGAATCTTTTTTTTAAAATGAAGCTGGCATAGGTGAGAGGATCCGGACGAACCAGATTTCGTGTATTTCTGCATCGTCATCGTCGACGTGAAGGGTTGTCTCTGACCTAGGCACCCAGCGAAGCGAACCAGTAATAACGACAATCGCCTGCTACATATTCTGATGGGATAAATAAAGGAATGAGAGGGGGCGAGTGGGGGGAAAGAGGAGGCGAGAGAAGGAAAGGGGAGGAGGCGAGGGGGGGATGGAGAGGAGGCGAGGGGGGAAGGGGAGGAGGCAAGGGGGAGAAAGGGAAGGAGGCGAGGGGGGGAAAGGGGAGGAGGGGGGAAAGGGGAGGAGGCGAGGGGGGAAAGGGAAGGAGGCGAGGGGGGGATAGGGGAGGAGGCGAGGGGGGAGGGGAGGAGGCGAGGGGGGGAAAGGGGAGGAGGCGAGGGGGAAAAGGGAAGGAGGCGAGGGGGGGAAAGGGGAGGAGGCGAGGGGGGAAAGGGGAGGAGGCGAGGGGGAGAAAGGGGAAGAGGCGAGGGGGGAGAAGGGGAGGAGGCGAGGGGGGAGGGGAGAAGGCGAGGGGGGAAAGGGGAGGAGGCGAGGGGGGAGGGAAGGAGGCGAGGGGGGAAAGGGGAGGAGGCGAGGGGGGAAAGGGAATGGGGCGAGGGGGGAGAAGGGAAGGGCATGGGAGGGAAAGGGGAGGACGTGAGTGGGAAAGGGGAGGGCGTGGGGAGAAAAGGGGAGGGCGTGGGGGAGAAAGGGGTGGGCGAGGGGGGAATGGGGAGGGCGTGGGGGGGAAAGGGGAAGGCGTGGGGGGAAAGGGGAAGGCGTGGGGGAGAAAGGGGAGGGTGTGGGGGAAAGGGGAGGGCATGGAGGGAAAGGGGAAGGCGTGGGGGAAAGGGGAGGGCGTGGGGAGAGTGGAGCGGAGCGGTTAGGCCCTAGTGGGGGAGGAAAGATGCGTACGTTGTACAGGGCCGCCGGCCGCCGGCGTAGGCAGCTTACCATAAGATGTCTTTAAACTATCGTATCGTAACTGTGTGCAGAGCAAATGTGTCAACTATTTTGCTATCGTATCGTAACTGTGTGCAGAGCAAATGTGTCAACTATTTTGAAGCTATCGCTGTCTTTTATAAATACACAAAAAGATGCAATCTTCGCCTGAACAAATTTCTTTGGACATTTGAAGAGCCTTTTTGAAGCCCTTTTCCAAACACTACGTTTTTCCGTAATAGGAATTGTATGATGTATCTAGCAAGGCAGAGTCCAATTGTTAACTTGTTAAACTATGTTGTTATTATTCTGCCATTGCAGACTTTGTTGGTAATTTCATCTGTCCTAATAGGTTAAAAATGCATTTAATAAAAAATAAATATGTTACATTAAAATCCATATAATGGATAAATCTAACAGAAGATTTCCTATTATTGTTTCCAAATAATTATATACTATGAATATCTGATATATTCTTGCCAGTTAAGTATGTAACTTAATTTCTATGTAAAAAATTAAACCCTGAATTAAAATGCTACAATAAGTATTAATTATTCATTTCTGTTTCTGACATTTTAAATTTCAATTCTAAAATTTTCAAGATGAAAATTAAGAAAATATACTTTCATTTTAGAAAGAAGACTTTTTTAATTAAAGGAGTTTAATTAGTAAACTATTTTAACATAAAATCTTTCTTGAAAAATATGACAAATACATTTAAGGATACAATAATATAATCACAAATGAATACACTTGAATCATAAAATTTTACATAAACTCCTTTACATTTGAGAATACTCTTTGGGATAAACATGAATTACTTAAGGTCGATGTAATATTTTACACTCGTTGTAAAAGGTAATTGGTTTGACAAATTAATGATAAAATTAAAACAAAATATAAATATTAACCAAAATGGAAGCTTTTAATAAAATTTAAAACTCAATATGTCACAAGTCTCATTCAGAGTCACTTGTTTCCTCTAAATTTAAAATGTCATCATCCTCATCAGAATGATAGGAAATGTCATAATTTGCTGTAGAAGGGATAGCTGATGGTGGGAGGTGCTTTTTGTATGATTCCTGAATCCCTATCTTTTCAATATTTCAGATGGAAAATTATAATCTGTACAGCACCTTTGATGTCTTTTTAAACCATACTTAATGCATAAAAGAGAATTAACTGTTGTTACTTTGATTCTGTTTCTTTGTTTTGATTTAATTATATTTAAATGGTTGAATATTCTTTCAATATCAGCATTTGAATGAGGTATTATTAAAACTGGCATGGCAAATTGTGACAATTCTCTAAATGGGTTACAGCCACATGCATCTCTGTACCTATAAACTTGATTCCAAAAATTGTCTGTATTTGTCTTATTTGACCAATCCAAAAGATGAATTTTTTAAAACTGATTTTCTGGAAGTCTTTGCTGCAATTGCTTGAATAATAGAACAAGGAAATTTATGCATGTGGATCTTATCATCTTTTTCTTATCAGCTGTAATTTATTTTTTCATTTTCAATTTCTTTATAATTTTTTCAAATTTATACCCCAGATATGGGTTAGGATCAAGGTACTTCTCTATATTGGAAAGTAAAGGATCTATTTCACAGCTTGGGACCACTACTTTTCCAGCAATATATTGGATAAGCGGAGTCAAATCATTTAAAAGTTTTGTTTGGTCAGTTGTACTTGATTCTAACAATTTGTTTACTTGTTGAACCTCAACTAAAACAGGATGAACAAATGATAAATATGCTAGGTTCATTTCATCGTTGTATAGTTCATTCAAAATTTCAGAAGTATAAAAATTTTCACTTGCCATCACTATTTCAAAGTGAGTTTTTAACATGTCCCATTGGTCTAACAATCTACCAATTGCTGGTTCTATGGATATCCATCTAGTTCGACAGTTTTTAACTATCTTCAAAGGTTCTCTTCCATCATTTAGTTTCTGATGTAGACATTTATAAGAAATTTGATACATTGAAGAATTTGAAAACCATTTATAAGTTTCAGAAACAAGGAATTCTACATTTTTTGGAAAACTAAGTGATGAGGCTTGAGAAATTGCTAACTGTAATGAATGGCAAACACACCTTATCAAAATCAAGGATGGTACATCAACTTTTAATTTCTTAAAAACACCATTATTGACCCCTACCATAACACTAGCATTATCCATCCCTATTGCTACAAGAATATTTAGTTTTTTCTCTATCAGGGTATCCTTAATAGCCTTAACTATTGCATCAGAATCACATCTGTTAATAACTATCAGATTTAGAAATGTGGAAACAATTTTACCTGTGGCTTGACTGTAATATATTATAGCTATCCTTAATATTTTATTTATCGTAATATATAATCCCTCAGTAATACTCATTCGCTTTGAGTATTTTAAATGTTGTTACTTAAAGACGGGTTTTCACTGAGTGGACTGACATCAGTTAGTGCTTGGCTACCAGTATTTCCTTTGCAGCGGTCTCAGATCGTCCTCAGAAGGGTCTTGCGAGATACGTTGTATTCTTAAAAGTTGTAGCTAACCATAAAAGAAAAGTGGATACAATGTATAAACGATAGCAAGGTCGTATAACAGGAATTGTAACCCATATTCACAGGAATCATTTGTTTAAAAGCGGTCTCTCCATATGTCTGGATGCCGTGCCAGTTATTATTTGGACCGGATACTCTATAATTCCGGATATGAATGAATATATCAACTCAATAACTTGAAATAATTATGACTTTTCGAATTGATGCAATGATATAATTTAAGGGGAAATAAAACAAATCGTGATAACTATTCTAGGGTGAAAAACATACGTTTTTATTCATTAGTCTATCTTCCAACTTGAATGTGTACATAATATTACAAAAGGAAGCTTTCTTAGGGTTGTCCATAACGGCGCAAAGGGAAAGATGCAGGCAATTTAAACCCTTAGAACTAACACAATTTATTGGGGGTACCATATCTTCAACTTATCTAGGATTTTTTAGATAGTCGCTAGAAATAGCTATATTTTTAATCAGTATGCTAGATTTGTAGCAAGTAGCTAGGGTCATTTTTTCTAGAGCTAATCTGAAAGAAAAGTCGCTAGATCTAGCTACAAATTCGCTAAAATGGCAACACTGGGCGTAGGTGGTGACTGGAATAAGGGGATGGGGATAATGGAAGCGTCGCGACACGTTGAATAATAATAGGTACGCAAGTGGTTAAACTGAATGGTTCAGGGGGAGGGATTACTGAGTAAAGGAAGGGGAGAGAGAGGGGAGGAAGAGGGAGGGTGGCGGGGTAACGTGACGGCATCGGGAGACGATAAGCTCCCTCCATCGTAAGGAAACGAGAGGAATGTTTTAGAGGGCGGGACAGAAGAAAACATAGGGCCAGGTGGCGTTGTAGGGATTTATCCGTAATCAAGGGGGCAAATGGGAGATCGGGAGATAGAGATGGGGGGGGGGGGAGGGAGAGGGTAGGGAGGGAAAGGGGGGAAGGGTCGGCGGTTAACAGCCTGGTCTCTCGTGCGCATCCAGCCAATGGCCTTCAACTCGAAAGGACGTATTTCAGACGGGTTTTTTCATGACCCCTGAATAAACTGGATGAAAAAATATGCAATTTGGGGACGAAGTAGATTAATGCCTCTGAGGGAGTGAGTGGAATGACTTCCCATGCACGAAGTGATTTAATTCGGAGGAGTTTTAAAGGAGGCCGTATTATTCACGAGGAACCTATATGCGGTAGATTAAGCTACCAAAGTTGCAGATCGTTACCTGCTATATTAAAAAAACTATTATGATAATAAATTTATAATAACAACTTACGAGATAACTTTCAATGTGAAAAAAAATTTCATCGTTTGCACTTGGTGCTCTTCGTAAGGAGTAGGCTAATGCCAGCACCGGGTTTACCTCCTCCCCTGTGTGTGTTCAGTGTGGAAGGAGTACTGGCTATAATAGTCCAAGAGGTTGATTAGCCATAAATACAAACCAACCAACCATCGTTTACAATTCAATTTGATACTACAATTCCGCAAAAATCTAGAGTAGATTGAAAATGCGATTGTATTTTTTCACCATTTGTTACAAAAATTACATAATTATTGGTATATTAGATAAAAAAGTATCAAGGTGTCAAAATCATTTATAACTTCGACCTTCGATTCCTCAAAGATATATTTACCATTAGTATTCCTATTCGGTATCTCCGTAACTAAAAATTACTATGAATCATTCTTCTACATCTTAACTTTGGAACTGTATAAGCTAGGTCGAAATTTAAAATTTGCATCCCACGCAAAAATTATTTTTACAAATGCTATAAGATTAATAAAGTTCGAATATGGCGATGGATAAAAACTGTACATACCAGCAGGGAGTGCTTTTAAAATAGCTTTAAATAATATCTTAATACTTAGAGCAAAAAGTTTACAAAGGACACCCATCACAACATCCCGCTGTGTCGGCGCCATAGACCCATTTAATCAATCCGAAAACGGCTAGACGGCGCATCAATCCCATCTTTAAACAACCCGTCCATTATATTCCAACGCCGCCTTCTCCCTTTTACCCAGTATTGCCCTTGAGCCCCTCTACTCTCGATATGACGCAACCTCCATCTAGGTTAATTTTTTCAATGCAAATACTTTTTTGCATATTTCCTGTTCATGGACTCACAGCTAGCAACACATCTCATGAAATGACACATTTGACCGCATCCATAGCAACCGATCGCTTTACACATGCATGCATGTATTTTCTTGAAGTTTCCGAACATTTTTTATGAATCTATTGCGTTACGGCCCTCGTAAAGTCATTTGGGGTTTTCTCAGCCTTTTCGCCAATTTTTTCTGATTTTTATGCACAATCGGTGTTTTTTTGTTAGAAGACTGAGCTTTTATGTGCCACCCTTCCTCCTATAATTAATAATTCTTCCTTGCATCTAAAATACCTATCCTCATCACAATTAATGATTTCGACTTTTTAAAGGGATACCTAATTTAAAGAGCGTATTACCTATAGCGAAGGAAGTGGATTTTGTGTGTGCGAGGTTTACACATACACACTTTTCAATATCAGCGTACCGTGTTACTCGGAGTTTAAAGCAAAACTCGTCCCTTTTAAATATATTCCCACGCGGGAAACAAAGTTTTTTCGTACATTTAACCGTTTTGTTTGCGCGTGCACGCCATAAACCTCGAGGGTTAAATTTACTCCGCCGCACAACGCCACATCCTCTTCCCTCTTGCATCCCTTCCGAAATAAAACGCCGACAACCTGCGCCTAGCAGATATTTACTCCATAAATACCTCCTGACACACCTGTTGAGAAACAACGACAAATAAAGCAGCCGCCGAAAATCGTCGGAGCGATATCGGACAAGGCGAGTGGCGAAGGGCGACTAAATGAAATCCGAGGACAATGTCTGGAATTCCCTCAGCGATCCGACCCTAACCTCGAGCAGAAAATGGGGGGGGGAGGGGGTTCGGCGGTAATAATCCGTCCCGGTATCCAAGGGAAGCGTGGAGTAGGCGATCGGGAACTGGCGCTGGTTTCCGCGAAAAAGATCGGCATAATTCCGCTGATCCGGAAGGAGGGAACCTCGCCTATGAAACGACTCCCGTAAAACCTACGAATAAACCTGCGCGATGTTCGCAGTTTCCGCCATTTGCGAGCAAACATAAAGCGCGGGAGTGGATTTTATCGTCCGATCGAAATCCGTGTGTCCGGATAGAGTTGACGCTGGACCACAGAAACGTTATAGTGAAAAAAAGCAATAAAAAAACACCGTCGGGTACTTTCCATTTCTCGTTATTTTTAGGAAGACGATGCGGCACGGACCATGCTCGAAAAAGGTTCGGCGTCAGAGAGATGTAATATGGACATCTATATATGTATCCAACACTAAGATGAGAAGACGTTTACGGAAGAAGAAATCGCTATGTTTGTATAAAGAACCAACGACAAAACAATCCGTCCTTTACCTTCGTCGATAATGACGTTAACGTAACGATAATATGAAGCTTCTGTCTTCGAGGTAAATAACATATCAACTGAAACTAGCTAAATATTATATATACATACGTAATTCAAGGAAGGTTTTTTACGAGTAATATAATTGCGCGTCGGAAAATAATCGAAAATGTACTGTTTCTTAGCTTTAAAGTCTCAAAATATCCCGAACAAAAACACATATGTACTCGGTTAATCTTACACACTCTTCAATTTTCACAATTTTTGGACCGAATAAAAAGTAACTCAAACTATCATCTCTGAACATATACTATAACTAAAATTAAGAACATGATTTTCCATTATCATTTATATTATATAGGGCACGTGTTTCGGTAAGTAACTCATTTATATGAAGTTTAGAGCAGGAGTGTTCAATACGTTCGCCACTCACCAAATGCTCTTCGTCAGTTACATTTTTATCGTTTTCTAAATCTGCTTATGCGTTCGATTTGTCCGTCTGTTTGTCTGACGCGCTAACTTCCAAATGAAAGCAGGTAGAGATTTCGTTTTTCGCCAATCGATGTAATATTCAACCCCGTTGAGCGTTTTTTGTGGAGGTCCGTCTAAATAAAAAAACGCCGTTTACTGTCTGCTTCATCAGCTCTTTAATTACTTGATTCTTGTAATTTCGAAAAAAATATTGAGAATTTAACATTTTGATGCATGGATAATGTTTTTCACAGCATTTCACAAATTGGAGTTTAATACTGACCATACTCAGAATTAATCCTTTACGTTGAGGGTAGGAGGGGTGGAAAATTCTTATTTTATTTTAGAATTTCAAAATTCATAAGTTACTGCGGTTTGCTATGCCAGTCTTGGTTGATGTCAATTTACAACCTCAAAGTAATTTTTACTTTCTCCATATACGTAATATAGGGGAAAGTATTGTATTCATGAAAAAAATCGACTTCGAGATTTCAACGGAAATACACGTTTTGAGATCTCCTGAACACGTTTTGACCATTTTCATGTCTGTGTGTGAGTGAGTGTATGTGATAGCTTTTTGTGGGTGCTCTAACTCAAAAACTATTAATCAGGTCAACGCGAAAATATATTTAACATTTTTATAAAAGTCACAAGAACTGATTAGTTTTTGGTAAAAATCGGTCAACCAGAAGTGGGTGTTGACTCTTGTCACTTATCCGTTATTTTGAAATATTTGCTTTAATATTCGATAAATATAAAAATGTATCAGAGTAAAAGTTGTAGGAAATCTATTTTCTACAACCTTTGTTTGAAACATTTTTCCATATAATGCATTGTTTAAGAGGTATATAATATTTTTAGCTGCCACCACCACGCCACCTACCGACGACTATTGTTAGCAATTGACGCTTGGTTACGTCTTATTGTTAGTAACACTCCTTTTTCTTTTCTTAATTGTTGGAGCTTTGTGGATATATCCAATAACAGAAGGCTATGGTTTGAGTTTATTTCTGTTCTTTGTGAAGTCTAAAACTTGCTCGCAGTTTCTTAAAATATTTATTATTATGTAACCTATTTGGAATTTTAAAAAATATTACAGATATGGATAAAGTCATGTGGTGGCCACATCAGATTTTTAAAAATTGCTCATCTTATTTATAAACATTGCATATATTTTGTATCATGCGGCGAATATGATGCCCTGATGGCTATTAGTGCGGCAATGATCGAAATCCTATTAGACATTGTTTGTTTAAAGCATCATGTGGGACTATTAATCTTTAAAATAAAAACATTTTACAATCAGAAAAACAAGGAAATCAAAAATATTAGAAGTATTTATTTTATACTCCTTAGAATAGAGACGATTATGGAATTGGAAGAATTTAAATTTGTCAGATCACTAATGAAGTCACTGTTTCAGTGTGACCGTCTCAATCACTCGTCTTATGACATTATAAGCTGAAGGAAAAGGGGGACCAAAATAAATTTAAAAGATAATGACGTGTTTTTATAATTGGTATACGTAAAAGAGAGAAGCGGGATATGATGAAGAATACGAAAAAGATGCGGATGCCACAAGGACCTGATTTTTCGCTTCACTGGCAGCATCGTCATTAAATTAATAAGGATTCATTAGTAAGCTTCTGATTGGGACAATTATCCATTCCGGACAGGCTGGAATTAGGAAAAATGGTTCATCAAAAAATTCAAATCCGTCGTATTTTCTCATTAGTCGCCAATTTAACTTGATCCATCATTTCAAAATCTTAAACTCAAATTAAACATTACCAATTAATGGAATAATATATCCGCTAAGTATCACAGTACTGAACGTCTAAAGAGAAGTAAATTCCGAAGGAGTTGAAAAATATAAACATTTTGACCTTTCATGAAAAGTTTTTCATTTAACTTATCTCGCGTGGTAGTACAAGAAAGTATGAATGGAATCAGTGATTAAAAACTAAACATTTTAGACG
This sequence comes from Tanypteryx hageni, assembly GCA_028673005.1. Classification (NCBI taxonomy): domain Eukaryota; kingdom Metazoa; phylum Arthropoda; class Insecta; order Odonata; family Petaluridae; genus Tanypteryx; species Tanypteryx hageni. Next base: position 153,732,803 of record CM054113.1, on the reverse strand, counting down.
AGATTTCTTATTGCGTCGGGGGAATTTAACGTTCATCATCATCCTAGAAATATTCAAGAAATTTTTCCATGTTCTTCCATCAACAAATGCGCGGTTAATTTTCCTTTTAATGCAACAGGCAAATGCAGACCTCCATTTTTAATCAGGCCTTCAGTCTCAAAAATATCAAACCTACAAATGGCGCGTATTCCAAGTAACAGTTACGAGAGCGGAGATATACGGGGAAAAGGACGCCATTGACGGCGAAGCGCACGTCTGGGTTCCAGCATCGCCCGAGAAAATCGGGACTATTTCACAGCTAGACTACGGAAAGCACGTGCATCAGGATGTAAACGTATTTTACATATATATATATATATATATATATATATATATATATATATATATATATATATATATATACACCTTCCTAGACGCATTGCGTACCCGCAACATCTCCATAGTGTTATCCTTCCTCCCTTCTAGTTTTTTCTCTCATATCCCCTCCACATTCCCTTCTTCCCCCACCCCAATTCCTTTACAAACACTCCTTCCCCCTACCTCCTTCTGTTCGCCGCTTTATCCTTCCCTCAAAAGGTCGATCGTCGCATTCCCTCTCTTCCCTTCCCCTCCCTGTCGTAATGCACTCAAATACACCCCACCCCCTCTCCTCTCTCTCTCTCGCCTCCCCTCCTCACATTCGATTCTGCTTTAACGGACATGTGTAATGCCAACCTGCGCCGAAGGGGTTAGACCACCGCAAAGTTCTCCATTCCCTCCCTCTTTAATCCGATGACATTTTTACCTCCCTCCTTCAAAAAGCACTCCGAGGCCGTACATGTTTGCGAGGGTTAAGGTTCGGAGATTAGGAAAATCGGCCAATGAGAAAAGAGAGTTAAAGAGGTGGGAGAAGAGTTTCGAAAACCGCGTACAACCCCTTCTCCGGTGCACCGAGGTCTCCTTCGCTCCGCGTATGGTCGGAAAAAGCAGACGACGGTGGCGGCGGCGACGCCTTCGACGCCGGGATTCCTACGCCCAACGGGATCGATCTGGCAGGCAAGGACTCTGCCTCGACCTCACACCAAGCTGCTCTCTCTTTCTCTCCCTCTCTTTCGCCCTCTCCCTCTTTTTCTCCCTCTCTTCTCCCTCTCCCTCTTTTTCTCCCTCTCCCTCTCTTTCTCCCTCTCCCTCTCTTTCTCCCTCTCCCTCTCATTCTCCCTCTTCCTCTCTTTCTCTCTCCCTCTCTCTCGCTCTTTCTCCCTCTCTCTCTCTCTCTACCTTCCTCCCCTCCGACCTCTCCTCTATTCTCTAGTCACCTCCACGGAACGACGATCTGGGCGCCTTTCCCCCCTCTATCTCGATCTCTCACACGATTCTTTTTTGTTTTTTTTTACGTTTTTATATCTCTATGGTGAACCGAGCGGGCCAATCGGAGGCCTTTACGACATCGATTCGAAAATTTCAGCGCGCTCCGAACAAAATGTTACGCCTCCGTTTCTCGTCTACAAGTGTAATGATTAAATCGGACTTCCTTTGCTCATTTTCGCGGAGGTATTTTTTGGTACATTTTCGGTAGTATCAGTCTATTTGATAGTTTTCTTCCCACTTTTTCACGAAGGTTTATTTTTATCGGTTTAGCAGGTCGGTTAGGCGATGAATCGTCCATAACGACGATGTTCTGCATTTTTCATAAAGGGACAAGGGACCGCAACTCAAATCATCCTCCATAGAGGAATTCCGACTAAGAGAAACGACGGAAGGAAGCTGATTATGTCATTCACTTCGTGAATTAAATCGTGAGCTAGCGAGATGAATAGCTCTTAACGAGCTGTAAAAGCCAGGAATGACGAAATCTCAAGAAGCGAGTAGGTAGTAGAAGTACCCTTATACCAGACCACGACGAGTGACATTGAAATCGGAAATACGAAATAATTAAACCTGTTCCATCGATTAATCATGCGATTCGACGTATGTAAAATTTAGCGAGTGACTTAAATAGAGATGTTCTCTGAAATTATCTCCTTTGTACAACATGGATTCCCAACATTTTTGCAGGCACGGCACTCTTTCAAATATAAACAGGAATTGGAATCATCCACATTCACCTTCAGATGTTGCTGTATATTATATTTGTTGTAAATTCTATTTATATATACGGGTATCACAACGTTTAGGAGCGTTCATTTACTGACTACATCATCATCAAGTAATTAGAGGAAAATTATCGTCCTAATGACCTAGCAACATTTCCGAATCGTTTATTTATTTACCTCAACTCTTTCGTGGCATCCCCTAAAAATCAACTACGACATTCCAGCGTACCGCGGCGCCCGGTTTGTAAAAACTCTCGCAAAGCTTTTGGTTTGGCCACAATTACAATTTCAATAATAGCGTGAAAAGCGGATGGACCGACCGATCAATGTAGCGGAAGAAATCGTATGTACTTGCGAGTAAAAAGGCAACACAATATCCACGCACTTCGAATGATTCATATTTCTAAGCCTTTTATTTTCGCCAATGGAATCTTAGTTAAATGCACAAACGATTCGACGGACGGACTGAATAATTACCATTTTTAAACGAAAACGCGATAAAAAGAGATCCGAACAAGATAATCCAAACAGAACTTATGATGCCTACTTTACAATTAATCATTTATTTAATACTTATAATGGCTTTAATAGCTTTAAAATCATCGTGGATATGTAGCTCTTTGTGTACCTAAATTTCATAATTAACGTTATAAAATACTACAAATATATTCGAACGGAATATTAAATTGATCACGCGTATTTGTGCGGCAAAAATAACGCGTGAACGTATTAGAATATGCCGAATCCAACAGAAGTTGTTTCTATGGCAACGCTCGTAATGAGTCAGAAAAACTGCAAAATCGCCAGTATTTACGCGAAATTCTAAGAAATACAATGGATAAGCAAACTCCTACGATAAACATTAGAATCGACATTCCTTTCCTCAGAGAATAGTACGAAACTCGCTCCGATATTACAATTCTAAGATATTTTAATTTGCAAGAGAAAATTACCCTGCGCGATGGATTTGAGATTTCCCATGTAAATAAAATGGAAAGGATAGTTCCTGAAATCGAACCCGGGACTTCAATCTTCGCAACAAAAACTATCCTCGGGAGCTCGGCCCAAGTAGCAAGAGGTTTCCACTAAGTTTCATGAAAATCGGTCTATTGGTTCAAAAGTTAATAGGGGGGACGGACGGAAGGACAGACAGACAGACACAACGACAAAACTATAAGTAGGCTAATAAATCAAGCATTTTGCCAGGGGAAAAATCTTTCGGAAGACGATCGAATCGCCGGCGAAAAACGTCCGACGTCCTCCACTCCACCATTTCGTAAACCCACCTCATAAGTTTAAGGTTGGCGATAATTTAACCGCGGATTTCTTGCGAGACGTGACGAGAAAACCCAATTAAACCGCGAGAAAGCGAGATCGCGACCGAAATAAAAGAGCGTATCTTTCTGAGAAATCGTCCGTTCGCTACGCTCGGATTAACGTTCCTCGGGATGAATGAACTCTTTATACAATGAGAGGGTTAACAGCCCGCCAATTACCCCGCGAGAAGAAAGCGAATTCGTTCCGCTTGTCTGGATACAGACAAAGAACGAGTGATTCGGCTAATTTGGCGGATTTGGAGGATATGAAGGAATGAATGGAGGGGAAGGAGGAAAAAAATCTCTCGCGCGGTGGCCATCGCCCGATTTGGATTTATAAGGCGCGACGCGTGCGGTCACTCGGAATAATATAACAAGTGAGCAAATAATTACAGAGCAAATTACATAAGGCGCTTTCTTCCTTGTTTTAGGAATATGACGTCATCATAAGATTATACCTTTGGTTGAGATCGACGGCCTAGTAATATAGTCTATAAATTCCCTTTAAAAGCCCTATATCAATGCTATGTAACAATATGTATCGTATTTAAAAGCAGTGGACTCGATGTTATGGTAATTTTGTTTCCCATTGTTAAAAATCTGATGTGGCCACCACATGACTTTCTCCATATCTGTAATATTTCTAAAAATTCCAAATAGGGTAAATGATAATAAATATTTTAAGGAAATGCGAGAACAATTTAAAGACTTGACAAAGAACAAAAATAAACTCAAACCGTAGCCTTCTGATATTAGATATAGCCACGAAACTCCAACAATTAAGAAAATAAAAGGGAGCATTACTAAGACCTAACTAAGCGTCAATTTTTACCATAGCCGCCGGTAGATGGCGTGGTGGTGGCAGCTAAAAAAATATAATTTTTAAAATATCTCTTAAAAATGCAATGTATGAGAAAATGCTTCGAACAAAAATTGTAGAAAATTAAATTACCTACAACTTTTATTCAAGTAATTGTTCACATTGATCAAGTATTAAAGAAAATATTTGAAAAAAACGGATTAGTGACAAGAGTAAACACCCACTTCCGGTTTACCGATTTTCACAACCAACTAATCAACTCTTGTAATTTTAATAAACAATGTCAAATATAAAATTTCGCGTTGACCTGATTAATAGTTTTTGAGTTAGAGCACCCACAAAAAAGCCATCTCGCACGCACGCACGTGCACACACACGCACAGACATCATCGAGAAAATGGTCAAAACGTGTTCAGGGGATCTCAAAACGTGTATTTCCGTTGAAATCTCGAAGTCGATTTTTTCATGAAAACAATACTTTCCCCTATACTACATATATGGAAAAAGTAAAAATGCAAATTTATAATGCCCAGCACCGATATAATGTTTTTCTTATAGGGGTAGAATTGAAACAAATGGGGTTAAAAAAAGACCGATCACTCCTCAGCAGTTCACCCTAGATATACCAAATGTGTACCATGTGTAGCCCTCATGTAGACCACTCTATCCTGAAAAACTGGTTAATCTAACAATAAGTCTCAGGATTCCAGAGCTATTGCCCGAACAGACGGACGAACGAACGAACGAACAGACAAACCGAATACATAAGCGATTTTTTCAAATGAGAGCAAAAAAACACAATTCTCTGAAGAGGAGGACATTTGGTGGAACCCCATGATAGGGAAACAGGTGTAATTTGAAGTTTACAACAAAGAGCGCAATTTGTTTCATTAAAAAAAACACCGCGCGCCCTTTCCCGCGTAGATCAGGGGTGATAAATCTTTTTTACATGACAGGCCGAATCGACGTTAGCGAATACTTTGGTGGACCGCATTGGAAGTTTCCAATGCTACATCAGACTGGATAAAAATTCAAATCGGAAGATACCTAGATTCTGAGGTATCATTTAAGTGAAAATCAAGTCCGAAGAAGGATTTTAGGATTAAAATATCAAAATTTAATGTTTTACTATCATAAAATTTACCAAAAAATATAAACTGGTGGGTTCAATTTTACGCATCATCACGGCTTCGCGGGCGGCACAAAATCCTCTAGGCGACGGCATACGGCCCATAGGTTGCCTACTTCTGGCGTGCAGGGATGATAAGCATCTCATCCGTTCGTTTGCACTGATAACTTCGGCCAGGGAGAGACGATACTCGTTTTTTCTCCTCAGCCTCCTCGAGAGGCAATTTCCGGCCAAAGCTACTTAAACCGCGACGATCGAATTCCGCCGAAGACGCCGCTACTTAAAGGAGGAGCTTCTCTTTCTTACCGGTTCCCTGCACGCAACCTGTTTCTCTCTATCTAGTTCCTGGTGTAGCACATTGTAGTTGGTGCAGCAGCTGAGATCTGCGACGCACTGCTAAACGGGAATTGGTATGACATTCCACTCCTGGGTTCATGTCGAATAATCTTCGAGATAGCGATCAGAATAAAAACCAAGGGGGCAAATTTGTAGTTAAGAGAGATTCTGCCCCGTGGATAAACAAGAATGACATCTTCCTGCCATGTGATCCCGCCTGGGAATAGGGCATAAGCCTATGACTAGGGTCGGATTATGGACTAGGCACTATAGGCATTATTTCTAGGGCCTACAACAAGTTCAAAGAAAATAAATATGTAAACATGTTTTTTCATAGATCTACAATTGGGCAAAAGAACGCCTCTTTCTTTATTTTCGATAGAATACAAATTACTCCGCAAATTAAATAATGATGGAATTATTTCAAAATTTCCTAACAAAAATGTACATACGCAATATTAACATGTATGGAAAGGTGTACTTCATGTCGGAGTACAGAAAGTTTCCAAATGCGTTCTTTGAGATCAACAAATTTTAGTAAAACAGCCCAATACCAAATTTCAACAAAATACATCCTGCGGTTCCCGGGTTGAAATAGGTAAGTTGTAAACTACAAGTAGGTCTTCATGTACAATGGACGTAATTATCGCACGATTTTAACCAAAATTGAAATCGGACGACCAATTTTAGTAAAACTCCCCAATATGAAATTTCATCAAAATACGTCCTTCGGTTCCCAAGTTTTAACATGCGGACGGATGGACGGACGGACGGACGGATGGATGGACGGACAGACGGACGGACGGAATTGACCTCCCCTATATGCGTTCACTTCGTGCAAAGAACGCATAATAATGTAATTTTTTCAACAACAGAATCCTAATTTCTAGAATAAATGATTTTGAGAAATCGATAATAATTTTCGCTCACATGTTTCCCCAATTAAGCATCATCCTGTTCATGTATGTATATACACGTACATATGATAGTTAAAAAGCCTATGGGCCATAGTCCCTAGGGCCTAAAAAACTCTTAACCCGGCCTTGCGTATGGCGGGGTTATTTCCAGGCCAATGCATGATTAAGCCACAGATAATTACGAAGGAAACGACTTTTTTTATGAAAACAAAGCATACTAAAAGTCGGAGGCCAAGTTTAGCAATTGATTTAATTCTTCTCAAAGGGAGAGAGAACTAAAGTTTTTAAAAATCTGCCACGCAATCTTTCAAATAATTCAAACGGAAATCTAAAAACTGAGCATTAAACCACATAATTTTCTGATTCGCTAAAAATAATTAACTTTGAATACTTTAGATAAATACTGTAGATAATACCAGCGCGTACAATTGTTTTCTTTTATAATCGGAAATCCACTCTCGAGTGATTCGTACATTGGTGACTGTAATCATAGTTAAAGTTGATAAAAGTGGAAAACAAAAATATAATTTACGCCACCGAGAACAAACCTACATCTTTTGATCATCGGGTCACGTGTTTGTATTTCGCTTTATTTCGAAACTGCCTTCAAAAGTAAATCCAAATATATTAATTTTCCTTCATTTAAAGTCAAGACGTCACGTAGGTCGTTGACAACATTACAGCGCGGCCACAATATGAAGAGTTGTTACTATAATACCTTAACTCCAGCTGTTTAATACGCGTACGAGCTCGTGCTGAAGTCTCAACCGATCGAGCATCATTCAACCACATTACCTGACATGTTTTAAAGCCGCCGATATCTTTTCCGACTAAAACTGATAGAGAAACAGATTAGCGCCATTATTGTATGAGGAGTTACAAATGGCGAACTTTTGCCGCGTATCGCGATTCCGCGCTTCAAAAATTAACAAGATAGGAGAAAAGAGGCGCAAATCGTATATCTTGGTTTAGTGGAGCGCTAACCGTGAAAGCAAACCACCGGGGAAGGATCAACGGAATTTGCAGTTTCAGTTACTTTTGAGTCTTCTTACTATGGATTGTTTTCAGACTCGGTGGTGACTTTAAAGATCAATAATAGCCATTTCATTACGGAGATGTCCGTATAAAAGAACAGGAAAAACAAACAGACGATGGAAAGTGGTAATTATTCCGACGGTGGCAGGAAATGGACTGGTGGATTACTCTCGATGCGGTTGAAAAGTAATGACGTCCAAATCGCTCCCGAGGTCGAATTACTCCTAACAGTCGTTCTCGGAACAAAAGGGCAAGGACCAGAGATCACCTCAAATCAAGAGTTCTCCAACCTTTCTTGGGTGAAGGTACTATGAAGAAAGTTTTTTTTAGTCACGTCATTAATCCTATTAATTTATGGATCTGAATATAAGAGTAGTGAGGGATAAACGGGGGATAGAACCTCTAATACGAAATTATGACTTATATACGAGTCTAAATATGCAAAATAGATGTTTTCTGTCGCTGACGAAAGATTGTTCGAAAAGCTTATAGACCCATCTATAGTATATCGTCAGTGACTCCTGTTTGGCAGTAAGGGTCCACTGGACCTCCTTCCAATCCTTTCTAATCGTAGGGGCTCCAATTTTTGGGATTCACTAGTGGTCAAAAGTTAATATAAAAATTTCATGGCACACTTGAAACAAAACGTGGGAATGAAGCTAAGAATTGCCGGATATGGTCCGTGGGTGGGAACCCTGATTTAGAATGCAGTTTAGTTTTAGAAAAATATTTTTTAAGTTCTGATTGTTTTAAAATTATCGCTGGAATTTTGAACCCTTTCATCGGGCCCCTTGGTTCTCGCAGGCTCACGGTTTGCGACCTCTGACTTAAAGACTCCCCTCCACGCCGAGAAAAAATACATTTCATCTGGATACCTCACCCTCCGGAATACCAACACTTTATCGATCTCTTAATTTTTGGCGCACCGCACCGACCGAAATAAAAGAAAAACGCCTCAAAGGAACATTTTTCGAGACGGAAAAATACCCGCATATTGCACCAAAGGGGAAGAAAATAAATTAGAAGAAAAACCTCTCTCTAATCCAACCTGAAGACGGATCTCCGCCACTGCATCAAAACCTGTCAGGTTGCCAACACGAGGTAAAACTCCCTCAAGGTTCTATCGTGGTACCTGCACGAAAAATTCTCGGCACGGGTGTTGAACCGAGGGGCTTCTGATTGCTCGCGATGGGTGAATGCAATCAGAGGGGAGGCAAAAATCCTTCCACCTCTTCCTCTCTACTCTTTACTCTCCTTCACTACGGCAAAAACGACTCGATTTTTTTCCGTGAACGAACGGGTGGGATGAGGAGTTAAAGAGAGAGCGGAGAATTGAATTCTACCGATGCAACGAGTTTGCCTCCAGTCCGCAGTCGGCAGCAGCTACCAACCGCGAATCTAGAAGCACGCCGTGACTAGTGCTCTTTACAGCCGCGGATGCCAACGAACGAAGTTCGTTTCGCGGGGAAACGAAATGTGACATGTCAGAGATAATGCCGGAGGCCCCCCTTCCCTTCCTCTCCGTCTCCCCAAACACACACCAGACGCAAACAACGAGACTTCAAACTTTGTTCAATAATGTAAGTCTGTGTATATGAGTTAGTGTGTGTGTGTGCGCGCGCGCGAGAGCGTCTGTGTTTTAATTTAGCTTCGTTTGATAAGGAAGAATGACAACACGTGACTGAAATCGATCTGGGAGAGGGATGTTTTCGAAAAAGAAAGTAAATCGCCCCAGTGGTTCGGCGGTTCCTCTCTTGCGACGCGCTCCCTTGTCGCATTTGGTTTCGAGCGACACTCGAAATTGTGATGCAGCGAAGCCGCCGGGGCAAAAGTCATAGAAGCGACTGATTAAAGAGAATTAAAGCGAAAGATAAAGAGTATTTGGGTCGAAAGGAATAAACCCATGTACACAGAGAGCTCGCTCTCCACACGATAACGAGATTATGTACATGCGGAAGGTCAAATGATTCGATTCTCGAATCGAACATCCTTGTCGATTACGACAATCTAATAGCAGCTTCTGATTTTCTACAACATGATTTTTTTTTAATAATTTTTTTATCGGAAGTAAGATAAATGTTACCTCAAGTATTAGATACTGCAAATAAATACAGAAAGGTCATATTTTTTTAGAGTTTTTTTAAATCCGCTTATGCGTTCGATTTGTTCGTCCATCTTTCTATCGCGCTAACACTTCCTAAACGAGAACAGATAGAGACTTTGTTTCTTCTTTGGATTTAGTATTCTTTCTCGTTGTGCACGTTATCTTGTGGGGGTTCCTCTGTCTACTTGACGCTCTAACTACTAAACGAATGCAGTAGAGATTTCGTTTTTTCACCAATCGATTCAGTATTCTGCCTTGTTATAATATTATTTCAAACCAATCATACTAGTACACGTAAATGTTATCATTCTGTACTAACAAAAAAACACGCCATTTACTGCCTGTTTCAGCAGCTCTTTCCTTACTTGTTAATTTAAAAAAACAATGAACATATTAGGAATCGATCAGCGCGATAGGCTCAATTACAAAAAACTTGGCTGAAACTATGAAAAAATCAAATTTAAAACGTTATTTATTGTTACGATCTTAGCCATCATTAGACAAATTTCATTAAACAGTGTGTCAGGAGCGATTAAAGCCATGACACCACACTTAGCAACAAAACGTTAGCGCGGTGGAACATGCCATCAAACTAGGCACAGGCATAAAGCGGTGTTAATTGAGAGAACCTATAATTATTAACAGCCATGGAACGAGGGGGCTGAAAAATATTTTAAAATTAAGAGTGTTATGCGCATTTTAAACGCGCAAACGAAGAATAATTCCTCTTCCTAGCTCCCTCTCTCTTTTCTTTCTCTTCCACTTTCTTGGAACTTGGACAAGAATGGCTAGGCGCCTCGGCGCTAAGAGGAAGAGCTATGTTTGTTTACGGAGGTTAAAAAAATCAACGAAGCTTTGCGCAAGCAAGCGATTTAAAAATAAAGCGGGGCGTGTGGCGACTTCTCATTATTAACTATGCGCAGAGGATTAGAGGGGAAGCGTCTTTCAGTGCACGGATGCATCATCGCATAGCGGTGAGGTTAGGTTGGGTTGCCTGGCGCACGGCAGATTTTCCCATAATTCGTAATCAAAATTCATGAGATCGATTTTTTCTCTCTTCGAAAATAAAACAATATGGTGGAATCTCTTTATAGCGTGTGTCTGCGGATGGTGAACGTAGTCGGCAATTAAATAAGTTATAGATAAATATGTTGTCGTTATTTTTATGGAATATTCAACAGAACTTAGTTAAAAGAACGTAAAATTGAAAACAGTGATTTTGAAGCACTATACAGCGATATCTCTTTGTAAATAGAACTTATCATGGAAAATAGAGACCGGATATGTCACGAGTCGTGAAATGAAAGTACAATATCAGAAGAGTGTTGCGATAGGGAAATGATAAACGTTGTGAAATGAATTATTACCAAGAGAATGGAATTGGAAATACGAAGAAATATCAGGACTTGACATAAAATAACTTTTTAACGCACGGTGTTCAACGACAAGTATACCCATTAAGGCAGAGATTTGTATTCTAAAACACATTAAAATTTGTTTGCGGAGCATCCTGCATACCGCAGTACATAAGGATAACCAATCTTCTACGGAATATTATATTTTTATATTTATATTTATATTTTATATTTATTTCCATGCGGCCCCTAAACATCCGTAATCGGCCTTTTACAAGGGGCTCATTAACATAATAACAAGGACGATCACAAACATCCATGCCCTAGGTGAAGAAAAACCCACCTAGGCGGGATTCGAACCCGCGATCTTCGGATTGGCAGGCGAGGACGTTGCCCTGCCACCACCGAGGCCGGTGGAGTTACTTGAAAAATTCTTGTTTACTTCTCGCTTACATCTAAGCACGGGCTGAGTATGAAAAAGCCACTTCACTATTTTCGCAATCCTACCGTGTATTTATGTGTTTTCTTATTAAAATTCAGAGGTTGCGGAAATTGTTAATCCACATATTTTACGGCGTCTCACTTGTAGTTTAAGATCACGCGCGGAAGAAAGAATAAACGTTAATCGGTGTTAACCAATTTCTTGTATGCACATATCACATCTCCAGAACTAGTGCGAAAACGATTCGCGAGCTGGAACATCCTTCAATTCCTGAGAAAGAATCATTATCATCACAACACGAATTGGCTTTAGCGTCAAAGAATTTGGGCAGATATCGTAAACTCTCGCAATACGCTACATGTATTTGGCAGCTGAATAATTGTTAGAATAATTCGAGATTACTCGGCCATTGATTAGCTAAAATCGATTCACTTTTTCGATCAACAAGATTCGGCTAACACGAAAGTGCATTCGAAAAAGAAAACAGCGCTTAAACACTATTGCGCCATTTAATTTTAAGAGACTCAATGAAGGAAGCACTCAATTTTGAGAGCTCGCGCTATTATTTCGGCATAACTGCGTTTCACTTTTTAACAAGAGAAATAACTTCGAAAAGGAAGTCGCGAGCGCCTGCTTTCCGATAAACAAAACTTAGAAAAGGCGAAAACTTACAATAGATGCGACGCATATGAGAGGCAACACGAAGACGAGTTGCGTAACCAACCAAGACCATCTCAAAGAAAAACAGCCCACCACGGAAATACCATGGCAAAGGGTATCGGTAAGAATCATACGAGAAAATATTTATTTTAACCCGAGCTAAGGGAGAAAATATTCGGAAAGAATTCCGACCGAAATCAAGATTCACCACTGAGAGAAAAGTATCGAAACGGGCAAATGGGTTACGATTACGTATGACTTTAGAACAATATAGAAACGTTCATGTCGATCGATAAAATCAAAACAAAATATTAAAGACTGGCCAGTATGCCAGCAAAGTAAAATTTATCACAGGACGGATTACGAAGATAAAATGCTTAAAAATTCGACGATGCCTCAAATGCTACTAGTAATTACGGAATGAAGGACGCCCACCTACAATTATCGTTTGTGAGTTAAAATTCGTAAGGCGTTGAAATATTATGTGTAACAGATAGCAGTAGAGATTGCCTGAACAATGAGAAGCACGAACATACATTCAAAGAAGAGGAAGCTTAAAATGTTTTCGTGATAAGCTAGATTAGAGGCAGTCACACTAAGTGTGTTTGCTTATGTTATCTGCGCAAATTCCGTTGCTAAATGGTAAAAGAAGAAAAAGTAACTATAAACAACTCCAAAAATACGGGGTGGCGGCAAGACGCTAACGTAAAACAAGATATTAGGTAAGTTTTTTGGCCTCTGCCATAAACAGAATCCGCTCTTCAAGAAAGCGGCACTACTATAGACCCATCTTTACTTCACAAATTAGGCTAGTACCTTGTTCCAGTACCCAATGGGTATTTGTGAGCACAGTGAGTTCGTAAGTGATTATGGTGGTAACCCATTTCTAAACCTCCAGCATAGATTAGACTCAATAAACGAAATAAAATATAATTTCAAATTAAACGGCTCGCTGACATACTCAATTTCTAACGTCGTATTACATTACTACGTTCGTGACAATGTGTAAATGACGTTAATATGGAGAAAATTCAAGGTAATATAAAGAAGGCGCTCGGTGAAATCAAATTTGGAATACATAGATGCGCCAATATTATAGAAGGAAAACCCCACGGACCTAGCTCATTCAAATGAATTTCTCACTCTTTGGGGTTTTCATTATCTTCGAACGTACGTATGTTACTCGTATCAACACGATCGGTTTATTATGATGCACAAAATAGAAAATCAGACACTCTCCGAAGAACCTCTTTCCGGTGGATTAAATTAAATCGGAATAGGATCGAAATCATCCGCGATCGACTCTCAGATCGCTGATCCGCGCCAATAAATGAATGGGAAGTTTACAGAGATAAGATGTCGTAGAGCAAGGTCATGGTGTAACGCTAAAAATATAAATCCCCACTGTCACGAACAGGTATTTAACAGTTGAAAGGCGACAGCCGCCGAGTGAAAGTGGTAAATCACACATGGGCATATTAGGGCGTCGATATTATCATTTTCGCTTATCTACCACGCGGTAAATATCCATTTCCCTCGATTTTCACATCCCGGTACTAACTCGCGACTCGTAACCCGTACCTTGCTGCGACGAAAATTCCAGGGGGAGACGAGAATCGATATATTTTTCTGAAATAATAGCCTTAATGGGCGATAAGTGTCATTAAAGATAGAAGCACCAGTATGCCACGCCTAGTTACTACTGTCCACTCGGTTATTTTAAGAGACGGTGATATATACGCCTCAAAAAGCTGATAATTGAAGGAGCTACATCTTCGTTAGAAGGGAAGTAATCGAGTCCGTCTCGAGAAAATTTTGCGAGAGAAATCTAATTTCCCGTGTTTCAAAATAAACAGTCTTGCGGGGTACTTGAACGCAACCCGTGTGAAATAGGGATTGTGAAGTTAAAAATAAAAAGGTGACCGCACACCATAGGCAGAGGCAGGAAATTCCCAGATGTCTGGCGACTCAGCGGATCTACTGTCGTAAGCTAGCAGTGTCCCAATGAGGGCAGTACAAAAAAGTTCCAACAGGAGACCAAGGAGGGATAGGCATTCTCCATTACCTCCACCTCGGACCCGCGAATGAATTACATCGAAAAATATTTTGGATTAATGGAATGCGTGCACACCAGTACTCCAAACAATAATTTTCTGCTACCTCAATGAGTTACACTTTTGTTTTATTTTTAGAAACTTGACATTCGGAAAGGATCACAGGAGTATATCAACGAGGATGTCTGAAAGTTTGTTTACATTCATAATTTGCTCCTGAGTAATATTATCGATAATTTTGATTGACTCGCCATACCAACACGTACTTTTTCATAATTAAACTATAATTTTCTTGAAAAAATATAAAGTAAATAATATTGCTCTCCAAAGTTATTTTTTTCGACGTGGGAAGGACTCCAAACCGAGATTGCATCTCGTGAAAGACTAAATCAAAAATATTCGCCGGATAAGAGCAACTCACCATTTCTGCGGTGGCGCTAACAATGGCAGGCATCATAACTAAAGCCGCGAATTCTAAAAGTGTGTCCTTTCGCAGTCGATAACTCCAGGGAGAAAAAAAAATTCGGATGAAGGGCGATGAAAGTAGAAGAATGGGTATGGGAAGCCGAGGCTCTTCCTCAGAAGATAAAGAGGTAATATATGACATCCTCTCACGAGGCAGCTGTCGTCAGCTCATCTCACGTCTCCCAATGGAAGGGGGAGTTAAAAAGGAGGTGGAGATATTTATTTTTTCGATTCTCTCGGGAGATGCTTTCAGGCGAGGGAAGTGAGATGAAAAAAAGGGAATGGTTATTCTTAACCCTTTCTCACCACCCTCCCTATCCCTTACTTCCTCCCTCCCTCTCCCTGCCCCTCACTTCCTCCCTCCCTCTATCTTCCTCCTTCACTCTCTCTACCTTCCTCCCTCTCTCTCCCTCTTCCTCACTCCCTCTTTCTCTCTCCCTCGCTCCCCCTTCCTCCCTCCCTCTGCCTTCACCCTCCCTCTTCCTCCTCCGTCTTCTTTCACCTCCTCCGCTAAATACTCCTCTACTACCCTCGTACTTAATCCAACTAGTTTTTCCACACCCTCCTCAGCATCCTCCTTCACCTTTCCTTCCTCCTCCAACCCCAATTCCTTGCTTTTCCTCTCCACTTCCACCTCCTCAACTTTCTCCATCTTTTCACTCATATTTTTCTCCTTCACTCTCTCATCTTCCTCTTTCCCTCCCTCCCCCCGTCCTCCCTCCCCCTTCCTCTACCGCCTTCTTTCACCTCCTCCTCCTCTAAACACCCCTCTACTACCCTCGTACTTAATTCTAGTTTTTTCACACCCTCCTCAGCATCCTCCTTCACCTTTCCTTCCTCCTACAATCCCAATTCCTTCCTTTTCCTCTTCACTTCCACCTCAACGTTCTCAATCTTTTCATTCATATTTTTTTGCTCCTTCAGTCTCTCATCTTCCACCTCTTCCTCATCCACATTCACCACCACCAATTCTACATACTCGACATTCTTCTCCATCTTCTCCTCCTCCACCAACTTTTTCTCCCTTTCTTTCAATTCCATCTCCACCTCGCCCTTTTTCTCTCACCTATACCGTGTCTTTCACACCCTCTTTCGCTTCCTCCACCATTTTCACTTCATATACATCTATATCTCCTTCCTTTTCTTTCTTCCCTGACTCCAAAGTTTCATCAAATTCCCACTCCAAACCCTCCTCCACCCGGACTCCCCTTCCTCCATTTCCTTCTCCCCCTCGACAGCACTTCCTTCTCCCTTTCCTCAAAACCCAGCTTCCCCGACTCCGCTCCCACGTTCCCTTCCTCCTCCCCCCAAATCCACTCCTCCACCTTATCTTCTACTCCCCACCCGTCTCCTCCCGCTCCTCCACCTCCTCTTTATCGATTGGGAAATCACGTGGCTACGGCGAGGAAACGTATCGCTCCCTCTTCATTGGTCGACGACGCCTCAATCGGAGGAGACATGGAGGCGCAAGTGATTCATACATTGGACGCACAGAGGGTCAGCTTTCTCCTCTCTGGAAAGAGCGGAAAAAAAGGTTAGGAGGGGACGAAGTTCTCCCAACCGATCCGGGCGTATCCGGTAAAATCCCGACATTTCCAGTAAACAGATTTATGGCCGCATTATCGAAACGTTGCGTATGAGATGCAACGCCTTACGAGGAGAATAATCGGGCAGAGTCGAAGGCGTCCTTTTTCTCAAACATAACACCGTAACAGCGTATGCGCAGAAGATGTTTCCAGTACGGATGGACTGACGCAGAATGAAATTAGGGAAGTGACGCGTCTTTTGGAACGAACGATTAAAAAAAAACTAGCGTTGAACACCATTATAAATCTTTGACAACGGGAAATACTTTTTATATTTTTAATAATATTAGGGAGTTTAAAATTTTTGAGTCATAAAAATTTTAAACTCCCTAATATTGTTAAAAATTAAATATATATACATATATAAACTCAGAAAATATGGCGACAAGGTCACTTAAGGACGCTTGATAGTGAGAGTCTTAAGAAATTTTGAGGTCAGAATTTTTACCAAACGTTCAAGGACTTTTACACAAGGCTGGTGTGGATTTAAATCACGTTTATCGAAGGACAAATAGCTCCAAATCCATTAAAATAATAATATGCCAAATTTCGATGCTTTTCGAAAAAATACCGGGTTGTTGGTGTAACTCAAATGTAATTCAGACATTGAACTCGGTGACGAGAATAAAGCATAACGTTAATAATAAATAGAAAAAATCGCTTGCTATTTTTTCCCTGACCTCAAATAATTTCAGGAATTCATCTGCATCTTTGCCTATCCACAAAAAGTCTTCCATTGGCAGAAAATAACTTGCATGATAGTTAAAATAAAGAGTTATGAACACAAACAATGGCATTCGGAATAATTAACCTTCCATGGCTAAATATAAATATAACAGAATAGGGTACATCGGCATCTGATAAAAGCAAAGATATATCCAGTCTGCATTATAACGCTAGCAAAATCCAGAGCGACAACCGAGTTACTGGAGACAGCAATGCAGACGGAAAGAAATGAAACGGGTGATTGACGATAACCCCGTCAGCAGCAAATATATTTTTAGCCAGCGTCGGAGTTCAACAACACTGTCGAGCAGTTATCACGTGTTAGTAAACCAACAACACTGCCTGCTGGATAGTGGTCAACATTTTCCTTCAAAAACAACCTAAACAACTGACGAACTCTTTTTGGTGCCAAGTTAACTGGGAAATAGCAAAGTATCTTATTTAACCTGATTTCCATATACCCAGTGAAATCGAAGACAAAGGAGAAAACTGACTGAAAAGTTATCATAAACCTGAAGTCGATGCATTCCTTGAATAATAATATAATCATAAAAATACACGAAGCGATTTTAGAACATACGAAGGTGGATCAAGAAGGGAAAAATATCCGTAATCAGCCATATTTATGGTATTACACAAGAAGTTGAGTTTTACCTAAGCATTTGACTATAATCCTTGATACAAGCAGATTTTATTGATAAACACGGAATATTAAGAGGAGAAATCCCGATTCTCTGACAGACTGAAGCGAATTATTATTTTTCAAGGATTTATTTTTTTCGCGCCACGGTCCACCAGGTGCAAAACAGAAGTTTTGACAGTTGCGTCATAGTTTTTAAGATCTCTTGAATGGAGCATCCGGTGCCAACGACCCACACCAAAAATTTAACACGTCGGATATACATCATACATCTTCTGGAGTATAATACGGAAATAAGTATCGAAAACTATCGTCAATAATCAAAGAAACATATGGAAAATGCATGGAAGAACAGCAAAAATATAATAAGAAATTCATTTAGCATGCACATGCAAAAACGAATAAATAAAAATTATATGAAAAATAATATTTACCTTCATAATAATCGCCTTGAGATTTGAGCAAACATTCAAACTTCCAAGGCTACATAAAGCAAAATCTCCAAGTGATGATTAGAAATATACAATTCTATAAATTAACATTACCAATGACATAAAATAAAACTATGAGGGGCAAATGCAGATTAATACGAATTTGGAATTGTAAAAGTTTCAATGTAAGGAATGAACTACTCGGACTAATTCACATTAGGTTTACTGACTTTTATATTATAATTAGTAATTATAAATTGAAATATATGTTTATATATAGAATAAATATACATAGTTGAGCTGTAAAAAATCTGAATTAAACACCTATACTACTTTTATTTTAAAATAATATAATATTCTAAGTGGTATGCGAAATCTAAAAATTAAAATAACCCCTTTAAAGTAATAAATCATTACTTAGGACATAACTTATAATTAATATAAAATTATTCTCAATATTATACATTATTATACTTTTAGAGCAAAACAAAATAAATTTCAATGAAAATTTAATAAATTTAAAATACAAATTTTTAGACAATGATTGATTTATGATTAAAAAATATTATTAGAATAAAATTCTGATATAAAAAACTTTCCATCGCCATTAGGTAAATTATCAAAATTTAACTAAATCTATTTCTCTTTAAAAATTATTTGTGTAGTAATCATGATAAAGAATTCTCCCGCATTAAATGGTGACCTCTCTTGCCAAACAAACTCTGTGCCTATTAATCAGCTTTGTTATGAATAAATGATGCATTAAAAAGATATTTCAAAGAATATTTGAGTGACATTGCCATCATTTTTCGCGTAGATCGTATTAAATCGAAAAATCTATTGGCACCTCGCTCTTAACATTCCAAGTCTTCAAAAGATTACGAGGAAAAAAATATAACATTTAAGAATAAATGTGAAAACACCGGCAATATTTCTTAAATCATTTTTTCTAACTCTATAAATAAATACTTGTGTCTTTACTAACCGTCGCACATAACAGAAAGTAAATATCGTGATGGAATCGAGATAATTTAAGGATTTATTGCACGAAAACCAATGTCTACATCAAAGAAATCTCCTACACCATCCAGGCAGTACGGAAAATTAGGAAAGCAGTTGAGATTCACCCATGAATGCTGAAGCTGAACAAACAAATCCTTAAAGCATTAACGCTCCCGTCACTTTGCGAAAATGGAAGCAAAATGGAACTTTTCTGGAAAAATCTGTAAGTACGTTTTAGAGAAATTGCCGCGAGGGGGGCGGACATACGGCTAACCGTCTCTTAACTATTCGTTTCGTGGGATTAGAGAAGGACGGAGAAGGGAAGTACAAGCCGAGTAGAAAACGCAATAAACGAGGATACTTTGGGATTCTATGGAGAAAGAAAAATAAGAGAAGTGAGAGTTGAAAAAAAGAACATGGAGTAGAATGGTACGGTTAATAATCCCCGGCGGCTATAAATAGTCGGACAGAATTCAAGCGGGTGAGCGCAGCCATCGCCCCTCCGAGGTGTTAATGTACGAAAGGCGCTCGAGGGCGAGTTTATCTCTCTCCGGGAGGAAACAAAAACAAGTACGGCAGGAAATGAGACGTAAATGAACAGAAGAAAATGTGACGGCTGAGGCTATTTGAGCTCGTTGAAAGAGGAGGAAGAGAGAATTCGGAGAAGAAACGATCCAATGGAGGTGAGATTCAATCGGTAAACCACTGAAATCATCTTCCCGCCACCAGAACAACATGGCTCGAATTCGATTGCAAAGGGATCGAGAGAGAATTCATTTTTATCTGTTTTTTCGAGCGACGAAAATGTTGCGGGAATAAAAGGCTGCATGTAGCAGATAAATAATGAAACTAAGGAGGGAGGAGAATATAGTGATATAAATGGTGATTAGGAAAGAATATTTTATTCTTAAAAAAATAGCTTTCCACCTGATTTTGTTGAATTTAATATCTTATTCGATACTTAATATCTTAATGTTTTATTAACATACTCATTAATGGATGAAAAACGCTTGAGCTGAAAGGAATGGCAACATTTCACACGTAGGTACTCTACGCACAAATAGTTGCCTATAATATTATCAAAATAATACAGTGATAATGTAGATGAAGTACCTGGCCATAGAAGGATCCGGGGTTGGAAAATAAAGCGTACTTAAGGTACAATCACTACCCGAAGGTATTTTTTGTGTTTTTTGCGACCGAGTTAAATTAATAAGGAACCACAATACTCTTTCAATAGAACACATAAGTGTTAAAAGTAAGAAATAAATTGAAATTTCATGCAGCAGTAAATCGGACGAGATTACGATATTTCAAGAGAAATGAGTGGGAGGGGTTCATTGAAATGATGAGTCGATCGAGCGATGGTAATTACTGGTTCACTTGATATAAATGGCAGCGGCGACAATTCGCGTCTCGTTTTGTCAATTATAAAGGGCTGCAAATAAAATTAGCGCATTGAGCTATAGTTGGCGGAGTGTTTGCTAAGTTTTCAGCGTAACTCAATGAAACTAAAAAAACACACTGGATATCCTTCAAAAGAATTCTAACTAGAGCAGTGGTGCGCAACCTGTGGCCCTCGACCCTTTCCTAAGTGGCCCGCAGAGCCTTAAGAAAAATCTTAGTTCCTGGAGAAGCTCACCCAGAGGGGGGTACTCACGAGCTTCAGCCCCATAAAAACTCTAAATTCTCTCCCTTAGTAACCCTATACTGTGGAATTTGTATGAACCAGATGGGTACTTACTTAAGGGTTGAACCCCACCAAAAGACAATCCTGGCGGGCGCCTGGTTCTTTGTAAATAGTAAAGAACAGACTTTTAAAAACTGAGAATTTCTCTCTACAAACTCGTGCTTTCGTTATTGAAGGCCAAATGCGTAAGGCGTGGTAGGAAAGAGAAAAAGTTGTAAAAGAGAAAGGTCGTAAATTTTCTTTGGATTGAATGCAATAAATATCTACAAAGGAAGTAAAACTCAAAGATGGCTCAAAAAACTTTTTGGCGTAAACTGAAAGAAAGTTAAAACTCCAGCCGATACATTTCGCCCACTAAGTGGGCATTTTCAAGGGCGACGTTCCTTCGACAGCAACCAAAGTCGACTGTGCCGGAGTGGAGAGACCAAGGGTGGAGAAAGAATTTAACAACCGATTTGAGAAATCCAGTGTCGCTAATCACATTTTCGAAACCGGCCACAGCATTCAATTAAAGGACTTACAACTGGTAATCTCATCTAATAGCTCTTTAAATTCCCTAGAAAACCTTCACATTTACAAGAATCGAGATACATTGATGAACAGTGACACTGACTTCAACAAGACACTTTACAGACTTATTGACCAGAGATAATACACACGCGCCTCTGTTTTTTCGTTTTTCTTTTGTTCTCACTCCACCCGTGCTTTTCGTCTTTCTTTTGCCTTTCGTTCTTTCTCCACCCTTGGTCTCTCCACTCCGGCACAGTCGACTTTGGTCGCTGTCAAAGGAACGTCGCCCTTGAAAATGCCCACTTAGTGGGCGAAATGCATCGGGCTAATACCACTTGTTTTTGGCTGGAGTTTTAACTTTCTTTCAAAGGAAGTAAAAACAAAGATGTGTAACTTTAGATCTCTGCCTCTGGTATACTAAATTGACTAAAGAAGGGTAGGGTCAACTGAAGTGCACATATGGGAAAGTGACGAAATGGTGAAGAGTTAATAAAACCCAGTCATGAAATTGTCGCTGCACGACTTGGTGATTCGACAATTGAAAAAAAGTAAGCTCTCTTTCGGTGGGCGCCACTACCTACAAATAAAAGGTACCGCGATGGGCACTCGCATGGCGCCCTCCTATGCCAATGCCTTCTTAGGTGAATGGGAGGAACGCTTTCTTGACGTTTCCCCCAGACCACTCCTATGGCTGAGGTATATTGACGATATTTTTCTTCTCTGGACACATGGACCCAACTCGCTACAATCCTTTTTACAACGCCTCTCATCCCACCCCACGCTTTCCTTCACCCACCACTCCTCTGCCTCCAACATCACCTTCCTGGATGTCGATCTCTCCATCCGGGAAAACAAAATCCACACTAGCGTGTACCTCAAGCCTTCCAACCGCCTTCAATATCTCCAGTTCAACAGCTGCCATCCCCTCCACACCAAAACCTCTATTCCCTATGCCCTAGCCCGACGAGGGCGGAGAATTTGCTCGGACAGAGATTCTCTGTCCGAGTACTGCTCCACCCTCGAACATGCCTTCTTACAGCGCGGATACCCGCCGGATCTGATCCGAGACCAAATCCGGCGGGCAGTCGCACCCGCCACCCCTAACTCCCACCCCAATACCCACACCACCACTGATTCCACCCTCCAACTCACCCTAACCACCCTGTATTTCCCCGGCATCCACGACATTCTGAAAAACATCCTGAAAGCCGCCCACCTTATCCTCTCATCCTCCCCTCACCAGATCCCATTTCCCAGACCACCGATGCTCTCCTTCCGCCGTCCCCCTAATCTGGCAAATATTCTATGGAAGAAAGAACCCCCAGCACCCACGCCTTTACACCCTGCCGGATCTTACCCCTGCGGTAGACCCCGATGTCTAACATGCCCAATAAACCCCCCCTGCAACTCCTTCTCCAGTCCCACAACCAACATCACCTACCCCATAACTTCCACCACCAACTGCACCACCCGCAATATCATTTACCTCCTGAGATGCACCCAATGTCCCGCCTTTTATGTTGGCCTCACCAGCAATCCCCTCAACATCCGCATGAATGGCCACCGCAACAGCGTCATTCTCAAACGACCGCTGCCGGTGGCCGTTCATGCGAACAAACATAATTTAAAGTTCAACAACTGCTTCACAGTGAGAGTCATTCGCGCTCTCCCCGACAATGCTTCGGCTCCCCAACTCCGTCAGTGGGAGCTTTCGCATATCCATCTCCTAAACTCCTTCACTCCCCCAGGCCTCAACCTTCGATAGCTTTTCACACCCTTTCTGTCTTCTCCCAACACCCTACCCATCCCCAACCCCCTCCGTTTCCTCCAATCCTCGACCTTTCCGCACTACCCTTCCACCCCCATGCCTCCACCCAGTGTCACCGCCATCAGTTCTCTCTCTGTAGCTGAAGAAGGAGTAGTTCCGAAAGCTTTACGTTTGTGATGTTTCTGTGTTTTTGTGTTATTTTACGTGTGTCGCTTCGACATCCCCGGGGCCTCGCCAACCTGAAGTCGTCTGATTGGTGAGTGCTCACTGGGTTTCCTCATCCCAACACCTTGTTGACATCCATATATTCATTTTACCTTTCCTTTTCCGTAAGTTGTTATATATATATATATATATATATATATATATATATATTCTCGAATCACTCCATAGGGCAACAAAAGGTACCGATTTGTTTGAAAAATTAAAATCATCCTTAGAAATATAGAACCTAGATTATAATATGCTGGAAAGTTTTTGTACTGATGGCGAACCAGCAATGATAGGAAAAAGGATGGGTGCACGGCTTTACTTGAAAATTTTTTGAATCGACCCTTGTTATCATATCACTGTATTATACACCAAGAAGCCTTGTGTGGAAAAAGTTTAAAAATGAATGACGTTATGGTTACTGTGGTTAAGTGTGTCAATAAAATTAGACTGTATCACCGCCAGCTCAAAGAATACTGCGAAATGTTGGAAGAAGAGTACGGCCATGTTATTCTGCATGCCGAGGTGCGTTGGCTTTCCAGAAGGAAAGTGTTGCATCGCTTTTGGCTTCTGAAAGATACCATCCTACAATTTTTGGGAGAAAAGGATGAGCTCTATGGTGAAAGAAGAAATTTGAGAGATAACGAGTGGCTAAGTGACCTAGCATTTTTAGCAGATATTACTGGTCATCTTAATACTTAAAATATAAAACTGCAAGGGAAAGATAAATTGTTTTCACAACTTTTTAATGATATAATGTCGTTTAAGATCGCATCTAAGACAGAAAAGACTGGATCACTTTGAACACCTAAAAATGCAGAGTGACGTATTCAAATTTAGCTATGATAAATATATTGAAAAAAATTGATGGACCTTTGAATCTCGTTTCTGCGAATTCGGAGGAGAGGAAAGCAACATTGCACTTTTTACGAATCCGTTCCTATTATCAGATGAAAGGATTAATGACATTATGGACTTAAAATTCAATTCCGCACCGAAAAGCAAATTTGATCAACTTTCTGCAGTACCAAATTGGAAAGAAATGATTGAATTTTGCCTCAAGAAAGTTTTCCAAATTTGATAAACTGTGCAGAAATATATATGTCGGTTTGCAAGTATGTACATCTGCGAACAAGCGTTTTCGGCGATGAAAGTGATCAAAAACAAGCAGAGGTCATGATTAAAGAATGTTAATCTCCAGAATCTGCTTCTTCTTGCAACAACTACCTTGACACCGGACATAAACAGTCTAGCTACAAACAAACAGGGCCAAAATTGAGTTCTAAAAAGGTGAGAGTTTTTAAAATCTAAACTAAAAATTTTATCTAATCATCCCCCAGCAGAAAATCCTAGGTGTGTGCCTGCTATCATTATTTGTTTGTGCATAAGTTTTCAGCACAAATTTCATTACATTCGTAACTACTAAAATTTTACGCTTGAAGTAAAAATTATTAGAGTGAATGCACTTAAGAGAAAAGTCGTAAAAATGTAGAAAGAGAAGCATGAGGCCGGAGAGTATTTTTCCAAATCCAAAGCAGAAATTCTATCGAGAATAGACATACATGGATTAGTATTACATATTAACGAAGCCAAACAGTTAATCGTAGTCTAACACAAATATTAATAAAATAAATACAATTCGATTCGTAAATATATTAATATTATATTTTAAAAACCTTTCGTGGCATTTCACCAAATCGCCCGTGTCTGAGTGGCCCGCGGTTAATAAAGGTTGCGCACCACTGAACTAGAGTAAAATTCTAGTAACTCTACCTCCAATTCAGTGGCGTACCGGAAAATGAATGTGTAAGCCCCCACCCGCTAAAACCAAATTAAAGTCCCAGGAAAAAATTTAAGGGACTCACGAAAAAAAATATGGGCTAGCTTTGGCCATGCCCCCTCCCGCCGCGCGGAGGTTGCGGGAGTGTCCGCTACGCCACTGCTCGAATCGTTTGAATTTGAAATACATAATTATTAAAATTCATGAGCGAAGGCTTATAATACAGACAGAATTGAAACTAACACTAAGCTGTATGAAATTGACTCTACACAAAAAAGGACGTGGAATAGTAGCATATTCACTGGAAATATGCGACTGGTAATTGAAAAAAATCACAGTATTATTTCGTATTTATAAAAAAAAATCGTGAAGATGCAAAACAATCCCTATGAATTATTTTTGTGATGGTACACTACAACAGCAGCAATAATAAGTAAGTCTTCCGCATTTTCTCAAGATAAGAAACGCTAACATATTGAAAGCTCAAGAAAATATTACGGAAGATCACAGAAGTCTCAACCATTAAAGAATACTCATTGAAACGACATTGCTTTTCGAATGCGGTAATGTTTTGATCGCAACAAAGTTGGGTGATAGAAGAACTAACCGAAATCACAAAATTTAATAATAAGAAGACCACGATAATTTCAGAATACATACTTTGTAAAATTTAAAAATCATCTTTCCGACTTTCGATAAAATTTGAAGAGTGGATTTGCTTAGGAAACAAGTAAATTAACTTTATCAGATGATCGAACTTTTTTCAAATCTAACTGTAAATATAGTTCATACCGCAGATGAAGCTTCGCCTAAGTTCAAAGAATTTGATGCTAATGAAAATGAAACGTACAAAGTTAAATATGGTCAATGAACAGCAAGATCAAATTTTAGTAAAGGTGCGAGATTCTCGATGGATAAAATCATAAATTAGCCTAATAAAAGCTCGCTGAAGGTTTTATGAGACTCTGATTTGATTAGAGTGTATTACATTCATAGATTACGCGATGCAAAGTGAGACGGCTTCGTAGAAAAAAAGATATTTAATTAACAAAAGACGCTGGTTACCTATTCATCAGAGTTAAATCGCTGTTTCTCGTCACTTTATTAACATAAATTTCTTACTAAAATTGAACACCGATGATTTACAGTTCCGTTTGCCATTATCCAAACAGGATTTAATCTCTTCGAACCATGTTCCTGAGAAGTAATATAAATTCCAAGGTATTCAGGTTTTAAAATACTCGGTGTGACTTAAAAAAGTGTGTCCAATTAGCGTTGAAACTCCCAAGGCAAGAAACAAAAGCATCTCGTCATGAAATGAAAAATTTACGCGGCATGTGAGTCATAGGATATCAACCATCGTGTAAAATAATTCTCAATTGTCCGTTCGTCTGCCCTTCACGGTATTTTAGGTACTCCCTGTTGGAATTAATTGCAGAAATCTTTGACACGCACAAATATATTTATTCACTTGATTGTACTTTGAAAATTCTTCATTTCAAAGAGTAATTAGGTAGATAAAATAGATAATTTAGTAAATTTTAGATTCAAAACAATTTCTCTTGAGCAATTAGTTGTGCTTCGCTATTGGAAAGTTAAAACTAAGAGGTAAACTTATGTTTATACGTTCTTTGCACGAAGTTAACGCATATAGGAAAGGTCGATTCCGTCCGTCCGCATGTTAAAACTCGGAAACCGCTGGACGTATTATGATGAAATTTGGTATTGGGGAGTTTTGCTAAAATTGGTCGACCGATTTCAATTTTGGTCAAAATCAGATAAGAGTGACGACCACTTTACATGAAGATCTACATGTAGGTTACAATGTTCCTTTGTTTCAACTCGGGAACCGTTGGTCGCATTTTGATGAAATTTGGTATTGAGGAGTTTTGCTCAAATTGGTCGACCGATTCCAATTTTGGTTAAAATCGGACAACAACATCGACCACTTTACATGACCTACAAATAGTTGACATTGTTCCATTGTTTCAACTTTGAAACCGCTTGATGTATTTTGATGAAATTTGGTATTGGAGAGTTTTGCTAAAATTGGTCTACTGATTCCAATTTTGGTTGAAATCGGAATATTTACGACCACTTTGCATGAAGACCTACATGTACCTCGTTTGTTTGCTTCTCGTTAAATTCTCATCTGGGCAAAAAATATTGAGAACATTGTGAAATCTCAAATAACGCATTTGGAAACTCCGTGTACTCCGACATGGAGTACACCTTTCCAATATTGTTTATTACGACAGCAGAATTAAAGAAATATTTGAATGTAGATTCAGATTGCAAAAACTATTCCCCGTCATTTGACGGACATTTACTCTAGCGATTAGTTAAAAGGCAAAATTCTAAAGGAAATTTAAAAAGGCTTTTAATCTGTAGAAAATTATTATTGTAGTAGTAATTGTTATTGGACATGAGAAGAACTCGAATAGGATAAAGAAAGCTCGCCTGAAGAAATTAAAAAGAAAATAAAAGTTTATCTTATCACCGGTTATTATTTATATTCATCCATCGATTTTTAAGACTACTTTTTTATAACTTCGCGATAAGAGAGTAAGTCTTAAGCAAGAGTTGGATCATCGAAGGAAACTTTTTATACAAGTTTTATCGCAATACTTTTAAGAAAACGAGACATCATCCGAGGGGCTTAATATATTTTGGTAAAATTTAATAAAAAATAGGATTTTTGAATTTTTGATGATGTAATTTTATTTAATGGACAGATTAATGATTGTTTTGTCATAGGGGAGAAACAAAAATATGATTCATTTTTGGTCTAATCGATCTCTAACAGTAATAATTTTTCTGTCGAGTAAGATGACTCAAAATGCTGACTAGACTAGAAAAAAATCAAAAACATTCCCTGTCATTACAAACAATCTAGCACTGGTAAACAAAGCTTAAGGGTCAAACTTTCTGAATATTTTTAATTTTTACACAATCTAAAATGCTCGGTGGCCCAGAGATTAGAGTGAAAAAGGAAGATATCGAAAGGTTAAACAAAATATCGGAAGCTGAATCGATGTCGAATGGTCAATATACCATTCGAGGAGATAAATAAGACTCGATTCCTGTTGTATTAAAGCCTTAGCCATTTTATCTCGGCAGAAAGGGCTGGTTAGCGTGTATAGCTCCCAATGTTAGGATTACGAGCTCGAAATAAAATTTCGCTTCAAGTAAAAAAATCACCGTCATCATGCGTCGATATTTCTTTGGAAACATTTTTCAAATTTCTATACCAATTTTCTTCAAGTCGATTTAAGCATAGTGGCATCGTTACAAGTACAAAGTAGTGGTCCATGAAAAGTTCTGGCAGGTATTGTCCAACATAGGCCATAATTAAATTTTTGATATCTCAGCGGATTTCATTAAAATTCTTTTTAACCGCCACAAAAATGCAGTTGTAAGCTACAGATTATCGGACAGACATATTTAAGAAGACACACTCCTACTGCAGCCAAACGCAGCAAACGTTGCCTCAGAAACGAACGACAAGCTTCTCTTCCACTCCGGCAGACATTCCGAGAAATTCCATTCCGACGAGAGGTAGCTAATTCAAAAACTTTCGAGACCTCCTGGCACGGATTCATTCTTTTCGAGTACGTGCCGACACATCATCCCTCCTATGTTAAGTTCATCCGAATGTTGGCGTTAATTGTACAGCGAGGATGGATGGGAGGAAAATTAGCAACAGGCTCACCATTTAATCCTGTAATTTCGCATTCAGTATGTATCAGTACCCTCACGTTCGGACCGTGACATATTGATAGAACGACAACTGCATCATAGAGCAAGAGTTGCAGCGGGGGAAGGCAGGGGGGAGGGAAGGTGGGGGCGGGAGAAAGAGGGAAGAGAAGGGCGCTTGGGAAATGTAGGATTGCGCGTTCCAAAGGCCCGTGTAATAAAAAATAGGACGGTGAGCTTATGCGGGCAAACGAGCTTCCATAAACCGGCTATCTCAATGAGTGGGCGGAGGGGTTTTACGGGCGCTACATGCGGCATAAAACGAACTCGTCACGTGGCTCTCAACACTTTCACTCATTGATTTTCATGACAACCAACCTTGCAGGGTTTCAAACAGACATATATATGCATACATACAAACATATGCACGAATACACAGGAACGAATGTAGGTTACACAGCTGTGACGACAACGAGATTTTCAACGTTGGATCCGAAAGAAGCAGCCAATTTTTTTTTTGCCTGCTTCACTCTTTCAAAGAAAAACGCTTGTTTTTCGCGCCCTTTAAGAGTTGAAACACGCGTGTTTGCCCTTAAAGGAGTTAAAAAACAATACGTAAAAAAAATGTTTTCGGTTTTACATCGTTTGGCAAATTCCAAAAATAAATTTGTTGGAAAAATGAGTTCTACGGTCTCTTCCACCCAATGCATGATATCTGCCATTCTTAAGGTTTAGGTAACACTAAGCCTAAATGACATTCTCCTGAAAATATTTTCCGCTGATTTTATTAGGATATATGTTGCAATAAAAGTATTGGCAACTTCATGTGACGAGTTAAAATTCACAGGTGCGCGAACGTTCAAGGGTAAACTCGTGGGATTACGTGGAATTCCGCGCATTTATGCAAATTTATTTTATTTTTATGCGACCCAGGGTAGAAATTTTTCGGCAACAAAAATATTAATTATAACCTTATCACATCTTCAAAATTTGCTGATATAATCTATGAATGTACAACGAAACAAAAATTATAACATTGCGCGTGGTACGGATTTTTCGAATCGACCTTGAGATTGTAATAATTGTTATTTATACCAAGATTTTTAAACCTTGTACCAGGGAAAACTCGTTTATTAATTTTATTTCAAACTAGATTTCTTGAGTTTATGTTAAATTTTAATTAGGACATAACAGACTGGAAAACTCGCTGCACTGAGACTATCTCCTTTGCAGATCTTTTCCCTCCAACGATTATTTTGAAAGCTTAAAAAATTCTCTTTCTCATATCTATGGGCAACAAATAACGATGACAATTTCTAAAAGTCTCTCTCATCTCCTATAATTGTTATGATTATAGTGTCATTCAAAAATAAGAAAAAGTTTTAAAATATTTATTGATAGAGAGAAATGCAAGGTAGCGATTTTCTCAAGAGATCAATGGTTTCAAATTTCAAACAGTGACATGCATTAAATTATAACCCTTCGAAACAAAAAAGTGTCTCGAATAAAACAAGTTAAATATGATTACGGGTGACATAAGAATAATACAAGCATCGTTTTACTTAAGGGCTGGGGAGAAAAGTTCTTTCAAATTTAAAGTAGTGAATACCGATTAGTAAGAATATGCTATAAAAGAATTTAAAAGACCATGAATTCGAGGAATGAAAAATAAACATTTAGAAACAAAAAAGAGAATTTCGGTACCTGTATCTACAAAAACAGCTTACAGATCTTCAAAAAATGCATCGTTAATGCGTTTCTTATTGACGCAACCTCAACCGAAAGATCATTTCCTTTTAACGTCTGGCATGAATGATTCAACCACGAAGAAGGAATACTATTTTCAACAACAAACCAAATTGTTCATACCCTGACGAAATAAAATGCATTTTTTTCGTTCTTCTAAGCTGACTAACCAGGTGATCAGAATGTAAAATAAATATTTTTGAAGAAATGGAAAGTATCGTCGTGGTTGTGAGACGCTCTAATGGATATTATTAATTTCGTATGTACGTTCTCAACGGCAATGAACACGTTCTCAGCTGCGAAAGCTGTGCAGCTTGAACGAAAAGCAATTTCGAAAGGTGGCCAGAAAAAAAATCATTTCAGATCAGGAGTACAATAATACTTGCTCTGTCATCAATTTAACTCCTTCGATGCGTTAAAATATGACTTTAGTAAAAATAATCTCAAATTCCGCGGCTTCTAAGATATATTTCGGTTAGATGTTTTAATGAGTCATGAGTCATTTAAAACTCAAAGTCTACGTACGCATGCATTAATATCATTAAATAGGTTCAGAAAAGAAATATTGAAAAATTGTAGTACCAGTCATGTTCACGAAACATTTTTTCAAATCTCCCATTGCTAATCACTAGAATAGTACGAAAGAACCCGAACAAAAGAATAAACCTGAATATTATAAAGTAAATACAAAAAGAGAAAGTGACACGACTTCTGTAGATTTATAAATGCAAAAAGTTTCTTCGGCAACAAATTCAGAGTTAGGAAACAATTTACAAATTCATCTTCTAAGCATTCGAGTATTGAAATGACAGATTATTCGAAATTAATATCTGGACTTATTTAAATGGCATAATTGGAACGCAATGGCTATAATGCAGTCTAAATTCATTCAATCTGTTATATAATTTGAAAAGTTGTTTGTCTGTCTGTTCGCTATGCATTTGGACGCCCCTTAAGATATCGTAACCAAATTTTGCATGACGGCTCCTGAGATTAAGGAGAAAATATTTGTCTACGTTTGGATCCTTCCCGAGCAACGCCGGCCACTTTCAACTAGTACATTAATAGATGAAGAGACATGAGAGGGAGAACGAAAAAACATTAAAATTTCGCAGGTGTCATACTTTGGGCTGGACTACCGGACTGTTTCTCAATTTTATGACCGTAACAACAGTACGATAGCCGTTATGCGTGCGTGGCACGCCGCGGATATACACGAAATGCGACATCTTCACTGCGAAATCCTTCGTGGCAACAACCCTGAGATAAGCAACAGAAATATCAAGGATTGTTTCACGATATCAGTCGGATTGCCAACATATACTTTTCCTTCCTTATCCTTACACACCTGGAGGACACGATAAACATCCAATTCGATTTCCATCTCTTTTTTATGGTGGTCCTTGCAAGAACTGCACTTACGTTGTGATATCAAATTTACGATTGATCCATTAGAAGAAGGACGCAATATTTCACATCATTTGATGTTTTTTATTTAAAATCTGACAAAAAATTTCATAAATCTAAACTTGTTTACGGTTATAGAGCGAACAGATACGATTTTGGTCAAATAAATCGGTCCGAATTGTGAAATCATAGCTTTACCGTAGTGAGCCTATCGATAATACGAGATAAATTACCTCACATAAGATTTTATAGAACAGCGTTTCTCAACCTTTTTGATAACACGGCCCACCTAAGCTATAGGAATTATCCGCGGCACACCTAAAATGCAAGAAAGTTTTCGCGGCCCATCTATTTATCAATAGGTGAATATATTAGCATGAGAAAATTATAAATTCTTCACTAAAAGTAGCGGGTTATATATATAAAAAACAACGCAATTTATTTAAATTGTCATTAGTTATTTATAAAGTTTGATTTTAACAAAATATTAATTTTTTGCTATACTTTTGCGACTGTTTTCTAATATTATCAACAAATCTTAACCTGTTACAAATTTTCGCGGCCCACCTGTTGAGAAACACTGTTATAGAATAATCCTGATAGATACACTTAATAGGCACATTATGATAGCATAAACCAAAGAGAGATTGTGAATGTAAGGCGCCTAATCGTTAATTTCAGCAAAGTAGCCGCTCTCAACGTTGAAACGCTTGAATTTACGAGAAATTATCTTCATGCAAAAAAGCAAGTGACAGTAAGAGCTTGTCTATTCATCTTGCGCGCTCGCTAAGCTAAATATAAATAGTTCTGGTTCGGTTCCATCTAGATTATGGTTAATTGAAAAACATGAGGCTGAAAAGGACGAAGCCAAACCTGAAAGTGCATTCCATGGAAATCGGTCCCCTATAAACGTGATTAATTTCAGATAATCACGTGAGAAATTCATATCAAAACTTACAAATTACGAGAAACTTTTGAGATATATCAACACTCATAAAAACTTCAAATTTTAGAATACGATACACTTCGTGACAGTATAAATCAAAACCGAGAAATGACACTACAAATACAAAGAACGTAAAATATTTATAACGAGATATTTAGGACAATTCACAAGAAATTAATACCGACGTCTTTTTTGAAGACGAGTACAAAGTTTGGGCGTATCTTTTTACCCTCGAGAGATAAAGTAGACGACCTACACAAGTATGACATGTAGAATTAAAAATAAAAGTCTACAACAGGATCTTATGAGGCTTTCTCTTGACTACAAGAGCATTTTTAATGCTTCGTGAGGCAATAAATTAACAGGATGTAAACATCACATTAACTATGGCAAGGAAGCAATAGTCTGCCGACAATTCACAAGCTGAATATCTTGGTACTCACACGGCGATAATCATATGTTGCAGAAAAACACCGCCGAAGGAAAACCTTGGAAAATTTGCTCCCGATATCTCACTCTGTCAAAAATATGAGTGACTTACAGGGGCTCAAATGACCGCAAAAAGAAGAACCTGACATTCAATTATATAATTTAAGACAAATGCGTGTAATCGTATGTGTCCGCGCGCGCGGGTGTGTGAGAGAGAGCGTGCGTATGTGTGGGCGTGTTCTCGCATTTTCGAAGCGGAACAATTAAATACGCTGCGACAAAATACTTCAAGAGTAAATACAATAATTTAAAACTGGGATGTCAGTGTCTTTTAATTATACTTTCCGTTGCAGCCAACAGTGTAAATGATTCAACAGGGAACTATAGAGCTCGTCTTATGAATAAACAAATTCAAGAACAAGCATTTAAAAACTTATGAAGTTGTTTGAGTTGCCTACGGTGTAACGAGAATTCATAATGAAGCCACCAAGCAAGTAGAGTCGATCTGAAGACACTGGGAACACAAAGCCTTCCTACAAGTTTTAAAGGTAAAAAATGGTCGTCTTACGAAAATTTAATAGCATTTCTGCCTTTCAGAAGCAGATGGGATACATTGACGAGCGGAGTGAGGCAGCTCACTTTTTTCAATGGTTTTTTGGACGGAATATATTTTTTCCCAAAATTCCAAGGAAATATTCTACAAATTTACGGGTTTTCCGCAAGGTTTCGCCAGCATCTCGTTTCGAAGAATGGCTATTCATCGGAAGAAAGACGTCCCATAAACCGGTATTTGTCAGCGAATGGAAAAAAGGGCGTGAGAATGGAATCCTATTGGAGATAAAAGAAAGAGAGGGAACCTTGGGAAGGCCTTCGAGCGAAGACCAGAGGGAAGGCGCTTTTCTCCGGGACGACGAGATGGGAAGCCGTATACCCTCCAAGTCTAGCGCTAAAAATAAATTCACTGTTTGCCTACGAAAACTACGACAGACGCTTCACGGAAACACTTCGGTTTCAAACGCGCCGCTAACATATCCGGCGACGGGATTCAGAAGGGAAACTTGAAGGGAGCTCTGCTTCGCATCGTTGCCTCGATCCGATCGTTAAAGAGGATTCGATGTTTCTTTCCCATCAACAACAACAAAAGTACTAAGGGATGTGGTGCATATTCGCTTTGGCTCCCGTATTCCCAAAGTCGGCTTCTATAGCGGATGATCTCTATATAACTGACTAAAGGGGAGATAGATATTTTATTTCAAATCCCATAAACTTAGTTGACGTTGAAAATTCTTTGGCCTAGATCAATTAAAAATCGATACGTTATTTGTCGACATGTTCTTTACATTTGAACTGGATTGGTTGTCCGGGAAACTCGGATGAAACGTGTACAATCATCATCATGGCATTATCATATGGCTGGTCCTCACAAAAAGTCTCAGTCCCGTACTGCTTTTGTGTGCTTGATTTGGCAACACAGGGAAGAACCGAGTTTTAGCTGCCATGCCGCACGATGAGCGGTTTAGCTTTGGAAGGAGCATGCACGTGATGATTAACGACATTTAGGTACTTCAATACTTTGACATAAAACCTCCAAAACTGAGCTGCAAATAAAAGTGCCAAACCAAAATTACACGAACCAAAGTACATGAATTGAATGTTAACTATCTCGTCCTGAAAACCTTTAGTATCACTGAAAAAAATTTGAACTATCGTCGGTTTGTAAAAATCTTGTTATTTAAATATGAACATTCTCCGAGGGAGCCTCAATGCAAAATGGTATTATTATTATTGCAGCAAAATACTGGTATTCGCAAGAAATTATCTCACATTCAAGAATTTCTCACGCGATTCACAAGATCTGTAAGACCGTATGCGGCTCGGGGAGAAAAATTAAATCGAAAACGTTCTATCTTTGCGTCACGCGACAAAACTTACACGAGAAAGATTTCTCATGCCAGAAACTGCGACATGCGAAAGTGAATGAGGACGGGAGAAGCAATTAATTCCTGATGGCGTGCCCTTGTGCAATCACAATTTACCCCATATGTTCTACCGTTGGGAATATTCCTAAGCTATAATAAAGTAGGTAACCACGAGCAAACGTATTATTTACATGGGAAATTTGAATTTTTCTAAACGAGGATTAATTTGCGTCATCCAAATGGTAAAAACCACACGTAATACATCAACCAGATATGAGGGACCAATTATATATATATTATAAATACATTTTAAAAACTCAATCACTAGTTACTCTTGGAGAGATACTGCGTCCTCATACTTTATCTATTCATAATCATTGTTTGACTGACATTTTATTTTTACTTTTTCAGATAGGACTTCATCATTTATCGATCTGAATCAATTCGGAAGAGCTCGCAAAAATCGTAAAACAGATAAAAGATAACCTTTTTATCCCCTAATTGGGTATTAAAACTCCAGATATAAATAGAAAAGCAATCCAATGTTTTCATAAAGAAGCTATAAAATTTTGCTTAGACCATTTCAACTAAACTTTTTCCAAATTATTAATAGATAACTCAAATTACTAATCGAATATCTTGTTTCAGTTGACGGCCAATGTGTACGATATAAAACATAGAAACCTTTCCCTAATTTCTGCATGTGGCAGATTAGCGGATATATGATAATATGCACCTTCATGGCAGACTACAAGTTACATGGTTAGCATACATAATGCCCGGCAAACCACCAAATTAGTAGATGGTAAGGGTCTAATGCTTAAAAATGTCCCTAACAATTTTCGTTTGCATATTTGTGTCTTCTATTATGACTCCTGATTGACCTAAGAAGAAAAAAAGTCTCGATATCACTTTATATCTGAATCAGAATAATACCCTGCAAGCCACCGAAATTGGTTTGTGGTACGGGGTGAATATTACCGATCTATCATGTTATTCTCCTGTTGTTGCTTTAGGAAAAAAGGATCCCTTTTATCTATCTGTCCTACAATTGACTGTCAATCCTCTCTCTTGATAAGGGGTGTCCCATAAGTACTTTTATTACCAGTTATTAAGACCGAGAAGCAAAAATAAAACTCATTCTTGGATTTAAAACGAATTTGGATTACACATCCATACCCTAAAAAAAATTCAATAAAAACACTCCTAATCGCAATTGTAGCTCAGTATGCCCAGGGTTAAACAGAATTACTGTACAACCAAACTAATTTTGCTGATTATTATTATATATATATAAATGTGATTACCAAATAAAACAAATATACCACAAGTATAATGATAAATATAGAATAAATGGCCGTTAAATATAGGTAACAAATATAACCTGTGCTTCGTTTTGCGGCCCAATCTCAATACATGGGGTAAATGGACTTTTGGGACACCCTGTACATCGGTGTTTCAATTATTCTTTTATCCTCCCTAAAACCTCATCTTACAATTAGCGTTCGGCCGGCTACCTTCCAATTCAAATTCTTCGGAGTTGAGATAACACTATAGTTTACAACGCATCACTCCAATCCCGGTGGATCACCTGATGAAACCAGTCGATTAAAATTGCATCAGAAAAGGTGAAAAGAAATTTTTCGTGAAAGATAGAGGATGAGTTCACTAGGGCTCGGCAGAGTTCTCCCTTGTGAGTCACCGGCGTTGGGAACGTTGCGGTCCTTTCGTCGGAATCCCTTTCGCAAAAAAGGGTGACGCGTAAAGATTGTGATTTAGTCGGAGAGGTATTCGCACCATTTCCGTTGCGGAGAAAATAATGGGCTTTTCAACGACTTTCTCTGAGAGCACTCGAACGCCCGAATCGATTAACGGAGACCGAAGTCACAGAAAAACCGATCCCCTAGGATCGAACTTGAGGAGAAATTTCGTAAAGAAAATGTTTCAAAATTTTTGGAAAGATTCAACTAACAGCAAGGAATCGAAGGACGTTTTTAGTGTTTTTTTCAATAAAGTCCGCTATTGTCCATACGTCTGTCTGACGCGCTAACATCTAAACGCGAAAACAGATGGGGACTTTCGTTTTTTGCAAACCGATGTAGTAAGTATTCTGCCTCGTTGTACACGTTATCTTCTGGAGATCCGTCTGTCTGTCTGTCACACGCGCAAACTGCTAAACGGAAGCAGCTAGAGACTTCGTTTTTTACGCCAAACGATTTAATATAATCTCGCTATAATATTATTTCAGACAAATCATACTAGTATGAATAAATTTTAACATTGTGTTATTTTTTAAACCGCCACATCTGCCTGTTTCAGCAGTTCCTACCGCACCTGTTAAAAACTGGTTTGAATACGGTTCCCGCAGTTACAAATCTTTGAAGAGAAGAGAATTGCTCACCTATATAATACACATGATGGGATGGAGTGACAATATCGACAGCAAAAACGCATACCATCCTTGTACGTTGCGTCCGATTTTTAGGTAATCCTCGTTTCTAACTTGGAAATAATTTTATTGGTCGAAGATTGGAAATTGATGTATTATTTTATCCCAACATTTCTCTGATATAACTGACATGACGAAGATTTACATTATTTCATGGGGGACTCGACATTTTCCGACGGCTGACAAAAATAGTAAAAATAGCTTTAAAAACTACTTGAGCATTATATCATAAAATAAATTAGACCATAAATAAAATTAGAATAAGAAATTATGGAAAGGCATAAAATTAAAACTAAATAAATAATAAAACGTTTAAAAAGGTAAATTAATATTTTAAAATACTAAAAAACTGTTTAAACTCGATAACCATGCTCACTCATGTAACAGTTGCTCTTTTTATGCCGATTTTTAATCGTGAAAAGTGGATGTGGCTATCATACGAAAAATTCCAAAAGGTGAATTATAGGTTCTGTAAATGTTATATATGCGCCTTTTTGGCCATGTTCGTAACTCGCTGTTAGCCAGCAAATAGTTTATAATAATAATTAACACGCGTTCGATCATAATATCTCAGCGGAAAATATGTTATTTTCAAAAATAAATAAGCGATTAATTTATCATCTGGAATATTAAAGATGCGATCATTCAAGTAAGATCTATGGATCCAGCTGTTAGGTGAGTGAATACGTTATTTTGAGTGCACTAACATTCTCTATACGCTTAATAATATAATTAATAATTTATATATAAGAAAACCCCGAGAAAGAATTTCACAGTAAGGCTTTATGAAATAGATACTGGGAACGACCATCAGTAAGATAAATTATTTTCAATGAACTAGTAACCTAACTAGAGACGAGTAACCAATAGTTTTGAGAAGACTTTTTTGCAAATTTCCCGCCACCGCACCCCAGTAAAACCCATCAACATACTCGTTTTTTCAGTTTCATTCAGCGATCTTCTTCCAACGAAACCTCGGAAGGCCGTCGGTGCGTTTGCTCAAAATCTCAAGGCGAACGGAACGCCGGAGACCAGTCGACTCCTCCCTCTCAACCCAGCAGCTTCCGGGTTATCGAAGACGGCGCAGACGCAGGACCCCTCGAACCACCGCCGGCGCGCTGGAGTGAAGACGGCGGACCCAATCCGCACGACCACCGATACGCTCTGAGGTTCGTCCTCGTACCCCTCTGCACCACCTCGCACGCACCCGCGCCGCACCGCAAGTATTCGTTGCCGCGGAACTTCGAACGATTCGTACACACGCTGTCTCGCCACGCGGTCTCCCCGCCTGCGGCTCTATACATGCGAGACGTGCTTCACTTTTAGGACGCGGGCGGCCACGCGCCTCTTTCGTGTCCTGCGACAAATCTCTCGGCAGAATCCTTCCCCCGACCGAAATCTTCCTCTCTCTCTCTCTCTCTCTCTATCTCCCCCCCCTCTCGCGGACGCGGTATCTCTCCCTCGCACACACGCACGCAGCCTCTGGAATAGGTGAATCAGCGGAAAGAGGCTCGGGTGGCACTGGAGGTGGGATATTCCCCCCTTTATCAGATTCCCTCCTCCTCGTTTCCGGGAACTTCCGATCGCGGGCGGCGACGGTTGTTTTTTTTTTAACGTTGGTCCGGATAAAGTTCCCTCCCTCCGGATGGATCTCCTCCACTCCTCACTCTCCTGTACCTCCTCTTTCGCGCCTTTACTAGAGCGTGCGTGTGTAGTTATCGCCGGATTTCGCGATATCGATCCCGCCCCTCACTCTTCACCTCTACTCACGTGCGCCGTCCAAAATCAACAACTCCGGTATTCCGGGTGATCACAAAGACGAAGATGAACCGTTTTGAAAACTGGCGACCGCAATTTTCCACGGAGAGCGTAAAAATCTCACGCTGTTTTTTATTCTCGAACCAACTCGTCGACGACAACAAAACGGTATCGACTCCCAAAAACCACACACCTGTAGGATGGAGCGATGAAAGAGGGCCGTCTGAGAAACTGGTATATTCCGCGGGAACTAGGTTAAAACTCCTATTCCACCGCGCTAACGCACAAAAACCTCTCTCTCTCTCTCCTCGGCCGTGCCGCCGTTGACGACGGATGCAAGAAACGTACTACGGTTGGAGCGAAGAACGTGCCATCGCACACACCCCTCCTCCTCCGCCAATCCCCTCCTCCGTCGCTCTATCGCCTCTCCGCCACCCCCTCCCTGACCTCTTCTCTCTTTCTCACTCTCTACCCGCTTCCCTTCCCTTCTTGTATTCATTCCCCTTCGGGAACGCGACGGGAGGCCGCCGTGGACGTCGAGAGGGGAAGACCACGGCCCCGCCTTTCTCACGAGCCACGCACGGAATTCTCCCGAAAGGTTTTTTCTTTTCCGATGAAAACTCTTCGGGGAATGAATGGCATTTATCGGAGGGCAAACACGCCGGAACGGTACATTGCTCACTCCTGACTTCCACGTACGGGTTAAAAGCGAGGCGTCTTCAAACGCGTACGTGATAGAAGGCACGATGCGTGCGAGGGAGTCTCTCCCGGTACAGTCACCATGCGGCGACGACTGTCATCTGTCTCGCAAATTCCTGTTTCCTCTCTCAGTAATTTCACGGAATTCTTTTTTTGTATCCACCAATTCAACTTAATCCTTTTCCCCTCCAAACCCTCCGGGGTACACTGCACGGTCCTTTCTCTCTAGCCTATCACCTACCCTTCCACCCCATTTTTCCTAACTTCTACATAGGACTCATTCCTACCATTACCTAGGGTGGGCACGTTCCTATTCCCCCCTCACTCCCTCCCCTCAATCTCCCTCTCGCCTCAACACGACCGAGCCGTTCTCAACTTCCGTAAAACGAGACCAAGTTCGTATGGAAAACCACCACCAAGGTTGTTTCTGGATGGTGACGTCAAGCGAATGAGAGACAGATGCGGAGAGTATCGTTTCTTATGGCTCTCCGTCGTTCTCACAGGCCTCCGACGAACACGCATCACCACCCCAGATTCGGGTGCTCAACCCGACTACGTCTAGACGTCCGCCAAAGCTGCAAGCTTCGTGTCTCATTGCCACAGATAACGGCTGTATCTGTATATTCATATGTGTATAAGTATGTAAGCGCGTATATATTTGTGCGAGGTGTATCTAGTGCCACCCACGTATACTGCCCATGAATCGTTGTGAACAAAACTTTCATCTTATGATAACATAGTGTTTCCCAAACTAGGGGCCGCAAAATTATTTTGGATGTAAGTTGAAATTCTAAAAAATAAAGTTTTCACGAATAATAAACTTTTAGCAGGGAA
Source organism: Tanypteryx hageni (assembly GCA_028673005.1). NCBI lineage: Eukaryota > Metazoa > Arthropoda > Insecta > Odonata > Petaluridae > Tanypteryx > Tanypteryx hageni. Next base: position 153,691,872 of record CM054113.1, on the reverse strand, counting down.
TTTTTGGAAAAACGATTGGATAAAAATTATTAATAGTTACATAAAATGAAGAAGTTTGCAATAAAGTTTCTTATTTTTACTATTTTCAATTCAAAGGGAGCCGCATGACATTCAAGGAGGCCGCGACAATTGAAAGTTTAAGAACCACTGACACAGAGCAAGCATGTACCTCGATTTACTACCACCCCCGCTTTAGCGCCAATGTCAGTGATGGACAAACGGTGGCGTTAAATCGGGATTTGACTGTATAGCGTGGGCGGATCCGGAAACTTCTTAAGGTGGACGACCTCCCTTCCCTTGGATGAGCCATTGCCGAAGACCAATGACCTTTCCTTCTGAATATCTCTCCCGCTGTCAGGGTCTTTCTTACCATTGTGTTAAGGACTTTAATCTGCGGGTCCAAAGCGAGGAATTTTCCACCGCACGGGTTCATGAGAGCACACACGAAGAGCGATAAGGACACCCAAAAGGAGGCGGTTGCCCTCCCTAGGATCCGCTACTAGTGTATACGATAATCTACATCTCGGTAGGTCCTTGGTTTGCCCCACTCTATCTACCTTTCTCTTATCAGCACTTTCTCCTTCTTTTAAGCCATCTCAAAACCTTTATATTCTTCTTATATTTTTCCTAGTATTCTATCTTCTATAACGGAGATGGGAATAATTTTGAAACGAGAAAAAAGTCTGCTATGACCGGGAATCGAACCCGGGTCTTCCACTTGCCGGGCGGATATTCTACCACTGAACTACCGTAGCAGATAATTTTCTCGTTTCTGAACGCGGATGTTTTCTTGGTTGGGACGGAACTAGCCAAGCTAGTACCAAACTGCCTCAACGGATGTCCTCGAAGAGATACATCGAAGAAAATTCCTCCCTCTCAAATAGTGAGATTGCCAAGCAAGAAATTGATGGAATAAAGCGATTCGAAGATTCCCGGTCAGAGCAGACTTTTTTCTCGTTTCAAAATTATTCCCAACTTCACAGTTTATGCCTGTCTGCATAGGATCTTCGAATCGCTTTATTCCATCAATTTATAACATAGATGGCAAACCTTACTTTTGCTCGAGGGCCAAAATTACAGAAGTTGGCTTTCCTTTTCTAATTTTATTGGCAATTTAAAATACATACAAAAACAATTTTACGTTTTAGCTATAATCTTTTATTCTAAATTCTAAGCTCAGAAAGCGATAGAGTTGCTATATAAAATTCAATTCATCTGAAAACTATCTTTGTCCCAGACCATTTATGGCCGAACAACAATTATGAAACAACAACCATCTTGTGCCCGTACAAAAAGCCACTATTAGTCAGTTATTTAAAAAATATAATTGCAAACTCGCTAGAAATAGGTAGTATTTTATATTGAGCCAGAAATGGAAAATATTTAGTAGAAGGTCAATTCAAGAACAAGCACTTAAAAATACGATCCTTAGGTATCTCTAATAGCTACAACTAGGTAATAAAAAACTAGAAACGTATTTCGCCTGCAAAGCAGACGTCTTCAGGGGTAATTCACCGAAAATAGATTCTATCTAAAAGAATTTTTTCAGTCACAAGACGAGCTCGATAATTCTCCGTTGAATTAATAAAGTAAATAAACGATTTTTTGTTGCGTGCCAACCAAAATCGTCTCGCGCGCCAAAATTGGCACGCGTGCCATTGGTTTTCCATCTCTGTTCTATAACTTCCTCCAGCAGACGCTTTCTTCTCAAAATGACACCTGACAATTTCTTGTCTCTTGGCCTAAATTCCTCTCTTTTCCTGCTCTATTTGATAACGGCTCATTCAACTTAATATACGTGCATCGAATAGGCATGAAAAGATTGAGAAACCCAGATGCAAATTTCAGTTACAAGGCAACCAACATCAGTGGCGATTCTGAAGTAGACTTTATTTACTTTTCCGGTCCGATTAACTTTCTCTATGCATGTTACGCCAAACCCACATCCCAAAGGGCTCTAACATCCTACTTCGAAATAGAATTAAAGTCTTTCTCTCCGAGTTGCGGGGGAGAGGAGGAGATGCGGTCCGCCGGAGGGCTGAAAAGAAACGGATCGGAATGAGGAGGCGGCGACCTTAAGACGATTCACCCGAAAACGTTGAACCCGAAAAAGAAAACGGTCTTCTTTAAATTTCCATGGCGCCGAGTTTTTTCTTCTCGCTCGATTCCTCTTTCGACTAACACTGCTTCCAACGACTCTCTCTTCTCCTCAATGGCCACTCCTCCCATTTCTATTACGGGGAGATTGCGCAGATAAGAGATGGTTGCCGACTAGCGAAGCGCGCTCTCTATTTCTACCTTTCTCTTTCACTGTTAACTATTTACGGTAATTGGCCGCCCTTCGCGTCGGGATACTCTCTGGAATATCACCGCGTACGACGAGTCATGAAGGGTGGGGAACCGTGCGACTTGTCTAAAAACGCGTCGCATTTCGACGGGAATGATTTTTGCATTAAAAACACATCGGGTAACAAAAAACGAGAGAAAAGGTAAATATAATAATTATATATTGGCCAAAAGTATGCCTTCTCTTAAAATCTCATCTCAAATTTGACCCACGTGGGCTTTGATCGTGGGCATGAGGCGCAAGGTTTGACCCAAAAGTTTCCAGACTGATTTTTTTGGTGTACGTAGTGGCAACGATAGGCAGTTGGTGACACTGAAAAACTTGTATGAATCTGGTCTTTTTTGTCGATATCGTGCGAGGTCATAATCCAACCATAGACAATTGCGGTGGCTTTCAAAGGTAAACAAAATTTCGCGACGCCACAACCTCGAACCGAAATTTTAAATTTTTACATACGGGTATTACCACTTCGGAACCCATCCATTTGTTGAAACCAGTGGCGAATCCAAGGGAGGGGGGATTGTGGATGATCGCCCTCCCCTTGAACGATTCCATTGCTCTCCACTGGGTGCATTCTTAAATTCATTCCGTGCAACATTCCTTGTTTCTACACCGAAGATTAAGACTGTATGACAAGGAAAAGAAAGATTCTGATGGTGATAGGCGTTTTAAAAATGTATGATCGTCGGCAGAGGCAGAATCAAGAGGAGGGAGGGGCAATTGGGGCGATCGTCCCCCCCCCCCCCCCCCGATTGAAACTACCCTATAATAGATTTATTGCTCGAACGACCTATCGACAATTCCAAATCGTTCATTTACTCAGATAATTTTTTCTCGGCGCCCCAGCGTGCCGCGGCACACAGTTTGAACAGCACTAGCTTACTGTATTCCGCATTCTTAACAAGATGATCCAAACGGAACATATGATGCCTACTTTCCACACAATTATTTCAAATTAAATGTGGTGCAGCAATTATTTACATTGACTTTAATAGCTTTAAAATCACCGCGGATGAGTTGCTCTTTGTGTTCCAAAATTTCATAATTTAACGTCATAAAATATTACAAATACATTGGAACGGAAAACTTAATTGATCACGTGTATTTGTGTGGCAAAAATGACGCATGTTTGCGCTAGACTATACCGAATCCGAGTCCAACAATAGTCGTTGCAATGGCAAAACTCTCGTAATGACTGATAAAAACTGCAAAAACGCCAGTATTTACGCGAAATTCGAAGAGATACGAACGATAAGCAATATTCTACGATAAAAATTAGAATTTCCATTTCTTTCCTCAGAGAACAGTAAAAATCTCGCCCCGATATTACGGTTCTAAGATATTTTAATGTGTAGGAGAAAATTACCCTGCACGATTGATTCAGATTTCCCATGTCAATCAAATGGAAAGGATAGTTCCTTGAATCGAACCCGGGACTTTCAATCTTCGCAACAACAACTATCCTCGGGAGCTCGGCCCCAGTAGCAAGAGATTTCCACCAAATTTCATGAAAATCGGTCTTTTAGTTCACAAGTTAATAGGGGGGGCAAACAGGCAGACACAACCAAGAAACTATAATAAGCTTATTTCCATTTTGGAAAGTAGGCTAAAAATCCCGTTTCCTCTCTCGCTCTGCAGGTGAATTGTTTCAACGGAGGACAATTGTGAAATAGAGAGAGAGATCTCTCTGGATGGATGTACCCTTCACAAAAAAACGCGAGAAACGGTAAAGCCAGTTCTCTGACACAGCCGTTGACGATGAAGATTTACTGGTTTCCATCTAGACACGAAGTAAATATCTCACTCGTTCGTTATGATTGGCTACGTCGCCGAGCACGCAAAGTGTCCCCTTAAGACGAGGCTCAGACGGTGCGTCATGTGAAGCGGAGAACGGCCATGTTAGAGAGAGGCAATGGGGGAAATAGATGGTGGAAGGAAATGTGGCGTCGCCTGGTGCATTTACAGCTCGCCAAGTATAGCGGCCAATGGACGCACTGGTTTCGCTCTCACTTTGGGTCGGATATTTGAATTATATGGAGATAATGTGAGATAGGGAGAGAGGGAAAGACAGGAGGGGAGAAAGTGAGAACGACACTGATGGCAGACAACGAGTTTCCTTTTTTGAGGCATTAACCTCGATGAAATGACAGGAAATCATTCGTACCCATATAAATAAAAAAACAAGCTTTAGGATTTCATTTAAGTGTTTACCTAAACCATGGCAAATTAATAAATGTGAGCTGTTTTGAATATTGCTGTGATGAAAATGCATTCGTGTCTTTTTATTTATAGAGATTTTTATTTAAATTGCATTTTTAAAGTCACCACATGGCAACAGGACTAGAGTTGAAAATACTTAAGAGAAGATACCGTCAAGAGCAAAGATAAAAATGTGTGATGCGTTTGAGAAATGTATAACTCCAAAATTTGTAAATATGTTTTTACTCACTACACCGAGAATTTAAGTAAAAAACACGCAGAAGTAGAAACGCCCGATAGCTGACGCTCCGCTTCGTAAATTTTATCTGATGGCTACATGAACGTAATATGCCAAATAACTCTCGATATTTAGTCGTTTACATGAAAAATATTTGGAAATTCTATTTGGTGTATTCCCATAAATCAGCCCGATGGAGTTGGGCAGTGAATGTCTTAAATAAGATTACCAAACTTTAACTGATAGTAAACATTCAATCTGGTCAAAAAAGAAGCAAAAAATAACCACGCATACATCTTCCGAAATAAGGCAATAAATCAAAATAAACCTTGTGTCAGAACCGACAATAATGAACCACTAGATAAAAATTTCCCAAAATACACACAAGTCGACTGCGAAGACGCTTGGTGACGACGGAGAATATCAAGGAGAGAAATGAAAGCCATCCTTGAGATGTACTAACAAGAAGTCGCTGAAGGCTAACAAAAAAACGCGGATCTTTAAAAACCACAATACAGTCTTTCTTTTTTCCTCTCTTCCTATCTTTCTTTGCCAACGATCTTGCTTCTTCCCATCTGTTGAGCGCTCTTCCCCCGATTGTGCCGTTGAGGGCGGAAGAAGGACGAACGAGGCTGCGACATCTTCAGCGACTCGGTCGCCCTCTCCTTATCACACAGAAGCCTCCCGCCCCTCCTTCAACCCCCCTCCCTTTCCCTCTCCCCCCTCCTATTCCCCACCTCCCTCTGCCGCATCCTCGCATCTCTCCCCCATCCCTCTCCCCTCTTTCTCCGGGACCTCCTTATCAGCTGGATGAAAGAAACGAAAACCAGACTGTAGATACGGAACGTATCTGTTGCCGCGCCAATGGCCACCTCCCATCTAGGTCCCTCGTCCATTTCCAAAGATTGCCCTTTCTGAGGCCGTCGGACACCAACCAACTCACGCGCATAGAGGATGATCATCCAAATTCGAATTACGCACATTGAGACGCAGGCGACGTAGGCGAGGCAGCGCAGGATAGAGCAGGTTTTTGTGTTTCGTAACTTTCAATAGGAAACCGTACATTGCAACGCAGGACAGCACAGGCGCGGACCTGCTCTGCCCTGCGTGGGTTTGTACTCGAAGCACAGTTTCCTGCGTCTGCTCGGCACGTGAAGTCGTTGGCTTTCTATCTGTTGCGCGCGACTATCTCCTGCAATGGGTAAAGAACTGATCGAAAAGGTTCGATACCTCACGCGAAGATTATATGAAGACGATGTAATTATGTACTTCATCAAAATGTTCTCTACTCAGTCGGAAATAATTACAAAATCTATCATCCGAAAATTCCGATGTTAAGACGATTTCACCGTGCAACGTTTCTCCATATACTCACTTCCCCAAAATGATTTCTTCCTTTTATCTGCGTTGTGTACCATAATTAATTGTTCTACTTCAAAATCAGAGATTCTGAACTGAGATCTAATAACGTGCTTTCCGCAAAAACAAATGAAGACATGACAAACAGTTGCAGAACCACTCTCAAAGGAATCTGCTTCTTAACTGATAAAACCTGAGTCTCAAGATGCGCTTCCCCTGCTTTTCCTGCCCTGCGTCACCTCTGTCTCGCAGCACTGCCCTGCTCTGCAGTGTTGCCACTGCCAAAAAAATAAACCCGCTAAATCGTTGTGAACAATCCTCCAGATTTAGACTAAAATGAGCCAAGGATCTGTTTCAAAAAGCAACGAAATAAATAAAGTTTAGAATTGTAATTTACTATTGAATTAAAAATTTCATTCAACAGCATATTAAAAAAATCAAAATCATCATCACTTTCTTTTGAATATGCTTTGCTTGTTCCTATGATTTGCAATACACAGTCAGGTAGTTTATAATCATTACAACATTTATTATGACGTCGCAGGCCATATCTCACTGACAATATTGCATTCATCATTTTAACTCCGATGCGGTTTCTGGTCTTATTTTTGATTAAGTTCACTTGACTGAAAATTCTCTCCACTTCAGCGTTTGACCATGGCAATATTAATCAACTCAATGTTATTTCAGAAATATTTTTAATGGATTTCTTCCCGTGCAATCTTTGAAAGAATTAACTTTTGTAATGACTTAATATTTTTTGGTAGCCTTTGCTTTAGCTGGATGAATACCATTAAAAATTCCCTACAACTTTCCCTTAATGCACATTTTTCAGCAGATGTTATTTTATTTGTCTGTTTCAATTCCATTACTTTGTTTTCAAATCCATATCCCAAATATGGCCTAGGATCAAAATAATCATTTACATTATCAGTTAATGGATCTAGTGTGCATGACGGTAAAACCAACTTTCTTCCAACTGAATTAATCAATAATGTGAGATCTTTAAATAATTTAGTGGGGTCAGCATTATTAACTTCAAAAGCTTTATTTACTTGCTGAACCTCTGTTAATATTGGTTTAAGAAAAAGCATGTACGCTAACTTGGTTTCATCAGAATACAATGAATGCAGTATTTCAGCAGCGTAGCATTTTTTGGAATTGCGTGCAACATTAAAATGAAATTTCAGTTCCTCATATTGCCCAAGTATTCTTGATACAATAACTTCAATTGAAATCCAGCGAGTTTGACTTGACCGAACAATTTTTTTGGTTCGCAACCATTATTGATCTCATCATTCATTCATCCGTGTTCTGTCTTGCGACAGGTCCTACCAATTAATTAATTAATTGGTTTTTGACTAGGGAATATACATACACGGTGTGGTGGTTTCCCGTTGCCTTCCACACCGGACTCACACACCGGACTCACACACAGAAGGGAAGAGGGAAACCCGGTACCGGCATTTGCCTGCTCTTACGAAGAACACCAAGGGGGCCAACGGCTTAACGTCCCTTCCGAAGGACGGAACAGCTGAATTTGCGCGGTCTCCTCAAACCACGCAAACAGGGGGCCGGGTGACCTTGAGAAAAAATCCTACTCGCGCAGGATTCGTACCCGATGACTTTTTCAAGCATCAGGCGAGTAGCAGCCAGCGTCCTAACCACTACACCACCGGCACCCCCATTAGACAATATTTTATAATTTCCTTGCCTTAATGCGGATTTACTAAACCAGTTGTAAGTTTCAGAAATTATAAATTACAAATTTCTCGGCAATTTGTCAAATGCTGCTTGAGATACTGCTAACTGCAAGGGATGGCAAATGCAGCGAATCAATATCAAATTAGGCACATCGGCTTTTAACATTTGATGAATACCATTATTAACTCCAACAATTACACTTGCATTGTCAGTTCCTATGCCAACTAAATTTTGTAATGGTAATTTAAAGCAAAGAAGAGTTTCAGCATTTGCAATTCCTTGAGCATTACACGAGTGCAGTTCAGTTACTGACAAAAATATGTACATGACTTTTCCAATCACAACGTCGTAGTACATAATAGCAATGCCTAATAGCTTAGTAACACTAATATCAGTCGATTCGTCCAAAATTAAACTGTATTTATGAATACGTTTGCCCCATTAAGTACATCACTCTGAAAATGCGGATACAAAACATTTTTTATAATACCATTGCACTTTGTTCGTTGTAAAGTTAATTGGCTAGCTGCATCTGAATCTTGAAAGACACTTTTGCACATTTCTCTTAAATGATCAACCGACAGTATAGCTGCATGTGCACATAGAAATAAAGCCAATTTACCCTCTGCCTCTAATGTTTTCATGCTTCTGCTTCTGAAATTCAAGGTTTGTCAACTACCTTTTTGTAAAGATACTATCGATGCTAAATGTTTCCGATGTTTATTACTCTTCTTATGATTTTTCAAATCTGTTAATTTTGCCGTTATTTCGCACTTACAAATTTTTCATTTTGCTTTGGTACATATTTTCAAATGCAACTTCCATTAGCCACGTTTTAAAGTCATTATTCTTCAACCATTCCTTTCGAAATTGTTGTGTATTTTGACGCTTGACCATTTAAAAAATTCCTGTCAAGGACAAAAATTTTCAAAATTTATGAATAATAAAAAATTAATTCTCCAAGAAAGTAATGCCTTTGAAGAATTTAATGTACGTTTAAAATTAGGTTCATTATCTTTTTACCGATGTAAACAAGGTATTGGTAGTCATATCAAAGTATCGATAGGTATAAACAATAATATGGTAGATGATTTCCAAACAACGCTTATAAAGTTTACATACTTTAAGTGTGTAATATGAATAGCTTTTAAAGACATGAAAGAATCTCTCAAGAGCAAAAATTCTTAAAACAGAAGAGAGAAGAAGAAAGTAAAAAATAAACCAATTTTGAAAAATAAGATTAAAATAGTTGAAACTAACCTCTTGAATATATGTTAATGCTATACCCATTCTAAATTTGGTACGTTTTCAATTTTAATTGAGTAATACCTGTTTTCCTAAATGGAAATACAGAGAAATCAATATACAGGGTGATTCAGGAGGAATGTACCAAACTTGGAGGATAGATGAATCAAGTGATTTTGAGTAAAAAAGTTTCCATAAACATGGGACCGATTCGAAAAGGTTAAGGAGATATGGCTCTTTTTAAATAAGGCTATTTCGATGTAGATTGGAGGCTTCAGGTAATAGACTTTTGGCAAACACTGTGCATTGTTGTCTGCCAAGAGTCTATTAATTAAAATCTCAAGCAGCGACATGTTAAAAATGTCACAACAACGTAAAACAGACAGCAATGCAAAGTATTTGCCAATAGTCTATTACCTAAAGCCTCCAATCTACATCGAAATAGCCTTATTTAAAAAGAGCCATATCTCTTTAACCTTTTCGAATCGGTCCCATGTTTATGGAAACTTTTTTACTCAAAATCACTTGATTAATCTATCCTCCAAGTTTGGTACATTCCTCCTGAATCACCCTGTATATATCATATCCATAGCGATGATAACAAAATATTATTTAACAATTGCAAATGAAGTGCTAACCTGTTATAAAATAACTGACGTCACCCTCAATTAATAACACCACCTTAAACGGTTGATATCTTCAAAGATAGACTTGATAGAACTGATTCCAGTCACGCTTCACATAACACTGCTCTCACTAAGGATGTTGTTTCTACAATAATTCTAGTGAAACTGATGCCGAAAGATCGTTCTCCTTCTTCCACAAGGGCTTTAAAATTTCTTAAAAATACATTTCCTAGAAAAGCTAGCTGCCCCGTCCTTCTGGAGACTATTAGGGTTCCAGGGTCATTTTGCTTTACCCCTCGTGTAGAGGAAAGACAAAGACCCTGAAGGATCTCTCTTTTCCATTGGGTGCGGGGTATCTTCCGGTCACCATTCCGTTGAGAAACGGGAAGAGAGAATGAGGGACAGAAGGATGAAAGGGAAATAGTAAAAGAAATATGCTTCGGTAATTCGTAAAGGGACATAGAAGAGGCTACCGGATAGGCGAAAAATTCCAGTGTTGACCGTGGCGCTACGGGCAGTACCAGAACTACTTTCAGGGCTCAAAATGCCCATCCTCTGTAAGCTACTCAAGGGTCACGACTCGGCTATAACTCGGCCTAGGTTTATTTACATTTCTGCAGTAGGGTTTGGCTCGGGTTGTTTTATTCGCTTTACTTTGGCAGGGCGAGAAAGCTAGGGCCGCTGGGGCGGAGGGGAAAATCTTGGTGGCCAGTTCTCAGTGCCGTCTTTATGTTTTTGATAGATTGCGGTTTTTAAATATAATCAAGTTCCCTTAAAATAGTAAACAAATATGTAACGTTTCCATAGTTGATAAATAAATTTTACTCGGATGATTAATAAAAATGAACAGAAAAATCGTTCATGGAAAAAGATAAACGAGTACCAAATCTATGAGTACATATTAGAATCTATAATAATATTTATGAGTGAACAAACATTGCTTATAGAAAAAACAACAACACTTACAAGCAATGTTCCCTCTTAGCTGCGCGCGTGCGCGGCCGCGCACGACCATTTTCCCTCCGCGCACAGCCACTTCTTTACCGCGCACAATTCAGAAAATCCATCCATCCGGAAAATCCTAAATCTAATTACACCAGTTTCTCCATGACATTCATTACTATGACAGTGCAAAAGAAAAGGTACTGTAAATATTTTTAAGTCCGTTTCATTAAATATTTTTGCGCACTTGCTTACCCTCTCTACTCACGAAGATTGGTCGGCCGCGCAGAACCTTAAAAAATTAGAGGGAACATTGCGTACAAGTATTAATTTGCAAAAAGATCTTACATCATCCAGACATTTTTTTTCGTTGGAAACATTCTATTTTTATTTTAGAAAGAATTTCTAATTTCTTCATTATCACTATCTCCACTGTGCTTATGAATTTTGTGCGTTCCACGTTTGCCTGGCGTGTCTTCTATATGCTATCCCGAGGACTGACCTTCAAAATATAGGAAAAAACGCATACTTTACTAATAAAAATAATTTATCTTTTACGCGATCGGTATCAGTTTCAGCAAACTAATAAGAATTCTGCTGTTGATTGATTTCTTCCGAAAGATAGAACAGAAATATTCTATGTAGGCCAGGGGTGTTTCTGACACCCTACGGATATTTTTGTTTAAAAAATTATTAATCTTCGATTTTCATTTCATGTCACTTCATGTATTTTCGATAAATTGAAATGTATTTTAAGATGTCAGTTATTTAACAAAATTGGGAGAAAATAAAAATTTTGGAAAATACGTTTGCTTTTATTTTTATGAAATTTTATATTTTGTAATCAGTAAAGTGTTAAAAGTCCTCCCCGTCTCCTAGTAGTAGGGTAGTAGTACTAGTAGTAGTAGTAGGGACTTGAGCCCAAGCGGGCGGGCCGTGAGAGAGACGTCAGAACTACGGTGGCGCGATCAGTCTACAGATCCGTGAACTATTAGAAGCAAAAATGACATTATTTACAACTTTACTGATTTCTTTGTTGAAAATTAAGCTACATTTACAATTTATACATAATTTAAAAGGAAAAAATATTAACTTTCCGGTGTGTGAGATTTTTTAATTTTTGTTTTCGCTTATAAGATATTTAACAATACCTTTGAAAAAAATAACCAAATTTTAAAAAGTTAAAAACATGCCGGATTTGTATTAGTTTAAGGATTCTAAATACGACATTTCCGCCCTTTATGTTGAACAGATTCCGAGAAACCAATCGACGAATATTCGGGTGGAAAACCCTCTGTCCGGTAGCCTCTTAAACCATCCGCCATTACGTAATTTTTGTATCAATCAAAGTACCCCTGTTTGGGAAACCCTGCTTTAGAAGATTCAGTTTTCGGTTAATTAAATAATGCAGAAAATCCGCTACCCGCTATTTGACATTTCTGTACCACAGATGGTCGACGAAATAAGCTAGATCTAGCGGAAAATACCCCAAATTGGCAACACTGCTGCTCTGCGCCACGCTGCCCTGTGTCTCAATGTGCGCCGGGCCCAATCACGTTTGTCGCTATCTTATTTTAAAAGGACTAATGAGCGAGCAGAGAAAACATATGCCTTGTTCCGCGTTGATATAAACCCTCCCGGTAACCGAGGAAGAACGAAGGCATGACTATCTCGTTTGACACGCTATTGAACTCATGGGTAAAAATCGATACCCGAAATCGAAAAGGCAAAAACAATACTATAAATTAGAAAATATAGAAGTTGATATTTTTCGGATGCGCACCAAATTCGAGGTGCACATGAAATCGAAGTGATGGACAAAAATGTAACTTGTAGACACATTATACAGACATATATCAAGAATGAGGTCAGGCTCAACCCTGTGGAATTTACTCTTCGAGAAAAAGAAAGAATCTAAATAGAATCAAATCTAAAGACATACTCTTAAAAATTGCCAATGTTCTTATCATCTACCACTAACATAAATGAAGTTCAAGACATGTTTCATAAAATAGGAAATATAAATCCCCATCATTGATTTCAAAGAAATTCGTCAGCAGAATTAATATAATAGAGGGAAGAATTGTAGAGAAAATTACATGAGGCGCTTTTTTCTTGCTTTAGGAATATGACGTTGTCATAAGATTACATCTTTGGCTAAGATGGACGGTTTCGTAATATAGCCTATAAATTCCCTCTAAAAGCATTATGTCAACGCTATTATATACATAATATCCTTATTCTGTCCGTCCGTCCGTTGGTCCTCCGGAACGCTCTATAGAAATCCCCATAAGAGAGAACTTAAAAATACCTTTTTTCACTTGCAGGCTTTTTTCTTTTGCAAAATTAAATTAGAAGTAACTGACCTACTATCTTCGGGCCTGGACCATTTAAATAAAAATAAACAGATTCTTATTCTTATCGTCGACGTTTGACTTCGGTTCGAAATCGCTCAACTTATACGTTTAAATCACATTTATTGGAAAATTTTAAGCTTTTTAAAGATATGTTGTCTTGCCGACCGTGTCATTGTTAAACCTGGAGATTGTATTGTCGTCCTTATACTATATGCGCAAGGAAAGTGTGTTTTGAATGCTTTAGTACAAGAGAGAGAGAGAGAGAGAAGGCGCCCGAATTATTTATAATTAAAATCGTGTTTTTCATTAATTTCTTTTCAGTTAACTTCCAATTGAAATTTTTGGTAATTAACTATTTTTATAGTTATTTTCATAGTTTTTTGCAGTGCATCTTATAATTAACCGGAGTTATAAATTCGCATCGCATAAATGAACCACAGAAAAAGCCATTCCTTGACATACAGGCCTTTTTCGTTTACATTTTAAAATATTTCAAGGATAAGGTATTTAACTTAGTTATGCGAAGAGAAGAATTTAAATCTCATTCGTAAATCTACAAAAATTACGTTTTAATACGATTTTTCACGTTTTCACGCATTTTGCTTATATTGAGCCACTCTTGTCCAAATTGTTAAATTCTATTCTTGGCCTCATAATAAATGCACCAATTTAGTGCTTTTACAAGGGTCAGACTTTTATACATGGGTATAACTTATTTACTGAACCTATTAAGTAATTAGAGGGAGGAAGGAAAAGAGAATGGGAACGAGCAGATATTGAGAAAGAGGAAGAGGACGTAGCATTTGTATAGAATTAAAAGTAGCTGCAATACAAAAATAACAATAATAAATTATAAATGATTATAAAAATGTTATACTATTGAATCATGCGCCATTGCCAAATGGTGGGAATTCATAAACTAAATATAGGTCACGTAATTTTCAATGAATTTTTTAACTGATAATACAGCAAATATTTCGAACCGAATTTCAAATAGGATTGAAAAAATAAAATTTTATGACTTTTATTTAAATTTCTTTAACTTAAGTGATTTTTCTGGAAAATTTTTAAAACTAATATACCTAGTTAAAAGAAAAGTGCGGTCTTAAAATATAGTTAAACTCATTGCAGTCCATGTAAGTATTTAGTTAATAGTAAGTAAGTTACTACACAATTTTCCTTTGATGGTAAATTGACAGTTTGTTCACATTTTATCCTGTTTTTTACGAGTTAATAAGAGTAAAAGAATTCATTTATTAAGTTAAATTCTATACGTTTTGAATAACTTATAATTTGCTCAAATATTTCAAGTAAATTTCAGCTACTTCTTTAGGCATTATATCTTATTATTTCGATTTTCCTCTTATTTTCAGCAAATATTTGGACAATCATTTGCCTCTCTACTAATAATTACTTTAAAAAATATAATAAAAATAAAGAAAACTTTAAAAAACACTGATTTGATAGTGTATGAAAGCCAAACCGGATCATAGCATATCTTACTGATTTTTCACATCGAAATCACATATATTTGGAATACTTTTATGATAATCCCGTCATATTTGACGTGTAATTACGCTAGTTTATGTAATAGCAGTAGGCTTGTTGCTGTGTCAGTTTCACTTCCCATTGTTAAAAATCGGAAAATTTCCCCTTTTTTAGAAGAAAAACAATTTTTCACTCTCAATCTACACCGATTTGGGAATCTGATTTCAAACATATAAAACATAGTCTTTTAGCTACAGAATTTTTCGTGTCCCGAGCTCCTATTTTAATTTTAAGTAATTTAAAAATGCAAATTTATAATGCCCTGCACCGATATAATGCTTTTCTTATTGAATTGAAACAAAGGGTTTGGAAATAGACATCGATTACTTCTCAGCAGCTCATCCTAGATCCACCACCCTATCCTGAAAATTTGCCTCTCCAAGTTGCAAGATTTCAGAGATATTGCTCGAACCTACGGACGGACAGACAAACCGAACACATAAGCGATTTAAAAAAGCGCTAATTACCGCTTAAGAGTAAATCATTAGGAACAGCTTCCATATGCACTTCAAATACAAGATCTTTATATTTAAATGTAAAAAAGGGATTGAAATAAATGTTCATGATGCATGCCTACATTTACTACTGCTTAATGCTTCGTGGCGTTGGAATCTTTGACATGTTATACTAATTAAATTCATCTTGAGTAATTGAAATTTTTTTCGGGAGATAATGGTTTATGCAACAAGCGTGAATGTCAGGAAATTGCATCAAGTTTCTTCCACAAATGGAAGATGTAACTTAAAAAGTTGCCCTCAAGGTGACAAGCAAAGGCTAACAACCATCCATTAAAGATTTTCAAGTCACCGCCAATTATCGCCAGTCATAGGTATAGCAGCGTGGATGAGCAAACAGATGTGAAACGACAAACATCAAAATGCAAGAAATATTATACGATGGAAAATTCCACCAAATGAAAGCACGCTGTATTATTAACATTTTCTTTATCTTTGAGTACGTATACGAAAATATGCGTGATTTCATGCACTGAATATGATACGAAATTATTTTTGGATGAACTATCCGCAGAGGAATTTTACGGTATTTTGTTTCTTTTTATCAGATAGTGCATATGATACGGGCAAATCTCGAAATGCGGGGAAATCTAGATATGCCCAATTATTTAGGGAAAATGCCAAAATATTTTAAGAAAATGCACTTTTTCGAGATTTGCCCGGGCAATTCGAGATGTGACCAAATCGTTTTGGGCAAATCCAGGTGTGGCGGGGCTCACACCCTATATCCGTTCCGAATTTGTTCCGGTTTTCAGTGCCGTCTCGGTATCTCGATCATCTCAACCTCCAAATCTGACATCTAGTACTTCGGGATTTGACCATTACATTTGGGCAAATCTAAATTTACCCGGGCACATCTAGATCTGCTCAAACACTTGTGTGCGATTCGCGATATGCCCGGGCAAAATCTACTCTACTTCGGGATTTTCCCAATTTTGGGATTTTCCCGTAACACATATGCATAAACGATAAATAAATATACATTATAAAAGAATTTTATAGACAGAAAATACATTAGCCTTTATGAGATGAGCCTTTGATAACATCGACTGTGTGAGCTCGTTTGTAAAATTCTATCTGATGTAATTGCCAACGAATATAAAAATGCTATGGAGATCATAATTTTTTGTCTCGGCCAACATCTAACATTAATAAGCTACATTATTTGACTTCCAAGAAAATATTTTTCATATAAAAATTGAATTTCACACTAAAATAGGATAGTATAAAAGTGGCGGGTTAAAGACATTTACTTAAAAAATACTTGTCACAGATATCTCCAATAGCCACAACAAGGTTATAAACAAGATGGAAAAGTATACTCCATAAATGGAATACACAGGGATTTCAAAGGCGTTTTTTACGGAGAATACGTAAACAAGTAGGGATGCACACGGTTTTCCCGTGCTACAGAAGTGCTTTTCGTCAAATTCCCCATAGCATAATCATAATCTAATATATTTGCTTTGAAATCAAAAATATATTTTTCCTTATATTGTGGCAACCCTGCTTTTTATATCCGTTTTAAACATGTTCATTTCGTTTTGTCAGAAGAGTGTTTAAGGCAAATCCTGATCAAAAAGTGATGAACATCAAGCCAGCAAATTTCCAAGCACACAGAGTTAATTTTGGGGCAAAGAGTGCACTGAGACCAAACGTATACACGTATGTGAGAAAGATTGTGCAATGTATATTGCGCCGTTTATTAAATTAGTTAAAATCAAGATAGGAGTTTGGGACATAAACAGTGCTATATCTTAAATACTGTAGTTTATAATTTTTGAAAACAGTATTCAAATCCGTGTCAAATGAGAGCGAACAATTGCTTTTTAATCTAAAACAAGTAGGGATGTAACACGAGTTTCCCGTTGTACGGAAGTGCTTTTCGTCAAATTTGCCGTACTATAATCGTATACTAATATATTTTCTTTAAAATCAGATATTTATTATTCCTTATATTGTGGAAACTCTGCTTTTTATATCCGTTTTAAACATGTTCATTTCGTTTTGTCATTCTATACTCTCCCTACAAACGAAAATTCTTTGAAATCCGTTCAGCCAATACCTTCCAAATTAATAGTTACAGTCAAATTCTAACTTGGATATTGTGATAGCCCTGTTTAGTAGACCCGGTTTGAAATATAATAATGTTGTTATTTATTTATATAAAGATTATATACATCATATTTGGTTAAAAGCCATGCCGTCAGTTCTCTAGAATTACGTGTAAAAGAAATATTATTTTTCTTTTTATAGTGGCAGCCTTGCTCTTTAGCTCAGCTTTAAACATCTTGATTTCATTATGGTATGCTGTATAAATCTTATATACAAAATTTAATTGAAATCCGTTCAGCCAATTCCTTCCAACTCCATAATTAGTGAAAGAATTTAATTTGTAATTGTGATACCCCTGTTTGGCTGATTCAGTTTAAATAAATATGCTATTATGTTTTACTATAATGTGTACATTATAAATATTATAATTTGGTTAAAATTGATGGAGATATTTCAACACAAATATGCGTTAAAAGAATGTTTTTTATTTCTTGTATTGCAGCAGCCCTAATTTATATATCTATATTAAGCATCATGATTTTGTTTTTTTATGTTACATGCCTCCTTTCTGCAAAGTTTCATTGAAATCAGTTCAGCCAATTCCTTCCAAATTCATAAAAACCGAAAAGTTTAACTTTGTAACTGTGGCACTCCTGCTTTGCCGATCCGGTCCAAATATGCCACTTTGGATATTAATTTATATGAATATTATATGTGCCAAATTTGGTTGAAATCGGTTAAGCCAATTCTTCCCTGATATATGCGTACGGACGGACGGACATCACGAAGATAATAGTGCTTTTCAGCGATGAAGAAAAGCACTAAAAACGGTATCGAAAGGTTTGGTGGTTCTTGAATTTTTATCTCCAAAACTATGCATCGTAATGATGTGGTCCCGAGACTTTTTACTTTCTTCATATACGAAATATAGAGAAAGTATTGTTTATATGATCTGTAACTTATAAATTAAAATATCTGATGTGGACACCACATGACTTTCTCCATACCTGTAATATTTCTAAAAATTCCAAATAGGTTACATGATGAGGGATGGTGGCTTTGTTAACTTATGGCTCAATTTAATCAGTGTGACAGCTCCTTCAGCCATACATTATTTTAACAAAATCCCGATGCATTTCACCCACTAAGTGGGCATCTTCAGGGGGAACTTATAACGACAGTGACAGTTGCTTCCAGTCACTGTCGTTATAAGTTCCCCCTGAAGATGCCCACTTAGTGGGTGAAATGCATCGGGATTTTGTTAAATTTTTTTATGGCTGAAGGATTTGTCACACTGATTAGGTTACATGATAATAAATATTTTAAGGAAGTGCGGGAAAATTTATAGACTTTACAAAGAACAGAAATAAACTCAAACCGTAGCCTTCTGATATTTGATATAGCCAGGAAGTTCCAACGATTAAAAACATAAAAAGCGTTACTAAGGCGTAACTAAGCCTAAAGTTGATGCAGTTGAACCTTGTTCACTGCCAAGACAGGTTCTCCCCTGAAGATGCCCACTAAGTGGGCGAAATGCATAGGGCTTACCCTACAATTTTTTTGGCTTAAGGAGTTTTATACAACTGTTTAAGCCTAAAGTGTTTACAATAGTCGCCGGTAGGTGGTGGCAGCTAGCGATTGCAATCCCGGCGGAATTTTTTAATCCCGGGATTTCAGGATTCGGAGATCCCGGGATTTGCTTTTATTACGATTATACATACAAATTAGGAACATAATTCCCGATGCAAAAATAGCTAATAGTTATTTATGCCATTAATACATTGCATGTTTTCTGTAGTAAGCGAAATAAAAAAGAAATGGTGAATGTGTAAATCTAATGCATGAGTGTGTAAAAACAAAACGCTTACGTTGGGGGTGCCGGTGGTGTAGTGGTTAGGACGCTGGCTGCTACTCGCCCGATGCTTGAAAAAGTCATCGGGTACGAATCCTGCGCGAGTAGGATTTTTCTCAAGGTCACACGGCCCCCTGTTTGCGTAGTTTGAGGAGACCGCTCAAATTCAGCTGTTCCGTCCTTCGGAAGGGACGTTAAGCTGTTGGCCCCCCTGGTGTTCTTCGTAAGAGCAGGCAAATGCCGGCACCGGGTTTCCCTCCTCCCTCCCCGGTTATTCATTGCACTACCTCTGAGATACCCATTTGTGCTGTAAGAGAGGCGAATTGACTGGACATACATACATACATACAAAACGCTTACGTTACATTTTAAAAACATTAACCTTAACCTTGTGATTCGTTCGAAAACGCGAAAATACGTATGTTCGCACGATGAGGAGCGTCCACTGCTTCCGGTTTCTCAGGAAGCGTCAGTTTTTAAGATGTCGCTTTCTAAAGAGCAGGGTGAGTTGTATTTATTAGAAAAGTCTTTTCTCCTTAAATGGAGGATAATGGCTAAAAGAATAAGTGTGGACGAGTGAAATATTGTTTTAAAAAAGTCATTGGGTGAATTTCATCACTTGTTCGGGGATCTAAAAAATGATAAAGTCAAGTTTTTTTTTAATATTTCCGCATGAATTACGAAACATTTCACTATGTATTAAGCAGTATTCAGCAGAAGCTGACAAGGCACTCAAATTTTCGTGAGACTACTTGACTTGAAGAACGACTGGCTGTAACTTTGAGGTTATTTTAATAGTGTTAAAATAATACGTCATTCGTAATATCAAATGTAATTTCATTTGTTATAAAACTTTTTAAACATTTCACTGGAGAGAAATTTGTAATATCTTTGAACAATATCTGATGATGCAAGTGACTGTGGAGAGGGATTTGTCAAATATTGTTGATGGGGTTCTTACTGACCGGTATATTGAACGCTGTCTGATGCTGATTGGAATGATTGAGAAGGATACGGGGAGAAATATTCTATAAATACCTGCTGTAATTTGCAACGTACTATCATTCTTATGGCTACGAAGACGTCAATATCCAATCTACCGCTTTCCTAACCCTTCAAACAATCGTAAC
This sequence comes from Tanypteryx hageni, assembly GCA_028673005.1. Classification (NCBI taxonomy): domain Eukaryota; kingdom Metazoa; phylum Arthropoda; class Insecta; order Odonata; family Petaluridae; genus Tanypteryx; species Tanypteryx hageni. Next base: position 153,671,755 of record CM054113.1, on the reverse strand, counting down.
TCTGCCGGTGATCATAAATAATAATTGCTCCCTATTACTATTTATCAATAGATATTAATTTTTAGTTTCTTTACCCTTTTTATTTAATGACTTGTACGTTAATTGATTGTAAACAAATAAGGATATTAAAAGTATGAAATATGTACAAATAAAAACTAACCTGTTGTATTCATTTACTGAGTCCATGATGTAAATGTTAAACAAAAAGATGCGGCCACGCGCGAAAATCCAAACTCAACGGGATGGTTCGCACTTCGCAATTATTCGTCCGTAAACGCGCGAATAAAACCGTGTCTAGTGGACAATCCGCAATGTTTCTGAACAAGTTGGGATAGTTCGTGCGTGTTCACGCGTTTTCGGACGAATTACAGTTCGGACGAACACGCAGCCAGTGGACGGCTAGCCTAATATACAAACCTAAGTACAATGAACTCCATTGGCAAAACGAAAAACACACATCTCAAAGTATACTTTTAAAATAATGATTTATTTTCAACTAAACTTGAATAATTGGATTTTTATTATGAATTTGTAACATTTGTAGCAGAAGCGATGATAATAAGGCAAAACAATTGTTCTTTATGAAGAATAAGCATTATTAATTGAATCCCAACTCATATTTCAAATAGATTTAAAAGTATTTGAAGTATGCTTTTAAAAAGCAGTCTAATGTTTTATCGCTTATTTTTTATCTGTACTTCATGCAAAATATGCCAGCGAATGAAAATGCCCTTTCAGATTCTATGCTTGTTGGAGGAATAGAAAGCAACTGTTCATAAAGGAACTGTAAATTTTCACCTCTACGTCCACTTTCACAGAACAGATTCTGCATACTTTTGATTGTTCAGTGGAGCTGGACTTGACTACATCAGTATCAGACGTTGATGTCCATTAGCAAAAGCGAAAACCAGAGATAGTTTTCGAAGACGTAAAATCTTTTTCTAGTAGCTACTCTTTTGGAGTATTTTGATTTTTTTCTTACCTAATCAACGAACAGACGCCTATAGTATACTAAACTTGAACCATTTATGTCTGCCGGAAATACATCAGATGGCTTAAAGCAAACAGGAAAATTTTCATGTATGTAAAAATTTCTGGTGAATTAAAATATAAATTTGAATCACGAAATCCAGGGATTTCCATGTTCCTAATCTCTGGATTTCGGGAATGTAATTTCGGGCGGGATTCCGAGATTGCAATCCCTAGTGGCAGCTAAAAAATTAGTTTAAAAAAATCTCTTAATGCATTATATGGAAAAATGTTTCGAACAAACTTTGTAGAAAATTAAAGACAGACGGACGAGACGTGCCCATAAAGCGTTCCGCTACTACCGCTTCGCTGATAAAGAACGCCTAAAAACCAGATCTATTTTCGGTGAATTGCCACTGAAGACGGCTTCTTTGTAGCTGAAATGCGCATCAGGCATTATATAACCTTGTTTTGGTTACTGAAGATACCTAAGACAAGTATTTTTTAAGTGCTTGTTCTTGACTTTTTTTAGCTCGATAATTCCTTGTCGAATCAGCAATGGCGGTTTTTCATTTATATATATACTTGACAAAAGAAAATATAAAATCATCTATATCAGGGGTCGGCAAAGTTTTTCTGTTGGGTGCCACTCCTTATCAATATCCATGATCAGTGACCTTCCCCGCGTGCCACTATTAAATTTATTTTGCCCGTAAAGTGGATTGGGTGAGCCAAAAATCTGCCGAAAGGCAGAATGACTATAATGAAAGCTTACGAAAACTTATTATATAAGGCATTCTGAACATAATACTTTACCACTACAGTACGAAATCCATTCAAGATAAAAGTAAAATTCTTTTAAAAATACATGTCTGCAATTTTTCTTTGAAATATCGTGCCATGTAAAATCTCTTCGCGTGCCACCATTTGGCACGCGTGCCATAGGTTGCCGACCCCTGATCTATATCTTAGTCTCGCGGCGTAACCGGAAATTGAATTTTTCTCAACTTTAAAAAGTTTGCGACATTCTTTACCGCATTTTAACATGTTCAGGAATATGCACTTAAGCATCAAAAATTGAAAACATAAGTACTTATGTTAAATAGAAATAAAACTCCATAACCGTAAAATTTTACGGTTAAGGAGTTAATTTCTATTTAACATCAATTTCTACGTAGTCTCCATCTTTACTTATTTATAAGTACTTATGTTAGGTCCAACTGCCATAATAAGGTTGTGAAAAAACAGATGCGCATTTCGGCGAATAACCACTGAAGACAGCTAATACATTATAGCAAAAAATGCATCAGAATTTTCACAACCTTGTCGTGAACGTTGGAGATACCTAAGTATTTTTTTGAATTTTTGATACTTAAGTGCTAATTATTGACTTTTTCAGCCATAAGACGAACTCAACAATTCTAGTGAATAAGTTTTAACGTGGTTAGCGAAAAACTGGTTCATGTTCATCATTTTTTCTTAATCACATATAAAACGAATTTGGTCCTTAACCAATTTTAGGTATGCGACGGCCGGCTTCCGTAGTAATTTTTAGCCTACTTTCCAGAATGGAAATAGGTTTATAGTTTTGTCGTTGTGTCTGTCCGTCTGTCTGTCTGTCCGCCCCCATTAACTTTTGAACCAATAAATCGATTTTAATGAAACTTGGTGGAAATCTACTTGGGCCGAGCTCCCGAGGATAGTTTTTGTTCCGAAGATTGAAGTTCGATTCAAGCAACTACCATTACCATTTAATTTACATGGGAAATCTGAAATCCATCGTGCAGGGTAATTTTCTTTTGCACATTAAAATATCTTATAATTGTAATATCGGAGCGAATTTTATACTATTCTCGGAGGAAAGGAATGTCAATTCTGTTTTTTATCGTAGGATTTTGCTTATCGATTGTATTTCTTAGAATTTTGCGTAAATACTGGCGATTTTGCAGTTTTTCTGACTCATTACGAGTGTGCCATAGCAACAACTACTGTTGGATTCGGCATATTCTAATACGTTCACGCGTTATTTTTGCCGCACAAATACGCGTGATCAATTTAATATTCCATTCGAATATATTTGTAGTATTTTATAACGCTAAATTATGAAACTTGGGAACACAAAGAACTAACATATCCGCGATGACTTTAAAGCTATTAAAGCCAATATTAGTATTAAATAAATGATTAAATGGAAAGTAGGCATCATAAGTTCTGTTTGTATCATCTTGTTTCATTATTATAAGAAGATTATCGAACAGAGAAGAGAAATTTTAATATCATTGAAGGAATGCATTCGCATTTTGCCCGAGTAGACTTTTCGAGAGCAAGAACTTGACTTACGCTTCCTGTTGTTTTAAGTTGAACTCCCGTCCCGCTATCTCATCTAGCTTGTACATATATGGACAGACGCACTGCCGCCAATGAATATCGAAAACGTACTCAACTAACCCCTCTTCTCGGGAGGCTTTCACTCAGATTCTGAAATTCCTTTCAACCTAAGCTAATACTCGAGTAAAAACTCGAGTGCCGCAGAGAAAGCGTGAAATCATCTAGGAAAAAGAATTTTTGTCTAATCTGAGACGGATCTATCTAATATATATATATATATATATATATATATATATATATATATATATATATATATATATATATATATATATATATATTAAAGAGAATTGTGTCCTTCTTTCTGTGTGTTTGCACGTTTGCACAGTTGCAGCACATTTTTAATTTGCATTTTAAAATAACTTAGAATTGCGATATGAATACGGGACTTGCACCTAACGACGCCTAAAAGAACGGATATTCATTTTCCAGCCATCGATTTTCGAATATGTTTCGAATCGTTCCACAAATTCGTTATTAACACGAAAATTTGGCTAAATTTTAGACGACAAAATTTCGTAGTCAAGGGCGACGGCATTGTTGCTGATACAGGAAAATTACGTCTATATCTAAAAGCAATGACATGAACTTTGATATTGAATTTGAAATCAATTGTGAGAACTCTTATATATTTTGAATGCATTTTAATCGAAAGGGAAGTAATGATGGCTTAATTGGAACGATAGCTTTGTTTACTGCAGTGCCATTTCTATGGCGTGGAAGAAATGCGAACAAACATACGACCGCCGCTAATATTTTAATTAGCTTTTTGTTTTGTTTACCTTGATGACAAAAGAACTTAGTAGGTATCTTTTTTAATTCACACATTTTTTGTTATCACTATAAATGCACTGGCCATGCGTCAAATATCTTTCTAAATTATCGAAATAAATTAATCATAATCACTGTCAATATAGTAATTTGCTTTAAACTGCCCAATAAAATTTGCAAACAAAAAGTTATTTTCAATGTACGCGTGAAGTATCTTCCAATTTGAAATGTTGAATTGTCCATCATTACAATGCACTGGAGTCGTTTCTGACTTAAAAGTTTTTACGCTACGTGTTTATTTGTTTTAAATTTACATGAAACTTTTCACATAAATTTTCAATCGGTTTTTGTCCTTCATGATTTTGTTTCATTGCAACCTCTTTATGAAATTTCGAAAAATCGGACAAAATCGAATATAAACTTAAAATGAGGGAGGAGAATGGAAGAGAGATAAGGAGGAAGAATGGGAAGTGCCTTCAATTTAATATTTAATCAACCCATACCCGTCATATTGACGGGCTTTTGTACTAGTTAGCATAAATATTTTAGCATAATTTCGCAACAAATATTTGCCACCGTTAAGTAACCCACAAAAATTAATCATAAAGTATCATTAACGTTATATTTTTTATGGATATATTTCCGTAAAAATATTCGGCTCTTAGGAAACTAAATTAACTAAATCGTGACAAAATAACGAAGTAATTATTTTTTGGCTGCGCAGGTTTCGATCATAAATAAAATTATGTGTAGTACTAATTCATTTAATTTCGTAAAACTAAATAGTATACAGAAAAGAAAATTTTTCGATTTTCCATATTGTGAGTAAAATTCATTCAACACGAATCATCCGCCAACATATACCGATTATTACTAGGATTTTCGATAAAATCGTAGCAAAGTTAAGAATTATTCTGGATCCTTATCACTAGGCTTAGGATAGCTCTGTATATGCAATATACAACTGCATTTGCATATTTTAAGTATTTTTCGTGGGAAAGTGCATATTTTGACGATTTTGCCTTTTTGTGCGTATTTTTTATTCCTATTTCCATTTAATGGCTGATATTTGTGGAAAGGTTTATAATTCCTAGATCAGTACTAAGGACAATTAACAACGATAGGACACCTGTGCATGGCGACTCTTACTAGAAACAATCATTCTTCACACCGCCTTTCACTCTTCCTCTTCACTCCAATGACATACATAGCAGAATTGCAGCCGAGTAGAAGCGGCGCACTTACAATGTTGCGTACATTATGTCTTTCCTCCCTCCCACTGTCTTTTGGATCTCTCTCTCTGTCCTTTTTGGGGTTTTCCTATTTCCCTCTGGTTCCCCCATCCACCTTCCCCTCAACATTTTTTAGCATATATATATTTCATATATATATGTTTCACTTTAACTTGTGCACCTGATGAAGGCGATTACTCGTTGTGTCTGTATATTACTGTGGAAACTGTGTACTTGGTATATTAAAAGAGTTTTGTTTAGAGAAAAGGCTAGTGGCCAACATATTTGGGTGTCTCTTGACAAAACAACCGACGTGGAACAGAGATGTGCGGCTAACTTTATATTTGGCGTTCTGGGAGTGGAGGAGGAAAGAGGCAAATCATATTTACTAACTATGGCGCGGTGCTATACAATGTGAATCTTTCAACAATTGCAGCTTTTTTAAATAATTCACCGAGTCTTTTGTGGCCTTCTGACATTGCATATGGTCGAGTTCTCGTGGTCTGCACCGACGCTGCCCCTTATACATATGTGCAAAGACATGGGAGGTCTTCAGGTAGTATTGTATCTGAAACTGACACATATAACGTGTGTAGCATACGGACTTCGCCGAGTTGCTGAAATAGTACGTACATCCTTTCCTGATGTGAATTCGCTGATTTCTATTGTTAAGAAGGTATTCCTAAAGGCACCAAGTTGCAAGAAAAAATTTACTGATGCAGGCGACAACGTACCGCTACCTCCTTCACCAACTGTTACCAAGATGGGGAACATGGTTGGAAGCTGCTGTTTACTATGCAGACAATTATGCATTAGTGAAAAGGGTAGTTGAAGACCTCAACCCTGAGGAAGCTGTGCGTATCAAGGAAGCGCAAGGTGCATTGGAAAAAAAAAACTGGAATTCAAAAGCAACTTATTTTTATTCGTGCCAACTTAACCAGCATATCGTCAGCAATCGCAACGTTAAAATCAAAAGATCACTACGAACAAACATAAACATTTTAGAAGAAAATGAATGTGCAATAAGTAGTTTAGGAAGACGAGAGTTCTACGAATAAATGCATAAAGTGTTCAAAAAAAATACAGGTTTACAAAAGTTAAAAAAAAAGCTCAATGGCGTACTTCAAGGCAAAACAGATATTGACAGTGAGTTAGGCCTTGAAATATCAGACGTAAAGTTGGATTATTTTCCAATTGTGTCATGGGATGTTGAACGCGTGTTTTCTGAGTACAAGAATATTTTAAGTGAAAATAGGCATAATGTTGTTTGAGGACCTATTACACCACATGGTAATTAAGTGTAACCATGACTTGTAAAAAAGTATATTACGAACGTATATATTTAAATATTTCAACTTACGTAATGTTTAAAGAAATTTGTCAATTTTCATTATAATAGTTATTTCTAATATAACTTGTTTAAAGTTGAAGAAATTTAATTCTAAAAATAAACGATTATTTCAATATTTTAAAAGAAATTAGGCAAATTTTAAGTGCATATTTTGCACATTTTAGTGTATATTTAGCCCATTTTTAGTGCATATTTGGCCATTTTTAAGTGCATAACTATCCGAAGCCTACTAATCACTATCAAGTATAGCATATAAATGTCGACAGGTAAAATAATTGTCTAAAACACTTGCTTCATTTATACTTCCTCTTTTTCTTGGTTTACGACAAACAAAATTATCTCTTTTCTTATAGAACTAGCGTAATTTCCCGTCATGTATGACGGGTATGCGTGAATGAAGTATTAAGTCGATAACCCGTCCTAGGACGGAATTTTTGCAGTAGTCCTGAAAAGCAGCGATGATTGTATATTTTAAAAAAATTGTTTGTGAGCAAACTTAAATCTAATTTTTATTCATTAATTTTGGAAGACTTGCAAAACAACGTTCTTTGTAAACCATTCATCAGTGCCAAGCAGTCGACCTTGTGCAGAACTTTCCTTAATTAAAACTCGGATGTTGTTTCTATTTTTTGATCTTGACAATGCAACGTACAGTTGTCCATGTGAGAAGACGGGCTCTGTCAAATAGATACTAACATGATCATAAGTTTGACCTTGAGCTTTGTTGATTGTAACGGCAAAAGCTGTATTGATGGGAAATTGTCGTCGCTTGAGAATGAATGGCAAATTGCTGTCGCTTGGAGCGATTTCGTTATTACAATACTACGCATATTCATTTTCTTGCCATTTATTGTATCAAACAAATTTCACGCAATATTTGCTGTTATAACAATGTACCTACCTTATCATAAAGGCGTCAATAAATACAAATTGTGTCTATAAATCACTTATTATTAGTAAGCTGTATCTGCATACCTTCTTCATTGTCGTTAAGTAAACAACCGATAATAAAAGAATATATCGTACAAATTTTGTCGTAAATAGTTCCCGAACTTCCCGCTCTTTAAGAACGGTGTCACATTCGAGCGTTCCGGAATGACAAAATGACAGATTTAGGATTTTCTATAAGAGAATACTTCACTTTATGCTTAAACCTCGCCCTGAGGCGTTGATACACAAATCAGACATGCGATTCTGCTTCATAACTTCTGAAAAGGAGGATTAAAAATTCTTCAACGGCAAACCAATTAAAATAAATTAGGAAATCAAATTATACTGGCGTGAGAGTTTATTTCCTCGTGGCTGAATTAGTAGCAATTTCACATATAAAAATAAACCTATGAATTATTTTACAGTTCATCTTCGGTCATATCAAAGAGATCGTCTGACGTTTATTTTAAGAATTAGCTTTCTGGATCTGTTGCCAGGAATAATTACATTTCCGATTTATTGAGAATTTCCATCTTTATAATACGTCACAGCTGAATTTCAAATTTATTTATCGACTAAAGTGACTAGATTAACGACATAGATGGCATTTATAACGAATAAAACCTGAGAATCAACCTTTATAATTTAAACCATGAGGAGAGCAACACCAATAATTAACTTCAGAATTTTATGGACGTAGACATAAAGAGTAAGAATCACACAAAAAATCGGAAACGATAATAAACGTGGAATAATTTAACTATCACGATGGACCAATAATTACAAAACCGCTTACTTAGCCAATACATCTGAACAATCGCACTCGTAATACTGATATTATAGTGAAGTTTCGCATTCGCGCAATAATTAATTGCGAATTGAAGATGAATGAATGCATTGACGCCTATGATTCACATGTACCCGCCGCGTTGTAAGAGATTTTTCATTGCCTCTCGATTATCTCACAGTTTGAAGAAAAATAATGAAAAAGAGAATGAAAGGGGAATACAAACAAGCAGTGAAGAATGTGGCAACGCCGTGTGGACAGAAAAAGGTGGCGATATGGCAAATTATTGGCGTGACTCTTCGAACCGATGATTTCATCGAAATTCTCGCGAAGCGTGACATGCACGGAGATTACCATACACGTGGGATCGTTACTTACGCTAATCTGTTTTTTACTTCACACTGTGAGTGTTTCTACAACAAAGCGTTTAGAGACGTCATTACTTTTTTTATCACTTTTTCAAGCGCTATAGTTGCACAAATTAAGCGTTGCTATAAGTCAGTGGTGCTCAAACCACTCCCCACGGGCCACATCCGTCCCGCCACGAGTTAAAAATCTTTACTGTTAAAAGATACATTGCAGCATAAAATACGAATGGAAAATGAAAAACGTATTTTGTCCTTTTCTCAACTAACGTAAAACTAGGACCCTGCGAAGCTTCGAGATTCGGTTTTATTTCGAATCGGGAATGAGAGTTAGATTCAATTCGGTAGTTCGGAATCTGATTCGATATTTTCTAATCTACATTACTTCCAACGAACAACCTTACAGTATCTTATCGCACAGCATCGCATGAGACAAGCATGAAGCTATGTTCACAAAAAAATATTAGGCGCTCGTTATAAGCGAAGCGATAGTAGTGGAACGCCTTATGCGCACATCTCCGTCCGTCCGCATGTTTTATCTCCAAAAATACTACGCGGATGTTCATAAAATTTGGCAATGAAGACGTTGGGACAAAGAAAATAAAAAATTGATATAAATGGTTCATATTACCTAATCAGGAGTGTCACTTTTACTGGCGACAAAAATCAACTTTCAGTCATATCTCGTAAAATATTGTTTATATAAAAAAATATTTGTAGCGAAATAGAATTGTAATGTTTCCCGACACAAATTTATCTAAAATTCCGTTAAACTAGTGTCCCTTTTTAAAGTTATCAAATACGAATCGAGCTTATGTTCTTTGCACCATATCAAGCTTTGCAATATCTTCTACCTGATGGTCTCAAACTATTGTCCCATATTTAAAGTGACCAGATTTCGAGATCAGCCAAATTGGGGAAAAATCGATTACAGGCGGGACAAAACCCTTTTAAATAAGCTATCGCGGGTTTTAAAAAATATTTGAAAAGGAAACTTTGCTAGTCCGTTTACAAAAAGTATAAAAGTACAATTTTTCCGGAAATAGTTACAAATGCACGCTTTGTTCATTTATCGCGCACTACCGCACCGCAAGAGAAAGAAACGAAGAATGAAACGCATCAAAACGTATGAATCACTTCGGAGAATTGAGCACCGAACTTAACATTCCGCTACACGCAGTCGACTAGCGCTCGACATGTCGCTTGACTTATGTCCATTTTCTGGCAATGTAGCAAAAAGTGTATATTCCATCGTATATTTATCAAAAAAGTAACAAATCCACATTTTACGCTAGCTACATTAATAGATGCGCTTATCATTGGTCATATAGAGAGTCCTGAAATTAAAATTCCCATACGATTGAGAATCTAATGCATATACAATGCGGGACATTTTCCGGGACACTTTACCATGCTGGGCAGGAAATCGAAATCAGGGACTGTCCCGCATAATCCGGGACGTCTGGTCACTTTAGTCATATCATATAGTTTACTGGTAAAACTTTTGAATAATCGGGACATTTATCATCAGTATATCCAAAATCGGGACAATTTTGCATCCCCTAAAGTTTTTTGGGGACAGCGGGACATGTTGCTCAAAAGCGGGACTGTCCCGCCGAAATCGGAACGTCTGGCCACTTTACCCATATTCTAATATTGCCATGATTAGTGATTTAAATTCTACACATTTTCTATGTATTTTCTATGTGCTCCTTCCTAACACCCTCACTATGTTATGTATAGCTTTGCTACTTCACTCTCTATCTAAGGTTCCCACTGTTTCTCGAATTTGTGTTACTCCTAAGTACTCGCTAGTTTCCTTAAAGGAATGAAAAACTTACCTTTTTCAAATATAAAATATTTATCTTAAAAATTTTACTGTATATCAGCAGGAATGAAATCATACTAATTTGTTGGGTCAAGTTTTTGATAGTTTAATTTTGATCAATATTTTCACTCTGTTTTTCAAATTTACTCCGCATAAATATATAAATGTACAATTAAAATGATATAACGACTATAAATTATAAATTATTGACATTTGATGCGTAATAGTTGAAGAACCCAAAGTTGGTCGGATTGAATTCTGCCATCGATATAGTGATATGTTTTTTATTTTAACAATTATGACTCCATGGTTATAACATTTTTGCGGCAATGCCCAATCATGGACAATGTCTTGCAGTTACATACAAGTGACAATAAACAATTATTAAATGAATAATCTCACTAAGAATTCAAATCCCATTTAAATATTTTCTGTTAGTATCAGTGGTCAAAAAAATTATTCCCCGTTTTCCAGTTATACTAATTAACTTTATTTTTTCCTGCATTCAAACTGTAGGCGCGAAAAAATAGCCATTAGGTAATAAAACGTGCCGATGAAAATCAGACAATTTCGCAAGATAGAAAATAAAAAAACTGCGTAAATTCATCATTACTATTAAAAAATTAATTTCCGTAATAGTGGCGCGTGGAGTGACGTCTAGTACGCAATCATAAAAGCAGACCAGCAACCGCTCTTTCTGCCGCCCTCTTCGCTCGTTTGCGCCAATTCCTTCTAAAATATAATCGGATCGCATCGCCCAAGGATAAGCAAATGGCTGATTCCACTGAGAGGAGAGCGAAAGAAGCTGATTCATTTAGTAATGCGAAGCGAGGGTGAAAGAGATAATGGGAGAGAGGAAGAGGTATCGTGATAAAGGGCTCGCGTGACGTACGGAAAGAGCCGAGAATAAAAGAACTCGAAATATAAACAGGCTGGAGAGAGAGAGAGACACACACACACACAGACAGATAGATCGAGATAATGAAACAACTACCTCCGAGGTCGCTCTGACACTTCCGTAATTAAACCAAAAGATTTTGTGTCCTTGAAAAAGAGAGAAATGGCTTAACGCACAGTGAACGACGTGCGAAAACGATGACGACATCTCGCGGAATGAACAGCAAGATTTTTTGGCGGTAAAAAATCTCTAGTTGCCTCAGGCAACAGCGAAAACGCCTACAGGCAGGAGAATAATAATTAAACTATCGGGAGAAACTTTATTGGAATAAATGGTAACCATTAATACACGCTACGCTAAGAACAATTTTACAGAAAAATGAATCGCTTCATAAAAACACTGAAGACATACCATGTTATTACACTTAATTTCTTAAGAGAAATTGTTCCGGTATAATTGGATATTTATTTGTATAATATCCCTTATATTATATAAAATAAACGATAATTAAAATTTTAAATGTGGAAACCTGTGTTTCTCAAGCTGCATACGAAATTTTTAGCGAGAAATTTGAATAAAAGCAAATGATAAACGGGCAACAAAATTTTAAATCAGAACTTGATGCACACTCGAGTAGTCATTCGCTTCGGATCTGACGCGTTAAACCCGATGAAGAGAATAGGGCCTTGAAAACGCACAAGGGGATGGATGCCTTTTTGTTGCGCCGGAAACAGCCTAAAACTGTAGCCGACAAAGCGATACCGTTTAAGCCTCGCAATTCATTCGACGCAATTCATTTCATCAGACATATAAGGCAAAGCCGGATATCGACCTAAACAATTCACAATTTTCTCATTTTCTACGAGCCACGTACAAAAATTACGTCAAGATCTATCTTCTTCTACATGAAATGATATATAAGTTTAAGCTGTGATGATGGTGTAATATATTAATGAGATGAGATTTTTTGACAGAGTAAATTATGAAAATTAGGAAGATCGCACATGTTCAAGGACATTTTACGCACACGTAGATGTTTATCTATTATAAATAGCTACTTCTTACGTAAATAGGCGGACGAGGTACTTCTAGAAAGACTACATACCCATCTGAAGTTTGGAATTAAAATTTAAGACTCCTAACCGTAAATTAGTTGGATTAAATTACGGTTAGGAGTTTTAAATTTTAATTCCATTCTGTACACCGTAGTCTCCAAATTCCATTTTCATCATATTTGAAGTTTGGTATGACGAAAGGTCATTGGCTAAAACCGACTGGAAAATTACACTTTTCTTGCTTCTGCTAGATTTTGAATGTAATTTACTCTGAAACAGCTAAAAGCAACCAAAACGTATTTTACCTTATATTTTGTTTTGTTTTATATACTTTTTAGTTACACTTTATTTGATGATTCAGAGCAAAAAAATAGTTTCTCGTTTTCATTTAAGCAGGTGCTATGATTTGTCGATATGATCAAAATGTGTCTTCTCCGCCATGGACCTTAATCAAGAAGTTACAAAGGGATACGGAAATATTAATGATATTAGGCGTTTTTTCTATCGAAACAACGCGACCGGTGTAGACAATTTGCAGTGTTATTTTTTTTAACTTATGTTTTGTAGAACATATACAGGGAGATAATACATAATAACATACATACATATGTGCCCACAATGGACCCAAACAGAAATCTAATTAAGGGATGTAATCTTCCAATCGCTTTAGGCTTATAAATCCTCTCACTGCTTAATCTTCAGCGAGTATCTGACCTTAGTTATAGTTCTAGGACGTCCAGAGTGAATACTACTCCATATAAACTTGCGGACCCCATAAAATGTCAAGGTAAGGCAGGAAAATATCACGAAATAAAGGAACTTCATTCATTGGTATGCTATAATAGAGCTTGTATAAGCGAGAAATTAAAATTCACCAAAATTTCCGTAAAATTCAATACAAGTGCTCTGACATGGTTGTCAAAGAATTAGCGCATTGGCCATTGTGTATCATCTTTAAATAATTAATCATATTTTTATAACTCTCATTATATCCAAACTAAGTTTCTCAGGCAAGCAGAAATATTTTTTCACAAAAACACTAAAAAATGACTAAATTTCAAATTTCAATTGCACCCAGACCTTTAAAATGTCGTATTTCCAAATAAATGGCCTGTTTAGAGGGATTAATACGATCACACTTTACGAAATTACACGCAGACTAGAGAAAAAACAAAGATTCGATTTATAACGAACTCGATGGCCCCTTCGTGAAACTTTCCCTTACTAAGAAAGCAAAAATAAACATCCTCAGTAATTCCCCCATAAAAACTGGCAAGATTTATCGCCATGATTTATTTCATTTTTAGCAATAAATTCATTTACCGATAACTACACTAGAGCATTGGAGCCATTTGTATCCGGGCAGGGGTAGACCCAGAAACTTGCCAAGGGGGCGAGGACGATCACCTCAACTCCAGTCCCTCCTCTTGGATCCGTTACTGCCGACGACCTCTCATTATAAAAATCCCTACCCCTGTCAGAATACTTCCATCCCTTGCCTTACGGACCTAATCTGCGGCGCAAAATCAAGGAATTTTTCACGGAATGGGTTTAAGAATGCATTCAGGGGAGGACAAGAGGGATATCCAAGGGAGGGGAGGAGGCGACCGCCCCCATTGCCTCCCCCCTTGGATCCGCCAGTGTATCCAACGTATTGACGATTCTTCTTAACCTTTTTCGTCCCGCGCCCCCCTTCTGATATTCTAAAACTTCCACGCCCTCCTTTTGATCTTCTAAAATCCCCACGTCCCCCTTCTGATCTTTTTAAACTCCCACACTCCTCTCCTTCCCTCAGAAAAATTTCTTTTGTGTTTTTAAGGGCATTTATAAAAAAATGATTAGTAATATTAACCAATTTTAGTAACATAGGTTTCTTTCTGCTTACCTAAGGGCATGAGCTGAGTTCGACTGTGTGTGTTTATTTAGTGAATTCTAATGATTCATTTTGGTATCGACACACAACTCACCGCTGACAATGTACATAGCCTCATTTTTGGACATTCGGCAACAAGTTGTCATTGACTAAAATAAACTGTAGTTTTTCATATATTATTTCTACGTATAATAAATCCATAAGTCTGCACATCTGTTATGGAGGTGACAAATTGGCAGAGCATTTGAATACATCAGTACAAGACTTATATCATCTAAATGGTTACAAAAGAAATTAAAAAATATTACAGCGGATAAATTGGGCAGCATTATAAACATATGAGAGGAATAAATTTAAGGCAAAACTGATTTTGGTCCAAAATGCTTCGCGCTCCCCCCTCTCTGGAATGTAATGGGACGCTTCACCAACACACAACATATTCCGGCACCCGGTTTCCGATGACTCGTAACCATAATTCCTCCAGCGACATAAAAAATAACGCAAATTCAAAACGAAATTCCCGAACCCTTAAAAAATAAGAAATCCCTTCGCGAACCCCATCGTGAAATCCTTCCGAGTCTCCTTTTTTAAAAAAAGAAGCATTTCCACAAGACGCGATAAAAATAACACCGATCTGAAAATTTCCCGCAAGACCCGACCCTCTGCCATACAAATTTCGATCACTCCCGCGGATGAAGAATACCAGAGCCGGACACTCTCCGCCAGCGGAAACGTAGGGAATACGGTCGAGTGATCCCGTCTTGCCCCGTCTGCCCCTCTTAAAATATCGAACCACGCCTCTCCATCGCCATGTCCCGTGGAATGAATAAAAAGGACCTGTGGTGGGAGAGGCGAAGATGGAATGGGACGCGCGAAAAAAAGGGTTTGGAATGATGCTAGAGGTTTTGGTACGGAGAGAGAATGGACAGAGGAAAGGAGAGAGGGAGGGAGGGGAGCGGAGATGGGAGGGAGAAGAGTAACCGAAAAAATATAACGGAGGTGGACAAGGGTCGAGCAGCCACATCTCTCGAGCCCACCTTTTTTACCTCACCCGCGCCACAATACTAGTTAGAGAGAGCCAACGTCATCACCTCCTACGTGGATTTTCGTGAAAGAATTTTCCATGGACTATCCTTACCAAGGGTCAACGCATTCCCAATGCACACAAGGGTCCGACCATTAAGAGATTACGTTCTAGTTTACGCCTACTCTTCTTGTTATGTTTGGTAACAATTTCGAAACAAGAAAAAATTCTGCTATGACCGGGTGTTCCACTTGCCAGGCAGATATTCTACCAGTGGTAGAATATTTTACCACTGGTAGAATATCCGCTCGGCAAGTGGAAGGCCCAGGTTCGATTCCCGGTCATAGCAGAGTTTTTCGTTTCGAAATTATTCCCAAATTTACAGCTTATGCTTGCCTGCATAGGATCTTCAGATCATATTATTCCATCAATCGTCTTGTTATAGATACATAGATATATTTCCCCTACGTGGGGCTCTATATTTTTACGTAATTGAAATAAGTAACCTCGATAACACGTTATTTATCTCATGGTCGCGATGCTGCCTCCACATTTTTCAATGTCAAACTCACGAGCATTTTTTGACTTGAAAATTTTCCACTATATATAATGTTATAATAATAGTAATAATAATTACAACATAGCATGCTTAAATGACGTGGATTTTAAGTAAAATTTTCGATATATCATACTGATTGCGTGTTGCTGTATGCACGATGATACTCGACTAAGAAATCAGAATCTACTTCGACTGACAATCACGCGAGTCTGGAAGTACATTATAAGTAAGATAAGGAATTTGAAAACATTTACTCTAGATCTGACGCTTTATCGTCTTCTAAGTTATCCATACCAAAGGCCAAGGACTTGAAAAGGGAAACCATGCACACTTGCCACATAATTCATCAGTAAGAAATATATCCTACTAAAATAAATACCGTATTTTGCATCACAGAACCATCACAGTGATTGATGCAAAATGCGCGAGTATTTCAGCGTTTTTTCGCAGATAAAATTGCGATTCATGTATTCCATGAAATTCTGAACTAATTTTAATACTTTAAGCCTATATAATTTCACAATACAACCACCCATTCATTAATGTTTTTGGTAACCGAACCAAAGTTTTGACGAAGTTGTCTGTATTGTGATAACATTATAGTTTTTGAATCTCACGCGATTTCAAGTTGCTCTGTAACAAAAGTTTACGGAACACAAAATATAAATTTTCTCCAAAAATAATTCGTGGCTCCAATGGTTAACGATTGAGCATAACAGAGAATCTCTTGATGTGCTTCCAGACAGTGACACTACACAGTGCATTCATTGCCAAAGGCAAGGAGAAAGTCGAAAATTTTGTCACGTATATCATGGTGCACCTTTTAACCTTTTAAGTGGTTATCTCAACCACAGCGTGCGACGAATCACGTTATGCTCTAATAGAAGCACGGAGATAAACTGTGACGAATCCTAAGAAGTGGTTGAAAGATGGCATTTGCAACTGTGCTGGAAAAACGACAAGGAGAATTATCCCCATTTTTTCCATGAGTAAGTTCTTATATGATCTATAGAGCATCTTCATTCGTAACTTTCATTCTGATTTACTGAAGCTATATGTGCTATCTTATCCCCTTGCTCCGGTCTAATGTAAGCCTCATCGCCTGCTCTGATGAGTGGTCCAAGATTGCTCCAAGGACATCCCAAGAGATAGAAACTAAGGAATGATGAGTAGTTACCAGCAGACCGCAGGAAACATACGAGTGGTGGTCAGGATAAATGAATATTACGCAACGACATCTCAGTGTCGTCCTGATACTTTCGTCATAGCATACTTATATTTTCAACTCAACGCCAACTTGAAATAAATTGACGCGTGTGGATTGATTGGAGGCAGCGTTTACGACTGTATTATGTGAGGATTTTATCCAAACCAAATTCAAAGATATTACACTTTTACTGCATCTGAGTTTGATAAAATTTTGAATGCTATATTAAATATATTTTACATATTTATGTTACGAACTCTATGAATCTTCAAGTATTTATACGGCGACAACATCAATTACAGGCGTTATCTAGGCTCGTTCTTTCCGAGGACAATACGAGATCACAATAGAAAATTTTAACCTGCGATAGACAATCTTTAGGTAGGTTTTGGTGCATTGCACCCCCTGCCACCTACCAATTAGGTGAATTGCAGGGTAACATGTAGATGTAATTAACATTCGCCATTTAAGACCAATAAGCAACTATTAAATTACGTTTTCCAGTAGAAGTTTGTGGTTATTAACTAATGCTGAGTTCATATTGAATAATTCATACTAACCTTTATACGGATTAGAATTATTGCAATGTGCTGGCAAACTATAAAATACACTTAAATGAGAAGATAATATGGGCTGGAAATAAAAATATAGCGTGATAAACTAGTTTGAGATTGTATGAGGTTGCGCCAAGAATAGAATGTTGGATTCTATACACATGCCAATACGACAATGAGAACAAGACTGAGGAAAATGTATGCATAATCGATCATTCAACAGATGTTTCCATAAAAAAACTCACTAATCGCAGAGACTGAACGCGATGAAAGCTATATTTATGAATCGCAAGGTAAAACGTGTCCGTATATTTTACGTTCACATCCACCCAAAACATTCACTTAAAAATCGACTCAGCCTCCAACTACAAGTTTTGAAATTATAAAATGCGTAATTTTGTGGCGACCTGAGGGTTGCTTGAGTGACTGGAACGAAATTGTATAGGAAATCATATCCGCGGCTATATTACTTTGGAAAATTAAATAACTAAAAGCCTAACGTCATAAAAATTCACGGCACCGCGAAAATACACCTACCGTATAAAATCGATCCAGCGCGTGATCCACGTTTTCGCTCCAAAACTTTCATTATCTGCATCCCGGTTTAACGTGGCAAGTTGCTGCATCCATGGTTAAAGGATCTTGAGAGGAAAACATCCCTCCGGTTATAAAAATATGCAAGCGAGAGAGAGA
The DNA here is from genome assembly GCA_028673005.1 of Tanypteryx hageni. NCBI lineage: Eukaryota > Metazoa > Arthropoda > Insecta > Odonata > Petaluridae > Tanypteryx > Tanypteryx hageni. The sequence continues at coordinate 153,653,274 of CM054113.1, read as the reverse complement.
GTAAATAGAACCGCAGACACAAGCCAGACCGTGACGCAATCCCGACCCAGTCTTTCTCTCCTACTTTTCCCCGCATTATTTAACCACTTCTCCTTAATGGAAGAATTTTTTTGGTCGTGCACTCTCGCGGAGGGAGGGAAGGAAGGAGTGAAAGCGAGATTACCTCGGAGTCTTTGCGCGTACATTCCGGACCCAACCGGTTTATCTCCAGGGGCAACGCGAGTGAGTTTCCGGGGTAAGAGAGAGAGAGGGGGATGGGGAAGAGAGAGAGGGGGTTGGGAAGAGAGAGAGAAAGGGGGTGGGGAATAGAGAGAGGGGGGAAGAGAGAGAGAGAGAGAGAGGGGGGTGGGGAAGAGAGAGAAAGAGGGGGTGGGGAAGAGAGAGAGATGGGGTGGGAAAGAGAGAAAGGGGGTGGGGAAGAGAGAGGGGCACGGAGAGTTTCCCGTGAGAGAGAAGAATGATAAAAATAGGAAGGTTAAGGAAATTATATAAGAAGAAGCGAAGGAGGAGAAGATGAAGGAATATAGGTGAGATAAACAGCGAAGGACACGGGGGAGGGAGGGTCCCTTGGGGAACTCACGGTGATTGGAAAGGTATTTTTTTCAGACATCGCTAGGGCAAGGGAAATGGCAAAGGGTTTTGGGAATGAAAGGTTGTAGTAGGGACGTTTTCGGTGCACGACATCCAACCCTCCGGGCCTCCTCCACCCTGACACCGATAAAAAGAGTGGACTGGACCGGATCGCGTTGTTTCTCCTTCTAACACCGTGTTCTACTCACTTTTTGTTTTCCCGTTATTTCCCGTCGCAAAAATCCATGTTCGACTGTCCGGTTCACCAGAGCTTTTCTGACTCGTGTGTGAGACGGCGACTATCCGGTACGCAATGGGTCCTGGATACGCCTGCGTCGTGGCGCAATTATACAAAGATTAATTAAAGGCTCGCGCCGGTCGCAAGAGGGACAGTTTTCATGATTTCATGAGGGACGGTTTTATTTAAAGATACAATGACGAAATTTAATAAAAACACAAAAAGCGAAGCGTTGAACGCGTGGCAACAAAGGCGACGTAAACATGACTAATTATCTGAGTTGCGGTCGGGTTCGCTAAAGGAATCAGTCAGGTAAGGCCGAGGTTGGTACATACTATTGATATATATATATATATATATATATATATATATATATATATATATATATATATATATATATATACATACACTATCGACCCAATTGCCCCTCCCCCTCTTGATTCCGCCACAGCCAACGACCATACATTGTGAACATCCCTACCCCCATCAGAATCTTTCTTTCCCTTGTCATACAGAGTTAATCTTCGGTGTAGAAACAATGAATGTTCCGCGGAATGAATTTAAGAATGCGCTCAGAGGAGGCCAATGGAATCGTCCAAGGGGAGGGCGATCGCCCCCCCCCCCCACCCCTTGAATCCGCCACTGCGCATACCGCATTTACCCGACCATGAGACGACCTTGAATATAAGACGACCTCGAATATAAGATGGCCTCGGTTAACAGGTGCTAATTTGGACGAAAAAATTTTATAGGGCATTCTGAAGCAAATAAATTATAAAAAATTATTTTTTTTTTAATCTCTAAAAATTGTCATCACAGTGTGCAACGATAAATATGAATTAAACCATGCTGGACTAGTCATAATCACTGGCCCTATATTTTATGTATGTATTTTTTTGTTCGCGAATGTAAAACGACCCCAAACCTTTGATTGAAAAAAGTCAGAAAAACCTCATCTTATAGTCGCACACACTACGATTACCGGTTATACTCAATTCGAATTTTTTTGTGAAAGCCATTTTTAAATACAAGAATATCCGACCAACGCACATGCGATCAGGAATGCTGGTATAAATAACCTGGCCATGATAAAATTTTCCAACTTTCCTTCTTTCATTATATTTTTACGGTCGCTAAACTGCATGAACGAATGCGGAAATAAAAATGAAACTCCCGGATTCTGCCCCAAAAATTAAATTTCTTATAACGTTTCTGAAAATAGATATCCTGCATTGATACCGAACCCAGTTTATTCTAGTCACTGACATCGCCTTTGTTTTGGACGTGGGATGTCTTTGGTCAGAGAGAACGTTCCAAAGTTCATATAGTGAAACCTTCCTCTTAACCAATAAGCGATGTTCAACCTTTCCACGAAAACGCTTATGTGGGCATGTAAAGAGAGATATTTTATTAGAACTGATATTATATTCTGGGAAGTGTCAATAAATAATAATTAATTTCTTGCTCGAAAATTGACCTTGAAGTCTAAAGTCGAACATGAAATTTTCGCTTCCTTAAAATGCACGAAAACAACCGCTAGTTACAAAAAATATAGGTATATTAATAAAATTTTGAAAAACAGGCGCAAAATGTTTAAACACTAAAATACAACAAATGATAAAGTATTTTTTCCGTTACGCACTGATTAAAATTAAATTACAATAATGTGATTTCATGCAGCGTAAAAGCGAGGGTTTTGTTTACGTGTAATGGAAAGGTGTTTTCTGAACTGTGGTGCCACATCACTCACGCCTGCCACATTAAGTGATAATCCTAATTTCAATTGTGACCAAATTGAATTTAATCGATAAATTTTATTGAGATACCCAAATGCCAACTTTCACTAAATACGAGTTTAAATTCACTTTCAATCGATAATTTGCTTTCCGGATATAAATTGTTCGAAGTGACACAATACTTGATTAAATTTTATACAGTAGATATTATAATGATGAAATTCACTAAATTTCAATCTAAAATAAAAAATCTGATGTGGCCACCACACGACTTTCTCCATGCCTGTAATATTTCTAAAAAATCCAAATAGGTTCAATGATAATAAATATTTTAAGGAACTGGGGGAAAATTTCAGACTTTACGAAGAAGAGAAACTCAAGCCGGAGCTTTCTGATATTGGATATAGCCACGAAGCTCCAGCAATTAAGAAAATAAAAAGGAACGTTACTAAGACGTAACTAAGCTTCAAGTGTTTACAATAGTTGCTGGTAAATTAAAAGATTAGTTTCTAAAATATCTCTTAAACAATGCATTATATGGGAAAATGTTTCTTACAAACATTGTAGAAAATTATATTTCCTACAACTTTTTTTCTTATAATTTTTTACATTTGTCAAATATTAAAAGAAATATTTAATAAAAACCCGATAAATGACTAGAGTAAACACCCACTTCCGGTTGACCGATTTTTATCAAAAACTAACCAGATCTTGAAACTTTAACAGAAATGTCAAATATAAAATTTTGCGTTGATCTGAGTAATAGTTTTTGAGTTACAGCACCCACAATATTCCGGTCAAAAACACAGACAACAGACAGACACACCCCGAGATATCATCGAGAAAATAGTCAAAACGTGTTCAGGGGACCTTAAAACGTATTTCCATTTGAATATCGAATTCGATTTTTTACATGAAAACAATACTTTCTCTATACATACTTTGTATATGGAGAAAGTAAAAATGATAAATTATAATTCCCCAAAAGTTATAAAACGGTTGTGATAATTCTGATTAATCAGTTTTATCTTATTTAGCTATAAGGCGAGCTTGACAATTCTTTGAATTAAAATAATAATAATATAAGATAATATAAATCAAGTTCCTGATTGAACGATAGGTTACGGTACAATTACATAATTAAATTAGTAGATAAATTGTCATTCACATTTTAGTTCAATTATTAACATAAACTGTCAATGTAATCTAGTAATTATAAAATGCTAATTCACTTAGTCACTTGGTCATTATGTCCATAACGCTCAATATCTCAGTTTTTTCTTCAGCCAGTTCACTCAAATTTGGTAGGATTGTACTGATCACGTACCAGTTGCGAATGACATAAAAAATTCCAAAAAGGTCCTCGGTTCGACTCCAGAGGGTGATTTCAATTTACTATAAGATAACACGTAAAATCGACTTTTCGACGTAAAGGCTTTTACTCTTTTACAAATTAAAATTAGAAATTATTGACCTACTATCTTCGGACCTAGACCGTTTTAAAGAAAAATAAATAAAGTTTCTTATTCTTATCGTCATATTTTGCCTACGATACAAAATCGCTCAATTTCCACGTTTAAATCATATTTATTGGAACATTTAATACTTTTTAACGATATGTTACATTGCCGACCGTGTCATTGTTAAACCTCGAGATTGTATTGTCGTCTCAACCATTATACTATATGCGTAAGGAAAGCGTGCTTTGAATGTTTTAATGGGTGAGAGAGAAGGAGAGAAAGGAGAGAGACGGGGAGAGAGAGGGAGTGAGAGAGGAGAGAGAGAAGGGATACAGAGGAGGGAGATAGAGGGAGACAGAGAAAAAGTAGAGGGATAGATAGATCGATAATGTTCTTTATTAGGACGAGATTGAGACTAGGAAATATATTTTTTCAGAGAAAGGGAGAGGGGGAGGGAGGAGGATTAAAGAGAGGAAGAGAGAAATGGACGAAGAAGGGAAAGTGCCTTAAATTTAATACTTAATCCACGCAACCAAATTTGGTAGGATTGCTACGATCACGTAGGTACCAATAGCGAATGACATAAAAAAATTTCAAAAAAGGTCCTGGGTTCGACTCCAGATGGTGATTTCAATCTCCCATAAGACAATATCTCAGTCGTTTGTTAGATTACAAAGCCCGTTTTAATCGGGCTATTTCATCTAGTACCTACTCTATAACTATAATATTTAATTTTCGTGGATAAAGTACTGCGCTCGTTGATATAGACTCGAGTGAAATTTAAATTCTGAATAAAACTATTTTTCAAACAAAGCTTGTGTTATCGCAAAGAGTGAAATATATGGGTCAAGTTCCTTTGCAAACTAGAATTTGTCTCTATAAATATTTGAAAATTTTTATTAAGAATTTATTATAATCTGTACATTCAATTAAAGCCAATAGTGTTAACTACTGCACAAACATTAACTGTTGTATTTTTCATAACAACAATGTTATCATCCCGGTAATTCCATTAACTGGATCATCATGAAATCAACTACGAAATGTTAGGAATCATAGTCTAGTATAACCAATTATATGCAACTTATATAAACTGCCTATAGCTTAAAGCCATGCTATATTTGCTAGAGATATATTTTATGAATTTAATGCAGAATTTAACAAAATATCATTACGAAAAAATCAAAACGAATACACTTAGAACAAATACCACTCCTCAAATACAACAGCTAATATCACGATTCAACGAAGAAATGAAGAATATCAAATGATTCCTTGGTTTTATCGAATCCATTCCTTCACCAAACAAAGCGATATTTTTGTGTTTCGCGAAAAAATAAAGCAATGGAGGTCATCGCCGGAGTTTTCATGACGGCGTTGATTCACCCCGCGATTGGCTTTCGAGGAAAAGGTCAAAAGAGCAGTAAATCGTAGAAAGAACGAGTTACTGAACTTCACACTTTGGTGCATTTCGATAGATCGGAGTTTGAAACAAACAAACAAAAATCGATCGATGGAAACAATATTGACGCGAATAAAATCGGTCATCTGAACGCTTCTCGATGTAAAAATACATAAAACCGATTTAATTAAAAGGGAATGGCGCGTGTTTTTTATGTATCGTTCGTCACCAAAATATCCGGCGTGGTGCTTACAGAAAGAAGTAGATGGCTTTGCACATTGGGATAACAGAAAATCTTCGTGGTTTTTAACCGGTAGTTTGGTCGTACGTGCGTGACTTCGATCGGATGGCTCCGTCTCTCCCGTTCCCCTTTCTCCTTCCTACCCGGTGCTTTGATATTCTCGACTCTAATCTTCTCGGTTTCGCGGACCGTTTCCATTTGCGTAGTACATAAAGGTCGCTCAACCCCCTGGGTAAATGAAAGTTATACTGGGCAATTATTTTGTGAAATAATGGTAAAAATCTGATTCGTCGCAGAAAACACATTATCGTCGAGAGCCGAAGGGAAAGTCGTAGCAGAAAGGCAAATTAATAAGGTAGCTTCGACATTACGCGCTTTCTAATTGTTCGTTAAACTAATGGCCAGACGATTAATTTGTTTCGCTAAGATAGATTATTACAAGTGGCGGTTAAACCTCGGAAATCCTCACTTTCATAAAAGATCTACAATTAGAAATGTATCGCTTAAGCTGCAAAATCCAAAATGTTTGAAAAAATAACTACTAAAACCTAATTTACGAACATCCAATTTACAAACTTTCGATCTTACGAATAAGAATTTTTGCCCCACAGATTTGATTTACGGACTCAAAACTCGGTATGTACAGATAAAACTAAACTAAATATCTTCCACTAAAATTACCTATTAGCTTAACCCTTTCCTGGCGTATGATACTATATGGCATCATAGTTTTCAAATAATTCTGTAGACATCTCGTAACGTTAACTTTAAAGGTAAGCTACGTAACGGATACGCTGATATTAGTCCGTTTTACTCCACGCTCATTTGGCTTATAATAAAATCTTATAAGCATGCTACCGAGTGGTATTTACCATTAAAAACCTCTTTTCTTCTGTAATAAGTACGCAAATGTAAGTTATATTGATTAATCAGCTTTTCATTCGTTTATAAAATAGCAACTAGAATATAACCTCACCTTATTTTTATTTTTGGTGGCAATCTCGAACGTGAAAACGTCTGGAAAATTCATTCCTGTATACAACGAGAAATTCTTCCTACGCTATTTCGCCAAAAAATTAGAATGCCACTCATCATCTTGGAACTTCGCTAAGGAAAAGTGAATTCAACAATTTTAAATCAAAAAATTACGACATATCCCTGAATGTTTTTATTAAATCCAAATCACTGAAGGCATGATTATTTTTAAGCGTGAATATAATAACGATAGAAAACTAAAATAGTAGTTCACTTAGTGAAGTAGTAATATAGGGTCACCGCGAGATAGCTGAAAAAATATTTGCTCGAATCAACATTTAAGTGGCAGAGAATGTAGTTATTGCCTCTAAAATGTATGCTAAAACGTAATTGGCGAATATATAAAAATATGAAACTACAAAGAATAGAGTTATTTAATCCTGAGGCAGTATTGAAATGCGACGATTTAGGCAGATCAACAAGTGTATAGCCCGAACGAGATGTTGAGTTAACGATAATTATTGAAAATAATGATAAAAACCGTCCAAATCCCACTCGTTCAAAAGAAAATCCACAAACCTAATGCCGCCAAGATATATTTTAAATGTATAGAGTTTCTGGCTTAAAAAAATAAATTTCTCCGTGCCATCGTCCTTCGAAGGATAAGTTTCTTCATGTGGGAAAGGACGACGTAGTATCTTGACTATGAGCATCACGAATGTTTTTTATATTAATCTGACATCCTAAATTGACCACACCAGAGTCCACAAAAAACGTAAAAATAACTGTTTGGCGAAACCTCTGGCCCTTTTCCCTAAATGCGATAAGAAAGGTTAACATAGATGGTAATGGTAATCGAATCCCTCTACCATACGCTTTTGGCGGCCTGCGGGGCAATTAAGTAAATGTAAATATAAAATTTCCAAACCTTTCCGTAAACTAGACATGAAAATCGTGATTAATAACGCTTATACGAAATTCGGTTTTTGAGTAGCGAAAAGGAAGGCTGCTTAGCGCACAAGACGGCCCGTTAGATTTACGGCCGATACACGATATCCGCAGGAGATGGAAAAGTGCCCGAGAGAAAGGTGATTTTCGTGAAAGGCACGTTAAGGTCCTTGTGTACAAAAGAGTCGGGTTGGGTGCCATTAAAAGAAAAGACTGTAACGGATTAGAAACGGTATTTCTGCAAATTTAGTAAAGGACCACTTAGTGGCGAGATTTTTATCTGATCTTCCAATTAGATAGGTCAAAACCGTGAGACGAGGAAAGTAAACTAAAATAATTTAGCCTGTTAATTGGCAATTTAGTATAGTTCGGCGTAAATATACCTCTTGGTATGTAAAAAAATTATACAGACTGAATATATTATGACTTTTAAGCTTGTAATTTATTGCTTTGTGAATGGGGAAAGAATATTCTTGAGAAAATTACGCAGTGATAAAGAAAATTATGCAATTAGTGATATGCACACAAACATTATCACCAAAAAGGCTGCCTGGGAGTGAAAGTAAAGAGCCCAAATAAATTTCTTCCCATAGCGTTCAGGACTAGTTTTGGGGTTTGAAAGAAGCCGTTTCACAATTAATTATCACAATTTTAGGGTCATAATCCTAACTCTTGTAATAACCGAGAACTCTGATTTAATTTGCTTGGGAAATAACTTCTCTCCGTTAGAGATTAGAACTCATAAAATTCTTCGACTATTTCGTAGTCTTAATGGAAATTATAATGCAACCATAGATTTAGAAAGTAAACGATCTTGATTCGGGCCGCAGTATTTCCTTCCAAAAAACAGACCACCTCTATAAATAACGCTCAAATATTATGAAGTCGTGCTCGCTTAAATATGCCGTTGAGGTAAATGACTCCCTGAGGCGTACACGCATCGACACGAACTGATGTTACTCGGGAAAGTAGGTCGCCAGATACTGAACAACCGTCTAAAGGTTTCACAAAGAGATTAGAGAAAATAACATCCCGAAGACGATACACTGGTCACGGCATTTGGCGATTAAAAAACGGTACATTTTTAATGCATCCGAGCCCAAAGACGGGAAAGTTCCAGATTTATTTATCCTACTTAATCTCAGAATGTTTCAAAAAGTCTTCTTTAAGAGTCAATACGTACGCAGGCAGAGTCCGCTTAGCGTATGTCCGGTTAACTTACATCCGCCGATACGTACATCGTATAATGATACCGTATGTCCGTACGAACGTAAATACTGCTCGTTGATACGTAAATCTTAATCTGGCAGATTATATTGTCTGGCGTGACTCTACGTACTCTGTTGCTGCGCGATGTACGGTCGACATCTTAACTTCTTGGATATTGCTTATGATTTCAAATTTTAAACAATTTGAGTGAAACTTTTAAACATAATGAGTGGTAAAATATCCAAAAACGGCAACTCCTCCAACAACTCCTCCTGCATCTCCAGCTAAATCTCTTTCAAAATTCTCTGATAACAGTCCCCTTTCCTTCTGCCAATAATTTTTCTTCTCCCCTATAACAACTCATCAACCATAGTAAGCAAGTGAAAAATATAATTTCGTATAATAAATTATTTTTTAAATGAGTATTTATTCATATTTACGATGTTTCTATGCTTTCATTTATTTATAACATGTTTAAATTTAATTTTTGTTACTTTATAACTGCAGTGTTACGTTATTACAGCCAAATTTTCAGTGGAAAAATTGATGGGCTTGTACGGTAACGCATCTTCATTTATAAAATGTGCTTATATGGTTTATCGCCGTTCGCTTAACGCACATCCGCTTAACGTGCGCGTTTTCAAGAACGTAACCTGTACGTTAAGCGGACGCTGCCTGTATTAATTAACTTTAGATGCCACGCGTGTGTGGGCATGGAGAAGGCTGCTGAAGACGAAATAAACAGATAGGATGAAAAACGAGGAAATATTTATGAGAATAGGCGAAAAGCAAATGATTAAACAGTCTATGAGAAAGAGGAAGGCGAATCTGGTCGGACATTACCCGAGGAGAGAGAGATCATGATAAAAAACGATAGAATGAAAACTGGAAGGAAAAAGATAAAGAGGAAGGAAAAGGTTCCAGCTGGTAGACGACTTGAAAGGGAAAGAGCTAAAAATAAATAAAGAAGATTGCGGAAAGGAGGAATATTTGGAAAATCAAGTTTTAACCAATAATAATGACGTATCTGTCTACGGGACACACACCTATGATGGTGTTGTTCGGCAATGTTTGAAAGGTGGATTGTGTGTATACGTCCCAATAATAGAGCCATGGATTCGAATCATGCTGCGACCACGGGCAAAAGCGGTTGTCATTGTAAAATTTTACACAAGTTCATTAAAAATGTCGTGATTTCTTTTTGTAAGAATATCATGAATAAATAAATTTAATTTTGCGAGCACTTTTTAGTCGGTTACTGTTGACATTATTAATACATTTAAAAAACCTTAAATTAAATAACATACAAAAAGTTAAGGGAGCATCCTTTAAAAATTGATTTCTGGCTGTTTTACGTAGCACAATAACTTAGTTTAGCCAATGAGTTTAAAACCACTTATATCGAAACTTGTGAGTTGTTGTTTTCAGTGGAATTCTATATATCGCACTTACAAAAAAAAAGAAAATTGAAATGATTCCAATGCAGTACGAAGTCTCCTTGTATCCCTTATAAAATCTTAATGCATATTACCATAAGGAAGTTTCAGAAGGGAATAACTTGCTACTAGCCTCCTGAAAGACGCGATACGAAATGGTTCTCATTTGAAGAGACCGACAGTAAACAGTCGATACTATTCATCGCAATAACTCCCTGTCCTCGGAGATACAACCGAACCAACCCTTTCGTCCTTGACAGCTCGCATGCATGCCTAAGAGATTTCCAATAAGAAAAAAACGCGCGAACATTTCCTGAACGCTATGCGCCCGGTCACGTTGTGACCCTTGTTCCAGGTGACGTCAAAACATGCGTGAACGACTATTATGCATGGAAACGCTACTTATGCGCAGACAAGAAGCAGAGAGAGAGAGAGAGAGATACAGGGACACACCTTAAGAAGGCGTGCATCATTCATCAACGCCGAGACAACGGAAGAAGTATCTTGGCGTTGCTTATGGGAGACCTTGGTGGAAAAGGGGAGGAGTGAGGGAGCGTGAGGGGGCGGGGGTGGGAATACGTCCACTCATACAAACGAGCGCGGTGGAGAGAGATAAAAGTCACCTCCTCACCTGGGATTCAATGAGATGCGACCTTTTAGCAGGAGGAGGAGGCGGAGGTGTTGTTAGTCCGAGATGGGAATTCATCGCGAATGTTTACCGGAATTGGACTAAATGGATGCCCGCATTAGTGCTGCAAACACGAGCAGACCTGCGCCAAGTAGCCGAACAGCCGTGTTTTCTTAATGTCGATACTACGTTCCTGATCGTTAATCCGTTATTGATCCAATAGGTGAAGAAAGGAATCGTGCGTCTAATATTGATTATTGTACTTTTTAAGCCTTTGTTTTGGTTTCCAAGAATGAATCGGATATTTTTCATAAAAATTTCGATTTCGATACCTGGACATTTCGATGGTTAATATGAGTCGCACAACGGCAGTGGACTAAAACTTGCACCAGTCCGTGTTATTTAGGCGCCACGGGCGAAAACGCATTTCAGCTCCCGCTTCGTATAACTTTAAGATGGCATTTTAAACGCGAGCATTCATTTATTTACTGGTCTTTGAAAATTAAAACAATGAATAGTAAAAAAAATTAAGGATTGACATTAAGATTCTGACTTTTCAACGATACATTTGAACACAATCAGTATTTCTAATAGCCACAAAAAGTTGTTTATTAGAATCCACAAAGGGCAAGTCACCGCTGATGACGAGTGCTTTGTAGCCGAAATACGCATACGGCTATTCCAAACGTTTTATGCCTATTAGTGTAGTGTTGTTTTGATTTTAGCCAAAGCGCGAGCTCGATAATTCATTATTGAAGCGATATGCATTGCTAGCCAACATTTATCTATGTATTTGCAAGTAGTGTACACATAATTCGTCTGGAAAGCGGTCCTAAGTTTATGGAGCCCCAAGCAGCCGTCTGGCTCGCTTGTACCTCGGCATAAGTCATACAAATACATAAAAATCTCTCTACAATAGAGATAACTAATATTATAGGAAATATGAAGGCAATGGGAGAACAGGATGAGACGATTGCCATGAAATCCAACTAGTTCTATCGTTTTATCTAATAACAAACCAACAAACTAAACTAGACGAGCATATTTTCCACGCAATTATGAATATTGCCTTTAAATAAAATATTGGCACGTTTTAGCAGTCTTCCAAAAAGAAACAATAACTACGCGTTCAATACTTCCGCCGCCCTATTCCGTCAAGACGACCTAGGATATTATGGCGTTGAGGGCTTGATTGAACCCTTGTGGCGTTTGTTCCGGGGAATCAGGAAATTAATCCATTAGGACACGGTGAAGCGACGCCATAACGCGAGCTCATAACTCAGACTTTACGTCTCCTATGGAATCATGCTCCCTTAACGCCTTGTGTACGCAGTGCAATGCACCAGTCTGTTTATTTAGTGTTGCTTTTGTTCACCTCGTTACTCCACTTCCAGCATCGATTTATCATGGCCACGCCCTTTACGATGCAGTAAATAAGAAAAGTACTCTCGTAATGAAATGATCAACGCATGTGTGTTAAATAACCAGACACACGGGCGAAAATCAAAATTGAGAAAATTATTACCCTTCCGAAGACTCAAATTAAAAACCTCAACTGGATTAAACAGCATTTTTATCAATGAAAAACAATGGTTATAAAAACTTTTCTATAAACAGCTTTTATAAATAAATAATAAAATTCGAAGTTGATATAAAAGTTACTCAAAAAGTGAGAAATTTCCAACGCTTCAACAATGAGAAACTATTGATGCTATGACAACTGAATGGGTCCAAAACACAAGCACTATATATATATAAGCATAATTTTCGAAGTTAATATAAAAGTTGTTAAAAATTGCAAAGGTTGATTTACATAATAAGATTCAGATCTTAAAACAATATCAGCGTAAACTCAGCATAGGAAAGAGGAATGAAGCGACACAGGTATATCGAAATATAAAATAAGAAAGGAAACAATTACTTGACTGCGACGCCTATCCTTCGTCTTAGACAAATTATGAGCGGAGCAACTCTCGTAAAAGTCTCTAACATTACCGAAGAATCGCCCTTTGAGATTACAAAAACATCTCTCGCCTCCGTGGCGGATATAATTAAGAACGTGTATATAGCTCCCATCGCTTCGTCTATATTTTTTCTCAGCACGTATTGCGCCTCCATGGAGACGTTGGGAACAACAATAGGCTCAGTCGTAACCCGTGGAGGGATTATATTTATCACGATAAAGCGTGGGATCTGAGACGTCGTTAGACCATTCTTCGCTTGGGGGAGGGGGAGAAGGGGAGGAAGGAGGTTTGTGAGCGGGGCCGTATGAAGCGGGCAGCTTTGTAATAAAAATAAAAGAACGGTAAAGCGGAAGCGGGAAGCAACAGCAGCGGGGACCAAATGAGGCGCCAGACCTTGCCGCGTTGAATACGTACATGCATGGTCTTCGCATAGGCGGGGAGACAGAGAGGTGTGAAATTTGAGAGAAGGGAGAGGAGGAGGGGGAGTAAAGAAGAGGGAGAGTTGAGGAATAGGAGGAGGCGGAAGAGAATAAGGAGAGAGAGCAGGACGGGTCGCCCATGCAAATCGGCCTAGTGAACCTTGAACGATGCGTATATATGTATATATGACTGAAAACCAATACACGTTCTCTCAGAACGAAGCACATATCACGCGAGATGACATCAGATCGGATCACGAAGGGAGCAACAGCGAGGCTAGTGCATTGAATGCGAAATTAAAAACAGTAACAATGACTGGATCTCCCTTGCCTGCCCGAAGGATTGGGAAAATTGCGATGGATTGTTTTTTTTAGATGGACTAATAAATAAAAATACGTGTACCCTATCGACTGAACGTCAATCTCTCAAAAACCACTTAATCGTTGTGTAGAGGTTTCTATCTATCGCATATTGACTAGCTTTCAATCGTCTTTAGAGAGACTGAGTCGCTATCGCTAGTTTTGGGAAGATGCTACAGTGAAACCTAGATCTTATAAAGTTGGTCAGTGTATAATATTCGTATATACGAAGTATAATTCAGCCCTCAGCTAAAACAGAAGCGACTTATCGGTTATTATAACTATCTCGTTATTACAAGTCATGACATTTTAAACCCCATGAACTTTGTTGAGGAGATCATGATGCAAATCGAGTGTTTCACTTATATTACAGTTTACATGTAATAAACAAGTAATATATAATGCATATGTATATTATTTATTTAAAGATAAAATATAAAAATAAATAGGCCACTCCTATAGACAAAACTTTTTAATGGGTGCTCTACCTAATTTCACCCGTCAGAAATCGATCGAATACACCAGATGCGCATTTCTTATGCAAAGTAACCTCTTCGGTTGTAATTCACTGATTATTAATTCTAATAACATCCTCACGTATTGGATCCAAGCCATAGGCTGAGCTCGCGTATTCAATTTCGGATATTCCGTTATGAGGAGGATAACATCATCACATTCATTCCTACAGAACAAATCGACAGCTTAATAGTTTAATTTCTGTTCACAGCGCGCATCTCCCCTCGGGATGTTACGACTTCTCTTTAAACTTCTAAACAAAATATCACTGATGGAACGGAAATTAATAAATACGAAAGGCGAAAAAAACTTCCCGAAATGGTCTTAAATAGATTAGCGTTCGCGGCATGTGCATCGTATGCGAAAGATGCATTCCCATCGGAATTTGCTTCAGGAGCTTCACAACGCAACTGCGTCGCTCGTTACTTTGAACCGTTTCCAAATTCTTTTCTTGGATTGTAGCCCTACTCAAAACGCTCAGATACGTGGCCCTGTAGAGTCACCTTGGAAAATGAATGGGCGACATCTTTGCGCACTTGAAACGCGTAACGATTTTTAAAAATCCCCACCTCAAAACCTGGTGGGTTTCGAGAGATAATTTTAAATTGATTCAACATCTGCGATTCTTCGAAGAAAACGTGGATGTTTCGATCTAATACGATTCGTGAAAACGTGTTTCGCTTAGAGCTGAAGTGCCAAACTTGCTGCAATCAGGTCATCAGATTTGCCACATGATACAAAATATAGATGATTTTAATAAATATAATGAGCAAAATTTTGAAATTAGGTTTGAGGTTGTAAACCGACATTAATCAAAACTGATACTGTACACAATAAACTGTTTGCAATTTATGAGTTTTGAAATGTTGTCATAAAAGAAGTGTTTTTCCTCTCCTCATAACTCCAAGATAGGTGATAAGCTCCAAGTATAGTCAATATTGGACTCAAAATGGTTCACTATGGTAAACTAAAACACAAATCTGGAATTTTGTCTCGAAATTAGAAGGAAAAATATAACTGATTAAGAGTATCACTTAGCTAAATATATATGGCGGATTCGCCATGTGTCTAATGGCGAAAGTATTAGACACTTCTGATTAAGAGCTTCTTTTGGAGTTGGACATAGTACTAAAGTTTAAGATTCTATTATGTGAAGCAATTGAATAGTCCTACCATCTGCTGTATCAAGTGTACCAGACTCATTAATATGGAGGTGGCAATTGGAATTTTGCTGAAACCATGAATGCCTGTTGTCGTATCCCTTCTTCCTTGGCAAATCAATTTCATATAGTCGAGAAAAACAAGAAAAGGCCGATGCATTACTTAATTACATAATACGATTTAAATTTTCGAGTACAGACGAAAAATGATGCTTCCAAAATAATTAAAACCGTTGAAGGGATTATGAAAATATATTAATTTTTAAAATCGAATTAACTCGGGTCACAAAAAAGTAACTCATTTTGGAAAAACAATCCGTGAAATAAGCCTGAATTTAAGTAGGTTTCGTGAGAATTTCAAATAGATGAGCTGAGTTACATTTATTTATTAATCACGGAATGGATGCAAGTTTTATTCATTTTTAAGAGAGAATTATATAGCTCACCGAATGGCTGGAATAAAATTGACAAAATATGCATATCCAACAGCTATAAAAAGATTAAAAGGAAATATAATTAACTGATAAATTATTTCCCAGTATGACGGTGGAACTGAGTTGTAATCGAATGAACCACTCAAGACTGGTTAGAAATTATCGATAAATATCCTCAATGTATTATTTTTAATAGCCAAATATTTGCTAATGGATTATTCTTCATTTTTTATTGGAGCGTCTTATGTTCCAGTTAGGATATATTATGCGAAGAAAGAATAAAAAAACGGTAATCTATGGAAGAAGAGCGTAGACTGAAACATATCGTTTGAAACAATCCAATTAGCTATATAATTTTACAGTCGGATTTCCTAAAAAGCGGAAGAGAGGAAACAAACGTTCCAAAAAGTCGACGCGCCTCTTTCGTTTCCACTGCCTTGTTTATTCCGCAGCGAAAATTTAAATTCACCGTCCCCGGGGACAACGGAGCCAAAGGATTCCTTGTTTACCGAAGACTGGCGAACACACACACACACGCACACAAACGCCCACCATCGCTTCTTCCTCATTTTTATGTCTTCTCTTTTCCTCCTTCTCTCCCTCCCATCCTTTCCTCCCCTCCTTTCCAAGGCTAAGGAGCGCCGAGGTCAATAAACCAAGGCACCAGTGCTAGAGAGCAGCTAAGCGGCCAACAATCCGGCGGGCTCGGAGCCATGGCCAAACGCCATACAAACCTTCGTAAAGAAAACAAGACGGGGGTTATAAAAAACACGATGTTCCACGGATAATCCGCCTTTTAGCGACAAATGTTTACTCTCTTATTTACGTCGTAATGATTTGGTTCCATTTGTAGTCTCTGCTTAGAAACGACTCCTATAGTCACGTCGCCGTGCGCCAGAGACGACGGAACATTTGTAAAGATGACTTCATTAGTTGACGAATCGAGTGTCGCTCGAGAAAAGGCAAACAAAACCTAAAAAAAAACGGGACCGCACTTATCAATTTAGATCAGAGCCGTATGTAATTTTAAAACGTCCAACGGTCATCAACTTGTATTTACGTTTCACGAGAAAAATGTGTACAGCATACAGCGCTAAGTTGCCAAGAAAACATGTTGCCTACTCTTTCTTCCCGCTACGATGAGACGGGTCGTTTCCCCGGTAAAAAATAGGCAACAAAAAAACCTTAACGTGTTTTTTTATTTACAGGAAATGTTTTCACCAGCATACCAATCCAAAATAACAAGAGTGATTAAAATAGGCCAATGAACATAGATTTCTCACTAAGCGAGAGAAAGTAAATTATTTTCTTTACCTTGAAAAATAGCCAAGAATCCTTAAACTTCGAGAAACCATGTAATTATAGCTTTTAAAGTAACACAAGAAATACTTCGATTATTGTTTGTTATTATAGAAAGTAATACTACTCCCCAAGTGGATAATTATATGCATGATGGCGACTTCAAAACAGAATCAATTGTTTCCAAATTGCGCCAATCACGTGGTAAATATTATCATCCCCTGAGCCAAAAAATATTCGATAGTGAGTTGCATGAGCAAATCATCCATTTCCGCTTCAAAAAATCCATTTTAATTTAGCGATCATATCAATTTACAAATTCATCTCGTAATTCACACACATTCAGCCAGTTTTGTGTCCGCACCGACACATTCTTTTTAATCCCTTTAAAGTATTAACACCGAATGACGCCAAAAACAATATTCCCGTTTCCTGCAGCTACCCACTTAAAAGATGAACGTGATCCAATTCAGGGGCATCAAAAAGGTCCTTAATGCACTTAAACGTAAAAGGAGACATTAGCCGCCGTTCCCTGAAAAGCTGTGCCCTTATATTAAAATGTCAAACACGTTTCAAAGATCGTAAAATTCTCGTCGCTGAACCAAAGCGATGACCAAGATAGTACCAAAAAAACACCGACAATTGTTTATTCCGCTAGAGGACCTTCAGTTCCAAGCGAGTTCAAATGATGAAACTTAGTTTGCTCGATTTTAAGATGGCTATCGTGGGCGTCATTTCGACACATTTCTCGGAAATACGGAAGACGGGACGAGCTGTTGTGAACACTGCCGCTGTATCAGAGGACGTGGCAGAGTTCGTTGCGCAACAGAACCGACTCTATAAACCTTAAAAAATAGACGTTCTCCCGCCTCGAAGACAAACACGGAGATAACTTTATATTTAGACGTTTTTCTTTGCCTTTTGCCGCTTCATTTAGCCGATTACATAAGTTGGGTGACAGCTAATTCTTGTATAGATCTTAGCATCTAATCCGTCAGTCTATATATAAGTAAAATGTTGTAGTTCGATAAATCTATAGCGCTGATAGTAAATATAATTTTACCCCATATAACCGGATATTGTTTAAGCGTTTTAGCTAAAAGAGAAAGGATCACATTTTTCTAAATGAAATTATACATCTGCGACAATGGAGTCCTCGGAAAGTGAAAGCTCTAAAATTATAGAAATTTCTTTAAAGACCCAGTGACACACACACGCACACATTTTTGGGCTTAGTGATAGTCATATCCCGACAAAGTGTGTTAATTGTTCGTGTGTGAGGTGACCAAGGTCACTGTGAAGGTTAATTACCAACCTAACTAGCGCGTTCGCCTAAGAAATCTAAAGTGGCGAGCACGAAATTGGTCTCAGGCGAGGTTATGCTCGGGTGATTGAACCTTCTGAATATTTATTCAAATCATTCTCTTCGAAGTCGTCGGTACATTTAACGCAGTGATTATAAAGTCATACTACTGTTTGTAATAAATGAAATTAATCCCTCTAAGGCAAAAGGGGGGAGGACATATTCAATGAATTATCTATAAAATTCTAATCGTGGAAAATAGTGATTGCTTATAATTATAATTAAAACAAATTTAAAAAAATCTACAAACAACACTTTTTTCCATTCCATTCGAGTGAAGATACATCAAGTATGAAATCATAACAAACTGGACAATCGGCACATAGAATTTGGACAAGTAAGTGCTTAGATCGAGTATCTAAATAATTAAAGGAAAAGCTTCTAACGTTTTATTCATCAGAATACTGTTCGGATTTCGAAAAAAGTACAGGATTGGCGGGGAACTACGAAGGTTTCCCCTGATTGATGAGGTGTCTCGCCAGTGAAGAGGTGCTGAGATAAGCCAGGCGGAGGAAATGAGTGAATGGAGGCGCCAGATATACTAACCAGATGAGGAGTGAGAGGGTGAATGGTTTGAAGGGGAGGAGGGGAGGAGGTAACAACTTCGATGAAATTGGATCCCACGAGCACACGCGCAAACATATCATTCTTTGAACGGAATTCGCGACATGCGAACAGTAGAGTGGCGGTATATTTCAAATATAAAAAGAATGAAAAATTCTGAAACCATGGAAAAAATTACATCGGATGAAGAATGTTTCATGCGGGTTAAACGAATGCTTCTTCGCAAGCGAAAGCGTGTATATGATCACGAATTCAATTCCAGATACCAGTCATAATTTTCCAACGATTCGAGATGGAAGATGAATGAGGCACATCAAGATCCCTCGTTCGTGAAACTGAAATAACGAACGCGATATATTATTTCCATTTGGTCTTCGTCTTTCGTTCAAGTGGAATTGGTCTTCGTCCCGAAGATCTTTGAATGGAAGCGCTAAGCAACCAGCTCAACGAAAATCTTTCGCGTGCATTCATAATTCGGATCACCTATTTTGAACGAAGGTAAATATGCGCATTCTAATTAAAAACACCGGTTAACTGGAAGCCCAAAAGTAGCTGTTCGGACGACCGAACGGCTCGTATTTTAATCAGTCTCACAAATAAATTCTATTTTTGTTATTCGGGAAAAAAATGAGGAAGAAGATGGTGTATCTTCACCGTGTCGTAATATTTTAACCATGCCAAATTTTGGAGGGTTAGTGTGTGAATGGCAATCAATGACTGACAAATGATGAAAGGGCAATTAAAGAGATCTATAATTAGGTTAGTTCATCAATACGAGTTGTTGATGCTTGCATACTGCAAGCGCTTAAAAATTCACCATACACCAAGATCTAAACTCGTAAATAAACCAACGCGACATCATTTGAACTACACAGAGCCCATTTAAATAAGATAATAGTTTTCATTTTCCCAGAAATTAAAGCATCTATCCAGAATTTCTGAATTCTCTGGCAATCCATTCGCGTCCAAGTTTTCGAATTTCAAGTTTCATGGCTCAGATCGCCCTTTTTAGGCATTAACTATAATCATCATTAATACAATAGGTAACCTATATGTTACACCAAAATTTATGTAAAAATTTGGATATTTTGTGTCTTATGATTACGGTGCCTTTTACTACGTAACCGGATAAAAAAATTAATTTAAAATTATCAGATCATCATATGCAGGTATACGTCGTTGACAGAAATCAAATGGATTATAATGCATTCTAAGCATTAAATCAATGCTCTTGGAGTTTGGGAAATAAATTCTCATTGAAATGCATTAGAGTCGTTGCTATGGTAGTTAATATTTCTCATTTTGAAAACTGAAAAATATTTCATAATTTTATGATTAAAATCAAATTTTTACTCAAATTCAGATTGGATTTGAATTTTGTCTTCAAGAAAACTAAACTTCATTCTTTCATCCAGAGAACGGTTTATGTCCCGACGGTCCCGATTTTGTATCTTAATTTTAAATAATTTAAAAAAGCAATTTTATATAGTCCTGCACAGTTTTCAATCCTTGTTTATGGGTGTTTAAAAATGGACTTTGGGGTCAAAAACTCCCCTTAAATATGACTTTTTCTGGAATTTCGGATTTTTTCCAGAGGTTGTACCCAATGAACTATCTTCCTTCCAAATTTAAACTCTCTAACTTTTCTAGAAGTACCTTAGGTTTTATATGATATCTTATAAATATTTTAGAGTGTGTGTGTATGTATTTTTTATACGTTTTTGCACCGTTGAAGCTATCGAATTCAAAAGTTTCATGGGTCATCCTATAAACCAAAGGAAGAACTTGGTCTATGTTTGCAGACCGTAAGGTCTCTTATACCCCATAGGGTCAACAAAATACTATTTCCATAAGATTGCATGGGAAACGGTGTGGAGAAACCCCAAAATGCCATGCAGCCCTTCACTGATGTGGATATAAATATACCTAAATATTAACTTACGATCACGGAAAATGGCTTATTTTACGCAAGAAAGACTTAATATTTTATTTCTGTTCATTTTTAGTCGTATTACATGTAAAATCGTTCGAAATTATCCTTTAAGCGCGAAATTTATTAACATTATCCAGGCGGCAACAAAGCTAAATTTCTTAATTGTTGTCCTCCTCAAAGGGAGATAGCCACGTAAAGATTAATGAGAGGAAAGTCCACGCCGTGGCGAGCCGTGGATGAAGAATAGCCAACACCAAGATAAAGGGTACAAATGGATTAAATATAGTCTATGAATACTCTTAAAGTGAGTCAAATGATTTTTAAGGAATATTATAACATTGTTATCTTTTACCATTAGCGTTGAAAGATATATCGCAACATAAATCGATACATCTACTTACATTTGTTCGGTAACCAAGATGTTGTTTATTGTTTAAGTTTTGGCTAATAGTATTGACATAATCCACATAATATTATTGCTGCTTTAAAGGCTTTTTTGCATCTATCCATGTGAATATTAAGTAAGACGTTAATGCATAATTCTATTAATGATAAAACTTTACAATACAATATATAAAATAGTAAATGTTAATGTAAACATCGCTTGCGTTTGGTAAACTTGGGGTACCCAACAGCGAAAGTAAGTAAATTTCAGAATTTATTGTATTAGTTTTATTGTAATATTACATCAAAAGTGATATATCAATAAAAATAATAAATAATAAAAATCTTTTGCTACTTAAAAGAAAAATTTTCCGAGCGAAGCCGGGCGTTTAAGCTATATCCTATATATGCAAGAAGCAGCTATGTATTTATAATGATTCTATTTACTAAGTATTCTTAAACACTCACAAGTAAATAGAATTTCAAGATTAGTAGCCCACAATGACAAAATATAAAAGAAATGAAAGGCAAAATACATGCCTATTAGTAATTTTATTTCCTTATGTTGTTTCAGCAATATTTTTCTATCAATTAATAAATAGATCGTTTTAGTCACAGAAATACATTCAGATGAATCTTGATAAAGACTTTTTAAAATGTTAAACGACTGAGCGTGACGTCATGTAAATTATCACCATCTTGCTCTACCGTAAGGTCGCGCATATTAACAGACAGGTTTCTTCTACTCTGTTTCTTGAGACGATATATTATCCACGGCACTCGTGCAAACAAGAGGACGATATATGGGAGACATGGCAAGAGAGGGAGAGGAAATGCAGATATGAGCAATCTCTCTTAGAAAGCAAGGAGTCGTCCTCGATGATGATAAGTGACAGGTTTAAAGCTGAGGATTTAAGGAGCTAAAATTTCGCGAATACAACCGGAAGCTGCTCGGGTCGATTTGTTTTATTTCCAACTGCGTAGATTCTGTGAATCGATCGAGACACCGAGCCATAACTCCTGCAAAATTAGGTAAATTGATCGTGGCTTCGATTAAAGGATAGCCGACGGAAAACACGGAAAACGGAACACGGAAAACACATTCATTGCGCTCGGAAAACCGGAATAAATCAGCTGAAAATCATTATTACTACTAGATTACTCAACGCAAAGCCTACTTCCCTCATACATGTATGAAAATAACACTATGATCTATTGTATCAGCATCAGTTCAATATGTTGGCGGGTGATAGGGAGTGAAGGGCACCAAAAATCTCGAAAAATCCTATCTTATCGCGTTGGTTCAGCTTTTGTTATCCCTATTGTCTCATTTGACAAACTTTGTCTCTACAACTGCAATAAATTGAGTGGGAAACTCCCATTTGAGTTACGGCTAAGACGCAGTCGTCGCCGGCGGTGATTCACCGATATTAGATTCCTTTGGCGACAGTGTAATTCTATAATCTACCACAGGTGAATCGCCACTGATGCCGGCTGCTTTGTTTCCGAAATGCTCTTCCGTTTTCCCAACATTTTTATGCTTATTGGGTAGTTATATTGTGTCAATTACAGCCATAAGGTGTGCTCAATAATTCTTTTTAAACCTATAGTCCCACAGAAAATCGAACTTCTGTACCGCTATGTTCTACAATCGATCTTGAAAACTTCATCTTTATTGTCAAATGAAACATGAAGCGCAAGGAAAAGAACATTTCCATTCTGCTCAAACGAATACTAACTATCACATTTATCTTCCTTTGCATTTTTTGAAGAGTAATAATGCTGCAGTTGGCGTATTACGCAATAGTTTGTCTTGTAGAACGCTGGAGTAAAAAACTCCGGAGATTCGAACAGTAAGAATTTCGCTACCCAACACAGGAGGGATAAATTACTTTGAGGTCGAAACCACTTACAGTGAGGAATAAGGTGTCACTCTGTAATTTACATAATTATACAAGACGTACTCTGAGAATGTCCTAATAGTTCGTTCCCAGATCCAGAAAAAAGCGACGCGTTTTGAATGTTAACGCAAGCTAAGGCATAAAGACTCAAATATTTGTTGCTCCTAGAAAAAAGATAAAAACAAGAGATGCGAGATTAAATTCATCTTAAAACATTGCAATAACAATAGCAACAGCAATAACAGCAATCGGAACATTTATATTATTACCAGAGGAATGTCCTTGGCTTTAAAAACGCTGTTTTCCTCAATTTTAAAATGGTGTATAGCTGAGTATATTACCTCTCGGAATGGAGGAAAGTTATGACTTAAAAACATTTTAATATTGAAGAGACAAGGAGGAGAAATTGGCGATTGTCTAGTCTAAATGAATATGAAACCATAGTACAACGTTTTAATTAAACTTCTTTATGAAAAAGCATGCATATACACAGTTTTACTCTGTGTGGCCATTGTGAAAGTTTGCAATTTCGAGCTCAATTACAGTAGCCTAACACAATATTTCTTGTAGAAGTGGGCCAATGGAGAACTTTTTCGCCGTTGTTCATACAAATTATTATTTATGGCTATTACTTAAAATTATAAATTACCCGTATTTCAAAATAGGTTTTAATATGAACCAAAATAAATATATCAGATATAAATATTTATATAGTTATCAGCCTTGTTTAATAAATTCAAGAGACTATAAATGATTCATGCAAATTAAATTTGTAAACGCTACACTACTAACAAAAATGTTATAAACGATCCGAATGAACCATTCATTCAAATATGAGCTACTGTTACGCCAGTCCGAATTTCAACTCTTTCGTAGTCACGGCGCAAGAAGCATCGTTCCGAGCAAACACGTTCAATTCATACACATAAGATGTATGATAATTTTTATAATTTCCGTTATTTCTCGTTGTGCAGCCACGATCAATGGCACCTAGGACGAGATTGAATGCGACCGGTAACAAAGTGTATGCACAATATTAACAGTAATAGTTTGCAAGGTTAATATATTCAATAAGGCTGCGTAAGATTATTAGTAGTCAGTTGGGACCGCTCTTTTCACTCAGCGCAATGATAATCACCAGATGACGAAATATTTATGCATCGTTTCTCTGTCATAGGGTTCACTATATCCGCGATACCTCATACAAATATAATTGTAACAAAATGTACCTAAAGCACAAGTGGTACACGTCCCAATTATTTCTGTTTTCGTTCCCCTTTTAATGCATGATTATTCACATCCCTAAGCCAATGCCCGTATTAAATAATCAGAAAACTTTCTTTGTCCACGAAACATTTTCCTTTATGGGTTTCCAATTTACGTTTATGCGTACCGACGTAAGCAACTGCAATCATTTCCAAAAGTTCAAAGAGGTGAGGAAGAGAATAATTACTTTTCTGCGGACGGAAAAAAACACACCGAAACGCAGACGATGAGTACATGTCGAATGTGGGTGGATTTTTAATGTCACTGCACACTGCTACCGAAAGAAGAAAAAGTATATATACTAGTATATATACAAGTATATATACAAGTATATATACAACTCCGAGACATGGAGGAGACCGAAACGTTCCATGCGCTCAAACTGGCGGCGATAGAAAAAACACAAATCGGCAGGAGTGAGAGGGAAAAAGAGAGTCGTACAAAAAAGTGGGCGAGTGCAGCAAGGCAGGAAGACAAAGAGCAGAAGAATTTAAACTTGCTCAAAAGACCTTGGGGGAAGAGCGAAACGAAACAATTGAGTTCATTCAGGAGAAGAGAGGCGAACCGGATTGGTGGAGAGGAAAGAGGAGGAGAGGAGAGAGAGAGATGGGAAATGGAAGGAAGGAAGGGACGAAGAGCGATGCGGAGAAGTGGCGAGGTAAAGTACGAATTAGTGATCGGGATGGGAAGGGCGCGCGCTGCGTCGGGAGTAAAGACGGACTGAGACAAGAGATAGAAATGACGGCGTAAGATGCCGCATGTCCTTCCATAAGGAAAACTAAGGAGGAGGAGAGGGGCGAAACAAACGCCTTGCAGTATGTTAAGACGATGGGAGAAGTGATGTAAGAGGTTTTCCGTGGTCTCCTCCGAGCGGAGATCGTCGCGAGTTCAGACAGTTTTTTGCAGCACGTGGCCAACCCATGTAACCTTGGCTTCCTATCGATATTTCAATGAGACGGGAGTTCCACCCCTTCCTAAACGCTGACGTTAGGCTCGCGTACTTAATTCCCACAACGTCCTACTGGGATATAGCCAGGCTTAATTGAATCTGGATATCGCTTAAAGAAGACAGGGAGCGCCGTATTTCACATCGCGTCATTTGTCGAGTCACTCGCCGCGGTCAAAATCATTCTATACAGGACAGTTTGAAGGATTAGATTATGAAAATTACGGTAAAATTGTGAGCGTGATTTGCATCAAATCTGAAACAATTTTCAATGTTATTCACAGCCTGCAGGGTTTTGTAATTTCCAGTAGACCTCGCCACTCAAAATAAAAATATCTGACAGCTTTAAATTTCTTTTATTTTAAAGCAATGTTCGATATTTTAAACCAATGTTCGATCTAAATAATGGTAAAATAAATAATATAACATACCTTTCGAAAGGATTTAGTGGAAAAAAATTCTCTGATACGCTAGACGAAGATTCAAATCGCCATTTAAACGAAATCATAATCTATGTTATGACTAAGTTTATTAACGGAATGAAAAAGACGTTGTGTTAAACAGATAAAAACCACAGGAAGATCGGACGCGAATATTTCTGAAAGAAAAGAAAATCGGTGAGAAAATAAACCTTACTTACCTAGACACTCCGTCGTTAAGTCCCATCGTGTTAATTCTACTGCAGACAACTGCAAAATCCCACGAAGTACGCTCAGCTGCGCACCCCCCAACGGTGGACGGCTGAAATACATGAAAACAGACAGTATTATTGAAAAAGCTCAAAGTTTTGACATAAATTTATTACAAAACATTCATAAATTTTGCAAAATTTGCACATCCTATGCTCAATATCCACCTCATATCTGTTATCCGTAGTTGAATAATGGCATCCGATGCATCATCATGAAAGAACAAACAGAAGATAGCTCTAGTTCCACCACGAAAAATGAAAAATATCTACATTAAGGTAACAAACTTTCCAGGAAGCTAAGGAGTGACATCTTCAAATACGTACCGGCTATAAGGAGGGACGTATTACAGTTGCATGCATGCATTTATTGATTGATTGATTGATTTAACCCATTATTGGCGAGGTTAGGCCCTGTTAGGTTTCTCTTACACCCTAACCTCATATGTCGCTAATTCTAAAGTACAAGAATGCAGTATAATAACAAAGGTAAAGACAAGGACAAAAATTAAAAACAAAGACAAATAGAAAAGAGTAATGATGATGAATTTGAATTTGAATGGATCAGCTTAGATAAATAGATATAATATAGATCAGAGAGTTTGGTGTGATCCTCGAGGGTGTTTCATATTCTTGCCTGTTCTTATTCGTTTAAGTTAAGAACATGTAAATAACTCCGGCATTAATTTTCATTGCGATGGAGAAATTCTCTTTTCTCGATGTTTATGGGTATGTAAAAGTTTGTGTGTGCGCACACACGCGCGTAGACATATTAGCGTCGCTACAAGCACGCCATCTACCAGTCCTAGGCAACTTTTTCCATCGCCTGACCCTATACCGATCTCTTCTGAAATTCATCTCCAGAACAACCATCGATACATTGCTTTTCTCTCTCTCTGGAAGCCGTGCCGTCCAACCTTTGTTTCATATCTCCTCTTTTTCCCTTCCCCAGAGATATTCCCTTCTCCCTCCTTGCCATCCCGATATTTCCCACTCAATCTCATAATTTTATCTCCCTTAACCCTTCCTCTCCCAACCCCTTTCCTATCCTGCAATATTTCTCTCTTGGAACTTTGCCCGTATTTCCTTCCTCTCCCCCCCTCCCCTTCCCCTCTGCGGCCGCCCTCTTCTCCTTCCCTCCCTCAATACCTTTATCCCTATACACCAATGAAAGATCTCTCCCCTTCTTCTCTGCTACATTTCTCTCTCTTATCAAAAACTCTTTCCTTCAATTTAGTCACGTGAAGTCGCCTCGCAATGCAGGCTTAACCAATACGGGAGTTTTTTTTAGAACCAATCATGGTTTATTGGAAGAGAGGCAAGAGTTTTTCGATTACGTGACCAATTTTACGAAAACATATATGCATTCGTTCCGTGCAATCTTATGCATGTTTAAATATTTCCAACGAAATTTGCTTTTAAGGCTGGCAGAGTGTCTATTGATTTTAGTTTGTTTAAACATTTCAAGTTTTTTATGATGGGATATTTTTCTTATGCCCAATAGAATTGAAGAAATCTATTCAAATAAATGGGTTCTGTGACAAGAGTATGAGAATCGACGAATCTTGAATTATCACTTACAATGCCCTGAAACGGGAAAATAATTGGGCATTCGTTTTATGGCAACATAATTCCCCTATAACATGTTTCATAATATCGGATGATATAGATATGAGATCTCTACACATTTTATAGAACTGTCTAAATTTTAAGGACGGATTTGTTTTATTTTCTGGTTGTTTAATGCAATCAATATCTCTCTGTTAAAAATTTCTCTCCACTTGTCTATAGCAAATCGTAAATGTATTTTAATAATAAAACTGTACGCCAGAAATGGTGCTGATAATAAAAATATAATAGCATTAACTAACCTTATAGCAAAGTATGCTTATCTAATATATTATAACCGCTGTGTCCCTGCCTGCCTGCGTCCGAAGCCTCGAGTGACGTCACCTCCCGGCATGAACGAAAATAAATCGAGAAAGGTAGGTTCGATTTCGACAAATCTTTTGCCTGAATACTCGGCGCGAACTATTGCAGGTTTAAAGTGGTTAGTCGTCCTCCAAAAAGGCAAGGGTTCGATACCAGGATAGTTTTCGTTTTTGCATTTCATTAACACGTAATTGGCTAGAATACGATATGTAGACCTTTAGTCTTTAACATTTAAAAATAACTTACGATCGAGACTTATTTACACTATTTCACGTAGAAAGAAATGAAGATTCTTATGCTTAGCGTCGATTCTGTTGTTTATTTCTTGTTTGCTCATATTTTAAGTTTATATTCGATTTTCTCCGATTTTTCAACATTTCAAAAAGGAGTATTCTAATTTTTCTGGCATTGTTGATATCAGATTTTTGCATTGTTGGACTCGGACTTTCAAGTGCATTTGCACTAAGTTTACAATGAAACAAACGCATCAAGGACAATAACCGATTAAAAAGTGTATGTGAAAAAGTTTTGTGAAAATATAAAACAAATGAAACACGTAGCAAAGAAACTTGAAGTCAGGAACGACTCCAATGCATTGTTAGTTAGATATTTCACGCGTACATTAAAAATATCGTTTCGTTTGCAAATTTTATATGGCAGTTTAAAGTAAACAACTATATTAATAATGTTTGTGATTAATTTCTTTCGATTACTAAGCAAGACGACGCGTGGCCGGTGCATTTATAGTGATTACTTAACATTAAACAAACCACAGAACATTCGATTTGCTGTACCATCAGAAATATTGAACAAAACAAAAACTGTTTTG
Source organism: Tanypteryx hageni (assembly GCA_028673005.1). Classification (NCBI taxonomy): domain Eukaryota; kingdom Metazoa; phylum Arthropoda; class Insecta; order Odonata; family Petaluridae; genus Tanypteryx; species Tanypteryx hageni. The sequence goes on along the minus strand of CM054113.1, from coordinate 153,624,473 downwards.
TACCGATCAATGTTAGCCTAAATCGTGTAGGTATGTGTTTTTGGTTATGAAAATGGTGTGAAATATATGATTATTTTGAGAGGGGATATAAAAGCGGTTCAACTAATAACATCCTGTGTAACAATTTTTTTGTCATAGAAACTATTGCATAGGGCTACTTCACGCAAGTTTCCCTAAATGTTTGCAGGAAGTACTGCAACGGGCCCCTAGTCAATCATTAAAACGTTAAGCAGCGTAACACGCAAACCAATTTTCAACAACAATTAACATTAAATAACAGCGTGGACAAATAAAATTTAATTGCATTGCAATAAAAAATATATTAATGCTATAAGTTTGATTCAATTCTTCTTCGATTCCGAAATAAATACATCAATTTTCCTTAAACGAATCAGAATTGAAGAGGAATCGAATCACTTACACTTATAACAATATACGCAACTAAATTTGATTCACTGATGTAGTTATTTATTACCAACTGTTGTTTTCATGCCAATTTCGCGTGTAAATGCCCGTTAGCATGAAGGAGAATAATATATTCTCGACATATTTTTCTATTTGAAAATTGGTTAACTATCGTCATATTCTAGGAATTTATTTATTCTAGGCTCTCAATTATCATATTAATATATCGCTTCCATGAGTTATTTCCAAACCGCAACATAAATAAACAACCCACTAAATTGGTTATAAAATAAATAAAAAATTCTAACGTAAGTTTAAAAGTATATTGTTAAATTCCGACACAAATACACAATTTTCTTTCATTATAACAGACAGGCTTGATAACACTACTGTTGACGCGCGACTAAACAATACACAAATAAACTCATTACGACTTAACTTTAATTTTTACAACTCGAGAAATCCTAGGCCACATGTTATTTTAGGTAAACACGTAATGGCGTCCCATATATAAATCCAACTTAGTAGATATAATCCCATGAAGATAGCAGCAATACGGTTGCCCTTAACAACGAAGAGTTTTCTCGGCGCAATAAGAATGAAGTACAAACGTTATTATATTAATAGATTTTTATATGCACAAATAAGTTTCACCCGTCACTATCAAAGGCAAAAGATGTATAATACAATTTATTACCCGTCTTAATAACCTTACTTGGCACATTGATCACACTTGTACTTATTATTTTCCCTTTTCATAGGGGAACCAACCAGCAGTGCAGATATGAAATATACAAGAGTTGATTTTTTTAGAAGCCATCAAAACGTATGGAGCCATATTTATCTAACAGGGTATATTGGAAGCACGATTACGTGTGGTTCGGGTCTGAAGCATTGGCGCGTGGCTTACTCGGCGCATAAGATACGTTATTATAACACATCCAATTAGACGCTCTTTACAATACCTTCCCGAAAGTCACGGGAATCCCCGAATGAAGTATCCTCTTAACCTCATGTTCACATCGCATCGTGTGAGCTGATAAGACAACGCACCGTACGCGCAAGCAGATCAGTCATTCACTCGGGCATTCGGATCGATTATCTTATTCGCAACGGGAAATTCCGCGGCGCGATAAACGAAATTTCTCTCTGATCATCCGAAGGTGAGATAAAAGCGTCCGGGTTCCCGTAGTTGGCTCAGGGACGGAACCTTTTCTCGGGGACGAAAAAAAAGACTTCTGTCGCCATCTATTCTTTTAACCTCGCCAACACGAGGAGATGAGCCTCAAAACGCTGAAACTAGCTGAAGCTCTCCCAATATCGACTCGGCCTTCTTTTGCGATACGTTCTATTCTATAAGAGGGTGAGGCATCGATAAGGCGGTCCTTGATCAGAGGTCCGTTCTAGCCTTGCAAGTGTTTCACCCTTTTTTCCGTGTCCAAATGACGAGAGAAGGGGAGGGTGGTAGATGGGTGGTTAGCGTGTCTGGCTCCCAATGCTAGGGTCGCGGGTTCGAATCCTGGCGAGGGCATGGTTGTATGTGTTCGTCTTTGTTAATGTTATTACGCTCATTGTAAAAGGCCGTTAACGGCTGTTTATGAGCTAATATAAAAATAAATAAATAAATAAAGGAGGAGAGGAGAGGAGAGGTGGAGGGAGGGACACGAAGACGAGGAGCAGAAGTGGCGGGGAGGGGGGGGGGGCATGAAACCGGCAGAGGAGGAAATATCTAGAGCTGTCCTTGAGCTAACCTCACTCAGTCGGATGCACAGCACGAGATGGGTCGATTTTCGAAGTTCCGCTGGGAGATCGAAAAAAATAACACACGCTGCCGCTTTACCGACCTAGAGAGATGGGCGCATAACAGAGTTGCATTAACGCAAATATGCCATTCGGGTTATAGTGAAGAAAAAGAAATGGATGAATGTTTTGTACTACTAGTTTCTTCAGCGTAATTCTTCACGAACATAATTTTACGGATCACTACCCATTCGCTCTACAATCATGATCAATACATGAAGAGATTTGAAAGGAGGAATACAGAACAATGCATCGAAATAACCCAACAATATTGTGACATAATGACAATTATAATTATAATGACAATAATTTACACCAGCGATCGATTTATCATAATGAACAATACATGACGAGATTTGAAAGGAGGAATAAAGAACAATGCTTCGAAATAACTTAACAATATTTTGACATAATGACAACTATAATTATAATGACAATAATTGACACCAGCAACTGATAACGAATCCCTTTAACAACAACACCGTAACTTTAATAAAAAAATGTTAAAATGACTAGACGCTGAAGAAACTAGTAGTTATAATGCATGGATTAATTTTTTTTTAAATGTTGTGCAAGTTTTATCGACGATATGCTGGAAACTGCGAAAAAAAATTAAGAGGAAAAAATTTTGGTCCCTTTGGGAATCGAACCCCGACAAAAATATTACGAATCCAACACGTTTCACCTACACCAATACTCTTGGCTAAATGACAACGGACTTTTACCGTTATTATTTCGTTGACTGTCGGATCGCGATTTTCAAAGGGCTTTTTCTCGTAAACGACGTCGAGTTGACTCCTAGGTAGAAAGAGGAGTCCACGATTTTGCATACACTTTCATTCTGCAAAGTCTCAATCCGATGCGAGTGTCACACCTTGTGGGCTTCCCTTATTAGTAACGCTCCTTTTTATTTTCTTAATTGTTGGAGCTTTGTGGCTATATCCAATATCAGAAGGCTATGGTTTGAGTTTATTTCTGTTCTTTGTAAAGTCTAAACTTTTCTTGAAGTTTCTTAAAATATTTATTATTATGTATCCTATTTGGAATTTTTAGAAATATTACAGATATGGAAAAAGTCATGTGGTGGCCACATCAGATTTTTAATCTGTTGAAATCAGACCACATTTCTGAGTCATTCGTCAAACTAAACTGGATAAATTTGGAGTCTCGGAGACGCCTCCAGTTTCTTTCCTTGCAATACCAATTACTTTATTCCAACAATCCGCATTATCTTGCCGCCGAATTTAGAAGTATGGACACTGTAACATAACCGTGATACCCGAGGGAGCCATGAACTCCTTATTCCTCAACACAGAAAAGTAATTTTCAACAAGTCCTTCATTGTAACTGCTTGCAGACTATGGAACGACCTTCCCCAAACAATAAAAAATTCGCACTCGCTCTCCTTATTCAAGCGACACTGCTATCAATCTCTCTTATCCTTTTAAAGGAACAGTTAAACACGTTTGTTGCTTAAATTTTTTAATTTTTTTATTATTTTTTTAAATCTTGATTTTTGACAAAACAACACTTATTGCGATTTCTACTGTTATTGTATTTTATTCATTTGTTTTTTTCATTACATTTTGTGTAAACATATCAATGTTAATATCTATTCATTTTGTCATTTTTACTTTCTCCATACGTAGTATCGGGGAAAGTATTGTTTTCATGAAAAAAATCGATTTCCGGATTTCAACGGAAATACACGTTTTGAGGTCCCCTGAACATGTTTTGACCATTTTCTCGATGATATCTGTGTCTGTGTGTGTGTGTGTGAAACAGATTTTGTGGGTGCAACTCAAAAACTATTAATCAATCAGGTCAACGCAAAATTTTATATTTAACATTTGTATGACAGTCACAAGAACTGATTAGTTTTTGGTAATGATCGGTCAACCGGAAGTGGGTGTTTACTCTTGCCACATCCGTTATTTTCAAGTAAAAATGTATTGGATTAAAGTTGTAGAAAATTTAATTTTCTACAACCTTTATTTGAAACATTTTCCCATATAATGCATTGTTTAAGAGATATTTTAAAAACTGATTTTTTAGCCGCCACTACCACACCACGTACCAGCGACTATTGTAAACATTTTACGCTTAGTTACGTCATAGTAACGCTCCTTTTCATTTTCTTAGTTGTTGGAGCTTCGTGGCTATATCCAATATCAGAAGGGTACGGTATGAGTCTATTTCTGTTCTTTGTAAAGCCTAAATTTTTCTCGCAGTTCCTTAAAATATTCATTATCATTTAAGCTATTTGGAATTTTTAGAAATATTACAGGCATGGAGAAAGTCATGTGGTGGCCAAATTATATTTTTATAGGTTTATTTTATCAAGGATCTATTCGTGTTGTGCCAATTTTTTTTTCTTTATGATTTTTATTTATTTATATTGTTCTAAATTTCATTTATTGCTGTATTTAGTGAATCTCAGTAGTTTTCGCAGGTTTTCACACCCCCCTTCTTGTGTGTATGTTTTCCTGCAGTGGGTTTTTGAAATTATTCAGCGGTCCATATTTTTTCCCAGAAAATCACACCTTTTCCTTTCCAACACTTGTATTTTTATTGTTACTTCTATTTACATTGCTAATGCTTTATGTATTATTATATATGTTTCATGACGAGAGGTTACGTTGAAGTTGGGACTTCTTAGTCTCAATCTCGCCCCAAATAAATACCACATCAATCAATCAATCAATCCCTCCCTCATCCGAATCAAGACAGTTGTCTATCTTTCTCTCCTACTATCTCCTACTACTCCTACTACTACCTCCCTCACTCACTCGAGTGTATTATTCATTGGATTTCGTTCGTATTTAAGCAGGAGGATAAAGACAACAACAGATGTTAATAGTTGCGTTTATATGGCGCTAAATTGATTAAGGCATAATATATGCGTAAAAAACTTCTCAAAGGGTAACTTATGAACGTTTTCTTTTCTCTCTCTCTCCTCTCGACTGCGCCCGCTTTCAATCACTCCTAATAAATCATCGAGAATCGAAAACAATGTGGAAGCGCACGTTCAATGAATGCCATTGCATGCGCATAACAAAATTGATTACTCTCCTGTTTTGATTTGAATTTGCATTCGATTGTTATAAAAAGTCATAGAAAAACTTTGTCGCAAAAAAGAAAATCAAATCGTACAGTTATGTACCAGTCTAGACATATGAAAACGTTTTCATTATTATTCATACTGATGTCTGGTAATGTGTTTTATATCGGTATCGGTCTCGGTGGCGGCGGGGTAACGTCCTCGCCTGCCAATCCGAAGGTCGCGGGTTCGAATCCCGCCTAGGTGGGTTTTTCTCGACCTAGTGCATGGATGTATGTGTTCGTCTATTGTTATTGTTAACATATTCCACTGTAAAATGGCTACAGAAGCTGTATGTGGAATTATTGAATGAACAAATAAAAATAAAACGACTCACAAAGTTAGCGATAATAACCCTTGTAAAGAGTATTTCAGAAATTTGGAATATATGTTTTAGTTTTTGGAGTGATAAAGTGCAATTCATATACAGAAACTCTTACGTTATGTGACTTGGTTATTTAACATCAACGAAAAAACCGTTTAACAAAAGCAACTTCAGTTTTATTTTATCATTTATTCATCAAAATGTACGAAATACGTACTAATTTGAACATTCAGTTGCCATAAACAAAATTTTAAATTTAACCTTGAAGGTTTAAGTATGAAATATTCGTCCCGGGCAAAGTTTTCCAATATATGTAATTTGAACGTTAAATTCTACCGATTTCAATTTGCAGATGAAGATAGATGAGAAGAATAAGAAAATTTATTCATGTTTCTTTAGAACAGTCTAAGTCCGAAAACAAAAGATAAATTATTTCTAATTTAAATTGGCAAAATATTAAAAGCCTGAGCATTAATAAATCGATTTTTGACGTTTTATCTTATGTGAGAGAGAAATCGTTTGCTGAAGTTGAACTCGGGTCTTTTTCTCAGATTTTTTCTTCAATACTGTTAACATATGAATCAAACATTGATGCCAAATTTCAACAATCTACTTGATCGGGGAGTTTGTTAAAACGTTAAAAAGTGCCATCAAAAACGATGACGTCAGCAACTTTGCCTCGGTCTGATCACCGGCTAGTTATAGTAGACAAATGTGAATAAATTGCATATAATATGTAAGGAAGCGTGTACTTTAATATTTACAATTAAAGCGAATACTCCCTTAAGAGTAATGAGATGTGAGCACTGCTACTTGGGAAATTAACGCATAATTCCATTACATTGGTTTCTTGTTGCTTAAAATATGGCAAATCCTAGATAAATGTTTTCAAGCAACGACAAATGAAACCAGAGATAAATTGCACAATTCATTTTTACACATATGATATTAAAGGATGAGATTGCAAGGTCAGTCATGGTTTCTATGATAAGATAATATTATTATAGATTATATAGCTAAAACAAAATTATGTACACAACACGTACATTCCATTCCTAACAAGTTGTTAAGATAAAATGATTCTACCTCAGTTGAATCTTTCGTTACTAATAAAAAACCAAATATATCGATATGAGTACTGACTCCGAAAATATTAATAATATCATTCCGAAATTTAAAATGCTTTTAGATCAATCACTTCTATTTGCGCTGAATGTGAAATTTAAAACCAATTTCAGTGTTTTAAATAAATAATATAAACTGCCAAATATGTCAATAATGGCAAACATCTTTCTAATGTGATATTAGTGGGACTAAGATATCAAATAAATTCCCAAAGTAGCACAATTATTCTACTTTTGAAGTGACATTTTTAATAATTTCAAATAAGAAATCCAAACATCGCATGTTTCTCACAAAGTAGATCTATTAGTTATAAAAAATAAGTATGATTGGTGCAACTTATTTTATCATAACAACAAACAAAAAGTTTCAACAGAAATGTTTAAATATGTATTAAAACGTAAATTTCTAATCCACTTAACTCCAAAAAAATAAGGTTAAAACCAAAACCGGGCTATTTATTTACAGATCGGTCCTGAGAGCATATTAAAGAGACCAATGGGCAAGTTATAGTTTTTTTTGTGTAACTAATTATAGGCATCGCTGAAATCTGACCTATTTGAGAATAAGGCCCAATTCGAACAGTCTCAACCACTCCAAACCGTCAGATTAGTCATATTGAGGCCGCAACGTTGCTCTTCAGCAAAATATTTACTTACAAAACTTCTTAGCCCTTTATGTTATTTACGTTTTTAATGCAAATCATCGTCGTGCATAAGCTATAGGAGTCAACTTTATAGTATCTATCACTTTCTTAAACTAAAAAAATTCATAAAAACTTTAATGCGCGAATAAATAGTACAAGCACTATTAAAAAATAGTAAAGATATTTTTCTGGGTCATGATTTCTCAAAAAAATTTAAAATTTAGTAATCCGCCTTTTCCCCGCATACATGTTCTATATATTTATTTATATACCTGCATGTATGGTATGAATTTTGGTAATTCGTTTATTGTGGTAATTTTACCTGTAATTTGCTGTAAAACTATAAAGATGCAACATTCTTCTAAAATAAAATGATAGTAAAGAGTTAAAGAAATCAATAATGCTAATTCCTCAAGTTGTGTATTAATTCTAGACGGAGCATAATGAGATGCAAAATTTTAAAAATTAACCAATAACGAGGGAGAAATTATAAAACTATTTTCTTCAGATACAAAAATGTTCTACTCGATATGATTACTACTATCCCGCATTTGATAAATAAATTAAGAGCGTTTCCGAAATAAATAATCGTGACCAGGGGTATGAAACTCTTATGGGAGAATAGAGACCCATGTTTTACACGTAGTTAGCACGGCTCTTTGTCCATTGAGAAGCGCTGCAGTCGCAGGCACGGCCACAGCGATCTAGATTCACGGCGGGACGGAGGTCAACCTTGAGCGGGCCGAGCAGTCGACTTCCGCCATTTTGAATCATAGAAATCCTTCATTGCTGCTTGAATACATTTATGAGATTCTGGCGTATACATACTATAGCAGTATGTCTTTAAGACGAGAAAAACGTGCAGTGGCTGGCTGTGGTTTAAGAAAATGTGACGAAGTGAATTTGTTCTGATCTCCAATCAACAGAGACAGATTAATCTTAAAAATAGCATATATTTTTGAAAATATTTCTGACAAAATAGTTCTGCGAAGTGTTATGTGAATGCGTTTTGTGAGAATGCTTATATATTTTATTAACAGATGCCCCCACTGGATAGATCTCCTAGGAAGGAAGGAGAGAAATTTCTCTCGTTTTTTTGTGTGCGAGAAGCATTTTGAGAGGAAATATTTCTCATTTTTAGGTGTTAAGCCTCACTTACTTCACCTAGCTGTGCTATCCATTGCCCTGGGCGTGAATATGGTACGTGCCAGTTGTTCGCAAAATAAGTCTAATTTTTAGATTGAGTAATTGAAATTTCTATTTAAAACGTCTCGTGGTTATTCGTAGATTATAGTGAGTTCTTTGGAAGTTAAACTGCAACGTAGACGTCCGAGAATAGAATTGTGCTCGTAATATAATGAAATAAGCATACCGTAGTGATGTCCCATGTTGGTTATCGTATATTATGTTTTATTTTTAAATATTTTGAATTATTTACGTAAATTGTTCACTTGCTTATTTCTTGTTTCTTATTAAGCGTTTGCTTGTATTCCTTGACGTTAAGATAATTCTGCGTTCTTTGTTTCAAAACGTATTTATAAATATTTGTTTTAGATCTAGAAATTGAAATTTCCGTATCAAAAGTTTTCCGTGTTATTTGATTAATACATATGGATCTTATATGGCTTTACTGTGACTGCTAAGAACACCTGATCGTCAGCAAATACAACTGTGCTTATAATATATTATAAATAAACAAAGTGGATATTTTATTATGCAATATGATATGTGATCCTCAAAGAAAAACTTGTTTATAAACCACAAGTGACCTTAACTTAGATTTGGGGCAACATTTGAAGCATACCCATTGCTTTCTGTATCAACTTCTTCAGGTTTAGCATGTAGATAATTGTTATACTTATTGATTGGCATTTTTAGAAATTCATTTTCATTCTTCCTGCAGATGGGAAAGAGAATTCCCGTACGAACACGGGACTTTTGCCGAAGAACGCCGAAAAGAATGAAAATCACTTTACCATAGACATTTTCCGTCATTCGTGTGACTTTCCTTTAGGTGCGTCTCCGTGCATTAAAGGTATTAACGTTATAAAAGTTGGTTGCAATTATTAATTTTTATATGTATTGTATTTATGTACAAATACCTCACTGTTTTGTAGTTTCATAATGACTTTATATTCTCGCAATGTGTGATATACGCCAATAAATTTTATTTCTTAAATGCAATTCAACATTCTTTCATTTAAGTCGAATTCTTCTATCCATCCAATTTATAGTATTTGTAACGATTATCGTATTAAAACGGGAGGGGAAGGGGATGAGCGACACCCCGTGGTGACGTCACGATAGCGAGCCATCGTGAACACGTAGTGCCAAGTTTTTCCGGTACAACTTGTCGCCATACGTGAAAAACTGGGCTTCGATTCATAGCATTGCTTCCGATCTTTCCGTAGGGGTAGTAGTCTTTGATCGTGACTGTCAGTGGCGTAACTATAGCTTTTGGGCCCCTAGCAAAAAATCTCTCAGGGCACCACTTAATAATTGAATATTTGTTAGTGTGTTCTGAGTGTAATGGATATTAATAGAAATAACATAAATATAGAATTTTGATAAAAAAGTATTTATATTTATTATGAATAATTAAATTTATAAATTATTATAAACAATGGATGCAAGGGTGAGGGCCCCCTTGGTCTTGGGCCCTTACGCGATCGCGTAACTTGCGTGCCCATATTTACGCCACTGGTGACGGTCTGTTATCCTCACATATAGGCCACCAACAATACGTATTGTGTGTTGCCTAACCTCCAGGAAATGCGATCTATTTCTATTTAGTAATGGAATTTCTGGCTAATCAACCTCTTGGATTATTATACTATTTCTATTCATTAACATATTTAATGCATCGTGTGCATGTATTTATAAAATAATTTTGAATTTAATTAGGCTTGCTACTTGCTTTCATATCCTATCGTTTGCAGCAATCTTCGCAAGGGGGAGGGAAGGCGCGAGTGTGAGATTAAAGCGATAATCTGCAAGTGCTCCCTTCATGTTCCTTCCTTTATTCTCTGCCTAAACAACCTTCCCAGGCAAAACAAATCCCATTTTAGCTTATTTAGGGTTGAACGAAAGGACTACTTTATGTAAATAATAAAATAAATGAAGAGCTGGAGCAAAAATTCTGAAATGATATGTATAGACTATCTTCTTGTGCAGGCGGAAATGCGCACAGTTACGGACAATGCTTCGAAGTAGGTGAAAACTTCGAAATGTGGGCACGAAGAGGAAATAATCATATAAATAAAAGAAAATGTGTATTTGTGTGTTAACTCCAAAACCAAGAAACTTAACTTAAAATGTGGTACACTTACTAATGGGACTATGAGGATGTGCACCTCGGGGCCAGAATTTTGATTTTTCGGGGAGGGGGGAAATGGAGGTGGGTGCCAAAAGTTAACACGTAAAAATCGATTTTTCGACTAACAGGCTTTTACTCTTTTGCAAATTAAAATTAGAAATAATTGACCTACGATCTTCAGACCTGGAAAATTTTAAAGAAAAATAAATAACATATGTTATTCTTATCATCGCATTTCACCTACTATTCGAAATCGCTCAAGCTATACATTTACATAATATTTATTGGAAATTTTAAAGATTTTTAACGATACGTTGCATTGCCGACCCTGTCAATGTTAAACCTTGAGATTGTATTGTCGTATTAATCCTTATACTAAATGCGTAAGGAATGCGTGCTTTGAATGCTTACTCAATATTTTTTGTCTTGACTTAAAAACCCGAGATCCCGGGTACTTTCAGTTAGTAAAAAAATAAAATGGAAATAAAAAATAATAAATGAGGAAGTGCTGAGAAGAATCGGAGAGAAAAGGGAAATTAAAACAACTTGCATATAAAGGGCGACTAACTAGATCCTTAGAAGAGACAGGATGATTAATGATGTGAATGAAGGGTAACATGAAGACAAAGGAGGAAGAGAAGGGAAAAGGGTTCTGTAATTAGACGACCTAAAATATAAACTTTCTCATTCCGCTTTTCTTATTTAAGTAAATAAATTAACGTTATTTTTCCAACAACATTTACAATACGATCTTAACTAGCTAGCAAATAATTCACACGTCATGTATAAAATATTTTCAAAATTGGACATATCGGGAGCCTTAAATACAAATTAGATCCTGCAATCTGCTCTGAAAGACATCTGGAGCGGTAATTTTATTGGTAAATAAATATTAGATTAAAAGCAAAATATCGCTGAAACTCAATGTTGTATCCATCGCCAATTTTATTACCCTGTATTCCAACAGGAATATCTACATTTCGCTTTGACATAATCGACAGAGGAGTATTATCCTCTAATTGAAAAGGAACACAGAAATTCACTTCTAAACCAATATCGCAAGGTGTCAAAACCTAGCAATAAAACAAATTATCTCCCGTTTCTTAGGCATAATCATCAATCCACCTATCGCCAACGTCCGTTTACTAGTAGGTGTGCGCACACGAACAAACAAGACTTCCAATTCGCTTAATTCCAGCACACAATGCCGGTTCCGGTCTAGTACATTCATCATCCACTCCCCACATTCCTCTCACACCCTCAGCCGCCTCGCATCGTCCAAACCTTACGCCTATTGAACTTTCACGACAAAGAGTCCCCTGTTGATAATGAGACTCGACTGGTATCTACGAGCCGCAATCGTTACTTCGCACACATTCACAATCAAGCGTACCGATTCGTAAAAAAAAGACAGTATTATTTCTCTCCCTAAACCGTCTGATCGCATACCCTACTCAACTCGATTCACGATCGGACGAAAAACGAAACGAAAAATAAAACAATGCCGACAACGAAATGAAACGGCCGCAATAAAAAAAACGAACGACTGAAGGATCTCGCGCGAGCCCTCTTCGCCAACAACGGTAAAGAGTTGCGAAATCTCCATGTCCGACGATGCCGCAATCATTTAGCTCGAAGGGAAAAGTCTTCGTCGCCTCCGATTCTTCGAGCATTGAATTCCTTCCAAGACGCGTCGGACTGAGAGAACTTAAAAATACGAGCTGACGACCGCATTCTTATTTTTTTCAGACGACGCCCCCCGAAGCGATAAAAGTCAATATCGATGCTCTGTTAATCTCGCTTTTTTCAACTCCCAGCCACTCTCATTCCGTCACCCAGAAGAGACGCCAGCTAAGCCTTTGTTGTCAAGTTGGATCGAGAACGTACAAATAAGCACACGTCATTTTCGCTGCCTGCGCTCAAAGACTTTTGAATTTCCCCCATCCCTTTAAACCGTTTCTTCTAAATTTAATTCTGATCCATCATCCGATAGAGATTTGACTCGGAATGTACTATTGGCACAGACTATATTTTGTCTATTGCCGCTTTTGGCTTGAGCGAATTGAGGTAGATAAAATTCAAAATGATAATCTAGAGAAGGCGGTTTTACTTTTTTCAATCGAATGAACTTAATATTAAAAAATATTATTCTTCACTTGGTTAGAAGTTATCAGTTCAAGACAATGTCTACGAAGCTATCTGCCAGCAAATAAAAGAAAGGATACTTTAAGAGGAAAATAAAAGAAATGATAGTTTACATTATAACGGTGGACAACATAGGTTGGCACAATGCTTTAATTAAAAAAGGTGTTCCTTATTGCCATTATTATCGAAGCGCACTTGTGACTTCAGCAAATGTCGCAATTTTTCCACCAGTAAATTACAGATTAAAAATGTAAAATACGATGCGTTATAATAGTTTTAAATTTAGGTTTACACTGACGATAAAGACAATTAAAACGTTCATCGAATATGTAAATTAAAAACTAATTACACAGACTACATTTGTCGGCAAATTGAGGTACTATCTTGAGTTAGCGCCAATGAAATCAAGCTTAATTACGACTTTAGCAAGAGGTTTTTGCGGCAATTGCTTGTATCAACAAGCATCAGAATCTTAAAAATTAAAGCACTCCATAAAATTGCCTCGGAAAACACCACACAATAAAACTAAAAAACTTTAAAATTTTATAAAGACCAAAATTTACAGTTCGACGCGAGAATTCCACCATAGGTCATCAAATCCTCTGAATATTAAAATATTGTATTACTGTATTTATTTGAAGTAAAAACTTAACTAATTTAGAATTCTCTTGCTGGCCTAATTTAGAATTCTCTTGCTGGCCTTAGAGTTAAGGAGCGTGATATCTTAGAACAGGGGTCGGCAACCTGCGGCTCCGGAGCCGCACATGGCTCCTTGAGTACATACTTGCCGGTCTTTAGAAGTTAACTAAGCTCCTTAAACTTTTCTAAAAAAGGTTTTTTGGTCTTTAATATGCGGCTCCCAAGTATTTTGGAATAATACAAAAAACAAAAAATGTCTCTTTTACTTTGCAAGGTTGCAGACCCCTGTGTTAATATAATACAGAATTTCCATAATCATAATTTGTACGACTTAATAATAAATTCTTTATGTTATATATTCTATTACTCTCCATGCAATTACTGTCGCTATACTTCATTAAATCCTTATTCTAATTTAAATTTGTCTCTCATTAGAATTTATGTATCCTATTTCAACATCAATAAACGACTCCAGCATATCTTCGATATATTAATAAATAAACATTAAGAATATTTTGAGCGATATATAACCTTCCACTAAGTCGTGCAAAAATTTTATCTAAATTATTATTTAAACAATGTAAATAGGTTAAATAAAACCAATTTATCCAATCAAAATGAATTACAACCGCAAGATGGCTGAGCCTGTCGAGTCGAACATTATCGAGTCACCAGAGAAGTTTAAACAATCATCGAGAAACAAATCAAACTGCACTGAGAATCCCCTCAATAGAACAGGAAAAAGCCTCTCATTCAATCATCTTTAGGACTGTCCTTTCGTTCAAAGACATTTAACGAAATGAGCGATGAAAAGACACACGCAACTTCCTGGTGCACTACTGGCGTCTGTGGTTCGAGGTCAGTGTAACAGTTACACAGCACAGCTGCGCGAAAAGTCTTCAATAGGCCATCCAATTACGAACGACATCTCTCGCGAGGAGCTGGAACTCAATCCGGCTTCTTAATATTCCTTCCCATTTTTCCATTACGATCAGACGCCAGGTTGCGAATTACGGCGGGAGGAAAAGAAAATGGTCGAGGATTCGAGACTATCACCGCCGAGCGGATGAAATTCCACACTCATGGCGCCGTCTTCCCCCCGTTCATTGTTATGAAATCTCTCTCACGAAACCATACCTAATGGCTCCGCCCAAAATTGCGTCTCAACACGAACCATGCGGATAATTGTATGGAGAAAATTCCCAGGTCTGTGAATCCGTCCATAAAAGATAGATATGCTTATGATAGACCATCTTCTTTCTGTAGTTTAATCAAAGCAACCTTGTAGAAAAACAATTCTGTGAAGATAGGTGAATGCTTGACTGTTCAACGTTGCGAAAAACCAGAAACAAAATAATATGTAATGTTTTAAAATATTTATAGTTCTAGATTTCCAGTATACTCAAAGATTGACCTATCTAATAGTAATATCTACCTATATTAATAAAAGGCAATGTGTGTGTGGACAGTATATCTCGAAAACAAAGAAACTTAAAGACTTCAAACTTGGTATACTTACTAATGGGACCATGAGGATGTTCTCATCGGGGCCAGATTTTTTGTTTGCGGGGAGGGAGGAATCCGGAGATGGGTGCCATTTCCCAAAAGATAACATGTAAAAATCAATTTTTCGATATATAGGCTTTTACTCTTTTGTAAATTAAAATTAGAAAGAATAGACCTACGATCTTTAGACCTGAAACATTTTAAAGAAAAATAAATAACGTTTGTTATTCTTATCATCACATTTCACCTACTATTCGAAATCGCTCAAGTTATACATTAAAATCATATTTATTGGAAAAATTTAAGCTTTTTAACAATACATTGCCTTGTCGACCGTGTCATTGTTAAACCTCGAGATTGTATTGTCGCCTTAATCCTTTTACTATATGCGTGATTTGAATGCTTTAATACGAGAGATAGGAGAGAGTAAGAAAGAAAGGAGAGAGAGAGAGGGAAAAAATTAAATGTTCCTTAAATTAAAAATAATTTTGGGCGTATAAGAATTTTATACTATTATACTATACTATTTATACTCAATGGAACACTGAATTGTGAATTTTATACTTATTGCTTACTTTTTAGCGCATTTAAAAGATGGTTTCATTAATTTTTATTTCAATTTTAACTTAACACTTAATTCACGCACACCCATCATATTTGGCGGGCAATTACGCTAATACTATAATATAGCTGCCTCTTATTTATGGTATGTATGTCATATAGGAGGATAGTAGTGTTTAAGCACTTCCAGATAAACTGGAGACTCGAAATATTTTATGTGAGACTAGAAAAATCGAAAATCACAAAAAAGTTCAACAATGCGGCCGTTAAAAATTCGCAAATGTTAAAACAAATATTGAATGTTTATGTATTTCTGAATGTCCTACGAAGCTGAATTTGTTTGTAAAGGTGTAATTCGTAAAATAACAGAATAGTGATTATAGAAATTTTGATATATTAATTTATTTGGCTGTTAAGAATTCTTAAAGTTTAAACAAATAGATAAATGTTTAGGTACTACGGGACGTGTTAGGGAGCTGGAATTTTCCAGAGCTTGGTGTAATAGCACACATTAACGTTTTAAAATGTCCATGAAATGTTTACTGCGGCTGTTAAACATTTTTAAAATTTAAACAATTAGATAAATATTTTTGCACCTCTAGATGTGCTACAACATTAAAATTTGGCAGAAATGTGTGGCATTACTACCAAACAAATAATGGACGAAGTATAATATTCTTAAACTTACAAATTTTAGGGATTGCTTTTACTCCTATATTGTCCCATAAGGTACGAGCAGAAATCGGTGCAGAGGTGCTAAATTTTGAATTAAAAAATATCTCTAATAATGAAATATCTGTCTGAAAAATTAATGTTTCTGAAGGTGAGATGAAATGCGTGCATTATGCAAGCACCAACTACTTGTAGCTTATATAAGACAATAAATATTAATCTTGATAAGAAGTTATTAATTTTTTCCGTTATTACACAACCCGTGTCACAGTTTTAATTATTTTAAATTTCTCTCTATATATTTAAAAAAGTTTTGAGATGCCACACCCGCAGACGCTACATCGAATAACTTTCAATGGCATTTAAAAATGATTTAGAATCGTCATGCGAATATGGGATTTAATCCAAACTACACCTGAAAGAAAGAAAATTCATTTTCCTATCATTGATTTTTAAAAACTCGTATAAGCGGTACACAAATTCGTTTTTAACACGAAAACTTCCCGTTTTTTCGGGTTAATCTTTCGTCGTCAAGGAAAATCGCTTTTTTGCTGATTTCGTCACAGAGTGCATCGCTTAAAGGTTTCCCTCCTCTCTAACCCCAATGCTGTCAGTCTCCCTACCGTCCAATTTTCGAACTAATATTATTTCGTAATTAAATCGTTGTTATTGCTGATATAAACAAATTATTAAAGAGAGCATTGCGTTAAGAAGGTGATCGTGAAACTTTCGATCTCAGGGCGGAGAGATGCTTTAATAATTGTTGTGACTAAAAATATAAAAATAGGAGACCGGGGGAAAACTATTTCATTTTCACCCGCCATCCTGACACAAAATGGTGGTCGTTTAAAATATTTAAAAATTTATATTTGGAAACAGTTCGATGAAAATAAAACTTAATGGACAAAACATATACGTCTTTATAAGAGCTATCCTTAAAAATTATTTTCAGCTTAGCGAGGCACTTAGGGCCCAAGTCTAGGCCTGACGAAAGGATTGAGGCAGTGGGGGTCGCTGCCCCTGGACCAGAGGACCCTCATGGGTACTACTATCATAGTCGCTTTATTATAAAATTCACTATCTATAAATAATTATTATGAATTTTAAAACATATGCTGTGCCTAGATTTATTTATTATGAGATTAATGCTGTTGCAGAAAACATTTTGTTACTATATATATGTGTGTGCCTAACAGGCTAAATACTAGCATGCATAATAAAACGGAGCAACGTCATTCATTTTGTATTTAATTTTGTTTTTGAAATAAAAGTATTCACTATTGTGGTAATAGAATATAAGGTTTACGTCAGCTGCCAAGATCAATAGAGAGAATTAAGTTCGTTCATTGGGGTCCGGTAAGTTTTGTCCAGGAGCCCGCATTGGCTCTCGGCGCCCCTGGAGGCAGGGCCCTTGGTATTTCATAAATTACAAAATATGTATCAGCAACGACGATGAAGTTGTACAATGAAGCCCGGGTCGTAAGTTGAATTAAAATAGTGGATTTGTACATGAACGACCTAGGTTTTAATGCACTATATCATCGTAACAAGATAATCCAAACAGAACTTATGATGCCTACTTTCCATTTAATCATTTATTTAATACTTATATAGCTTTAAATTCATCGCGGATATGCAACTCTCTGTGTTCCCAAATTTCATAATTTAGCGTTATAAAATACTACAAATATATTCGAACGGAATATTAAATTGATCACGCGTATTTGTGGGGCAAAAATAACGCGTGTACGTATTTGAATACAAGTAGAAGGTGCTTGCATACTGCAAGCATCTCACCTTGAAAAAACATTCATTTTTCAGAGAGATATTTCATCATGGGAAATATTTCTTTAAATCAAAATATTTCTCCTCAGGACCGATTTTCATTTTTTCCATATGGAACAATAATGGAGTAAAATAATCGGTAATTTTTTCAATTATAGGAATATTATACTTTTTCCACATTGGGTTAATGATGCCACACATTTCTTCAAAATTTTAAATTTGTAGCACATTTAGAAGTGCAATAACATTTATCTAATTGTTTAAATTTTAATAGTTTTTAACGGCCGCAATAAAAATTTTATGGATACATTAAAATGTTTATTCGTTTAAATAGACAAAACTCTATATAATTTAAAAATTTCAGCTCTCTAACTTGCCCCGTAGTATCTAAACATTTACCTATTTTTTTTAATTTTAAGAATTTTTAACTGCCAAACAAATTAAAATATCAAAATTTGTATAAACCTTATTTCGTTTTTTTAATAATTCTACTTATATAAAAAATTTCAACTCCGTAGCACATGCGGAAATACATAAACCTTGAAAATTTGTTTAAACAATTGCGAATTTTTAGCGTCCGCATTGTTGCACTTTTTCAAGATTTTCGTTTTTTCTAGTAGGTTTTGCACAAAATACTACCTAAGAAAAAAATTTCGAATATCCAGCTCATCTGGAAGGTCCTAAACATTAGTCAATCTTCGCAACAAAAACTATCCTCGAGAGCTCGGCCCATGTAGCAAGAGATTTCCTCCAAGCTTTATGAAAATCGGTCTATTGGTTCAAAAGTTAATAGGAGGGGACGGACAGACAGACAGACGCAACGACAAAACTATAAGCATATTTCCAAAGTAGGCTAATAATTGAAACCCGGTTAGTAAGTATAAACAAGTGAAGATATAAAAATGAATTTTTATAACCAACTTTTATATAGTTAATACTTTAATATGAATAAACTCTATGATATAATTATGATAACCTTTCTGCTTGCATGGGCATAAAAAGTTGCAAAAGTGTCTACCAGCTGTTGAGTTATGCGGGGGTCTGTATATTAAAACTTTAATCTTTTTACAGTTGAGAGA
Source organism: Tanypteryx hageni (assembly GCA_028673005.1). Lineage (NCBI taxonomy): Eukaryota > Metazoa > Arthropoda > Insecta > Odonata > Petaluridae > Tanypteryx > Tanypteryx hageni. The sequence goes on along the minus strand of CM054113.1, from coordinate 153,605,372 downwards.
ATGGCAGACAGAAGTTGAGAACTCAGTGGCAAACGTAAGAATGTTTGGTATATAAGTAGTAAGAAGTTTGATAGTATCTTTTGTTTCATTAATGAAAATACTGACTTATCCATTCATATTGCTTAAAATCAACGAAAATATACTGCTAGTTCAGAGTAATTCAGCTTTAGATACTAGTAAGAGTGAAACTGTTGATCACTAAAGAGATTTTAAATGGCCTTTTCATAGGGAAAATAGTTTTAAGAATAATCTTAAATGAATAAAGATAAAAAGTTTTTAATATAACTAAAAACTTACTATCAATAATAATTACGATAAATAAAAACAATTATTAGCAGAAATATCCCTTCAAAAACATAGGAATGCTCGTATCAATACAAACCCACATTAAAATACAGAGACTTCTATTACACCACGAAAAATGACAATAGTTTGTTTAATCTCGTTGCTATGATGAACGCTTGTAATTTGTTCATATTCGCTTCAACAATATAAATACTTAAAAGGAAAGCTAAGGTTATATAGTACAAATAATGTGATAACCGTTGTCAAAATAATGAAATTATAAAAATAAACAACTATAACGAAAAAATAATTTTAAAAAATACCACTAATACTATATATATATATATATATATATATATATATATATATATATATATATATATATATATATCTTCCCACGCGAATTCAAATTGACATTTATCAGAGCACCAACGAGTAGATCTGGTGGCCGAGGTAACTAAATCACTCGTCTTACGCGAAGGTTAGCTCCTGAAAGGTGGTTCCAAACCCTGCAATTAGATTTGGATTTTTTTCAGATTAGACGGGGTCCAAAACTTCCTTATCTAATAATTCTCAAGTGTCTGTCTTTCATGATACTTTTGGATATTTCACAATGAAATTAAGAGCTGAAAATTTCATAATCGTAAAACCCCCATGAGGTGGTTCCTAGAAAATCAAACATCCCGGAAAAAGTATTCGACTCCGGGAGACATTTATATTTAACTTAGTTATGCGAAGAGAAGAATTTAAATCTCATTCGTAAATCTCCAAAAATTACGTTTTAATATGATTTTTCACGCATTTTATTTATATTGAGCCGCTCTTGTTCCAATTGTTGAATTCTATTCTTGGCCTCATAATAAGTGCACCAATTAAGTGCTTTTACAAGGGTCAGACTTTTATACATGAGTATAACTTATTTACTGAATTTATTAAGTAATTAGAGGGAGGAAGGAAAAGAGAATGGGAATGAGCAGATATTGAGAAAGAGGAAGAGGACGTAGCATTTGAATAGAATTAAAAGTAGCTGCAGTACAAAAATAACAATAATAAATTATAAATGATTATAAAAATGTTATACTATTGAATCATGCGTCATTGCCAAATGGTGGGAATTCATAAACTAAATATAGGTCACGTAATTTTCAATGGAATTTTTAACTGATAATACAGCAAATATTTCGAACCGAATTTCAAATAGGATTGAAAAAATAACATTTTATCACTTTTATTTAAATTTCTTTAACTTAAGTGATTTTTCTGGAAAATTTTCAAAACTAATATCGTATACCTAGTTAAAATAAAAGTGCGATCTTAAAATATAGTTAAACCCATTGCAGTTCATGTAAGTATTTAGTTAATAGTAAGTTACTACACATTTTTCCTTTGATGGTAAATTGACAGTTCGTTCACATTTTATCCTGTTTTTTTTACGAGTTAATAAGAGTAAATAATTCATTTATTAAGTTAAATTCTATCTGTCTTAAATAACTTATAATTTGATCAAATATTTCAAGTAAATTTCAGCTACTTCTTTATGCATTATATCTTATTATTTCGATTTTCCTCTTATTCTCAGAAAATACTTGGCTAATCATTTAGCCTCTCTACTAATAATTGCTTAAACAGTATAATTAAAACAAAGATAACTTTCAAAAACACTGATCTGATTGTTTATGAAAGCCAAACCAGATCATAGCATATCTTACTGATTTTTCAAATCGAAATAATATATTTTATAATAATCCCGTCATATTTGACGGGTAATTACGCTAGTATATATACATATATAAAGCGAAGTTAATATAAAAGTTGGTAATAAATTAAACGATATTACAAACTGTTATCTTACTGAACGATTTCAGAAAGTCATGCCGACTTCCGATAATTTTATTCATAAACTAGGGGCTCCGCCCCTGCACGCCAATCCCTAAAGCGACCTTCGGTCACAATTTTCTCACGTAATGATAACTATTTTTAGTATATTTTATTCAGAAAAAAATAATTATTTAGGAAAAGAGATAATTTAAAACACCATAATTGAAATACGTAGAGAATTTGCATGTTAAATAATTTTATTAACAAATTTAAACAAATATTTTCATTAATGAAATCAAATTCCTGCTTAGCAACCATTAAGTAAGGCTTTAATATACACTACATTAACTGTCCTACCATTTGGAGCTAAAATAAATAATTTTCTTTTAACGCCTACCCTTGAGCATCTTGGGCATAAAGTTGCCCGTGTGCAAAGCAAGGGTTTCGCAGATCAAGCCCTACTATTTTATTGTCCTTGAGCTTTATTGATGCTCATTGCAAAACTGAACCAAATTGGAAATTGAATCCTCTTAAATTGAAATGGAAACTCTGATGGTATTATAGGAATCCTTGGAATAAGCACATCCTGTCCTGCTGCATGGCCTGTAATTACAGTAGATTCGATCTCGAAATTAAAAGCTGTTTAACAACCAATCTGGTACCATTGCATAGTGTTGGTGGATTCAGGTTTCTCAAACATATAATTGTTGCACCAATTTTTAGTTTCACTATGTGTTGTGGTAATCCTGATGCTTCCAAAGAGTTTAAAAATTCAGTTGGATAATTAACAATTTGGTCAGCATCTATCATTGTATCCACCGACTTGTACTCTTTTGCAACTCCCGGTATTTTTTCAAGAAGTTCCCTGTTAATCGCATCTAAGCATCATTTATAGTGCTAATATGGACCGTTGACGTAACATTATGACCCTTCGACCCCGTGGACTGATTTGATCTATTTTCGGCTCGAAAATGTGACTTATCAAAACATTGATATTGGTGGAGAATTCATCAAAATCTGTCAATCGGTTTTTGAGATACCATCAAAAAACAAAATTTGGACCGACCGTACCATGGGGACCCCTCGGACCCCCGTGGGCCGATTTTAAACACAACAGATTAAACAACTCTAGTGTAGCAACACATATCCAAGAACACCACCATCCAATCACGATCGAAAACCTAACTCTTGTAAAATCTGTAACCAACCAAAACAAACTAGACGCATACGAAAGTATACACATAAACAGAAACAAAAATTCCGTTATGAATAACGACCGCGGCCCGATTCCCCTTTCACCTCTGTACGTTGTAACGCCTGAACCTCTTTCCCTTCCTTTCACTTCAGCATATGAACATATAAATACCGCCTACAACACTCCAACCCCTCGTTAGACATCAGCTACTGATGATGAGAGCATTGCTCTCGAAATACGTATTTAGTACGTTTACCTCATCTTTAGAGATCTTGTGTGCGTGTATTCGAGTGCTTGCGTGCGTGATTGTTTCGTCTGTTAGTTCTCTGTCGCTGCCGGAAGGCACATAAACCTAAAGGCCGCTGTGTGCGATACTAGGTCCCTGGCGTGGTTTAATCTCCCGTAAACCTAGTATTATTTTCCCCTTTCCTTCTCCCTTTATTTTTTCCCTATACCTCTTGGCGTGTGCGTGTGTCTGTGGTTGCTTAGTAGGTCCCTGTCGCGGTCGTACTTGAATCACAAACCTTCTAGCAACAGTGTTATTTTTTTGGGTCCCTGGTGCAGAGTAATTTCTCGCAAACCCGGTCCCGTTTCCTTTTCCACCTTTAGGATTAGTGCTTGTGCGATTGAGTGAGTGAATGTGTGTGTGACATCAGGTCCCTGGCGTGGAGTAACTACCCCTAAACCTGTAAGTTTATAATTATTATTGTCTTGTGCCTTTTCCTTCCTTTCCTCCCCCTCCCTTTTTTATTGTGTGTCTCTAATTTTGAATTTTACGGTTAAGGAGTTAATTTCTATTTAACATCAATTTCACCGAAGAAAGAAATCATTTTTGCAAAAGGCACTATAAAGTCAAATATAGTTGTTTTAGAAAGTTTAAGTATATTTTTAAGGTCCATTTAAAAACTTCAGATCTCGTTTAATAACTTTGAAAAATAATATTTGATGCTTTGCGCTATGACTATGTCTTTCCAGGGCGTTTTCAATCCAGCGCGCTGCGAGAGAGAGAGATATCAGCTAAACTACAACTTAATGTTTGGGAGCCTGCAAAATTTGTTTCTTATAAAATCCAATAAATATGAAAGGAAACAATGAGGAGAGAGACAAGCATCCTCCTTAGGGAGGAAAAAGCTTTCGGAAACATCCACATGAGAATATGAAGGTTGAATTATGCGCCAAAGAGAGTGGTGTGACCTCAATCTATGAAGTCAAGGTCAATTTTGACTAGATAACTGTTTTTTTCTGACCTTCATCATGAAAAAAGGCAGACTCCGTAACTAGAATTCCATCAAGACTAGCCTTCTGGTAATGAGTTGTATTAGTCTCCTTTTGACTTTGGTTCTCCGATTTTTACCATTCTTTGGGATATTTTAGTATTCAAGGAATATTTCAAGAGGTGTTCTATTATAGTTAAATAATACTGAGTATTGAATAAATCGTGAATCGTTACTTAAAATCCTCCTGAGATAAATTTAAACAGTTGCAGAAAAACTAGGTGACAGTCTATATAAGCGAAATCGTATAATTAAAATGTTTTAATCGTTATAGGTGTATTAAAAGAATGTGATTCAATTAATTAATAATGCTCTTTTCATGCTACTAATGTTTTATAGCGGATTGTGTATTCCGAAATCAATCTTTAAGACCGTGAGTTTGTTATATAAACGTTTCGGGCATTTTTAAAATCCACTATGAACTTTATCGTAAATACCGAGTCATCTGATTCGTTTTCGAGGCATAAATATGTTGTGAAGACCATATTAAATAATTAAACCAAGTTCGCGCGATTCTCTTAAAGGATCCGGACAGTTTAGCGTTTAAATTCGCTCTTAAAACGCTTCGCGAAAACTCACGAAACCTGTTTCACTCGCGACGTCTTTAAAATCCGTATAAAGTAACGTAACTCGCGAGAAATCGGTATTTCAGCGAGGAGTTTTTCGATCACGCGGTCAGCGTTCACCTTTTAGAGTGCTCCCAACATCTCTCTCTCTCTCTCTAACCTCCTCCCCCTCTCGCTACATTCCCTTCCCTCTTCCTTCCTCTCCCACGCCTTCCCTCCTCTCCCTCAATGAAACGAGCCCACCCAGACGGTAGTGACGTCACCACAGGAATCAATCCCGACAACCCACCCACCCAGATACGGTTGGGACCCAGTGAAATTCTCCTTTACCTCTCTAGTCGCTCCTCTCACCTCCCTTCCATACCTAACTCCCACGAAATAGTCCCCCTTCTGACACAGTATACCCTGGCCGACCCCTCCCTCCACCACGCCCTCTTTCAACCCCTAACCATCTCTTCCTGGCTTTTCCTCCAACGACCCACTAAAATCCACCCCATTTACCTCAGATACTGCGATATAAAAGGTTATACATTTCCACTCTCAATTTTGTGGTATCCCTCCAAGGAAAGTTTTTGTATTAAATATTGACAACGCCAAAGGATATTAAAAATAAAATCTCTTTCATCTTTACGTTTCCTCTGAATTTATTTATGGTGCGGTGTTTCATATGATTGGAAAAAATCGCTGTTAATAGTTCGCAATAACATTTTTTTACGATGCAATTTAGCCGCAATAAAAAAAATTAAACACTTTTCTTGCGTTGAACAATTTGGAAGATTTGGAAGTTTTAATGAGCGAATCGTCCAATATTATAGCAATATCAATTCTATGACCCAGAGATTTTTCAATCGGTAAATCCACAACAAGAGCAATAGATTAGATGGCTCCAAATTAATAAAGTTATGATAGCACAACGTACTAAAATATACCTTAAACCCGCCGACAACCTTATCGAGACTCTACATTTAATAATTAAAGTTCGTAAATTACGTTTACTTATCGCTAAAAAAAATTGACCCAAATCTGAGATTGAAAGTTGAAAGCTAACGTTTAATAATTTTACAATGGATCGATGAAGAATTCTTTAATATTCTTAAATATTGATCTTTTAAGTGCGAAAAAATCACCAACAATTTCCGAGAATTATTATGAAGTCCATAAAAAACTAAAACGGCACTAACGTTTCTCGGAGGATTTTTCTCCGGAACCACTGTTGGTCCGCCACTGCAGGTGAGCTGCCGCCCTCTCCCCTCATCTCTCTCTCTCAATTCAAACCATTCATTCCATCATCCTCCACCACTCTGCCCTGGATTGCAGCGCCGACTTTTGTGTGATGCGCCCGCTAGCCGACCGCCTTTTTGTTTTGGAAAAAGAATTAGTAATTGTGCCCGTTAATAGTTTTTAGGCTTTGAAGCTTTAACTTCAAGGCTGCGTTTGACGCTTTCCCGAGGTAGCCTTCGCTCCCCCCCCTCTCCCTACCTTCCTCCGGAGTCGCTTTGCCCCCTCCGTGCCGCACCGCTTTCAAAGCACGCAAGTCCACGCCCGACCTGCACCACTTTTTCCCGCATAGCGAATTTCTTTTGTTAGCTTCCTTTTGTCTACGCCTCGCCCGTATTCCGCAAAGCGGGTCTTTCCAGACCACGTGCGTTTCCTCGCCCCGTAACACACCGGATGTGGATGGAGGAGCACACACCATTTGACGTCCAATCCTGCAAACGGCTGTTAACAACCGAGGCAAAAAAGGAGTAAAGGGATTTGCTAAAAAATTGTCAAGTTTGTGTAAAAGTCAGTTGGCCTAGCAACAAATGGAGTATTAACGCTAACGTCTATCTCGATATGTTTTGTTTCTTCCTGTCGACGTCATTTTTATGGAAACGTTTTTCGCGTGCAATTAGAACGTTTACAGGAAGTAAACTTAACGTCTGCCACTTATATAAGGTTCATTTACTAAGACGTTGGAGTTAAATCCGCAACACAAAATTCGCAATAAAAACGACGGCTTAAATTCTGCAGCCGATGATAAAAAACTGAAAAGGCAACAAAAATAACAACTTGAAAATTTCATGGTTAAGTTTAAAAAAAACAGCATCTTCATCGCCTGAAAAAAATCACAAAAGAAAATTTTCTTTCTCACTTTGTGACTAAAATCAAATCAACAAGGTATTTCTTTAGAATGTAATTTTGATGAATCACCGCCGATGACAGCTGCTTTGTAGCCAAAATACACTTCTAGTGTATCAACATTTTCATGGCGAAAACGTTTTTCAGATTATTGCTTGCTTAACTGGAAATGGAAAACACCTTGAAAATATTCAAAATATTTTGCATGCCGTACACGTTCTTCTAACACGAAAACTACGCTCTGACATCCCGTAGGCAAATTTACTTCGAAAAAATCTGATGTGGCCACTACATGACTTTCTCCATACCTGTAATATTTCTAAAAATTCCAAATAGGTTACAATATAATAAATATTTTAAGAAACCGAGAAAAATTTAGACTACAAAGAACAGAAATAAACTCAAACCATAGCCTTCTGGTATTGGATATAACCACAAAGCTCCAACAATAAGAAAAAGGAGCGTTACTAAGACGTAACTAAGCGTCAATTCGAGAAAAAGAAAGAACTTGGTATTTCCACTAATTTATTTTGCACGACCGGTTTCACTACTATCGTAGCATCATCAGGTGATAAAATATAAAAATCGTTCCATATATATATATATATATATATATATATATATATATATATATATATATATATATATATAGGAAAAAAAGGGGGGAGAGGGAGACAAGAGGGGTTGCACAGAAAACGAATGGAAGGCAATTGAATAAACGGTTAGGAAAAGGAAGGGGTTGGAAAAGAAGCCTGTCTCCCTCCCCCCCTTTTCCTCTATATATATGGAACGATTTTTATATTTTATCACCTGATGAAACCGGTCGTGCAAAATAAATTTGTGGAAGTGACAAAGTTCTTTCTTTTTCTCGATGAGTAAATTCCACAGGGTTGAGCCTGACCTCATTATTAATAAGCGTCAACTGTTAACAGTCGTCGGTAGGTGGCGTGGTGGTGGCAGCTAAAAAAATAAGATATCTCTTAAACAATGCATTATATGGGAAATGTTTCAAAGACAGGTTGTAGAAAATTAAATTTACTATAACTTTTATTCCATTACATTTTACATATCAAATATTAAAGCAAATATTTCAAAATAACGAATAAGCGACAAGAGTAAACACCCACTTCAGGTTGACCGATTTTTACCAAAAACTAATCATTTCTTGTGACTAATGGTCAAAACGTGTTCAGGGGACCTCAAAACGTGAATTTCCGTTGAAATCTCGAAATCAATTTTTTTCATGAAAACAACTTTTCCCTAGACATACTACGTATGGAGAAAGTAAAAATCTAACACCAAAACCTATCAACAATGAGAATGACAATTTGCACCGAACGACGAAAAAACTTCCGCGAACGATCTGAAAATTAAAAAACACTGCAGTTTATCTTATAGTGACGATTCAATGGTTAACACAGCATGACTTCCCGTAAAGAGTGAAGCATACGAGTTGGTAAAAAAATCATATTTTTTTAACATACCGGCCATCATCTCCAAAAACCGACGCTGCTAAACTCTATGCGAGGAACGAACGTGGAACCAAAGTGATCCAAGTTCCAAAAGTTTCCGACGTGCAAGGGGAGAGGTCAGACAAAAAAAGAAAACTTCACACAAACTTTCCAAACGAAATCAAGATGGCGCACGACATAATTAGGACCGAGGTGGGATAAAACACTTCGGAAGGGAAGAAGAAGATGAGGAGGAGAGAGAAATAATGACATTACTTCGCCCACCTCGCCCTTGACGCTTGGCACTGACAAAGCGCAACGAAATGGGCGAGGGACGCATAAATGGCGAGGCCTAAAAACGTAGGAGCTGAGCCGTTTCGGCCAAGAGGGTTTCGAAGAAACCGTCGGAGGCGTACAAAAAACCGACTCCGCCCAAAAATATATTGCGAGAAGATACAAACTTAAAATATTTTTTCTCCCTCCCTTCTACTCTTTGCGGGATAAAAATTACAGAGAACGTGACTAAGAAAAATCGAGATCGGTGGAGGAAATTGAAACTTTCGGAATGGCGAAATAGGAAGCGAAGGGATATGGAAGCAAGGGGGAATGAAAGGCAGAGGAGAAAGTCAAAGTTAGAATAAAACATTCGAGTAATAATTTGCCGTTATAACGAACTTCTGAGGGATACTTAAATCGTTTCAAGCAGGTGAAATATCGTCAAAAAGAATATTACTCGTTATTATACAAAAATATACCAATTTCTGATACAAATAAAGCTTTATCACATTTTTACAATATAATATTTGTAGTCTCCACCTTACTGTAGGTACTGTAGGTACTTGAAGTTTATAACGCTACAAATTTCACTCCAAAATACTTGCTTATAAAAGTGGAGCGGGCTCTTACCGTAAGAATTCAGCCGCATTTCTGAAATGCTTTCATTATAGCAAAATTTTCGTTATAACAGTACTCGCTGTATCGAGATTTATACCTTATTAACAATCAGAGGCTATGAGATCGAAATTCAGTAGACAACATAAAGATGAGTTGGAAGAGAAGACGAAATCGTGAAGGAGAAAGGGAGAGAAGGCAAAAAAAAGTGATGTGAGAGGAAACGATAGAAAGAGCTCGGACCAGAGACATGTAAAAGAAAGTTGAAAAGCGATGGGAAGAAAATAAGAGAAAAAAAGAAGCGAATCGGTCGATACTGGAGAAGACGGTTGCGCATTGCCGAAGAGGAAAGTTTGGAATTCTTTAGAGGAGGTGACGGAGGGGAAATTTATCTTTTTAATCCGCCAGAAACAGTGATTTAAGGAATAAACGAGTTCGCCCCCATGGTTGTTAAGGCCGAGACCTCGGAAAACATTTTTTTACGAATTTTAAGCGAGATTAAATTTCTCGAATTTCAATATATATTATAATATTTTCGATAACTCGATGAGGTTCTTATTGTGTCGGTCTGCGGAACCTTGAATAAGCTCGGGCGAAGCTTGGTACTCGATTAGAGATATGCGATGCAGAGCCGATGCATCAGGTGCAATTAAACAAATTTTTCTTTGAATCCCGTTCGGTATTATACGATATGTTAACAATTTACGGTAAAAGTAAGCGTCATTTATCAATTCAAGAGTAAAAAAGTAAAATAAAAAAAAATGAAAATATTTTATCTCGGGTATCTCTGGTAGTCACAACAAAAACCAAATGCTTTTAGAATCTAGGTACTTTCGGTGAATTACCACTGAAGACGGCTGCATTGTAGCCAAAATGCGCATCTGGTTTTTCATAACCTTTCCACTGGAGATACCTGGGATAAGTGCTTTTTTCATTTTTTTTTTAATTTTAGGAACCTATTGTTCAATTTTTTCAGCCATAAAGAAGACCTCAATAATTCTCTGGTGAAGCATTTATCAACTCCAAATTACAATTATCTAAGAGACAGACAATGTGTGATATAAATAAAATCCATTCTCAAATGGAAAGGAAAATCTTTCGTTGAGACTGTTTTAAAACCCCAGCTTCTTTGGTTTTATTCTATACTGAAAAATATCTCCAATGCATTCGGTGGATTAAAAATATTTATTTTTCTGGAACGCAAACATCGAGGAAGCTGGAAGTTTTTCAATTATTTCCGCTTATCTGGTAATTCCTGTTTCAACCGAAGGATTGTTTTTTTAAGAAAGGGAAAATTTTATTCGAAAAGAAAAATCCAACTCTCGCATCTATAATCTTAACCTTCGAAAAGTTTTGGGATTTTTTTCTTCAAAAGGAAAAGAGAGAAGCCTGAATTTACAGAAATTAAAAACTATTTGTTAAAAGACGTCTAATCGCGAAACGACTCGAGTTTTTCAGGTGGTTCAAATGAAGGAAACTACTTTTCGAATTGTTTCGAAAACTTTTCCTCCAATTAATAAGGCAAACTAACAGTTCATCGGTTAAAAAAGGAAAGATGTTTGCGAGTTCGAGACAGATAAAAGATCCAGAAGCGTTTAATTTCCATTCGCCGAAGAGTCCCTTATATACCCTTCCGTTTTATCCCGGGCCGATTGAGAGGATGGGAGAGAGGAGACCAATCTTTAGAGCAGGATTTTTCAATTTTTTTTTGTTGACGCATTTTTACTTTCTCCATACGTAGTATAGGGGAAAGTATTGTTTTCATTTAAAAAAATCTATTTCGAGATTTCAACGGAAATACACGTTTTGAGGTCCCCTGAACACGTTTTGACCATTTTATCGATGTCTGTGTGTGTGTGATAGCTTTTTTTTAGTGCTCTAACTCAAAATCTATTAATCAGGTCCACGCAAAATTTTACATTTAACGTTTTTATGACAGTCGCAAGAAGTGATTAGTTTTTGGTAAAGATCGGTCAACTGGAAGTGGGTGTTTACTCTTGTCACATCCGTTTTTTTATATATTTGCTTTAATGTTTGATTAATGTAAAGAATATTGGAATAAATGTTGTAGGAAATTTTATTTTCTACAACCTTTGTTTGAAACATTTTCCCATATAATGCATTGTTTAAGAGATATTTTAAAAACTATTTTTTTAGCTGTCATTACCTACCGGCGACTATTGTTAACAAGGTACCTGCAGCAAAAGTTGTGGGTCGGGTATATAGTGCTTCCATGCGGGTACGGGTCGGGTTCGGACACAAAAGGCATCGGTGCGGGTAAAGAGCGGGTACGAAAACTAGTTTTAATTCCAATTCAATTTGCCTCGCCAATGTAGGCACAGAAACTTTTCACACGCCTTTTACTACTAAAGCCCACCTCGCGGTCAGAAGTAGCCTTATATAGGGAGATACAAATTTGCAATTTATGCAGGTCGGCAGATCGCAGGCTTTGTGTATCATGTGTCAAGAAAAGTGTATGACGAAAAAACGATTCCTTTTATTATATAAATAGATACAAAGTTGCAATTGACAAACGATTTTCGATTATGTTTAGTAGAAGAGAATGTAGGGAGGGGGATGAGAAAGAGTGAAGAGGGGAATTATGTAGTACAATGCAATTACGACGGAATGGTTTGTGCGAGAACTCTCCCTATTAACCAGTTGGTTTTGCCCATTCATGCAAGTAAAATCTATCTTTGTGAATTCGCTTTTGAAGAGAAGTGGTTACATATAAGAGTGCCTATCAGCATTTTTTATGTTATTTAACGATCAAATATATAGTATTTTTCGTCAAATAATCGCGTGTGATTTGTATTATTTTATACTTTGTTTGCGAGAGAAAGAAATGACAGTTATTTTATAAAATTACATTGATGAGTTATATGTGATCTCGGCTTTTGTGACCGAATATCTATCTATCTACCGCATCCTTAAATGGAATCAATACCAGCTGAATGAACGGCATGTAAAATTGTCAGTTATAAGTTAATGCATATTTCAATTATAAATCTTAATTTTAATCGAAATATTACTTTTATCTGCCCTTCAGATTTGAACAATGAATACTTATCAGATAAAAAGGAAGCCTTTGAGGTTCGAGTACACTCTAAGAAGAAAAGAAAATACCAAATCAAAAATTTGGGAAACGTTCTATGAAATTTTAGATGAAAAGGGAGAAGTGATTTCGAAGATAATCGCTTGCAGTAGTTATAAAATGTTTACCGTTATGATAATAGGAAGCTGGGAACGTCAAGTTTATTGCGACACAAGTGTGAAAATAACAAAGAAGGCGTGTCTAAAATTACAAATTATCTTGTGCCGAAAAAATGCGATTTACCAAAATTATCAGCTGAAAAGAAAAAAAAGTTTAGATGGCTGTGTCGAACTTGCAGTTAGAGGTTTGAGACCTTTTGAGATAGCTTCAGGAGATGGGTTTGTAAATTTATTAGAAATAATAATGAAAATGAGTGCAAATCAAAAATGTTATTTTGACTTAGAAGATGCGCTACCACATCCAACAACTATTTCGAGAAATCTTAATTCAGTGGCTCAGAAAGCTCGAGAAGAGCTACTTCAAGAAATAAAATCCTACATAGGTACAATAGGGGGTGGGATCACGTTGGACTTGTGGACAGATAATTGCAAACATTTCAGTTATTTTGGGATCACATTACACTATGTAAAGAATGCCATGTTATGCAATCGTGTTCTGTGCAATAAACACCTTGATCCTGACGAAAAGAAAACTGGAAAATATATAAGAAATGAATTGTTGCTAATTTTAAAACAATACGGTGTCTATAGTAACTTGAAGAATTTTACTTTTGTCAATGACAATGGAACAAATATTAAAGCTGCTTTGAAAATTTTTAATAAAATCAATTGTGCAGCACACTTAATAAATAATGTTGTAGATATTGATTTCTTCTAATGAAACATCACTTGCTTTAATTCAGAAGTGTAGAAAAATTGTGAAATATTTTTAAAAATCAGACTTACAAGGTGCGCTGTAATCTACTTTGAAAGGATACGTCAAGACAAGTTGGAATTCAATTCTTCGTATGATCTCTTCAATACTTGAAAATTGGGGGGTTATTTACAATATTTAATTGAAAAAACATGAGTGATATGATTTGTGAGGTTGAAAAGAAAGATTTATTATATTTAGTAGAATACCTCAATCCATTCCAGAAAGCATTGATTGAATTGGAAGGAGAAAAATATCCAACAGTATTTTTGGTTTACTTGTGGCATTCGAAAATAAACGATCATTTAGAAATAGATATATCGTTAGTAGCTCAATAACTTTGGCTAAGATTGATAAAGGTAAAGTACTCCTTTAGCCAAACAATTAGAGGGTTACAACACCCAATGCATTTCGCCCACAAGGTGGGCATCGTCAGGGGCAAAACCTGTTTCAACAGTGACTGGGAGTCAGTTCAACAGAATCTAACATCTAACACGTGTACGCTTGTAGAGCAACCGATGAAAAGGTATAAAATGTCAGACATCTTAGTTCAGTTTATGGATACAGACACAGTAAATGATCATATTTCTCCAGACGAATTGACTGCATATATTGACTTAAAACTATCTGACGACATTACTAATAATTTTGATTTGATGAAATGAAATGGATCGGGTCGCACAATTAGACCTTCAATATCATACTCGTGCAGGGCTCTAATACAGGTATGGAGAAAGTCATATGGTGGCCACATCAGATTTTTTTAATGGTCGCGTACCCCTTAGAGCATTTTTAATAGTTGCGTACCCTTTAACGCATCTTAAGGTGATAATGACATAAATAAAACTTGTATTAAGATAGGTAGCTCATGTTTATAACGTTAAAATTCACAATTCTGGTGTATTTTCTGTTTTATAACGTTATTTTAAGTCGTAAGATCTAAAATTTTAATCCCGAAGTCGTACATGAAAGAGGAAGTAAGAGGAAAATTGCAATTTTTAACATTTTCACGTACCTCTTCAATACTCTTGACCTATCTCCGGCTGAAACCCCTGACTTAGAGCAAAGAAAGTCGAAAGAATGAGTGGAGGACAAGATGAAGGTGAACATAGGAGGGTCGTTTGCAAACACAGGACGGTATAAGAGTTACAATTTTGTCATCTTTTAACTAGTTTCAAGGGTTCCAAAATGCCAAAAACTGAAAATGATCTCATTAATAATTACGCGATGTTAAATGTTGTCCACATATGATTACGTCACATGCATTCATATTTCAAATAAAGTCGAATAACTTGAGAACGGCTGCATCAGTTTTAATGATTCTTTCAGTATAGATTTGATTGACACCACATGGGGTTTTTGATCATTCGCCGTGTAGAAAAAAGTTCGAGTTCGATTATACGGGGTTTTCGTTTTTCCGTTTGATTAATATTTAATCGGCAGGAATCTGATGTGCAGAAGTGTGGTTTTTTACATTTTTAAATATCTTATAATTGAGACTCCGACACGAAATTTGCAATATATCAGAGGGAAAATAATGGATATTCATATTCTCATCGTATATTCTGTTATCTAATTCGTATTTTTCACATTTTATGTTTATATTGGGATTTTTCCGAATTTTTGACATTTCAAACAAGTTAATAGGGTTACTGGCATTGTTGACCTCGGGTATTCAGTACATTTGCACTTCATTTACAATCAAATATACGTATCCTATATATAATTTCCAAAGTGCCTGCCCGTATGCCCCTCTCTGTATCTCAAGAACTGTTTATTGTAGAGAAATGCGGTAAAAGACATTACTGGCTAGGAGACCCCAAGAAAACTATTTTCGTTTTAATCCGTCATCTTGATACATAATGGTGGCAGTTTAAAATATTTAAAAATTTATATTTCGGAAACGGTTATTCGGAGAAGAAAAGATTTTGGACAAAAATATGTATCTTGATAAGATTAAGATTGAAAAATTATTTTCAGATTATCAAGCCATGAAGCGAGCGAAGGGTGGGGTTGAGGCGCGTAGCGCACAGGGACAGGACCCCTAGTCTTATAATTTGCCAAGGATCCGTCCGTCCGAGGCAAAATTGCTAACGTCCTCGCCTTTGGTGATACTTTTTAACGTGTTTTTACTTCCCGATTAAGTAGAATACTGAAATTTAGTAGAAATGCTTGATACATATATTAAAAGGTAACGAAGAAAAAAAATCCCCAAATAAGACTACATTTCGACACCAGGGTACAATTTCTATTTCCCATAAGATAACGCATAAAAATCGATTTATTGACGATCAGGCTTTTCATATTTTGCCAATTTAAATTAGAAATAATTTACCATCGATATTAGGACCTGGACAGTTTTAAAGGAAAATAAATAAATTGTCATATTCTTCTCGTCTATCTTCGCCTTCAATTCGAAATCGCTAAAATTTAACTTTTAAATGACATATATGTATTGGAAAAATCTTAGATTTATAACGGGGTGTTGCCTTTGCGACCATGTCATTGTTAAACCTCATGGTTAAATTTTTAAAATTTGTTTGTGACAACTGGAGGTTCACATAAATACGTATTTTAATTTAATTTTGATGAATTTCTTATTTTAAGATCAAGTTTTGTTCAGTATTTTCACCGATTCCAGAAATGTAGTTTTCACAGAAGTTTTGGATTAACAAAAAATATAGGCATATATTTAAAATGCGTTTTTTTCATGACCAAAACAAAGTCTGTTGCTTTGAATTTTTGAAGTTGCCTAGCAACGGGTAATTCATTAGTGAAGGATAAAAATTGATTGACTATTTTCGTGAAAACTTTCGTCTAATTATAAAACAAGTGAACGATCACGCTAACAAACTTCTAATCAAAGTCAGGAACGATAGCAGAAGCTTAGATAATATCTATTGCCGATAAAATTAGCATTTATTGTCTAAAGCAATATAAAATCTAATGATTTTCAACGGGTAAGAATTACATTTTAATACGTGTAGTCTGAACGATAATTATAATGCATGTATTCCATTTATAAATTATAAGTCAGTTTAATCAGATTTTAAAGTCTTGAACAAAAATTTGTCTTGACAAGAGCAATCCCAAAAAATACTGAGAGGCGTGTATCGCGTATCTGCAGGGCCCCATGTTATGAATAAAGATGGCTCCAATAGCTTTATAAAAATATATCAACGATATTTGTATTGAACGACACAGTCGTATTAATAAAATCCACAAAACATTTCTCTTCAATATCCTTAAAAAGGTTACGAAAACCAGATGTGAAGTTCGGCAACACATCATCCTTCATCAGGGGTATTCTAAACCAGCAGCTCCCAAACTTTATGCTTCTGCGACCCCATCTTATAAAAGCCGACCTTATCGCGACCCCCTTAATCTATTTGTGTTATCTTTTGGTTTTCTTTTTTAAATGTCACTGCCTTCCGTTAATTTAGGGTATATACAAAAGAAACTGGAGATAAATTAAATTTAGTCGACTATATTAATAGGAATTATCTCACAAAGTTACATCAGGAACATTTGAGATGATAAAATATAATATTAAATTCAAAGTATTTATTTTATTTGTGCAAAGAGTTTTGCTTATTCTATATACGAGTTGTTGGTGCTTGCATACTGCAAGCGCTTTAAAAAACTAAACTCGTAAATAAACCAACGCACCAGAGTTTGAACTACACAGAGCCCATTCAAATAAGATAATAATGTTTATTCTTCCGGAAATTAAGGGAGGGAGGGAGGCGGAGGGAGGGAGGTGGAGTGTGGGAGACGGAGGGAGGGAGACGGAGGGAGGGAGACGGAGGGAGGGAGACGGAGGGTGGGAGACGGAGGGAGGGAGATGGGAAGGGAGACAGGGGGAGGGAGACTGGGGGAGGGAGACAGAGGGAGGGAGACAGAGGGAGAGAGACAGAGGGAGGGAGACGGAGGGTGGGAGACGGAGGGAAGGAGATGGGAAGGGAGACAGGGGGAGGGAGACTGGGGGAGGGAGACAGAGGGAGGGAGACAGAGGGAGAGAGACAGAGGGAGGGAGACTGAGGGAGGGAGACAGAGAGAGGGAGACAGAGAGAGGGAGACAGAGAGAGAGGGAGACAGACAGACAAACGACTTTATTTAGGGCGAAATTGAGACTATATAGTCCCTTCTTACATTTAACCCTTCAGAGGGAGGGAGACAGAGGGGGGAGACAGAGGGACGGTGAGAGCTAGGGAGGGAATATTATTATTTATCCGTCATATGACGGTCAATACACTAGTATTGATATAATTAGATAAAATTAAAAAATAAAACAACAATATCTCGTATTCACGATCCCCTCAAAACCTTTCGCCACCACCCAGGGGGCCATGACCTCATCCTAAAAGGTTATTTTGGAATCTACAATCGGAGAATCGACTTGATTTTACTCATATAAGATGAGCTCGATTAATTCTCTTATGAATATCGTGCTAAGAAACAACAAAAACATTCTTCGGCAAGAGAATTCTCGAGTTGATGTAGCGGAGAATGACACGGAAGGGCGTGGGGTGAAGGAAAGAAGGAAAACAACCTTCGCTATAATCGAGAGGAGATTACCAGAGTTGGAAAGAAACCGAAAATCGAGGGAAAAAGCGAAAGGTGAAGAAAGAGGCGCCGGAGGATCACGCAACACAGTTTCGTCGAGAATAGAAGAAGACAGCGTGAGAGATGAGCAACGAAACACAACGCCATCTGGGATCGGGTATATCCTCGTAGAGGACGGTGGCCAAATTTCCCTTCCACTTCCTATTATTTTTTTAACGGAATAAAAAGATCGGAAGAGAGAGCGAGTAGATGGGAGAGAAGGAGAGAGAACTGTAAATTATGACGGGTTCGGAAGTGGCCGTAGAGTCAAAGAGCTCGCGCTGCGTGATGTCTGGAAATCGAAGAGAAGGGCCGCCTCGACAACGAAGGATGAAAGAGTTGGAAAAGTAGAAGATCGCAGTGATGAAGAATGTGTTCGACTCGACTCGATTGAAATGCGAGATTCAGAGCGCGCGAAAGGAGGAAATATCTCATTTTTTCCTCTCTCCCCTTTTGGGGCTTCGTGCGACGTCTCTTCTCGGCCTACGTACTCCCTCTGGTAATGGGGAAGATTTAACGGTGACGGCCGAAAAGTTAGGAGGGAGTTAGTGCGTCGTATGGTTCCGAGATAGTTCGGGTAATCGAACCGGAGGCGTCGAAGGAGGAGTTAGTACCACACAGTTTTCGACGGCGCTTTTTTTCCTCTCCTGTTGCGCGATTAAAATACAGAAGAGCCGGAAATTCAAATTATGCTCGCAGAAATTTTGAAAGAGCTCTTTCTTTCCCATTTAATGCTCAAATGCGGCCTAATAATACCTGCAAAAAGATGAAGATGCGGAATGAAAATCTCACAAGCTTGAAAATTTTTCAATTCTAGGACATTTTAAGGCAGGTTGATAGAGAATGGAACATAATGCTTAATGCTTTTCTTGATTGATTCTTAATTTTTTTCGCAGCGTTTACACTAAAACACTTTTCCTGAAAATTCTTAGAAATTTTTTATATATGAAACGAACCGTTATGAAAACTAGCTTAGTGCTATATCAGAACTCTTTAGATCATTCGTTCATAAAACCACACACTGCACTGCCTAATGACTAAATTTATACGCTAAGTTTGCTCTTGGATATAAAAAATCTATTCCATAGAAATTAACCGAAATCTGGCCTTTTCAATCGAACATTTGCTTTAAATGTATCTACTGTTTTTATGCAGGTTTTGGGCGCGCTGCAAATGGAGTTTTATGCCGAAAAAAGAAAATGTTTACTTTAAAACCACCATTGCAATCAAAATAATTGAGTATCGCTGCATATCTTCCACTACATCAACAACCCAAGCCTTAACGCGACAATTTCTATGAACCACGGTTCGGCGGACGAATATCAATTACCTAAAGAAATTAGAATATTGTGACTGATAAACAGCATTTCATTATAAAGTTTGTAAAAAACACTCGGCAATAATAAAATGAGCCATTCGGAAAACATTCGCGAGTATTTTAACGCTCTAACGCAAAATTTTCAGAGCTGGACGCGGATAAAAGGATAAATTATTTTTTAAAACTCCTCCAAAAGCTCGCCGCCATCTGTGCCCACGTCGAAAAAAAAGAAATTTTTTCGGGCGTGCCTTTTCCTTCCGAAGATTCCCTCTCGAGAGGGATAAAGGAGAGCGCCGTTTATTTTACGCTGAATAAGGAAAATGTCTCTTTTGTGTTCACCGATTCTCGGGTTTTATCCATCCTCATCCCATTCGGCTAGGCCCGGTCAAACTCGGGAGCTTCGACCGACTCGTTGGCCAGAGAGACCGCGAGTGGAAAAAAAACTTCCTTGGAATAGGTCGAAGCTTAAAAACATCTTGGCGTGCCTTTAATAAGAAACAGACCAAAAAAAGGAATCTCTCGCTAACGCGGGAAAATAAACGTCAGTCTTCGGAGCCTTCTGGGACAGGCGAGAGACGTAAAAGCAAAAATAAAAAAGGCGAAGATCGATTCGATATAAAAAATTCACTCGTCTTAGTTTGAGGAACCGAAAGGGTTTCGTATCGATGCCTCATCGATCGCGGGGAGAGAAAGATACCTAGCTTCGGCTGAGGCTAACGTAATCCCAATCGCTTTTGCCTTTAAAAAAAAGATACGTTTCAATCGATATGAACTCGACGGTTTTGGCCAAATTATTTAGCGTTGTCTGTGAAAAAAATCCAAGCCCTCGAACCTATTTACAGAATCAAAGGTTCCAGCTAGTTTGGAGTGAAAACCGTTACTTCGTACTGCGGCGTTGCTAGGAGACAATTTGTTGAAGAATGGTGGAGGGAATTGCATGGAAACTCGTGAATCAGACCAGCGAAAGGAAATGAAAACCTATCTAGAAGCAGATGTGCCTTTCCCCTCAATCACATCCAACGATTTAAAAAAAAAACGAAAAGATTTCTGTAACAATCCCATTCCCTTAAACCTATTAGCTACCAATTTCATATATTTCGTTTTTTAAAGTTTATTTACAAATGCACTCTTTTCCTGCGATAAAACGTACTTAGAAGTTATATTCCATAAAATTGTAAAATTCTAATCATAGCAGCGAACCATTTCATTTTTTTAGTGGTTTGGACCGCGATTCGATCCGCCATTCTTAATCATGGTTCGGTTCAGAGTTCATTGTTTACAACGGTTATATTCGCGATTCGGTTCGGTTTAAGCAAAAATGTGATTTATTTATTTATCCATTTTTGTTCTAATAAATAAAATTTTAATAGCCTTTTTATGCACTAAAACTATGTACTACTTATTTTTTATTGCAAAGATTATAAATAAAGCGACAAAAAGGAACAAACGGACAAAAAGAGGTAGCACACAAATATGACAACAGTCTTTTGTATGTTGTGCGGATAAAAAAATCAACTGACAAAAATGGAAAAAGAAATCACAAATAAGAAATAAAATAAACAAATGTCGTAACGTAACTAAGCGTCAATTGTTAGCAATAGTCGTCGGTAGGTGGCGCGATGGTGGCAGCTAAAAATATAAGATATCTCTTAAACAATGCAATATATGGGAAAATGTTTCAAACAAAGGTTGTAGAAAATAAAATTTTCTACAACCTTTATTCTAGCACATTTTTACATTTAACAAATATTAAAGCAAATATTTCAAAATAACGGATGTGACAAGAGTAAACTCCCACTTCCGGTTCACCGATTTTTACCAAAAACTAATCAGTTCTTCTGACTTTAATAAAAATGTTAAATATAAAATTTAGCGTTGACCTGATTAATATTTTTTGAGTTAGAGCACCCAAAAAAAGCTATCACACACACACACTAACACACACACAGACATCATCGATAAAATGGTCAAAACGTGTTCAGGGCACCTCAAAACGTGTATTTTCGTTGAAGTTTCGAAATCGATTTTTTTCATGAATGTTACGTATGGAGATAGTAATAATATTTGTTTTCGGTTCGGTTCGCGGTTCAGCGAATCTGATTCTAAAAACCAAACTTATGTCACCCTCGTATGTTTTCTAACTTTCGGTAGGTTTTTGGCCTACCCAAACCAGCCTGTCCTGTCTAAGACCTGTCTTAATCTTCTCATAACCATCACCTTATTTTAAGACAATAATATTCCTCAAACACATATTTGCCACGCGCTCGCGTGAAATACTTGGTTCCTGCTTCCCCACCAGAATATATAAAAATCTGATGGGATTCAAACGTCCCGTCTGTAGCGAAGAGGTTAATAGCCTCATCCAACGATCTGCGACTCCGAAATAGAAATCGATGATTCTATCCAACGCCGATACAGAAAGCACACACGCAAGCAAACATTTCTCACCCGCCCCCGTACCAAACATAACAGCTGATCCTCCTATTAATTTTTCAGAGGGAATAAACAGACAACTGCGTTGGGATGAGACGTAAATGGCGCTTCCAGGCAAGCCCGCTTCACTCGTCCCGCGAAAAAACAGAAGCGAAGAAGCAAGAGAGCGATCCGGGTCGAACGACCTCCCTGGCACTCGAAAAACATTTTAGCCCGACCTCGATCGATTTTTCCGACCCTTTTTTTTCTTTTGTTATTCCCTCCCCGCCACGTATACTGTTTTTGGTCTTTTTCTGGCTCGATTCGAGCAAATGCGGACGAAACAGGAGCAAATCGCCCTGACCGCCTTGAATATGCACGAATCTCTTACACCTTACCTGGCGCGGAGAGAGAGGAGGGGGTCTGATCCCATCTCCTTCGAGAAAGTGGACTTGGCAAAAAAACAAGAGAAGGGAAAAGGATCCTCTTCCAGTCTGAGACCTTATCCGGAAGAGGGGAGAGAGAGGCCGGTCGAGGGAAGTAGGGGAAAAGGGGTTCAACGGGAGGGCGGCAGGTGAGAAAAGGGTGAACTTCCCAAAGGTGGAAGAAAGAACGGGAAAGGGACGCGAGAGAAAGATTTTTTGCGAGATTGGAGTGGCGCGAGAATCTCCGCGGAAAGAGAAAGAGAGAGAGAAAAAAGAAACGAAATAAAAAAAGATGTTTTCCTCTAGGTTCCTTGGACCGATTCAATGAGCCGGGGAGGAGAGTGAGGACGTAATGGTGATTTGATAGCTAGGTGCTACGAATACTATGATTCATCAGATGAGTATATCTAATAAATCCAGAAGCGTTCGTCTAACTAAATATTTTCTAACAGTTCATTCATTTGTCGTAATTATACCTTTAGAGACGTTTTAGGAACATCCAACTCAATCTATGCTATCCAATGCCTTTTTTCTTCATGTTTTAATATCTATCCTAGGATAAAGATGAGGTAAAATCTTTGATGGAAAAGGTACTTTTTATCACTATTTACGAACTATAATGAGTATAGAACTCGGCATTACAAAGTACCCTAAATTATATTTCATTTCATCTGTAATTACGGTAGATGCTACTTATTATTATCACTTACTATCGTTTACAACCGGTTATTGTAAACAAACGCGGAATTCGAAAGCTAGAGTTTAAGAAAGCGCACCGTTTATTTTTTTCAGTCACTTAATGTAATCATTTAAATTTAACTCAATGTGATCATTCTAAGCGGCACCTATTTTACTTCAAACTTTCGTCGTTGTTGATGTATTAATTTTTTAATACATTAAGTATTCTGTATGCGCTTGTTTGCATGTAAATAAATAAAATAAAATCTACACTCTAAGTCGAAAACTATGAGTTCATAGACAGCGAAATGACCACAAAAACATTCCTTCCCAGTATTGAATTTGAATTCGCAATTTCAGCATCGAAAGCCATATTCTCCGGCAAACCATTCCCTAATACCAGAAATAAATATTCAGATTCTGCTTTAACGAACTCACGCCCAACGATTACCCCGAAATTCATTCCGTGCAGATCGAGCTATCAGATCCCTCGACGCCGTGAGAAATGTATCCGCCAGCCTGTAAAACGTCACGCGAAAAAATAATTAATCGAAACGAATTGAAGAGGAATCGTTCCCTCGCATAACGTAGATGCGAAATGCTTTGCTTAACCGCGTGGTTCTATAACGGCGATCTCAAACTCGAAGAGTCCTCAGAGCCGCATTGGAGCGATGGATGTTATATGATTACAGTTGTTAAATGAGGATCAGAGCTGTTAAAATAGACTGTATCTAGAAGATTGGACGTGTGCTTCTTGCACGCTTTCTTTAAAATAGAACGTGCTTATGTGATCCCTCTGTCGCTGTCCGTCTGTGAGCAGTCAACTTGTTTGACATTTGAAAAATTCTTTTTGGAATATATGGCTCATATTAATGCTAATGTGACAATCTTCCACTGATTCGATTTTCTCGGTAGTTCATAAATTTTCCCCTAAGAAGCTTCAAATTTCGAAATTTTAAAACTTTGAAATGGCATTGTAGCCAAACTACTGAAGCAATAGGTGTGAATTTATCACAGATGGAAAGTTCTAGTGAGGATCTACATACGAACGGTGCGAGTTGTTCTCTCCTCAAAGTTGGAGGCAAACAAGAGCTCCCAAAATTTTTAAGAAAACGTGCTCACACTTATTGTTTTAGCAAGGGTATCTCACTTATTTCCTATTAAAAACAATAAGTTAGAAAACACATTGTTGTAGCACAGTAACAATGAAAAACTTTTGTCTCTTTTACATAAAAATAAAGTAGGTATATAAAATCTCGAACGATTTAGTTAAGGCAAAAATTCGCATTCGGGCCGCAGTAAGGCATAGAAAGGGCCCCATGCGGCCCGCGGGTTTTACATTCCTGCTCTATAACAAGACTAGATTAAAGATGAAGATAAGAGGCGAGAGAGAGAGAGAGAGATGGTGAGAGGGATGAGAAATAATATATAGGAGATGGAGTAGAGGAGACGAGGTGGAGGAAGCGAACCTGAGAGGTTGTCAAAAAGGTTTAGGAAGAGGAGTAAGAGAATGGGATTTTGCGAGGATGAAAGAGAGAGAGATACAAGGTGAGCTAAGGAAAAATACGAAGTAGGTGGAAAGGAGCGTCGGAAAAAGCATGAGGGATGATGGGAGCGACGAGAGAGCGCAGACAAAAGAAACGGGGGAATGACCACGCAAAAAAATACTTAGAAGTTGTTTAAATCTTTTTTTGGCTTCTCTGTCGTCGACGACAACGGGGACGCGAGAGGTTTTTCTCTTGAAATATTAAAGCGGGACGGCGATATATTATTAAAAACAACGCAGTAACATATTACGAGTTAGGTTAGGACGTCGGAAAAAAAGAAGCTATGAAATAAAGGGCGGGAAAATTTTAACGCAAAAATAAAATATGAGCGACATAAAATGAAAAAATAACAATTGTTTCTTTAAAATAAATATGATTTCCTCTGCAAAATTAACAGGCAAAATATTTGATCGCGCATTAAGATTATCATATCATCCTCACCTACAAGTTTTCATCACAAAGTATGAATCAAATAATTTATTTAGAATTGAAAGCCACGCTAATCGATTGTATCATAAATAACGTACAGGTGACTTCTACGGGCATAAAACACCTGAGGAGGACATGAGAGTTTTTCAGTCACGAAGTTATTACCATCAGCTGTTATTACCGATCGGTGATTAACTACAAATCTAGAATAAGCAATTACTACAGTTGACCATATTCCAATAGTTTAAATGAGCAGTAGTTAAGAACTGCTTCGTTGCTTTATGAATTATGCGTATTACTTATCACATTAATGGAATAAATAATCTTCGGGATATTTTCATTGCTTAAAGCTCGCTCGGACCAAGCCGGGTGGTCTCGGTAAACACCAACCTCTATATAACGCTTTCATTCGCAAGCGCCGTAAATTCCCGACGACCTGAGAAAAAAATACATCCCCGCAAATGCACTAATCAGAAAACAACTACGGAAAAACAACAGCATCCCGAGCGGCATTCGCCATATGCCAAGGCGCCGACAAATAGCACTTGAATATTGATTCTCCTCCGAATACCTTCGGCTATGGCACAGAGGTCAGCAGTGATGGCAAAAACATGTAATCGCCTGGTTATCTAAGGTACTGCTGTACTGCACGGGGGGTCGGGAGTGGGGGAGTGGAGAGGGGGCAGGGAACATATAAGTATACCTGAGGAAGAGGAGATGGGAGAAAGGGGCGGGGTTCGGGTTTGGAAATAGGTAAAAGGCGTGGGCGAGAAGAAGAGGCAACCGTCGAAGAAAGAGTGACGTAATAAGAATTGGGAGGGAGGATCTGGTCGACTCCCCCCCGCTCGCCAGTCCTCCTTCCCCTTACCCCCATTCCCATTCGGTCCACCTCCACCGCCACACTCCTTCCCGGGAGAACCGAATATATACGGACTCACTCCCTCCCACCCCGCACTCTCCCTCGCCCCGCCATTGACGTCACAGGGACTTGTGTGGGAGGGAGGGAGAGAGAGAGGGATAAAGGGAGAAGGGGACGATGGAGGGAAAATGGAGGACAGAAGCAAGTAGCCCTCCTGGGAGGGGTGCAGATTGGGGCAGTAGGAAACGGCAGTGGTTCTCAGTGAGAGGCGAATATATTTCGAGGGATTGTTATAGTAGATGGGCGAAAGGAATGAGGGAGACAGAGAGAGAGAAGTAGGAGATAATGGTAAGAATAGATCCCTTGATGGCGACGCCGCGCGGTTCGGATTTTTTTCATTTACCAAACAACCTTGCTGTGGCGTCGACTGTGTATTTTGCGTGTTCAACTTCGCATTTTTTTTATTTCAAAATAATAATTCCCGACGGTGCGTATGATTGTGAAGGAAGATAACAAAATCAAATTTTAGCTCGAGAGATCGTTTCGACTGTTGTGTCTTCCAGTACAGCACGTGCGGCTTGAGTAGTTTTGATTAAAAATTTTATTTTTCGATCGTGAGCCCGGTTCGCTTTATTGCTGGGAATGGGGAGGTGTGACGGAGAGTAAAGAGCAAGACAGTGGGTTCCTGTTTTGGGCGAGGGCGCCATAGGAATTGATTAGAAACGGGGGGCGAAAGGGAAGGAGAGCAGGGGGGAAGATTGGAAGGGACGCTCCGAGGTTTGTTACTGATAGTCGAGGCGATAAGGCCTTTTGAGGGGTGCAGTTACAGCGATGCGGGAAATAGAAATGATGGATCAATCTTGCTAAGGGAGAGGTCTCGAAATGGAAAAGGAAGCTCTTCGGCGAATTAAAAGATATTTATGTATCGGGAGCATTGTTTATTTTTAGACTGCTAAAAACTTAAGGTCATTGGTTTCTGTGTTTGAGATCAATTCGACCGTTACTATGAATTGGATATTTATGTGTAAACTAGCGTAAATGTCCGTCAAAAATGACGGGTCATTCATCGTAAATCAAATTTAACGTATCGTTCTGTTCTTTTAAAAGACTCGGGAAAATTCGAAGCTGACCGATATACGATCATCCAACAAAAATAATCGAAGGTGAAATCTCTCTTTAGCTTTTGATTTCACAGAATACATACGGGATATAATTTTAGTAGTACTTCTTTGTCGTCTTTTCTACTCGTCGGAAAAAACGTAATGGGATGGTACGCAAGAAGAACAGTTTTTATGCTGCTTTTCCTAAGGCATTTTGTTCAAAACCATGCTCGAAAATGACATTCTGCTCAAAAAGCAGATGAACGGCCAGATAAATGATGGCATGTGACCAACCGTGCATTTAATTTGCAAGTATTCGCCATATTTTTTTACCTGCACTAACATAACGCGCATTTTGATAATGTATTATCTCATCATCAACTCTTTGTATGCATTATATTTTATCGCCAAATACCTATTGTGTTTCCATATAACGTTTTTCAACTGGTTTTGCTCTAACCAAAACTGCTGATCTCTTTCTTCAGCTATACAATGCATAATCATTCACATTATTAATCGCTACGTTCTGAAAATTTTTGGGGAATTTCTTCGTACATACTCCATTCTTCATACAAGGTGATTGTAGATTCATTGGATCAGCCGTCCATGTATCATACCAAATGTCGCAATATTTAATGTTCATAATTTTCAAAATATAATTTATACAATTTCGACAATATGAAATTTTAATAATAAGTGGAAATTATTTAGAGAAAATTATGTTGATAAAAAATTCAAGAAAACATTTTTTATTTACGTTTGCCCAATTTAATATAAGTAATTTCGCGAAATCAGCAACAATGCTCTTACCCTTGAAGACGAAAGATATTTTTTTGAAATAAAAATCTTTTCGTACTCAAATAAATTTGTTGACTCCACGCGTATTTTAAAATCGGCATTAGGAAAATAGATTTTCATTCTTTTATGCGTTCTTTGTTTCAAGTCCCTAGTTTGTAAGTAATTTTATAATGCGAATCAAAAATGCACTGCAGTCATTCCCATGTTATTTAAATGGAGAAATTAATAGCTCGTGAATAGAAATCGAGCCGTAATTGTACACGCTGATTGCCTAAAATCCTCATTAAGCATCACTCTGACGAAACGCTGAAAGAGTGATCAAAAACGGATTAGCCGTTCTCAAGTTATTTATAGCGTGACGGGCGAACCAACAAACCAATTAACCAACAGAGACTTTTATTATATTAAGAAGATTCTGCGTATTATGATATATCTTAGTGCACTTCGCATATATTGTTCTATGTAAAATTTCATAAATAATGCCATATAATAAAAAATATAGACCAAAGTAATGCGATATATGTTAAATCAATCTAAAAACGCATAAGAAAATTCGAAAAATCTTTACAAATAATGCTATAGTCATCCAAACAAAATGAGAAACACGCCATGAGTTGAAAATACTTTACCAGAAAATTGGCAGAGAACCCCAAGGAGGGTTCCATGGTGTAATGGTTAGCACTCTGGACTCTGAATCCAGCGATCCGAGTTCAAATCTCGGTGGGACCTAAAATTTTTTCGTTTGTTTTCCAATCACCCGTACAAGACCGTATTCATGAAGTATAATTACTATTTATTGACGATTAAATTCAATTGTTCTCATAATAAAAAACTAATGCGGCAGAATAGATTAATATGCATCCCAAATTTGATTTTTAAGTAATCATTTTCGATGGTACCGTAAAATATCTTAGTACCGCAGTGTCTTAATCACATTCTTATTTAATTTACAGCAAATCCATTTACTGATATAGAAATTCTTCGATCATACATTTATCAGCGAAGTTCTTAAATATTCGGTAAGCCTTCACTTAGAAAATCGACCTGATTACCTAAAGTTAAATATAAATAATATAGTAGGCATTATCCATAATAGATAAATGACGCATCGGCACTCCAGATAATAAATAATCTGCGACACTTCGACGTATTCTATAAACAGACTAAACAAATCAATTACAAACTGTTGTAATGTATATGAATACAATTGTAAAAGCTGATGAAATCCTCATAATCATTATATATAGACGTTCCTTACAGAGGAGGAGGATCTAACATATAGGAGGATACTAATGTTTAGGCACTTCCAGATGTGCTGGAGATTCTAATTTTTTTCATAGGTAGGATTTTGTGCAAAACCGGCTAGAAAAGTCGAAAATCATGAAAAAGTGCAACAATGCGGCAGCTAAAAATTCGCAATTGTTTAAACAAATTTTCAAGGTTTATGCATTTCCGCATGTGCTATGGAGTTGAAATTTTTTTTATTAGTATAATTCGTAAAAAAAAAACGAAATAGGGATTATAGAAATTTTGATATTTTTATTTGTTTGGCAGTTAAAAATTCTTAAAATTTAAAAAATAGATAACTGTTTAGACATTACGGGATGAGCTAGGAAACTGAAATTTTCAAGTTATGTACAGAGTAGTGCATTTGAACAAATAAACTATTGAATCTCTCCATAAACATATTGCGGCGGCCGTTAAAAATGTTTAAAATTTAAACAATTGGAAAAATATTATTTCACTTCTAGAAGTACTACAACTTTAAAATTTGGCAGAAATGTGTAGCATTAGTACCCCATAATGGAGAAAGTATAAAATTCTTAAAATTGCAAAGTTTTGGGATTGTTTTAGTCTATTATTTTTACATAAGGGAAAAACGAAAATCGCTCCGGAGGTGAAATCTTTAGAATTAAAAAAATATTTGTAATGATGAAATATGAAAAAT
Source organism: Tanypteryx hageni (assembly GCA_028673005.1). Classification (NCBI taxonomy): domain Eukaryota; kingdom Metazoa; phylum Arthropoda; class Insecta; order Odonata; family Petaluridae; genus Tanypteryx; species Tanypteryx hageni. Next base: position 153,575,685 of record CM054113.1, on the reverse strand, counting down.
GAATGTTTTTTTATGTTGAGATGATATGCTTGCAGAATGCAAGCACCAACTACTAGTAGTAAATAAAACTAATACAGTTAACTAATCCGAAACCTACCTCCATCACCCGCATATGTAATTTTAAGAAGAGGAAAAGGGTAACTTATCATATGTAAAGTATCATCACGTTTTGACTGAAAAAATTACGAGATCAATGAAAAATATATTTGTAACCATAACCTTTCAAAAGTTACAGCCTCATATACAGAAGCTGCAAAGCAAACTTGATTCGAGGCTGTCGCTTAGTCCAAATGACAGCGAGTTCTGTAAGTATTCGATCATCCATCCATCCATCATCCCATACTCTTCCACTACTACCGCATAGATGAATAAAATGCACGTAAGAAGAACAATTGCATACCAAAGAAAAATTTCTGCGCAAAGCAAATATCAGGAATAGCTCTCGGTGTTTTTACATATCCTCCCTTATGGCCTCCATTACTCATCTCCGATTTTTCTCACTCGAACCTTACACCACGACGGGGATATAAAGGACACCTAACGCAGCGGGTTGCATTGGAATGTGCTACAGTGCGGCAGAAATATATACAGAATTTACTAATAATCTTATTTTTCGCGGATGTGAAAAGGTAAGGTGAAAATAATTTTTAAACTCGAAAAAATTCTCAAAAAAGACAATAACTATCTATAACGGGAGGGCAATCTTTTATACATGGTTACGAATTCTTTGGTGGACCGCATTGAATGTCGCAAACGTTTCGGCGAGCTATATTAGAGCTTCATCGGAAGTTACCTAGAGATTCTGAGGCATATAAGTAAAAATCAAATCTAAATTAGATTTTTAAGGTTATTATTTCTATATTAAGGTTTTGTTAGCAAAATTTGTATAAAATGAATAAGTTTGATTGTTAAATTATACGGATTGCTTTATAACCGTAGCTTCTCGGGCCACCTAAAACGCTCTGGTGGGCCGCATATGACTCGCAGACCGTAGGTATAATAAGGAACAAACTTTTCAGTATTGAATTTCATCTACCACTTTCTTCCTGTAGACTCAAGGGCCAGATAGATTTCTCACGAGGTGAATCAGAAGAAAGAGTAGTATATTCTTATTCTCTGCACCTTCTTTCGGTATCTTACTAGATCACACTCAATAAAGTAATTTCAAATGCTATCTACAGCCAAAAAATGAAAATACTTCATCCAAAATGGCAACGCTATATTTTACAACAGTAGAATTTGCAATGCGTCATTTCTGCTATCATTAAACAGTCGTTACAACAACATAAAAAGTCTGGGCTACTATGCGTTGGTTTAAAAAACGCCGATAATAGAATTCAAAAATAATTCGAACGGCATTTTATAGAACGAGAAAAAAGTTAAATGTGAATATAGTAATTATCCCTATAAAAATGCATAATTATTGAAAGCAAAAACATGATCGAGATCTTTAAAAAAATAATAGGTCCCACCGAGACTTGAACTCGGATCGCTGGATTCAGAGTCCAGAGTGCTAACCATTACACCATGGAACCGTTTGAGACATCGAACTATGATTCCTCAACTGCCATTTCTTTGCGGATAGATGATAATCTGGGTCATTGCTATACCTTTTGGTCCGATTATAAGGTGATCTCATATATATAATTTCTTTCGGAGGTAACACGAATGATAATATTTTCCGGGAGAGGGGAGTGTGGAGGGGAGGAATAGAAGATATATTCGGCAGCGATTATAAGGCGTGCATGGAGTTTTCGGTTTACGCTAAAAAAACATCGCTTTATACCTAATAGGGCAAATACAGTAATTATACATTGCAACTAATAAAAAACTCCCCATAAGGTTTGCTAAAAAATTATTGGATTAAAAAATAAAAAACAAATAATGCTATCTTCCGGCAGGCCTAAAAATTCTAGTCGGCCTACTCAGCAACGTTCGGTAAAACACCATTATTTTTATAATTTTAAATTGTAGAAACAAGCAACAAACAATTTTACCAAATGTAAGCTTTACGCACAATAAAAAAGAGCTCAAATGTGAATCTAATATTACACTCCCTTAAACATCGATCGCAGGATAAAATTAAAAAGTTGCTACTGGTTTTAACAATGAACAAGAATGATATAAATCGTTACTAATCGGCAACTAAAAATGTTATTTGATGGAATATTTTTAAAATGTATCAAAAAATATTTCCCTGAGATTTAATTATTATTTTAACATAATTTGTGAGAGAAGCTATCGACAGATATTTGAGCACTATTTTATAAAAAGTTTCATTGCTAACTAGAAAAATAGTTGTATAAACTTGATTAGTAAATCAAAGCAATACGATATGTCGGCTGAATTATATACCGTATTTATTCGCGTAATTGCCCCTCCCGATTATTTTTTCTGATATGACCACTTCCATATGATAGGGGAAAACCGCATATTTGCACCACCCTTGTTTTAGTGTAAAAATCGTGCAAAAATGTGGGGCAATTACGGTAATATCCTACAGAATGGAAACAATAGAACTTCTAGCGCTTTTTCTACATGAGTTTGTTACGACTCCATGAAAAGATAAAGCTTTAACAAAAGGTAAAAATGCACCGATGTTATCTAGGTAAAGAATGAGATGAAAATATCGTTGGAAAGAAGAAAAGGTACAGATGTCCCGGATTTCCGAGAGTTGTCCCAGTTTTCTGTGATACCTCCCAGTTTACCGAAAGTGTTTTTAGGAACGTATAATGGTCCCAAATTCTTCAAATTATAAATATAACGGATTACGCAGAAGTTTGTTTACATCACCGTTTTGTATAATGTCGTTAAAAATGCTCTAAGAAGAGCTACCCTTACTAAACACGAATACATACAGTAAACTCATACTTCCTCAAAAAAACGTTGAAAAACCAAGTATTCGCAAAAGTACGCCAACTTCTGTTTCCAAGAAAATAAGGAAGAAAGAGAGGTGGGCGTACTTTTCCTATGTTCTGATCGCTTCTAGTTCAATCAATGTTAATGGACCAAGTTATGACAGCGCCTATTGTGACAGCCAGAAAAGAGAGAAAGCGAATCCGACAAATGGATCGTCCAACGATGCCATGTGTTGCGCAAAGTTCATTTGATTTTTTAATAAATAAATAATAAAAATTCACAAAATTGCTCTATATAAGTGACAAGAACTGTTTTATGAGAGATGATGCAAGTGTAAAAAATATAAATCATTACAAGCAATACATTGATTCGCCAATTTTATAAATCAAAGAAGTATATGAATTGTGACAGTGACTGGCAGAAAAACGCCAACGAAATGATGCACTATTACGCTAATTTGTCAACGTAAGAAAAATATATTCCACTACCATAAACTGCCCAAACATTTTATAAAACCATAACTATATTTAAAATAATTTTCCTGACTGTTAAACACTCGTTTTTGCTTTATTAAAAAATAAATTCATACTTGATTCTTGGCCCCGAATTTTTATTATAAATACAATTATATATGTAAATCCTATAGTTATTAAAGGGTAGAACAAACCATTTGCGCATTTTACCAGCAGAGTATCTATTCGCAATCGAAATCCATCGACTGGTGTTTATAAGTACAGATGTCGACTTGTAACTGAAATCTGCACACGGTTTACTAAACAACTTTTTGTCTATAATGTCAAGCTACTTTAATCGTTATGCTGATAAATTCCAAAATATGGAAAAAGGAATAATTTACACGAATAGAGGCATAAACTTGGGTTTGACTAAAGGAGAAAAATAGTAGTCTTCATATGTATCTATAATAATATAGCTACTTGTGCCTCACTCATTCACTGACACAAAACTCTTAGGTACTTCTAGAAGGGCTAGAAATCTGGAATTTGGCGTGTAGGTAAGTCAATTGGCACAACCGATGATAAAAATCGAAAATCACAAAAAAGTTCATATTTAAGAGGTCCTTTTAACCCCAATGTTCCATTTCAATAATCCATAAGAAAAGCGTGGGATTCAGTGCAAGGCTTTCTAAAATGCATTTTGAAATTACTTAAAAATGGGATACGAATTCGGGAGAAGAATAGTTGTCTATCTGAAAGAACGGAGTTCTTAATTTTTTGAAGGCAGAATTCAAATAAATATCGAATTAGCGTAACAATTTGCTTTTAATCGGAAGATAGTGTGAATTTTTCCTTTTTTCAACAATGGAAATCTTTAAATACTATGGCAACGACCTCAATGCTTTTAAAGGGATCTGATATTACACGTTAAGATTGCAGTGATTTAATGCTTTTAATGGAAATTAATGCTGTCATAACGAATCAGAGTGGAACTTCCATAACTCGAATCTCAAGGGAAATTAAAAATTATTCGAGTCATAGAAAACTCAAGTTATGGAAATATATTTTTAAATATTTGTACATATACAGTGGAACTTCTATAACTCGAATCTCAAGAGAAAGCAAAAATTATTCGAGTTATAGGAAATTCGAGTTACAGAAATATATTTTTTCATTTTTCTATAATTGAATTAACATAAAGTTTATTCCCTTAAACATATAAGTTAATTTACTCTAATTTTAAATATCATGCATATTATGAATACACCATCATAATATGTAAGATTTAACTGTATCCAAAACACTAATTGCACCACGCACTGTGATTGAGGGTATCATAGATAATTGTAATTCCCACGTACTATTTAAAGCACGAAGACGATTAAATTTGGGATATCGACTTTAGAAAGAAGCGAATAGGTTTGTTTTTCTCTAGGACTAGAGCCGGTCCGAGTTACGGGCGAGCCGGGCGGCTGCCCTGGGCGACAAAGTTTTGGTGGCTCTATCATCGACCATTTATATATGCATTACTTGCAAGTTAATAAATATTGGATAACAATTTATACCGAGAAACAGGCTAGAATCTTGGTGGCATTCCTTTGAATGTTTCATTATCAATCATTTTTACAGAGCGATGAATAAATTAACATTTATTTTGTTAATATCTCAACAAACATTAATGGAGGGGGGCGCTGGAGTTTTATATCGCCCGGAGCGCCAAAATTCCTTGGGACGCTCCTGTATAGGACTATAATGGATCACAAAAGTAGAAGCAACTTTGATAGCAGTGACGGTAAAACGTGAAAAGTATTTTAATGTTGTGTTTCGTGGTTTTTCGAGGAATTATAACTCTTTTCAATAGTTAAACATAATGACGATATTCGCGATATTTTTTATCCAAATACGTGCTAAAGGCACGAGTGATTATGCCATAATCTTAACACAAAATATCCTTATTTTTCCATAATTTTAGTGTATTGTCTTAATGATGATTATTCTTATTGCTCATGCAGGGCGATCTTAGTCACGAAACTTGAAATACGAAAACCTGGACACGAGCCGAATGCCCGAGAATTTGGAAATTACGGATAGTTCCCTTAATTTTGCGGAAAATTATAAATATTCTGCTAGAACTCATAGACTTTATTATCTAATATATATATATATATATATATATATATATATATATATATATATATATATATATATATATATATATATAGGATCCACTTGGCTGAAGTGCTGTTGCCCTGGAGATCGCGTTGGTTTATTTACGAGTTTAGTTCTTGGAATATGGTGATTTTTGAGGGCTTGCAGTATGCAAACACCGATAACTCGTGTATATATATATATTATATATAACGATACGGAAAAATAAATAATATGATAAAATAAATGCAACGAGAGGTTGAGAGGGATAGGAAGGAGCCAGTGAACACTTACCATACGGTGGTGGACGTCCAAAGCGATAGAGGAAGGCTTGTAATTTGGAGCTTTCGGGCAACACACGCCCTTCTTCAGCGAGAGAAAAACGAAGACGATTATATATATATATATATATATATATATATATATATATATATATATATATATATATATATATATATCATCATCATCATAGGTAGTCTGTCCGTAGACAGGTCCGTGATTATTCATGGTTAAACCTGGTTCTCCATATACTCCTATTTTCCGCTGTCCTCTTCATATCTTGATAGCTCTCTTTCCCTTTCAAATCGTCTATCAGCTGATACCTTTTCCTACCTCTTTCCCTTTTCCCATCTAGTTTTCCTTCTAACACATCTTTAATCATACTCTCTCTCCTCATGTAATGTCCAACCCAGTTAGCCTTCCTCTTTCTGATAGTCTGTATAATCATTCGCTTCTCTCCTATTCTTCGTAGCACTTCATCGTTTTTCATCCTATCTGTCCATTTTATCTTCAGCATTCTCCTCCAAGTCCACATTTCAAAGCTTTCCAAGTATTTGATGTCATTTTTCCTTAGCGTCCATGTTTCTGCCCCATACAATGCTATACTCCATACGTAGCATTTTATCAACTTCTTGCGGGTATCTTCCCTTATATTCCCTGTAAGTAGTTGTTTCTTTCTCCTGAAAGCCGCTTTTGCTTTTCCTATTCTAGTTTTGATCTCATCCGTACATTTTGCCTCTCGTGTTATGATACTTCCAAGGTATTTATATTCTGAAACTTGTTCTAATGGCTTTCCCCCAATAGTTATGTTCAGATTCTCTTCTTTACCCGATATTCGAATGACCTTGGATTTTTCTGTATTTATTTCCATACCGTATTTTCTACCTGTTATCACTAGTCTATCTATCATTTTTTGTAGTTCCTCTTCCTTTCTTGCTAGAAGTACTTGATCATCTGCGTATTTTATTGTTCTTATAATCCTTCCTCCAATTTTGAAATCCCCTGTGCCTTCTAAAGCTTCTTGCATTAGACTTTCTCCATATATATTGAATAGGGTTGGCGATAAGCAGCAGCCTTGTCTTACTCCTCTACCGATATTTATTCCGCAGGTGTCCACATTCTCAAACCTGACCTTTACAACTTGATTCTCATATAGATTCCTAATCAGTCTCCTGTCTTTCCAGTCTACACCTATATCCTTTAATATCTTCATCAACTTTACCCAATTTACTCTATCAAAGGCCTTCTGCCAGTCTACGAAACATGCGCAGATATCTTGACTGTATTCTATTGCCCTTTCTGATATGATTCTAACTACTCCTATAGCATCTCTAGTTCCTCGTCCTTTTCTGAAACCGAATTGATCTTCCCCTATTATTTCTTCTGCCTTTTTCTCCAGCCTTTTATTAAGAATCCTCGTGATGATCTTCGATGTGTGTGACAGAAGGCTTATAGTTCTGTAATCTTTACACTGCATTGCCTTTGGCTTCTTTTTTAGAGGGATCATTGTTACTTCTAGGAAATCCTGAGGCCACTCTCCCGTGTCGTAAATCTTATTAATTAATTTCGTGATCGCTTTTAGTCCTTCTGATCCTATGACTTTAAGTATCTCAGCCGGTATTCCATCGCTGCCCGTGGCTTTCCCCTTCTTTAGTTCCACTATCGCCTTTTCTACTTCGCTCTCCATAATACTTGGTCCTAAGTTGTCTTCTTCAATGTTTTCCTCATTTTCCAGTTCTATTTTTGCCGCTCCTGTCTGTTTGCTGTATAATTCCTTAATGTATTCTTCCCATACCTGTGCTACATCCTTTGTTTCTGAGACTATCTTCCCATCCGTATTCATAATTCCTTTACCACAAATTCCATTAGACTTCTTATCTTCTAATTCCAGTGCCCTAGCGTACATCATATCGTACCGTCCTAACTTCTCCATTTGTTCTATTTCATCACATTTTCCTTTTATCCAGTTTTCTCTAGCTTTATCTGTTACCCTTCTCAACTCATTGTTTATACGCCTATAGTTGGCTCTACCTTCTTCACTGTTAACGTTTTTCCATTTTCGTCTCTCATCCATTTTCTCCAGCATTTCCTTCGTGATCCATGGTTTTCTGATTTTCTTCTCTTGTTTTCCAATCTCTTTATCCAAGGTATCCTTGATACTGGTTTTAATTTCATCCCATTCTATATCAACGGTCTTCGTTTTGTTTTCCAACGTTCTTAGGTTATCTTCCAACTTCATGCTGACTACATCCTGCCTTTCTTTCAGTTTTTCTAGGTCCCAGGTCTGTCTTTCTCTTCTCGTTTTTCTTATTTGTTTGAGCTTTGTACTCACGTCAACTATTAGAAGGCTGTGATCTGAATCAATGTCCGCTCCTTGCAATGCCTTGGCGTTCTTTATGCTGTTCCTGAATCTTTGTTTTACAAGGATGTAATCTATTTGGCATCTCATTCTATCTCCTGGGCTTTTCCATGTGTATAACCTTCGTTTATGGTTTTTGAACCATGTATTAGTCACTACAAGGTCATTATTGATGCAGAATTCTACGAGTTTCTCCCCTCCTCGATTTCTCTTCCCAAGTCGGTATTGCCCGACAACATTTTCTTCCTGTCCTTCTCCGACTATGCTGTTCCAATCTCCCATTATTATGCAGTTTACCTTTCCTCTTCCGTCTTCTTCGTAAATTTCATTAATTTGCTCATAGATCTCATCTATTTCTTCATCGTCATGAGCTGACGTTGGCATATATACCTGAATTATCAGCATGTCCACTGGGACTGCTTTTAGCTTTATTGCCATCAGTCTATCGTTCGTTGCTATTATCTTTGTCACGCTTTTCATCATATCATTCTTAAGTACCAGAGCTACTCCCCTTTCCCCACTATTTCCTCCAGAATAAACTACCGTGAATTCTTCCGAGTCGAACTGTCCTTCTCCCTCCCATCTAGTTTCGCTTAGCCCTATAATGTCAACTCTATTTCTTCTCATTTCTTCTTTCAAGTTCTCTAGCTTTCCTGCCTTTCTCATAGTTCTTACGTTCCAAGTCCCTATTCGTAATTTACTTTCGACAAATGTTTTCCTCAAGGCAGTATATATATATATATATATATATATATATATATATATATATATATATATATATATATATATATATATATATATATATAATCGAAACTGAAATCCGTCACTGAAGAATCCGACAAGCTTGACGGCTTAGCGGTTTGATTCTCCGTCCAGCAAATAGAAGACAAGACTTCGATTCCGATTAAGACCAGAACTTATCTCCTTTTGATATAAAAATCTATTGCCTCACCTCTCTCATTCGTTTCTGAATACGGTGCTTGTTGAAGACTAACAGTAAGACATTGCCGCTAATGGGTTCAACCGCCATCTTGTAATTTTAAGCCAATATTGAGCGGTTTGGTGGAAGATTAAAGAGGCAAGAATAAATCGAGTTTCTTTAATGACGTTATCGGAGAGTCTTTCAACTCGACAAAGTTACAGAAGTGGCGCTCACAAACCACACACTTGATTGGATGAATCGTGAGAGCAGATTTTGGAGGGTTAACGGTAAGTTTAGTGTAATAACCTAAATACATTACATGAGGAAAGGGCCTATAGAGTACAAAATTTAACAGCAAAAAATCTGATGTGGCCACCACATGACTTTCTCCATACCTGTAATATTTCTAAAAATTCCAAATAGGTTAAATAATAATAAATATTTTAAGGAACTGCGTGAAAATTTTAAAACAGAAATAAACTCCAACCATAGCCTTCTGATATTGGATATAGCCACAAAACTCCAACAATTAAGAAAATAAAAAGGAGCGTTACTAATACATAACTAAGCGTCAATTGTTAACAAAAGTCGCCGGTAGGTGGTGACAGCTAAAAAATTAGTTTTTAAAATATCTCTTAAACAATGCATTATATGGGAAAATATTTCAAACATAGGTTGTAGAAAATTAAATTTCCTACGACTTTTATTCCAATACATTTTTACATTTATCAAATATTAAAGCAAATATTTAAAATAAACAGATGTTTCAAGAATAAACACTCACTTCCGGTTGTCCGATCTTTACTAAAAACTAATCAGTTCTTGGGACTGTCATAAAAATGTTAAATATAAAACTTCGCGTTGACGTGATTAATAGTTTTTGAGTTAGAGCACCAAAAAAACTGTCACATACACAGCCATCATCGATAAAATGGTCAAAACGTGTTCAGGGGACCTCAAAACGTGTATTTCCGTTGAAATCTCGAAATCGATTTTTTCATGAAAATAATACTTTCCTCTATCCTACGTATGGAGAAAGTAAAAAAGTAATGATAGCAAACAAATAACAAAACTCGAATTGTGTAACTATTCTATCTCTCGGTAAATTCATGGCTCACTCCGTTCGATTATTCCCATCAAATGCCTTTTTCTTCGCTTCCCATTAGCTAATATCTCCGTATATTTTTCAAAACTCAATTTTAAAGAAAAATGGCGGCAATACAGAAATATACACTCCAAGTTTCAGCTCTCTATCGTTTACGGTTCCGTCGCAATTTCAATTTAAGCAAGTGCACAGCCAGTCAGACATACGCCAAAGTTCCACTATAAGAGCATCTCTTAAAAAAGGCGCTAAAAAGCAAAGCATACCATTTTGCTGCAAATCAAAAATACATTAATAAAATGTGTGCTTCCATTAAATAAGTAAAGATGGAGCCTACGGCGAAATTGATGTTAAATAGAATTAACTCCTTAACCGTAAAATTCAAAATTAGAGACACAATAAAAGATGTGGAGGAAAGGCAGGAAAAGGCAAAAGACCATAAAAATTATAAACTTACAGGTTTAGGGGTTGTTACTCCACATCAGGTCCCTGGCGTGGAGTAACAACCCCTAAACCTATAAGTTTATAATTTTTGTCTTTTGCCTTTTCCTCCCCCTTTTTCATTGTGCGTCTCTAATTTTGAATTTTACGGTTGAGGAGTTAATTCTATGTGCTTCCTTTGAAAATGTGGCTTCTTGGTCCCCTCACTCCAATCTTCATAAAAAACTTCATTTTTTTCAAATATTTTAGGATCCCATTCTTTAGCAGTATCGTAATCATCACTGTAGGTCAGTGGTCCTCAAACTGTGAGCTACGGCACACTGGTGTGCCGCAGTAGATTTTTAGGGGTGCTGCGAAAAACTTTGTTTAGTGAATAAATCAACGATTTGCATGTGTTGGTGGGTAATTAGGGCAATCATTTTTCTACTAATAAATTGATTATGTAATAGCATCAACAAATGGATGAGTCCAAAGGTTGTAATACCCGTATCTAAAAATATATAAAGCTATTCACAAGACTGGGGTGCCGTGAAACCCTCTTTATCTTTTAAAGTGCGCCGCGGCTAAAAAAAAATGAAAATCATTTGCGTAGCGGAAGTTGTTTTTCTTTATAGAAGTGAATAGGCCCACAGCGAGAAAAGCAACAAATTTATTTTATAAAATATACAAAAAGTTGGGGTAATGGTTTAAGTCAGTGTTTCTCAAACTGTGGGCAGCGGCCCCCCAGGAGGCCGCAAAATTATTTTGGATGCAAGGTGAAATGTCGAAAAATAAAGTTTTCACGAATTATAAAATTTTCAGGGAAATTTTGGAAAAAACGATGCGAGAACAATAATTAATAATTACATACGAAACTAAAAGCCTATTTCCAGTCTGGAAAGTAGGCTAAAAAATTAATATTGTCAAATATTGTAATCTATTAAACGTTAAATTTAAAAGACAAAATTTTATTGTCCTTTTGTTGAGAAAAAGATTGTTCGAGTTTCCCATTCAGAAGCCAAGCATATGAAAGCGACGAAAACAATTGGAACCGGCATCTTACCCCGCTTTTTCCAGAAAACCATGTACGCTTTAGCAGATATTAAGACGAAATTCGCATGGTATGGAATAACCAGAAAACCATATAACGTATGGCAAGTAGCAAAATGCACCAGGAACGTGTTTTCCCAGTGATTCACGATCAAAATGAGGATGAATGAGCTGACACGTAAACTGATGAAACATCTCCTTAAAGGTACCGTACCGCAATATTCCTCCGACAGGTATTTTAGCAGTGATCATATTTCTATGGAAAACATTGAGAAGACAACCGATTACTCCAAACAACTGATTAATTTTTACCTTTATGATAGGAATATCTTTAATTTAATACATAATTTAACGAAAAATTACATAATTTTAACAATGCGCTTCGAATACTTGAAATATGCGTGAATACATAATATAATGACCAATTTCTTCTTACTACAAAAGATTTCTAGAAAATTGTTTCATTTTCGCTAAACGCGGCCAAAACCTTTTAGTAAACAGGCAAACTATGTCACAACGGAAGATAAAAATCGCATAACTATTAAACGAAGCCGCTTTCCACTGACATCAAAATTATCTTAAAAAGGGAATCTGCTGCAGTACCTAGCATTCTTTGAGATCGGTGCCCCCACTGTCATAATGCCGTGTCCGCATTGCACTGTATCTGAGAAGCTTTAACTGGTTAAAGAAAAGGAAGCCAATAACATGGTTTTAGAAATGAAAGAGATGGGTTACTATGAGCGTGACGCTTTCATTCTGCCACTCATAATCCCCTTTCGATATTTTAATAACAAAGGCGAAAGAAAAATAGTAAACAGATCTTACATAAAACACAACATATAGCTTGTCTATCGACTATACTTCAGTTCATAATTTTTGGCGCCATCACACGCAAAGATCCAGCTGAATATTATCATCCTAGTTGATGATTCACTGTAAAGCATGCATCGTAGCAATACATTCTGAAAAGGGGGCTGCGTCATCTCAGGATACTACATTAGTTACAATACATTTGTTTTTCAATAATTACAACAATCCGAAAAAGTTTTCAGAAATTTTGGGCCTATGTAAGATTAACAAATTAGGAAAGTATTTAATGTATTTTGATTGGAATATACGATTAATGAAAACAATAAATATTCCGCAATATTTAAAAAATGAAATTTGAGAAATTGAAATTCGATCGCTTTCATAAGAAGGGCTTGGGGGATTATAAAATATTTATCACAATTCACGTATATAATCAAGCATAATAATAAATAACAGAGTTCCATAATTATGAATTGATTTGTGGAAAAACTGTTATATGTCATATATAGCATTTTCCGATGAAAGGGGAATTAAAATTCATTAATGCGGAAATAGAATTGAGATATAAGATACAGACAATCATAATTCACTTTGAACCAGGTAACTAGGAACAATTAGTTTTTAAGCACTAATGAAGACTCTTTCCTAATAGAATGACAATTTTTTTATATAAAGCAATTATTTCGTAAAAAACATTTTACTTACATTTGTTATACACGCATAGAATGCAATGATTCTTCTCCGAGGATTCAATCCAAACGATGTTATGGCAACCCTTTATCTAAAAATCGTTCCAATGCTTCGCTAATCCGCTAAAACCTCCTCATAAAACACTGAGTAGTTGTTGCCACAGGAAAACTACGAAAAGAAGACCACTGTTTCTTCTTAAGAATTTTAGTCTAGCCTTAAACGCAGATTAATGCAGCACACGATTGAATTACATTTAAATGTTCTATCTACTAGACAGCTATTAGTACACTCCGCAACCACTGACGTCACAACAGTTGTCCAATATCAAATGCAGTTACTTTTCCGCTGCACATTTAGCCACAAGAAAATGATGATAGATAGCAGCACTATACATTGATAAAGTTTATTTTGATGTTTATCCAGCATAATTTACAGTCAATTCATTTTTCAGATATGCAGATCTCTCTCTAAAGGTGTACTAACTGGTTTTATGCGAAACGTGTAACCCCTGAAAAGATTTTTTTTAATTTTAATATATCAGAAATTATTCTCATAATTTACTTACGATCATGAGTAAAGATTACACTACAAAATATTTGATGTTTTGATCATTTATTAAGTTTTTTACGACACCTTTCCTTCCAAATTGATTCCGCTCTTCCTTTGGAATATGATAACCCTCCCACCTGGCGGCTAAACCAAGAAACTGACACATATTAATGTGAGCTGCTGCTGTTTCTAATGCGTAAAATCGCCACTATAGCGCTAACAGTCTATCTCTCACCCAATCTTAAAGTCGTAATTATTTCACAAATTATTAACTTTGTTAATCTTTTTCATGCTAAATCTTCATAATTTTAATTGAAGACAGTCCAATTACTCTTACAATGAAATTCATATAAGTGACTTGATCAAAAATATTTTTTTGTATCATTTAAAGACTAAAATAAGTATTTATGGTTTAATTCAGCAAAAAATACACAAACTGAAAAAGGTTAAATTTAAAAAAAATATAAATTATTTAAGAAACCTAGCAGCGCTGTAGTGGCAAATATTGAAAGCAAACGTTTCAAGAAGTATCTGTAAAAATATGTCTCTATGACGATGTCACGTATGAGAACAAATGATGCGCGGACTTTTGCGTATTCATTATGGAGTTAGCACGTGGTACTAGGTTTCAACGATAAGTTATTTATTCGTACACCATAATTTAACAATGGGAAATTTTCGGCTGAGAGCCAAGGGTAAAGGTAAAAGGTGGGCTAAAGGACAGAGTTCAAGCTCTAATCCAGAAACTCGAAAATATAGAGACTTGGCTAAATCAAAATTTTTTCACGAAAATCTCGGTACGTAGAATTCTGGAAGTTTAATGTCGTTGTAGTTATAGTTTTGAATTTTAGATCACAATATGATTTATTTTTTACAGGCCAAACCGGCTTGACGACTGAAGCACTACAGAAGCACGATGCATTCTCCGGTGTTAAGAGTGAAGAAATACAGGATGATGCCTTTACAGTTAGTGATTCAACATTTAAAACTTTTGGAACTTTTGCAAGTGATTGGAGTTCTTGTTCTAATCAGTCTTTTAGCAGGTAAGACACTAAAATCATTAAAATGTTTGTTTTAGATTGAATCTTTAGGGATAAACTGCGTAAGTAATGAGAATTTATTTCCACAAGAATCTAACTACATATTTTGTTATGTCGCGTATAAGTTTTGACTTTTTGAAATGGTTAAGTTGAGATTAATATTTAAGAGTAGCTTAGACTGATACTAACCAATGAGAAAATTTTTTCACTAGTACCAAAGTTTGGATATGCTTGCAGTACTTGTATAAACAAATGTACAACAGTATTAAATTGTATTAGATTATTTTATTCTTGCTAATAAATGGTTGTAAATCTTGTTAGGATGTTTTATGCTAGTTAAGGATTTTCTGTGCAAGAACGTCCAATGAACGTTATTTTAGGGAATGTATAATCGCGATATAGTAGTTTGTAAATCGATAACGCTATTTAAGCTCCTTAAATCACTAGTGTTGGTTAGTAAAAAGTTTTTTATTCTTATGGAGTGAATGAATTTATATTCTATTTCTTCCTATTTGAAGGTAAAACATTGAATCACTTGTTTTTTGAGTGAAATTTGTATAATAGGAATATCATATATATATATATATACATATACACACACTTTAAAACTTATCTAATTGAACTACATGTTATGTCACTTTTCCTCCAGACTTCTCAGTGGATTTCGTGCTGATTCTGCCATTCACAAAGAAATGCTGGCAGTTCTTGCAGCAATAACTGATGTACTTAAACATAAAGGTGGAAAAGAAAATGAAGCCGAGTATTTCATGGCATTGGTAAGTAATGGCATGACCTCTTTTTTTAATGTTATATAAGGTTTTGTAACAGGTTATTTGCCCTTTCACCCTCAACAAGAACAATTTTTAGAAATAATCTTTGGTATAATTTGGTGGGTGATTAACAGAAATACAGCAACTACTTCAATTTTTGTGTTATATTCCTCAGACAAGTAGCAAATCTTTGAGTGGTATAGCTAGGAGCTGGTGTTTAGTGAATGAAGTTGAAGTTTAATTTTGTGACATTTTATCAAAAAATCGTTATGGCTGGTTAACCCAATGGGTCGAGTGAATAAAAAATAAGCAAATGCTTATGCTTAAGATTTCCCTCACTTTTTGAGGTGAATAAAAAAAATAGCATTTGCTTTTGCTAGAAAGAATAAGCATTTGCTTATTTTTAGGAATTTTCTTAAGCATTTGCTTAAAATTGTGTGAATAAAACCGAGCTTTTGCTTAATGCTTTAAGCATATGCTTAAAGTTTTTTAAGTGAGGTAAAGGGCTTGCTAAAATATTTCCAAGTACTCTATTTTCATGATAATTGATCCTAAATATAAATATGGTAATTTATGGTGACACGAAAGGTTAAAAAATACGAGAAAAGTTTCAACGTTATAAAAATTTATATCGTTTCTCTGAAGAAAATGTTAAGTACCTATATTTCAAATCTGTTACTCGGAGAATATCAAGAGAGACGTGGCGGGGTACTGTCTTCCAAACAGAAGATAGAAATATTTTTAAGGTACTTAAGTGATGTAAGATAGAAATATTTGTGACGTCCAAAATCACTATAAAGGCAAATGACTGGATAAAATTACTATAACTAATTGAATAAAAATACACCCATGATTTGTGATATTATCGAATTCAGTTATAAAAGAAATAGTTTTAAAAAATTATTAATTAACTTTTTAAAAAATATTACCCAATATATTTATGTTTTTAGTTTGAAATTCAACTATGTAAAACTTGAAATGTAAACAAAAACAAGTGAAGGAAGAGTTGCAAAGAGCTTTCTTCCGTAAAATTTAAGCATTTGCTTAAAACTGAGTAGCAAATGCTTATAAGCAAAAGCAAACTTTTATTTACTCAATGTGAAGCAAATGCTTTTAGCATTTGCTTATGCTTTTAGCAAATGCTTATGCTTTTGCTTAATGCTTTAAGCATTTGCTTAGTTTTTATTCACTCGACCCAATGTCTTAAGTGAGATGTGCCCAAACTTGATGAACCTGAGAGCTGCATTATAATCAGTGGCATAGCGAGGGGAGCAATTTTGGGGGTTCAAACCACCCCATCAGAAATCCCAATGTCATTCAGATTTTAATGCATTTAAAATTTTAAATATTATTATTGACCTCATTTCTATAGTTGTAAGAATCATTACCCACTCTTAGTTTCTGAATTTCAAATGTTCATATACGTTCGCGTGCATTGAAAAACAAATTTCACTTCTAGCAAGGTACACATCAAGCTAAGGTGAAAGTGCACGTCGCAAAATTGTGGCGATGACACTGATCATAATTTACATTTGCATGGGGATCAACCCAGGCATTTAGCTGAATCATTAAAGTTTTAATCATCTACTGCTCAATTTATAAGTTCAAGTTCACTTAAATAGGTAATTGATTTTATCATATAATTTTTACACAATTTTGTCTTTGTATTTCATATATAATGATAAGTTGATTTCTAGCAAGCAAGAGTAGGAAATACAGTATGCATTCAGTCCAGGAACTATATTATTGCCAAGCAATAGTGAAATGGGGAACTGTGTGGAAATACACTTCCATTGATATTTGATTCCATTTTTGTTATTGTATTTCCTTGCTGTAATTCATCTCTATTAATTGAATCTCACCTTCTAGTGCTACCGGCACCAATCCCCACAATCATTATTTTATCAATGGTCTTGGTCTTACCCAATGTAATCCTTTCCCTACCTGCAGCTTGGCAACATTGGACTTCACTCTCTCATTGACTCACGTCAAGTCAAATGGCAGAAACATTTTTCCAACAGATCACGAGTCCTTGAAGCACTCCCTTCCCCTGTCCTCCTGCTCTCTCTCCTTGTCACCCCCACCTCCTAGAGGACCCTGAGAGCTTGGAACAAAGCGAACTGGCCTGCAATCAACTATGTCCTCTCCCTCCCTTAGGACCTGCTGGACATTGGCACCCCTGAAGTCTCCATCGAGCTCTTCTATGACTTTGTCCATGTCATAATATCAGTCTTCATCCCAACTCGGAGTGTCTCCAAGAAGCAGCCCAGCTGGCTGCCAGCTGAGATGACCCTTATGCATGCCAACAAGTATGCATCCTGAGAATTTTGGAGGAGTCATCCCAACTCCCACACTTGTACCTCCTTTGTGGTCCTTTGTAGGCATTCCTGAATCCTTCTTCGGCATATCTATATGATTCATGTAATATCGACAATAGATGAAATGAGAGTGAATCCCAAAAGAATTTGGTTCCTAATCAATGCTAAATGGAAATCCTCTTGTGTTCCCATTTCTGTTATATCGGACAACACCTCATATCATGGGGATGGTAGGCCATCTGTTTTTAATGAGCACTTTTCTTCGATCTTCATCCCCGTCCCCACAATCCTCCTTCCACCTTTTCAGCCAGTCTGTCCTCATGCCCTGTCTTCTTTTTCCACCTCTCCATAGGAGTTTTTAAGTCTACTCTCCTCTTTACCTCTGCATAAATCCACAGGTCCCGACAACATTGATTCCATTTTCCTTGGTATTTCAATCTCAAAAATCTTCAACAGATTATTCTCCAGTGGCTCCTTCTCTGCTATGTGGGAAACTGCTAACATAACCCCCATTTTAAAATCTAGTGCTAAGATAGTGTTAAATTACCGCCCTATCTCTATCCTTCCTGTCCTTTCCCTTCTCTTTGAGTGAGTCATACACAATCGTCTTGTCTCTCTCTCTCTCTCTTCCTTATATCTCACCTTCTCAACATGGTTTCCTTCCTGGAAGTTCTCGTTTAACTAATCTTTCACATAATTGTTGCCACCTGGCCCTATGGCTAAACTGTAATATTGTGTAATAATGATCAAAATAATAAGCTTAAGTCTTGATATAATATCCATGACCCTCTTTTATCACTTCTTTCCAACTTTCTCTCTTCCCGCTCTCAAAAAGTCCTGATCGATGGTGTTTCCTCTTCTCTCGATCTATTCCAGTGTTCTGCAGGGGAGTGTCTTCAGCCCCCTTCTCTTCACCCTATACATTGATGATATCGCTGACACTACCCTTCTCAGACCTTGCAACATCCTGCTCTATGCAGATGACTGCAAAATCTTTTTAAAATTGATTAATCTTGTGACTCCTACTCCCTTCAGGCTGTGCTCACCTCCATAGGCACATGGTGTTATGATTGGTAGCTAAAAGTCAACCTGGCCAAGTCAGCCCTTGTGTCCTTTAATCTTCAACTCAAGACCTCTGCCACCTATGTCCTCTCCCAACAGCTCATACCTTTTGTTTCCTCCCACAGTGATCTAGGCGTAATTTATGATGCCACACTACCTTTTCCACACACGTAAGCAAAATCTCGGTGAAAGCAATGGCACTTTTTGGGCTTCTTTATAGATTTACCAATAATGTAGACCCTTTTGCTTTGAAATCTGTCTTCTGGCTGTATTTTACCCATTCTTGAGTTATGTTCTCTTATCTGGTGCACCGCTTCTCCCGCCATCCTTAACCAATTAAACCGACTCGTAGTCTGCCACCATATTCCCTCTAAGCATTTATCTCTAGGTATTTGCCCCCTTACTCACTGGCGGTTGATTGACGACCTGAAATTCCTTTGCCCAATTATGAATGGCCATTATTGCTACAGTGAACTCTTACCCTGTTTCCCACTTCATGTTCCACCCCTTGCCCTGTCCACCACCTCAGTATCCTTCAACTATCCAAATTCCGCCTTTCTATATTACAAAATCCTTATATTTAATTTGGATGATAAATACCATTTGTTTTTCACAGAGAATGTTTTGAAGTACTAATGAATGGCTATCATGATAGTAAAATTTTTATTATGAAAAATCTTTCCTAATGATATGGCCAAGAAAACCAAAAATTTTAGCATCTAGGGAAATATTTTAAAATAAATTTTATATGCATCTAAATGGTGCATATAAAATTTCTATGAAAAATAATTATAATTGCTGGTAGCAGTTTTTGTGAGGAACACCAATATAATCGATCAGTTAACTGAGCAGTCATGGGTTAGCATGTATGTATGTGAGAGACAGTTAACTTAGTTGCATAGCTTGTTATGGGATTAAAGAAATGAGAGGAAAGATGCACACATCATGCATGCATTCATGTGAGGCAGAGGCTTTCTTTATGATTTATGTAATCATGTCAAAAAAGATAAACATTAATGGCTTAGTATAATGTCTAAAAACTGAAAAATAATATGCCAGTAGTGATTCCAAAGAATTATCGTTTTATTTTATTATTATTGTTACACCTTCAACGTCCGGAACTTTTTCAAAAATACCAGAAATGTCATTACGTATTGATTGGATTATTGAGAGCTCTATTTGGCCCACTGCATTTTCAATCCTGAACTGCTCATAACTGAAAAAAATTGTTTAGCAAGCAAAATTTCTTGCTAAAGAGGTAAATATAATCGGAAGTGACCACTTTTTCCCTTTGTTGTTTGGAGGTTTTCGTAGTATGAAAGTTCGTAGTAAAGAGGTTTTAACTAGACATTTTGTATATAAGTTTGGCAGGAGCGCCATCAATTGTTTGCCATCTGGAGGTCTTCGCTATAAAGGAGTTCCTAAGGTAGAGGTTTTACTGTACTGATTTTATTTTTAGATGACTACATTGGAAGTAACCGATTCAGATGATTCAGTTGCTGCAATACTGTCTCTCATTGGAATGAGCATCAAAAAGGTCCCCGAAGCTATATTGAGAGCAAAATTTTCAGAAGCCTCTAAGACACTGGTGAACATATTGGGAACATATGCTGAATCTGATAATAATATCATTTTGCGATCTGTAAGTAGTTGTTTGCCTGTTTTTCTCCAGCACTCTTAAGATGCTTCATATTTTTTTGAAATGTTGTTCATTATTAATATAGATTGGTAGTTGGTTTGTTCACTAATCCTTGAATAACTTGCATTTTTAATATTTTAGGTGATTGGGTGTCTTTCTGTTTTATTAAGAGCCCAGGAAGCTGCAGAATGGATTAGCTCCTCCATGCTTCAAATTTATGATTCAATTTTAACTTTCACCATCCACGTTAAACCTAAGGTAAATTTAAAACCAATATAACTTTAAATCTAAATTTGTGTTTACTTGTTAATTTGGAAAGTTAAAGGAGTAGATGTTATGAAAAACGCAGTTTCTATCATTACAGGTCTAAAAATGTTAAGCAACCTAATATTTTTAATTTAGTTCCTTTTTTTGTTAAAACCATAAATAACAGTTTGAAATGCTGGTTCTGTCTTGTTTAAATAGGTGAGAAAAGCCGCCCAGCATGCTATCTGTGCTATTCTCAAGGGAAGCTGTTTTATGTTGCCCAGCCATGTTGGTGGTGATAAAGAGGGAATCAAAAAATCTGATAAAGTTCATCCTGCTGCAGCTCACACAGCTAAGTTCTGTATCCAAGAAATAGAGCGTGTCAGTGCCTTGGGAAGTGGATCAACATCTACACTTCACATGCTTGGACTTTTCAAGGAAATACTGCCTTGTTTTCCTAAGTCGCAGCTTAAGGTTAGAGCAAACAATAACATTTTTCCAACTCTATTTATTTTTTTCATTGTTAAGAACCCTGTCATTCATAGAAGATTCTATACCTTAAAATGACCTCTATATGTCTTGATTTTAATTCAGGAAGTAATTTCAAAGTAATATTTATATGAAATTGTAATAATAAAATAACTTTTTTTTGATATTTCATGGCATATCTTTATTGAAAAATTTTAAGCACTTTTTCCTCTTGTTATTTTGCTAGCTATAATTAAAGTATTTCAGTATCAAATGACTTCAGACTTAGTTTAGATTATTCAGCAAATTCTTCACCTACTATAGCTTTTGTAGTTATTTTGTTCTGTTATATTAATAGTAATATTTATTTTGAAGGTTACAAATATGTGAATGTATTTGATCTACAAGCAAAGAAATATTTTAACTGCAAAAGTTGGCTACAAACCCAGCTTTCCAATTAGATTTTTATTGTTACCAAATATTAAAATTATGCAGTAGTAGTAATAATAAAGTATGTAATACTGAATGAACACTTAATATTACTGTAGTATTTTAGTAGTTGCTTTTTAATAGCAAATTATTATTTTAGGCAGCCTGTGAATGCATCTTGAAGGTCATGACTCTTGGCAATGTTTTGGTGACCTCATGTGGAATGCAGGCTCTTCATGGACTTCTGGTCGCTCGACCATCTGGATCATCATTCCCCTCTGACATGAATGCTCGTCTAATTGCTGCCCTTTACCAGTATCAACCTCCCCATAATGACACACAACCTCTGCTTGCGTGGCTCATTGTGATGCAGGAAGCATACTGCAACCTTGCATTGTGGGTCTTTTAAATATTTTCAGCATCAATATTGACTGTTAATACTTAATAATGAATAACATTAATATTGTAATTCTGTATCTAATTCATTTTGTATTAATTGCTCAAGAGCTAATGTTTCATATTTGTTTGATTTTATATTTTTTCATTTGCTTTTTATTTCTTTCTATTGAAAAATTCCACTTCGGTCTTTTCCAGGCAAGATTTAAATTTGTGCATGGGAAATACCCCACGTTTGTTTTCAACATGCACTCAACTTTGGCTCTCCGATCGCCAAGAGGTTATGACCGGAGCTACAAATGCATTGTATACAGTATCAAAAGACTGCATATCTCTTGCTGTCTCTGTGATTTCAGAAAGCCAGGACAAGCAGCATAAATACTTGCAGTACATACTAAAGTGTTTTGGATTTATTCAATCTGGTCTTCAATATCAGTATCACCATGCATGGAAACATGTGTTGCATCTACTGTCTGTTATGTTTGAGGTAGGTTATTAACATGGATGGCATGTTTATGACGAATTTCATATATTTTTATGTTGATATTTAAAGATATTATATTTGTTTAGATTTTGATATTATAGTTCTACTCTGGTTATTTAAAATGTATTGTTTTTTCATAACTATCTGTAATTTTTGGCATACTTAGAAATAAAGCATCGTTTTCTAAGTCTTTTGCCATCTCCATTTAACATGGGAATCTTAGCAATGCCAATTTAGTAATTATAAAGACAAATTTGCCCAAACGTGTTACACTTTTGGCAGGCAAATATTTAAATGAACAACTTCTTAAATGCATCCTTCCAAATTTTATCTTGGACAGCAGTCATTATGGGTTAAAATGTTATTGTTGTTCTGAAAACTTATTTTATAATAGAAATGATTGTGAACCACATTCGGTTTACATTCATAGGATATCTATAACTATCTAATAAAGTAACAATTATCTCTTGAAAGCACACTCCTTAGATCCACTTCTCCTAGCCTTCTTGGCTTATTTGATGGGAAGTGCTTGAGTCATTGGTGTGCAAGATCAGTATACCTCCTTGATCAGCCAATAAGTTTCACTGGCATCTGGTGAAAAAATAATCTGGTTGAGGGGACAATTTTATCATTCATATGCTAACAATTTCTAAGGTTAATGTGATTTATTAAAAACTGTAAAATTAAAACTTCAAAGCGATTAATTCTGTCGATATATTGTTTATAAGCCCATTTGGTATGCAAATGAAAATATTCTGTGGCATTGTTTTTTGTTTGCATTTGGTAGAAAGTTTTGTTATCCATTGAAGTTTTCTCCCGTCGATTCATCCATTTTTTTCTCTCAATTTGTGTCTCATATTAGTCAGCAATCTATCCAAAAAAGGCTTTTGCTGCAACTCTTGACTTGTTCTTTTACTCGGAGATGATCTGCTTAGTTACTTGACCTTTCACATTGTGATTCTTTGGTGAATCGATTAAATTTATAATATTTGTTGTTTTTATTAAATTGGTATATAATGTTATATTTTAGTACATTTTAACTAATAAATGAAGGTGTGATAGTTTGATTAGGTTAATATTTACCATATAACTTCTCCAAAGCATTCTCAGAATAAAAATTCACTTATGCATTGGACTATTTACTTCCTAGGTTTGTGGTGGTGGGCCTTGCCAGGACTTTATGCTTCCTTGCCTTAAATCCCTTGCTGATCTAAGAGATTCTGAAAAGTTCACATATTCCAAGGAAGTGGAAGTTGCTATTGGCAAAGCTATATCAACCTTTGGACCCAAGATTGTTCTTTCAGCCATTCCATTTACTGTAAGTTCTGTCCCTTTACCTATATGCTTGTGATTTTTAATTTCAGAATTTTCTTTTCATATTTGTACCCAAAATTTGAATGTGTATCTGGTTGTTGCAATTGAATTTTTTTTCCCTGTAGGTCACTGGTCTGGAGAAATCTTATGAATTTCCACGTAGTTGGATTCTCCCTGTACTCAAAGAAAACATAAAAAATTCTGAAATAAGGATATTTGTTCAGCTCTTCCTTCCGCTTGCTTCAATTTGTAGGTATGCATGGATATGTTTTAGTGAAGCCTTGGTATAACTTTTATTGTGATATTGTGTTGGATTTTGATAGTAGTTTCATCTTTTAATGGTTTATTACCAATGGATCCATATTTCCCCTGTGAAGGTTATGGTTAATTATCTGTGTTCTTGTAGTCCTCAATATATATTCCAAGCTACAAGAGGCATAATCTAGTTTTATGTGACACTCTGAGAACTGTGTTTACTTATCAGTAGTATTTTTCTTTTCAATTAGGACTAAATCTTTGGAGCTTGGAGCAAAAAATGAAAAAGTTGGAGCACACACCTATGACTTGCTCCAGGCCCAAATATGGTCATTGCTTCCTAGTTTTTGCATTGGAGCAACAGATGTGAAGGAAAGCTTTAAGGTAAGCATTTCCATCTTGATTTTCAAGTTAATTTCTTTATCATAACTAAAATATTTCTTAAAATTTTAGATGAAAGAAATTGTTTTATGAAGAGACCTTTGAAATTCATTACTTGGTAATTTTCTGATTATGATCCTTCCAAATATTGATGATATTTCCCCGGGAACCAAATTTCTCATTTTAGTTTCTTATTTGAAATTTCCTTTAAATAACAAAAAATTAAGGGTTTTAGTCGATATTATGAATTTACTACAAAAGTAACACACCAAAAAAATAATGTGTAAACAACTTCCTAAATAATCCAACTTCAAAATAAAATCTTTTTATTTTATTTTTTTAACTACCGGAAAAATTCTAAAAAGTGAGAAAAAAGAATAGAAAGTTATAACTAGTGTTCATTTAAGAAAGCAAGATGCAAAATTTCCCAAAAGTAATAGAAATATATTACATTTAACCTTTATACGCCTGACGTGCCCGTATGGGCATGCTTAGTTCGGAAGTTGCCCACAGATGTTACATTTGTCATAGATGCGTGAAATTTGGGAGGGGTTCTCCTAGAGGCCTGCTCTCAAGATGTGTTGAGGCAAATATGTGGTAGATCTAACTACTGGGGGTAGGGACACCTTACACCAAGAGAAAACAGAAAATAGGGTGAGAGCGACTCTGACCTCTCCACAGCCCAAGGAAGTTGGAAGTGGACGAAGAAGCTTTTCTTCCACCTCATCAAAGTCACAGTGCTCAATTTTACTGAGGTCAGGGGGAAGGCAAATGACGCATCGGCAGTTTTGCCTTGCTTTTGTGAGGGAACTTATTGAAGAAGAGGTGTCAGCTATTCCCTCAAAAATTTCCCGAAAGGGAAGACTAACAATAAGTGCAAGCAGGGCCCCATTTAATCGGTTTGAGACAAAAGAAAATAAACATTGGCCCATGCCATGCTTGTTTTAATTTATTCTTGTGAGAAGAGTTTTTTATCAACTTTTAAATGGTTTTTTTAATTGTGAAAGGCAAAGGTTTTCTCTTTTATATAACTTAAAGTATTTATTTTTGTAAATGCAATAATTATTCAACATCAAATATATTGTGCCGCGGTGATGTGTAATCAACTGATAGATGTGAACACAGACGAAGTTATTACAAGTTTTTTATGTTTTCACCCTCATGCGTACTCTATTCTAATTTATTTTTTTCTGCATCCAAGTTTCTTCCTAAAAGCAAATCCATCATCCATCAACATTTCAAAGGAAAAATAATATAAAAAAAGAAGATTTGAAAATGTTGTTAGGAAAACATTGGCCAAGAATGAATGCTCAAAACGTGAATGAAGTAGTTCAAATCTCTAAAATAAAAGCAAAAGATACAGTCACAAAAACTTTATTAGCCTCTCCCTTTGTAAACTAGAAAAATGCTGACAGCAAACGACATAGTAACCTTGAGGTTTTTGAGATTCTTTCATGCCTCAGTCGTGCTCTGACAGATATATGAGAGCATGGACACCGGGAAGATATGGCGCTGGTTACGAAGAGTTAATGAACAGAACCTAAACAAATCAAGTGGGATCACCCAAGTCCATTAGTAGTCACCTTAAGTCCGTCTGAAAGACATTCTTATTATTTTGTTGAAAGAAATGCAAGTATGGCTGTGCATAGATAGAGAAACACTCCAGTGCCTTGGTTCCATTTTGTGTACCACATCCACACAGCACAGATGGTAAAGTTTCTTATAAGTTCTTAGTATATACCTCTCTACATATCATCAGTTTTAGGAATCTTTTCTTTAAAAAAATTTGCAATTTTTCTTTTCGCTGTATAGAAATGGCTAGTAGAAGTGCACTGGGTTTCAGTGATTAAGAGTTGCAAAAAATAATGTTGGAGGAATCCAATAACATCTCACATAGTAGTGATAGTGAATAGGATAGTGATAGTGGTTTTAGTTTTGTTGATGATGATGCAGTTGCAGACTAACTCATAAATCAGCATGATAGCAAAGATGAAAAAAGAAGGGATGAAGAATTTCACTGGAAGGGCATGGAAAATTTTATTGGGCAACTGGAGATATTTATTGGAAACTGCAGAGCTCAAAATGTTGCTAAATGTGTGGTTGATATTGTTGAATGACTTGAACTATTTTATGACAAAGATCCGGTAAAAATAATAGCAGAAGAAACTAATAGATACGTGGAACAATACAAAAACTCGAGATGCAATGTGTTTTCTTTTCGAGGCCTATCACACAATATTAAACTATTAAGGTAATTAAAGTAACATTTTTATCTCTATAGTTTTACGGTCATATAATGTTTGTAATCAATTCATAGTATTTCTCAAATAGTAGAGCTGAAGGAACATTTACAGATTTAAAAAATCCAGTATATGCTAAGACGAGCTTTCTTTCGGCAAAAAGATCATGTGAGAGGAAAGAAAATATGGACTAGTGTTTGAGAGGTTCATCACTCTCGTTCATGCTATAGATCCATGTGGTGTTCTTTGTAAACACTTCTTGAGTGCGATAAATTGTGTGCTAGAGAATATGGAGCAGAGCCAGAGAGAGGGAAGGGTCACTCAGAGATGGGACTGCGCAGTCATGAGAACAAAGAAGAGATAACAAACCTTCTGAAGTCTGTTTACGAATATCTTGACCATGGTAATAGAATGGAATTGAAGGTAACAAAAAAATTCACATGCCTTAAAGTTATACTATTACGTTAATCACTCATGTATTATGAAATGATATTCTATTTGCCGAGCGATATTGTAATTCTTTATAAGAATATCACAATGAAAAAAATAGGTGTAACAAGTAAAGGTATAAAAATGAATTTTTATAACCAACTTTTATGTGGCTAATACTTTAATATGAATACCGTAAATACCCGCTTAGTATTTCTCAAATAGTAGAGCTGAAGGAACATTTACAGATTTAAAAAATCCAGTATATGCTAAGACGAGCTTTCTTTCGGCAAAAAGATCATGTGAGAGGAAAGAAAATATGGACTAGTGTTTGAGAGGTTCATCACTCTCGTTCATGCTATAGATCCATGTGGTGTTCTTTGTAAACACTTCTTGAGTGCGATAAATTGTGTGCTAGAGAATATGGAGCAGAGCCAGAGAGAGGGAAGGGTCACTCAGAGATGGGACTGCGCAGTCATGAGAACAAAGAAGAGATAACAAACCTTCTGAAGTCTGTTTACGAATATCTTGACCATGGTAATAGAATGGAATTGAAGGTAACAAAAAATTCACATGCCTTAAAGTTATACTATTACGTTAATCACTCATGTATTATGAAATGATATTCTATTTGCCGAGCGATATTGTAATTCTTTATAAGAATATCACAATGAAAAAAATAGGTGTAACAAGTAAAGGTATAAAAATGAATTTTTATAACCAACTTTTATGTGGCTAATACTTTAATATGAATACCGTAAATACCCGCTTATAATGCGCACTTTTTTTTCAAAATATTTTAGTTATAAATTAGGATGTGTTATACGAGGGTACAAAATCTTCCTATTTTCATTTGACCCTGATATTTCCACAATTTCGGCACATTAATTACTGCCCGGGTATCCTCATATTTTTATTGGTGATTTTTATGAAAAGTAAAATAGATAATAGTAAAAATTTATTAACTAATTCTATAAACATACATTAATTAGATATGAAAAGAATCAATGCAGTATTTCTTCATTTTAAAAGCCAAGAAATTCTTCGCCACTGGACCATTTTTCTTTGATTTTGTTATCGGAATCTTCATCTTCGGTATCTTTTGTATCCTCCATTGCCGTGGCGCTGTCATCATAGTCCTCCCACACCATATCATCTTCACTACCATCTAAACTATTACTGATGCAACATTTCTTAAAACCTTTTATAATGACATCCGTGGACAACTCATTCCACGTATTCTCGCATTTCACTTTATATGATTTGCTGCATTTCCTTTTCTTAGCACAATGATGAGCTATTTTATGCATGACGTCACCCTACACTAGTGCCCGGCCTGGTGGTGAGGTACTGGTACTACTTACAATTAGAAACAATGGCAGCTGATGTCTTTGAGTACTCTGGGAGTTGATGCTTCTTGTAGAACTGCCATCAAGTTATTGTTCCCTACTTTTCTCTCAGCATTCATACGTGGTTTATTCTTGATTCTTAGTCTGTAGTTGATTATTGGCTATCGTTTTTACGTGCTCCAGAGTGTTCCAATAAGGGTCAAACTGAAGGGTGGGCGAACCCGTCCACCTCAGGCATGACTAAAATGTATATAAAAAACTTCGACATAGGATTATCATCATTCCTTCATTTTATCAGCTCAAACATTGGTCTTATCATTTTTTTTTAATTTTCATTAAAACAAGTAATGAAGTTCGTGCAAGGTCCATATCAGACCTTTGTTATTGTGAAATTTTTGTTGTATTGATTTCATTACTATATCGAAATCTATTTTATAATTACAAATATTTGGCTAGGGATGGAAAAAATTCGTAATACTGAAATTTTTGCAATAACGGAATTCGCAATAACAAGATTTTACCTATAGTAGCATTAATGAACAATTTTAGCTTTTGAAAATTATCATTTCTCTTACTATAACTGGTAAAACTATAAATGCTGTTATATACTTTTATGCTGTTCTTTATTTTATCATGAAATCTTGACTTGTCATGCCAGCAGCACATTCCTTAGATCCACTTCTTTTAGCCTTCTTGGCTTATTTGATGGGAAGTGAATGAGTCATAGGTGTGCTATATCAGTATACCTCCTCTATTACCAGTTTCTTTTACTGATAATCTTGTAAGAGATAAGCTGATAGGGGGTATACTAATTTTAGACAATCTTGTAAATATCTTTTCAAGGCCATATTTATTTCATAAGAATTATTTTAGTTGTTTATGAAAATTGCCCATTAAACTAGATGTAAGCTTAATATTTGTATGAGGAATGTAAATGTTATGAATCCATTCCAAAATAATAAAATATTTATATTAAGATCCTGATTCAAAGTAAGGTTGTTTTTAGATGGAATAGTGTATGACTGCCTGTTTTACCTCAATGGATGGTTGATGCTTGTTATTTATTATTACTTAACAGTTCAAAAATTTAGTGATTGTTTCCTTACATATAGGGTATAGCCAAAGTTCTTGGAATGGCAGTTAGTGAGAGGAAAGATCTTCGTCTTGATGTTATGCTGTCTTTGAGGAGGTTGATATCAAAGAGTCTTGATTCTGCTGAGGAAGATCGCACAGAATTGGGTCGCTTTGCTAAGAACTTTCTTCCAATCCTATTTAATCTCTATACTACTCAACCAAATGGCTCTGAAGAAGCTGGTCACAGATTGGCAGCCTTTGAAACAATAAAGGTAAGTTTTGAGGAAATTATTTCACTACAAATGATAAATATTTCAATTACTGATGGAGAATGTTTGTTTTTCTCAGTTGTACCTGAAAGTTACTGATACCAAGTTGTGTACAGAGCTCTTCGATCGGGCTTTTACGAAATTGCAATCCTTCAAACCTGGTCTAGCTGGGAAGAAAAAGAAGAAGAAGAATAAGAAGGGGAAAGTGCCGCAGGAACCAATGCAGGTAGATGGTGCAGCTGAAGACAAGAAGGACGTTTTTGTTCGCGAGTCTGTGATGGACTTGTTAAGAGCACTTCTCCCATTTCAATCTGATGGTGGTAGGCTCCATTCTTTGTATGATTATTGTGTACCATTGCTCAGCAGTGAGGATGCTCATGAACAAAAGAAAGCTTATCGAGTTATTGAAGAAATCTGTGGGATTGGTTCGAGTAGAAATGATGCAGTTTCTTCGAAGGCATGCAAGGAGTTTCTCAACAATAACATTACAGACTTGCAGAATGTTCTGCTTCAATCCCTGTCAAATGCGGCTCCATCATGCAAAGGGGTAATTTTATACTATTTTTTTGGTCACAATATTTTTATTAGAACTTTTGATGAGTTTTTTTTTTTAATTACATAATAAATATATTTTCTATTTTTTAAACCAGGTTTAAGTTTTTACAACATATCTAAAGAATTGTCATTAGTTATTTCTTTATATTTAGTTAAATATTTTTTGCATGCTCAAGTAAATTCAAAATTTTATTAGTTGCTTCCACTGCTCTGCTTATGGAAATTATTATAATTTCTGATGTCTTGCATTCATAGATTTGCCGTTTGTTCATTAATTTTTAAATTTCCTTTAATTAATTACACTTCTTTTGATTACAGCCAAGAATCCGTTGTTTGACGCATCTAGTAAAAATGTTAGAGGAAGATAAAGTTGAGGTGCTTAAGGCCATAATGCCAGAAGCAATACTTTGTATTAAGGACATAAATGAAAAGTGTAGGGCTGCTGCATTCAATCTTCTGGTTGAAATTGGTCGAACTCTCCAGGTTAGTATGCTTAACCTGAATTCTGAATTTTAAAAATTCATATTTCTCTATCACGTACTAATGTCACAAAAAGTATGATTTAGAAAAGTCCTTGAATGAAAATAAATTATGTTGATCTTGTATGAGAGTACAGTGGACTGACTCTCTTAACCAAATAGTGTCTTAAAACCAATTACAGTTTGAATAAGCATTTTTTAAGCTAGCAATATTGTTAGGCTTGGATTTTGAGAGCAAGATATGCAATATTTGTTGTTCTAAAATTTCTCCATCCCTAGCAAAATTCGTTTTTATTTACATTGCGGAATCTTTCCAATAAATCGAGCCTTCCTAAGTGGAATATCTTAGTAAAATAATAGCTTTAATTCAGTAGCAGTATTTATTTAATTGTAAAATTATTTCTCGGGATTGATTTAATGATTTGCTTATTTTGGATGCATAGTCAAGTCAAACTTGTGTGAAAGTTTAATTTTTAAGAACTCAATTATTCAAGACTGTTCCTCTTAATTTTATTTCAGATTCTAAGAATTTAAAATTTACTTAGTTTCTATGTCATGGTATTTTTGCTAAGCACACTCCTTAGATCCACTTCTCCTAGTCTTCTTGGCTTATTTGATGGGAAGTGCATGAGTCATTGGTGTGCAAGATCAGTATACCTCCTTGATCAGCCAATAATTTTCACTGGCATCTGGTGAAAAAATAATCTGGTTGAGGGGACAATTTTATCATTCATATGCTAACATTTTCTAAGGTTAACATGTTTTATTAAAAGAATTATTGAAAACTATAAATTTAGCATTTTCAAGTGATTATTTCTACTGTTGTATTTGCAGAAATTTTTTTATACATTTATCATTACTCCTCATTTGTTGGGTATTCATTCCTTTTGTCATTTTATTGATAAAGATAATCTAGCAGTACAGACAAAAACTTTGCTACCAGGACATTTTACCCTCATACTTTTCATGTTTTGCCTATAATTTATATGAAAATTATTGAATAGTAAAATTTACAGTTTAAATAAAACCCTGTTTGAGTGGCACCCATGGGGACCAGCACGGTGCCAATCAAATGAAATTGCTGACCAAGCAAAATGTCGGTTAACTTCTGTTAGGCAAAGCAAACAAGTACAAATAATGCGCACAAATTGCAGGGCATTAATTACCGTATTAGTCCGAATATAGTCCACCCCCCTATTTCTGAAGCCTCAGTTTTGGAAAAAAGTTTTTAGCCTACTTTCCAGAATGGAAATAGGCTTATAGTTTTGTCGTTGTGTCTAGCTGTCCATTTGAACCAATAGACCGATTTTATGAAACTTGGCAGAAATATCTTGCAACTTGGGCTGAGCTCCCAAGGATAGTTTTTGTTGCATAGATGGAAGTCCCAGGTTCGATTCCAGAAACTATCCTTCCCATTTGATTTACATCTGAAATCCATTGTGCAGGGTAATTTTCTCTTGCACATTAAAATATCTTAGAATTGTAATATCGAAGCAAGTTTTGTACTATTCTCTGAGGAAAGGAAAGAAGATAGTAATTTTTATCGTAGAATTTTGCTTATCAATTGTATTTCTTAGAATTCTGTGTAAATATTGGCGATTTTGCAGTTTTTATCACTCATTACGAGAGTGTTGCCATAGGAACAACTATTGTTGGACTCAGATTTTGTATAATCAAGTACGTACATGTGTTATTTTTGCCGCACAAATACAGGTGGACAATTTAATATTCCATTTGAATGTATTTGTAGTATTTTGTAACGCTAAAAATTTGTTCCCAAATGACGCAATATTCCATTTTGGTGATGAGTGGGTTCATGAGTGTAACTATCAATACAATAATAATCTTACCTTCAGTCTATAAGACACTGATTTTGGGAGTAATTTTTCTGGGAAAAAAGTGGATCTTATAGCCTGAAAAATGTGGTAATTACTTATTTTCCAGCCGACTGCTTTGGATAAATTGTCGCACCACTTGTTTAACACATCATTTATTATTCTCGCTTGCTAATTGGAATTTTTTTCAAACTAAATGTTGGACTTTTCAGAAAGGATTTCAATTCTCTTAGCAAAAAACAACTTTCTTTCTATGCTCTAATGTTTGTGCTATTCAAGTTGAAATTCATTTGTTCTGCTATTGAAATATATTGATGGTTTTTTGTGCACTAGGAGGTGACATATAATGCTTCAAAATTATTTTTAATGACGTAGGCACAAACCTTACTTTATCATCATATTTGTCACAATTAATGAGACACCTTGAAATCGACTAGGGAACGTCACAGAGCAGCAGATGGCATTAGACAAGTTTTATGGTATCTAATACCATTCACTACTAAGTGAAAATCTGTTAGCAGAATAGGGATCATTGGTGTTGATCTGGTCAAACGGGCTTATACTATACTTTAATTAGTAGTAATGTTTAGCATAATCAGTCAGTGTGATGTTTATATATGACAAAATTACATCCTTTAGGCATGAAATCATTGAACTTATAAACATAAAAGCTTTGCATCATAGTTGAACTTCTTGTCATTTCATTAAAACTCAAATTTTTTAAAATTTGTTATGTTTTCTACCTACTAAATCTATATATCTATCTATATCTTTCTATAAATAAAACCAATTCTACAGAAAAATGTCACTTCTAAGCTTTGCAAATTTTTTGCTGCTTATTGGAAATAATCTTGGAATTATAGTCTTGAAAATTAAAATATAGACTTTTCAAATATTTTTCCTTTTTATTTTGCAGAAATGGTCCTCCAAGCCAATAGAAGATGTTCTCTGTGATTATGTTGCTATGGTAATGGCTGGTCTTGCAGGATCACCGGTGCTAATAAGCTCAACAATCTTGGCATTAGGGCGTGTATTATATGAATTCAAGGGTACTTACTATCTTGTTCATTTATAAGGAATAATTTATATTAAAAGCTTTAGATTAATAATTGTAATGTTTTTGCAGACCTATTCCCGAAAGATTTACTTCAACTTGTTCTTGAAAATGTTTGTCTTCTTATGGTGACAACTTCCAGAGAAGTAGTCAACAGTGCTCTGAGCTTTGCTAAAGTACTTGTGCAGTCATATGGGTCAAATGAACTTGCTCCATTTGTACCAACTCTGGTAAGTTAAATGTTTTAGCATTGGGTTAGCTATAAATTTGCTCAGATTGTTGTATTAAAATATTTTTAGCCTGTAAGCGTCTGTAGAAATGATTATTTCTTTTTTCTCTTCTGGTGTGCTATGAATGTCTTCTTTGTGTTGGGTCTGTTTCTTCTCACTATATGCACTTCCTTCATCTCACATATTCATTCGCCTCTCTTATAAACACTCGGAAAAAAAATAATTTTCTAAACACTGTCTGTTGGTTGAACTGATGAATGAAGCAGCTTAATGTTATATATGAGCCAGATAATATGTCATCATCATCTCGGGCATATTAGCTTTTCTTCTGTGATGGAGGTGGTATGCCGTTTGTAAGCAAACCTCCTTATGCTCCAATATGCTAAGCTATTAAAACCAATATAAGTAATTGCTGCACCACATTTAATTTAAAATAATTATCTTGGAAAGTGGGCATCGTAAGTTCTGTTTGGATCATCTTGTTCTATATTTGTATTAATCTACCTTGACATGCTGTTTTCCATATAGGTCAAAAGCCTATGTGGTATGGTTGAAGATACAAAGCGTCACTTTAGGGTTCCAGTTCGCCATCTGTTAGAACGACTTGTACGTCGATATGGATTTGAAGCGTTGTCTCGAATAGTGCCTGAAAGTGACACAGTAACACATAAGAGACTGAACAATATCAGAAAAATTCAAGCCCGAAAGAAGAGGCAAACAGAAGGAAAAGATGAGGGAGAAGAATCTCAAGATGATGACTTCAAAGTCAAAGCAAAGCCTATGAGGTATGTTAAGTATTTTAAAATGAAAAATAATTTATTCCATTGTATTTGTGAGAAAAATAGCTGCAGAAATTTCTTAGTGAACTTAAAACATTGAAAGGTTATATTCTGTATTTATTTAGCAAGAGCTTTTTTTAACAAATTATATTTGTTCAAAATGCAAGTATTCAATGTGTATTACAGAAGTAATGTTTAGATGTGTGGTAAGATGGTCAGTGTTTTTGTTGTTGATTCTCAGTTGATTATTCTTGACCTTTTAATCTCACTTATTTAATGCTGAGTTGAACACGGTCTTCATTAACCAGTGCTTTGTATCATTCCCTCATATTTTCACCTCTTGCCTTCTTATAGGACCTGCCATAAAACAACACTAGTGATGATAATGATGCCTTCTTATGAAATTTTCTGTTTGTTGATTTTTACTTTCAGCATCGAAGAAATCTTAGCTGAAAGTGATTCTGATGATGAGTTCTTTGATGGTGAGAGGAAGCCAAAGGTGCCAATTAAGAAAGGCAAAAAGAAGAAAGCTAGCACTTGGATTCAAGAAGGAGGGGATGATAGCATTGTGGATTTCACTGATACTTCAGTTGCCAAGAGGATTAGTGGTGAGCAGTCATAACTTAATTTGTGCAACTGTAACCCTATACCAGCGGTTTTCAAACATTACAAAGCCGTATCCCTCTCACCTAAGAAAACTGTCTGTATCATGTTCTGTCAAAATTCATAAACAATACCTGCTGGACCTACAATTGCAATTAAAATAATCACCTTGAGAAAAACTGAAGGCAAATGATAAGTCCTAGCCAATTGAGGGCTAGAATTTGATGGCTGCATATTGTAGGTCTCACAGGATGACCAAACAGATTGAAAATACAATTTAAATGTAATTTTTGTACCCCCTGGTCTATCCCCCACTCCCAGGCACTCTCACCCCACAGTTTGGAAACAGCCTTACACAGTGCTGAAAATACATGAATTTCTATTTTTATCAGGGTGATGTAAGGTATTCATGCTACTGGAACTGCATATCATATCATTTTTACATATCTTGAGGTCACCTTCATATTTTAGAAAATAAAAAAGTTGCTCAAAGTTGTTCAAATAACAGTGAAATTGTTTCACAAGAATAACAAGATAATAGAATTTTGCCTGAATAGTTGGTCATGTAGCCAGCAAACGTTTACTTCTTTGGGTATTGCTCAATTATTCCTCTATCTGATTGTTGGGCCTCATGTCTGTAGTAGCCTCCATTTGTATGCTTCCAAAACAGACATGAGTAGCAAATATTTTTACATTTTTGGTATACTTCGAGGTATATTCAATAATACGATATATTTTTAGGAGAAACTTGATTGTCCTGAGCCTTGTCTAGCTTTTCATTAGTGGCAAAGCAGAAATATAAGATGTACTTATTTCAGAAAATGGCCCCCAAAACTGCTACAATAGTTCAGTAGTAGAATATCTGCCCAGCAAGTGGAAGACCTGGGTTCAACTCCTGGTCATAGCAGAATTTTTTCTCATTTCAAAATTATTCCCATCGATTATTTTCGAAAATATTTTAAAAGCAATAGGATTATGTAAATCATTTAATGCAGAATTGAGTCCATAATGGGCAGTAAATTGAAAATTCGGTTGCATTCTCAGCATTATGTCCAAATATTACTGAATGAACCGGAGATAGATTGCAATGGCTCCCCTGTACTAATCTCTTATATATCCACATCAGACAGTTCCTCGGAGAGTGATTGAATTTCCTCCATATCATCATTGCTAGATGACTTGCTTTCAATGTCCTCATCACTCAATGGAACATAATTCGAATCCTCAACTAGCTCAGTTTCTGAATAATCATCCTCCATATTCTTATACTTAGCAGCAACAGATATAGGGCTCAAATTAAGAATAAATTAATCCAATTCATCACAGTATAATAAAAAAATAATAAAATGGTTATAGTAATTACAAACTAAAATGTATCCTTAAGGATTAGTAAAAGTAATACCAAAAACCATATTTACAAGCATAAAAATCCAACCCAAAATTTTCTTGAATAAATAAATGTGTATTTTACTTATAAGCTGCATAAAAATTGTCGCCATGGCAAGGCAGAACTAGATAATGATTCTAATTTCCGTTGATTATGGGATATTATCCTGGTGTCTTGCAAACACGCATGATGCATATTTACAGCGTATAGCAACAAAGGAATCTTCCTGCATAACTTTTGCATTTTCAAAATGAAAATATGATGTAAATAGTGTGGTTGTAACATAGGTAAATATGATAAGATACAACATATATTGACTCACCAGAAAGCAATTTTATAGCATTGCTCTTATTTAAAAATGTTTCGCAATATGCTGATTTGCGATACACTGGTATTTTGGATTGCAACCAGAGTGTATTGTGAGGTATACCTGTACTGAACAAAGCATGCTATTTGATTAGTTCTACAAATTTTTTGAAGACTTTTTAGTTATAAGTGATATTTTACGGGATATAAAGAAAAGTTCATTTTTGTCACCAGTAAATTGGAACTCCCGATTAGGTCACATAAACCATTTACTATATAATTTTCATAGTTTCTTTGCCCTTATATCCTAAATACCAAATTTCATCATCTGTCCAGTAATTTCACAGATGAAACATGAGGACAGAAGGGCATGACCTAACCATAAGGCATTCTTTTATTACTTATTGCAAAGAATACCTAAAAATTGAAATTTACCTTTGGCAGTCAACCTGTTAACTCCTTTGCCTACTTTCAAGTAAACATTATTTTTCTTAAGCACACTTATTAGATCCACTTCTCCTAGCCTTCTTGGCTTATTTGATGGGAAGTGCTTGAGTCAATGGTGTGCAAGATCAGTATACCTCCTCGGTCAGCCAATAATTTTCACTGGTATCTTGTGAAAAGTTAATTTGGCTGAGGGGACAATAAAATTATTTTTTACATCTACTTAAAAAATAACTGTTGCATTAGTTCACTTGCTTAATTTAACCTTTAAATGTCAGATTTATTTAGGAGTATTCAAAGTATTTTTTGTTCATTTCCTGGAAAAATTGGGTAACTCATGAACTATTGGCGATAGATATAATGTTCAAATAGAAAGCATTTCATAGTAAAAATAATGAAGAATTGTATGCTTCTATTTTTAGAGGAAATAAACAAATCGAAAAATATTATTATGAAAATTTTACATACCTTAGCCTACTACTGCTCTTGCTAGACAACTGAATAAGACGACTCACAAAATGCAGTTGGCCAAACGGAAGAAGAAAATAACGAGCATAACAGAGTTGGAGCTCCCTCTCATGGTTATGTTTATGACTTCTCCAGTGTGAAAGGAGGTTAGACAGTTTGGGCCAAGATCTATCTAAGCATGTTTGTCTCCTCTCGCCTAAGCCTTTGACCTTGGGCATTCTTGCCTCGGTCTGCTGTGAAGTAATTCTTTTGGGATGTTCTCATCCCAAGCTCCAAACTCTGTCAGTTACGACCTCTGTAAGCAGTCTCAGAACTAAGTGGCACATATATTGCACCTTCGGCAGATAAAAATTAAATGTCACAAATTAACATTTGATGTATGACCTGTATTAGTTAACTGCCGATGTAATAGTTATTTTCAGCAAACAGTAACAGCCATCTTATTGTTAGTAGTAGAAATGCTAGGGAGATATTACACAAATGGATTTTTAAAAATTGGGCTCTTCACTCGAGAAAATTTGGATACATTTATATTTTTTAAATTGGTACAATATACATTGCACAGACTTTCTCATACACATGCATCTGGTCTCATGATGCTTTCTTGACTAAAGGAACTCATACTGCTACAAAATCGTGGAAAATGTTTGCTGCATGTAAATGGTATAAATGGTATTAATATATTTAGTCTCATATATGTGAAATCAAACTTGGTAAATAGGTATACCATACATAAATATCAAGTATTATATGGATTGGGGAAGCCACATAGGTGCTGAAGCATTATTGCTAGACAAAGATTAAGTGCATCAGAGGAATGGAGAGATGGCATAAAACTCGATATTTTATAGCGTCGCTGGTTGCTATAAAGTTATTTTTTGAGAAATATGACTTGTGTAGTGTTATTTATGACACCAAGCTCTATAGCTAAATGAGTTTTAATCAAAATCATTAGAACCATTTTTGAATAAATTGACATTTTGTGAAAATTGACAAGAATAAATAACCCTTTATTGTTGTTCTATATCTTTCATCTATTTGTAGTTTCTATTCTGGATAATATTGTCTAAATACAAAATATCATTGGATTTCATTCAATCATTTAGGCTTGAGAACCATGCATAGACAGCATGGTGAAAAGCACTTTTTTAGACTAGGGGACATCAAAAACATGTATTTCTGTCAAAATGCCAAAGTTGATTTTTTTCCAGTTACAATACTTTCTTTATAAACTACGTACATGATAAAGTAAAACTGAAGTGTCTTCACACTGCTCGAGTTAGTTAAATAAGAGCTTTTGTCATACTTGGACTTAACTGCAGTTTGCCTTCTGTTAGCCTTGCTGTCTGTTGATATTGCAGCCAGTATTATTTAGCTCTGCTTTCTGATAATACAAGTCCATCTGCTTTTGAAAAAAGGACAGTGTAGAATTATACATGTGATTTTAAGAAAGATCTTGTTTTCTTATTCCTTTGGCTTCTTTGTGCTGAACAAAATATTAATCCTAAATGCCTGGGGATAAAATGTACACTCGGAGTGATTTCCACCACCAATAATGAAAATCACCATAAAGTGCATGAGTATGAGAGACCATCTTTTTTGTGTTTAGAAAGATGGCATTTATTGGAGACAGTAGTTAATAGGCACCTAATGGAGTTGACTTAACAACCAAAGCTTCCAGCAATAGGATTGTTGAATTTATCATACAAACTAGATCAAGGTTTCCCAAATGTGGATCTGCAAACCCCTTAGCGAAAGCAACATTACTCAGTTGTCAGGTCTTTCAAAGCAAATAACATGTGCTCGCACTCCTCAGTGTGTTGTTGAATATCTAATCCACATGTTCAAGGGGTCCATGGGATTTTTCATCTTCTAGTAAGGGCCTGCATGTTGAAATATATTGAAAAATCCTGAGCTAGATTATATATTTTCAAATAAAAAAATAATATAAAAATTTATAATTAACACGTTCAACGCTGACGAAATTTTATTTTTTCACCGGTGACTGAAGCCAATTTTCCTGTTTTCCGTTTATATGGAGGTTCAGAATCATGAATTGATTAAGGAAAAATATTTGAAAATAATTTTGCAGCTGTAATAGTTATTTTAAATTTGGATGACAATCCTCGTCCTCAGTCAGCGGTAAGTGCCGCCCGAGTGTTTTGTGGAATTGCATACCTCATTCTGTTTATGATGACTCGCAGGAGTATCAATATCTATAGCTTGATCATCAACATCGCTCTTATTGGCAAGTGATTTGTATGATATATGCTTTTCCAAGATTGGAAACATGATTTTATGTTGAAATACAAACAAAAATCTATGTGAAAATTATCTATTTTTTTATCAATCACGTTCATAATAATACTATAGGAGCATAAATAAACTTTTAATTTTTATTTTTCTTAGTTTGTTTTTAGTTAAAAAATTCCTAGAAAGATTTTTCAGGCTAAATTTCTTAAAAGGAAAAAATTGTCATAAGGAATGAGTAATGTAATAAAATACTTTTGAACTGTTTTTCAAATTTTATTACAAGTTATAAAGTACATAAATAATTTGTATGCATTTTTACACAATTTTGTACTTTATATTTACATTATAAAAACGCTATTTACAATTTGTTTACAATTTTTACATTTAATTTTACATTCTTATATTATATTTTCATTATAATTTATATTTTCATCATACCTACTAAATAACTGTATTTACAAATGAATATGAAGTTTTTTACAAATTTACTATTATACAAATTTGACTAGCATTTAATGTTCTTGTGAAACTCGACGTAGCAGGGTTTGAAACAAAGGGGTGGGCATCCCTCACAGGCAGGGCAAAAAAATTTCGTATCCTTCCTGAACCCTCTGGATTTGCAATATATACTTTTTCTTTGTGGGATGCGTTTCCGTTTGTCGTCAATTTCGTATGTCTCAGGATAATGCCTCAACAATCCAAGGGTCCCAGAGGGTTGGCTGGGAGAAGGACGTGGGATGGGTTCAGAATAGGCTTGATGAAGGAGGGATTTAATGACAAATAAGGGAATTTTGGGATGGGTGTTCCGGTAAAGGAAATAGCTATTCACCAAGACAAGGTGAAGAATATGGATCCCCAGTTTCTTATTCCATTTTAGAGTCTTACGCTAGATCGGGTAATAAGACGTTATTTGATCACCACCCATTGACTCGTTATAACGAGCAACGGCCTCCGGTTTGGAGGTGACACTACCTCCTCGCCGGTGACGAACATCAACCATATTGCTTCCGAATTCGGAACTGATCATCAGAAAATCCCGTTTATCTTTCCATTTCATCATGCAGACTCCATGGGAACTAAAGACATCCACAACTTCACCTCATCTTAGTTTTTTAGATATTACGTCAGGAGGATTCCCCATTAAGTTAGATCGAAGAGATCCTGTACAATAGGTCCTCCGCTCTAGTAGATAGTGGGCCAAGTCGACACTTATAATAATTATCCATGAAAAGCGAATGTCCGGCATCTAATTTGCCTTCCATCAACTTCCATACAACATTGTCAACATGTCCCGGCCCACCTACATCAACATCAGAGGACCCAGCATAAACAATAAATCTTAGAATTAAACTGGAAGGTTCAGTGAGCATATAAAGTTTGATTCCATACCGGTGCTGCTTACCTTTCATATAAATACGAAAGATAAAATGGCCCCTCCAGAGAACAATGGATTTGTCGATGCATAGCCTTTGGGTCGATGTCACTACTGCGTCCATTGTTCTGTGAAAAATGTCGATCATTGGTCTTATTTTGTATAATCTGTCCGTAGGTTGTGGCTCTCCGGGTTTCGGATATTTTGCAAAATGCAAAGCCTGTAAAATCCCAGAGAACCTGTCATGGCTCATACATTTCCAAAAGCAAGGAAAATTAAATATGAAGTCAGTGCTCCAATAATCATCCTACTCAATGGGCATGTGCCCATATGAAATAGGATCCTGAGAAAAGTTAAAAACTCTTCCATTTAGTAATCCTTGCTTTCGGAACATATTTCCTAAAAGTCAGCCTGCCTGTTTGTCTCTGTCACTACCAAATTGATCATTTCGTCCGTAAGTAAAAGGTCGAAAAATTGTCGAGGCCCTTCCCCTGGGTCTGGAACATTTAGGCCCGGGGTGTGAGTGAAGGGGATGGCAGGTATAGTCGGTCTGTTTGAAGTCCAATTGTATGTCCGGATCGCAGTCCTAGTCAAAACACAGGCGATGCAGGGACTGGGTTGTCTAACGGGAGGGGTAAGAGGGGAGGAAGGTGAAACATTTTGCCTACCAGCTGAGTGAAGCTCCACCTCCTCGTCTTTCTCCTCTGTGGTATCGCCCCACTCCATTTCCCTAGACTAATCACTAAAATCACTTTCCTCTTCCTCCTCCCTAAGTAACAAATCGCTCAACTCCTCGATAGACCAAATGTGGCGAGGGGAGTCCCTCTTTTTTCCTGTGAGTCTGCGATGTGTCACCTTCACACTTTCTTGTGTGGTCAGCGGAAGAGGTGTGACATCGGCCCAGGAGGTTGATGGCTGGGGACTGTTTTGGGAAGTCAAGGGTCGGGGGTTACTCCTCGAAGTGGGAGGTTGAGGACATTTTTCCCCAGGAGAAATTCTTTTGAGGAGTGCCTTCTTCTTTGCACTGCCTCGACCGCCACCTCGAGTACGAACCATGCTAAAAAAAATTTTAAAATATTACAAATATAGAAAGTTAATTTTATTTATCATATCAGTTCTTCATAAAAGGAGAGGGGGTGAATATATGTACATTATTCCTCCCTGAAGTTTCTCGTTCAGAAATGGCAGCTATCGAGAAATCATAGCTTGCACACGTGTAGCTAGATAACAGAAAATAACAAATAATCGAAAGAATAAATAGCAGTTTTCAAGAATTTAAAATGACATAAGTAAAAATAACTTACATTTCTTTCCCTCACAAGAGGTATTAATTATCCAGTAAACATATATTTCGGAGGAACACTGGAAAAAGGAAAAAGACAATTTGAAAATCTCCAAAGAAATCATCAATAGTTAGTAAATATTTCAAATATAAAAAATTTGATTGTGAAAAAATATTACCGCCTTTGGCTTGGTTGAAGTTCAAACAATTTTCTCCCTCTTCTGGACGTATTTCAATAAGAGAAGTCCTAAAAAAAGACACAAATTGGTTAGAAAGCATTGAAAATTTTATAAAATATACATCGAAATTAAGTTGGAGGGGGGGGGGGGGAGAAATTACCTGCAATAGGTTTCTTCACCAAACAATTGTCTCTGGAATATGTCGTTCCCGTACTATTACAATAAACAAGCTAAAAAGGACAAGAAGATTAGAATTATATGAAAATATCAACAAAATAATCAAAAAACACTTAGAAATGCGTACTTACCACCCGAGAAAAAAATGTTGTGGCTGGACAAAGAAGGGTCGGATCGTAAAACTAAGCACACGTGTTAACTCGGCAGAGCCTAATGAATGACTGCATAGGGAGAGGAAAGTGTTTTGGGTAGGTGTCTCCCAACTGCTAGCATGGAAAGGGAAGTAGTTCGGACGACAATTGCACCCGGCGGACGACACTTGATGTCTGTCAGCATTGAGCGTGTTAAAGAAGGTAATTAAGGCAATCAAAATGTAACAATAACATAATTTTTCAACTTTCAGGAAAATATTATTG